>OV815970.1:21301666-22603333 GCA_929112965.1 Mythimna albipuncta
GGTTCACAGAAATTATTTAAATTACTTAAGTACGTGTCAATAAAACCATGAATAAAAATTATGAATTTTATTTTACTTCATATTTATGCAAAATTCATACAACGCGTGGCTTGAAAGTCAATCGTAATGTTGGTAATAATAGTTATAATATCCGTTTCCGTTGCAGGGTTTTTGTTTGAAATGCCGAGCGTCCGGCCCGCTGAACATTAGGCCGATATGATGGACAGACATTTGAGAATCTTAATTACTTGTGAAGGTATTTCAAGAAATCAGAATTGCTTAATATTTCTGTAGGATTTCGGCGCGTTTAGAAGACCCCGGACTGCTACTGAGTTTCTGATAAAAAATCCAAGGGCTCTTTGAACGATTTTTTTTTTTTTTGTTAAAATCATCTAATGATAACGCCCGCTCTTGGGTGGAGCGGGAGATAGTGTCAGACTCTTACTGACTAAAAACCCGCCTTATAGCCTTCATACCGGGGCTCGAGTTCCCTTTCGGAAAACCCTGGCCCCTGTAGGCTTCGAACCAGCTGGGCCCTTGGTGTTGCTGACAGCTCCTTGAGGCGCGCGGGAACAGTGCGCGCCGTCGACGACTTGGGCTCGGTCGGCTCGGGCAGTTATCGGACGGTTGGAAAGCGAGGTACCCATTGTTCACTGTCCGCTAGCCCGCGCCTGCGGTGGCCTGAAATCGGGATCGGAGTCCTGGCGGTGGCTGCGGCGCTGTGAGCGCCGCCGTTGTTTGATGCGGTCGGACTCCTCCTTCACTAGCATTACTGCTTCGCAGAAGTTGGCGAACGCCTGCCACTCCTCCTCGCTCCGGACCATGGCCTGTACTAAGGCCCGGCGCGTAACCTCACGCCGGTGCCCTCACGAGGGCACGGCGATGCTCCGCCCAAGCAGGGCACACCTCAACTGTGTTCTCCGGGTTGCTCGACTTTGGAACCAAAACCAAGGGACCCATGCACAGCAGTCGGGACTTTGATCAAGGACAGGTCAGTCAAGTTTATTCTATTCTCTATTAACCCGAAATTATATCTAATACCAAGGCCCGATCTAGCTATTTAGCCGCTCCGGGAAAAGACAATTTTCGCCGCCCTTTACATAGGTACACCAAACCATATAAGTCATGAGTTTTAAGTCTTAAATATTTCCACTATCCAACCTGAAGTAGGTTGGAAGGTGGCACATAAAATTCTCAATCTGCCAACTTGGTGTTGGCCAATGGCATGGTTGAAAGATAGGAATAAGTCAATTCTGCCGCCCCCCATTTTTTTCTGCTCTGGGCAAATGCCCGGTTCGCCCCCCTTTAGATCGGGCTCTATTCTGTACTAGATTAGGACGGCTCTGAAGCACTTTAAGAACAACAAGGCGTCGGATGATGACGGAATTTTCAGTTCTCCTAAAGGCGTGTGCGTGGATTCATAATACCTTTCTGAAGTGGTTTTTTCAGAGGTGTTACGAACCATGTAGCTCGCATATTGGACGATAACTAGCCTTCCGGTCAAGCTGGGTTCCAAAAAGGTTTTAGCACCGTAGACCTCAAAATACGCTATGGGCCTGCTGTAGGTTCAAGGATTTTATATACCCGGTAGGTTATACAGACCGAAGAGCCCCTGCCTCTTTGCTTAGCGTTTGTAGACTATGAAAGAGCCTTCGCGCCGATCGAGACTTGAGCTGTACTACAATATCTCTAACGGTGCCAGATTGACATATGACGATTTCTTGCTGCTGCGATTACCTGCTGAGATATTCGTACGAAAATAGTTCGACTTCAGGAACAGACCCCGAAACCTATCTTCCTGCACGGAGATGTGAGACTAGGGTTCCCAGATCAAAATATAAAAAATCCGGAGAAAATTCCTGACATCCATGAAATTTCCGGACAATCTTGTTAATTTTTTATTAAAATCGTTACGCATCGTGCAAGTAAATAAACTAACCAAATCGATTGCCAAATCGTTCGAATTTTGACACGCGCGCGGTGAAATGGTAAGGGGTGAGGGGGAAGCGCCTCTCTGTCGCCTGTGAATAAAAATAATTAATAAATAATTTGGTTTTTTCATTTTTTATTTCACTCTTCACTTATTTGTAGAAATTCCGGACGGTTTAAGATTCCCCCGCATTCCGGACAAAGACCTATATTTCCGGACTTGTCCGGAAAATTCCGGACGTATGGCAACCCTATGTGAGACTGAGATTTCTCCGAAACTGTTTACAGACACAATAAAGGAGGCTTTTAGAGCCATATTTCACCGGGACACCCTGGTAGCGCCACTGGTTGCGCCACCGTGGTGTCCTAGTGAAATATAGCAAGACACCAAACAAGACACCAAACAGACACCAGAGCAAAGATTTTATGTATCCTACGGATAATCTAGATTGCCTACGCAGCAAACACACTCTATAGTGTTTTTTATTCTCATTGCCATTAAGTTCATATTGACAAGATAACGGGGAAAAATGTACTGAAAAAGACAACGAGAAAGGGTCGGTGTGTCCCTTTCTTACCCCCATTTGAACTAGGGTAACCATGATTTTACTAAATTAATTGTTATTATTTTTGACACTGCAGCATGTGATATTAAATGATGGTGTATTTTTTTATATCGACAGCAAAGTACCAATATCTCCAAACTGTCTGTGAATCCTGAAAACAAAAAAAATCACTTCGAATTTTACTAAGGCGATTATCACATTGCCACGTTCCACGCAGCGTAGCGCGTAAATGCGTGTACCTATTAACATTGCTTGTAAGTATCTTCATTTGTATAGAAAATAAGCACAGTCCAACATACCAAAAATGCATCCACGCGCGTTCATGCAGATCACACGCCTACATGAGGAGAAACATGTACACTCGCGCGTGGGTGCGGGGCGGCACGCAAGGTATGGCACGCTGAGTCTCGTAGTGTCATATGATTTGAATGAAATGAGTCAGAGCCTGCGTCAATTTACAAATGATGATGAAAAAACCCGCACGAAGATGCAGATCTGCATTTCCGCAAGTACTCGCGTTGGTGCGTTGACATGCAACATGCAGCATAATGCGCGGCAGTGGGATAATCGCCTGAAACACGCGGAAAACCCTTTTTAAATTCATAGTGGTAAATGATGATTTTCTTGAAAAAATATTTTTAGGAGGTATTGGTACTTCACGGTCGACAAATATAATATACTAGCATTTGCTCGCGGCTTCGCCCGCGCACATAAAATATAGCCTATGCCACTTAGGAATAAAGCAGCTTTTTTTTTTAATAATAATAATTTATTTCTACATAAAAGTTGTACAAATTTTGAGCAATGAATTCAAGTTTAATACAAATGCATAAGAAATATAAGTGTGCAACTGCGCCTGAGCTAGGCCGAGCCTGTATTTCAGGACGCAGTTCTCTTCCCAGAAAAGGAGTAATCAATACAACAGCATTTGCGTGTTTCGTTTATATGCTTTTTTATACAACAATATATTAATCTGCAATCGTAAGTGTGAGTAGTGTGCATGCATGTGTTTCGTGTGTTTGTGTGTGTAATTTTATCTCAATGCTTTAAGAAGGTCTTCAGTAGTTTGGTAATCGCATGTGAGTAGAAACTCTAATAATTTGGTTTTGCATTCTTGTTTGCTTAGTGTGTAAATATTGAGAGTTGTGTTTAATTGAGAGTTGTGCTTTCTATCGGTGAAAAACTTTTTGCGATCGGACTAGTACTTCCAGCTTGGCTATGGCTTGTTCGTCAACTCGCTTAAGCAATTCGCGCGAGTCCGCGCGAGTTGGGACCTTCCGATTTCACCTACTTTTTCTGTCGTCATCTCGCATAAACGTATAAAATACAGTCAAATAATTGTTATTAATTGTAATTGTTATTACTATAAATAACTAGCTATTGCCCGCGGATTTTTTCACGCAGGCTATACCGGTTATCTACTTAGATTTCGGGATATTATGTTAAAGGTGATTTAGCTTCACTTTTCTTGGACTGACCGACATTTGACTATTCAAAAGTGCCTGTAAATGGTCTATTTGAAATAAATGCTTTGTTTTGTTGTTTTGGTGAGGAATGAGTCGAGTAGGATGTGGCCAATGGTACACGATACCCAAGTTATTTTAAAAACATTTTACGTTACTTTTGACTTTCTCATGTTACCTGCACCAGTGCACCTGCATGGTCCTCACCTCACCAAGGCAAGTTCGGTCGGTTCCTGTATCGGATTCAGACGGAAGTAACGCTCGGGTATCACTATTGTGTGGACCACCCGGAGAACACGGTAGAGCACCCGAAGACAAGGTAGAGTTGTGCCTCGCTCGGGCAGAGCACCGCTGTTTCCTCGTGGACGCAATTTTTGGCAACAACCTTTCACGCAGGGCCCTAGTTCAGACTATGGTCCGGAGCGAGGAGGAATGGCAGGTCGCCTCTTTCTGCGAAGCAGTAATGTAGCGAAGAAGGAGGCCAAAGGACCATCGGCCGCCGAAATTCCGACCCCGACGACGGACCACGGTAGACGCGGGCTTGCGGACGCCGAGCAATGGGTAGTCCGCTATCCGGCCGTCCGGTAAGTAACCGAACCGAGCTCAGTCGTCAACAGCGCGTGATCGATGTGAGTCCAGAAGGGCCGATGCCCGCAATCTAGGACCCCGGCGAATTCCTGAAAAGGAAACCCGTAGTCCTAGAATGCAAAGGGCAACTGAAGGTCACAGGTTAATCATGAAATGGAACGGATCTTAGAAAGATTTTGTTCATCGTGTGGGCGCTCTTGACTTTTTTGACACATACATGACGTATCGATACTGCATATTCACTCACTTACGTGTATTTCTAAGTCTCACTAACTAATATTTGTACGTCAACTTTGGTTGCTTATTGCTGATAATGTTGTGATTTGTTGGTAAGTAATAGGTAAATATGCAATATTATATTATTGTAATGTTGATTAATATCTGTCTCATTACCGATAAGTGTTTTATTTTAAAGTCAAGTCGAATACAATTTCTAATACATTTTTAGTGGGTACCTATGTTATAAAAATTTTTTTTAGTTGACTGTACATAAATACGTCAGATTTTCAAGTCTGAGCGAGTTGACGACAGAAAAAGTAGGTGAAATCGGAAGTTGCCAGCTCGCCTGGACTCGCGCGTATCGTTTAAGGCCCAAGCGCCCGAAAAGTGCCATAAAACAGTGATTTTCTGAAGTCGACTCCTCGCTGACGGCGTTTGAAAAAAGTTTGCTTGTAGGTCCGGCTGGTATTTTTTATTTATAGTTTTTTTTTATTAAGATAATAAAAACAATGAAAATTAAAAGCAAAATTATTAATACATTTTTGAAAAAAAAATCTATTTTTTTTTTCAATTTGACGTAGTCAATTTGTCGAATATTACCAGATTTTTGTGATAGATTCCATTCATCATGATATGCTCTCTATGCAAATTCTGGCATCCTGTTGCACTTTTGTGTTGTTGAGAGCTGCAATTTAATCAGCTAGTGTTTATATAACAATAATAATAAATAATTTATTAGTTTGGTGGTGATCACTTGCTAAGCGATCTCCTGCTTGGTGAGCTCCTACATGTTTTCAATAGCGTTCATGTCTGGTGTATTGGTTGACTAGGGTAAAACATTAATGTTTTTTAGCCAAGTATGCAGTGACACCCTTGGTTTTGTATCACAATGCAGATTATGCAAATTCGGGCATAAAAATGGACTCGTCGTCAATAAGGAACCATTCTTCGAGATGCGGCAGCAGTCCAGTTTCTAGTAGGTACTCGCTTGTACTGGTCATGCCTCACGGTTCCTTTCACGATATGTAGACCCTTGCTTGAGATTAAAGACCACATCATAATACTAATTGGGAATTTAGCTGTCTTCTGTTCTCTTAACACCAGTTTTTATTCTCCAGAGCGTCGTCGGAAAGGAGCATTTTTTGAACGGACAAAAGAGCTTTTGTCAACCAAAACCTGAAACGTCGATTCATCGGAGAAACATGTCTGAAAAATTATATTATTTCATCAGATAATGGCAGTAGTTTATTAACAATGTACTGTACTATTTAAACTCTTATTTTTAACCGACTTCAGTCTGAAACAGTAATATTTTGATGTTGTTTGGCCCTGTGCAATAGTCTCTTCTTATTGACCTCGGTGAGGCGTGGTTTTTTGGTAGGCCGATGACCTATCAACTTCTCTTTTGCTTATTCTCGAAGAATTGTCTTATTGAAAACTTCTAGGCTCTCGTAGTTTGTAATCGTGGTAAGGTCTTACCTGTCTACTATACATATTAGTTTTTGATTAGTTGTCTAAAATATAATGTATTAATAACATCTTGAACTTCTTTAGAACACAATAGCTCGTAGTACGAACTAATCTATGGACACACTAGTAGAAAGGGATAGAGAGTGTTCTTGAGTCGCCACACCCAAGAATATTTTATACTATCTGGATTGATTACGTCAACCTCAAAAATGTACTGAAGAGTACGATACAAGAACGCTCTTTTTTAAATTCTTTTTTATTTTGTTTTGTAGACTATCCCATAATGTGGGATGTCGTTAGATAGGTCTTTTAAAAATACTGCGATTGTGTGAAAACTTAGGGATCAATTTAGGGATCCTATTGTGAATTATAAATATAGTTTTTACCTAATGCTAGTTTTCAATTAAACCTTATTGAGTTAACAGATGAAAACTAGTTTATTTATTTATTTCCACACTGACAAGGTGTAATATAAAAAAAAAAGAAAAAAACAGGTTAAATAAAGTAACACTTATAGGTATTTCACCTAGTATGTTTCAGTACATTTGCTATTACTATCTTTGTCATGGACGGCTTAATATTCTCACTTTACTCAGATTTCTATAAACACACTTGTTTTTCCAATTTACAATGGACTTGGCAGAATAGTCGAAATCGGCTCGACTTGAATAAAGAATACACAAAAAAACACTAAAACGATCAAAATAACTTTAATTTCGGAAGTCGATGTTTCTGGTATATTTTGTTAATTAACTGACTGAACCGACTACCGAATTTAAAGTTATTTGATCGTTTTACAGTTACTGTAAAACAAACATAAGTAACTAATTGTTGTTATAGATAGTTTTTGTTAAAAAACTAACTGTTAGTTTGGTTTGATTCTACAGTTTTGTACCAACTTTATGGTTATATATTTTTGTTATTTTTTTTTGTATATTTAATTGGCTATTAAATTGGGACATATTCCCTATGCTATGGCTATTATATTGGTCTTGTTCATCAGTTCAACTTCATCAAATGATACTTTTTGACTGTAGTAGAATGTAGATGAGTATATTATAGACTATGAATATGAATATAGAGACTTCTTGATAAAAACACCAAAATCCCTATAGATATACACACATATATAATCAGCCTTTTTAATGTTCCCACTGCTGGAACTCAGGCCTCCTCTCTAGGAGAGGGAAACGAGCGAAACGGCCCGTGCTTCTCAGAACGCGGACGCGTTCAGCGCGGACTGAGGCTTGGAAGTGGTGGGTTCAATGAAAAATGTATGAAGATTTTTTTAGAGTGGTTTTATTTCGGTCACAAATCATAAAGTTATTTATGTAAGTTCAAAATAATTAGATAAAGGTGTAGAAAACTATATAAGCTGTGGTATTTTATGATTTTTAAGCTAAAAATGTGCACTGGATTTAGCTTACGCGACCTATTCAATCCCTTGTTTTGTAATTTTCTTGATTAGTGCGTCGGTAAAATTGTATTTAACTATATGAAAATTTTATACAAAACCATAATAATTTTTTTATGCCATCCTAGAGATGAATATGTATATTGTCTTTTATTACATGCCGTGTCATCCTCATAGATATGATTCTTGGTGCATTATAATGGTATCCGAAAAACTGAGATAGTTGTCTAAAAGGATCAAAACGTCCTTAATAACACCTTGAACTTCTTTAGAACAGAATGTCTCGTAGTACGAACTAGTCTATACACACTAGTAGAAAGGGATAAAGATTCTTGTATGGTACTTCTTTATTACATCTTTGAGGTAGTCGTAATCAATCCAGATTGTATTGTACAAGATTCTTGGTTCACTGTCACTGACGTTTGACAGTTGGTTAATTATGGTTTTCAAAGGTTAGATTTCCATCTTATCACATACTCTTTGGTGGGGGGCGTGACTGGCGGCCGGACTGGTGTCCGCACTGGTTGCGCCACCAAATTGGTTGCGCTACCAGTGGTGTCCCGGTGAGTAACGCTCTATAGAGCTCTATACATTTTGCTGGTGGCGCAACCAGTTGCGCTACCAGTGGTGTCCCGGTGAAATATGGCCCTTAAGATTATGGACTGGAAAGGCTTAGTCCTTTCAATATTAAAATCAAGGGCGAGTACTTCTCTCTCCTTTGAATTAAAATAACTGCTGGAGAACCAAGGATACCGACATATTCTAAATATTCACCAAACTTAAGTGCTAGTGGTCAGGGCACATTGCTTGCTGAACAGAGGGTTGATGGGACAGGCAGACTGTGGAGTGGTTACCGCAAGACATAGCGACGGAAGGCGTCCCACAATTTGGACTGACGACCTGGAGAATGTTGTAGGAATCGGATGGATGCACTGGATCGGTCGTTGTGGACACACTGCGAGGCCTATGTCCGGCGGTGGAAATCTTTCGGCTGAAATGACGATTGCATATTGTTTAATATTTTTAATTCAAATATCTACGTAATTGGGGTTTCAATCTAGTAGAAACAACTGTTGATATTTTGAAATCAATCAAATGCTTTCATAATGTGTGTTGAGTTCACTGACTTGTTCAGAATTTCATCTGTACAGTAGTCTCGTCACGGACGCCGCGACAAACATGGCGATGCCAAAGAGAAGACAAGCGCAGAAGATACACGGAATGATATTAAAATAGAACTTTATTAATTCATTAAACCCCAAGCGGACGCCGGCGTTCGTGCTGTCATTGTCTTTCTATTATGTATCTAATTGACGGAATTCGAAAGGTTGTTGGCCTGCTGCGGTCTTCCCTTCGGCTTGTAATTTAGGTGTCTTCAAGGCTCTTAATAAACTAGTGCGCCTCACCATCAACGATTGCATCGCTGCTTACCATCAGGTGGGATAGCAGTCAAACACTACTTTACATCAATTCAAAAAAAAAGTATTAATGAGTTATTCCATTAGGGATTTATCGTATAGCTGGTTGGAGTGTGGTAGTTAGTGATGTGACACCCCTGTGCAAAGAGTGTAAAGCTGGTGGTCCTGCTTCTGCACCTGCCCCCTAGATAAGTTACAACCGTTTCATTGGCGTCGAACGCTTCGAGTGGGTCACGCTCCCAGTTCATTTATTCTGACCACGTGACTGAGTGTTAAGATGAAGTTTTCTACTAGCGTTAACGATTGCAGATTAGCAACTTGGCTATGGGTACTAATCTCGCTCCGGTCGAGTTCTCATTTTGAATTGTTGTTCCAACAAACTATGCGAGTAACTGAAAAGAGAGTGTACCTGTAATTTGCACACACATTTGTACACTGTAATATCTCCTGGGTTTAAGAGTAAGCGTGGTTGAGATTGGCCACCGTGATTTAAATTCTTATATATTATTATGTGGAAATAGGATAGTTATAAGAGCAGAGGAGGAGTGTTTGAAAGATGATATGGCTGAGACGAAGAGTGGTATAACGTATGAAAAAAAAACCCTGTTGCTCCGGGCCTAAGTTGGGATAAGGGAAAGAAAATTATGATGCAAAACCAACGTCTTCTCTCACGTAATAATCAGAACCCTATTGATTTACATCTTTAGTCATGGATGCAAATCAATAGGGTTCCCATTATTATGCTAAGGTACTTAGGTACTAGGCCCAAGCTTATGCCCAAGCTTTAATAAGCTTGGGCCAAAGTAAAGAGTACTTGCTATACGGTAATCCAAACAGTGTATATTGTGCTCCTATTGACTATCGAGTTTGGGCTGAATTTATACCTCAGGGCCAAAGTAACCCGATTTAACAATACCTAACTTCTTCCTGGAAATATCTCTTTGAGATTTCTGATTCTTCATTCTATGTTTCAGTGTCAATCAAAACGCAACATGACAAAGAGTCATAGGTGTATAAAAAACCTTCTATGGGTCAATACTCTCCAGCGTTTGATGGTCTTTTAATAGTTCGCACGTGCTATTGGCAAAATTGTGGTGTATCTTCCACAAACGCCATTAATGAAGATTTGATGTTGAAGTTCTATGGGTCCACAATCGTTTGAAATCAAAAAAGTAAATGCAGGATGTAAAAATTGCTAAGGCAAGCACGAAATACTTAGATAAAGTTGATCCTCTAATTACAGTGATGGAATGTTGAGTTCTGAGTTCCAACTTGTCCATTGTTATGAGATGACCTTCTGCTTTATCGGATACTGTGGCAATTCTCTTTGTCTTGTGCGTTCGCCGTGTGCGGAATACGACGCCCAAGGAAAGTTTATTTGTCAATGAAATTACAAAAAAAATATCCGGTGAAACTTCTCGCTAGTTACCTACTTGTGTTGTAACTGATTTTTGAAGAAAAGTTTTGTTGAGTGTCCATGTGAATTGTTTTTGAGACGTTACTGTTTTTTTTTAAGTGGGAAAACATCCAATGTCTTCTCCCGCTTAAGAGTGAAACGAGAGGATTTATTAGCCTTAGATTGTGACTAAACCCAACTATTAAGTTGCCCTTAGCGTTTTAGTCCAGGATAGACCTACTGTCCACAGTCGCGTAGCTTTATAGACGCGTATTCGTCATTATACGCTTGGTGTACGTCTGCGTGAAGCTTAAACATACAAAAATATGAAAAGCTGTCGACGAAGTTGCAACGACGGCAGACAGAACGTCTGTGGACAGTAGGCCTACCTTCAATAATTTTTCTAATGTATGCCACGACTACCTTTCATCCCCTTTTTTATCTGTAACCGTGCTATTGACCTGGGTCACGCCTGATGGAGAGCAAGAAATGATGTCTAGTACAGAACTAACGAACCCAGAAAATGTCTTAATGTGCTAAGTAAAACCTAACATTTGTGGTAAATCCATCTAGGGAAGGGAGAAAATCAGTCATCCAGTGATAAATCGCCGCCTTAGTGCCCGAGTGGCCAATCGAACATTGAGCAAATTTTACAGGAGACATTTGTTTTAAAGAAACTTGTGAATATTAGAAGTTCATTAAGATCTTTCACACAAGAAAACATGTCGTATTTCTTTGTATATATAGGGTGACTGATAATTAGTGTACGATACTTAAACACGTGATTGTGCTCATGATAACCAACAACTTTTACTATGGGAACAAATCTGAAATCGCGAAAAAAAAATCAGCTGGTCAGTAATTTATGTTTGCCTAATGTACTGAACAGCTGATATTGTTTTCGCGAATTCGGCTTTGCTCCAATAATAAAAAAAATTCTGATACTTAAACTCGTGATTGTACTCATGATTTGTTATCATGAGTACAATCACGAGTTTAAGTATCGTTCACTAATAACCAGTCACCCTTTATATTTATCTAAATAATAATTAAAATAATAAACACTGTAGAAGAGAAGAATTAGATAGAGATTAGATTCTTTGAAATAAAAAAAAAACAATTTTGCTAAATTTGGTCGGCTGGCTACTATGGCAACGAAATAACTTTTTTTATAGTCCAAAGATGACCTGTGGTGATACGTGTCGAATATAAAGCATCCTTCGTAAAACCAAACTTTGAAGAAAGGAGCTAGGTCAAAGTAAGCAGGTACGATTAATTATTTTTGATTAGCCTGTGGCACTCTTGTGCAAGATAGGGCGAACCCACGAAATATGAAAAGAGTGAAGAAAGGTCTTTGCCTAGGAGCGGAACATAAATATATTGACCTAAAAAGTTATTTGCAGCAATTTATAAAACTTCCTAACTTCAGACTAGTTTCTAGCCTTTAAAGACTTCCGTAACCCAACAGGAAACCTAACAAGCTCACGAGCAAGTCAAAACTACACACGACCATAGATAAGTTGTTCGTAATTAAAAACAAAATCTGTCACTCAGAACTTCCCTTCACACAAGCATTCAACATATGTCCTAGTTGTAGCGTGACCGGCTCAGCGAAAAGGCTGGAATGTAGTCAGGCAGCCTAGGCTGGCACGCCTTGGTAAAAAACTTGTCGCAGATATTAAAAAATGTTTCAGAGTGTCTGTGGTATTTACTGGAAGGCCATTTTGTGCGTTATTGGGCTGTTTATCGGATGGAAGGCCTTCAATTTGTAATTTATTTATTTTTTCACACACAATAAACATTACGGACATTGGAGACATGCATGCAATTATAGTATTATTTTAGTTTATTGTAGAAAACTGGCGTCTAAACCTACATTTTAGGTTGTCTCCACACCCTAACAAATCGATATATTTACGAGTAAATAGTACTAGTAGTACCTATTGATATTTTATTACCTCCTTTGTGACTTGTGACTCGATTAATATTAGGAAAGATTTATATATTTTTATAGAATCCTTTTAATTTATGTTGCTTGTGTATTTCAGTTAATTAAATAAAAGGTACATCGATAGAGTAAACCGTGGCTTCCAAACTATGAGATCCTATAACCTATGAGTCAGTGTTTTGCTGTCAGTCTATGATACCGAAAACCTTGTAGGTACAAAGAAGTATAGAATTGAACAGAATAAAGTTTATTGTACACTAAAGTCCAAAATAGTAACAATTTAATAGTATATTATGATATAAGTGTGTAATGTTAGTGATTACCGTCGAGGCGGTATTTAGACCCGAGCCGTGGCGAGGGTCCTAAGAGAGCCGAAAACGGTAAACAATAATTACTCACGTATATCAGACGACGTTTTTAAATACACTTGTGAAGAATAAATGTGAAACTAGTAAATTTTTTTGGCGGTAAAAACCTGTTTTGATATGGGCGCCCATTTTTATTCTTTTCCTCGTGGGGAATGACGCGTGTCCATCCTGATACGATAAATGTAATAAAATTATGGCGGGAGAAAGGTTGAACAAAAGGATTTTACCTACATTATAAGACTAGTGCATAATGGTAATCAAAATGTCACAGTTTGGTAACAAATGCCATTATATACATAAGTGTAGTGCATTAAGAGTCACTTTTTGAGCAAGTGTATTGAAAAGAAAGTTAAATCAATAGGACATGTATCAGTCTATGGGGTATCTAAAAACAAGACACACAACAGACCAATTTAATTTTTATCTTATCTTTTTAGGGTTCTCTATTGATTACGATCACGGAACAGTAAAAACAGTTTTTACTGTTCCGTGATTACGATTCGTCAATGATATTTATCATCATATTGAGGTTTTACCTATGAAATTGTCGTTATAAAAAACTGTATATTTTGAATTGCCGAAAAGGCTACTTTACAGTGCCTGTTATTTTCAGTGCACACTTTTACTGATCCATTAAAGAAAAAGTAAAAGAAAAAAAAAAGATAAAAGGAAAAGTCGATAATTATATTATTTGAATATTTGCTTAAGATCGAAAAAAGAAAAGCGTTAGGCTCTAATGAATAGGTACATAAACTTTTGAATGTATAATATTGTGTTATTTCAATGAGTTTTCGTATTCGATTTGATAATACCGTAGTTCATAGTTTTGACGCCTTGACGTGCCGTTAACGCGGTTAATTGCAGCTACCAAATAAATCACTTTTAATGACGGGCGCTAATCAAAAGTTTTTTTTTTGGTAAAAAACGCATTTAACTTGTCCGATCACTTAATTGGTTTCCGATATAGGTGATTGGGTCTAATAGGTACTTCTATACCGACATACATCGGAAATGATTTTAAACCATTTATGAATTAAGGGCCTCTAACACCACTCGATATTCAGACAGTCTTAGTCGATGTCGTTTAGTGTAATAAGTGTCAGATAGTCTTTTATGGGTTGGCCACACGGTTGCAAACTAGCGTTCCAACCAAGGTGACCTTGGTTTGTATGTTTGGTTTGTGTTGCGGCTACATGAGTGTAATCCACGCGCCAACACGTTCGGTGGTTGAGAAAACCACCGAATGTTCCACCCCACCAAGGGCGTTGAAGGTCATGGATTACAACTGCTGTCTACACGGATTGAAACAACTGCTGTCTGGAAGGTCACCTTGGTTGGGACGTTAGATTACAACCATGTGGTACATGGTGAGCTTACACAGTAGTAGAAAAATAAGACGAGTCTGAATATCGTGTGCTGAATAACGCATAGTGTAATAGGCCCTTTAGATCAGGAGTGGTTCTTAACCTGTTTTCCGAGGACCGGTGGTCTCCGGCAATACCAAAAGTGGATTCATTATCCGATTTCATTGTCATTATTAGTTACTAGCGGCCCGTCCCGGCTTCGTACGGGCAATAGATATAGCCTATGTTACTCAGGGTGAATGTAGCTTTCCAATGATGTAAGAATTTTTGTAATCGGTACAGTAGTTTTTGAGTTTATTCGTTACACACAAAAATACAAATCTTTCCTCTTTATAATATTAGTATAGATTTATCCAGTTTTTAATTAATTTGTAATATTATTGTCTGTTGAAGGAGAACATTAATAAGATAGGACACAACACGGACATAATCTACGCTGATATTATAAAGGAGTAAAGTTTGTTTTTTTGTTTGTAGGATGTAATCTCTGAAAGTACTGGTCCAATTTCAAAAAATTTTTCACCGATAGAAACTTGCTTTACTCCTGAGTGTTTAAGTATATTGTGTATACCAATCTATTGTTGGAGATCCCAAATAGTTCACTACAACGAACCGTTACTGTGAACTAAAAAAAATCATCCATCGAGTTTCTAAGGTTTGCCTTTTGATGGGTGCAATCAAAGTTTTTATTTATCGCTAGCCGTAATGTCATCAGTCTCAAAGGTCAGTTTTGGATTGCAACGAACAGTTCACTACGTCAGTGTTCTATCTAAGCTGAACTGAAGGTTAGGTGAACCGGATTCATACCTAATCGTAAGGTTGAAAACTTGAGTAACAATATGAGTAGTGATTATGTAGATATAATAGTATGTGACAAATACCTTTGCTCCTGGGTCTAATATTTATTTATACACTGAATATAGAGCATAGACAAATGTTGTCAGTAAAGAAGAGCTTTAGTGAAACATATTTAGCAGTGTTAAAAGAAAAGATTGATGCAAGAAACACAAAACATCATCTTTTTATATTTTTTTCAGTATGATTAATATATTTCTCTGTTCACGGCAGATTCAATTGGTTACATCTATTACATCAATTCAAAAGGCTAAACAATAAAATGTTTAACTACATACCATAACTTTATGACTTTTACGCGCCAAAAACCTCAAAATTTTTGGCGCGCTGACTGACAGATGTCCTAAAACAGATATATTCGCGGAAATCGAATTTGACATGGGTTACATCGGCGAGTTACGTAAATCTTTATGCTTAATTACGAATCGCATACGCCGTAAGGTCGTAGAAAGTGAATCGACTCGTGTGAACCGTCAAAATAGTCGGCGGCCATGTTGGCAGTCTGTGGCGCGCAGTCCGCGCGAGTGAACGCTTCCCGCCAAAACTTGAATTTCGAACGCGAATTTTCATAACTTTTTTAAAATCGCGTGTTCACGGCCAGTGTCAATATAGTTTTTTTTTTACTAATGTGCATTGGATCTAGTTCGCATGTGATGTTGTGAATAATGTGAATAACAGTTGTGTATAAAAAGTACAATCGATAGATTTTTTGTGTACTTACATTTTATAAAGGATGGGGAACTTTGACAGGAGTTGGTTTTATACGATATTTAAAATGGTAAGTTTTCTTTTTAATTATTTTTTTCTAGCCCATAAAAAATAGATTAACATGGCCTTAAGTTTTCTTTTTTAAATGACTTGCAAGAAAGCCAGTGTTAATGTGATTCAGCCTAATTAATGTTCGTCATTCGAGTTTCGTAACCGCATTATATGCCTTTTATTTCCATAAGTCGTACGTAATCGTCAAAATTGGTCACTTTTACGAAAGGCGAGGAATTCATCTGAGTCCGGCTTAGTTGGGTAACAAACTGGTTGATAATATAATCGGTATACAAACGTAGTATCGAGTAGACTTAGGAATTTCACTTTGTGTGTGTTGATTTGTTTTGCGATTTCTCCGTTTGATTATGCGCGGTTAGGAGATGAATTGGTAATTAAATCATAGGACTTTTCTTCGCGACTGTTTTAACATGATGATGATGATGTTTTAACAATTTAATTTTAAAAGTAGTATTTTTAATATTGGTTAATTTTTCAGCTAAAAATATTATCCTGACGTAAAAAAATCGATGAACGTATATTTCCGATTGGAAGCCGTTTGCCTTAAAACACTATTTATAAGCTCTACGTCTCGATTATGACCTTAAACGTTCTCTAGACACAGAAATAATAAGAATTGACTACCTACCCTTTAATAAAACAACTCATAACACTCTGGATAGAGCAAAAGTGTGTCGGACTTATACTGACTGATGGCATCTGTGTGCTTTCAGTTTCCCATTGCGTTCCAGAGCTACAGTATGTTGCATAGACACAATTCTATAGAAGTCTACGTAAATACCACAATGTCAACATGTTCTATTCTGTTCTAAATCTGTACCACGTTGACGAATCATAAGTATTTTATTTTTTGAGATGGGAAATCATCAAATAACTTTTCCCATTCTGGCTGGAGCGAGAGGGCTTGTTAGACGCTTTTACTGTTCCTTCATTTGACTTTTGCGTTTCAGTGCCAAGGTTGTGAAAAAGAACCCCGGGGCCCTGGAACGAAGGCAAAGAAGGAACAGGAGTGTGTTTTAGTCAGTAAAAGTCGGACATGCCCTCTTGCTCTGCCCTAGTGCGGAAGAAATCATTGGATGATTTCCCGGCTAAAATAAGGGCCGCAGTAACTCTCTCACTGCCATATGGACGCATCATAAGACATCTTCAGACAGATTTCCGCAAAAAATATTACGCAAAATAAAATTAGAAAAAGCTAATGTGTACATAAAGTCAATTAAATCGTTTGTAATTAGCAAACTCCAGCTGTTTGTGCAACATTACGTAAAGATGTTATAATATAAGTAGTCGTTAAGGTAATAAGATGTCTGACTAATGGCGCCGAGTAATGATCAGGTTTTTACAATAAAACTTTCTTTTGCTGATCTTATGACTCCCGGATTTAGTAATGAAGTCATTGGCTGATAAGAAGTTGGAAAAATTGACTGTCATCTTGAGAGCTTCGCTTAGCGGCTTCGCCCGCTTGTATAAAATATAGCCTATGTCACTTAGAAATAAAGCAATTTTTCACCGATAGAAAGCTATTGGTGAAAAATTTTTAGCAATCTAAATTGCCTCCTACAAACAAAAAGGGAACAAACTTTATAATATTATTATGTAAGTGTGGACTAAGTCCTAGAGGTAGTATTAAAGGTAATTTAAAACAAAACGATTAAATTAAAAAAGTTAAATGAAATAGAATGAAATTTAAGTATTTCTTAAATAAAATTACTAACTTTACCTGTATTTAGAAAAAAAGTAGATTGATTTGCAAAATAAATATCATTTATCAATAGAATGAAATTAAACTAAAATATAATATTTGCAAAGATCAATAATTGACTGATTTGTATTTAAAAGTTTTTTAATAAGTAAACGCTGACTACACTGTATGCGCATGCGCACGGAATGTTACCCAGAACTGCGACAGGTTTGATTGAACACACCTTACGTAATGCGTCGTCATTCGGGTTCCAGATTCTATTACAAACCGATTATATCGTCAATTTAATTCTAAAAGGAATTATCTTCGATCTTGATGTGGAAACGTTTACGGATTAGAGAGAAAATCAGTAGTTCTACTTTTGATGACAAATGTTCAAGCATGTTAAACTAATATCAAAGTATAAATGACGGCAAGGCTAGCATAGTAGTTAAGCGATTGACTGCTGCGCTACGTTTCGCGGGTTCCATTCCCGCACAGAAAAAATATTTGTATGGCCTATAGATAGATTTTCGGGGTCTAGGTCTCTTGTTAAAGCGAATTTCTAAGTTTGTGAACGCTCCCACGATACCGGAATAATTTCTAGTGTAAAGTTTACAAAAAAAATTCGTGTAGCCAATGAGTGGAATTCTCTGCCGGAGTCTCTGTATTGATAGTACTTCCAGGCAGGTGCGGCAATAGTAAGGCTTTGGTTTTAATCTCACTAATATTATGTAGAGGCGAAAATTTGTAAGTAGGTATGTCGCTTACGCCTTACGCCTTCATGCTCAAGCGGCTGAACAGATGTTGATGATATTTGGCACAAGGGAAGATATGTCCTGGAACAGGCCAAAGAAGCCTAATTCCTTGGGATAACCTTTTACTGAAGCGAAGGAGAGGATTAGTGGCCTAGTAGTAACGGCCCTGACTTATGATTTGTAGGTCGCGGGTTCAAACTCAGCCAGGCGCCTTACTTTGTGTAGTTTATTTCACCACCACTGCTCTCAAAACGGTGAACAGAAAACATCGCGAGGAAACCGGCATGTCCTAGAACCAAACCAACTGAGCCCGCATGTTGGATTACGGCCCATTTCCTCTCCTAGAGAAGAGGCCTGAGTCTCATCAGCAAATATCGACAGGCCTGTTGGTCTAGTGGTTAGTGACCCTGACTGCTATGCCGGAGGTCGTGGGTTCGATTCCCACCCAGGACAAATGTTTGTGTGATGAGCATGATCATTTGTTCTGTGTCTGGGTGTAATTTATCTATAATATGTATGTATTTAGAAATATATAAGTATGTTTATCAGTTGTCTAGTACCCATAACACAAGCTCTGCTTAGCTTGGGACTAGACGGCGCTGTGTGATAGTTGTGGAATATTATTATTATTATTAATGGGAACATTATAAGTCCGATTATAACCAACTGTCATGCAAGCGAAGCCTTTAGTAGAAACTAGTGAATTTAATTGAAAATAATTTGAATAGCAGTTTTAAGAAGATTAAACAAGTCCTAAGTTATTAAAACATAACATAATTAAACGTAACTATTATTAAAATACAATCGCAAAAGGCCATCTTTGGATCAAGTCATTCACACATAAAATTATTTACTCACAAGTTTCCACTGCTATAAACATAGACAACATTACTGTAATACTTAATTATTGTAAATCAATAGCAACTACATTAAAATACGACAAGAATTCTATCATTTTTAGCATAACTTGTGTAGCTTTGATTGCTAACCTACATAACTTTACAAGAATGTCATTATATTACAATACTATTGACTGCCAATGGCTTCGCCTGCGTGATAATAGATAATTATCCTAAGGAAAAAGTATCCTATGTGATATTCTAGGATAATGTTTACCCGTGTACCAAGTTTCATCGAAATCCATTCAGTCGTTTTTACTCGAAAGAGTAATAAATATCCATACATACAAACTTTCGTTTTAGTAGGATACCTAAACATAAATTCTTATTGAATTCTAACCTTTAGGTAATCCTGACTTTCAAAGATCCGTTGCTAAGGCTACAAATGTTATGCCACAATAGGTCATAGAATTTCAACCTGTGACCTTTCGGGCGATTTAGTTACGCTAGTGTTGCTTTATAGCCAATTTAATTTAGTGGAAAAACTAACATTTATTCTTCATTGTTGTAAAAATTAAATTAGGTAGTCTATTAACTAAACACTGAAAAAAAGAAGCGTTGTGAAAGATGGATGGTAGCCTTTTCTAAAGAGTGGGACAGAAAAGGTTACAAAAAAATAAAAAAGGCAAAATTAAAACAAAATAATTATATATATTTCACATTGGCCTACATAGACACTTTCAAAGGTTAGAAATGTATGATTCCGCACCTAAGAATCATCATCATCATCATCATTTCAGCCGAAAGACGTTCACTGTTGGATATACGCCTCCCCCAAGTGTCACCACAATGACCGGTCCTGCGGTCCACCTAAAAATATAGTCCTAAAATTAATACCAATTATAGATAATAGAATTAATAATATATATTAGTAAAACATGACTGGCAATTTAAAAACCTTAATCCATTTAAATTAAAATATATTTTTTCTATTTTCTAACAAATGTTAACGATCATCCTTGACAATTCTTGAATCTAATATATTAGGTCTGTTGAAATACCACAATTTATAGTCACAGTGTTATTTGTGTTGTAGACCGATTTATTTTAAGTTTTCTTTATGTTTTAGTGATAACATTTTGTAGATGACGGCAACAAGAGCTACCTTTTAAATAAAACCAGAAAAATAAATTTGCTAAACAATATTGTGAAATAATAATATAATGACATCTTTATACAAAAATTCGGTCTATAGCACCTTAGTTCAGGCTACTGTACTGTTGTTGGAACGTAAAGGACATCTAAGTTTTATTTAGTAAAAAATTGTCACTCCCTCGGAGAAGGAAAAGTTGTATGATGATATTCCAACTTGAAAAAGGGTTATTTTTCTATATAATACTAGTTTTTGCCCGTGGCGTTGCTCGCGTACTTAAAATATAGCCTATGTCTCTCAAGAATAAATCATCTGTCTATTGGTTTAAATTTTCGCAATAGGACCAGTACTTTCAGAGATTACCTTCTATAATCAAAAAAACAAACTTTACCCCTATATAATATTAATTATAGATTGAAGCATGAATAAAATCAAGAACACCTCTTACGTAGGTATATAATATTCAATTAATATCACTGTCTTAAGACCTGGTTCTTCTAATTGTGGCGAAGGTCAAACGACATACAGCCAAGTGATCAACACGGATTAGGGAACCAGTTTAGTGCTTACTAATGAGGATACTACCTGTTCTAAAACTCTATGGCTAAAATAACCGAATCTGAATTAATTATGGGCCATATGGGTGATGCGTGACATGATTTCGATATCTAGAATTAATAGAACAATTTAAATAATTACAAATATTAAAAAAAAAATGCGTTTTTGATTAAGAACGTGTTTTTGTAATTTGAGGTGGGTTTTGTTGACAGGTTTAGACATAATTTTTTTTTTAATTACAAAAATATTCTTTTTTTTTCTTATCTACCCAAGATCCAGGAAGCGTTAGGTTATCGTCGTGATCTGTGATTTTTTTGCCACTCCTAGATGAAAATTGCATTGCTACTTTTTTTTTATAAAAGGTTTTTTTTTCTAAACATCCGACCAGTTTAGGGAAATATTTCATAATTTGACCTAACATACTTAATTAATAACAAAATGTTTATAGATCACGATTTCGTGCAAACGCAAAAAAAATGTTCTATTATCATCATCTAAAACTGGATGTCGTATACTTGAATAGTGATCTGGAGAACTTAAGTTATTCGTTCATCAACATCATCATCAGCCTTTTTAATGTTCCCACTGCTGGGACTCAGGCCTCCTCTCTAGGAGAGGGAATGGGCATGGATTTCGTTCATTCTATTTATTATTATTATTTAAATATCTTAGTTATGTATTCTAAATTTAGAACCATATAATATAAGAATATACTCGTACCTAAGCTAGAGTATCTTAACCGTCAACATATTACATTATTTACAATCATTATATCGTACAATTCCGCTCGGTCTACGCTTTGCGCACGCTCGTATTGGCGACGCGTCCTTGGCTGCGCAGGCGCACATTCCCCGTCGCTCCGATATTCCGACTCTTCTCACAGTTACAGTATCTGCACAGATATATTTGTACAAATATTATTGGATTGTTGACATATTAATAGTTCTACTGAATGCCTAATGGCAATACTTGGCAGAATTAAATATTTATAATTGCTCTTCAACTTGGTCATATTAAGATTAGTTTTATTTCTGTATTCGATATTTGTAGAAAATTATTGGCTAGTTTGATTGCTGTGCAATCATTGGTGCTGAAACACAGTAGATAATTAAAAGCCTATTCATTCTAACATTGAAAATCGCTAAATTATAATCTGACGGGAAGAAGGAAGAGACGCTGCAGGTAAATTGTTCCAGTCTTTCGATATACGCTGTTTAGTTCACTTTTCTAAACTGCTCAGTCAGAACTGAAAAAATACTAAAACTATATAATACTGTAATTATATCCCAATTAAAACTGTATATAAATAAATAAAACAATAACAATTTGTACTCAATAATAATAGCGTTACTCAATACACATGCTACTGTAACCTTAAAACCAAAGATAAAACTTAATACCCATCAATTTCTAACGTAATCGATTACTTAGTCACGATAGTAATAAAACACCATACCTCATAGAGTATCGACTTCTTCAATATGAACTTTCGATTTCTACGATAAAACATGTTGAGTGAGAGTTTTCACAGTAGCCAATGTAACTGTCAATGAACATTTGCAACCACCGTCAGTTTATAAAAAATCCCGTCGAATTGTAAACATTTTATTTTTAAATCCTGTATATTTCCTGTTTATTTATTGCTTGTTACAGGTTTATGATCAGTTCTTATAATTATTTGTCAAAATATATATCATTGTAACATACTCATGGGGTGTTTAATATTTATTTGTCAAAAATGTCAGTTAAAATAAAATACGTTATGTACTGGTCATAATTACACTGATTACAATATTCATATATAATTTTCAATTATAATAAAATAATATGTTATTAAAGCAATTTTAAGGTAATAGTACCGCCATTTTCTATCACCCGGTGAATTCAATAGTGTCCATTCATAGCAAATACAACTATGCCATACAAAAGAGAATTTACAATTATAATAAAATAATATATTATTACAGCACTTTTAAGGTATAGTATCTTCATCGTGTGAGTCGGCCTTTACGCCGTTTTCTATCATCCGGTAAATTCAATAGTGTCCATTCATAGCAAATACTAATTTGCCATACAAAAGAGAATTTGCAATTATAATAAAATAATATATTATTATAGCAATTTTAAGGTATAGTATCTTCATCGTGTGAGT
Organism: Mythimna albipuncta; assembly: GCA_929112965.1. NCBI lineage: Eukaryota > Metazoa > Arthropoda > Insecta > Lepidoptera > Noctuidae > Mythimna > Mythimna albipuncta. Next base: position 21,324,586 of record OV815970.1, read on the forward strand.
CGGCCTTTACGCCGTTTTCTATCATCCGGTGAATTCAATAGTGTCCATTCATAGCAAATACTACTTCGCCATACAAAAGAGTTCAACGCGCTCAACGAAAAAGTGCGATCAAAAATGTTTTTTAGTACTATAATCTTATTTTCTGTTTTTATACTTTTTGTTACGTATTGAGATGAGTTATGTAAGTTTGGCAAGGTGAATATTACTTTGAATGGTTTTTTGTACGTTATGACTCAGTCGTGGGGAGAAAATCGTGTTTATTTTCGATTTTGAGTCGAAAACTTCGAAATTTTTATTACGAAAATATTATAAAAAAAAATTTTTTTTAAAGATACAAAACTGTTTTTTTGTATGTATATCACATTCATACAAGTGAAGAAATTTGTTATTGCAATCGAGGTGAAATTCACCCGAGCAGCAGGTGAGGGTATTATGGAGTCGTGTGCTACTGTGAAAATTTATCACCAAGGGGGCTGCACGGTGCCTAGTCTAATACAAAAATTGTAATAAATTGTGGCTGTGACGAGTTCGCACACTTTACTGCACTAGTGCGAAAAACAGTTAATTGCTTAGTCAGTGGGTACATAAAATAAGGCGTTTGCACAAAAGCTTATTGGACGCGTCATTTAAACTTTTGAATATCTTAAGTTACACGGTTCGATATAAGCAATTGTCTTTCTATTGTGTCTCTAATTACGGCATTCGATGAGTTAATTGCACTTTATAAACTAGATATTATTTTATTACTGCTGCAATTAAACACATATTTAATGGCACTCAACGAACTTCATCAGTAGGTCAATCAAATTCGTTATACATGAACTAAAAAAAAACGGTTCACAAAAACTAGCTTTATGTGCACGACTTGTTTCATAACGAAGTTTTTGTTCTGTGCTATACATATTATGTTTATTGATTGAGTTTCTTTGAAGAACATTTAATTAGTATAGCGCGCGGTATTAGACTTGTCAATCTTGTTCTGTACGTTTATAGTACCTACATATAATACAGTTGAATTTTGTTTTTAAGGCTCCGTATCTCAAAAGAGGAACTCTGTCTGTCTGTCAAGACCCTTTATCTTGGAAACGCGTGGAGGTATCGAGTTGAAATTAAAACTATATACTCAGGTCTGCAGACCCTAGAAGCTGTGTAAAAATCAAACCGCAGAGTTAAGAAAAAAAAAGATATAGGCTGTTTATTTTTTTAAGTGTGACCATTCATAAATTAACTTGTTGAGTGTTACCTTTTACTAACCCTTTGTTCCTTTAGCTACTCGTTGCATTCCAGGGCAGCGGTGATTCGTTCGAACAATCTTGTAGTCCGGTTAAGGCCCTTGCTCCCGAACAGTTTACTGGGGCCAATGCCTGGTATAGTTACCGGCACGGATCTTGAGCGCTCAGCGTCATTGTGACAATCGTCGTCGTTGTTAGATACATGCAGCAAGCGCAGGGAACGAATCAAGAGTGACGTATATGACACGATAGCGCGGCGAGCCAATCACTGACACTCCCTGCCTCCACGTCTCACGTCGCACCACTAAAGAGACCGAATATTTGACTTCTGCGCAACTTGAAGTCAGCGCTCAAGATCCTTGCCGGTATCTATATGAAAGGCAACGAAAAATCAGGAGTGGGTTTTTAGTCGGTTAAAGTCTGACACACTCTCCCATTCTGCACAAGAGAGGGAGATGTCATTGGATGATTTTCCCACCTAAACAAAAGTGTATCTTGTAGGTTCTAGTTGCAATGCTTTTGGTTGGCTAACCATATAATTTCTTCATGTACAACAGAACTAATCAAACTTACTCCAACTTGCGACCACCAACCCACCGCTTAGTTTGTAGTTACAAACGGTACGGTAATTAAAATATTTAAAAAGCGAGAAATATTTGTTTCAAAATCATTTCAAACAAAAGCTCACTTTAGGCAAAAACATTTACTAGGGCTTTGAGAATGCACTAGGGCTACTAATATATGAAAGAGTTACCGCAGCAGAAGGACATAGGTGGATATCAGTCCGCTAACACGTTTTCTTGCTAATCATCATCATCATCGTCATTTCAGCTGAAAGACTTCCACTGTTGGACATAGACCTCCCCCAAGTGTCGCTACAATGAACGATCCTGTGCGTTTTGCATCCTCATCGGATCACCAGGTCATCGGTCTACCTTGTGGTAGGCCTTCCAACGCTGCATCTTTGGGTATGTGGTCGCCACTCCAGAACCTTTCGTCCCCATCGACCATTTGTTCTGCAATGGGCAGGGCACATTGCCACTTAAATTTGGCGATTTTTCGAGCTATAGTCGGTAACCATGGTTCTCCTGCGGATATCTTCATGTCTGATGTGATCACGCAAGGAAACTTCAAGCATAGCTCTTTCCATTGCTTTTTCTTGCTCTTAGCTCTAGGAGATTCAAGAAAAGTTATTCGATAATTTACCACCTCGAAAAATAGGTCGTACAAAACGGTCGTCAAACGTTTGATGTAAGATTAATATTAAATTGACACTAAATCTTAGTTTTTGTGGTAAGTTCTTCAAAAATCTAACTTTATCAAGCCGACATTGTTTTTAAATATTACCTATAGTATCTAACACAAAAAGGATTAATAAAATGCATATAATTAATTATTTAGGCTTGTGGACCGATAACCTAGCGAGGGTCGCGGGAATCCGGTGGATGCGAGACGCACAAGGTCGGTCGTTATGGCGACACTTGGGGGAGGCCTGTGTCCGACAGTGAACGTCTTTCAGCTAAAGTGATGATGTTGAATTAATATTTCCAAATATGTTTTAACAATTTAATAATGGAGGGTAGTAACATGATCGGACTCAGGCTTACTAAGCTGTGTGTCGATAGAACAGGTTTACATACAGTAAAGGGTTACACAGCGGTTGGCCTCAAGGGTGCGCCTGCGACGACAATGTCAACCAGTCAGTATTAATATATACTGTAGAACTGATAAGATATAGCTGATAGGGATACAGTAATATTGATAATAATAGTTGGTGAGTTATTATACGAAATAGATTGCTTGAAAGCTGCTTATCCTGATACTAAAAAAAAGTTATGTTTAATCAAAATACTATCACGTACGTAACATAAAACTAATACGAACATTAATAAAAAAAAATTACGTCTATCACATTACTCCTTCTAGTCCCAAACTAAGTAGAGCTATAAGTAATAGACGATTGATAAACATACTTATTATATATTTCTCAAATACGTACAACGTATTGTATACAAATTACACCCAGACACAGAACAAATGATTGTGCTCATCACACAAACATTTACACGGGAATCGAACCCACGACCTGCGGTATAGCAATCAGGGCTACTTACCACTAGATCAAAAGTTTCATTATATTCTAAATAAAAATATTTCTTTTCTAAATATGAATTTATGCAAAATAAAAATGGCCAGAAAAAAAACTATGTTGGAAAATGTTGTCATTTGGCACTAACATCATAGGTACTTAACAGGCTAGCACATTTTACAACACAATAAATGATATCATTTGACATAAGCACGCTAAAGTTCAAGCATGAACTTGCGTCACCGACAGATCCGCTTGCCAAATGTCTAAAATGCTGATTCAGAGCTTTTTGCACAAGATTGTCATGTACATATGTATATCTTTTTCCGCAAGTATGCGTACAAGGATATTCATATATGTACAGTACACATTGTACACACTCTTGTGTATCTATCCATGATGATTCCTACGTACATATGTATCAGGTATTTTTTTCTTATCTATTGACAACCGATCATTACAATAAAATGTGACAAAGGCGTACCTATGTCAAACAAGTTTAAAAAATAGTAAAAAAATATTATATGAATAATCTTCTTGCATTGACTTTCGAGAAAGAAATCCGTGGTCTGAAAACCCAAGGACAAAAAAGGAACATAGGTATGATTTTAGTCAGTAAAAGTCTGACACGCTCTCCCGTTCCGTCCTAGAGCGGAAGAAGCCTTTAGATGCTTTTCCCCTTAAAAAAAAACTAATATTATAACGCTTTGTATTTTTGAAATTTTTACTTCTAATGAAAAAACTCAAAATACTAAAAAATATTTTACCTAAATGCTACTTTATCACCTAGTGACATAGGCTATATCATATATTTCCCGAAGTCGATGGCAGAAGCTAGTAGTATCTATGTATATGTCTGACAAATAAAAGAAACTCTAAATTAGAAGAGCGTTGAGAAAGATAACCATTGTAAATACGATATTTACATTATTTTTCGAGGAGGACAAGCGATTTTCGATAAAAAAACACGACCTATAATAGATTCCGATGCGGTTTGTAACTCTCGAGTCAAAGGGGCACCCTGCCAAGTGTGAAATGTCAGATAACGAGAATTTTGTTGCAAAAAAGACGTTGCATAACTAGAGGAGATGCGAAGACGCACGTTTTATAGAGGATAATTTTGCGTCGACAAGCCATCATTAGTTTTGACAGCTGTCAAACTAAAGCAGTCTTTTTTTGTGTCAAGAAAATAACAAGCTAGATGCTTGTTTTTATTTTATTTTATTATTAACTAATAAATCATCTGGGTCCTTTAGCTGGCCACTTTAGTAGCAGCATCAATGGTGTCCATTAGGACCTGAAAGTCCCAAAAACAGTCTATTGTAATAATAAATTATATAGATCATATATATTTTAAGGACTTACTACATGATATAAGCGTTGCCATGTAGTGTGGAAATACTGCCAGTTTTTTGAACAATTTACCAGAAAACAGCAATGAGAAAATGAATTTTGGGTTAATGAACTTGAAACTTGGCACAAATACAGATCAAAATGAATAATAAAGCTTGTTATTATTAGTTTTTCTGGAGTACATTTTACCCTTAGAGTACCATTTAACCTTTCAATTGTGATAATTGCAGACACAATTGAAAGACAATAGGTGCGCGAACGCCGGCGTTCGCTTGGGGTTTAATGAATTAAAGAATGTTAAAATTTTCATAAAGGCTTTCTCACGAACGAATGGAAACGGTGCTATTATATCTATAAAAAATTACTGATCATAAAATTTTATGTGTACAGACATTAATTAAAGGAAGAACACGAAACGAAAAGGTATCTTCACATTAATTATAAACTGGTGCTTTAAGAAATATGTTTTTTAAACTTGTTTGTTCCATAGCTTCATATAGGGAGACTGGTATTGTCGTAGAGTCGTCTTCCTTGAATCACCTCTATATGGACTGGTTTCAATAATAAAGCTTTATCTCGAAGTTGCTTAAAAATACGATTGTGTTTTAAGTATTGGCCATAATATGCTTGTATGTATAATATCGATGGAAAATTTTAAAGTTGGTGCGGTAGTGATTAACATTTTTTATTAAGCGGTAGCGACATCTGTATCGCCACATGTTAAATGAACATTTCAAATCCTGCATCGCGGTATCGAAGTTCTTCAAGCTAGTAAACAACATTCCAAAATCAACTTTCGCGCAGTTGCCCGATAGCTGACCAGACACAACACCCGTTTGGCCTCCCTTTTTAACGAGGATTTGTGGGACTTTAAACTCCGTTTCACTTAAATTGGTGACCCCAACGTAAACGACTTTTCAACTCGTTAAGCTTTTTTCTTCTTAATGTGTACACCTGTTTTATTTAAGCATTATCAAAATTTGCAAAGCTGTGACCCTTAGAAAGCTAAATTTAAAAGTAAAAAACTACAAATACGAAACATCTTCAAAGTTACCACTTCATGCTACAAAATTAAAAAAACGATCCATACAAATTGATTAGAAAACCATCACAACAACGTTAAGGACCACTAACTGTACTAATTCAGCTAATCATGGTTACACAACCATGAACCACGGGTGCTGGCAGACTTTAGCAACCGCTGCCGGCAACCGTGAGAACTGCGCGCGAAATCTACGGATTGCAAGGAAATTGAGGAATATTATCGGGTATACGACGATGGTCGTTAGCTACGAGTATTAATAAATGTCATGAAATTTACTGGATTTCCTCCATTAAGGATATCGTAAACATAAAGTTTTCCGTTTTGTGACCATTAAAATAGGCATTACCTTTGAACTTGAATTTCGTGTTAATCTTTTAACCGCTTGGTCTGACGAGTGTGTCTGTGTGGTCAGGGTCTCAGTTGTAGGGTTGACAGGTTTTGAAACCAAAAGTGGGACGGACTATCCTATTTAACTGGACATTTGGCCAAACGGAACGTAAACGGTGAAGGAAAACATCGTGAGGAAACCGGCACGTCATCGAACCAAAAATTCGAAGACATGTGACCAACACGCACTGGACCCGCGTGGTGGATTAATGACCATTCCTTCTCCTAGAGAGGAGGCCCGAGACCCAGTAGTGGGAACAATAAAAAAGCTATTGATGATGATTATTTGGTCAAAAAGACCGACATTGTTAATACATTAGATTTTAAAATTTTCTATTAATTTTATTGTAATTAAAAAGTCGAATTGGACTTAAAAAAGTGTCGACCTTTTTGACCAAATTATCAACATCATCATCAGCCTTTTTAATATTCCCACTGCTGGGACTCAAGCCTCCTCTCTAGGAGAGGGAATGGGCCGTAATCCACCATGCAGGCCCATTGCGGGTTGGTGGATGTCAAAGTCTTCGAATTTTTGGTTCTAAGACATGCCCCCTCACGATGTTTTCCTTCACACTTTTGAGAGCAGTAGTAATGAAGTAAATAACACAAAGTAATGCACCTGGCAGGATTTGAACCGGCGACCTACAACTCGTAAGTCGGGGCCATTACCACTCAGCCACCACTGTTACTAAGGTGCAACGCTACTCAGGTGTTAGTAATGTGCAGGTCTGTGTGTTAACTATCCATATGATAATATCTAAAGAAGAAAATCCGCTTGCGAAGTGTGACGATTATGCCAATAACGTACCAGAGGTAACAGCTTCTATCTTGCGCCATCTTTATGTAGACATTTATAGGTTTATTATGTTAAACATAGATATACAAACTTTCTAAGGGTGTCTTAGACATCGGTTTAGATAAACATCAAGAGGACACTGCTTAGGAAACGGACCTATACAATATTTTTTTATTTATAGTTTGTGAACGCACCCACGATTCAGGAGTAATTCCTAGTGAGGAGTTAAATTTAAAAAATAAACAGGTATAATCAAACAAACTATCCTGGCTTTGATTTTCGAATTAAGGCGCCAACAGGCAAGCTCGGTTAAGCAGTCGACCACCGCCTAGGTAGATCCGCGAGAGCCCACAAAACTGGGCAAGTGCGAGTCGGACTCACGCACTGAGGGTTCCGTGCAAACTTACTAATGAAAACAGTTCTATACTTGTGCTATGAGACCTTGCTTCATACCGAATTTCAGGATTCTAGGTCAACGAGAAGTATCCTATGAATTTGGATTCCCTTGAAAGTATCGAAATATACGTTTTTCGCCATAAACAGCCGTATCTTTTTTTTACGTTACCCCAAAAGTTTGACTTTTTTTATAGCTTCAATCCGCAGACTTGAAAATATGGTTTTAATTTCAATTCGATACTTCCACGCGTTCCCAAGATAAAGGGTCTTGACAGACAGATAGACATACGGACGGACAACATGGATATCTTATAAGGATTCCGTTTTTTCTGCTCGATAAATATCTTTTTTAAAACAATTTTTTATCTGCTCGACTCTAAACCGATTCTAACTGGTACTCATGTCGCAACACCTAACATTACGTTGCACTCGTAATTAGTGTTAGCTAATAAGCCCACACATTCGGCTTTCTATCAATATTTCCTCAAGGGATATCGTAATTATTTGTTTTGCCGGAATTCTTGACGCCCATTGTCGATTATGTGGCTTATGTAATATATTATGTAGAAGGATGTTTTGTATTTGTTAATTAATTTGTGGAAGTAGGCTTTTCGATTGGTTAAACAATGGTAGTATTACAAAATTTTTCGAGATATATAGAAATTACAGTGTCTACATATCTTTTTTCTCCAATTTTTCTTTCGCAGGTATGCTGGAAGAGATTTCTTTAGAAACAATCATCACATTTGTACTATTCTTCTGTTTCCTTCTTCTGTTCTTTTATTATTGTGTGTACATAAACTGTTAAATAAATAAGTAAATTAAAAGGATAAAGCCTACGTTCCTCAAAAGAGATTAGGAACATCATATGTTATATTCGTGTGCACGAATTTATGCCAAAAATGTACTTATTGTGTTTGAGTTAAGTAGTATAAAAAAAATATTGATCTCCGATTTCTGAATTATGAAGTTGAAATCTGAAACTGAGAAATTGGTGCTTAGACTCTTATCGCCCTTAAACGGTTGGTAGTTTATAAGAATACATTTTTATGGTCTTAATTAAATAATTTTAAGAAAGAAAGAAAAGTAAATTCTGGTGACGATCAGAAAGTAGACAAAGGTTAATTTCGGCTGTTACCTGACAGATGCTGGTCATCCAATAAACCTTAGTAGTTGAATAATGGAGTAAACAGCTTTACACATAGTATAATCAATTAAAAATATTTATTATAAAAGCTTTGGATAATATAAATAAGTGAGTAAAGTAAAGAGTTCAAGTTCAAAAAAAACTTCTATTATGATAATATATTAACTGATTTTTTTTGATCTTATTAAAACCTTGTTAAATCAAAATAGTTTTAATAAATTTAAGAAGTTTACCAAAGGACCTAATATCTTTTTTTTAGGTGGGAAAATCATCCAATAACATCCTCCGCTCTTGGGCGTAGCAGGAGATAGTGTCACACTTTTACTGACTACAAACCCACACTTGTTTCTTCGTTGCCTTTCGTACTGGGGCCGAATCTTCCTTTCAGAAACAGATCCTTGGCTCCAGTTGGCTAATACTATTAGCATATGAATACTAATCATGACTACTTTTCAAATCAAGCAATCACGCGAGCATTGGACTTTCGCTGGCAACCTCTGACCTCCAATACTTGCCGTATATGTACATCTACTCGCATGTATGTTTACTTGCACGCGAGGCCCTGGAACTGATTGGTCTCTGGTACAATCTCAACTCTCGAACTTGTTGAAGATTTATCTGTTATTTTTAAAGAACTTCCTCCTATCGTTTAATTAAAAAACTTTATTAAATTGCATATCTATTTTTGAATGTATCGAAACATAAAATGAATAAAATCATCATCATCAGCCTTTTTAATGTTCCCACTGCTGGGACTCAGGCCTCCTCTCTAGGATAGAGAATGAGCCGTAATCCACTACGCGGATCCAGTGCGGGTTGGTGAATGTCACGTCTACGAATTTTTGGTTCTAGGCCATGCCGATTTCCTCACGATGTTTTTCTTCATCGTTTCATCATCATCAGTTCCAGAAGACGTCATACAGGCCTCCCCCAAGTGTCGCCACAGTGAACGATCCTGTGCGTCTCGCATCCATCGGATTCCCGCAACCTTTACCAGGTCTTTGGTCTTTTAATAGCTGGTGAGCCGGAATCCATTATGCAATCTACCGGGGTCGTTTGACGGTCAATCGTTCTCGCCCGGAGATTCTTAGCTTCTCAAACACTCCAGCATAACCGCTTGGGGCCTGTCTCTAGTGCGGTTGTAACTCATTGGGGGGATATAATGAATTGGGGCAGTTAATGCAGTAGTTGAGCGATTGGCTGCCATGCTGTGTGTCGCGGGTTTGTTTCCTGCACGGAACAAATATTTGTATGGCCTACAGATAGGTGTTACGGTTCTGGGTGTGTTCTGTATGTGAGTTTAATATATGTTTGTAATAGACCAGTAAATTCAATGGATTATGAAAATTTCTTAGACATAACATTACGCTTCTCTTACAAATTTTAATGTTTATGAAAACTCACTAAATAAATTTTGATTTCCTTCTTCTTCTTCCTGCCCTTATCCCATATTACTTGGGGTCGGCGCAACACGTTTTCTTCTTCCATTCTGTCCTGTCACCCGTCAAACTATCACTAACTCCCTTTTCTTTCATATCACTTCTCACATTTTTGTTTTTTTTTTGTGCAACTATGTAAGAAAACTTCATTACAAAACGGAAAGAGATTATGAATGAATGTCAACTTACAACTTTTGTAAAGTGATTGCAAGCGTATGGTGTGTAAACAATGGCGTGTTTTTGCCATAATTGATTGACAATCGATTGAGTAATAGTAATCAGTTACAAAACAATTAATAGACATACCTAATAGACACAATCTACGCATGTACATAAACTGTATTTTTCTTTTGAATAGGAAGTAGCACTTTTTATTATACTATGACGTGGAATGTGTCGTTATGTTCCAATCATTATTTTTACACTCATATCAATTGATTTGATTTGACTTGATTGATTTGACGGCACGGTTGCTGCAGCGGTAGAGCGATTGGCTGCCGTGCTGCGTGTCACGGTTTCGATTCCCGCTCAGAATAAAAATTTGTATTCATTTGTCGTATGGCAGTGGACAGGGCGCATTGCTCGCAGAACAGATGGTCGATGGAGACGAAAAGTTCTGGAGTGGCGACCATTTACCGAAAGGCGTTGAAGCGTTTGAGCTGGAACTGTTCGACGAGTGGTCTGAGACGCGACCGAGATATCGTGTCTATGTGTGCATTGCTCGAGCGCGCTTTGTATGTAGATTGAAAATTCGGTCGGGAGAATTATACATTATTGATTATATTCTTGCAGGAAACGATTAAAGGTCAAACGAACTTTATTTCTACCGTTAATCAATCCATTTCCGATCGTTATCCTTATAATAATAATGGTTATAATTCAACTGAAATGTAGTTTCTAGTTATTATTCATAAGGTTAAGTTTAATTATATAGTAACGAATCATTCGTACAAAAAATTGACGCTCTAAAGGGCAAATAGTTTGATTCAGTTATATTATAGAAGGAATTTTTTATTTTTAATATTATCTCATATCAACCAGTTATGTTATGTTAGTTATGTAATGTGTGTGTACAATAAAGAAATAAGGTAATAATAGGTACTTTGTACGCAACGCCGACTATTAACTACAGGTCATTGACCTCGCTCAGCTGACGTTTTCTTAAAGATACTAATTTCGTACATGCGTGAATTAATACGAGTTTTGAAAAAGACGTACTTTATTTTTTAATTTTATCTTTACAAATCGATAGTGTTTCATGTACCGGATCGACCCTCCACGGGATTAAAACGGGTGTATTATGGTCAAGCTTGACCACTATCCCCCCTGGGGGTAAGCTATGATATGGCTGACGATGGAGCACGCTCGCCTAGAAGTAACCTATTCACTCTTAGCTTAAAAATCCCCCAGGTTGTATCTAGAAGGAAACATACACCCAGGCTGGGAATTCGTACAGTGAATGCTAAAAGGAACAATTCGTTTCAGCCGAAACACTGCTGGACATACTCTTCCCCTTAGCAGGTAACACCCTAATGACCAGGCTTATGCGACACAAGTCCATTGGGATTCCCGAGACCCTCACTGGATCATCGGTCGTTGAAAGGAACACAGCTTTATTCATTCTTGATGATATAAGTCTGTTTTTTATCTGGGTGGAGATATAGATGGATAACCTTGGGGTCAAAGCAATGTGACTAGGGCGTCATCACTTGGCAATTTGGGTACACCAAAAAAAAAATGGTTTTGACTTGCGGTACTAAAATACTGGTAACGTGTATGAGCTACCGAAATGTCTCGTTATCACGTGAAATAATTTCGGATGCATTAATCCAAAAACAGAAAAGTTGACATTATTACTTGGATTCATAGATTCGAGATTATTTGGATACAATCCATCGCCACTTATTCAAATATCGACTTAGCGTTGGGTATTTTAAGTAGATTTTTAGGTGACTAATTATGTTTGCCCTAAAATCTAGCAGACCTAGCAGGCATTGAAGACAACGCGCCGATGACCCGAGCTTTGTCGATATCGGACAATGAGCAACCCATTACTCGCCATCTGTAATCCCAAGTTGTCTTAGCTAAAGAGTGTGTCAGTTGACACTATTATTATTATAATTATCATTATAGTATTCACACAGAAGGGACGCATATAGGCCTCAAGTTTAGAGCCACTTATCTCTTGGCGTTTCTATTCTATTGTAAAAAAACAATGAATGGGTAACAAGCTAAAAACTAAAAGTAGAAATACTACACGGGTCAGTGGTTCTTAACAAAAAACTAGCTGAGAGGTCATTCTCACGAAAAACAAACATAGAATAGCCATATAACAGCTTTAGATGATAATTATCTCATGTACAGTGTGCATTGCTGGTCTAATACAAGGTCGTTTTTTCAATGCACGAACAAATTACGCATTGGATAAGGTGTCGATGTCTTATCTTGATTCGTGAAGAAGGTAATCAAAACAATGGCGGCCTTACATTCCGTGTTGTGATTGTTTTTTGTGAGATATTGTGATGCATTGAAGGTTCTGGGTTCTGTGTTTGTTAATGATGTAGTTTTGGTTGGTATGTCATCTTTCTGATAAGGTACTGTCGTATCAAACAAGGTTCATCTGTAGCTGGCACGGTATAAACAAAACTGTCATGTTTCTTGGTTACACTGACAATCTGGAACACTTGCTTTCCAATTACTTTTTAGAGATGCGAAAGTTTAAGTAGGTACCTCCGACCAGACGGGTGGTGTGTCTAGTCCGGGTAACTGTATGACTATTGTTTATGTTGAACATGATGCAGGATAGTTCCTATGTTATAGTTTCATGATGTCGCAACAATCCCTTTAAACAGCTTAGTTTAATTAAATTAGATTGATTGTAATGGTGTGAAATTTCAATTTGTCTTAGCCTCGATTTCTTCTAAAGTCAACAGTCCAAATAGTTAATGTTTTATGTATCTATTTTATTTTCATGATAGCGAACTGTAAATGATGATTTTATTCAACGTTTTTCTGTGTTATCCTTCTATTTTATTTATTTATTTTGATTTTATTTTCTAGGTGTACGAAATTCATAAAATTGTTTTTGTATGCTTTTTTTTCGATGGGAAAAATCATTCAATGACAACCCCCGCTCTTGGGCGGAGCGGGAGATAGTGTCAGACTCTTACTGACTAAAAACCCCATCCCGTTCCTTTAAAAGCCTTCATACCGGGGCTCGAGCGCCTTTTCGGATAACCCTGGCCCCAGTAGGCTTCGACACGGCTGGGTCCCTGCTATTGCTGACAATTTCTTGAGGCGCGCGGGAACAGTGCGCGCCGTCGACGACCTGGGTTTGGTCCGGACAGTTACCGGACGGCCGGACAGCGAGCTACCCATTTCTCACTGTCCGCAAGCCCGCGTCTACGGTGGCTAGAAATCGGGATCGGAATTCCGGCGGCGGCGGTGAGAGCGCCGTTGCCTGATGCGATCGGCCTCCTCCTTAGTGTTTTTGTATGCTAACATTAAATTAGTGAAAAACATATTCAAAATATATTTTTCTTTTTTTTTCTTTATTGGTCCTCCTAAGTCATTTTTATATAAATAATGTAAAGTAATGTTCTACTGTTAGTTTTATATTTATTATGTGAATTCGTTTACGAAAAAATAATGCCCTTTTCTAACCTAACTAATTTTATGAAAAAAAAAATCAGTCTAGAGACTCATCGCTTTACCATTAAATTTTCAATTAGAAACTACACCTCTAACCTCGGAGTGAATCCTCATATCAAAATATCCGATACACATTCTACGCAGATCTGCGAGAAAGTGCGACGTGATTTGAGTACCGATCGATATTACGTCTTCTTTCACTTTTCGCTCGCATTTTTGCGAAAGAGTGGCATTGTCGAGCGATTTCTAGAATAGGGTCTTCATTGATGTATCGATGTAAAAGATGAAAGTTGATTTGCGAGTTTAGAATTTTAAATTGTGCGTGTATTTGTTTGTTTAGTATTCGAAAGAGTTAAGTTAAAGAAGAAAGATAAAAAATACGTAATTTGTAGTTTCCTATATCTTATCTTTCAAAATAAAGTGAGGATAATGGTTGTTCAGGGCGGTGGAAATGATCTAACTAAAGAGTTACCGTGGTCCTGGAACGCAAAAGGCTACTGAAGGAATACAAGCGGGTTTCAATCAACAAAATCAAATGAATTATTATCTCCATTAAATAGAATAGAATTGACTTTATTGTACACCAAAAAGTAACACAGCTTTGACCATCTGTTCTCCGAGCAACGTGTCCTGCCTACAGCCACACAATTTTGGCGAATCTTAGAGCTATGTCGGTAAACTTTGTTCTCTTGCGGATATCTTAAATTTTGATGCATTCACGCAAGAAAACTCTGAGCAAAAAAACTGTTACCCGAAAAGCTACCACTCTAATGTGGAATTTGGCCACATGTCTGCCGCATGTCGGATGAGCTATGGGCTACAATATTATTGGGTCCCACTAAACGCAAGGCGACATCGCAGCAGATCAAGGTGAACGTGGAGAGATGAGTGTGATAACTACCGGAAAGTCTGACCCACAATGGCTGAGGACAGACGTGTGTGGAAAAGGGAGAGGGAGGCCTTCGCCCAGCAGAGGGACATGAATGGGCTAACTAACAAACTAAAATAAAAAAAAAAGCACAAACTTGCTTGACCATTTAAGACCCTTACTAGCCTAGGATTATAGCGTGACATCACTAACCAGACGTTACCAAATTCATTACCGCCATCGCCCATTCAAACATTGCATGATTGGTGTAATATTTGACAATCTCAAACATTCACGCGATTTTTACCTTTATTGCTTTATGTTAAATGTTATATTCCCATGTTTAAATACTATGTGCACATTGTCCCACATATTTTGTAGGTTAAAATTGCGTGACAATTGGAAATATCTCCGCGGGTATGTAAATGTGTGCGTATCGTAATAGTCAAGATATTTTGCGCTGAGAAAAAGTTTACGCATTTCGATAGTTAAAAAATGATGTGATTAATGTGATCTTCTTGTAGCGACATCTGTTACGCCACAAAAGAATTAAAAACTACAATATGCATCGCGGTATTTGGGTGTATAAATTTCAAAATGCAAAAAACGCGTCCCGCATGCGTATTCCACGCATTACAATAAATACTTGTATGAAATGGAAAGTGGGGGTTGAGCTTGCAGGGTAATCCCGCATGCGTGATCAAAACCGCACGATATTAAAAACAGCCTTAGAGTTGTCCGCGTGATTAGAAAATTATACTTACAATAGCCCAAACACTTGATAAAAAAACCTGATAACTACGACCTAGGGGTCTTTAAGTCAAGAGTTAATTAGTTACTTCTAGGCTAGCGTGCTCCATCGTTGGGCACATCATCGCTTACTAGCAGGTGAGAGAGTAATCAAACGCGAGCCTATAGCCATTTGTAGGAAGTAATCTCTGAAAGTACTGGTCCGATTGGGATTGCTAACATTTTTTCACCAATAGAAAGTTGCTTTATTCCTGAAGGTTGCAGCGGAAGGGACTCTTACTCTCCGAGAACTTATGAAACTCCTTCTCTCCGAGAACCTCCCTCGAAAAAAAACTGCTAAAACCCTAAGGCCCCTCCGATGATGCGTTCCGTAAGCGCGCGACAGCATCGCTACTAACGCGCGTTATACGCTTTTGCAAGCGCTATAGAAAAAATGCCAACGAGCTACAGCATCGCGATTGTATCGATGTGAACGCGCTAGAGCTCGCTACAAAAATCACCGTGGGCGAGGGGCCTAAAACCTGCCGTGTTTCTACAGTTGCCTTTTGCGTTGTGGAACGAATCTTTCGAAGAATCTCGCATTTTCTGGCAACCCTAGTGTTCAAATCTACAACGTAAAGTTCCCATATAAATCAAGCAATCTGACGCATGCAGCAGCTACAATTCCTAGCCTAAACCTCATTACTCTACCATTGAATCACCTAGTTAAATAAACTGCCTCTCTAACTCGGAATTTACTGCGTTCAGTTATTATATGTTGCGGTTAGATGTTGAAATGAACGAGCACATTCAGACAAGGTATAGCTGTGGCGAAGCAATCGGAATCGAATCGGGATTCGGTAACGCATTAGATTATAATTGATTTGTAAGATCTGTTGAATGATGATCTTTCTTGGTAAGATGTTATTATTATTCTTCATCACTACGGAGATAAAGCTTAGGCTTGAATTCTTCACTTCACTCAGGTTTTTCCCTTGTAGTGCTCGGGAGTTAACTATATAAGTTCCTCTCTGCGTTCGGGAACTTAACAACCTTCGTTTCGTTCTGAATTCAACATACCGCCCGCTACTTTGAGACACTGTTATATACTGTATGTATGTATACTACTATTTATCAAGGGAGTATGTTCCCTTGAAGCCGCAAACAGACGCTAACTAGCTATGAGATAAAATCTAAACAGCCATGATTCAGGAAAATTCTCAGATACTTTTGCTCTCAGAAGTCTTGCCTGTCTAGAATGGAGTGAGACGTGTGTCAGACTTTTACTGAATTAATCGCACCTGCATCCCTTTAATTCATTAAACCCCAAGCGAACGCCGGCGTTCGCGCACCTATTGTCTTTCAATTGTGTCTGCAATTATCACAATTGACAGGTTAAACCCTTTGCGTTCTAAGACCAAGATGACTCTTTCAAATGTTCCCACAGTCCTAGCCGGCATGGGCCTAGTAACACCAGTTTTTCATAGTTTTTCAAGATAGTTATCCCGGGTCCTATTGATAAATGCACCCACGGTACCAAATAATTCCTAGTGTGGGGACAACGTCAAAAAAAATAACTGTTCCTTGTTAATTGAGGCGTTACAATGATTAGTTGAGAACTAACGAAGCAAGAAAGTGGTTTCATAACTGCGTTTTACGCACTATCACTCTCATAATATCTTCATTACATGTTTAATTTTATTACGGCCGTCGTAAATATTATAAATGCTATGAAAAAGCTATGTTGCTATTCTTAAGTGAATATTAAAAAGGTTGTAAAATTTAAAAAAATTGACATATTTAAATTTTGTAGTGATGTATACATAAAATAAACTGAAAGGATTAAATTATGGTTTTCATTACGTAGGAATCGGGTATCCTGGTTAGTTTGGAGATATAGTAATATATATTTACTGACTTCTTAAACGCTAACCAGAAACGAACAAGACTGCACGCTAAAGACTGATGTTAAATCTAAATATTTGTGCGGCTGAAATGCCGAATATAATGACATCCCATTAATCTTAAGAATATGTATTGTTACCTATATTCCTGCAAATAAATATCATTCATCCATTCATTCAAAAAAGCCACACTTATCTTCAGTAGTTAACTAAAAATTGACTTTTCTTTAACTGCCTTTTTGTCTTCTTTTAGAACCGATGGTTTCAAGACTTTTGTTTATTACTGCTATACAAATAGAGTACCATAAAAAGTGCGTATAAGGAGTCGTATTGCGGTTACAAAATAATATATTGGTACTGTTCTTTCTTCCTCACGTAAAACTTTGTAGTAGTATTGTTCTTACGAATATTTCACTGTGGAACGACGATATTATTACCAGAAATGGCACAGTTAGCTATTTATTCACCAAGCTAGAAGCTGTTCACTGAAGTGTGACGGAAGGTTACCAGCTCATATATATTCCAGTCCATTTCCTTCACCACTGCTGTAAATCAGACAAGTATTAATTGGCTACACGGCCTAGAATTATCGGTGAATAGAAATTGTAAATTGATTTGTTTGAGTTTTGAACGGTACGCTTTGTTGTAGGTGAAATCTGGTCGAGTTTGTCAGAGGTTTTTTTTGTAACAACTCTTATGTAATTTGTTTACAAACATGTTGCTTGAACCTTTTTTTATGGGAGGCATCGCCATTTTGATTTGAGACGTCGCTATTTTGACTTGAGCCATCGCCATTTTGAATTGAGGTATCGCTATTTTGACTTTTGTTTTATTTTAAGTTGTGTCTTAGAATGAAAGTTATAATTTACTTACATATACTCCACTCGGGGTGACAAGAGTCGCCGTCGCCCTGGAAGCAATGGATAACTGAACAAGCACGGGTGGGTTATAGTTGGGACATTTTTTTTTTCGTTTCTCCTAGAGCGGGAGAATTTATTTGATGATTTTTCACCTTAAAAAAAGACTCAAGTGAGAACACTAAAACTATTTTTTAAATATGTTAAACTTTCGCGTTGCCGAAATGTTTGGAAGGAAAGTTCACATAGCAGTTTTGTTTCCACTTATCTCGGTAATGCGACAGTTCCGGTATCATATGAGAAATTGTTTATGTATGCTTAAATGCCCTCTACAGATGATTACAGGTATCATTTATATATTATTCTTTATTGTACACAAAAGTTTTAATACAATTTAAACAGGACAGCGAGGTACAGCTTATGATAACCCATAATTGAAATATGTTACAACAAACTCTGATGATACATCCATCTATGTCAGTCCATTATCCAGTATTGCATACCAGTTTGGGGTGGCGCCGGCAAGACTCTTCTCCTAAGTCTGGAAAGAGCATAAAGAGCTGTGCTTAAAGTAATGACTAAGAAGCCTTATAGGTACTCAACCGAAAAACTATACGCAAATTGCAAAGTGCTAACAGTTCGACAGCTTTTTGTACTCAAGTCCATTTTGAGAAGACACCGTTCTGTCCCACGCCCCGATCCAGGCCGACGTCGCGGGATGCCTGTTTGTCCACGCATTTCCTGTAAGACTTCCTTTGCCAGAAAACAATTTAATAGTATAAGCATCAAATTGTACAACGACATACATAAGAAAGTTGATATCGCTGAACTAAACAGCCACAAACTTAAAGTCAGTCTAACTGACTGGCTCCAAAATAAAGATTATAAACAAACTGAAGAGTTACTGACATACATCGCGTAACCCCCACATCTAAACACACGATACTCCTACCTAGATAGCACAATTTTCACTTACTCAAAACACATAATTATAAATAATCATCCAAATTTACAATCAACTACACACAACACCCACACATACACTCACCCAACATTACAACATACTCACCCCACAACATATGGTCCACTTATGTAATAAATACATGTATAAAATTTTGTAACCATTTTTCTAAAGTACCCAGCGACTACGTTCACTTGCACCAATATTGTAAATCGTAACCATAGAGCCTCTCTCAACGACTGAACACTGCCACCCAAAACACAAGCACTCGCTTAGTTTGGGAGACAGTACCAGTACCTATAGCACATTACATTTACTTGTGTCTAATTATAAGTCACCTTGTGAACTGTAACTTTGCGACAGTAAAGATTATTATTATTATTATTATTATACATTTGTAAATTTTGCGCATGAAGACAACTAAAAGTGCACAACAAAGCTAAAACTTAATCCTGTCTAAAATTAAACAAATATGTGTAAGTATAGCACACAATACATAAATCCAATATAAACAATACATAAAAACCTATACAACATTATTATCACAAGATGACTAAATGGCGATGTTGTTAAGCCAATTTGGTACAATGCCCTTTCATTATATTCAGCTTAATCTTAGCTCAATAACTCACCTTAACGAAAGTTAAAAAAAAAAAAACAGATGTAGCAAAGAAAAAAAGACAAATATTTTATTAATGCAACCTTGCATACTTCTCGAGGACGTCAGCCATGACAGTAATATTACATAACACAACAAAAATAACAAAACGCAAAGAAACTAAGGAAGTGAGCGCCCGCCTTAATGATTCGTTCATTTTCTACAAATCTGCTTTCGTGAGATATGAGTGAACACTTTCACACGGACGTGTGTGAGCGCTCTATGTTATTTATTTATTAGGCTCATTTCAGACTACGCTATAATATACATAATAGCATATAGCTAAGTCATAGCATAACAATATCGGTCCTTTCGCAAGTCTGCTGGAAGAAATTTCTATTTGAAATAAGCAGTACCTTTATATAATTTTTTATAACATGATCTTCTGTATATTTGTGTGTAAATAAATTATAAAATAAATAAATAAACTAGGTAATCCATTCCCGCATCAAAATCGTGATCCCACATGCCAGCGGGTTTGCAGATAGCAAACCCGCGGACCCTGGGGTATTTTCAGGATTGGGATTTTTAATTTCCTATTTGTTTTAAATAGTAATAAACAAAAAAAAAACCGACGAAGTGCGAGTCGGACTTGCACTCCGAAGGTTTCTTATAAATTTTGCTATATATGTAGGTAAATAGTTCTCCATTCGACTCCCGAATCGAGTTTTGAAAATTTTCCGATTAGCAAAAAAATAACTAATAAATTATTTTATGATTTTCGTATAAAATCAGCTGCTTTTATGGAACAATATAATATTTAAACGGACCTTCATTTTTTGGGAAAGTAAATTCACGTGGGTTTGGATTCCTTAATCACAACAAACAAGCTTTACCTCTTTATAATATTAATGTAGACAAATACACCCAGCCACAGAACATTTACCTAGGATGGGAATCAAACCCAAGGCCTCCAGCATAGCAGTCAGGGCTACTAACCACTAGACCAACAGGCCAGTCGACTGCTAAATGCATCTTGATTCATGTTTGTTTTGTTTTTTAATGTTTAAATAATGTTAGTATTTAAAAATAAACTGTTATTGGTGAATCTCGACTGGAATGTGATCTCCGTTGCTTAACGTAGAAGACCTTCAGATACGTCGTCAGTAGCGTTTATCGGTCAAAACGAACCTGTTTCGGATTTCCAAATTCTGAAAGGTGTAATATTGAGCTATTTTTCTGAGAGGTAAAATAATTAGTTATCATATGATTAGGAATGTTATATATCGATTTGTTTCGCTACAAACAGTGTATCTCTAAATCATACATTTTTGGTAAGAAGTTAAAGACAAAAAAGTATTGTTAAGAGTTTTAGAGCTTCAAGATATAAAAAAAACTTTAAACGGAATATTGATGCTTGCGTACTTTAAGCAATAAATCTATTAAATTCAAAAAAATTAATAAAGAGTCGATATAAAGTTCTCATCATAGGTACCATCACAAGATACATGAAAATATTCATATGATTTCTCCTTATTTGGTGATGAATCATGCAACAAAACCTCTGTATACATGCATGAATATACAACTACAATATCTCAAATATTTAACACTCCGAACACAGACTACATACCATCGCTAGTGGCATAATACGCGCATAGACTATTAAAATATCTGTTAGTTTAATGTCAAAGTCGTGCTCTGCTCTATGCTCTCACCTCTGACATTTTAATAGTCTATGTCTGTCGAAGTTACAAACTTGTGGGCTTAGGTTTTGGTCTTGTAGTATTATTAAATTCATACTATTGTAGTACGTTATATAGTGTAACTTTATAAGTTAACATTTCGTTTAAAATGCCTCAATGGACTCAGGTCCTCGATCTGGAGGAGTGGGCGGTAAACCGTCACAAGAAATACTGCGGGTTGGCAAATGTCACAGATCTTTGTAATTTCGTTTCCTTCTGGGACATTTTCTTCATAATTTTAAGAGTTCTTACACCTATAGGTATATCTTGATATTATTTTTACTACAGGCTTTGTAAATTAATTCTTTAAAGTCTGGTTTTTCAAGTAAATTATGCTTGTACTTTGTCATCGTGACCTTTCAAATTTTAATTAACATTAGTAGTTATAGGCTGGTTATAAAAAAAAACATGTAACGGCCATAAATATTCTAATTATAAGTAAAAAAATAAAAATCATTATCGACTAAATAATAAAGCAACTCGACTAACGTTGAAGATTCTTGTGTTAAACACGGATAAATTCAAATTAAGAACAACAACCTATAAATAACACTGTATCATCAAAGAAAGGAAAAGCGACCTTACTATTAAATATTAAAATCCAATATGAAATGTCAGGATATGTTAATAGTTAAGTATGTGGCCTTTAGCAAGGTCGCCAGTGTTTAAAATGTCAACTTTGACATATTAAAACAAGTCGACGGATTGCAAAATGAGAAGATGAGCTCAAGCAGGAATTTGATATTTTTATTTTTCAGTACCCGAATAAAAATTTATAATTGATAATTTATTATAATTAATTTATAAAGTGTGAGATGGTATATTTTATTAATTTAAATATATATATGTTTTTAATCTCATGATAAAACTTAATCAATTTTAAATAGGTAAGGAGAATTTTCCGTTTATTTTTTTAGAAATGTTGAAAGAGTATAGTTCAAGGTTAACTTCTTCCTCGTCTTGAATTAAAAAACAATAAAATTACTTCATCAAATAACTCCTCCCTCTGGGTGGAGCGAGAGGGAGTTTCAGACTATTACTGACTAAAACCCACCTGTGTTCCTTCAGTTGCTCTTTGCATTCCAGGGCTGCTGCGCGGTGACTCTTTCGAATGATCCCACGGTCTTGGCAAATTTTACCAAGAATAATATACCTACCAAGATCAATACACGTAATCAATAAAAATTTGGTTGGTTTGGGATTTAAAAAAAATTATTGATTGGATCTCAATTGATAGCAAGCGATGATGTGAGCATATCAATGTTGCGCAAACATCAATCGATTTGGAGAAAGTCGACTAGATTATCTATTCGATTCATTAGTAAGAAAATAAATAGAATCGTTTATGTGTTAAAACAAATTGAATGACAATCGGTTTGTTACACTGTGTAATGAAATTTTTGTAGCTCTATTGATAACACTGTTATTTTTTCGTCATGGGAATGTGTTACGTGAACCAAATTGTTATGTTATTTTAATTGTTATTTAATCAATTAATTTACACACATGTCATAATAGAATAATTAATAAATTTAATTAATGTGGACACTGACATAAATATGAATACTTAAATAGGATTAACAATATTTTTTATAATAATGTAAACATAACTAATGAGATTTTTTCTAAATTTTCGCAATTAATTATAAATCAGAACTGGATGTTGATAATAAAGGCACCAATCTGGAAGTTCAACATTCAAACAAAAAAAAAATTTGCCCAAATCGGATAAACGATGGAATTTGGAGATAGGTAACTAAATTAAAAAAAAAAACCCGAATCTCGTCTTTTTTTGAAGCCAGTTTAAAAACTCAGACTTATCAAATCATTTAGCGAAAAAATCGAAACCAAACCATTTAGCGACTTTTTCCAAAAATTATTGACCTATTTCACATAACACATTATTATATTGTATTATATTTCACTAAGGACCTTGATGCCTGAAAAATTTTCTATGAGGTACAAAAATGTTTCAAATATTTAGTTAAACAGACATAACAATGTTCAATATTTACATTAGATACCATTGTACTACTTACGTAAGGCTTTTAGTTACCTAGTCATTTTAGCAATATCTGTCTAAGCTTTTAAAATATTCGCCCAGGGCTATACCGGAGTATTTATTGTTAGAAAGAAAGTTGGTAATGTATAGTTATATAAGTTACTAGCTTGTGCCAGCGACTTCGCTTGCTTGACAGTAAGTTCCTCAGTCATCATCATTTCAGCCGATATACGTCCACTGTTGGACACAGGCCTCCCCCAAGCGTCGCCACAACGAACGTTCCAGTACGTCTCGGATCCATCGGTTTCCCGCAACCTTCACCAGGTCATCGGTCCAACTTAACAGCGGACCTTCCAATGCTGCGTCTTCCCGGTCGCGGTCGTTACTCCAGAATCTTTCGGCCCCAACGGCCATCTGTTCTGTGAGCAATGTGTTCTGCCCATTGCTACTTAAGTCTGGCAATTCTTCGTGCTATGTGGCAACTTTAGTTCTCCTGCGGATATCTTCATTTTTGATTCGATCACGCAAGGAAACTCCGAATATAGCCCTTTCCATTGCCCTTTGGGTGACTTTAAGCCTTCTGATGAGGTCTATTTTGAGCGACCATAGACTGACAGTTCCTCAGTAAAAACATTGAACCCATGTTTCATTAGGGTTCATCCTCATCACGATCTTCATGCCCTTGTCCCATCTTATTTGGAGTCGGAGCAACACGTTTTTTTCTTCCATTCTGTCCTGTCACCCGCACGTTATCACTAACTCCCTTTTCTTTCATATCACTTCTCACATAATCTATCCATCTTTTCTTTGGCCTCCCTCTCCATCCTCTTAAACTCATAACTCTTTTAGCAACATGCTTTGTAACATGTAGTAAGTGAATTTTGAAAAATCCTCTCTTAGTGCTCACCTATGGTATAAAAAAAAACTTTGTGTATGTCACGTTTTTTTTTTCCTGTAGTTTCGGCTGTGCACCGATATGTCAGTCAGTCAGTGTTGACGATGAAACATTTATGTTAATTTATTTTAGTACCGACTTGCTCGATAGATGGTGTTAAGGTCGAGTTATAAGTCGATATGGTTTCGTTACCGGCGATAGTATAAGGGTAACAGATTTAATTTGAATAAAAGTTCTAAAGTTCAAAAGTTCTACAGTTTCCACTTAGATCAAGACACAATATTAGTGTCCTCAACTAGTATATTTTCAACCTTATTAGTGTCCTCAACTAGTTCAAATTAGTTCAACATTACCTACCAGCTGGGTAATAAACAGTCAGTTTCTCTTTTTATATAAGTTAATACGTAATATTTGTACCTTGATTAAACAGAGAGATTCTATTTGAGGATATATTTTGAATATTCATTTCTTTGAGTGTTTTAGGTCGAAGTTTCGCCCATGCCTTAGATCACTAATTCATCCATTTCCTATGTTACGTATCTGATTGGGTAAAAAGAGAAAACATATTAAAATATGTTCTCAATTTTCTCCCTTTGTTAAATAGATTTCATAACTTAAAGTATACCTAAGCATTTTTATGTTGTGGTCGCGGCCCTCTCGCTTAATCCAAAGCAAAAGTTATTTAATAATTTCCCACTTGAAAAACAGTACTTCAGCACTTCTGTTGCTTTATTATTTTACATTAAATAAAATTAGTATTAGTATATACGAAACCCGAAACACGTGTCAAGTACTTTTATGTAAAGAATCTTATGTACAAAATTTCAAAACTGTATCATGAAAAATCACTAAGTTATAAGCTTGTTATGTCAGCAAAAATACATAGTCACCGGGTCAACTTGGTGATTGACGGCTTATTTTGCACTTGCACCCAGCTGTTTGCTGGCGCCTAATACCAGCTATAGCCTGCCGTGGCCTGTGTTGTACTTAGTGTCACTGGTGTCCAACTTGTGACCTTTTTAATTTTTTTTTATTCTAAACAAACTATATTCAGGTTTCGCATAAACTTAAAATTATGTTGTTTATGTTAAGACGAACTAATAGAGTTGTATTGATGATTTTATTAATTATAATTTTGTACGTATTACTACCAATCATATTTTAATTAACATACAATTTGACTCTGAACCGGCAAAATGCAAAAAACTTAACTGTGAAACTGTTCTACAAAGTCACAATTGCGTACCATTCATCATCCCTCAAGCTTTATCCCTAGTATCTTGGAGTCGACTTCTCTTGGAGGCGATTGTCTATCAGACCTCCATAAACCAATTAGTTGGCAAAACGAAATATTCAATAGACCATGTGAACAGTTCCATAAAGAGCACAGTAGACTCATACTAGAATCATAACAACTAAAAAAGTTGTATCTATGCTTATAATTTTCCGTCACAACAATTTGGCAATACCATAGTTTCAGCTTCTTAGTTTACCAGAAAAAAAATAATTGCCAAAGCTCCACTCAACAGAATTAAGCAACATTGCCAAAAAAATTTAGCACATAATCATAACTCCATTACATCAGCAACAATAACAGAACTTTATTCACTTTCTTTCACTCTCAATGTCTTTTTTCTTTCCTTTTGACTTTATTAGATTTAATGGCTACAAAATAGTGGGCAGCGATCCGGCTGCGGTCCACTCCGCTCCAATAAGTTCATAATTAAGAACAGTGTCAAGCTTGGCTGGGTCCACAGTCATATCTCTGTTCAACTTGATTCAACGGAGACTGCATTTTTTTGTAGGTGGGAAAATCATCCAATGACATCTCCGCGCCCTTGGGCGGAGCGGGATATAGAGTCAGACTTTTACTGACTAAACACCCACTACTGTTCATTCGTTGCCTTTCGTGCCGAGGCCGAATCTTCCTTTTAAAAACCGACCCTTGGCTCATTGGGGCTGAAGCCTACTTAAGGCTTCGACCCTGTTGATAACAATACGCGCCGTCGAAGTCTTAGGCTCGGTCCAGACGGTTACCGGAAGGTCGGACGGCGAGCTACACATTGCTCGCCGTTCGCATCCCGCGTCTACGGTGGCTGGGGCGTGAGGCCCATTGCTTCACGCGTGCGGCCTTCTTCTTTGCTAGCATTACTGCTTCGCAGAAGGAAGCGACCGCCTGACTCCTCCTCGCTTCGGAAGATGGCTTTTACCAAGTCCTGGCTCAACGGAGACTGCTGGGGATGGATCCACTAATAGGCTTAGATGTATCTCCATATTTATTTAGTGTGCACTAATGTGACAACGGGTTTGATTCCCGCACGGATCAATTATTTACATGGTAGGCATGTAAGTATTTGATCTGTGCGGGAATTGAGGATAGATGCATTAGTGTTTGGTCTGGGTGTCTTGTGTGTGTGAGTTTACATGTTTGTGTAGGCAACCACGATACAGGAGTAGGAATTGCTAGTGCGGAAAAATGTCTTTTAAAAAAAAAGTAATGAGTTATTCTCATTCTGATACAAGCTATATATCAGAAAAATATGTAACTCCCCAGCTTCCATCTCACGTTTAAAAAATCGATATCCACAAACGTTGTACACGACTATAGCGACGTGTGAAAGCGGTGCGTACAGCAGCCGGTGCGCGCGCGCATTGCGAAACTCCTGCGCACCGCAATCGAACACACAGCTTGTGAAACATCCAAGGAATCTGTTCGAAATTAATTATGTTGGACGCTAAATATGTAAATTGTATAAATCTGTCGGTAATTTAGAAGTGAGGGGAAATAGTAGTTAGTAGTTTGTAAATAAGCCGACTTAATGTCTTAAGGCATTAAGTCTGCCTCTGTACTCTGTGCATAACCAGACGTACGGCGATGCACCACCGGTACATGGTGGACATCCCACGTTCACGCACAAAACGTTTTGGGAACACATTCATTGTGCGTGCAGCTAAGGAGTGGAATTCCTTGCCGGAGTCTGTGTTTCCTGTAAGCGCGTTCCATTGCCGACTGCGTCAGTCGTCGCTTTCCATCAGGTGAGATAGCGGTCAAGAGCGAACCTAACAACAATAAAAATAAAGAAAAGAAGAATTAAATAAATAAATATATCGATAGTTTATTTTCTGATAATTCCTTCGATATTATTCATAGCCAAATTTTTTATTTAATAATAAAAAAAAAATATATGCGAGACAACTAAATCAATCAAACTAAGCCTATATGTGTTCAGATCAACGCGAGCCTATAGATAACTCGATAGGCTCCCGATTGACCACTATCTCACCTGATGGTGAGCAATGATGTGGCCGACGATGGAGCACGCTTACCTAGGTGACCGAACTTAAACTATTCACTCGTAACTTATAGACCCTTAGGTTGTAGCTATCAGGAAACAGACGTCGGCTGGGAATTCCACTCCTTAGCTGCACAATTAATTATAATACTGAAATGTTAGAGGTAAAACGGAGATGTTAGTAAACGATGTATCTGTAATATGCTTACTAGCGGGTACTTAAAAGGTCTCATTTCTATGAAAAGGAGTGGGCCGAAAACCATTAGGCATATTATTACCCTAAAAACCGACCAAAAATTCCCTTCACAAAGATTATGACAGGTGTCAATAGCACAGACCAATGTTTTGACTAAATTTTATTTAATATTTTAATGATGCAATAATTTTGACAAATAACAATTTATATACAGTATACCTAATTAATTTATTTTCTCTAGTGGTAATTAATATCATGTTGCCTTTGTTATTTTGTGTACTGTGAAGGTTTCCTTTTATTGATGTGTAACTGTAAATTTCAAAGATTGTACACCCCATGGGTATGTTACAGTGATACTTGTTATGACAATAATTCTAAGAGCTGTATTTCCACTTGTGACAAACAATAAATAAATCTGAATCTATAACAGTATCAATCAGTAATACAAGTAGTCACAGCATCCGCTAACACCAGTAGATCAAGTCGGACCAGTACTAGTTACTTGTCAGGGCGTTACACTACACACATGCTATTTTTATAAAGAAATGTGGATATCCTCTCGGAGTGTTGGCTCTTCCGCATCCGTTATGGTAAAAAAAAAAGTGTAAACTGGTTTTGAGAGATATTGCGTGTTTTTTTTGTTGTTGTCGTTGTTCCGTGAGTTGTTTTATTTTAAAAGATGAGATACATAAGGTTTGCGATGGCCGTTCAGGTTAACCGAGCAGGAAAAATGTCTGGAAAATTGGCTAAGTGCGAGTTGGACTCGCACACGACGGGTCCCGTACTACTATACTAAAACTGAGTGAAAAAAAACGCCAACAAAATAACGTTTCTTGTTTAAGAATTTCTTTAATTTTTAATTTCACTATTTGTTACATAGATACAGACAGACGGACGGACAGGCGGACAGATGGCCCCATCTGTCCGTCTATCCCGTCAAAGGGTTCCGTCGGAATTTATCCTGAGTTTTGATCTACTTATTTAATCTAACCGTGTCTAAAAGAATGAGGAAAAATTCAACTAGGCAATCTTGTTATACCTATCACAATAAAATTTCCTATCTAGCTACTTGGCTTGCAAATTCAACAAACTAACTAAAAAACTAGATCTAACTACCGGAAAATATAATTTAATTACGAAATGTCTAATCTAAGCATCGTTACACTGCCGCTAAAAAAGAAAGTCCGCCTTATTATACTCTTCACAGTTTTAATTGCAACATCAATCACTTGTTTAACTAATTTCTTAAGTTATGAATTAGTAGCGATTTGTAAAGATTACCTAAAGAGCTTTAGACAAAGGATTCGTTCAAGAGGATCAGTTCTAAACGTTTGATTGTTTGTTTTGCTTGCTAACGAGTGATGAGTCATTGTAGGGTTGTGCTGTAGAGCTGAAAATAGAAATTTATTCAAAGATTCCAGATTAAAAATATTTTTTTTTTACTGAAGCCTACATTACTACCTACACTTATGAATATTATTTAAAACACTGTTACATGTAAACTTTTCGATGTGTTCCTTACTTAACCTCACCGCTTTTAGGCACACAATTGACTGTTAACCGCACTAGTGCAGAAAAGTGCACGTGCTCACCCTCGCCACAATTTTATTACATTTATCGTATCAGGCTGGATGCGTTTCGTCACCCACTAGGCAAGCATCAACTCCCATGAGTCGTAAGTGTATTGAAGTACGTCGTCTGATACACGTGCAAATTTGTCACTGCAGCCACACTCGTTTACGGCTTGCGCGAATTCCATCTCGGTCGCAAAATTGCCAAAAAAAAATACTATTTGCTGCAAAGTTCTGTGATAAAAAAAAGTATTTTCATGACCGCGCCAACCCTACAAGTCGTGGACCATTTCATCAAAGATTTAAAAACAGAAACTCATTGATGGATTTCGCAGCCAATGATCTGTGAAGAGGTTGCGCCGACGCAGAAAAAGAAAGAAATTCATTACAATTCGTTGTAAACAAATTGTTTTATTCAACGCTTCTTATTATTGATAGTTTTGCGTTAAGAAACACGATAGCAGACAGTTTTGAAACCGTCTTCTGTTCATAACATTGACCAACTGTTTTGTTTAGACTGTGACTTTTTTTTTTAATGATGTAACTGTTTTCAGAGGCCTTTGCGATAGTTTTTTTTTTAATCTTACTCGATCGCGTTAACGTAAACATTTATGTGGTAGAAAATTAATTAATAAGAGCCGTGACGCCATGTGTTGACAAATCAATACTTAACTCCGATGAATAAAGTCGTAACAGATTTTTTGAGGAAACTTATATTATTATTTCATATTATTATTGTATAACTTTATTGCACCTTAACTTAATAGAGGAAAAACATTTACAAATATAAGTGTACAATAGGCAATCTTATTACACAGGGCAATTTTTACCAGACAACCCTTGGATGGACTTAAAATAATATATTACGAGTACATCTGCGTCTAGTACTGTGTTCTTCATCATCATCATTTCAGCCGAAGAACGTCCACTGTTGGACATAGGCCTCCTCCAAGCGTCGCCACAACGAACAGTCCTGGGCGTTGCGCATACACCACATTCTCGCGACTCTCACTTGGTCATCGGTCCACCTTACCTTGGCTACTGTGTTCTTAAACTGACATAATGTAAATACATCGATTAAATTGGATTTCACAAATTTCTTACATATTTAACAATTACAAAAACGTTTCTCTTGAAAAATGTACTTTTTACCTTATGTGTGGGAGGTGTCGAAATTATCTCATACGATATGACATAAGTGTTTATGAAAATACGATATAATGGCATAGTGCGATGCAGCATTCTTCGAAAGAGTTACCGTAACCCTGGAATGCAAAAGGCAACTGAAGGATTACAAATACATTGCATTAAGTCCGGCTCTGTACCTTTACGTGCATAAAGCATTGCATATAATACCAAGTAGGTATATAATAAGTAAATGAAAGTATTTAATACTAATTGGCGCAAAAATGAGAAGACACAATAAATATTTTTATAGGAATGACAGATTCCAAATTCAAATATAGTCTGTCTAAAAAGTCAACCGACTTGGGAATTTTGTATAATATTTAATTATTTAAAAAATACTTATATTCGATACTTTTTATAAGATTCTTCTAGTAGTAAACAATTATCAATATCTCATAATCAACCTTGATAATTGAACCAGCGTTGACTACATCAGATTTCATTTTACTCTAATAATTACACAAGTCGGTTGTCTTATTAGACAAACTCTATAATGTTTTATATATTTTTTTAATTCTAAAAATATTTACGACCAGACTAATTAAAAATAGACATTTAATTTAAAGCGATCGAATACCTACGTTCAAAAATTCGCTCTAAATTCACCAATAGCGTTTGTAGGTTGTGACAGTTATCGTTATGTCAAATTGAATGGGTCATTGTATCATATATATTTACATAATAGTTTAGTCATCGACAGTGACAGTTATGATGATAAGTCGGTCAGATGTACCAACCTGGATCAGTACGGCCATACGGGAAGTCATTGCACCAGATGCCTAGTTGCTTATACTTATTTATTGCTCATTAAACAATAGAATGTACTGTGAAGACAATTGAAAGAGGTACAATTACTGGCATGGATCTTGAGCGCTGGCTTCAAGTTTTGAAGAAGTCAAATATTCGGTCTCTTTAGTGGTGCGAAGTGAGACGCGGGGGCGGGGAGTGTCAGCGATTGGCTCGCCGCGCCATCGCGTCATAGACGTCATTCATGATCCGTTCCCTGCTTTGCTGCATGTATCTAACAATGACGACGATTGGCTCGCCAATGTATGGAATGCGTAAAGCGATCGACCACTTTGACGCCGAGCGCTCAAGATCCGTGACCGTAATTGTATCATGGCCCTGAATGCAAATGGTAAATTAAAGAAACATAGGTGGGTTTTCACCATCTCGCTCCGCCCTAGAAAGTCATTTAAAAGCAAATCAGAATGGAAGTTCGCTTGCAAGTGCTAAAAAGTTTAATCATAAACTTGGTTCCTACTAGTTTCATAGTTCTCGTTTAATATTTTAAATGGTAACTTGTGTGATAGTTTTTTATGGCACAAAGAACTTCCATATCTTTCTAACCGTCGGCGTAACCAAAAACTTAGTTTAAATACCAATCTTTCCATTAAACGAAAATGGAAACTTTCCATTGAAAGTAAAGTAACTAAAGTACGATACAGATTTACGTAGAACTATCAATAGATAGTTCTACGTAAATCTGTATCGTACTTTAGTCCGGGAAAGCAAAAATGTAATTTACGGATATGAACCACCATATAAAATTCACCGTGTGTCTAATTAATTTTATAATGAGGCTAAAACAGAAATTAAACATTACAATATGAAAATAAAAATTAACACTCTAACTAAGAATAAAATAAAATAATATTATTTTTAAATTAATCCATAATTTATATTGTACAAACATTATTATTTAAATTACTAAAATATTACTCTGTTTAGCACAATAAAAAATGACATGAAATCAATACTTCTACACTAATATAATAAATAGGTAGGTACGTAAAGTTTGCTCTTTTATTATTATTATTTTTGTTTTTAGGATTTAATCTCTGGTCTGATTGCTAAAGGCTTAAGAACCATAGAAAGCTGCTTTATTCCTGAGTGACATAGGCTTTTTTTATGTGCGCGGGCAATACTATAGGCAAAAGCTAACTATAACTACACTATAGCATCATTCATTAATAGCTATAACTTATTTTTTTTTCGGTTTTCATTATTTGTTATTTGTTTATTGTGCAAACCTACTACAGTGATCTTTTTTAACCCTTAAGTTGACTGGGAGAGAATGCCTTGTTGCATTAAATCTGCCTATGTATTACTACTATGCATGAAGTTTAAATAAATAAATAAAAGCTAGTGAATGAACACAGTAACATTTCTTGACACATATGTCTGTTGCCCTAAATACCTATTACCAAACGTACTATCTAATTACTATTTACCTGTACCTTCAAAAATGTGGCAACACATGACCCAAAGGTGTGCTTACACCAAGAATTATCACGGCCCTGCTAAAATGAGTGAAACCTGCCGTTAAATAGATTAACACGAGTCTCTGGGTTTCTGCGCTTGCGCCGGCGGCTGTTACGCATCATTGCTGGAGCGAATAGCATGGGAAATTGTTTGGATTTGCTCGTGTATTCAGATTTTTTTTTTTGGAGTTTGAAGACTTTTTTGTAACGCAAATGAGTTGGCTAGGGTTAACTTAATAATATCGGCCTAATTTTTTTTTGGCTTTGGTAATCCAATAAGTAGTTTTTTTTTTTCAATGGGAAAAATCATCCTATGACAACCCCCGCTCTTGGGCGGAGCGGGAGATAGTGTCAGGCTCGAGCGCCCTTTCGGATAACCCTGGCCCCAGTAGGCTTCGACCCGGCTGGGCCCCTGCTGTTGCTGACAACTCCTTGAGGCGCGCGTTACTTAGTTTTAGGTAGGCATTGACTGAAATGCCTACCTAAAAATTTTGCTTACCTGTAATGACTTGAAAATGCACTAGTCTATAAGTTTATTTGATGTATCTAATATCTTATATGAAATTACCGTTTCTTGAAACGGGTTGCCTGAAAAGTCATAGGTCATTGATATTGCTTGCCCTTCGAAACGCATAGTTAACCTAAATATCTAAAAACCTAACAGAAACTGAAAATTTAGTTTTATTGTCATTTAAATGGGCGAAAAAAATCAACTATTTATTCATCAATGGAAAGATTGATTGCTAAACAGAAAATGAAAATGGCTATCGGTTACTTAAACCACATTCTACAAGTTATAAATCTAAACGGCTAATCAAAATCGAGGTCGCTATTGACAGAACAGATTATTATGTCACTTTGTTTTGTAAGCTATTATCACTTTTATAATATTCTTATTAAGTGTCATAACTGCGTGAAATTATAGTTCTAAATTATGTATTAAAATTGCGTTAAATGCCTGTCGTTTTTAATGCACTAGTTTCTATAGAAAATGTTTTGTTAATAAACGTCATATTTTCTACCACTTTATCTATCTTATAGCCGCCGCTTTGCTCACATAAATTCAAATTGATATTTTTTTTTTCGAACATCATAAAGGGTTGAAATCCACTTTCTGGTCTACGTCTTCAAAACTGTATCAGTATAAAAAAAAACCAGCTGGCTAGTTAGGTCTTAAGCTCTCTACGTTACTGAGAAGTGAGCCAGCCAGGGGCAAAAAATTGCATTAATTACAAAGTAAAAGTTATTAATTGTGAAAATATTCCTTAAAAATTTAAGGTCACCATATAGAGTATAGGAGGTACTATTTAACTGCCACTCAGTTTTTCATGTGAGAGTTACTTTCGATATCAATTTCTTTTTATTTCTGATTGGCAATCGTTACGATCGAGACGATAAAAGCTTGTAAAATATAGTTTATTAATACGAAAAAAATAACATTTATATGTACTTTCAATATAAAAGGAATGTTAAGTAGACTGGACAGTGGACACCGGCCATTGATATTAAGAAGTTATTTACGTCTCAAATTTTATTTCCTGTATTGAGCTATACTTTTTTTTTCTTTGTTTCTTTATTGCGTTTTAGTGACGTAGATTGTGATTGCAATAATCTGTACCCAAGACTATCTGTACCTACGAGTATCTATACTCACAAGTGTTTGTATCCATGAGTATTTGTCTCTTTCACTGTCAGTATTCACGAGTATCTTTACCTATGAGTATCTGTAACTACGTCTAATTGTATCCACAAGTATTTGTCTCTAGGAGTGTCTCTATTAATGTTGTTAACAGTCTTTTTTAGGGTTCCGTAGCCAAATGGCAAAAAACGGAACCCTTATAGATTCGTCATGTCTGTCTGTCTGTCTGTCTGTCTGTCTGTCTGTCTGTCTGTCCGTCCGTATGTCACAGCCACTTTTTTCCGAAACTATAAGAGCTATACAGTTGAAACTTTGTAAGTAGATGTATTCTGTGAACCGCATTAATATTTTCACACAAAAATAGAAAAAAAGCAATAAATTTTGGGGGTCCCCATACTTAGAAATGAAACTCAAAAATTTTTTTTCATCAAACCCATGCGTGTGGGGTATCTATGGATAGGTCTTCAAAAATGATACTGAGGTTTCTAATATCATTTTTTTCTAAACGGAATAGTTTGCGCGAGAGACACTTCCAAAGTGGTAAAATGTGTGTCCCCCCCCCCCCTCTAACTTCTAAAATAAGAGAATGATAAAACTAAAAAAAATATATGATGTACATTACTATAAAAACTACCAACGAAAATTGGTTTGAACGAAATCTAGTAAGTAGTTTTTTTTTAATGCGTCATAAATCGAAAAAAATACACAATTATTAAAACATCGATCAAAGTTACAACACATTACAAGAACTTTTATATTATGTTACTTGCTGCTACGGAACCCTTCATGGGCGAGTCCGACTCGCACTTGGCCGGTTTTTTTCCATAATATGTAGAATCTGACCAAAAAGTCAAATGACTTGGTAATTATTAGGGCAAAATGAAATCTGATGTTGTTGACACTGGTTCAATAATCAAAGCTGATTGAGAGATCTTGATTATTGTTTACTAATAGACGATTAGATCTTATAAAAAGTATCGAATATACTTAAGTATTTTTAAATGATTTAATATGATTCAAAATTCCCAAGTCGTTTGACTTTTTAGTCAGACTATAAGTGCTCATATTGAAATCAAAAGAAATCGCAAATTATCAATCAACTCCACCTATTTATGTGGCAATAGCTTAACATTCAAGTATTTACTTTCCATTTTCTACACTTGGCACTGGAGGGTTAATTACGAAACTTAGGTATTGTAGCCATATTAATTAGCCAATATCGAAGCTATCGAGGTAACCCTGCACTGAGCTGCAACTCGAATACCAATGATTCATTTCTTTGAAACTCGGTAGTTAATGTTTTGTGGTACAAGTTATAAGTAGAAGCGGGTTCGGGGCCATGGGTGGTGCGAAAGAGATCCTCGGGGCTCTGGAACAATGGAAAAGAAGGAACAGGAGTGGTGGTGGTGGTGGTGGTAGTGGTTTTTAGTCAATAAAAGTCTGACACTATCTCTTGCTCCGCCCAAGAGCAGGGGATTGCATTACATGATTTTCCCGCCTAAAAAATAAAAGTAGAAGCGGGTTAAATAACGCCACGAAAGCAGCCGGCTCAATGTGTGGCTGTCTTAAATCTTATTTTTCCCAAATAACTGGAGATAACTACATAGTTATTATTATTAGTTAGATTACGAAAATTCTTCCATTGATGGAGAGCTAAACTTTATGCAGGACAAATGAGTATTTTCTGTAGAAGAAAAACTAATACATTTCTCAAAATTTGTAGTAAGTATATTTATTTATTTCTTACAGCAAAAATTTTAATTAAAACGACAAAAGCCGATGCCCGTTTGCCACTGGGAATTTCTGACAATGAAACCCGTGGTTCTAGAATGCAAAGGGCAAGTGAAGGACATAGTTAAAGTCTGACTTGCTCTCTCGCTCTACTCTATAGTGGAATAAGTCATTGGATGATTTCCAAACTCAAATAAAAAGTTGGATAGAGAATAACAAGTTTTCAATTATAAAATACAAGACTACACTAATTTAATTAGTCTTCCACAAAATAAATTAAAAAACTGTGTTTGTAGACTGTTTACTTAATTTGTTTGTAATTTGCGGTAAGAAATAAATAAAATAAAGATTGAATAGGTTACTTCTAGGTAAGCGCGCTCCATAATCGACCGCATTGTCGCTTTCCATCAGGTTTGTAATTTCTTGACATTATCTTCAAAATTTTCATATTTTTGTAAGCAACAAGTGAGTATTTCTTTACAATAAGATTTTCGTAGTAAAATAGGAAAACTTGTGTTATCGTAATTTGTAAGAACGTTTCGTTAAAGAGAGAGTCGATCCGGTATCTAGGGTAATAAGATTAAGGAATGAAGACTTCGTCGTAATCAAACCGAAGATAGACATCAGACCTTTTTAGACGCTTAAGGAGTCATGTAACAACATTTCCGTGAAAGTATTTAAAAGAAAAAATTGTGCATTTTTAAGATTTACGCATATATTTTTTACTGTGACTGAACCTTACTACATTTTGTAGATCGACTGTCGTTACCTCCCTCCGACCATAAAATGGAATTCCAAAATTATATCACACTAGCGGCTCGTCCCGGCTTTGCACGGGCAATAAATATAGCCTATATTACTCAGGGTGAATGTAGCCATCCAATGGTGAAAGAATTGTTGAAATCGGCACAGTAGTTTTTGAGTTTATTCATTACAAACAATACAGATTTTCCTTCTTTATAATATTAGTGTAGATTTTAGAACAGTATTATGTCGAACGTATATTCCGTCGAAATATAGATCCAGCAAAGAAGGGTTTTGTCGAAGTAGTGTTCTTCGAAATAGTGTACTGTCGATGTATATTCTGACGGACTAACGCTTGTCGAAGAAATTTTCTGTCGAAGTAATGAGTAGTAGAAATATAGTTTTTCCAAATTGGGACTGTGTCGAAATAATTAACTGTCGAAATTAAGAATGACACTCGTTATTTATTACAGTCAAATGTGTTTATTTCAAAGCCCTCTAAAAAACGTCACTCTCGTGTCACTTGCACCACACATTTCGCAATTCGACCCGCATAGTGATGTCCCTAAACACGAAGACAGTATTGCACAGAGTTCTTATACTATCTATCTGTTAGCATCACTATTCAAACCGACGTCTTATTTACTACTTTTTAAGGGCCATATTAGCACCATTCAGTGTGTAAGAAGAGCTTTTGAAATATTGCTACTTACTATCCTTATTTAGTTGACTAATTAGGTAGTGGCAGCTTTTATGGGTTAATTTTAACGCTTTGAATTTGGAATATGGAAGTAGCAAAGAGGTTTGTGTGTTTAAGTTCCATATCTATGGTACTTGTTCTTTTTTTTATCAAATGTATGAATATGTTGCGTGTTGCTTTATTGTGATACCGAATATCATTTCAAAGGGAAGTTTAGGTACTATGAGTACAAATAAATTTGTATTTAGGTTAGTGCTTGCAAATGCTGTAATCATCGATGTGTAATTTGAGATCCACCTAATAATTTAGTCGATTCCCACTTGTCACATAAATTAGTCGATTATATCAATAAATCAGAGATAGGTACTACAAACAAGTTTTTATGCGTAAATTAGGCCCATTACATAAATTCTTATATTTGCCTTGAATTTAATCATGACAAAATCAAGTTTCTTTATAACCAAACACCTGTATTGGGCACCGCATGGCGTGTTAACGAAATTACGTAGTATAGAAAGCGATATTACAAAGTTATATAATAGGGCGCGGCCGAGATGAGCCGACCGCGCCCGAATGGGCTTTCCATTTTCAAAATCGAAGGATCTGATTGGTGGTTATGAATGTATGATTTGCATTTATTTCTATTGTTTTGATAATGGAGCGTTGTAAATGAAAATTAGTCTTGCAAACATGTTTTCTTTGTGATCTTACTTAGAGATTATGAATAAAAATTGCTTTAAAAGTAGATTTAGGTATTTGTATATTTGCCGTGTTACTATCTTATTATCTGAATAAAATTGAAGACTTTAATTTTCTCAATGTAGTACAAACACTAATGTACTGTTTCCATTTTTTCAGGTATGTACTTCAAAAATTGACAGAATCCAGTATCCATGAAGTTTTTACCTATCAAAAATGTAATGGTATCAACCCAATTACGACAAGTAAGTGGATAAACAGCTTCGTTGGTCCTATTGGCTGTTTAGATACAGTCCATGATGGTGATAAGCTTAGCTATTAATGAAAGGGATAACAGAGAGAAAAGGCGGATTTTCGATTATAATATGCAAAATCTCATTTCATTTGCCAATATACTTGAAAGAAAACACTCATAATAAACTGAGTAAATAAAGGTTGTCATTATTTGTTTTTCAAACTACCTGCAATAGAACAATTCCGGAAGATTTCTCAGGTTAATAATAAACTTGGCACAAATTCTAATCAAAACAAGTAATTGAAAATTTCACTATTAATTTTCTAAAAGCACCCTCGAAATACGGTTTAAGGGGTGTAGATATAAGTTTTTATGAAAATATTTGCAGCGAACGAGGTCGCGGGTAAAGTGCTAGTCTCTTAATAAACGCCAAGGAAACGACTTTCTATCATCAGCACTTATTAATAAAACAAATAATTGCCACATGCGGCCACACTGATTGGCATGCAGCCACACACTACTGAAATGGCATTTCCTCCAGTCGATGGCATGAAATAATTCAAAATGGCCGCCGATCTAAATTCGTTTTTAATTGACTAATTTAACTAGACTGTCGTATGTCACGACTCGAAAATGTAATTTAGTATTTTGTTTCTTAGCCTAATTATGTACTCGTAGATTCAATTTTGAAATATAAATGATAATTGTTTCTTTAAATTGTACCTATTACACAATTTGAAATGTTAAATAATATAAAGGATGGTTCTATTTTCAAATAAAACTTGTAAAAGTGATTAAAATGGTATGAATGCAGGTTGCAGCCAAGTAGTTGTTTTTTTTTTAATTACGTTGAAAGTGGAAACAGCCGAAGTTTTTAGATTATACATTTACATTATATTTTGGATGGCTGTTCATTCCCATCTATAGTAAAAATGTCTGTGAAAAAACAGGTAATCCATTGCCGACTCTTAATATCATAATTCAACCTCTGAACATCAAAGTAGGCATTACATCAGTGAGAGTATTTACATAGCAAAAGCGTAAAAGTTGAATAAATGACCACTGACCGATAATAATTGCGTCAGGAAACGCATTTCAACAAAAACAGATTATAAAACAGTTAATTGATTCATTTGTTAATCGATTACTCTGGTAACGATACTTATTACTTTAGTCGATTTGATAACAATCTTTGTAATGAAGTAGAAGGGTTTGTTATTTGAACGCTCCTATCATTTTTACCAACATCGAACTTGAAAAAAAAAATAACTTGGTGTTTGAAATATATAGCCTAGCTAGGTACAGGTTATAAGAAAATAGTAAGAAGCATCGCTATGTGAAAACGAAGTAATAGTGCAGGTGGGCGAAATCGCAAGATATAGATAGTAATAACTATTTCGTGTTTTTTTACGATAATTTCTTTTCTTTATACAGCCTAAGGC
Organism: Mythimna albipuncta; assembly: GCA_929112965.1. Lineage (NCBI taxonomy): Eukaryota > Metazoa > Arthropoda > Insecta > Lepidoptera > Noctuidae > Mythimna > Mythimna albipuncta. The sequence continues at coordinate 21,364,382 of OV815970.1, forward strand.
GATTATCAATTGTATTATGAACGAATACCCTGCGTGTGAAAATCCATTGAGCAATGGCAATTTTGTAACTGGCTGTTTGTATTGTATTGTCTGTGGGCTGGCGTGTAGACGCTGTTCTAATTTTGAAATAAAATAATTGTTCGAATTTCGAATTATGCTTTTATTTTCATTTCGTGGCCGAAGTGGCGGATAATGATATAAAAATTAAAGTTTGCTTTTGAAATCTGATTATGAATTTCATAATGTTTATTTAGCTTAATTTTTTTTTGTATAATTATGTTAGTATTTTAATAGCCATTTCACAATAAAATAAAAGATGTAATTGTAGATACCTACGAAATCATGAGTCATTTCAAAAGTCACATTATTCCAGCTTTGATGGCGATTAGAATATATCTGTGAACCTTGACTATAGAAAAGTTATATTTTATAAGTGATAACGATCATTAAAAAGTCCTAAATGAATAAGATACGCTACCGAAATATTTCGATCAATGTACCATCGGTAATTTTGGTATTCTTCCTTCACGGGTTAGCGGTGCATTATGTCCCTTCAAAGAGACGTTATATCAGTAAGATTGATGGGGTCCCTTAGAGCCGATGCCTGCTAGGACTGCGGGATTGTTCAAAAGAGTTACCGTAGCCCTAACGCAAAGGACAACTGTAGGAACACAGGTGCGTCTTAGTCAGTAAAAGTTATTTGACGATTTCCCAGACCCCAAAAAAGACTTCAAAACTGCTGTTTTTACCTTTAAAAATTGATTTTTAACCTTTTTTTTCTTAATTATTGCATCGTAGTTTAGATAATTCAGATAAAAGATTATTGTAACTAATCTAAAGATTGTATCTATTATCGGTTCTCTCCGAGCTTTTCTGAACCATATCAGCTAATCTCGTCACCATCACAACATGGCAGTTAAACCCATTTGTCAATGTTCCGCCATGTTTATTATCTGTTTGCTTGCCTTCAAAACCTCGTGAAAGTTATGATTAATAACTGGTTATTAAAATTTCACTGCAAGCTTGAAACAGAGGTTGGTAGAGTTCAAACAATAAATACTTTGTTAGACGTAGTTCGGGAAATAAGAACAATTCTGTTGTAAATTAATATAGTTTTTTAACTACTTCCAATTTTTGATCTAAACTTCATCACTTATATTATGAAGATGGAAGTTTTTATATCTGTTTGTTACTTTTAGATATTTAGAAATAACACAAAAAATACCTATAATTATTTAAATAAGTAGTTAAAATTAGGTATGTAAATAAATTGTTAAGTTCAGAATCTGTATTATTGTTGAGTTCAGTAAATAAAGGTTATTTAATTTATTGTTACTTCTTCATAACGAACAGTTGAATAGATAGACCATGTTCTAGAATAAGACAGGATAATACGGAGTATCGTATATCGTATTAACCTTTTGAATAACGTAAAATAATTAGAGACACGATGAAAGAGTGAACGCTATTATTATATTAATTACTTACTCGATAGTCACTTACTTAGAAAGTGATTCGATACTTACTCGAAATCAGTACAAAGATAGGAACAACTAGTGCCACACTATAAAAAAGGGATGCTATCATTGACTACCATAGACTAGTTTTATCTTAAAAGGCCTGTAGCCCAATTCACGGTATGAAAACCGTAACGATATCGTAGAGATTTAGTCGTTTAGAACATTTCCGAATTCACATCCATCAATCGTGTTTGAACGACACCGACTTTAAAGTAGTTTGAAAATCGTCGATTTAAAAAAAATCTAAATACTTATTAATTTAACTAGAAATAAGTCGATAGATCGTGAATAAAACTTCAACGATATTTGGCTTGTTTGATTTTACGTGAATCAGGCTACTGATTCTTGTAATATACCTATGGTATATGGTCACAGGATCATAATCGCAGAGGATAGTATACAATATTTCTTTATACTGATTTCAATTTCATTTATAACCCAGAAAGAAACCGGTTTTCATAAAATTAAATAAATACAGCTTTAATTTTTAATTACTAAAGGAAATAGATAATGTCAGAAACAAATTAATTGATGTATTTATGTTTCCGCAATATTCTTGAGGAATGCTATCAATTTAGTTAGGTAATACAAATTAAACAAATTAAAATGAAGCCGTTACAAACAAGAATGAATTCTATATTTAAATAAATGACACTGACAACGTATAAACAATGCACCATTCGCTATTTTTTTTTCTGAGGCAAGGACACAATTATTATTCAACCTCTAATTCGGAAACGATTGTACATCGAAACGATTTATCGACTAAGTGCATGATTATTTTACTAAAACAGACTAATTTAACATGTAGATGTTCTGTTCTGACCCAGACCAGTGTCTAAAAAACGACATGATGTAATTGACCTTGATAAATTGGTGAATTGGATGTTGACAAATTGAAGCTTCTGTTTCGGTATTTAGTCGATTTATTTTGTAAACGATGTTTATGTGGCTTTGGGTTATCGGTGAAGAATTACGTCAAGGGTTAGTAAAGATTACCTAGTGATGAGCACGATCATTTGTCTGGGTGTAATTTATCTATAAGATGTATGAATTTAGAAATATATAGGTATGTTTATTAGTTGTCCAGTACTCAGTTGAGACTAAACGGCATTGTGTGAAAGTTGTGTAATATTATTATCTTTTATTAAAAGGGCTAACCTTTTTAAAATTTAAATTTTGCACAGTCTTAACAGTGATGCAGAGAAATTTTTCGTCGCCATATTTTCATTGTTAATTTTTAAAATAAGTTACTAAGTTAGGTTATAAGAATAATTCTACAAATATCACTCAAGAAACTCAATGAATATTTTTCACATAACAGATGCAACAAAAATACCGTTCGACCTAAACGGACCAGTCGCAACTTCACCTCAGCTCTTTTTGGTAGCATGTTCTCAATGTCCATACGTAGACAGACTACCTACAATCCATGCATGGGAATAGGAAGTACCATTGGAGCAAAGAGGCTATGAATGGAACGACTGTCAGAAGTAGGAGCTAATTAAAGAAATGCAAATGTGTACTCTCTACGGAGCCGGGTATGAATATGGAATTGTACTCCTTTCTAATTTTAAAATTATTAAGACGAGTACACTTACTTCTGTTTAAAATGATTAAATTTTGTTTTAGGCGTGAAATCATGTAATTTAATAACTTTTCCTTCCGTGGTTAAAGCGAGAGGAACCGTCACAATTTTATTGACTAAAACTCACCAGTGTTTCTTCAGTTGGCCTTTGCATTAAAGGGTCATTGTGGTCCTTGAAATAATCCATCTCGGGTTTTGATTCCGATCCGTTTCGACGGGCAACCCACCCATTGTTGCCATTATCCATCTACGGTGCAATTTCCGTATTTTCAGGAACGTACGCATTCTAAGCTCAAGCTCAATATGTCAATAATATCGATTTTCAACGAAGTTGTAAATTGAGACTTATTGTCACCGAGACGCCATTACAATTTGTATTCGAAGGTTTTTTTTTATTCGAAATTTAACCCTTCTAGCCACAAAAACTCAGTATTTATGGAGACCTTTTAAAATATTTTCCTATTTTCTTACTAGGTACTGTATAACTCTTTGTTTTACGGTTATACCCTTCCAAATTGCTAAATCTCAACTTCATATCCTAACCAGTGTCTCCGAGGCTACAAAGTTTAAATCAACAATACCGTTAACTTTTACATAATATTCGCCACCTGCCTACATAATAACAAAACATAGACAATGACCACAGACACCCACATCTGTGTAGTCATAGAGTCAACCGCATAGACAAACGAGTATGTAATGAAAGTGAGAGTGACCGGAACCGGGTGGCATCCACCTGCCACTCGCGCCTGCGCTGCGGTGACGTCATGACATACCGACTATTACTTGGTGTACAGTTGGAAAAACAGTTTGGTGGCAAGAAAAATCTCTGGAGATCTCCACGAGGAAAATTAAAGACCACTTCTAAACTGACATAATATTAGCATATATTATAGTATGTACGTATATTTTTAAATATTTATGTGGTTCTATATTGTACCTACATTGAGTCATAGGTACCGTCGAATGTGACAAAGGGTACAATTTTAGTTAGTAAAAGTCTGAGACCCCCTCCCGCTTGACCCAGATTGGGAGAAGTATTGGATGATATACACCCTTAAAAAATATGTGATCTCTCTCTCTCTCTGTCACTAAAAAGTTTACTGAGAGAAAAGACATTGTTGAGTTAAGCTTGCTCTTTTACGTGAACTATCAAATCTCTGGGCACAATATAAAAATGTCTGCCATTTTTAAAGCGTTTTGTTGATGGCTATTTAGCAAGAACCATTTGGTTCTGTTTAAAGTATTAGGTATTACATTTACCATTTAACTATTGATGAAAATCTAATCTCGATTTACAATTACACTTACAGACAACGCATAAGCTAAGTCACTGGCCCTAACCTTGAAATATAGGACAAGAGAATCCACCTTCTAAAGGGGTAAAAAATCAAAAACTATAAAGTATTATGAAAGCTCGCGCTTCGAAAAGCGGTCAAAAAAATAATTGTATGACAGGCTTGCAGTCTCGCAGGCTTAATTCTTTAGCGGACTGTACTAATAGCTACCGATAACTGCTTTCGACTATTTTTAGAAGATAATGGTGTACAATTCAATTATTTGCGCGTTTATTGGTTGTTTCTTTTTTAATCTAGATAGAATTGCAGTGCGGCGTGACTTCCTGAAGATTGTACGAACAGATTTAGTCATTGACCGGTCACTATTCGCTTCTTGTTTTAATGCGAGTGATATTTTCATTGTTGTCTCTGAACAGTTACTTTGCTTATACATAGCCTATTCAAAGTGCTCTTTCTAATTTAGCAAATGTTAATTAGTTTTGACTCGGTTAGATTCGATACAATTTCTGACTTCCGCATAGCTTAGAATAAACAGACTATGCTATGAATATAATTCTTTCTGAATAGATATTGAACAAAATGTGGTTTTGTAAGTTAGTTTTAATAAGGTTAAGTTATGCACATTACTATTGTATTAATAAAATAAAATGTAGTTATAATTCTCTTCTAAGTTTGGTAATAATGCCAGTCAGGCTCGTCTGTGTAGATTTTATGATTTCGATTTGCAGCTATCTTAGTAACTTTGTTTTTTTTTTGTAAGTCTATGATCAATTGGAACTATAAAAAATCAAATACTAAATCAACACAATCCGAAGATACGGCCGTTTAGACCTCATATTTGGGCACTCGTATGGTAATAAACCTATTCCGGGTGACCTAGAATCAATGTCAAAAACAAAGTTTCGCAGTGCTAATAAAGTACAAAGTCCGAAAATCTTTCATTTGTAATTTTCATTATGTCCTCAAGTTTCTTGCGATTACAAACTTACTTTTACAGTTGGAGAATTGGCCGTGACGTATATCAATGAAAGGAAGAACAATTTTGAACTGTTCTTCAGACAAATTTAAATTTGCATCTAGTTCCTTAAATCGTCTCAGTAATATTCGGTACTTTCTAATTTAATAAAAAAACTTCAGTAGATACTGTTAATTCATCCAATTGATGTTTTTTTAAATCATCCAATGACATTTCCCGCCCTTGGACGGGAGGGAGGGTTTGTCAGACTTACTGACTAAAACCCATTGCAGTTCATTCCGTGAATAGAATAGTAGAATCCAATTTTTAGTACGGAAACCTTCGTGTGAGGGTCCGGCTCACACTTGACTGGGTTTTTTATAACTCCAATGGTTTCTATACCACAAACCAAACCCTAAAAAACTAATTTATCCGTGAAAAAACACAAATGCTATTCTCAGAACACACAGCGTATTTATAAATTAAAAGTGCCACAGCGTATCAATGACATAATGCTATAAAAATGTAACAGGAGCCGCGGGGCAAGGCCAGTGGTCGTGATATGTTACGTGCTAGTTATACTCGTAAAACCTATGTGTATGTTGCGCCTTGTATGTTACTAACAAGGGCATTGATTCTCGATTTAGGTAAAAAAATAACAGTTTATAAAGCCTATAGTCGTCTGAAAATAGGCCTCTTTTTACCGAATACCTGGGATTTTTGTTTTTTTTCTACTCATAGTGGGAGAAATTAAAAAAATAAGCGCTAGTGTGTGCGCTATTTGAGTCAAATTAATCCTTTTTTTCTGAGATGGAAAATCCTCCTTTAACTTCTTCCACGCTTGGATGGAGTAAGAGGGCATTTCAGACTGTTACTGACTAAAACTCACCTGTGTCCTTTAGTTACGCTTTGTATTCCAGAACCACAGCATCCTTATCAAAATTTTCTGTGGCCCTAGCTTTAGTCTAAATCATCCTGCAATCTCCTTCTGAATCTAACAAAAAGTCAGAAAAATTAAATTCACTGAAACAAACAACAATTTTTATACCTACGCTCGGTTGACGCACACTATTGAGCGTTTGAGCCGGAACTGTTCGACGAGCGGGCCGAGACGCTCCGAGGTATCGTGTCCGTGAGCGGTGTCTATGTGTGCGTTGCTCGAGCGCGCTTTGTATGTAGATTGACTTCTGTACCTATCTATTTTGTGTTTAGATGTTGTTGTCCATAGCTCCAATGATATAAGGCAGACATTATCAACTGAATTCCATTTTAGTTACGTAGGTCGTTACCGTAGCAGAAAACTTTTAAGTAAATGTCATGCTGAAAAGTATTACAAAACTAGGAATTACCTAATCAAAAATTATTCATAGAACTACATCCTCATAACGGACAAAGAATGATGACACATCAAAATGACACTTACTGAAACCGCAAATATCAAATCAAATTGCATTTAAAAAGTTTATATGTTCTTATTTTAAAAACCTCAAGAGTGAATTGCTTACTGGCAGCCGTGATCCATCGTCGATCTCATCATTGCTCACCTGATGGTGAGATAGCGGTCAAACGGTTTTTCTTCCTCACATATCATAAAAACCAAGTCGCCCACCGCGTCTATGTCTTCGCGATAAACTTAAAAACTACTGAACGGATTTCCATGAGGTTTTCACCAATAGACAGAGTGATTTTTTTATTATTATTGATAGGCGTATGTTAGACCATTATCTCACTTGATGGTAAGCGACGAAGTGGTCGACGATGGAGCACGCTTACTTAAGTAACCCCTATTGGTTATAGCTATCAGGAAACACAGACTCTGGCAAGGAATTCCATTCCTTAGCTATACACACAATGAATGTGTTTCCAAAATGTTGTGTTGTGTTTTTTTATGTGTTTGTTGGGTGGGAGGTCCACCATATACTGGTGGAGCATCACCGTAAGTCTGGTGATCCAATGATGAAACGAGCTTGGCAAAATCAAGTCATGCTATTCCAACGAGCACCACCGAGCAGTCCCTTGAACCATCTGGCCGAAATTATGTGAACGCAACTCTAGCACTCGCCTAGGTGGCAGTACGCAAATCTGTGCATTTATTTGCGGCCAACAGCGCCCGGAAAGCGCTTTAAATCCATTTTCTCTGCGAGATATTGATTGATTTACATATGCAATGTTCACTTTGAAGAATATTTAACCACCAATTTGTATGTGTAAAAATATTTCTAAAGGTCCAAGCTGTTTCGCAGGAGTAGGGAAAAGTTGCGAAAAGTTGCGAAATTGCTAAATATTTTTTTTTGACAAAAGTATTAATTGCACGAAAAAATCAAATGTTGATATTATTGTTCATGAATCTATAATAAACATATATTTTTTCAAACCAATTGACTTAGCCGTTACGGAGGAGTAGGCCTCAGAAAATCATTGATTTATGGCACTTTTCGGGCGCTTGGGCCTTAATATACACTAGTGCTCGACTGCGAACCCACCTGATGGTAAGTAGTGATGCAATCGATGATGGTGAGGTGCACTGGTTTCTAGAGAGCATTATTTACTCTGGCCTTGAAGACACCTAAATTATAAATAAAAAATGTAGATAAAAAAGATGATGTAGAAGTAAAAAAACATGCATATTATAATTAGATAAAAAACCGAGAGAAGCTCGAGTTGTCGCCAGTTGAAGAATAAGTACTGTCCAGTTGACCACTTACTACGGTAACCACGTGTCACCCAAAGGTCACAACTATTTCGCAAAAACGAGTTAGCATCGAGTTGCGATAACACGTTATAGTGTCAAGCAGGTGTCGCAAGGGATGGTCACACCTTCGAATTTGAATTGTAATTGTTCTATGAGGAAAGAAAATGTGCGTGAATGGTGAGTTGCAAAGGTACTTAGCGTAATGGGCTATTTGTGATTGGAATGTCCAATTGGTATTCAGATGGAGTTTTGGCACCGAACCAATTTCTACCTCACTACTTTCCGTGATATGTACAAACTGTTCTTGACCGCTTGTAACCTTCGTTTGTTTCTCTATTTATTCAACAGAAGTCACATTGTTTATTTGTATGTAGTTAATCCCCTGTCATGTTTTGTTTCTGCACCATCCTAAAGGCGACTGGTAGAAAATGCCTTTTCTTCTGGGTGAAACGGAAGGAAGTCTTAGACTTTTACTGACTATACTCACAGTGTTCCTTTATTACGCTGGCACCGGTAACTCCTTCAAACATCAAACAACAGACGTCAGCCCTAACTGGGCCCCAAGAATTTTACTAACATCTCTTTCAGGCGTCGAACCCAACGCCCCGTCTTGTAGGAAATCCGTAAGGCAACAATTTCGCCTTAGTGCAGTTTTTTATTATGTAGTACATAATATTTTAGCAATAAATAAATAGTTTACACGCAAATAAAAAAATAAAGCAGGGAACCAACTTAAATGTGTCTCCAGTGTTTTCAAGGCTAAACACTAGTTGCTTCATATAAACTTTAACACAAATTATTCATGGATGTCGAAATCTAACTGCAATATTATCAGTCATAATGTTTCTAAGAAGAACTGCAAAGGTGGAAAATTTGGATTCTTTAGTCATCATCGTAATATACAGCTTGATTTGACCCATTGCTTCGTAGTTGTAAATGTGAGGACTATGTTGATTGCTTTTTCTTTTTTTTTTTTCAGTAATTTTAACGTATGTCTGGCAATTTGAGTATTTTCTGCGGCCTACCCAAATGTCCTTTTTTTGGTATTGTTCGTCAAGTCGTGGAGCTCCTTAGTAGTCCCTAAGTTGAGCTTTTCGAATACTGACAAATGCTTACACTGATTGGACAGGTCCACTCAAATCTGTATGGTTCTTTCATCAAAAGACCATCTCAGACAAATCTGCATGGTTCTCATATGATTTGACCATTACATATTTACTGTATGGACTTTAAAAGAGACTTTGACCTCTGAGTTTGTTTCGGTGTTTCTTCTCAGGGTAGTCAGATAGGAAACACCGGCCTCATCTAGCATAAACTTACGAAAAAAAAATTGACGTGTAAAAATGTTTTTTAACCCTATTTACAAAATAAATATCATTTATCAGTTATTTTTTTGGGGTTAGTAAATCTGCTTCTTTATGAAGCGAGAGTGTCAAACTTTGTCTGACTGAACCTGTTGTAGCGACATATATGGCGATATCGATGATATGAACTAATCTTACAGTTCTCCGCGCGATTTGAACATATAGAACAGCCCAAAATCATTTGCCGGGCTGTTGCCCATTAGACTGTCTGGCCGTAGGATCCTTCCTTTTCAACGGAGGTACGAGGAACTTTACTCTCTGTTCCACCTACCTCCAAACTCCGTTGAAAAAGGAGGATCCTTCGACCAAAGTGTAGGGTCTGGTCTAACTGCCGGATAGTCGATTTCGGTTTGTTATATATATGTTCTAATCGCGCGCTGAACTCTAATACCGCGATACTACTTTCCATCAGGTGGGATCGCAGTCAAGCACTAGTTTATATCAATTTAAAAAAAACCGATAAGCCTGGGGCTTAGCCAAGTTGATAACCCACAATTGTTAACGCTAGTAGAAAACTTTAAATGTATTTGAATGACGTCATCACAATGTAAAGTCACGTGGTCAGAACTAAGTCCAATTTGGCTAGGCCTGCTGATTTGATGAAAATAGAGAGAAAACGTTTATAAAGTTATCAATATTTTGGCGTCTATCGTAGAATTTCGAATTGAGAGCCAAACATGATGGAGTGGACGCGGTCTACTCCCTCCCCTCCCTATATACACCTCTAAATTTTAATCGTTTAAATCCCGTGGAGGGTCGATCCGGTACATGAAACACTATTGATTTGTAAAGATAAAATTAAAAAATAAAGAACCTAGTAGTAGTCGGCGTTGCGTACAAACTATCTATAGGTCATTGATCTCGCTCAGTTGACGTTTTCTTAAAGAAATTAATTTCGTACGTGCGTAAATTAATACGAGTTTTGAAAAAAAGTTACTTTATTTTTTAATTTTATCTTTACAATTCGATAGTGTTTCATGTACCGGATCGACCCTCCACGGGATTATAACGATTAAAATTTAACGGTGTATACGCCTATGTATAAGATTCCATTGAAGTCAAACCATTCATTATCCGGTACATAGACACAATCATCTAACATGACTAACATTTAGCTCCGACTAACAGATCCGCGGAATTCTCGGCGTGGCGTGACGCGGTAACTGGAGCGGCGCTGGCGCAATGCCTGACTTGCGCGCGCGCATATCTCAACCGATGCAAGCGCCATTAGCGAGCTGTTGAGATGATATTAGAGTCTTTATGACTGGGACATCACATTACGGTTGGAGTATAGGACAATGCGCATGATTGGTGACAGAACAGAACAGATTTTACTGTATGTGTGTAACTTATTTTATTTATTTATTTATACTGACAAAAAAAACATTGTTGTGTTCCGAATGGCGTCTTTAACAGATGCGCGAGCTAATAGATAGTGAACACTCCGCGTGACCATGCCGCCAGCCTTTTGGGCACACTTCCAGTCGACAGCGATGCGGAGGAGTTTTATGACGCCATATTTTAGTAGGGAGTAGCCTTTAGTGTGTATAGTTAGGTTACGCATATTTTTTTATATATTTAAGTTACAAAAATATTTATGCTTTTTCAAGTCTATTATGTATATATTTTGTTGCTTTAAGTTGGAAATAAAAGTGGTTATTTAATAGATGAAATCATTTTACCTGGAAATACTGATAAACAAAGAAGGTACCTACGTGTTTTATTAAATAGCTTGCCAATGTACTCATAAACCAAATCGTCCATACCAGTAGCAAAACTTTCCGCTTTGAGTTTTCAAATAGGATTTCAAACGGCTTATGTTTAACTTACCACCAGATATAGTAACATATAAAAGACAAAAATAGTAAATGATCACCAAAATTAAACCTACATTTTAATGTAAAACTAGCTGTGCCCCGCGGTTTCACCCGCGTTTTTCTCGTTTCCGTGGAAATACCGAGATAAAATATTGCCTATAATTGCCTCCCTCAATAAATGGACTATTGAATATTTAAACAGTTTTCATATCAGATCAGTATTTCCCAAGATTACCACGTTCATAAATGTATTTATTATACTCTTAAAAGATCTTATACTTACAATCATCACCAAATATATTTCGAAAAAAAAATTACTGGATTTTATGTTGATAAAAAACTCTATGGCCCATAACTCGTTAATAGGTACCAACTCTTAATATCTTACACACGTGATAACTTTTAAACGAAAAAAATTGGTTGCCTGTAAAGTCGGTATACGGGCGAAAGTTTTACGTGACAACGACTTTTATGTCTGTCTCTCTCGCTCTTAGGCGGGCTAACCATGCCCGAGTGGAAGGGACGCGTGCCTCTCACTCGCTCTCATTGTGAGCGCATAACGTGAGCGGAGCGTAACGCAGTTTCTTGAAGTGTCACCCGGCAAACCAATTTATAAGACGTTGTCACGTCAATATCCGATTGAGATGAAACAAAAAGTATTTTACTTCTACATAAATATTCTTGATAACATAATGCTTAATTTCGATAAAGATTAATATTACGATACATATTTAACGTAGTTTTTTTTCTTCAGACGATTTAATAATTATTTTGAACACAAAATCGGTTATTGTGATTAAACCATGATAGCTAGATATATGTTCTCGCGGACTTTTTTGTAGCTCTTAATGGGATCTACAAACCCGTAGTACATCATTTTGTTCTATTATCAATAGTTTTTGCAGCGCACGCAAAAATAGGTTTTCGATTTTACACATTGTGTTACAAAATAGCAATTTTATTACGGATCCCTAATTTTGAAAAAAAGCAAACATAGCCTATAGCCTTCCTCGATAAATGGACTACCCAACACTGAAAGAATCATTCAAATTGGACCAGTAGTTCCAGAGATTAGCGCGTTCAAACAAACAAACAAACAAACATACAAACAAACAAACAAACAAACTCTTCCGCTTTATAATATTAGTATAGATTATAACCAGTTTTAACATCTCGCTATCCTATTTAAGCAAAATGAATCCAAATAAAGCATCGGCAGAACCCCATGGTTACGGAGATATCAGTAGTTAAAATTTTGAGGTTAGGTTAACTACCTGCCAAGCACTACCTTCACCTACTTCTGCGTGGTTTAAAAAAAAATAACCTCGAAGAAGGTGACGGGGTCTGTGTTCGCTCGCTTCGCTCGCTCACTACGACCGAGCCACCTTCTTCTAACCTAAATCTATCCGACCCGGGGTGCCCTAAAATTCCACTAAGATAGATTGTTGATTAGACAAAGTATCATCTTGCTCTACGGGGCTAAAAAGAGCGCATTAATTTGCTCGCTAAGATTTGGTTATCATTTACTACATTTGGTGTTCGAATACAATTTAAAGTACAGTCGTAACTAAAATACTATTGTAACTTTAGGATTTCATTTTTTTGGTGTCAAGTAATATATTTTTGACAAAAGAACTAAGGGTACCAAAGCGTTTTATGGTGGTCATTATATTTAATCCCATTTCAAACTACGAAATAGGTATAAATGAATATGAATTTTTCTTATAAAATCATGTGATCCGTCAATCCGTGTTTACGAAATCGATCTAAATATTTGACGTCGGAAAAGGTTTCCAATATGTTTCTGTATGTAACTCTTGCCCAACCGGTCAGCGAGTTGAACGAATAAATTCTACTTAATTTGGACAAGTTCTTATTAATTTTTGGATATACATGATTATTTCAAGTATCCAATTATCTATACTAATAATATAAGTATATAAATCATATAATATTTGTTGTATGTCTGTTTGTTACATTTTCACGGTTAAACTACTGAATCGATTTTGATGGAATTTGGTATGGAGTATGCTTGAACCCCAAGGAAGGATATGGGCTACTTATTATCTAACTAAGTCTGCTATAACCGACATTCACACAAACGAATTCATGGGCAAAACCTAGCTTATTATATAATGGACATGTCTCTTTGAGAGACAAGTAAGCTTCTCTCTTCATATTTAACTTTACAATGGATGTAAAGATTACGTAATTTTAATAAATTACATAATTGCGAAAAATGTCATCTCATAAGATAATGTCTTCATGCTTAACAGACCGAAAATCAAATTAAACAAACAAAGAATTATGGAAGATCTGCAACAGGGCATTGTTTCTTACAAAAAAAATAATTAACAATGATTACGAAACTAAAAAAAGGCTACAGACAATCTTAGATGATATATTGTCATTATTTCAGCCAAAAAACGTCCACTGCTGGACATAGACTTCTCCTAAGTGTCGCCAAAACGATCGGTCCACCTTGTGGGAAACCTCTAATCGCGTCAAGGTAATTAAAATAATTATAATAATATTCTACAACTATCACACAACGCCGTCTAGTCTCAAGCTAAGCAGAGCTGGCGTTATGAGTACTAGACAACTGATAAACGTACTTATATATTTCTAAATACATACATATTATAGATAAATTACACCTAGACACAACAAATGATCACGCTCATCACACAAACATTTGTCCTGGGTGGGAATCAAACCCCTCCGGCATAGCAGTCAGGGCCACTAACCACTAGATCAACAGGCCAGTCATAAAAAATCTATTATCAGTTTTTTTTCTATTGGCTCACCCTTGACCACTAAGTTACCTGATGGAAAACGACGATGGAGTACGCTTGCCCAGAAAAAACTAGTTCACTCTTGACTTAAAGACGCCCAGGTTGTACCTATCAAAAAGACAGACTCTGGTGAGGAATTCCTCTCGTATAGGTGCACATGGGAGGAACCTTTTAAAATAATAGTCTACTTTCAATAGCCACAATATTTCAAACTAGTGCTATTTACTTATTAAGTAATTTACGTTTTATTAGTCTTTGGAACTTGGAAGCTATTCCAAACTATTAGTAATGGCATTTACTATAGTGATTTCCAACATGCCAATAAACTTACTACATACTTATTCGTGTTATATGTCTCAGTAGCTAATCTAGGATATAGTGAGTCATGTATGAATCATCGATATGTTTGATATTTTAAATTATAATGATAATGATACAAGTTCTTCAAACCACACCCGTTGTGCACAATATAATAGATATTGAGAACTTAAAAAGAGCCCAGAACATGGCTGTATTACCATATTGGATAATAATGCCGACTGATTGACCAAAAGAAAGCTCAGTTCTCTAGTCACGAGAAGAGATTATTTTTATTAGCTGTTGGCTGATATCCCAAACAACTCGATCAGAACTCTGACCCCATGGCCCTAGTGTTTCAACCCCAAAAGGCGTGTGGACGCGCCCTAAAAGTAGAAAATTGAGAATTGAAAATAAAAAGAATCCTATGTGCTATTACAGGAGTTAATCTAAAACATGACCTACTTGACTCTAGAGTACCAAGTTTCAAAGTTAAAATTTTATTGCTGAACACACACTGTTTTTGTCAAAACTTCATTATGTTCAACCAATTTCGGCACGGCAAAAATACATAACTTTACAAAAATAACAAATAAAAATTAAGATTTGTCAGATATGAATAGTCAAATTATAATGTCAACAAAATTTCATCAAAATCTGTTCAGCCATTCGAAAGTAAAGTACCTAGTTACAAACATACACACACAACCTTAAAAATAAAATAATAGCCTTTAAAATATGTAATGTGATTATGAGACAGGATGTTTCATCAGCTATACATTCCGATAAGTCGTAATACTTCTCTTTATGGCAATAAGGATTTAGATAATAATGGATGGGCTTAGATTGGATCCAGTGACGCAATGTTTGGTGAATGTAAGTGGTTCGCTTTAATGGAGAATGTTGCTCTCTGGTCTCCTAAATATACACACCTATTTGAATATATTAGTGAAGGAACTTAGCGTTCAAATCTGAGGTATTGGTCGAGTTATAAGAGTTATTGGAGCCCTGGAACACATATCGCAATTAAAAGAATACAAGTGGGATTTAGTCAGTAAAAGTCTGACATTCTCTCTCGCTCCAATTAAGATCAATAAATCTTTTAACTAATATAAGAAAGAGGTAATGTTTTTTTTTGTTTGTAGGAGGTAATCTCTGAAAGCACTGGTCTGATTACAAATTCTTTTTTTACCGATAGAAAGCTGTTTTTTTCCTGAGTGATATAGGCTATATTTTTTGTATGCTGGCGAAGCCGCGGGCAAAAGCTAGTAAATTATAATTAGATATATTGTAGTACCTTCACAGTGTGTGACGACTTTAAAAAGTGCGAAATAAAAATTGACAGTCACATAAGGAAATAATTATTTTCTTAGTAGTAAAGTTCTAAAAAATAAGTAATTGCCAATTTCATAAATCTCAGTATTTAATCATCGTATGATTAAGGGGTTTTAGAGCAGGTATTATCAACTCTATGTTAGTTACACGAACTTTATTTATTTAATATTTTATGCACACATGAGTACAGAGGCGGACTTAATGCCTTAGGCATTTTCTTCCAGTCACCTTTGGGTGATGCACAGAAAAAGTGGTAGATCCTGTGCAATAAGAGAGTGAGAAAAAGACGAATACAAGAATAGACATACTAAGACGTTATATATATACAATATTATATATATACAATATATACTCAAATTAATAATCACTTTTGGTAATTATACTCTATACTATACTTATTCAGACCTCCGAGTTTTTATCATCTTTGGTGAACATATAGCTATTATTAGTATTAATGTTAGGTTATATAATTAAACAATTAGTCTGTCACACTAATGCACTGATAAGGTATAATAAAGTCGTGAGATTAGTCTGATTTCCGCGTCGACAAAGACTTACTAAGAGCTCAGCTTAAGCGACATCCATCAAATAAAAAATCAAAGTATAGATATACAAGGGTGATTGTTTAAGTGGCATAATTAAGACTATAATATTCGTAATTTTTTAAAATTATATTTAAGCCAATTTTTATTTTAATCTTAATTTTTAATGGTTTTAACTAATATAATATTTAAAGTCACATCAGTCGCATAATCTGATCATTAGGCAAGAGTCTCCACAAAGTGGGTACCTGAGGATGGACGACGCCGCCGAGGTCGTCCTGGGAAGAGGTGGGGAGGCGACTTGGATGCCTACCGCAACGACTAGTTTGAGGTGGCTCATGAAAAGAATACCTGGAAGAAGTTGGGGGAGGCCTTTGCCCAACAGTGGGACAGTATAGGCTATTAAAAAAATAACTTTGTTTTAATGAATTTATCAGTTTATCAAAGCATATAGTTTTATAGCATATAAATAATTAATAGTTTTTACTTTTATGAAGCATATCACATGCCCTAACTAACTTATTAGAAATTTTATCAGTGTGTCTTCAATTATTTTTTTGCAAATAAAATTACGATACGGACATGACAGTTCGTTGTGGTGACACTTGGGGGAGACATTGTACAACAGTGGGCGTCTTGCGGCTGAAATAATGATGATGATATTTATTTTTCAATTCACTTACTCGAAAACCTGATCTTGTCCCACCGCTTTTAGGCATGCAGTGGACTGTTTTCCGCACTAGTGCAGAAAAGTGCGCGTGCTCACTCCCGCCACAATTTTATTTTAATAAAATAAAATTAATGCATAGAGAAGGAACCACATTACTAGAAATTCGCAAAGCCTTCTGAATTATCAACTGACATTAATTTGCTTCCGAATCGTCAATTTCGCATTCCTTGCAAGAAAACGGCAAACGCTACACAATCTAAATACCAAAACAGCTCTAAAACACAGAACACGTTTATATCAGGACATGTGGCCATAGAGCCACGGTACCTTTCCGTAGTTAGGCAGTTTCACTACATTTCACCATGGCGCATGGCGGGTACTTCCTAGTGCCGTGCCGGGGAAAGTGGATGGCTCGAAGTCGTTACAGATCATATTTACCAGTTCTTAGTAAGTAGCCAGTGCTACGTGTGAATGGGTCGAGTTTGTGAGAGGGAGAAACTGGGATTTTTGGCTACTGGAAGCTGTTGAATGAATAAGTGAATGATTTATTTGGTACAGTTAACAAAGGAGACAAGTATGGGTCGCCACCGCCTGCACAGATGTCGCCAGATATAGTTGAAATTTTCTTAGAAACCGATTTATGGATAGGAATAAATAAAATTCGACGGCACGGTTGGCACGGTTGCTGAGCGATTGACTGCTACACTGCATGTCGTAGCTTCGATTCCCATGAACAGGTATGTCATTAATGTATGTCCTACAGATAAGTGTCCCGGGTCTGTGTGTCTTATGTATGTGAGTATATATAACGCAGCTAAGCTGGGGTCGGTTTCTAGTCTAACCTTTATATGGAATAGCTGCCTACCTGAATTACACAATCCAGTAACCAAGCCGTCATAATAATATAAGTTGAATTATATACCTACTATTAATGTATTTATTTAGTTTATAAGGTTAATTAAGGACCCTGACGTCCATAACTGTTTCGTGTTTGAGTTTGTTGCTTGTTGTTGTCCTGTCTTTGTTGTGCTATTGTGTGTCTTAAATAAAATGTAACTTACACTCAGAGGCTTTCTATATGAAAACCCAAATTCTGTATAAAGCTCGCCTTTGCGCTACAATTTTCCTTTTATTTTTATTGTAAGTAAGTTTTCGTTTAAAAAAATGTTGATTTACCTATAGTCATGTATTAATTTAATTATTTGAGTATATATTGTGCAAACAGTACTGTATTATGGTTTGTTACATATTTTTCTAACACTATTCTCGGGATCACCCATGGTTGACTGGTAGAAAATGCCTAAGGTATTAATCCACCGTTACTGTTTTGTGCGCATTTAATATATGTATAAGAATAATAAAATCGTCAATACAATATCCTGTTATTTTATATTACAAACAAACCACGTGTACTTTACTCAGTACACAGATGTCAATGCCCTTTAGCAAGCGCGCTCCTTACTCATCCAGTAGTCACAAATGACGTAATGACGCATCTTCTCCAACCACAATAAGAGCATAAAGATCTTACCTATGACACGCAGCTCTTTATCTTTATTATAGACGTGTCTATAGCTTCTATAAGTACATCACAGAGTGATAAATATGAGAAGACTACAGGTAGAACTGTTCTCAAAAATGATAAAGGAAAACATCGAAAGGAAACTAATGTCCTAGAATAAAAAAATCGAAGAAATGTGACATCCGCCAAAACGCACAGAGCCCACGTGGTGGATAACGGCCTATGCTCCTAGAGGGGAGGCCTGAGTCCCAGCAGTGGAAACATGATAAGGCCGACTTTGCTATGCTAAAAGCAGAACTACAAACTGCGCACACTTTTGCCACGCACGCCAATCTGGGCGCGTCGTTCTCCATACATTTTATATCGGTATGAAAGGCAAGAAGGAACAGGGTGGGTTTTTAGTCAGTAAGAGTCTGACACTATCTACCGCTTCCGCCCAAGGGCAGGGGATGTCATTTGGATGATCTTTACCAACCAAAATAAAAATCATTGCATGATTTTCCACCTTCAAAAAAAGCTTGCACAATATTCCACAGATAAACTATTCCTCACACTAAGAACAATATCTAGAACGATGACCGTGACATATCGGCGCCAGGAATTCAACGACAGAGCGTGAGCCGCTCTCCTGCTGCTCAACGAATGGTTCTAATACTTCACAGTAATCTAACTAACGAGGAAACTGCGGGTTTCAAATTGTACACGATATGATATGTACGGCATGTATGAATGTTTATCATACAGTTGTATGGCAGAAGAACCAAGGTTACGGACATAGTCCGAAGACTGCCAAACATAAGTGGCAGTGGGCAGCATCAGGCAATGGCGTTCTCACCGCCGCCGATCCCGATTTCCGGCCACCGTAGGCGTGGGCTTGCGGACAGTGAGCAATAGGTAGCTCGCTGTTCGGCCGTCCGGTGACTGTCCGGACCAAGTCCAAGTCGTCGACAGCGCCCACTGGCCCAGCCGGGTCGAAGCCTACTGTGGTCAGGGTTAGCTCGGCCCCGGGACGAAAGGCAAGAAGGAACGGGGTGGGTTTTTTAGTCAGTAGGAGTCTGACACTATCTCCCGCGCCGCCCAAGGGTGGGGGATGACATTTGGATGATTTTACCCACCAAAAAAAAACACGACTATGTGACACTCCCTGGTGCCAAAGCTGGATCCGCCCTTGGTCCCACTGCTGAGCAAATGCCTCCCTCTATTCCCTCCATTGTTCCCGGCTTAGAGCCACTTCTTGCCAATTCCCTAGGAAGGTATCTAAGTCGTCCCGCCGCATCAGGTGTTTAATAGACTATTTTATACACCTTTCAATACTAACTTACACTAGGAAACGCACAGCCTAGAGAAACGTCCATTAATAAGGAAAGCAAGGCGCACTCGATACCTGCTCGGAATAGAATAATAGAACCGGACGCAGTAAGCGGTGGCTCGGTGGACACTACAGCAGATCAAGTGATAATAGCAAAAAGCCTCGGTTTTGCCTATGGTTTTTTTGTAGGTTTGGCCTACTGTATCTATCTACTTTTACCCTAAAAACTATGATTATTATTATTTGTTTATTTATTTAACTATTTATGTACACAAATTGAAATATAAGAAAAGAGGAAGAAAACAGAAAAAATAGTACAAAGGTGATGCTTATTTCTAATGAAATCTCTTCCAGCATACCTGCGACAGGAAAGTTGAAGAAAAAAAGAAAAGTAGACACCGTGTGTAAAAGGAAAATTAGTACACGCAAAATACAAAGTTAACAATGAAAAAGTATAAAAAAAAAGATATATATACTGCTATAATTATAAACATACACATAATAAAATAAATATCACAAAAATACATACTAAATAATACCTTTGTTGTGGTGTAAAAATATTTTTTATTGTTATTATTAATGTCAAAGTAACTATAACGCCTACTGTACGTACGCATATTGTACGAGATTGCTGCCTAAACTAGGCTTGGAGCCTGTATTTCAGAACACCAGTACTCCACCCTTAGGTTTTATTAAAATGACATGTTATATTTACCTAATGCTATAACTCATTATTAAAGCGAGAAATACATTAGACCGACGCTCACTTCTAACACGCCTGATTTATACGTAGAACGACGTCACGTGGCGTGGATCTAGTGTAAATCTACAAGTCTAGTTTCCATATAAAATGTATGGAGACCGACGCGCCCAGATCGGCGTGTGCGGCACACGTGTGCGCAGTGTAGTTCTTTCTACCTTTATTCTAAACATCATTAGAACAAACTAAGCAAATGATTGTGAGTTGTGATAAAAACAAAAAGTGGTATCAATCAGTCGTGCGTACATTGAAAGTGAAACGGCGGCTTTCGTCAGAAGAATGCTGCCTCGCACAGGAATCGAACCCGTGGCTGCTCGCCGGCCGTTGCGTAATCAACACGTGTTTGATTGCGTTAGGGTTCGGTGGACTGAGATGGAGATGTTATCAGGGATTTTGTACAATTAGAATTACTTTGGGAAGGATAGAACAAATAAATAAACAGGTCTACAGTTTTAGAAAAAAGGTCAGTTAACTCTTATGGATGATGGGCAACTGTTGACGAGGCGGTATGGTCTAAGACATTAGCCTACTCAAACAGGGCCAAAAAAAAAAATGTGGGCGTATAAAAAAATACAGATTTAATTTTTAAATTTTATTGTTAAATAAATAGTTAATAAAATTATTTTATTTTTTTAAACATCGTATGATATAGGTATGTGAATATTGGTGATTACCGTCCTCGGCTCTCTTAAGATAACTCTCTGCGATAATTATCAACACTTGCATCAAAATGTACTATTATTTCCTTTTTTTATTATAGTTTATCATGACTGTTCATGGCAGTTCTCTCTGCAGCCTAGGCTTCGCTTTTACCTAACTCTAAAAAAACTATACGGAACACGGTTACTCCAGTAGGTGAGCATTAATTACATGTACCTTCTTCTTACTTAACCCAAGCAGGTTTTTTCTTAGTAGTCTTCATTCCTAGCATTCGATTCCTGGTTCATTTGCATTTACTTTTGACCACTAGTGTGATGTCACAAGATGTCAGGTTATCACAAACTGTTATGATTGTTATGTAATATCTGGTTTCGTTCTATTAAATGATGTACTTAGAATAGAATAGAATAGAGTATAGTAGAATAGAATAAACTTTATTCTACACCAAAAAGTAACATGACATAAACATAAACTTAAATCTATGGGTACAATGGCGAAACTTGACGTGGCGTGTTGACTTGGCGCGGTGGTACTTGTGAGGAAGGTGAGAATTGAAGAATTTGTGTGATCTTCATCAGTTTATCACAGTCACCATTGAAAAGTGCCGAAATTCTTAAAAACTCCGAAATTAATTTCCATACAAACATAACAACAAATAATTTTGGAAGTCGGTGTTAAATAAGAAGTAAACAATAACGAGAGAATCCGACTTCCGAAGTAAATGTAATTTTTTGATCCCTTTATTGTTTTTTTTTTGTGAAGTCGGTTATTATTTTTTTGTAATAAGTTTTTTTTTGTCGCCAAGATTATTTAAACGGATTATTGTTTAAATAATCATGTTTATTTATGATATTCTGATCATAAATGCAACTGAAATTTTGATTAAATATTAAATCCATTAATAAAACTTGTGCATCTTTGTTGTGAAAAAAATCACCACTAATTTGTTAAAGAACTGAACATTTATGTTTCCTGTGACGAAATTAGAAAAATAAAACCCTCGTTGTTATAAATACAATCAGAATACGAGTGTAATATACAATGGTATGTTGAACATAAACGAAGTGAGGTATGTGCTAGTTTTTGAGGAAGGGTATTGAAAAATCATTTACAGGTCGACAATTTTGCGTTAAATTCTCTGCTACTAGAACCCTGTCATAGTCAAATTATAATCATATTATTAAGAAATAAAAAAGAAACCTATTGTTCCCTTTTCAAATTTTGTAATCATGTCATGGCGTGATAATCAGTGTGTCATAGCGCGAGTTTCAAATTATAGAGTAACATTTTAAAATTAGAATTTGGACCATTCATGCCACCGTGCAGTGTTGCCAAAGTAAAAATGAGAAAAATATCATAACTCTCGCAATCTTCCCACAGTACAATAGTAGGTGCTAACAATATGATATAATTTTTACTTTCACATAAATGTCTATGGGAAGTTCACCATGACATTAGAATAGTGTAATATCACACTATGGTTGCCTTTTAGTTATTGCGGCATATAAATGAATATCACTTTTACGTAGCCTCAATAACAGTGCAGGGTTTTTTAAACTGTGTGTTGCAATGAAAGAAAAATGCTTAAGTTTTAATTTATTGAGTTTATTAATTATCTTCCAAAAAAGGAAGAACTAGGTACTCAAGTCGTCGTTTTTTTTTTCTTGTTCAGTGATATCTCCGATTTTGATGTTTATTTTTTAAAACCAAAGAGTGTTTCTGCTATATCTTTTGGTGAAGATCTGATGAAGAGCTTCAGAGAGAGATAGACCTTGAAACACTTCAATAAATGAGAGCAAACCTTTCGGATTTGCTGCAATCGATGGCTGTTTATTATTAACACCTTTTCACAACATGACATCACGCTAGTACGCTCTAAAAGGTACGGCAGGGTTTACTAAAAAGTAAACTCTGTCGTACGATGTAAACTTTATTTATTACGATTACTTTTAATTATTACGATTACTTTTATTAATTACGATTTGTGATAATTAAATTAAAAACTTTAATGATTAAATCGTAATAATTATTACGTATACAACATAGGCATAGGCCTGCCTACGACAACATCTATATCTGGCCCTCGTTTCAAACCTTAAAAAAAAGGTAGAATTATTTTGAAGAATTCCATTTTTTGCTGCAAAAAATTAGAAGAAAAGGGAACGAAAAAAATAACCCCTCTTGCTCTAGAAGGAGCGGGAGGAAGTGTCAGACTAGCTAAAATCCACCCTTGTTTCTTCGATTCCTCTTAGCGTTCCAGGGTCACGGCGACTGTCCTGAACCATCACACTTTAGAATTCCCGACCTGCAAGAAGACAACCAGCGAAGTTCCACTATTCAGGTCATCATGATTACAAGACTCATCCTCCAATCTAGGCGGATACCCTGTCACTACATTTACACAATATAAATTGACCTTTAAAACAGGCAATTAAAATTAATTAAAAATTTAATTAATCAAATCTTAAAAACAGGCATATTCCCAAGTCAATTTTGTCACTCCAACATTATTTTGCTACATAAAAAGGGAGACAAATCGGATATAGCCAACTACCGACCTATTAGCCTCGTCTCACATCTATACAAGGCTTTCATCAAAATCCTTGAAAACCGTATTTCCAACCAACTAGACCTCCACCAACCTCCAGAACAGGCTGGTTTCCGCCGCGGCCTATCCACTACCGACCACCTACACTCTTTGAACCAATTGTTAGAAAAACACGAAGAATTCAATATACCATTATATCTTGCGTTCGTAGACTACTCCAAAGCCTTTGATAGTCTATCACACAAAGCCATATTTACAACTTTAAATAAACAAGGAATAGAACCCACCTACATTCAATTATTGGAACGAATTTACCTAAATAGTACAGCTGCTATACACCTAGAAACTACTGGCCAATCCTTTCCAATTAGAAAAGGAGTCAAACAAGGTGATCCGCTATCTCCAAAGCTCTTCACAGCAACGCTTGAAGAAGTCTTTAGAAATCTAGAAGAACACTGGCGGGATAAGGGCATTGTCATCGGGGAAAAAAGATTAACCAATCTTCGTTTTGCCGATGACATAGTCCTTTTCTCGTCTTCGGCGGCTGAGTTAAGCCTTATGCTCGAACAACTGAGCCATGCCAGTCTCGAGGTCGGACTTAAAATGAATATGACTAAGACAAAGTTGATGACGAACAGTGCGAAACGTAAAGTTGACATCGAGGGTGTGGAGGTTGAATATGTCCATGAGTACATATACCTCGGCCAAATAGTCTCTTTCCAGGCGAGACAAGACAAAGAAGTTGCTAGACGCACCGAGAACGCCTGGAGGAGCTATTGGTCGATGAAACACCTAATGAAAGGACCACTCCCACTTACCCTTAAAAAGAAACTCATGGACATGTGCATCCTCCCTATCCTCACCTACGGAGCGCAAACGTGGTCATTAACGAAACGTCAGAAGTCCACACTCGGGGTCTGCCAGCGAGCAATGGAACGAAGTATTCTCGGGTTCAAAAGAACAGATCGCATAAGGAACAGTATACTTCGTTCTAAAACACAAATCGCAGACGTAGGTGATTCAGCCGCCAAATTAAAATGGAACTGGGCAGGTCACATCTGCCGCATGCCGCAACAAAATTGGGCGAAAGTAACTACTGACTGGACTCCGAACAGCAGGAGCCGGCGACGCGGTAGGCCCAGAAGGAGATGGCGTGACGATTTGGACTCCTACCTTAAGGATTGGCCAGAAGTGGCTAAAGATAGAAAGGAGTGGAATAACGGAAGGGAGGCCTTTGCCCTGCAGTGGGACACGACGGGCTCATAATAATAATAATAATAATAAATTGACCTTTGAGGAAAGAATGCCTAAAGAAAGATCAGAACTTACTGAGGATTAAGAATGACCTATCACGACCTACCTGCGTACAGCAAAAGAATCTGTCGTTAACAAATCATCTGTCAGATCCAGTTGCAATTATGTTGGTAATATCAACGCTCTGATTACTATTTTTTTTCTGTTTAGAAGCCTAGATATAGATAGTTTTTGACGTTTTATAAAACGTCAAAAATACTACCTACTGTAGGAGTAGGCACTAGCCCACTTATGAAACATCAGAAGCTTGTCATTGACAGCTGTTTTTTGGGTGGAAAATCATCATATAAACCGAGAGGGAGTGTCAAATCAATCAAACCAAATCAAAAACGTTTATTTCAAATAGACCAATTTCAGGCACTTTTGAATTGTCAAAATTGATTTTTACTGACTAAAACCCACTTGAGTTGTTTCAAATTCGAGGGCCACGGTAACTTTTTTCGACAATTCCGGTGCTCCAGGCAGTCCTAATTTATTATTTAAATAAATATGCAAGCTATTTTTTTTTACTTAGTACACTTACTCGTGAACCCGCTCTTATCCCTAACGCTTTTAGGCACGCAATTTACAGTTTTTCACACTACTATGGAAAATGCGAGAGCTCATCGCACCACAATTTATAGTATTTATCGTATCAGGCTGGGCTGGGAGGTCACTAACTACCGCGTCCACGAGTCGCGCGTCAACCCCCGTTAATTTATCTCTTTTTATATGTATTGAAAAACATCATTTTATGTACGTAGAATTTTTTCATGGCAGCGGTTGTTTCCATAACACCCTCGCCTGTGGCTCGGGCAAATTTTACCTCGTTATGTATATGCACATTTATTCCCTATTAGCGTACACGACTACCTATCATCCCAGAAGTAGCCGGTCTCTTTCCCAACCTGCGCACAGTTGCCTCATCTGGTGCACGGGATGTTGCTCCACTGCAGCGCGACTATGCTGGCGGCCACTTCTCATTGATTATTGTGGATATCGCGCCGACTTCCTCTGAAGCAAGCAGGGATACTGAGACACGCCTTCAGTAAAATGTAGTGCAGCAAGCACTTCTATCGCACTAGATGGGGCAAGACGAACTAATGCTCCTGTCAGCTGTATGCGAAACTATCTCAACCTTGTGCCCCAGTTCATAAGGCCCTAACTCCTAAGCACGCAACAAAACAGTGACTTTCTGAAGCTTACTCCGCGGTTACAGATAGGTCAATAGGTTTGAAAAAATATGTTTTTATGATAAATTCATTTACAACATCATCATACGACGTTTTCGTAAAAAATATGCGGATAAACCTGACGGCCAAATCCCATACATAAAAAAGCTAGATATATGGATAAGTATATAGGATCATTTACAACAGCGACTAATTAGGGTTCCGTAGCCAAATGGCAAAAAACGGAACCCTTATAGATTCGTCATGTCTGTCTGTCTGTCTGTCTGTCTGTCTGTCTGTCTGTCTGTCTGTCTGTCTGTCTGTCTGTCTGTCTGTCTGTCTGTCTGTCCGTCCGTATGTCACAGCCACTTTTTTCCGAAACTATAAGAGCTATACTGTTGAAACTTTGTAAGTAGATGTATTCTGTGAACCGCATTAAGATTTTCACACAAAAATAGAAAAAAAGCAACAAATTTTGGGGGTCCCCATACATAGAACTGAAACTCAAAATTTTTTTTTTCATCCAACCCATGCGTGTGGGGTATCTATGGATAGGTCTTCAAAAATGATACTGAGGTTTCTAATATCATTTTTTTCTAAACTGAATAGTTTGCGCGAGAGACACTTCCAAAGTGGTAAAATGTGTGTCCCCCCCCCTCTAACTTCTAAGATAAGAGAATGATAAAACTAAAAAAAATATATGATATACATCACTATAAAAACTACCAACGAAAATTGGTTTGAACGAAATCCAGTAAGTAGTTTTTTTTTAATGCGTCAAAAACCGAAAAAAAGTACACTATTATTAAAACATCGATCAAAGTTACAACACATAACAAGAACTTTTATATTATGTTACTTGCTGCTACGGAACCCTTCATGGGCGAGTCCGACTCGCACTTGGCCGGTTTTTTTTCGATGCGCACATTCAAATTATCATCAATCTCCAATAACCGCTATTCTACGCACATATACTAACACGCCGCTAACAACATTACACCACACCAATCACCTGTCTTCAGCTCTTCACACTTCCTTATTCTTCTGACGGGTATATACCAAGCGAGCGAGCGCTATCGAATGGGAATCGCCGTAAGTTGCACGCTAACTTTCTGCCGAGTACCTACATTCTACAGGTCAAGCGAACGAAGGCGAACGTAGGCTAGCTAACAAACGGATAGATTCGTATGCAACACGCATTTACGTTATTCATTATTTTTATCCCGAATTTGATCATAGGACATTGCTTTTGATATCGAAAACAATGAAAAGGTCGGTTACTGCTTTTTATGCAAACGTCAAACAAGATTTTTTTTACTAAGCAGAAATACGTAAGAGTAAACGTATGAGTAAAATGGTTAATAAAGGCTATCATTAACATTTGATGGTAAGCGGTGATGTGGTCAATGATGGAGCACGCTTGCCAATAAGTAAACTATTCACTCTTTAATTACCCTTTAAAATATTTGGTGCGTATGGACAGGATGTCCACCTGTGGTTCCCAATTTCCCAACGTTCGTTCGCTTAGCCTATATCCGCCATTCCATGCAAATCGGTTTTTAAACGCTTGTGAACGTTATGCAAGCTGAACATAGCAGAGCTATAACAATAGTGTATGCAATTTATTATGTAAACTAATTCGCTATAAGTTGTGTAAAAGTCGTATAAGCTGGTGGGATTTATAGATTTGAGATGGGGTCTGGATTTATGTTCAGCGTTATTGTATTGATTACGGTTATTTTGTAATGTAGCAGGTAATACGCCGTTTAGCTACCTTGAGGTTTGCGGACGGTCTTACCTGATTGTAAGCGACGGTGTGTTCGACGATGGAGCAGGCATGTCATCACTCTTGACTTAAAAAAAAATATGCACTTCAGACAAACAGTCCATAGGCAAAACGAAGTTGTTAGTAACAAGAATTTAACTTATAACAAAATTAAATGTTGGTAATTAACTACCCGGTCCGTAGGCTAGCCACAACATACAGTAAATACAGACTCTGGCAGGGAATTCCACTCCTTAGCTGTACGTATAATGAATGTGTTCCCAAAACAGATTGACTGTTATGTATAGTGTTGCCAAAGTGGATTGGATTGAAATCGGGACAGATGTCAAAAAAATCTCGTTTTAGGGTTTTAGATCAGGACAAATATGACTACAGTCATCCAATGACTTCGCCCTTTGTATTACAGGTCCCACAATCCTAGCAGGCATCGGACCTAGTGGGATTGTCATACTCAGTATTGTGAGTGCTATGCTATGATGTGAATGCGACTGATGTAAAATTCACACAAACTTTATTGATTTATCGGGACATTTAGGGTCCTTATGAGGCACAAATCGGGACGTGTCCGCAGATCTCTGAAAATCAGGACACCTGGACACCACTAGTTATGTACTACTTGTAATTCATCAACGATATCCCCCGCTACAAAACACAGGAACAAAGACAGATAGATAAGAGGGTAACAAAGCTATCACAATATCAAACCTAATCAGATGATGTTAAACCAGTATGTAAACACACATTATCTAACAGCTAACTAACGCAGTGGTGCCCATCATTGCATCAGTAGCGGTTACTCAATGATAACCGTTACGAGTAGCCGCTACACGAATAACGTTACACGTGTGGGCATAGCCAACCGATTATGGCTATGGTTCATATTGGAATTTTGAGCTATTGAGTTCAAGCGCTGTGTTGAATAATGGATAGCTTTTTTGTTTATTTTATGAGTGTTCTGCATGTTTCAATGTGTTTAAGCTGTTTTTCGAGATGTGCTATGCGGGTAAGCTGTGAGGATGTAATAGCTAAGCTGTGAAATTATGTGACCGTTTCCACTGATACTAAGTTATGTAGCGGTGCGAGTAAGATGTGCTATGAAGATGCGCCGCCCTAATGGAGCTGCGCGAGGAAGATGCATAGGTCGAGCTAAGCGATGTCTCGACAGTAGGGAAGTGGCACATTACTTGCGATTATCCATAATACTCATCCTTATCACGATTGCCCGGTAACAGTCATTGGTAAACATCTAGTGATAAATATGTATGGTAATATCGTAGTTCAAAGATCACCGTTATGTCATATAGTTGCAAGTTTCGAAAGTAATACATAATATTGTTATCTTTTCCAATCTAAAAGACGGTTTTTCCTTATGATAGAAGCTTTAAACACCACTAAATTTTAATCGTTTTAATCCCGTGGAGGGTCGATCCGGTACATGAAACACTATCGATTTGTAAAGGGATTATGCGTACAGCTAAGGAATGGAATTCCCTGCCGGAGTCTGTGTTTCCTGATAGCTATAACCTAGGGGTCTTTAAGTCAAGAGTGAATAGATTGCTTCTAGGCAAGCGTGCTCCATCGTCGGCCACATCATCGCTTACCATCAGGTGAGATTGTGGTCAAACGCGAGCCTATCCATTATAAAAAAAAAAGATAAAATTAAAAAATAAAGTACCTTTTTTTCAAAACTCTTTTTAATTTACGCATGTACAAAATTAATTAATTTAAGAAAACGTCAGCTGAGTGAGTTCAATGACCTATAGGTAGTTTGTATGCAACGCCGACTATTAACTACAGAACATTGAACTCGCTCAGCTGACGTTTATAGTGCATAGTGTGTATAATGCTTTTTGATGTTAGTTTAATACAGTCCTGCAAGGTTATTAGTGTTTTACGAATAACCCTGTATTCTATCGTATTATAAGAAATACAACATATCATTAGTAAAGCATCGTTTTCTCCGAGTGTTAAGTAACCAAATATTAGGTTTGACTGTCTAGTTGGTCTCTTGATCGCAAGCACGAATGTTGAGCGTGATGATTCGGGTACGAGATCATTGAGTATTACTTTTAACTACTTTAACGTCAATCTCCTTAGGTTTTGGCCTTAATTGTCAAGGTATTTTGAACCCAATTTATATGAAATTATTTTGTTCGGCTGACATTTCGAGCGTTTTTTCTTATGCGATGTCATGCGATATGTAAATAAAAAAATACTCAGTAGTAGCTTATAGTAGCCCGGAGTTCGGAAATGTATAAGCATTGGTTTGCATCTCTTTCCATCGGACTTTGAGATGAGAGTAAAGGAACAGAGAATTTACCTGGTTGCGCACACGCTTGTGCATATATCTCCTGCGTTCCTACTTAACTAATCTGTATTGAGATCGGTCACCGTATCGAAATCCGGTCGGGAGGATTATCAGGACAATATTAGCTTTACTTACAGTATATTTAGTAAGTAGTAAGATAAATATATACACCACTATTTTGTAATCAGTACACATACTAAAAGGGCTTATCAGGAAAGCCCTTGTTATTTTATAAGTAAAATCTCAATTAACCTTTCAATCGTAATAATTACAGACACAATTGAAAGACAATAGGTGCGCGAACGCCGGCGTTCGCTTGGGGTTTAATGAATTAATAATATTTATAAACAGCAAAGTTATTAGCGTTGGTTTATGTCCCAAAATGTCACTCAATTTATGGAAATATTGTGCAGGCTATTGATTAATGAATGAATAAGTGACAATTATTAAGGAAAAACACTGCCCGCAGTATTTTCTACTAGCAATTGATATGTTTGATTGATTCTATGATGAATTTATCTTTTCGTGCCCAATTTTAGGATTTCGGTTTTTTCTACTTTTGACTACAAAAATGACGGGTACAGATAGAACCCCATTTTTTGTGTACTAATTAAAAAGTAGGTGTGTATAAAATCTGACAACTAATATGGTATTACGTACCAAGTTATCTTTTGTCATACAGTCATAATTGACATGAAACTATTATACTTTTAATATTTCAAAAACCAAGTGCGTATGTACCAATAAACACCCATACTTTATTGCATAAATGAACTATATCATTCATTCATTCAGTTGAATAACCTTAACCAAAGCATCCTTATTTTAGTCCCACGTAAAAGGCCTTTCACACATATGGCATCACCCATAAAACATAAAAGGACCACAGACATCCCACTAATAAAATCATTTCCCAGCAATAAAATCAATAGAATATTCATAGCTCGTTTCAATACAGTTATATAACTGTCACACTTCGTTGGTTATAAACCTTCAGTCGCTGATAACGGTTACATCAACCTATATAACTTAATTGGAGTGTATATGTTGCGAATGGTAAGGAGGTCGTGTGTGGTTAGGTTGTTTTAGGTTAACGAGCTTCGAGGACGGAATAGTTAATTAAGGGACTATGTTGGGGGTCTGTGAACTGTATTTTTTGACTAGCTGCTGCCATTAGTTTTGCTTGTGTGATAGTAGGTAGCAGCAATTATCCCAAGGGAACAGACTCCTTGAATTATAACATGCGTTATCCCAGGACAAGTTCCAGCCGAGCATAAAAAAATAACAAAAATACACACACACTCATAAACTTTTTAAATGTAAATGTAAAATATTCTACAACTATCACACAACGCCGTCTAGTCTCAAGCTAAGCAAAGTTACGAGTACCTACTGAACAACTGATATTGAACTTAAATATTTCTAAATACATACATATTATAGATAAATTAAACCCTGACTGGACAAATGATCGTGCTCATGTCTCAAACATTTGTCCTGAGTAGGAATCGAAACTACGACCTCTGGCATAGTAGTTAGTTAGGACTACCACTAGACCAACAGACCAGCCAAATATTAGTGTGATAGGCTCATGCTTGATGGTAAAGGATAATAAGGCCGATGGAGTACGCTTTCCAAGAAATAACCTATTCACTCTTAACTTAAACATCTCTAGATTGTAGCTATCAGGAAACACAGACTCTGCTAGGCAATTTCACTCCTGACCTGTATTTTTTAAGCAGTTACAAAGTTTGGGGTTAATGGCTTTTGAAGGTAGGCTTTGAAAATGTTCGAAAGAGTTACCACGGGAAGACGCCAGGCAACTAAAGGATCATAGGTGGATTTTAGTCAGTAAAAGTCTGATACGGATCTCACTCCTCCCAGAGCGCAAGACATTATTCGATGACACAGTTAACATCAGTTCGATTTCTTCAAATCGAACGATTGCAACTTAACAAGCGGCAATTAACTAATTATTTTAATATTTATTACGTATCATTAAAAATAAGTTGTTACACGACATTAATGTAACCGCTATTCAGTACATTTCAGAATGGTTATATAATGAAATAGTTTCACACTAGTGACAAAACTGCAACGGTTTCTTTGTTAAAACCAGCCCTAGTTACAACTGACCCCATTTCAAGTGCATTGTTTGCACTATGTGATACTACTGACCTCTGTGAACTTGTTTCCTTGTATTTCAGTATCAAACGAGAACATACTGAAATACTATTATCATCATCATCAGTTCAGCCGAAAGGCGTTCACTGTTGGACATAGGCCTCACCCAAGTGTCGCCATAATGGACGGTCGTGTGCGTTTCGTATCTGTTAGATTCAAGTACCCCTAACCAGGTCATAGGTCCATCTTGTCTGGGGATTTCTTTTGTGAGGTCTTCTAACGCTGCGTATTGGGATGCACGGTGGCCACTCCAGAACCTTTTGGTCCATCAACCATCTATTCTGCGAGCAATGTGCTTTGTTTGTGTGTGTGTTAAGTTTGACGAATCTACGTATTTAGCCTAGAACTTTCCTCAGTAAATAGGCTATCCAATACTAAGAATTTCTCAATTCGTACCAGTGTATGTTGAAGAATTTGTTGTTTGTTCGTTTCTGTGTTTACCACGCTCAAACAAACAAATTCTTCAACTTGTATTTTTTTATTTTATTATAAGATTAACAATAATAAATTATATTAAAAAAAAATAGAAAAATAATTATATATTTTTTTAATTTATTGTTAATTATTATTTTTTGTTATTGTTAATTTTATTATTATTATTATTTTGTTTTTTTTTTTTAGTAGATTCTGTACATTTATTTTTAAGAATCCCTTACCAATAAGCTATTTATGGTTGACTGTAGTATAAATATTACTAAGAACATTTATAAACTAAAATACAAGAATTTACATGGAAAGAACGTTGCTTTTGCCTTTTTCATAGTAACTGCATAATTTAAACAAGAAATTATCATCAACATATAGACGTATCCCCCGCAACCAGTCAGAACTCACGTGTCATGAATTTCAATATGGCGGAAAGGCATATTGAAATATATTAATATGTAATTAACGAAGATTCCAGAAACAGGTCCAACTGTCGCAAAGAGACTTTTTATTATGAAGATCACCTTGAATAAATGGCTAGCTTTTTATTTTCTTTTTAATATAGAATCAACTTGTTTAAGTGTTTCTTAATTATCATAATATATTACGCGTCCTTAACCTTTTGACCGACACGTTAAAATAGCGTGCTCTCGTTGGGTTCATCCTTTAACGACAATAATGATAATTATAACAAGATTTTAATAAAAAATATTTTTTCATAGCAAGCTTTTATAGCTCGGTCATACTTGTATAATTAATGCTCGTCATGACGAATCATACTAGCCCAAACTCGATGGGGTTGTGTAGTATAACTACCAAGTTCCTATAGCCACCTTCCAGTTGCATCATCAGATCAGCTCCACGTCATAATGACTTTGTATTGTCATCTGATTTACACATGCATGCAAAATTTCAGCCAAATCGGTAACCGGGAAGTGGGTCAAATTTAATTTGCAAGATTTGATGACAGGCAAAACATTGGTACAGGTGAAACTAAATAAAAGCTTGTAAATACACACATACGGCTTTCTGGACACGGCTCGTATAGTTAGGAGGGTCCTCTCTCTGGAACCCTGACTGCCGGTAGCTTGGACCCTGTTCCCGATACCAGTGGGCTACTATTTTTTTTTATTTTTAAATGTTTTTTTTTTGTATTGAAATATTTAAAAATATAATTTATATGTGTTTTAGGAAAGAAAACGAAATAATAATAAATATTTTATTATGAGCGTTTAAGTATGTCATATAGGGTAATAGTGTGACGGGTGATAGGACAGAATGGAAGAAAAAAACTTGTTGCGCTGAATCCAAATAAAAGAGACAAAGTCATGAAAATGATGATAATAAGGTCTGTCACGTAGTCGTGACCATGGCGTGATTGACACATTTTACTCCTAAAAGTAGAAGTTGCTGAAAATGATTCACTATGCTTTAAAATATCAAAAATCATAGGGTAGTTCCCGTTGACTTAGAACCATGAAATGCAGGAAAGAAGGTTTTATTGCACAAGTATAAGAATAAATATGAAAATTGAAAATTTGTAGTTACGTCACAAAAAAAACTTATCTATTCAGAAAAATCTTCGAGATTCAATTCGGGAATTGAACTATTTACATAAGAAAGTTTATACGGAACCCTCGGTGCGCGAGTCCGACTTGCACTTGCCCAGTTTTTTTCCTTTTGAGGAACGGAAATTTAAAAACAAACATTATATTTAAATATGGGAATTTCCCTCAGACCAATGAGACAGTGAGTAAAAATAAAATATAATCGCTATTAATAACTACGTTCACTTTTTCCCCACAGTCGTTGCACTAATAACTCTACATGCAAAAGACATCAACGCGCGACCAGCGCGGGCGCATCTTTTTAGTCCATTTCAAAAGTAACATTGTATGGAAACAATGCACAATGGAGGTTTTTTGCTGTATTGTGTTGTTAGGAAGTATGTATTGGTGTATTGTGTGGTTGAGTTCATGTAGGCAGTTCAAGTTCTTGATTATTGTTTGGACGAGTGTGCCTGGTTTTTGTGGTGCCTGTAAATGATTGATATTGACTAAGATAGCTTAGTTTAGATAGAGTACTTTTTATTTATTTTTTGAAGTTTTTTTATAGTTTCAATTTTTGACGAGCATTATAAGTTCACGTAATAGTTTTCTGTATTTTTCTTATGGACGTGTGTGAGTTACAGATTTTTATTTATTTAACAAAGTTTTGATTCAGGTGACTCTTCGAACGATTCATTTCTTGACAGATCTTTGGATCAATAAAAAATAAACATTTATTGATTTCATTACATAGATACTTAACAATTTAACTTGTATATGTAATACAGGCTTTACCTACTTGCTTAAAAGTAGGCTAGTCAATCAGCTACTAATGTTTTGGGTTCAAAAATAGAGTATGACAAAATGAATGTTTTTCTGTTTCCTTGCAGTCCTTTTAATGATTATTTTAGAATATTTGTGTACTAATGTTTATTTTTGTTTTGTCCACAGGAAGTCACAACATGGCTCTCACTACTGTTAGCAGTCATAGCATTAGGATCAACAGGTAAATACATTATTTTATGATATATTAATAATAATAACCATTTATTTTCAGGCCCATGAAAATTCATAAAATTATCTTATAAATTAATAAACTAATACATATCATAACAACAATATTTATTTAATAATTATACACGTAACTTTGGCGTGTTCAGCGGCGTGGTGTCGCGTAGCCGTCCTCGGAAGCGTCGATACACGACACCTTTCGGCCAAAAGTCTGCTGCGGTCTTCCCGTCCGATTATAATTTGGGTGTCTTCAAGGCTAGAGTGAATAGGGACAGGTGGGATCGCAGTCAAGCACTAGTTTATCTCAATTAAAAAAAAAGTCCTCTCTCAAAAAAAATTATACAGATCAATAGTATTTATTTACCAAAAAAAGTAGGACTTTTAAAATGTAAGAATGTACTATTAACTATCAATTTATAAAGACAGTGGCCACACAATGTTATGCTTCTTGAAATTAACGAGTTTTTCGTAGATAAAGTTGAAGAAAATAAGTATTTGGTATATGTTAAACTACCTAAATCAATTTTAGAAGAATCTGTAAGAAAACTTTAGCAGTTTTTATAGTGGCATATATGGGCAGGGTTATAGCTGTAGGACAGCATAGACGGCGCAGTGGTTGAGCAATTGACTGCTATGCTGTGTATCGTGAGTTCGATACCCGCATGTAATAAATATTTGTATGACCTACAGATAATTGTTCTGGGTTAATTTAAATGTTTGTGAACACACCCATGATACAGAAATAACCTATAAGGTGGGGCAAAGTTAGTTAAAAAAAAATCGGTAACCACTTTTCAAACATACCTACTTGAAAAAATTAATATCTAGTGACATAAATCGTGTGTTGCGAAAAGCTTTCTCATTAAGTAAATTTTTTTGATACTTAAAATAAGACCGACATACATTGCGGTGGAAATATTTTTTTTTTTTAATAAAAATCATTTTTTGTATTTCTACACGAACAAAAGCACCATATATGACATAGTTATTATAACAACCAATTAATGATATAATATACGATCAAACGATTTTTTATTTATATCTTCGAAGAAATACTCAAACGAAGGAGATTTATAACCAGGCAGGATTTATATGTAATTAAGGTTTTCATGGAACACGAGGGACGGATAACGAGGAAAGTTATTATAAAAATGTATAATATCACGCTGCGACCCATGGGAGTGGAGCAGTGACCAAAGATGCGGATGAAACCGCGGAGACAACTAGTTTTTATTTTACAAAAAAGTAAAAAGTGGTTTTAATGATGACACTGTTATTCTTATGACATCAGTCAGAGGCTAAGCATTGCCATACCAACTGGCAATTCCGCCAGTATTCTGGGCATACTTCCAGTTGACTGCGATGCGAAGGAGTTTTTGACGTCATATTTTAGCTAGGAGTTAGTCTAATGTGCTTTATTATTATAGTAGTTAGTGTATACTAGCTGATCCGGCGAACTTCATACCATCTAACAGTCAATGATTGCGGTATATCTTTCGAAATAGTCATCCGTTTGCGATGAAACAAAGCCTAATTAATATATTAAGTTACACACAATTTTAATGTGTAAAAGTTATCTACATCGATTTCGTGCATTTTACTTGAAGCGCGCACAGCTGAAAACTTCTACAGATTTATTTTATGTATTTTAATCAGTTAAGTGTTTTTAATATTCTGCTATTTATCTAGAAAATAATTTCAAAAGAAAATAAATTAAATCATTTATAATCCCACATCGTTACATCCTTTTAAAAACTTAAATAATGCAAAAGCTCTATGAAACCCAAGGATCAACGTTCAATCCTGAAAAAGAGATCTATTCTATCGGAGCTAAGGTTGATAATCCAATAGCATAATTTGTTAATAAAACTGATAGTATTTTACAAAGTTATACAATCGTGAGTGGCTGGAAGTGAATCCTGAACAATAGGTCATTAGTCCCACGTACTCCCGCGCACAGCGCCGGCGCAGCGAGCGACCGACGTCGACGACCTTTACTTTATGAAGTAAATAAAACACATACTTACATGTGTATAGTTTTATAAAGATAGGTACATAAACAGCTGTATTGATAGTTCTTAATTTCTCTACTATTGTGTGAACTCCAAAATGCGTGAAAATTACATGTTTTTATCCGTCTAGTGGTTTGATAACCGTAATAACTTATCTGACTTATGAAAAGCTTTTCTTTTTTCCCATGTAATTCAAACACCTGTTCTATGTAAGCAAAAAACCTTAAAAAAATATAACTTTTGCTAACTTTTGATATCGATATTGCCCAATAGCAGATGCGATCTTCTTCGATACAAAAAAGAAAGACTCGCGCCTCACCATCAACGATTGCATCATGCTTACAATCAGGTGGGTTCGTAGTCGAGCACTGGTTTATATCAACCAAAATTTCATATCATTCAGGATCTCCAGTAACACAACCCCATATTTTTTCGGGAGATTTAAAACCTTCACTTAAATTTTTTTTAATCGGGTAATAAAATATGGCGGACAATAACCAGCTGTTTTATGTCGTGTCTGCATTTACCTTCTCCAGCATAAATTCTTCGTACTCCCAGTTAAACATAAATGCAATTTCTTTGTGTCTGGCTACTGACCTTTTAAGCATTTTTTCTTTTTTGCCAAAAACGCATAAAAAGTTATAGGAACTGAGATGATCTTCGGGCAGCCAATGAGCTATGGCCTTTTGATACATGTTTTTCAGATGTACTGACAAGCCTACTTGTTTTCATACAAGCCTCCATATTTTTATGACATTGGTAATAAATTTATTGAGGTATACGAGTAAGTACCGGCTGTAAATACGGTTTGTTGTCTGATTTATTCGTCTGTGAGTTTATTTTTAGGTTTATTTCGTCTGCTGGTCTGAGAAACCTTTTGAAAAAACAAGAAAAGTTTTGTTCATCTTCTGAGAAACTGACTGACTGACATTCAACGCACAGCCGAAGCTACTGGGACTACTTTTTTTTTTACTTTTGCATAAAGCTTCTTTTTAATGACATAGGCAAGCATTAAGAGGGGATTTTCAAATATTTACCCCTATGGGGAGGAACAGGTGATTAAAGTTTATGGGGAGAAACCTATTATCACGCGGGCGAAGCCGGTGGCAGAAGCTAGTCTTTCTAAGGATAAAAGGAATGATATTTGTTCTTTGTTTTCCTATTTCATCGATTTCATGAAATATATTATGCTTAAAAATGGTGGGAAAAATAAAATCTTCCGTTCTGGGCAGAGCGAGAGGGTGAGTCAGACTTACTAAATAAAATCCACCTGTATTCCTTCAGTTGCTCTTTTTCCAATCCAGGCCCTTGCCTTATAACATCCACATTTCATTAGTTATATTTAAATCGTAAGTCGTATTAAGCCTATTGCTACCAGTCGGTAAAAATCTATACCTTACTGTTACTGAATAATGACAGAAGGAAAAGCTTCCAAATTATTTTTTTTTTCTATTTAAAAATATTATATAAATAAAATTTCACACGGGCCTACATCAGCAGTAACAAAACGAAGCTAGATCTCCTAAACAAAGCTAAATCATTGAAATAGACGACAGCATGTCTATTTCAATGGGCAGACAGTACATACAGATAAGTAGGTGCGTAGGTACATACTCGTATATTACCTCGAAGGCTTTACTCATTGTTCAAGAATTCGCATTGTGACTCACAAGATGAATCGCTTTTAAATTTATCTCGGAGCTTTTATATAAAGCTTGCCGGGCGAGGCGCAGAACACTCGAAGCATTCTAATATACCATTTACGTATGGATGTTTGAATTTTCAAGGTCGGTCAGTCAAAACAATGCACGTCATATAGCAAGGCAGATAATAGCCTTACAATCCTATCCTACATAATATATCCTATTCCAACATTTCCTACTGCTGGAACTCAGGCCTCTTTTCTATCAAAGGGATTGGGCCGTAACCCGACATGCAGGCCCACTGCGGGTTTTGTCTTTGAATATTTAATTCTAGGTCATACGGTCTACCGGTTTTAATGAACCTCATGATGTTTTTCTTCGACGTTGTAATGCGTAGATGTCTCAAATAAGTTCTTATATAATTTTGCAGAATTACTTAGTTCAACGAAATCGGTTTCTTCATGCCTATTAATTAATTAATTTTATTGATAGGCTCACGTTTACTTTTATTCGTTATTCACCACTATTTCACCTCATGGTAAGCGGTGATGGTCTATGATGGAGCATGCTTAGTTATAGTCCTTTTGCCTTATACTTCAGGTAATGTTTTTGAAATATCACAGTTAGCAAGCTTATGGATCTTAAAACAATCTTACCTTAAAGGATATTGATCTCAGACGAGTTCAAATTCCTTTTACGGTAAAATGTCTTCGCAATCTGGAATCAGTTTTGTATACTTTGACTCGTGTGTAATGCTTATTGATTTTTAGTAAAAGAGATGGGTTTATTTGTTTAGTTATTTTATTAAATTCTTCTATCAAAAGGGGCGGGCTATGCTTGGAATTTCCTTGCGTGATCACATCAGAAATGAAGATATTTGCAGGAGAACCACGGTTACCGAATAACAGATGGTCGATGGGGACGAAAGGTTCTAAAGTACCGGAAAACGTAGCACTGGAAGACCTTACACAAAGTGGGCTGATGACCTGGTTAGGGTCGCGGAAAACAGATGGTTGCAAGACGCACTGGACCGGCCGTTTTGGTGACGCTTGGGGGAGGTTTATAAAATGAATGTCTTTTTTTTAAATGATTTTGATGATGACTCTTCAACAGATTTATTATACGTGAAGTCCTCAAAGCCACAGAAGTAGACAAGCAATAAAAAGACTTTACAAATACCGGCACGGATCTTGAGCGCTGGCTTCAAGTTGCGCAGAAGTCAAATAATCGGTCTCTTTAGTGGTACGAAGTGAGACGCCGGGGCGGTGAGTGTCAGTGATTGGCTCGCCGCGCCATCGTGTCTTAGACGTCACTCGTCATTCGTTCCCTGCGCTTGCTGCATGTATCTAACAACGACGACGATTGGCTCGCCAATGTATGGAATGCGCAAAGCGATCCCCACTCTGACGCCGAGCGCTCAAGATCCGTGCCGATATTTGTACATAATAACCCATCGAAAGACTACATAACAAAGGTCATCTCAAAAACTCTTAAGTCATCCGGCCCCAATGACCAGAGCAACCGGTTTACCGTCAACTCAAGATGTCAAACACCAGCCTAAAGAGCATGCAAACACGCAATCTCTCGCTTCTCCGTCGGTCAAGTGTGACACTGTATTTAGACGCGCCGGCACACTTCGTCTCAGTGTCGTCATTGAGCTGGTCAATTAGGTTAGCGATCTGATGTTGACGACAAAACAAATAATAAAAGACTGTCTGCTTGTTATGTTCGGTTTGACGGTGTGCCACAATCGCTGTTAGTAGTTAGGGTAATTTTACACTAATGCGGAGCTTAGCAGAGTGGATTGGGCCAATCACATTGCTCAAAATATCTCCACTTCGTATTAGTGGAATAGTGTGACTGGAGTAGGCTTTTTTTAAGTGCGATATCATCCTATTACTCATACCGAACTGGAACGGAGCGAGAGAGCGCGTCAGACTTTTACTAACAAAATTCACTCTTATGTTTCTTCCCGTGTATTCAAGACAAGTAGACAAACAGATGATAATAATGTAATCTTAAGTTCACAAAATCTTTGAATGCAATGCGAGCTAATCAACATCATCATTTCAGCCAAAAAAACGTTCACTGTTGGAAATAGGCCTCCCTCAAATGTCGCCACAACGAACGGTCCTTTGCGTCTTGCAATTCTCGTATCCATCGGATTCCCACTACCTTCACCAGGTCATCAGTCCACCTTGTTAGAAGGCCTTCCAACGCTGCGTCTTCCAGTGCACGGTCTCCACTCCACAACCTTTCGGTCCCATCGATCATCGGTTCTACGAGCAATATTCGCTGCATATGTCGGCAAACTTGGTTCTCCTGCGGATGCCTTCATTCCTGATGCATCACGATTGATCACGGAAAAAAACACCGAGCATAGGCCTTTCCATCGCCCTTTGGGTGAGTTTTAAGCCTTCTGGTGAGGCCCACTTTGTGCCTGTCAACGAATCCACTTATTAAATATAGGTTTTTTTCATTCCGAGTAATTAAAAAAACAAGGCTAAATTATAACAGAAATCTTTTTCACATTAATCAGTTTCCGTGATACGAATATGTCGACATCCCATTAAATCACAACACTAGAACATCAGTGTTGCCACACGTCCATCAAATATAACTTTATATTAAGTGTTGCAACAAAAGTAAAACTTTAAATTCATTTGATATAATAATATTGTTGATTGACAAACAAATGTATTGTAATTTGCGATAGTTTTTAGTATTCCGTACCTCAAAGGAAAAAAACGAAATCCTTATAGGATCACTTTGTTGTGCGTCTGTTTTTCTGTCTGTCTGTCTAGGCCTAAGGGTCTGAGCTAGAGATCTCGGAAACTCGTGGAGGTATCGAGTTATTTAAACTATATCTTCTCAAATTTGCGGTCTCTTGAAGCTCTGAGAAAATCAAACTTCTTAGTTAATGGAAATAAAGATACGGCCGTTTATGTCGCAAAAAACGTATATTTTGACACTCTCACGGGATTTTGATTCATAGTTTACTTCCCGTTGACCCAAAACCTGAAATTTGGCATGAAGCAAGGTCTCATAGTACACGTATATGAAAATTTCTGAGAACTGTAAATTGGTAATTACGTCACAAAAGAAACATCGGAATGCGATTCGGAAAAATCTTGGAGACTCCATTCGGGAATTGAACTATTTATATTAATAAATTTGTACGGAACCCTCAATGCACTTACTCAGTTTTATTAATAGCTATCGTGGATCAAAATGATTAGCAACTGATTGCTAAATAGTGGCAGATGTTTTGAGGTTAAATACCTATTGGTTACCACAGTGTAAATGACTGATATCAATTTTAACTAAAGCTATCAATGATAACTGCCTTATTAGCTGTTGCAAGCGTATTACGATTGTCATTTGTTTTTTTTTTGGTGAGGAAATCTTCAAAGAACTTCTTTACTTCTACTGTGGTTGAAGTGTGAGGGAGTTTTACTGATTAAAACGTTTAAGCCTACTGTTCACATTGACACGATGACGCTGCCGACACAGTATCATTGTTTTGTAAGTTTCACGCAGGCGTACATAGAATGGCATAACATAGTCGGCCTTATAATATTCCCAGTGTTGGGACTCAGGCTTCTCCGAAAACTTAATGTTGAACATTGGGTTTGCGGAGAGCAATTTGTAGCTCGCTGTCCGGACCGAGCCCGAGTCGTCGACGGCGCATAGTAATTCACGTGCGTCTCAAAAGGATGTCAGTAAACCCGTAGTGGACCAGCAAGGCCAATGGGTTGACTTCCGAAAGGAAAACCAGGCGTCATGGGGCGCAAAGCAAAGAAGAAATACTGAGTTTTGGTCAGTAAAAGTCTGACACGCTCTTCCGCTGCACCCTATGGCGGGAAAAGTTAAATCAAATCAAATCAGCACATTTATTGTGACACGTGACTGGCCTGTTGGTCTAGTGGTTAGTGACCCTGACTGCTATGCCGGAGGTCGTGGGTTCGATTCCCACCTAGGACAAATGTTTGTGTGATGAGCATAATCATTTGTTCTGTGTCTGGGTGTAATTTATCTATAATATGTATGTATTTAGAAATATATAAGTATGTTTATCAGTTGTCTAGTACCCATAACACAAGCTCTGCTTAGCTTGGGACTAGACGGCGTTGTGTGATTGTTGTGGAATATTATTATTATTATTATTTATTTGCTAGAATCTGATACATAAGGTGTTACAGTAAATTTGTTTCAGCATATCCTGCCATAACATGGCGTGCAAATATATTCACAATCAGTGTCGTCAATTAGTCTAACTTGCACATTACAGGTTCTATTGACGTGTCTTCTAAATAGTCTTTAATACTTATTAGATGTTTCACCTTTTTTTTGGAAAAATATCGTAAGAGACAGTTAACGTTATTTGCTTGTTTTGCGGGAATGGGCTTTCTCTTCCTTAATCAAGTAATCAATCTTCAATAAAGTATTTCTCCGTATTCGGAGTAAAGATGTTATTTTATGTTACTTTATTTCATATTGCGAGATCCTGAATCCTTTTTGGACAGTAATTCTCAGAAAGCCAAATATGTATGAATCAACATTTTGTGGTTTTTGAAATAAGTATGTAGATTAAACGTTGTGGTTAAGGGAAAGAGATCTGGGTAAATTTATGTTTTGTAAAGTGATTATAATCACTTTAAAAAAACGGAAACTGCAGAAAG
This sequence comes from Mythimna albipuncta, assembly GCA_929112965.1. Taxonomy (NCBI): domain Eukaryota; kingdom Metazoa; phylum Arthropoda; class Insecta; order Lepidoptera; family Noctuidae; genus Mythimna; species Mythimna albipuncta. The sequence goes on from OV815970.1 coordinate 21,408,118, forward strand.
GAGGAGTGTGTATGAGCAAAAATACCTCTTAGAAATAACATATCTTCGATATATATCTGTTATGCCTTGATCACACGTAACGAGTAAAAGGGCGAGACAGTAAAATGTTGCTCGGCCGAGACAGTGATGTAAGCGAATTTTAGAGATAAGCGTTTGGCCAAGCACTCGGCGCTGTGTTTACACGTACCGAGTACTCGGCCGAGAGCACTGTCTCGCCCGTTCACTCGGTACGTGTGATCAAGGCATTATCTTAAGATATCTAAATATAGATTTAAAGTTATCTTTGAGCACAGTATTCGAAAGAGACAAGATTATTTCGATCCTAACATTTTATTCGTGCACTGTGACTTTGACAGGCCTGTTGGTCTAGTGGTTAGTGACCCTGACTGCTATGCCGGAGGTCGTGGGTTCGATTCCCACCCAGGACAAATGTTTGTATGATGAGCACAATCATTTGTTCTGTGTCTGGGTGTAATTATCTATAATATGTATGTATTTAGAAATATATAAGTATGTTTATCAGTTGTCTAGTACCCATAACACAAGCTCTGCTTAGCTTGGGATCAGACGGTGCTGTGTGATAGTTGTGGAATATTGAAAAAAAAACTGAGAATGTTCTAAAGTACCGTGGCCTTAGAACGCAAAGGGCACCTGAATTACTTAAGTGGGGTTTAATTACTAAAAGTCTGACGGTGTGTCAGACTTTCTCACAGCACTCTACAGTTGAAGAAGTTATGTGATAATTTCCCACTATAAAAAGGACCCGCATTATTCGTTTCTGAAATATGTGATAAGAAAGAAAAGGGTAGTGGTATCATAACGGGTGATGGACAGAAAGGAAAAAAAACGTGCAGCGCCGTCCCAAAGTAACAACGATGGGTCACAGGAAAATGATGATTATTCGTTTCTAAAAAAATATACATAGAAAATTGAATATAAAATACCGGCCAAGTGCGAATCGGACTCTCGCACGAAGGGTTAATTTGTTGTTATTGCGTCAATAGAAATACATCTGTAAAAATCTCGTATCAAGCTATCACGGTTTATGAGATATAGCCTGGTGAAAGACGAACAGACAGGCAGGGTCTTAGTAATAGGGTCCCATTTTACCCTTTGGGTACGGAACCCTAAAAAGACTAAGCAGAAGAAGAATATAAAAAAAGAATCATAACAAAATTCTTACAAAACACTACTGCAGGTTTCACAGACGGACTGCACAAAATAAAGTATTATTTTCTTCATAATTTTCCGCTGCGTTAGTCATACTGATTCGCAAGCAACGCCGACTGTCGAGCCGGTGCCATAGACAAAGTGTATTAACAGTTGCACTTTCCGTTATTCAATAAGTCTAGAAACCCAGCCGTGCGGAAAGGTTATTTGTTAATAAACTATTGTTTTATTACTAGAAACAGTGCTAGGCATAAACAAAATAAAAAGTTTGCAGATTATATTTGTCTATGGTTGATGAAACATGGCGGTGTTTTTTTTTGTCTACGGTTTCAATATTGTTAATGAAAATGCGATAGTGAAAAACTTGAAAATACAGTAAATAGATTAGACTGGCTTTTTTAGTCATCGCAGTCTTAGAATGCAGTTGGAACTGAAGGAATACGGGTTGTGGATCTTCATATCAGCCGAAAGGTCGTCTACTGCTCGGACATAGACCCCTCCCCCAAGCGTCGCCACAACGATCGGTCCTGTGTGTCACGCATCCATCGGATTCCCTCGACCCTGACCATCCCCAGGTCATCGGTCCACCTTGTTGGAGACCTTTCAACGCTGCGTCGTCCTGCACGTGGTCGTCACTCCAGAACCTTTGGTCCCCATCGACCATTAGTTCTGCGTGCAATTTGCCCTGCCCATTGACACTTAAGTTTGGCGATTCTTCGAGCTATGTCGGTAACCTTGATTCTCCTGCGGAAATCTTAATTTCTAATGTGACATGAGAAATGAAAGGTGTGGATACATAACAGAAAATAAATAAATCAAAAATAGATAAGAATTTACTGAATGATCAGAATGTTGCATGTATATAACAAATAGTAAATACTCGTACCACAGCACACGCCATTATCTGCCGCCATTTGTGAAGACATAACGTCAGTTATTACATGCTTGACAAGTTACAAACGTGTCATCACTTGACGCTCTGCTGTCCATATCCGGGAAAAGCTGAATACTAACACAATTTTCTTGTATAAACATATTGTTTTACATAAATAATAGATACAATAAGATTTCTAAGCAGTCCTTTGTAGATCCCCAAGGCCAACGCACAAATAGTACAACACTTTGTACAATACACTAGCTTTTGCACGCGGCTTCGCCCACGTACATAATATACCTTCCCTCTTTCTCTCCCATTTCCCACTTTTTTTTATAAAAAACTCCAACTATCCCCAAATCCCCAACTATCTCTGTACCAAAATTCATCAAAATCAGTTTTGCCATTTAGGCGTGAAGACGTAACAAACAAATAAATAAACAAACAAAGTTACTATCGCTTTTATAATAATATTCCACAACTATCACACAACGCCGTCTAGTCCCAAGCTAAGCAGAGCTTGTGTTTTAGATACTAGACAACTGATAAACATACTTATATATTTCTAAATACATACTTAAATAAATAAATTACACACACAGAACAAATGATTATGCTCATCACACAAACATTTGTCCTGGGTGGGAATCGAACCCACGACCTCCGGCATAGCAGTCAGGGTCACTAACCACTAGACCAACAGGCCAGTCAAAACGTTGTTTGCCTACTTCAATTTAGTTGGCCAACATTCAGATATTCACAACCGAAAGTCTCGCTTTACATTCCTAAACAATTACAACATAATTATTAAATGTCAAAAAAAAGCCACAGTGCATTGAAGTATTTGATTTTCATACAATAAAACGTATTTGACTCGGTAGGTAAATGATTGTTAACGGTTTGCAATTTTTGGTAAATGTCAAAACAGCGAAGCTTGTTATTAAATGTCAAAGACAAAATTAATTTGATCGCCTAATATTGATGTTGAAAATGAAGTAGTTTAATGTCTAATCAAATTTAATCTAACTGGTTATAATATGTGGTAAAAGTTAACCGCTCCTTTTTCGGCAGAAATTCCATTCGTTTATAGTACGGGGCATTCCCTTCGTGTAGTCCGTAGCTCTCACTTTAAACGTTTTAAAGCCATAATAGTTCCTGTGTGAGTTATTTAGTACTAATAATATAATAATACTACTTCTTTTCCTGAAAAGGAATCATGATGGTGTTGCCACGTCATAAGTACGCCCCTTGGAAAGAACTTACGATCAGACGTACACACTTTATAATCAATCTGTCCAGCTATTTCCCAACTATGATGCAGCTGATTATCTATATTTATTATTCAATCAAAGATTATTTAAATGAAAAATGTAATTAAATTATTCAATTAAGGTATAATCGAATTTGTGTGTTTAAATTATTTTTAATATCAATTGTAGTATGGAAATGCATGCATATTTTTATTTATAAAATATTATATTTTAAGGCTGTAATATTGGTACACCTCAAACTGTTTTATTTTACCACCTCATGTTTTACTCATACTCAAACAAATAAATGTTTTGTACTTGTATGTTACTTGATCTGACGGTCTATCTGATCTCCGCAACCCAGTATCTGGGTAACACAATAACCTTGACTGGCCTGTTGGTCTAATGTTTAGTGACCCTGACTGCTATGCTATGGGTTCGATTCCCACCCAGGACAAATGTTTGTGTGATAATCATTTGTTCTGTGTCTGGATGTAATTTATCTATAATATGTGTGTATTTAGAAATATATGAGTACGTTTATCAGTTATCTAGTACCCATAACACAAGCTCTGCTTAGCTTGGGACTTGACGGCGTTGTGTGATAGAAAAAAATAATCCTTTGGTAACACTGGACTGATATCAGATTTCTTGGATTCTGACAACCCGTAACGAATGTTAAGGAGCTAGAAATGAAAGCCAGGGTAGTATGTTAATCCATTGGTGATTAATGTGCTATCCGAAAGACGCAGCGTTGCAAGGCCTCCGAAGGAGGGTTGCAGGAATACAACAGATTCGGGACGCACAAGACCGGCCATCATGGCGACACTGAGGGGAGGCCAATGTCCAACAGTGGACGTCTTTGGGCTAAAATGATGAAAGTGGTGGACTATTACACGGAGGAATATTCATCCACTGTTGGACATAGGCCAAGTGTCGCCACAATGGAAGATCCTAAGCATCCCGCATCCAAAGGAATATTTTTAAGTTAAAATTATCACCTATCCACGGAAAAATCTCTACAAGCAATTCTTAACTTTGAAACCCGTGAGCCACGGTTCCAAATACGTTTACTAACCCTACCTCCTTCTTGTTCCAGCATCAGCGAGCGAGCCCCGCGTGGTGTGCTACTACACAAACTGGTCGGTGTACCGGCCCGGCACCGCCAGGTTCAACCCTCAGAACATCAACCCCTACCTCTGCACGCATCTTGTCTATGCCTTCGGAGGATTCACCAAGGACAACACCTTCAAACCTTTCGATAAATACCAGGATATTGAGAAAGGTTAGTTTATTGTAATAATTTATAGTTCTGATGACATCGCTTTTGAACTCCGTTTTATATTAATTTTTTTTTTGAATGGAGGTATTCAAAAATAAAATATTATTTGGGTTGTAACAACAATATAATTGATTTATTGGTCGAACGCCAATTTATCGATCAACTTAAAATCAATAAATCAATTGGTACTAAATTACCAAACTCGACTAGATCAGGAAAAATCTTAAATTGCAAGTTATGTTATTGGCGCCCAACAGAGGCTCTGTTGGGCGCCAAAAAGATTTTTTCGTCAAATTCATTTAATTATAATTTTACCTTTATGTGTTTGACAAGTTGAGTCTTGATAAGTATATACTGATGTCTTTAAAAAAAATCCAATCAGTCCCAGTTGGGCGCCAATTTAATTTTGATCTTTATTCAAGGTGGTTACGCCAAATTTACCGGATTGAAGACATACAACAAGAACTTGAAGACAATGCTGGCCATCGGCGGATGGAATGAGGGCTCCTCTAGGTTCTCTCCCATGGTCGGCTCCAGGGAGAGAAGGAAGGAGTTCGTCAGGAACGCTATCAAGGTACTTTCTAGATAAGCTAGAGAGCTAAGAGCATCATCATCATCATCTGAAACAGACCTGTTACAACCTCGGAAACGAAGATAAAACACTTGCTAAAGAAAGTTCTAATTTGTCCCTTAACATTCAAACACCTTAAAGGGGCGGCCAGATAGATGTAAACCAGCGTCCCAACCAAGGTGATCTTCGTTTGTGTATTTGGTTTGTGTTCAGGCTAAATGGATGTAAACCATACGGCAACACCTTCGGTGGTTGAGAAAACACGCCTTCCAACTAAGGGCATTGAAGGTCATGGTTTACAATTGATGTCTACACGGATTGAAACTAGCCACCAACCAATTGGGATGTTGGTTTCTATCCATCTAGCCACCTCTTTACACTGCTTTAAACAAATTTAAAAAAAGAAATATGTTCTTTTAATAAACTATTTTCAAAAACCGTAAAATTGTGCGTTAAGGTGATTGTAACTCAATAAATAACTTAAACCAGCCACCTTACAACAGCAGAATTTGCCACCATTCTTTAAGTTTACAATTTTAAGAAGCATCAATCACAAGCTGTCAATAGACACAGTACAGAATACAAATCACTCCCTTTTAAGTCAGCTGTCATTAAATTTTCTCTTTATAATTTCTTCATTCAAAAGATGGATATGTTGAACATGGACATCGTTATTTTCTGATCTCCGCATTAGCGAAACTATTACTTTCTCCATAGACCCGTAATTATATTGCACCTTTCTACGTGAAGTTAGATTAGAAAATATGACTATACAATGTATTACGAATGTTACGGTACTCATGACTGGGAACTTTTTGCGGTAAACTTGGCTATTTGTGTCTTTCCAAACAATTGCTTTTTGTTTACATTAAGTACGAGAATTTCTAGCTGTAACGTGAATAGGAGTAATGATCTTAATTTGAGCCAGTGTCATTAGTATGTAACTTTTCTGTTGACTTGCTTTTTCCCAACTATCTACATTGACATTGGCTTCCAGGTCATTGATCTACACTTCATAAAGAGTTAAAGTTTGTTTGTTTGTTTGTAGAAGGTAATCTCTGAAAGTACTGGTCCGATTCCTACAATTTTTTCACCGATAGAAAGCTGCTTTATTCCTGAGTGACATAGGTAGGATATTTTATGTTCACGACAAAAGCTAGTATATAATAAAGAAAGATACGTTATGCTCTAATATTGCAATCAGAAAACCTGGAGTCTGTGCACAACTAGATGCACGAGTGAAATGTGATTAGTTTTTGCACGCGAAGACATTTTGATAACCTTTATCCATATATTTATGTGACTGAGTGAAATTAAGCCACGGGGGCTTGATTTCAGCGGTCCAAGCGCTAGAGGCGAGTCACCTATCTTTCGCTGTTTTGATTTAATCTAAATTACAGTCAAATTGGATATGGTTTTTGAAAAATTAATTTATTTATTTACTGAGAAAATTTAATGTTTATTATTATACTTTAGGTAAGAGTTTTAAATTATTTTGCACCGAAATAGGATTAAGTTTAGTTTTACTCACTTCGTTTTTTATTTGGAAGAAAAAAAGTTTTTTTTTTAAATATGTACCAGTTTTTGCCCGCAGCTTCGTCCGCATACATAAAATATAGCCTATGTCACTTAGGAATAAAGCAGCTTTCTAACGGTGAGAAATTTAAAAAAAAAAACGAACTTTACCACTTTATAATATTAACTAGCTTTTGCCCGCGACTTCGTCTGCGTACATAAAATATAGCCTATGTCACTCAGGAATAAAACAGCTTCCTATTGGTGAAAAAATGTTAGCAACAAACTTTACCTCTTTATAATATTAGTGTAGATGTAGATGGTCTCTTTAATGCAAATAAGATTTTTAAATAAACAATGAAAGCATCAGACTGGCGCAAGTGCAACTCTCGAAAATTCATCGTAACCTTGACTGGTGAACTACATTTTTGTCATTCGAGACCTAGACTTGTTACTTCATCACTCGCCTTTCACCGGCTTTTTCCACTTATGTTTTTATAAGAAGTTATCCAATCGGTAACTTGATGTTTATTTCACAATAATTTAACGTTGAGTCCCACACTCATTTTTGTATGATTTTCATTCTTGCGGTACAGGGGCGCTTAAGACCTCGTAGGATAAACTATCGTTATGGCGGTAAGGGGTTTTTTAGATACCATATTAAAGGTTTTTACACAAAATCTAACCATATAAAAATACATCGACCTTAAAAAAATAAAAGTTCCCTGCAGCTGCAGCGCTAGATTGGCATTATGTCTGTATGTATCTAACAGAACTATAAAAACATGCAGCGATAAGATAGCTTTTAGAAGATACTTAAGCGCCATGAATTTCCTGGCACTTACGCGTTTCGTTCAACATTAAGAAATGTTCAAGGTTACAATGTCAATTACACCTGAGTCAACTGAAATGAATGTTTGGCACGCCTAATCTAGTTCCTACTACATATATATCGATGTTAAAACATCTCCTTTCTTCACAGTTCCTCAGACAGAACCGTTTCGACGGCTTAGACCTCGATTGGGAGTACCCAGCCTTCCGTGACGGAGGCAAGCCCAAGGACAGGGAGAACTACGCCAAGCTCGTGAAAGAGCTTCGGGAGGAGTTCGACAGAGAATCCGAGAAGACCGGCAAGCCACGGCTTCTGCTGACCATGGCTGTGCCGGCGGGCATCGAGTACATACAGAAAGGATTTGACGTGAAGACGCTGAATCGGTGAGTACTTTGAAATTTTTGATTATGTTGGATGATGGCAAAAATAGGAGAACCTTTTCATTTTATTTATTTGGGGCTAGTAAACAAATACCATACAACTAATCTGCTAGATACGATATGGTTGGCGCCGTAGTAGAGCCACAAAATAGATAGGTACAGAGACAATCTCATGTATGTACTTCACTTTTATACCTACGCACGGTGGACGCACACTAATGAGCGTTTGAGCCGGAACTGTTCGACGAGTAGGACGAGGCGCTCCGAGATATCGTGTCCGTGAGCGGTGTCTATGTGTGCGTTGCTCGAGCGCGCTTTGTATGTAGATTGACTTCTGTATCTATCTATTTTGTGGTAGAGCCATTGGCTGTAGCACTGCGTGTGACGTTTTTGATTCCCGCAAACAAACATTTGTATGATTTACAGATAGTTGTTACGGGTCTGGGTGCCTTATGTATTAGTTTACATGTGTATGAACTCACCCACGATACAGGAATACATTCCAAGTGTGGTGTAATTCCCACTGAAATAAGAAAAAACTTCTCACCCTTTTTACTCACAAAGCTGGTGTTGGTTCCAGTCTAAACTGATGTAACTGGATATCAGTATTTTATACGGAGCGACTGCATATCTGAACTCCACAACCCAGTAATTGAATACATCAACAATCAACCGATGTGATGTGTGTATGTGTGGATGTGTCATCCGATTGATGCAAGACGAACAGGATCGTTCGTTGTGATTACACTTGGGGAAGGTCTATGTCCAAGAGTGGACGTCTTTCAGGTGAAATGGTGATGTTGATGAGCTACAATACAGTCAGTACACCGTAAAAAGAGAGAAATATATAGCAGTCTACATGTAGACTGCTATTTTTTTTCGCATATTGTCGTAACAAAATGTAAGGACAGAGCAAGGACATAGAATAGTAAACTTCACATTATAGTTTAAAAAATAAGTAAAACACTAAAGTGATCGTTTTAAACTTTTGGTTTTTTAGCAAAAATATTTTTCTAAATTTATCTGCGACCTCTGTGTAGCTTAAATTATGCAAAAATATTTGTATTAGTCTACCATTCAGTATGGTTGACATTTTATTTAATTGACCTCTACTTAATCTACAAATAACACTTCTTTAAGAGGGTCCTTTTCAACTGGCCTATTGTCAACATCGAGCTTGGTTTAAAAAAGCTTGTTGCTTAATCTAACGCAATCCAACGCGATGTTTGATGAAGAGGCAATGCAAAAAAAAGAAAGACAACGCCTGAAAACTCGGTTGGCATTCGGAAATTTCGTGATTTACTCGAATATTTCACATAACTTGTTCCAGGAAATACGTGTTATTTTTAACAGTTAGCATTTTAAATTGTCGTCACTCAGAATCTCAATTAAATGTGCAAGGCTTCTTTTGATGTATATTTTTAATATATGAGTATATTATGGAGGGCCAAAGTGCACGTAAAATAGCTGATTTTCAGAGGTCTTTACTAAACTAGATTAGTTTTACACAAATTTATTTCAATAGAAGCCTAGATAATATCCACAAGATGGCTGTGTATCTAAAATATCTAGAGAAAGATGTGTAATAACATCAAAATCACTTAAAAGCGGTTGTATGAAAATGTACCTCGAAACGGTCGCTCTTAAATCATTTCAAAAGAAAACCAATGGCAAATATGACATTGTACAAATGACCAAAGACTACACTGTGCAAATACTTAATTGTCACATGCAAATACATTGCTCCACACACACATTACATACAAACACACACCTCTCATACACATCACGACACTTGCTCAGTTTAGTAGTTCAATGTCGTATTGCCTAATATATCGGCGGTGGTGAAAGTGATAGACGAATGAGTAGCGATGAGCTTTTGGAGGTTAGGAGCTTTAGAAGCCAAATCATTTGAATATAATATTGGGCTTTCGTCCATCATCACCCTCAGATTTTTTATTGTTGATATGCTTGACCACTGTTGTAGTTATAACTAATAAAAATAAATTCAACGTGGCAATGCTGCCAGTCTTCTGGGCACATTCCCGGATGACAGCGATGTGGAGGAGTACTTTGACGCCTGAGCGCACTTTGTCATTTTGTATTATATTTATGTACATAGTTACGTTTTAGTATAAATAGTTTATTTAGTAACTATTTAAGTTCTTATGTAGGTACATATGTATATAAATTAATTATTTTTAAACTACTATTGTATTCGGTTCAGCCTGAGAAGATAGCAGGTGTATTTTTTAATAAATAAATAAAAAATAACTATCTACATATCTGTATCTGTTGTAACTATCAGGAAACACAGACTCCGGCAGATAATTGTCCTCCTCAGCTGTACGCACAATGAATGTGTTATTACGTTTTGTGACCACCAGTTGGAGAAATTCAACTTTCACCATAAAGACGTCCTCTGTTGGACATAGGCCTCCCCCAAGTGTTGCCACGACGACCGATCCTGTGCGTCTCGCATCCATCGGATCCTCGCGATCCATCAGGTCCCGGCTCGCAGAATCATCAAACTTAAGTGGCAGTTGGCTGGGCACATTGCTCGTAGAACAGATGGTCGATGGAGTCAAAAGGATTTATTATTTTATTTTATTTATTAGGGAAAACAAACAATAACACATAGGGAATTACATAAAAAAGGCTTAGCAATAATTTTACACATGTAATATCAACAACGTTCTCCACATATAAACATGAGACATTTGGTTTGACAAGTGCTGCTATTTTTTTTTTATTTCTTCTTCTTCCTGCCCTTATCCCATATTACTTGGGGTCGGCGCAACATGTTTTCTTCTTCCATTCTGTCCTGTCAGCCGTCAAACTATCACTAACTCCCCTTTCTTTCATATCACTTCTCACACAATCCATCCAATTTTTTTTTTTTATAATAGAGGCGAAAGTTTGTGTATGTGTATGTTGGTCACTTCTTCACGCTCGAACATCATCAATAATCATTATCATCAGCCTTTTTAATGTTCCCACTGCTGGGCCTCAGGCCTCCTCTCTAGGAGAGGGAACGGGCCGTAATCCATCATGCTGGACCAGTGCGGGTTGATGAATGTCACATGTTTTCGAATTTTTGGTTCTAGGACATGCCGGTTTCCCCGCGATATTTTCCTTCACCGTTTTTAGAGCAGTAGTAGTGAAATAAATTACACAAAATATTGCGCCTCGCAGGGTTTGACCCCGCGACTACCGCGACACACTCGAACGGTTGAACGCATTTCGATGAAACTTAGTACACGGGTAGACCATGTCTTGGAACAGCACATGGATACTTTTTTTTCCCGGGAGTAGGTTTCCTTGATCACGCAGCCGAAACCGCAGAGAGGATACTTCATGCAATAAATCTGCCAGCTTTAATTCTCATCTGTACATCTATACATATAAATAAAATTGGAGAGTCTGTTTGTAATATTGAAATAACTGCTTTTTACTACATGCATATGAATACGGTACATACACCAAAATAGCATTTTTTACAATTTTTGTCTGTCTGTCTGTCTGTTTGTCCGGGCTAATCACTGAAATGGCTGGACTGATTTTGACGGGACTTTTTTGGCAGGTAGCTGATGTAATTTAGTAAAAAAAAAAACAAAATCCTGTAGTGCACGCGAACGAAGTCGCGGGCACAGCTAGTCCCAAGATATAACTGTTCTATGAAAGTATTTTTATTCAATTTTGTGTGTTAAAAAATCGCTTACCGCTCCAACCTCAAACCAACCTACAATCCACGCCTCCTTCAAGAATGTCACACGATCGAAATCGGAATTTTAATGATGGTAAATATAAAGACTAAACCGTCAGCGCAGGCGCAAGCTTATAACCAACGTTAAACTCGTTACGACTGAGCTTACGCCTCGTCGGAATGTCCGCTCACATTTAATGATTGAATACCTTGATATAACTGCTTCTTGAATCGAGTCAACTACTTGAGATTTACAAGGATTCTATTTTAAAAGTTTATTTGATGAATCAAGTTGTGGGTAGCTTCGTAATTCATACATATTTATGTGCAACATTCATTTAGACTCAACAGGTTTTAGTGCAGAACTTCCATCTGCAAAAAATTTAATTTGCATTTGGAAACTGTTGCAATTTGATATTAACATTTTCACGAAAAAAAATTATGTCCTCTCCTTTCTTTAAATGCTTTTGATCACGCATGCATTTTCATTGGTCCTGATCACGCATGCGGGATTCCTCCGCATGCGTAACCCCCGCAGATGTCCATTTCATACAAGTATTTATTGTAATGCATGGAATACGCACGCGTTTTTTTGGATTTTGAAACTTTCTGCATGCGGCGCAAACCCGCGTGCGTGATGATGAAGATATTAAAATAATCATCAACTATCTAAATATTTAAAACCGTTAAGTCTAAGCCTTTTATCATAGTGTTCAATGAAATCAAAGATGTAACATACCCAATGTCATACAGAAAATTGTGATATTCCTCTTAATTCACAGCTACGTAAACCTAAGGGTCTAAACAAACGGACCGCATTTCAACTGCAATCCAATCAAATCCAAACTGCACCATACCCGCACTCCCGCGCATGGTGCAGTTCGGATGCAGTCGGTGTGCAGTTCACACGACTGCAATCGGACCGCACGTTTGGTTTGCAGTTTTATTGCAGTCGTGTCAACTGAATTCGAACTGCACTTAAACTGCAATTTGCGGTTGGATTGCAGTTGAAATGCGGTCCGTCTGTTTAAAAGCTAAAGAAGAAATAACAGAATATGGTATTTTTCATTAAATCTACAAAAAATCTATTATTTTATTTGGAACAGACAAATTCAGAAGATTTTTAATGATATCATAAAAAATTACGAGCTCTTTTCATTATAAAGAATCTTATATATTGTGGCGCGAATACACACGTGTATGCCCTAGCATAAATGTGCAATAAGAAATCGCACTATTTCAGCGATTTTAACTTTCGCACTTGATATCGTATTCCACATTTTAATCCTCACCCATCAACCAAATTAAAGCTGCCGACTAGTGTAACCTTAAACAAGCTGTTTATAATTCCCTTTCATTCTAAAATCATTAAAATACAGCACAGTCCTCATTGATTTAGGATCCCACACATTCTCATCACATGCTTCGTTTAGTGTTCCAATGTTAGCAAGTACACTCTCAGTTTCACAAGCACCAGCTGATTTGAATGAAGCATACAATGCAGCGGAGTTCTGAATACACAATGGGAATTGCTACGGTGACCATGGAATAAGGGTTATGCAAGTAAGATGCACGGCCTTCGAAGTGCGTGATGTGCTAAACCTTCGGAGTAATTTTGCATTTGTTGAAGTGTAGAAATCAAATATCGTGTTAGTGGTAATCAATTATGGCTATCATGCGCTGTATTGAAAGCAATAGTTGTATTGTTTTACGGCTTAAACTTAAACTTGACAGTAAAACTGACTTGAATACCGTGATGGCAAATGTCATGACGCCATTACGACGCGATGCCCCCAACTGACGGTACGGTTGGCTCAGTGGTTGAGTGATTGGCTGCTGCGCTGCATGTCCTGGTTCGATTCCTTCATGTAACAAATATTTGTGTAGATAGCTGATCCGGATCTGGGTATCTCATATATGTGACTTACATGTTGGTGAACGCACCAATACAGGAGTAATTCCTAGTGTTTGTATATATTTACACTTTAGTGTCCCGAAGTCTTTTGACAGACGGCCAACGTATTTTTTCAACGACATTGTTTTTTTAATTTTTCATGTAAAATACTGACATACAGCTACGTAAGGTTAGATCAGAAACCGTCTCTAACATATTTTTTTTTATGGTGAGAAAATCCTATGACAACTCCCGCTCTTGGGCGGAACGGGAGATAGTGTCAGACTCTTACTGACTTAAAGACCCACCCATACCACCCATTCATATCAGGGCTCGAGCTGTCTTTCGAAACTAACCCTGGCCCCAGTAGGCTACGACCCGGCTGGTCGCCTGCTGTTGCTGACAACTCCTTGAGGCGCGCGGGAACAGTGCGTGCCGTGTCCCTAACATATTTGGGAAAAGGCATAGAATTGAAATTTTGGGAGAAGGCATTTTTCAAAGAAGATACACAAAACTTGATAAAACTACATAGTTGAACCACCTTACAATACATTTTTAGAAATAGTTACCGCGGCCCTCGCAAAAGACTACTGTTAGAACACAAACAACACAACAACAACACAATTTCATTTGAAATAAGCAGTATTTTGTACTCTTTTTTCTGTATTTATTCATTTCATTTTTAAGTGTTTGCGTGTACATAAATAAATAAATCAATAAATAAATACAAACGAATTTTAGGCAATAATAGTCTGATACATAAAGCGAGAGGAAAAAAAAGTACCCAGTAATGGGAAACACACCAATTATTTTGTGTAAGTGTTTTCCTCACGGAATCACTCAGACATCCATCGCTCATTTCTAGCTTCGCAAACGCATCACTTTAAATATTCTAAACAATGGCATGACAAAAGTAATAACATTATAATATCTGTCTTACAAATGTCACGTCTTATTTACACACATTGGATTACTGCTTCCCAGTTTCCACTACATCTTGGCAACCCTGCAAGGTTCTAAACAATGAGATGTGTTAATTCCCCTGCTCGTCCTTCAACGCTCTGGTTCCTACGTTCAGCTTTGTTTTAAGAGATTTACGCAAAGTACTCGGAAGACAATGGCTTAGTTTACGATTTGGGCTTTACGATAAATGAAGTTGCGGGTGATGAAAATTGGCGGTTTTGCTATTACTGGCGCAGAGTTTTTTTGTATACTAGTTGGTACACTTGTTCAAAATCAAGAATTTAAAAAATGGTTAGAATAGAACAGAAATACTCTTATTTGGGACAGACACACCACGGCGGTTACAAACACGTACTAAAAAAGAACAAAAGTAGGCAGTAACAAACAAAAATAAATGCAGGATATTATCAGCAGCAGTGGTGACTTACAGGTAACAGCCCCGACTTACGAATTGTAGGTTGTGGATTCAAACCTAGCCAGGCGCATTACTATGTGTAATTTATTTCATCACCACTGCTGTCAAAACGGTGAAGGAAAACATGGTTAGGAAACCAGCATGTTCAAGAATAAAATTCGAAGACATGTGACAACCCATTTCCTCTCTAAGAGAGGAGGCCTGGGTACCAGCAGTAAGTAGGAACATTAAAAGCCTGATTATGTTATGTAAAGCTAGCATATTATCTTGTTGTGTCCATTATTTTTGGCTACATTATCAAAAGAATTAACGAACTCAACCTTCATGAAAACTTAACAACAGAACTGAATATACTAACTTTTCGAAATCTGTAAAAATAAATACTACTTACTGTCTTGTCAAGATTTTGATTATCCCCGCTATTTGATTATGGTATCTTTGTCAGTTGTAACTTAAAGTTCATCCCACCAATATCCTAGATACGTCTCATTAACACATCAATAAAAACTTAATGATACACGAACAATTCGATTCGCCTACCAACACATAGTAATTTAATAACCTGTCAAACATAGCACCGTCTTTGAACCCACATGAATCAATCTCCAATTTGTTTGAAGCAGGAAATACATAATTATTTACTGATGTACCTACACTCAACAATCTTGATAACCATTACCTTGACATAATAAAGATATTATTTATTTCGTAATGTTGCTGTTTTAGCATCACATTGGTATCACTTTATCAGTGACTTCTCGAAAAAGTTAAGGCGTATAGTCCCTTGAACCATCTGGCCGAAATTATATGAACGCAACTCTCGCACTCGCCTAGGCGGCAGTACGCAAATCTGTGCATTTATTTGCGGCCAGCAGCACCCGGAAAGCGCTTTAAATCCATTTTCTCTGCGAGATATTGATTGATTTACATCTGCAATGTTTACTTTGAAGAATATTTAACCACCAATTTTTATGTGTAAAAATGTTTCTAAAAGTCCAAGCCGTTTCGAAGGAGTAGGGAAAAGTTGCGAAAAGTTGCGAAATTGCACGAAAAAATCAAATGTTGATATTATTGTTCATGAATCTGTAATAAACATATATTTTTTTCAAACCAATTGACTTAGCCGTTACGAAGGAGTAGGCCTCAGAAAGTTTAAGTTTTTTAAGTTTTATGGCACTTTTCGGGCGCTTGAACCTTAACATGACCATAGAACGCAATGGACAACTGAAGGAACAAATTATAAGTAGGTTTTCGTAAGTTAACGGTTCAACCAGAGCGGGAGGAGTTATTTGATTACTTCCTGTAGTCCTTCCTTCCAGTAGGTGACCTAGGTGTAATGTATTTGTACCTCAGTTTTTGCATGTCATTGCACATGTCTTCGAATTTTTCGTTCTAGGACATGCCGGTTTCCTCACGATGTTTTCCTTCACCGTTTTGAGAACGATGGTGATGAAATAATTTACAAAAAATTAATGCGCCTGGCTAGGTTTGAACCTACAACACGTAAGTCGGGGCCGTCGGCCACTGCTCAAAAATAAATAACTCCTAGCTAAAATATGGCGTCCAAAAATTCCTCTGTATCGCTATTGAAAATGTACCCAAAAGACCCATATCTCAATAGTAACAGACATGCAGTTGACTGTAACATAATTAAACCTATTTTATTCAAACATAAGGATACGAAAAAGAACATCACAACTTACTGATTGAACAGAATGCGTAGGTGGACTGGTCTACACAAAATTACACGCTATAGAATCCGATTGAAGACTTGCAAAGGTCAAGGTAAATTAGTTTTAAACCTTATTTGAAGATCTTCCGTCTCCATGATGATCTTGATATGTTAATTATGGTTTATCAGGTGTTGAGTGTTCATGACATAAGATTGTAGCTAATTTTAATATTAGGCCAACTAAAGAATTCCGCGTATGCTAGACGCACAGAACCAGTCGTTATGGCGACACTTAAGGGAGGCCCAGGTCCAACAGTCATGTCTTTCAGCTGAAATGGTGATGATGATGATAAAAAACAGTTCTTGGACTATGAAAAAGACGTTTAGAGGTAAGCGGAACAGAGAGTAAAGTCCCGCAAACCTCCGTTGAACAGGGTAGATTCTCCGACCAGACGAGTGTTATGTCTGGTGGGCAACTGCCAGATGATTTCGGGCTGTTCTATATGTTCAAAACGCGCGGAGAACTTTAACTGTGCGATGCATGATTAGTTTTTATGCGACGCAATAGATGTCGCTACAGACGGATGAAAAAGATTACACGCAGGTAGCAGAGGTGAGATGGCTGAGTTTATTGGCGGTGGGTCAAATACTTTCTCCCGCTCTGGGTGAAGTGACAGTTAGTACCAGACTTTTCCTGATAAAAACCCACCAATAAAAATTCAGTGGCCTTTTGAGGGCTGTGGTAAATCCTTCGAACAATCCACGGCCCTAGTCGGCCGTAACTGGCCCCTACAATTTTGCTGGCATGGAACACAATTCGTCATGGACCCAAAGTTGGCCCTTATCGGGTTTCAGGCCGTTCCATTCTAGGGCCAGATTATCTGTCCCCTGTGTTTGTAACTCGGTTATTGTCGATAGAGCCGTCTTTAGTTTTTTTTTTTCTGTGAATCGTGCTCCATAAGTCATGACCTGTCACTTACTGCATGAAATTCGTGACATTAGCTCGATGCGGATACGTCCAAGGCTGCTTGGTGCTTGGGCCCATTTTGCATTACACCTGTATATCGTTTGTGTATTCTTGATATATTATGCCTTTGTTTGGCACACTGGTAGGGCTTATATTAGAATAACAATAGGATCCTTTTTATCCCAGAAGTTTCTTCCCTTGGAATATTACTATATACTTGGAATTCATTTTGACTGGCCTAGTGGTTAGTGACCCTGACTGCTATGCCGGAGGTCGTGGGTTCGATTCCCACCCAGGAAAAATGTTTGTGTGATGAGCATAATTATTTGTTCTGTGTCTGGGTGTAATTTATCTATAATATGTACCTATATATTTAGAAATATATAAGTATGTTTATCAGTTGTCTAGTACCCATAACACAAGCTCTGCTTAGCTTGGGACTAGACGGCGTTGTGTGATAATTGTGGAATATTATATTATTATATTATGTATTAATGTCACGCGGGCGATGCTGCTGACATCAATCATAGTTAATATTAAAAATAGATCACGTAAAACAGATGGTCGATGGAAACAAAAGATTCTAGAGTGGCGATCGCGTACCAGTTATAAAATATACAGACTTGTCCGCTCTTAACCTTTTGAATGTCTTATGTTACACAGTTCGACATAAGCAATTGTCTTTCTATTGTGTCTCTAATTACGGCATTCAAAGAGTTAAAAAAAATCTGCAAGCATTTCTAATAGCAACGGTTCTGTTACAGATACCTGGACTGGATGAACCTCCTGTCCTACGACTACCACTCCGCATTCGAGCCCGCAGTCAACCACCACGCGCCGCTGTACCCGCTCGAGGAGCCCAACGAATACAGCGTCGACAACGAACTTAACATTGTAAGTTATGTGCTTTTAAGGTTTTCGTACCTCATAAGGAAAAAAACGGAACCCTTAGAGGTTCACTTTGTAGTCTGTCTGTCAAGACCCTTTATCTCAGAAACTCTTGGAGGTTATGGAGTTGAAAACTCAAGACAGCAGTCCCTTGAAATCAAAGAAATGAAACTTCTGAGTCAACGAAAAAAAATGTAGCAAAAAACGTACATATATTTCGATACTCTCAAGGGAAACAAAATTCATACGATACTTCCCGTTGACCCAGAATTCTGAAATTTGGCAAAAAACAAGATCTTATTGCAAAAGTATAGGAAAAAATCGAAAAACTGTAAATTTCTAGTTATTTATTTATTTATTACAACTACATGCAACACAAAGGTACAAAGGCGGACTTAATGCCTTAGGCATTCTCTACCAGCCAACCTAGGGTAGGGTAGGGGGTAGGTAGAGGGAGTTATGAAAAATCTTCGTAACTCAATTCGGGAATTTCATTTAATTTCATTCCTGAATACAGTTTTCAAAGGTAAGTTTGTACGGAACCCTCACTGCGAGACTCCGCACTTGCCTGGTTTTTTTTTATTACATAGCCATCACTCAAGCTTTACAGAAGCCATTGGCTAAGACCATTGTCACTGGTCAAGGAACCGGTCGAGCCTTCAATCAATCAGATCAGACCATTGTAGACGGCTCCTAGACGTAGACCTTTCAAAATGTCTCCACGATCTGACCTTGGAAGACCGGTCAGCATGCAATATGGTAGGAAGGTCAACGGCATTGCGATGCCGCAATGTGATACCAGTCAACCCTCGGTATCTTAAAGGCTGGTTAAAAGTCAGTTAATTGTTATCATTGTGATTATAAATTGACGGCATTGTTGGCGCAGTGGTTGAGCGATTGGCTGATGTGCTGCGGGTTACGGGTTTGATCCACGCATGGAACAAATATTTGTATAGCCTACAGATATATATGTAGATATATTTGTATAGCAATTCCAGGCCGATACAAGAGTAAAATCTTTAAAATGCAATGTTTAAAAAAAAGTATTATTCTGTAGATATTAGTAGAAAAATATCGCTTTTATATTTTTACTATTTTAGAGTTAAGTGCCTACCTATGATAGAGGTTGGCGCGTCTTTACAGTCTGTGTTGGTGTAAAGTCCCACCAACCTCCATTGAAAAGGGAGGACTCTCCGACCAGACTGGTGTTGTGTCTGGTCAGACCAACTGCCCGATAAGTACTTGATTTTGGACTGTTTTGTGCAAGTTCTAATCGCGTAAAACTCTGATACTTCGATGCGGGATACTTCCTATGTGATGTGGCGACATAATATATTTACACTATATACCAATAACATAACATTATTTCCATTATGTTCAAACTCAAATAATAGTGTCCAAAACCAATAAAATAAAAATCTTCGAAATGCTGGGACTCAAGCCTCCTCTCTAAGAGACGGAATGGGATGCTAGACACATGATAAAATTAATCAGAATTCCAGAATCGGCGTTTTTAATAAATATGGTTAGTTTCTTCAGCTCCTAACCACTTCTAAAATACGAGTACATATTCTGTAGATAAAAGAAAAAATATTATTTTCCTTGTAATACTGACTCTAATTCCACCACCTTCTTCTTTCAGGACTACACAATCAAATTCTACATCGAGAGTGGCGCAGACCCATCGAAGCTGGTGCTCGGCATACCGACGTACGGACGCTCCTACACACTCTTCAACCCTGATGCCGTGGAGATCGGCTCACCAGCTGATGGTCCCGGAGAACAGGGGGACGCTACTCGGGAGAAAGGGTACTTGGCTTATTATGAGGTAAGTGAAAATAATATTAGTTTCATGCATGTACCAAGGTACAGAGCAATAGTGATCTGACAGAGCGACAAAGGAACTGTCAAAATTTTTGCAGATTACCGTATACGTCAGACATTAATTTGTCATTATGAACGAGATTACCATTCTATGCCATTTCTTTCAATGGAGTGTCAGTGTTTGACCATCGGAAAGTCATAATGACGCCGTTATTAGATTGCCAAAACTTGTCAAAATCAACAATTATGAAATCAATGATGAGACCATTCTGACACTATTGTAATAGCAGACTTGAGGCCCTGGTGAGCCTATGTCTAACAGTGGAAATTTTTCGGCTAAAATGATGGTTATAATGATCGTCACAAATCGTACTAATGTCACTTCGATATTGTCATACGTTGTTACGATATGATAGTAAAGTTGTCAATACCACTGGAGTAGCTTGTCAACGACATTCCTCTCATTAGATTATGATATACGATCCGAAACTACAATGTCAACCGCCAAGGCTCTTCATTGTGTGTTAAAATTTAACCTCATTAAATTATAACTGTACTGTACTATTCCTGACATTGAAGATAACAAAGAGTTTAAAAGAAAATCTAATAATGAATTCACAGCTAGGACTCAGCTCTTTACGTAATTAAAGGGCAGGGTTTTTCTTTGGCCAATGAATCAACACTGACTACCCAACGTGGCAATGCTGCCAGCGCTCTGGGCATTTCTCCTGCAGCGTTCTGGGCATTGACAGCGAGGTGGATGATTTTTTTTGATGCCCAATGAATTATTTTTATACGCAATTAATAGATAATAATAATTTAGTTAATAAAAACAATAGTATAGAGCGTAAAAAAAAAGTAAAATGCCAACTTGATTTCTAGCGGTTAAAAAAAATATTTAGAACCTTACTAAAGCTTAAATGATTTTAATTATTTCAGATCTGCGAATCCCTAAAACCGAAACAGAAGAAACGCCAGGCTTCTGAAGAAGATTCCGAGGAGTACTCCGATGAAGAAGAAGAAGAAGAGTGGACGGTGATGCACCCCAACCCTGACGCGATGGGCCCCGTGGCCTACAAGGGCAACCAGTGGGTGGGCTACGATGACGTGGATATCGTTAGAAAGAAGGCGGAGTATGTCGCTGAGAATGGACTTGGAGGTAAGTTGTTGGTCTGAAATTCCCTGCCTGTGTTTCTTGATAGCTACAACCTTGAGGGGTATTCACGTAAATGTCACGATCATTTCAGGGACCTTTTCCACTGTTGGACACGAACCTCTACCAATTTTTTTTCAATTATTATTATTGGTAGGCTCGCGTTTGACCACTATCTCACCTGATGGTAAGCGATGATGTGGTCGACGATGGAGCACGCTTGCCTAGAAGTAACCTATTCACTCTTGACTTACAGACCCCTAGGTTGTAGCTATCAGGTATAATTTCCCAATGTTGCCTTTGATAAACTTCCATTAATACCCGAATATCCCTAATTTTTGACGACGGCTTACCGTTGTTTGTGTTTCAAATACCGGGTAACATTACTTATATATCAAATAAATTCATAAAGATTCTGCTATAAATACGAAAATAAACGCTTGTATAGGCGTCAAATTATCGTGGAATAACGATCATTGACTGTCCTACATTTATTGACATTCTTATTTTCAAAAACGGACTTAAAGACGTAAAGCTATCTGACTAGACATCTATCGTGATGATGATGAAACGCATAACGGCCTTTTCTGAAAAACAATTCATTGAAGGTTTTTCGGGTACCTTCGATATATTGGAGAGATTAGATAAAAGTCAATGTACTTTAAGTTTATCTGTCGCCTTGTATAAATAACATAGTTTTAAATCATATAGTTATGTATGTTAGTCTATAAAGTATTTGTGATATGTATCTAAAATAAAATTATTTAATTTTATCTTCCAGGTATTATGTTCTGGTCTATCGACAACGACGACTTCCGTGGCACCTGTCACGACAAACCGTATCCTCTCATTGAAGCTGCCAAGGAGTCCTACTTCGCTAAACTTGAGTAAGTTTCCAATTAAACTATGACCAAGGGTAATCAGCTTTTTGATGCCTCCTGTCTAGGAACGAGAATGGACCGTAATCCACCACGCGGGCCCAGTGCGGAGTGATGGATATCACATGTCTTCACTTTTTAGTTATATGTAGTTTCCTCACGATGCTATCCTTCACCGTTTTGAGAGGATGAAATAAATTACACAAAGTAATGCGCCTGGCTGGGTTTAAACCCACGATCTACAAACTCGTAAGTCGGAACCGTTAACACTGGGTCACCACTGCTCTTAAAACTATTACTAAAGGCCTTATATCTGCAAACTTGTTCAATGTATCTAAGCATCGACTTATATTCTAGTACATATATATCGATGGCTGTAAGAAAATCACCAATTACATCGCACCATTGGATATACAATGGACCTATTAGGTCACGGAAATGCTAACTACTCAAATCAGTTTTAGTTCATGTTATGTCTCGTACTTTATGGCACTCTCATAAAAGTTGATAGTGTCAATAAATGTGTTTCTTTTGTTGTGGTAGGCCCGCAAAAAAACGAATAGATGGGATTTTTTGACACTAACATTTTTTTTATTGCTGTGTAATAATTGAAATTGTTTCCTCGAGTCTGTTATTAACTGTCACAAAAAAACTTTAAAAACATAATTTTGCGACAAATATCCATCATTTCATTTTTTATCATTTTAATGTAACCAATGTCATTTTCATAACTAAGAGTCCGTACACGGGTCACAAAAAAAGCTGCATCAAGAATCTTTTTGAGGCGTCGTTTTTTGTGTTCGCTTCTAGCCTTTTTTGCGACGGCGTTTTTTTGCGTGTGACACACTTAGATGAATCTAATGTCAACTCTCAAACTAAAATGCAAAAGGTCGTGTCATATATCGTACATACTCATAAATACATAACCCTCCTTCTGTCGCAGCGCAATCGGGAAACCCCTACATATTTCTTAAATTTAAAGGATTCCTCTTAAGCTTATCTTAAATTTAAAGGATTCCTCTTTAACTAAGGGCCTCCCACAAATATGTGCTGAGTGTTGCAGACTTATTGCCAGTGTACGCCAATTCTAGCCATTATTCATGTGGTATTCCCTGTCTACATTTACCTTTTGCACCTGTTCACTTTGTGATTTGCTTGGACCATAGAGATCTACTCTTTGGAACGTGCTATTTACCTTCACTTGTTTGACTGACCGACATTTTGACAATTCAAAAGTGCCTGTAACTGGTCTATTTGAAATAAACGTTTTTGATTTCTGATTTCATCTCTCATTGTTTTTATTAATAATATTTCTATGCTCAACAGGTCTTCAGACAATGTCATCAGGGAGAAGGTCGAAACTAGCACCAGGAGGAAGAGCAGGCCGAGGAGCTCCTCCACCACTACTACCACCACCACTCCCAAACCTTCTTCCAAGTGAGTTGATACTGTGTGAACTTCTCCTATCGTCTACGTCTATATACTACATTCGCATATGCTGAAATAGGAGCCTTTTACGCCTCGCACTGGTCTTTTTTAGGGTTCCGTAGCCAAATGGCAAAAAACGGAACCCTTATAGATTCGTCATGTCTGTCTGTCTGTCTGTCTGTCTGTCTGTCTGTCTGTCTGTCTGTCTGTCTGTCTGTCTGTCTGTCCGTCCGTATGTCACAGCCACTTTTTTCCGAAACTATAAGAGCTATACTGTTGAAACTTTGTAAGTAGATGTATTCTGTGAACCGCATTAAGATTTTCACACAAAAATAGAAAAAAAGCAATAAATTTTGGGGGTCCCCATACATAGAACTGAAACTCAAAAAAATTTTTTTCATCAAACCCATGCGTGTGGGGTATCTATGGATAGGTCTTCAAAAATGATACTGAGGTTTCTAATATCATTTTTTTCTAAACTGAATAGTTTGCGCGAGAGACACTTCCAAAGTGGTAAAATGTGTGTCCCCCCCCCTCTAACTTCTAAGATAAGAGAATGATAAAACTAAAAAAAATATATAATGTACATTACTATAAAAACTACCAACGAAAATTGGTTTGAACGAAATCTAGTGAGTAGTTTTTTTTAATGCGTCATAAATCGAAAAAAAATACACTATTATTAAAACATCGATCAAAGTTACAACACATTACAAGAACTTTTATATTATGTTACTTGCTGCTACGGAACCCTTCATGGGCGAGTCCGACTCGCACTTGGCCGGTTTTTTTTGTTTAAGTTATTTAAACTCGTAGCACAGTTATTATTTATTTTATTTTATTGTTATTGTCCTGTACGAGTCATAAATAAAGGTTTTTCTTTCTTTCTTTAATTTTTTTTTTTGGTAACGTTTCGTTTGTTTAAATGACTAATCCTATTATTATTTGAATATACATATGTCTATGTTGGTCTGTCTCGGAAGACCTTAGAATGCGTAATACTTTTATATTCTACTACGCATATACACCGATAAATTTTTATAGATTTAAACTCGTGGAGGGTCGACCCGGTACATGAAACACTATCGATTTGTAAAGATAAAATTAAAACATAAAATACCATTTTTTTCAAAACTCGTATTAATTTACGCATGTATGAAATTAATTTCTTTGAGAAAAGGTCAGCTGAGCGAGTCCAATGACCTGTAGGTAGTTTGTACGCAATGCCGACTACTACCTTTGGAAAGCACGTGAAGCCGTTTTTCCGGGTTGTCATTCATCAATCTTAGACAGATATGTTTTATTCCGAGAGTTATTCTCTTGGGTTTTTTCTAGGAGCTAGTAAATATTATAAATATAACTTGATTAAATCTTGCGGCAGGACCAGCAGACGCAAGTCTACCACCAGCGTGACGAGCACAACTCCCGCGTGGAACATCATCACGCCGGAACCTCCCACCACCCCCGATCCAGGATCAGGTACGTTACTGCTGACTCACCGGTATCAGTTTCTACCTTTTTAAATTATTTAAACTAGACCTTAACTGCAATCCAATAGTTGTCTATGGTTCCAATCTGTTAGGCCTGGTCTACACTTATCGTTATGGCAACTAATTTTTATTTTTATTTTGTTTTTCTTTTATTAATTTTTATTTTGTAATTATTTGTGTGTCTATACGGGCAGAATAAACATGTTTTCTTTCTTTCTTTCTTTCTTCTTTTCAATCCTACCTGATGGTAGCAGTGAATTGATGATGGTGAATCACACTGGTTTATTAGGAGCTCATTCACTCGATCTAGCCTAGAATATACCTAAATTATAATCGGACGAGAAGACCGCAGCAGGCAAATTGCCTTATCAACAATAATGTTAAAATAGGATTGTTGACTAAATTTCAAGAATCATAATCAGCTTTATAATATTCCCACTGCTGGGACACAGACCTCCTCTCTAATGCCTTGATCACACGTACCGAGTAAAAGGGCGAGACAGTAAAATGTTGCTCGGCCGAGACAGTGATGCAAGCGAGTTGTAGAGATAAGCGCTTGGCCGAGCACTCGGCGCTGTGTTTACACGCACCGAGTACTCGACCGAGAGCACTGTCTCGCCCGTTAACTTGGTACGTGTGATCAAGGCATAAAAGAGGGAATAGGCCGTTATGTCTTGATCACACGTACCGAGTAAAAGGGCGAGACAGTGAAATGTTGCTCGGCCGAGACAATGATGTAAGCTAGTTGTAGGGAGAAGCGCTCGGCCGAGCACTCGGCGCTGTGTTTACACGTACCGAGTACTAGGTCGAGAGCACTGTCTCGCCCGTTTACTCGGTACATGTGATCAAGGCATAATCCACCACGCGGGCCCAGTTCGAATTCCAGGATGTCTCATTTCCTAAGACATTTCCACAGGATGTTTTCCTTCACCGTTGTAAGAGAACACCTAACCTTAATATTACATGTACATGATTCTTTTGAGGCTGGTAATCATTCAATGACATCTCCCGCTTTAGGGTGGAGCAAGAGCGCGTGTCAGACTTCTACTTACTAAAACCACGTCAATATCCTTCAATTGCCCTTTGCGTTCTAAGACCTGAAACAGCGTAGACCACGAAGGAGATGGCGCGACGAACTTGATAGATTCCACCAGAAGACCAGGATTACCTTTCTGTAAATTCCCTGTGGATATTCATGTGTGATTGTCTTTCTTGCAGACTTCAAGTGCGTTGACGAAGGATTCTACCCTCACCCCCGCGACTGTAAGAAGTACTTCTGGTGTCTCGACTCCGGACCTTCCAACCTTGGAATTGTTGCTCATCAGTTTACTTGTCCTTCTGGTAAGTTCCCGCGATACTACAACCTAATTTTTAAATGTTATACTTTTGTTTAAGTCACATCTTACAAATGAATTTTGAAACGCCTCTAACTGAATTGAGAATTGAACTGAAATTTTGCAGACAAGTTTAGTATGAATTCTAGCAATATGATGTCATACTAAATTCGTGCGGACTTCCGAACACCACCGTACTTTTGCGGACACCACCGTAAACCATAATATATGTAGATAGGTATCAATTAAAAACATCTTGTAGCGTTTTGTTTTCAATTTTTTTTTAATTAGTTATTATTATTTTCTTCATTTTTACAGAAAAAAAGTAACGTAAAGTTAGAAATGATTGATTTTTTCAATCACTGATTCCAATTTACTTCTTTCTTTTTTATTTACCAGTATTTTGTACAAAATTGCATTTGTTTTCAAATAGAATATCAAAATTAACAATATATCCATCACAGTAAGTTATGACACATATAAGAGATTTTTCATAGTCATCTCTCTTCTCATTACTCCTTTATAGCCAATTAATTTCCCTCCTCCCTCCAGGTCTCTACTTCAACAAGGCAGCCGACTCGTGCGACTTCTCTCGCAACGTGCTCTGCAAGATCAAGGACCCCGTGACGAAGGCCCCCACCACGCGCGCCCCCACCACCAGGGCTGTCACCACCAGCACCACCACAACGACCACCACCACTAGGAAGCCTATCAGACTAAGCACCAAGAGTTCTTCGCTGTTCAGGACTACTTCCTCGACAACTCCTGAGCCTGAGGTACGATATTACTCAACAATACCGCATACTTCTTTCTGTGACTTGAGACTAATGCCTTGATCACACGTACCGAGTAAACAGGCGAGACAGTACTCTCGGCCGAGTACTCGTTACGTGTAAACACAGCGCCGAGTGCTCGGCCTACCATTTATCTCTACAACCCGCTTACATCACTGTCTCGACCGAGATACATTTTACTGTCTCGCCCTTGTACTCGGTACGTGTGATCAAGGCATAACATTATAAAGTTGACAAGTTAGTTTGCTTCTATATACATGCTAATCTCAGGTAATTTCAATTCAAATTACTAGTTTGTTTGAATTGAAAAATCATTTAGTATTGGATAGCCCATTTATCAAGGGAGGTTAGGTTTTATAACATCATGCCACGAACAAAAGAAATGGAGTACTAGACTAAGATACGAGTGAAGCCGCGAGGATAGCTATGTATCTTTTATCTATGTATTAGATTTTTATTACCCACTCTCAAGCTCACGTAAAGATTCCGTACGAAATTTAAAACTTTAACAGAATTATTAAATGTATTACATATAACATAATGTAACTGGAATAATGCACATATGATCTAAGCACTGAAATATTACTTGAGTGCACTTAGGTTATCTTTTTTTAAAGAAATTAGTTGTTCTAGTTGTAGGTAAATAATATAGGAATCATTGATATTAGTATAGTATGCACGCACAAGCTAGTGACGCAATTAAAGTTTATCAAGAATTTATCGAAAAATTACGTATTTTAGAACAACTGAAATTCAGTAGCCGATTCTGAACATACTAATTTCAGTTATGTTACGTGATGTATTGTCCTACTTTTACTATTAAAACATCGTTCTTAACTAATTTGGTTTCTTTTCTTGTTATTTAGGAAGAGGAATATGAAGATGAATCTCGTGAAGAGCCAACTGACGAAGAAGCTGAAGATCCCAAAGTTCTCAAGGAATTGATTGATCTGATCAAGAAAGTCGGTGAGTACAATAAAATAGTTCGAATAACAAAAATCGGCCAAGTGCGAGTCTGCCTCGCGTGCAAGAGACTCCGACGGAATCAGATATTAAAAAAAGACAAACTTCTTGGGGGTTTTCCTGCAATTTGTAATTAACTGTAGATTATTCACCAAGGAGATAAAGACCTATATATCTTGGGCTACCTTTATTCCCTCTCTACACTCAGGATTCTTAGCTTAACTTTAACGTTAACACTTAGTCGCCTCCCTATGCTCGGAGTTTCACACAAAATCCTTCGTGACACTCAGGTTTCAATATGCCTGTGATATAAGGCACTCCTTTATTTGCTTGATTATTTATAATCTACTATTTAAGTATTGTTTTCAAAATTTTAAGGTCAATTTTTTATTTCTTAAAAAAAATTATGATAAAATATATTTTAGATCCTCAAAATATGTTCTTTTAATTTATCTGAACACCTATATTGCACGTTACAGTTTGAAATACATTTCCAAAGTACAAGTGTGGTTAACGATCTTGCTCTGCAACTATTTGTAACAATATTATCTAAAATAATAATTGTTATCAGGTGGTATCGAGCAGTTGGAGAAGCAGCTCCACTTCAGCGAGAACAACCAGGCCAGCACGGACGGTGGCGTCACCACGACACCATCTCCTTACAAGAAGAAGCTGTACCAAAAGGTACTGGAGAGGACACGCGGACAGAACAGGTTCGTCACTTACCTTACTTATTAGCTGAAGAAAACTTGCCATGGTTATCATGTTTAAGCGTTTTAGGAACACATTTATTATGCGCACAGCCAAGGAGTAGAAGTACGCATAGTCCCTGCCGGCTACTAATAGCTACAATTTAGGGTTCTTTAAGTCGAGAGTGAATAAGTTACTTCTAGACAAGCGTGTTCCATCGTCGACCACATCATCGCTTACCATCAGGTGAGATGGTGGTCAAACGCAAGGCTATCAATAATAAAAAATGTTATCCAGTTACCGAATTGTGGGGGGTTTTAGATACAGCTTATTTAATACTTAGTTGAAGAAAAAAATTGCCATGGTTACCGTGTTTTTCAATATCCAGTTACTGAATTGTGAGGGTATTAGAGGCAGGCGCTCCTTGTAAAATACTTCAGGTTGAATTAGAACCTAACTCCAGTGTCGTGGTTGTAGTTAACTACTATTTTGTAATCAGATTACAAATTACGATTAAAAGTAGTTAACTACATGTAGTTTGATTACATGTTGTTATGATTACATATAACTTAACTACAGTAATCAAACTACATGAAGTAGTTGTTAATTTGATAGCTGAAATTTAGTAGTTATAATTACTGATTATTTGACTACTAAGAACTTATATTTTGCAATGATTTATACATGTAATGTCTTAGAATTATTGATTGATCACAACTGAATCTGGCTCTAAAAACTTAACCGTACTTACATTTATTACATTATAATATAATTTGAATTTTGCGAGTTGCTCTAGCACTTTCACCTTACAGCAGCTTGTATTTATATATTGGTCTGGTGTCCGCACGACCAAGGCTCGTATTTTGCGTACGCGTGGGACAAATATGTGTCATTCGATCTACCCCAGCTCCTGAAAGAAGGTCAACAGCGTCTTAATGCTACGGACCATTTCACGCAGGGTACCTGAGTTTCCGAAGTATTTTGTCCTCGATCCAGCGACCACTGGGCAGCATACAGTAGCTTATAGTTACAAGATTACGTCGATATAAAGACCAGATTAAAAATAACAGCATGTTTTACAGATACACTGGACCTAACAGTATACTCGAAAGTGTTGGACAGAACAGTCGCCGAGGACCACAGAATGCTGGAATCGAACCTTCAAGCGACCGAGACAAGCTGATTCGAAAAGAGCGACCGCAGTAAGTAACCTGAAACAATATACTTGTAGCGACATCTATGGCGCCAGATACGAACTAAACTACAGAATCCTGCATCGCGCAATTAGATTTCTTTTCGCGGTTTACAGGATTATTTGTAAAACACTGGCCCCTCTCGGGACTATGTTACTAACATCATAAACAACAACTTTTGTTCTATGACTTTTTACTTTATACTAGGCTATTTTTATAGAAAAAAGTGTAAAACGTCGAACGAAGTATCGTTTGTCTTTTCTATAAGAGATATCACACTTTCCTATTAGATTTGTTATGTAATAGTATTTACATATTTATTGGTAAACTGATTAGTTATCAATTAATTTTTTCATGAATATTGCCAATTCTAAATTCTAGATTGAACAGACTTCATTTTGTTTTACTTTATACTAAATATGACATCATCCAGGTACACAACGATCAACCGCCAGCGTGGCTCCAAAGCAACGACAGAAGCCACTCCAGAAAGTGAAGAGACTGAAGAAGAATCTCAGGAGGAAGTAGAACCCACTCTCAGAGCTCGTGTGTCTGTGGACACGGAGTCCAGGGTCGGAACAACTGCCAAGCCGCTGCAATACGTGAACATCCGACGCGCAAGACCTACTACTTCGGACACTGCTGATGATACTGCTTCAAGGTAAGAAACATCATTAAGACTTGAATTCATGAGAGGAGTTCTTGGCTACTTCTTCTTCTCGATTTTCCACTATTCATGTAATTATTTTGTGACCACATAATTATCACACACACGTTCACATAATTATGATGATATTAATTTTGAATTATTAATATAGCATATACTCAATATTTACACGGCATTGAATGTGACAAACATGTCTGGACCGTTTATTTTTTTTTTGTCATCCTGCATGCACTTTTTTTTATTCTTGTATGGCTTGGAGGCCTTTGCCCTATAGTGGGACACACAAGAGGCCAATAAATATTATTATTTATTAATATTATTATTAATTATTATTATTAATTATTATTTATTATTTTATGTACAATATTAGTTTTAGTATATGCGAGACCCGAAACACATCTAGTATTTTTTAATGTCGCGGGTGTTAGACATGTAACCTTTTTAAAAAATTTGGGAAAAAAAATAAAACATGGTATAAAAACTATTGGAATCCATTCAGTTATTGAATCTTAGCAAACTATATTCAGCTTTCACATAAACTAAAAATTATGTTGTATATTCTTTACTTTAACGCAGGTAAAGCCGCAAGTAGAAGCTAGTTACTTGTACATTATATTTATTTAAATTCTAATTGAATGATTTTTTTTATTCTAGGAACGCCTTGTTCGAACGCTCAGAGCCCTTCGTGACCGTGGACTCACCAAACACTCTGGATATATTGAGCGCAAGAAGAGAAAATCAACCTGAATACGTCACAATCAGGAGACAGCGACCTACCACTGAAGAAACTACTACTGTGCAGTAAGTTCCATTATATATTAGATTAAACTACATTAAAAAGAGAAAACAAAAAAAAAATACAATACTTAAAACTCTTAAAAGTTAGGGGTTTTTAAGTCAAGAGTGAATAGGATATTTCTAGGCAAGCGTGCTCCATCATCGACCACATTATCGCTTACCATCAGGTGTGATGGTGGTCAAACGCGAGCCTATCAGTAATAAAAAAGAAAAGTTCGAAAACTAAAGTCAGTATTTCCGGTTTGGTTTTTTCGTTACTTAATACCGATTTCTAGTTGTGGTAGCCCTCAGCTAAAACTAAATGCCTAAAGTACAAGTTCTATAGAGAGTTCCCTCGATTTCTCCAGGATCCCATTATTAGATCGGACTGATCTTGGTACCATAGGTTTACCAGGGCAGTAAAAACTTAAAAACAAAAAAAATACTTTCCAAACTGGTCCAAGCGTGTACGAACATACATAAAAAATCAAAAAAAGATCGCAATGACTTGAGAACCACCTCATTTTGAAGTCGGCAAATATAATCAAAATGAAATTAAGACCTGTTTTCTTAAAATATCTTTTTCGTTTTTCCAGATACCAAAACTCTGAAGAAGAAGTAGAGGTCCAAGAAACGGCACTAGAAAGAGAAATATCAACACAACCCCAGTACACTTCTATCGTTCGGTCTCGCTCTACCGCTCGTCCTTCTGAAGAGCCTAGCTCGGAAGCCCCCGTGCTCAGAGTGCGCTCCACCACAGTCGCTACTGAAGAAACCAGTAGTCCTGACCCTACTACTGTCCTATCTGTCCAAATATCCTCTTTATTAAACTCTCCGAGCTCCTCCGAAAGAGAAACTACTGAGACCGAGTCACCAGCTCCGACTACTGTCGTTGAAACTACAACAACAACCAGAACCACAACAACGACTACTACAACTCCAGCGCCTCCAAGTGTCCCCACTCGCCGTACTGTGATCAGACGGCGAGGCTCCACCACCCCGTCTCCAAGTACAGCAGCCCCATCAAGCACCACACAGGTGAGTCCCAGGAATTATACTTTCGTGAGCCGACGACGACCTCTACCAAGGCCGAACCAAATATCTTCGGATTCGGAGGA
Source organism: Mythimna albipuncta (assembly GCA_929112965.1). Classification (NCBI taxonomy): domain Eukaryota; kingdom Metazoa; phylum Arthropoda; class Insecta; order Lepidoptera; family Noctuidae; genus Mythimna; species Mythimna albipuncta. Next base: position 21,440,806 of record OV815970.1, read on the forward strand.
ATCTGCCGATGTATCTCGTAAAATAAGATCCACTACTCCCGATAGTCGTGAAGTCGATGGAGCTATACCTAGGGAAACCGGTCCAGTTGGTAGGAGGTTTAGAAGTAGGTTCCAAGCAAGGCAGACTGCTCGAAGTGATGACTCTATTCCCGCCGCTGCGTCTCCTGTGTCAAGAGGGTCCTTCAAACCCCAAATTTTAAACCCAGATGAAGTTATTTCTTTAACTCCAATTGAGGTCGAACCAGCATTCGTTACGAGACAATCTTCTAGCTTTAGCACAAGAGCTGACAGACGTTTCCGTAGGCCCCTTACTAGCCCAGATTCTGATGTAAATATTCCTGATAGTGAAGTTTCTGCTGCAAATATACCTGATAGTGAAGGTTCGGCTGCTACCGTAGAGTCTAGTCGACCAAATCTTCTCCCGCGTGGACGAAGCCGTTTTACAATTAGCACAACGACAGAGGCTACAGGCCAACCCGCTTCTGTGTCGTTTGCTCAAAGAAGACCGACATTCGCAAGATTTACACCAAGACCTTTCACACGATCACCATCTTCAACTGCTTTACCTGACGTGGACGAAGATAATACTGAAGTACCTGAAGAGACAACTACCCAAAGAATTGCATCTCGACTGCCTTTCGGTAGATCTAGACCGACTCCAACCGCTTCACCGAGAATAATAGCCAGAAAGTTACCATTCCCATCGCGACAATCAACCACTCAGCAAATCTTAACTACTGATGATGAAGATGATGAACCAGAAGCTAGAAGTGACGATATTTTACTTTCTGAAAGTGCTAGAGAAGAGAAAGAGCACGAAGAAGGTGAAGTTATTGAAGAAGCGCCAAAACGTAGAGTAATTATTAAAAAATTCAGGGCTCCGGGAGCAGCTGATAGTGACACTGTTCCTACTGAATCCATTCCTATCGATAATTCGGGTAAAAAGAGATTCAGAGTAATAAGACGCAGGCCTACTTCTACAACAGCAGCTCCAGAAGTAGTTGTTACTACTGAAGCACCTACCGCACCTGGCCCACAGAGGATTCGTAAGGTCATTCGCAAAAAAATTAAACCTGCTGAAGAGGAAACGGAATCAATTGCTAAATCAGTCAGTTCTATCAGCACTTTTAGAAGCTCCACTACTGAAGAATTAAACTATGGAGAAAAGACAAGACCTACTACTACAACCACTGAAAGTGTAACCGAGCCAATAATAGAGGAAGTAACTGAATTTTACAAAGAAAAAAAAGTTAAAGTGGAGTTACAAAGTGAAAACGTTAAGACCAAGGAAGAGGTAGTAGAAAAAACGATTGAAAAGGAAGACGAAAAACAGGAAGAACAAGTAGTTGAACAAACAACGACAGCATCTACAAACGGTGAACCAAATGCAGTTATCCAAACCGAAGATGTTAAAAACACAGAAAACATTAAAGAAACGGTTACAGAAATAAAAACCACTGAAACTGAGACAAGTTCTGACAGTGATTCTAAGAATATAGAAGAAAACAAGGAACAATCTAATAAATCTGAAGGTGAAGCTAAAGTTGAATTAGAATCAAAACCTGAAACGGAAGATAAACCCGAGGTGACTGTAATATCTGTAGGTCAGTCTGTAGATGTTTCAGAAAACAAAGAAACAACTGGAACTGTATCAGGTGTGACAGAAACTGATGATTCACAAACAGAAACAACCACTTCTAGCACTACAGTGTCCACCACATCATCTAGCAGAGTTAGGTTACCTTATAGGCCACGTAAGAAATTATACACGCCATCTACTGAATCTTCAGTACCATCTACAAGTAGAGTTTTTAGCCGTAAATACAACCCAGGAGTTTACACAAGTCCTGCGTCTGCAGACAGACCGCTATTCAGACCAACTGGAAGTACCAGAAGACCTTTCTCTTCTAAATTATTTACAAGAAAGCCTTTCACTCCCAGAACAACTCAGAAAATCGAAGATGACGAAGAATATAATGATGAAGAACTTGCTGAAGAGGATCCTGAATCAGAAAACCCGTTCGTTATTGTACCACCAAACCAACTGTTCACAAGGAAGCCAGACTCCGAAGAAGAAGGCGACGAAGGTGAAGTTACTAACTCTGAAGAATTGTTAGATGAGGAAGAAGAGGGACCTTATGATGAAGAGGCAGAAGACGAAGATGAGACGTCAAAGTTTTCTCTCACAACAAGGAGACCAGGTTTTAGGCCACGCGTAGTAAACTCAAACACGTTTAGAACTTCTACTTCTACAACAGCAATTCCAAAAAGATTTTCAAGCTCTCAAAACAGAACTGGAATCATTACTAGGTTTAGTAACAAACCAGCTATTGATGGTAAAAAACGAGTACAAAATGTCCCACCAGGTTACAACTCTCCTGTGAATGCCGCTAGACCTAAAGGTACTGCACCAACTATCATTCAGAATGGAACTCAAGAATCTGAGCAGAATTCTAAGGATATAACGACAACAACTACTTTTACTACTGACGGTGAAACTACCACATCGTTTGATGATGACTATCTTTCTGCAACTTCTACAACTTTGACTGAAGGTGAAGAGTCCACGGGCACTGAGGATGTATCTACAACTAATACAGATGAAATGGAAACAGCGACTTATCAAATGGAAGTAGACGATAGCACTGATGATTACTTAGAGAGTACAGAAGGAACTACTAGCTATCCAACGACGCAAGATATTACCACAAGTTCACAAACTGAATCTGAAATTAGAACTACATTCGTACAAAACACTGCTGTTTACATAGCGCCTAATACGGAAACAACAACAGAACCAGAAGTAACGACTGTTCCGACAACTACAACAACTGAGCCACTGCCATCGCCGATTATAAAAACACAATTTGACAAGTTATTCTCCATCACAAGAGTGGTCGAAGTCAATTCAAAACTAAACAAACATCATATTAACAAAAATAATGAAACCACTCACATTGAAGAAGGCAAGATCATGGTTGAGAAGAAGCCAGTTGTTGACAAAATCGGTGAAGTCAGCAGATTCAGTCTCATCAAAATTGTTGAAGATGAAATTCCAATTTATTTGACCAAATACGGTCACGTGTACCCAGTTGAACACCCTCCTGAAAATCATATTCGTATTGACGAAGGAAGAAATGCTAGAGCTTTAGTTGAAACTTTTCCTGAAACGCCCAGGGAAAATTTAGTTGCGTCGGAGAGTGTCAACGAAGCCTACAGGCATGTCAAGAAAGTATCTGGATCAAACGTTGATGATAATAAAGACAATGTAGAACATCTACCAAACGATGACTTCCTATCTTACGTTAATGAAGAAAATAAAACCGACCAAGAACACGATGGCCAACAGTTCGCTACTTGGCAATTTGTCCCAGCAGCTTATGAAAATGAAAATGTAAGAGCCGCTAAAAGTTTTGAAATAGTGACGCCTCGTTCGATGTTGACTAACCCATCTACTTTATCTTTAGAAGGATTGTTTAAAACTGAAAACCCACTTATGGCGCGCAAAATAAATGATGACAAAAATCAACCATTTGTCGTATACTCTTCATCAGTACCAACCCAAAAAGAAGAAGCTAATATTGTCAAAATATCTCCCGTGAAACCTGAATTAGGTCGTAGCATTCTAACTTTTGCCAAAGGTCAAGAATTCAACGGAGGCTCTGCCGATGAAGTGGCCACGGGAAAATATCCTGTTATCAATATTTCTGTACTACCACCAAATTCCGAAAGCTCAACAGTTTCTCCCTCATCTACGACTACAGCTCCGTCTACATCTACTTCAGCCTCTACCACAGTTTCCTCAACCCAAGCAACGGAAAGTCTGCCAAGTTCCAGTCCTATCATAGATTTGCTTTCTACGACAAAAGCATCCACCGAAACCCCGACAACGACTTCAACAGACGCTACCTCAATTAGTGAAACGGTACCTGAAGAAACTACAACAGTTAAAATATCACCTTTAGAAGCTAAACGGGCAAAATTCGGGTTCCCTAGAAGACCAAACATAAAATCTTCAAACTTTACGAGACCAAGCGTAGCCCCAAGGACAGTAAAGAAGATAAATACGACTGTAGTATCTAATTTAAACCAGAAAGCAAACAAAACCTCATTTAGTCCGTCTAAATCACGTTTCAGTGCAACCAGAGTTCAAAACGTCCCAATAGATGTTAAGAAAAAAAACAGTCCTCCCAAAGTAGTTAAAACCTTCACCACACCTAAACCGTATACTACGGAAAGTCCAAAGACGACAACAGAAAGAAAAATATATTTCAAACCAATCAGACCTAATTTTAGACCAGCCTTCTTTCCGAGGAAAACCACAACACCTCCTGTAACCGGAGATACTTAAAAATCCGGCTAAATCTAGTTCTTACTAGATTTAACCGGCTCCCACTGGTTGGATCCGGTTTCTCTGGCCATAATAACATGAACGACTGATCTTATTTGTATAATTGGCAAACACGTTTCGTCCAAATCCGAAAATATGAAATAGCAAGAATTTTAAATTGTCATTTGTTGATCTTTCAAGGCATAATATTTTAACATGATAATTTTGAAAAGTACTCTTATATATTGATGAGATAACTTGTATATATAGATACACAACATCATTATAGTCATATTTTTTAGAGATTTTAATAGCTTTAATAATATTCTAGGTTTTATAATGAAAGTTTTATTGTACCAAATAATTGTATTTATTAGTTCGTTTTGGTAGAAAAGACTTTCGGTTTACAAAATGTCATAGGTTATGATTAGATTACATTTATTTAAAGGTTCTATTATTATATTAATAATTATTAATCGTTACCATTAAATGTACATATGGTTGGTTAGGATTGGGATGTTTTTTTTGTAATAATGTGAATGAAATATTGTATAATTCAAGAAAAAGGTTTGTAATAAAGTATTAGAATTTAATTCTTATGTTATTTTAGTTTTTAAAACTTTATCGAACAAATGTTTTTTGTGCTCGCACCCTTTTTATTATCAATGAAGTCGTCGCAATATCTTTTTAATGGAAAACTTAGCAGAAATTTATAGAATTTTATTACGGTTGTGATCGAACAAGATTGGGATTCACAGGTAAGTGCTTTTTTATATATTCTTTTTTAGTTTAAGTTACAAGAATGGCATCTATTAGTACGTGTCAAAAGCCAGGATTTAGATCAACATATGCTACTTTGCTCGCAGACTCGTTGATCTGTGATCATGTTTCCTTCGATTAATAATATCAAAATTAATTTTAAATTATTTAACAAATAATACACTTACCTAAACAGTTCACAACATTAAAAAAATTTAACACCAATTTTATAAATTTACCTTCAGTTTCCTAGACCTACTTTTAAATATTCCTATTTAAATAACAGATTTAAATCAATTAGGTGTTTAGTTAATAACAAATTAATTTGTCATTAATCAGTCAAATTAATTCGTAGATATTAGCTGTGTTCCCTCATACTTGCCCTCAGCAGCAACGTCCATCTTCTGGCACCCTCTGAATTGAAAGTTCTGCCTAACAGTCATAGTGTATGCGAGTGGTGCTTTGACGCTTTCAGCGCTCTTATCTATGTCAAAAATTCCCAATTATATAGCAAACACTTCTTAAATTTTTTTACCTACCTATTAACGTAATCGATGTTTTTATCGTCAGCTTTTAAAATTGCATTGTACTATTTCTTACGGCGTTCGGAACAATAGTTGACTATTATTGAAAGACAATCGACTCTCATAGTCAAAAGATTTTCTCAGTGGTGACAAAATACATTGTTATGTGGACATTTCATTAGAAATTGCGCATCGAATGTACACAAAATATAAAATAATAATGAAAAAAAAGGAAAATAAAGAAAACTACTCTTCTGTTTGAGATAATAATATGCATACATCATTTAATTTAGTTTAAATAATTTAACAATAATGACGACACAAAATAAGCATAAAATACCTGATATAATTAATTCATACTTATACAGAGATAATATTGTTCATACATAATAACACACAAATTAGATCTACAATAATATTTATCCATCTAATCCCGTGAATTACTAATTAGCCCTCTTTCTTTCTCCTACATTTTGCTGTGCCCGACAGGGTACATATTGATCTATGTATAAAAATTTTCAAAACCATCTATATACATAAAGATTGCGATAAAGTATTGAGTATTGAGATCTTTACTGTACACATAGTCAGTCTTATAATGTTCCTACTGCTGGTATTCAGGCCTCCTCTCTAGGAAAAGGATTGGAAAATCCTCCACGCGGGCTCAACACGGGTTATTAGATGTCACGTCTTCGATATTTGAGTTCTAGATCCTCACGATGTCCTACATGACCATTTTCGGTTGCACACATATAATTACAAAATAAACCTATTATAAATTACAAAACGCAGTCTTTGCCAATCATTTTAGAAGCACTAGGACGTCTAAATTAAAACTATTGCTAAAATTAAACTGCATATTTATCAGTGCATAAACAAGTGATTTATTACACTTTCTGGCTGCGTTAAACTTTGTAGTTTACATAATTAAAAACATATATATCCTCTTTTTTTATTTAGCAACAGTTTTGTGTGTCTAAACTGTCATAATGATGTCTAAAAAGAAATGTACAAGTTGTATGTACAACTAATCAAAGATTGACTCCATTTACGAGTACTATACTAATTATATAGTTCACTCATTCATAGCTAGGTCTGCTGAATTGTGAAATGGTTTGCCATTCTCCAATTCACCGGTACATATTGTTAATAATGATTCTGAAATTAAACCTGTAGGCACAACGCGTGCGAAAACTGATTACGTTTTTGATAGGCTGATTAATTTTTGATTGGTTTACATCTATTGTCACATCTCATGATGACGCATGCATGTTACGATTGGTTCAAAGACATAACCATAGACAATGACTTGACAGAAATGAATGAATGAGATTGTAGAACGGTAGTCATTAATCAAAGATGTATTGATACACCATTCAAATTTAGAGGCTACGGATTGTATTTGAAAGTAAGTAACATTCCATAGTGTAGCTGGCTACAATGGAATTACCTGCAGGCATAGAACAGGATTCTTGGTGACCGACAGAAAGACAAATAATTAAATATTTGTAAAGTTATCGATCTATATTATCCTTTATTGTACACAAGATAAAAAAAGAATTTGAACAGAACATCTGATGTACAAAGGCGAGCTTAACCCACAATTTAATTTCTTACAGTAAACCTTAATGACATTATAGAAATTTTGAGGAAAAAAATTAGGACTATGAGTGCATAACAAAATTTAAACTCATATTAATTAAATCCTACTTAAAATTAAACAATTACTATACTATATATATACTATGAATAAAAACTTATACTATCAATGTAGGTATTTGTCATGATCTATCTGCAAACAGTTTCGTAATTGCGTGATTAAATGATTGACTCGTAGACCACGGTAGACCTAAATCACTGGTGACAAAACAGTGTGGATTAAGCTAGGTAATTTACATTTCTTGAGTTTTAGACGAAATTAAGATAAAACTCTACAAGCTATTTTTTATATATAATGGGCTCTAAATTACCTATTCTACTGTAGGAATCTTTAATAATAATGATAATAATACGCTTTTTCTGGGGTTGTACTTTAATAACATTTTTCAGATGCTTTAATTTTTATTACTTTTTGTTTACTTGGTACCCAGTGCACTAAAGCCTGCCAAAACTATAAACCTGTATCTTTGTTTTCCATGTGTTGCAATAGTTTCCTATTGATCGGGGGTTGTGTTCTTGAGTGCACTAACATAGCGCGTACCTACTGGAAGAATCGCTTGGCAGTGCCACTTTTCCTTTCAATATGTCTGATGAAGCCTTTGACAGTTGGTTTCGGTCCCTGGCATGCGTTCCGAAAGAACAGAACCCCAGGGACCCTAAGACATAAAAAAGCATATAATAATAATAAATTACTCTCACAGATAAGTTAAAGTTAAGGTAAAACAGTTTACAATATACTATTTTCTCATAGACACAGGTGCACTAATTAGTTGAAAATATAGTCTAATAGCAATGACCTGTATTGCATTAGAATTTTAATCACACATGAGATTGTCAACCCACAGTCTGTGCCCTTCACTTTTGCGCATAAACCAAAAGCCGTTAAATGAAATCTAAAGTTAGGTAACCTAAGTTTATATCGACAGCAGGTTTCAGTTAATCATACGTTGATTGATTTCATGCTTCGATACGCGATTTATTATCTAAGGATTACTGGACTATTTGCAACAATAACGAAAAATATTTTCTTTGAACATTACTGTTTACTGACAAAAATGTCATGTTTAAGTATTGTCTAAAATCTATCTACTTATATATGTTTATAATAAATAGATCTGCAGAAAGAAGTATTGTGCGCAGATGACGTAAAATGTACGATATCGATAACTTTTGTTTAACTTGATATATTATTTAGGCTTTGTTTAATTGCAATCGGTTGCCTATATCGAAATATATAGGTACTTCATTCATTGTCTATTAGGTAGTACGAAGTTTGCCGGGTCAGTTAGTTTGTAAAATAAATATCATTAATCATTTATGAATTCATAATTGATCAACTGTCAACAATAGCAAACTAATCTTTTGATAAATACAACGCATTAGAATCAGCGGATGCCTTTTTTGTAGAACTAGCTTGATCTTTTTTCGTAGTTCTTTTTTTCTTGTCAAGATGCCAGATCATTTTATTATCATAGGTATACTTCGTACCATAATTGTCAATCTGTTATACTTATTCTATAGCTTCTGTCCTATTCTTTATTTCTCTATGGTTATTTCTGGAATTCTCTCCCGCGCTCTAATATCTTCGAGAGGAAAATTAAAGACCATTTCCATTCACAATGACATAATACATAATATGTATGTTTGTATTCATGTTCGATGGTATATATTACAGACCAAAACCTGTAAACCAAAACACAAATATCTATAAAAATAATATATCAAAAATTTATATGTTTATTTGTATCATTTATTTTGTATTCGAATTATTTGTAATCTTAATATTGTGATCAACCATTCTGACTCTATGGTTTACTGAGAGATATACATAAACACTATAATCACTGTATCCTATAACTTGTAAATATGTGTACAATAAAGAATTAAGACTATGGTTTTCTTCAAATTTTAATTATCAGTTTAAAAAGTTAAAAAATTAAATTCTGAAACGAAATTAGCTACTATCATGTCATCATCAGCTGTGGGGTTAGATCCCTAGGCCATATTATATACTTACGGTAATAAATAACGAAAAGTCGTGACTTCAGAGCATCTTACGATACTGGTTCCTCGTGATTCTTGTATACGAACCTGCCTGTGTATAGACAACTATTCATTCATTGTGCCTGCTTACATGGTCGATGGTTTCATCATTGTTGTTAGTGCCTGTCGTAAGGGACTGAGCAATGCGATGCAGCATAGATTTGAGTAGGTACTGGTTTAAATAAAAATTGTTATTGTTGCAAAGAATAATAGTTTTAAGCCTATCTATAAATATAAAAATAAATAGCTGTTCGTTAGTCTCGCTAAAAATCGAGAACAACTGGACCGATTTGGCTAATTTTGGTCTTGAAATATAAAAGATTTAAACGATGAGAAAATATGGAAACCGGACCAAAAAAAAATTGGAATACAACTTCATCTCAATTTAAATGTTGTTTAAAAATGAATTACGCTGTTCTGGTAATACTAATAGATGATCCAAAGTTATCCTTTGACAGTTTATCTGAGACAGCATTCATTGACTACTATTAGGGGTTATGAAGTTCGCTGGTTCAACTAGTTTATAATAAAAATTTTGATTTTTCTTAAAGTATTGGTACCGGGATATCATCAAGTTTTAATTTATCATCATAGATCAGGCTGCCATTGAACTTTTATAAAGGTTGTGTCGAGATGACTAATAGTTATTTTATTTTGGAGTTTTTATTGTGCATAAAAGGACAATAATGCTTAGTATTTTTAAACTCTTCGTTATTTTGGTGTATATCGATGATTGTTTTCATCTGTCTGTTTATTTGTAATAAACTGAATTCATTTTTTGATACGACCATAAATTTTGCAGCAAGATACACTTAAATGCTTTAAACTGTATTTTAGGCGATCAATTCATTAAGCATTTTGATTGAGCTGTCAAATTCTTACTAACTGATTTACCTGAGTACCACTGATGCCAATAACTTTTGGACTCTATAATTTTTTTGATAATTTACAACGTACAGTTAAACATATTAGATGTGAATAGAAAGCCTTCCTTCTTTATCCTGTATATAGCATCTAAATATATCTTTATTTAGATGCTATGTGCAGTATTTTAGACAGTAGATTAATTATGTGTTGTGATTGAGCAGTCAAATTCTTGCTAACTGCTTTATCTGAGTAGTACAGATGCAAATGACTTTTGAACGATATATCAATTTTTTTATAAAATCAATTGAAAGTTATTCATGTCGAATGTGAGTAGAAAGTTGGCTTTTATTATCTTTTTCAATTTAATCCAGTAGCGTTTAACTTTAACTCTCAAAGCCTAATCCTCTTTAGCTGTAATACTAGCTAATACATTACGTGCGTTGTATCATCCGCGACCCACTTGTGGGCCGGTTTAGCAGACGCTACCATGAATATCAAGTAGATTGTTTAGTATAACGCTATTTTCCTTGTGTCGTAGATAGATATGTTTATCCATGTTAAAATTATACGTTTTATCCCACGTTATATGAATATCTATTTGTATCCATTGGGGATCATTGAAACTAAAATTTTGTAAACAAAAAATGCCAATTATATTCTTCTTCTTCTTAGCATGTCAATGGCAAAACTAATTAAATTCCATGCCTGGTCCAGTATTTGCCCAGGGCAATGCCGTCCACTGATGCTGTCATAACTACTGTTGCTGTGTTAACTATGCCAACAATATATTGCCTGTGGTTGACTAGAATATATGTCACTTTGTCTGTAAAACTTAACTTATATTCTCTACAGGGTTTAATTCTCTCACTTGAATAACCTACAACTGAATAAACTAAAGAACAACTTCGTTGTCTTTAACTTTTTCTTTATCAATATTATGTAAAACTGGTTCTATGATACTGTATTTATGTAAAGTGAAAGTTCCGATCACTATTATCTTGTTTTTATTATGGTCGGAGTAAAAGTATTTACCTTCAATTAACTTTGTGTATCAAATTAGACTTGTCTCTTAGTATTTTAACTTTACTTTGAAATACGCTTTTACTACTCCACATATCTTAGTTCCTACGATGGGATATAGGTTAGGGTTCAGGGTCAATCAAGGAAACACGCAAATTGACTTATTTTATTTTACAATCTCTGTCATCACTTTCTTCTTAAATCTACCCTGTGATTTAAAATTCTTCTTTAAGGTCCCTATGTTCTTCTTCATTATTTGTTCTTCACATCACCAAACGAATCTGGCTGCCATGTTCAGGTTTCATCCGCCTTCCATGTTGTACTGAAACAATTAATAAGAAATACGTTATTAAGGTTATATTTAACAGTCGTTTCTTCTCTTATTACATGGCTATTACCATCATTAACAGACGACATCTGACGTACGGCGTTGCACCACCGGTACATGGTGGACATGCTCAAAGCGTTTTGGGAATACATTCATTGTGCGTACAGCTAAGGAATGGAATTCCCACCGGAGTCTTTTAATTTTTTTAAAGTCAAGAGTGAAAAGGTTACTTCTAGGCAAGCGTGCTTCATCTCGGTAACATCATTGCTTACCATCAGGTGAGATAGTGGTCAAACGCGAGCCTATCAATAATAAAATAATAAAAAGTTGTAACATTTGAGTGTACCATTTGATTTTCAAATCAGAATTCAGGCATATATTGTTCAATCGTTGTATCTTCAACATTCATCACTTGTAAATCACTACGAATGTTGTTTAAACTATAAAATTTATGTTTAGATTGTATGGAACGATTGGTTCCCACGCGAGCTGTGAGAGTTGTTAGCATCTGAGAGGATTGGCCGGTTTCTTGCGATGCTACCGGCCGTCGATTTCACTACATATAATCATATACATTATTGGAATCTTGTGAGTTCGCACGTTCTTACTATTATAAAAGATAATATAATCTTAAGCCCGGGTAACACGTAAGGTGCTGTGGTTTTTTCAATAATTTTGTCGTCATTCTTTTCTTTTTTAACATCTTTAGCTTTTTCTGTCTTCATAACTATGTATGGCTTAATACCTACCTTAGAGGTTTCATTTAGTCGTTTATAGAAATCCAATAAAGAATCTTTTTTTTTCTTTCAAATGAAATTTACCTCACGAAATTAGTGGTACCTAATTAAATTGTAAATGTTTATTGTTTAGTACTAGTAATTGCAATATACAAGATATATTGCAATTATTTACAAATTTTATTAAAACATTAAATCATTCTGTAATAGCAAAAACGAAAACGAAATTAAATTAATAACGCGTAGCTGGAACAACTGCAATATAAAATAATACTACAGACATGTCTGCAAACAATACTCCTATTATAACCACTTATAATAGCACCTTCTCGACAAACAATACGTCATCAATCCATCTAATTTTCGCGCGCATTTCACCCACTATATCAGCGCGCAGCATCCGACCGGAGAAACTACTTTCTCTGAGCGATGACTTGTTTAGCGAGATATTATCTAACGATTGCGTCACGCTCATGGTGACACCTTTTGATTTCAAAGCTGCTATTAATTACTGTTATTTTGCTCTGATGGAGTTATTTGGATCTTCTGATTTCAAAATAAAAATGATCAATCATCCAATTTATAGGTTCGAATTATTTCAAGACTGTTCATCTAAGCGAGTTATAAGTTGCCAATGAAATAGATGAAGAAGGTTTTTGGTTTTCTATTAATGATATAATTTAGTGCTTGACTGCGATCCCAGCCGATGGCAAGCAGTGATGCAATCATTGATGGTTAATCGCACTAGTTTATTACGAGCCTATTCACTCTAGCCTTGAAGACACCTAGGTACATTAAAAACGGACGGGAACACTGCTGCAGCAAATTGATCCAATCCTTCGATATACGCAGTATAACGACGTAAATGTGTTAACAACGTAAAGGTTGTACGACGGGTTGGTACGATGGTACAATATTCAAAAAAATATAACTATGTTTAAACAAAAGGTCGTTTGGAGAACTTAAAGCTTGTACAGAAGTAATTCTATAAAATAACTAGATGTCAATATCGTATTATTAAGATCATATGAAAAATTTGATTACAGTTCAGTTAATCATGATGGAGCAAAACTGAATAATATTGATTACGAAAATATTTTGATAGAAATATTCACCGGAGTTAAAATTAAAACGATTAAAAATAAACGATTTATTACAAATGTAAAGACGAAGTAATGGCCGACCACATTAACATAAATCAAATACTTCATTATAAGCGTTTATATTCATCTATGATCTATGATTATAATCACATAACTCAAACTTATAATCATATGATAATTTTAAAATGAGAAATGGATTCATATTTATTTATATTTTAGGCTAGCAATCAGGAATTTATTTGTTTTTCTGTCACGTAGGTGCCATTTAGCATCTTATGGCAAAGCTAAGGTAATTAACAACCTTCCCAATTAAGATATAGAAAACTCTTAAGCGCGTGGTAATACTCATTTCCCCATACTTTGGCAAACTGAATCATCCACACATATAAATGAAACTGAAGTGTCTGTTTGTAATATCAGAATATATTTTTTATTAAATGCATATGAAATTATGTTCGATACCTATAACAAAAATGCATTTTTTTTAATTTTCGTCTATCTGTTTCGGTTAATCTTCAAAATAGCTGGACCGATTTTGACGAAATTTTCACTACTACGTTTAGAGTTTATAAGAAGAAGAGAGAGAGAATAGACGTTATTGTGCACTAAAATAGTAACAATTTCGCAGAAACTAACAAAGAAGTTACATATTTTAGAAAAATAATTAGGGAACTGCGCAAACAAAAAACTTCTTGAAATTGTGACCAAATGTCATTAGTCAATCACAAAATTGTGTTTTATGAGTCTAACATGGACAAAGTCGCGGGGTTCAACTAGTTAGTAAATATTTATAAACTGCTTTTTCTATAGATCCACCTAATTATAGATCAGCAGCTTTTTGTGGTAATCTAGTTGGTTTTACTATAGCTAGATTATTGAGTCATAGTGGTAGAACATGAAGTAGTAATAGGTAAATGGAGTGACAACTTGCATGTCTAGTGATCTGACTTGCTTCTGCTAGCGACTTTGTCCGTGTCCAAAGTAGGAAATTAGTAACCTATGTGCTATTCTAAGATATGATGTACCCGAGTGCCAAAAAGCTATATCTGTTTAGCCATATGAGCGTCGAGCGTGAAGGAGTTACAAATATAATCTAAAGCACATTTATAATATCACTGTGTTTTCTAGTTTTGAACAAATTCCACCAATGGCAATTAGTTGAATCAAAAGTGAAAATTAATGTGACAGGTAACAGAGTAGAATAAATAAAAACGTGTTGCGTCAAAAATAAGAATAGGATACAAAGATTATGATGATAAACAATGCTCAGCAGATCTTTGTTAACTTAAAGCAGCTAATTTTAATTTTAAATGAGAAGATAGATAAAAACTTATTTATGTAATAAAGGAAATAGCTAGATGAAGTCAGATTAATAATTCTTTATTAACGTTAACGTAATTTCCAATTTGGAATATAGGATTCCCTAACGCCTGCACTAGTAAAAACTGTGTTGCAAGTTTTAGTGTCAAAAATTGTAGATTCGGAGGTAAAATGTGTCTTTGGTTTTATAATAGAGAGCTACCATATTTCTGAGTCCCATAAACTATTTTTATTCTTGTAAGATAGAGAGTGAAACCGTCGGAGAAGCTAGTTAATATTTTTATGCCAAAGCTTATGAGATACGTATTTCTAGAATACACACTTGAGCCCTCCATTCATATTACTTCACGTGAGTAAATAT
Organism: Mythimna albipuncta; assembly: GCA_929112965.1. Classification (NCBI taxonomy): domain Eukaryota; kingdom Metazoa; phylum Arthropoda; class Insecta; order Lepidoptera; family Noctuidae; genus Mythimna; species Mythimna albipuncta. The sequence goes on from OV815970.1 coordinate 21,455,857, forward strand.
CATAGCGCCTCGATGTAGTTTCTGACGAGTTGCGTCATGACATAACGAGGTGCGATCATAAGCGCGTACTTTTTGTAACCTGGTCATGTCAATATTGACAGGTGACTTAGTATAGAGCTCAAAAAATAAATATTTATAAATTATTGAGTATAAGTGTTATGGGTTTGGTTTTGAAATACATAGACTGATTTAAAAAAAAAAACCTTAAGAAACTCTTGAGAAACTCATGGCTAAGTAATTATAGCTGCACAGATTAAGCAAAGCTAGTAGATGGGTAACCATCTAACTTCAAAACAGGTAAAGCATTGGCCTCGTCTGTTATTTGTAGATCTGTGACAGTCGCTGTAAATAGTCAGAAACCAAAAAATCAGACACAATAAAATAAGTAAACTAATTTAATAAGTCAACCGAATTGATTAATTATTAGGGTAAAATGAAATCTGATTTAGTCAACGCTGGATCGATAACCATGGTTTATTAAGAGATCTTGATCATTGTTTACTAATAGAAGAAGCTTATAAAAAGTATCGAATATAAGTTCTTTTTTAAATAATTAAATATTATACAAAATTCCTAAGTCGGTTAACTTATTAGACAGACTATATCTAAAACATGTCATGTTTCCCAGGTACTGGGTTATGAAGGTTACTTAGGCAGACGTTACATGTAAAATACTGGTGCCTGCTAAATCCAGTTTGACAGCTTGGCAGATAAAAAAAGAAGAAGATAAGAAAAGGTAGTCTAAACTACGAGTAGCTAGCTATAAAATAAAATAGAATAGATAGGTATAAACTAGAATAAACTTTATTGTGACACCAAAATAGTAACAAATTGCAGAAACTTAAATCTGTAGTACAATGGCGCCTTATCGCTATGTTCTTTTTTTAAAAATTGTATACGAGACTTGCCTTCCAAACATATAAGTTATAATGCTATGTTTTAAGTTATAATAATTTTTACTTTAAATTTGCTGAACTGTAAAAGAAAGTGTTGAGCCGCAGTAAAGCATAACACATTAAACCCGAGGAACATAAAATTCAAAGAGTTATTTAATTATTGCTGAAGTAATCGTATATTACGATAAGAAGGTACTAATTAATAAATAAAAAATGAGTCAAGAAAAATCTTATTTCAACTTTATGCTAATTTGAAATTACAACTGTAAAAAGAAGATTATTAATGTTGCCGCCATTTCACATTTCCGCTTCCGTTTCTCACTGTACCCGGTAATTTTGCAAATTGACCGACAACATTCGCTTATTAACTGCTTCACATTCTCGTTACATTAACCAATGAGGTAATAATGACTTATGTAATGTTCGTGTTGCTCCGAATAGGCTGAACAGGACCTTTTGTTGAATTCCTTTGCCTACTTGAAATGTTAATTTGTGTGGGCTTAGTCTATGGATTTCCTTGAAGAGTTTCTAAGAAGGCTGAATGCATGGAATTAGTATGTTGTAGTTTATGTTGAATATTTATGGTCAGTGTAACATATTTGTGTAATGAAACCATTTCCTGTGCTTTAGAAGATATTTTCCGTTTAGACATAACTGGAGACGAATGACTAGAACAGTGTTAAGTAATATTTTAGTCATAAAGTGCGTGTGAAGTTTTTACAATGTTGATTTCTCAGATTATGCATTCGTGTGTCTCAATTACTTATGTTTGTGGCTTACATCCGGTATTTCTTTATGACTTTTGCATCACCTTGTTTTATAAATGTAGACTGATTTATATCTAACATAATCCAAACCTCTAGACTATTTATTCTATCTCGTGTACCGATCTCGATATCTATTCTTGCTTTAAACCACATGATTCTATACCTACTTATATAAGATATATATGTGGTCGAAGGTACAACCGCAATCTTATTCCTTTTAAAGCACAAATGAAGCGATTCCAATGTCCATATTCTATCTTAAACAAGCCATCATTGCCCATGCACATGTTACATTCCTCCACAAATCGGCATAGCAGGAAGACATAAGCACTAATACTCAATTACCTAACAACTAATTAAATAGAAAGCTCATCATTCAGGTTTGCCGCCATTTTTGTCGTATTGCGACAGGCGTTATGCAAATTCATGGTCAAACAGCGTGAGTCGCCACACCTCTGTGTGAATAGCCGGCTTTACGTTATGGCTGTAGTAAGTCTGTTACCAAGTTGTATAGGGATGGCAAAAAACGTGCCATAGACTCCAAAACTAGAGGGATAACAAAAGAATAACAAATCTGTCATAATTAGTGAATAATTATAAAAAAGTTACATGAGTGATTGATTTACGATCTAATCTAATACTTTTATTTTTCGTTAAGAACCAAAAAGGACAACCAGCTGCATAGTTAGGAATAAGCTAAACAGATCCCCAATTTTGACCCCAGAACATAATTAACCTTTCGAATGCCGTAATTAGAGACACAATAGAAAGACAATTGCTTATGTCGAACTGTGTAACTTACGTCGGATATATTAATTCCGCCAGGGTCGCACATCCACGACCAAACACTTCATCGTATTCAGCTCTTCTGTTACCTATGGGGATTGAAGAGCTAAACGAGATAGAGTATCTAGTCACAAATACACGACCCTGGCTAATAAGACATGAAAATACTCGTTGGTCCAATCCGACGCAAGCGGTTAGACAGAAACATATTTAGAACTAGCTGTGCCCGTGAGTTCGTTCGCGTGGACTACAGAATTTTTGAATTTATATTTTCTAGAATAAAAGTAACCTATATTACTCCTTATTACATCAACTACCTGCCAAAAAAAGTCCCGTCAAAATTGGTCCAGTCATTTCAGAGATTAGCCCAGACAAACAGACAGACAGACAAAAATTGTAAAAAATGTTATTTTGGTGTATGTACCGTATATATTCATATGCATGTAGTAAAAAGCAGTTATTTCAATATTACAAACAGACACTCCAATTTTATTTATATGTATAGAGTATAGATTATTAATAAGTTACAGATCTCGTTTTTAATAACGACACAAACTCTAAGAACTAAAAATCCAATTCACACAATTTAAAAATGTCGAATGGCTATATCAGTAGCGTTTGCACATCATCAGTTGGTCGGACATGGTCGGTGACACGGTTGAGCAACGTAATGCATGTAAGTGGACCCGCAGTTCCGTCACAGATGCTGGAGTGAGTCATGGCTTCGTGACTCAGGATTAAGAACCTTTTCATAGCTGTTTTGTTTATGGAAATTAAACGACAAATACTACCATAGTGTTGTCTTTTTTTGCCCAAAGGTTGACTGGTAGGAAATGCCTTGTTACCTATGTACCACTACTGTACATGAAGTTCAAATAAATAAAATCCATTATTTATCCTACTTAATATAAAAGTTATATTTGTCACAAATTCTACGGTGTTTAGAACCACATTTGAACTCTCTCATACAGTCGAATCTCTAGAGTCTACCGATGATTTGTAAGTGAGTGACAGTTTTAAAGAAAGACAAACAAAAGTAAGATACCTAAAGACCTAACGTGGCCTAACTACACAACATCAACCATATCAAAGTACGTACTTAAATGAGGAAAAAGCACTACGATAATCTACAACAGCTATCTGCTGTCCTAATCTCGAAAACCAGCGTGAACTTTGTCTTTAAAACCGAAACAAAATTATGAGGTGACAAGACAAGATTACAATTCAAAAAAAGAACAGGGCAAAACCCATAGAGGACATATCAATAACATTTTTTTTCTTTACACATGACGACAAGGCCACTAATAGTGTAACCAAATGAATTGGTTCAAGCATTGTATTTTCTGTAAATAAAAATAGATTCTACGGGTTACTCCATTTAATATAATAATAAAATTTTAAAGAGTTTTCTATCGATCAAGAGGAACTCCATATAGACAAGTTACACCACTTATAGAATAACGTTAATGTGTGGACTGAGTAATCAAGCAACCAAGACCCACACGTAGCATTTGGACAATACCGGCCACTCAGACAAACAATACTCAATAAAAATTATAAAATTAAATTAGGTTTTACACATGTCTATAAAATATCAAAATTAGAAGATATTTTTTTATTGAAAGGTATTGGTGTAGCCCCAGCTCCAAAAACCAAATATTAGTTGCCGAAATTTTACACAATTTTTTTACGAAATACTTTATGGGTTTTCTAACGTACCTGTTCAATAAAGTATGCCACTAATCGATTCGAATATCGAATACGAGATCTCATTAAGAAATACGTACTGCGTAGTTTCGTAACGTGTTACATAAAAACCTTTTTTATATAAAATGGGAATGGAAAAAACATTCAACATGAACGTTTTTACCATGCTCAATTGGCAATCTTGGTGTTATGTTTTATGTTTTTTGTCTTTATCTGGACTGTGATCTAGTTTATACCGAGCCCACGGAAAAAAAAAACAAGAGGAGATATAAACGTGAATAATACTAAAATATAGCCACAAGAGCCTTGTTTCGAGCTTTTATTTATTACCAGCATTGTAGACTTCTTAATAAATACAGGACAAACATTTATAAAACTAGAGTTTAATATTGCTAGAGTTTTAGATATTAGAGTTTCATGCGTCCCTTTGTATCAAAATATTGATAAATTCAGTTATTTTGATACGGCTTTCGCCAACATTTTCAATCATATCAATCGATGATAAATTACCTACTTTAAGAAACCAATAACATAAATAACAAGCTTTATGGCGACATAACATCCCAACAGAGCAATAAAAAGTTAGTTTTTAACATTAGAATACCATAGAGTAAAATGTTGCGACAAAACTTCACATTATTAGAGTGAGGTGTCACAATCGCGCGGGAAAATGAGAAACTGTCATGGGTGTCATGGCTGCTTTGTGCAATCGCAATCATGATATATAAAAATGCGTGAGCATTATTTACCTGAGCTTTTTTATACCTAAACTTGCTATCGCCCGCGTAGAATTGGAAAGTTACTCTGAGGGAATATACGCTGAATAGAAAATATATCCATTCCAGGACTTGATCTACCTATGCCACTCATGTGCTTTTCATCCTAAATCCATTTAAGACGTTAGGACGTAAAGAGGCAACTTGCAGATAGAGAGACGAGCAGAATTTCGCATGGATAAACGTGTAATTTAGCCAAATCTTTTGAAAGTAAATAAACAAAATAAAAAAAATAGTCGTCACAGCATTGAAAAAAAAGTACTAAGGTAGTAGGACAGTAGCAGAAGTTTGAATAATTATAGTTTGTATTGATTCACACTTAACGGTTGTCACTTCTAAACAATAATTGACTGACAACGACAAGCATTTCAATTACCAATTTACTACCGTTAGTTAATTGATTTACCAAATAAGTACGAACAAGCTATTATTGACCTACTGAATGGTACTAACCACCATTACGATTACGACAGACAGAAGGACGCATGTTTTTACATATTTACAAGTACTTGACTGGTAAAAAAACCGTCGGTTTCATGGTCAACCGTTCCATCACGTACACTCAATTACAAAAGTCCATAGGAATTCTTAAAACGTATTCGTTTGACGTTTAGTTTGACTTACGACCTTTTATTTTCAAGTTTCGCCAACAAATGATTGAAATCCACAATTTCATCAACTTAGCACAAGTCAAGATGGCCCAGTGGTATAGGCACACAGATTGAAGCGCAAATCAGTGTGCCGCAAGTTCAAATCCCACGCAATTATTGACTTTTTGTAAGTTCTTACCCGATTGGAAGTTATGTATTTGCATTACATATATTAAATTATTCTTTAACTTGTTCACACATTTCTTAGAGTTAGAAAGGTAGATCACAAAAAAACTAAATAAAGAATTAGATTTCTGCGAGGTAGACATGAGTTTTAACTTGACCGAAATGAACTGTCGTTTGGTTGTAGTTGTTGGTTAGTGACGTGTGGTTGACAGTATTGTAATATTCGCAAAATGCAGGCTAATATTAGTATTGAAGTGGGGGCGACTATCATTGGGCTGCATAAAAGTGGTTTTAATAAAACACAAATATCTGAAGAAACCGGACTGAATGTGAGTATAATAGCTATTAATGAATTGTAACTTTATTACAAATTAATCTTCTAATTAAAACGTATGCCATTTATGAATCCATTCATCGTATCTATAAGAGGTTTAGAAGAGAAATACGTAAATCGTTGGGTTTATTGGATTGGTTATTGGATTAATAAATGCAGTTTTATTTTAAAATTATATTCAATAATTATGATTATTAACATTTTATATAATGAAAATGAAGTGAAGTAGGTATAGCTGTCTAATATATTTTATTTTTTTATTTTAGAAAAATACTGTAAATCTTTGGCTAAAAAGATATGAGGAAGAAGGTAGCCTTGCTAGTCGAAAGAGAAGTGGGAGACCGAAGCTTATTAGCGAGGCGCAGCGACGACATATGGTGGACGTATACGAAACGAATGGTTTCGCACCAACGAGACATTTGCGGAATTATATGACACCTCGATGGATACTGTTCGCCGTGCACTTCACGCTGAAGGCGTGCATCACAGAAAACCTGCTAAAAAGCCGTACTTGACAGAGAGGCACAAACAAGAACGATTACGTTTCGCACTAAATGTTTAATGTTAACTAAACTAAAGGGCCTACCATTTTATTTTAACATATCTGTGATTATTCGTTAACAAACACTGTATTATATTGTGTTTACTTTCGTTTAAAACAGCTATATCTTTTAATTTGTGCCATCGCCTCATCTTAAGAATGCAGTGAACTCGCTATCAATTTTGTTGACAATAATCATGAGTCTATTTTGTTTTTTATTCTTCTACCCGCACTGTTATAACATAATATTATAGTTCATTTTATTTTGCTCATCTAATTGACGATTATCTTGTGAGAACTAAAGTTCTTTTAACAGAAATTGAGGTTTAGTTTCAATCTTCTTTTCGTCAAGAAAATGAACAATTAAGCTATGACCTCAATACATTAATTGTGACGTTACACAAAAATAAAATGTTTACAAAGTCTAAATCATAAATCACTTTTCAATAAATAACTGGATATAAACAATTACCTATATTTTATTTTATTAAAATTTGAATATCCGTTCATTGTTACGTTATTCATAATATGAATGGTCTAAGTGGGTATACTTCCAACAAACAATCTTACGCGTAACATAGATAACGGTTACAAGATAACTTTTTGCTATTCGACGTCACAATTCTCATAAATGTTTAATTTGTAAATATAAAGCATAAACATTTTTATTAAACACGTCTTTTTATTTCCACCTTACAACATCGAAAAGATGTAACAACTAAATAATTGCAAATTACGAATGTGATTCTTCTTGTGGTTAATAGATCACATTCGTAATTTGCAACTATTTAGTGCAAAAAATGCAATAGTATTTTTCATAGAAATTTAAAAAAATGACTATATCAATATAGATTGGGAATTTTCAAAGTAAGAAATAACTGCAACGGACTGACCATGATTTGAACTCGGGTTACGTGATTTGCGAATCCAACACTTAGTTCACACGGCTACCAGCACATGACGTATTTGCGCGAATTTTATCAATGCTATGGTAAGAACAGAAAAATAATAATGTTTTGCTCAGTGCGACGACAGTTCCTTAGTGTGTGTTATCTGTGGAATGTGGATACTCATACATGCGCACACATACGCATCGCGCTCGCTCGGTTCATAGCAATGTAATCTTTAACATTCCTATGGACTTTTGTCTTCTTACTGTACATGCAAATATTTTTAGCATTTTGCGCCATTATTGATGCATATCGATGGTGAAGTGACAATACCCACATAACTGAAATTTTTCGTGAAATCATGTTTTATCGCTTTGAATTTAATTATGTTGTACTGTGTGCTTTACAGAAATTTCAAAGCGCATTTGGTTACAAATACTTATATAAAATTAAAATGTGAAAATATCTCCTACCTAAATCAACGAGTCTATTTTAATGCCGTTATTATTTTAGCTCCTAACTTTTAAGTATAATTACAATAAAAATATTATAGTGAAATATTATTCTCAATAAATAAATTAATACAAATTTTTAACTTTCCAAGGAATCAAAAGCTATTTTCAGTTTTTGTAAATTCTTGACTTCGCCATCGTTTAAGACAGTTTTGACACTTGGAATTTAAAGATGTTAATAGATACCTACTGGTTACTTTAAAATCGAGCTTTAGTCGTGAGCTATGCTTTATATACATTTATTGACATACTTCCTGGTTTAAAAAAAGCAATTCAAACAACTTAACGGTGTTTATGAATATTGCATCAATTAAATTAAATTTAATTTGAAAAGGTTAAAGATCCTTTAAAAAAAAGTTGTTTGTTAGATGATTGTATTATTTATATTTAAAACACTATATTTAAAATGTTTTTCCTGTAAAATCTTGTGTTAAACAGAAGTTCACTTTATACCAACCAACCTTCACAGAAAAATGTACAACGGGCGAACAGTTAAATTGCTGTTCGCCCGTTGTACATTTTTCTGTGAAGGTTGGTTCAAACACATTTTTCTTAATAAAAACCCCAACAATTCCATAGACAATCCAAAGCTGCCAGCTACCAGGAAAAACAAAGGTTCCACTTAACATTCCTGACCAGTATATCGCAAAGCAATTACATTGTTATTCAGCACTCAAAATGACCTTTAACTCGATTCTCGATGATCGCGATGAGCATACATTCATGAGGGTAGTGTAGTACTTGTGTTTACATATGCTATACATACTGGTGCAGCTATGCATACAAAGGCCTACAATGCACGGACGCGTAGCTTCACAGACGCGTATTCGTCATTATACGCTTGGTGTACGCCTGCGTGACGCTTGCATACAAAACTTTGGCCTACAGTCCATGGACGCGCAGCTTCATAGACGCGACACGACGACACGACGCTGCCGCTACGTCGACAGAGTTTCATAGTTTTGTATGTAAGCTTCACGCAGGTGTACACCAAGCGTATAATGACGAATACGCGTCTATGAAGCTACGCGTCCGTGTACAGTAGGCCTAAGATATGACGTCACATATCAGTGCAATCGCCAATATTGGTGTTTTGGCGGCCAATGTAGGTTTAGTATTTTGTAAGGGTTTTTGGTATGCGATTGGAGTGACATATTACCAAACCAATGATTGGCAACATTCAAGACCTGAAATAAGTGTCACGGTCCTATCATGAAGCCTTTAGACTCTTGTTGACTGTTGGATTTGTGTGCGGAATAAAGCAGGAACTACATTAGACCGACACACACGTTTTTTTTTTTTTTTTTTTTTTTCGATGGGAAAAATCATGCATTGACATCCCCCGCCCTTGGGCGGAGCGGGAGATAGTGTCAGACTCTTACTGACTAAAAAACCCATCCCGTTCCTTCTAGCCTTCGTACCGGGGCTCGAGCGCCCTTTCGGATAACCCTGGCCCCAGTAGGCTTCGACCCGGCTGGGCCCCTGCTGTTGCTGACAACTCCTTGAGGCGCGCGGGAACAGTGCGCGCCGTCGACGACTTGGGCTTGGTCCGGACGGTTACCGGACGGCCGGACAGCGAGCTACCCATTGCTCACTGTCCGCAAGCCCGCGCCTACGGTGGCTGGAAATCGGGATCGGAATCCCGGCGGCGGCGGCGAGAGCGCCGTTGTCTGATGCGGTCGGCCACCTCCTTAGCGAGCATTACTGCTTCGCAGAAGTCGGCGACCGCCTGCCACTCTTCCTCGCTCCGGACCATGGCCTCGACCAGGGCCCGGCGCGAGAGGTCTCCGCCGCCGATCACCCCCACGAGGGCACGGCGATACTCCGCCCAAGCAGGGCACACCGCGATTGTGTGCTCCACCGTGTCCTCCGGGCGTTCCGCACAGTGGCGACACCCGGGCGTCACTTCCGCTTTAATTCGGAACAGGAACCTCCCGAACTTGCCATTTCCGGTGAGGACCTGTGTCATGCGGAAGGTAAGGACGCCGTGAGGTCTTTCCAGCCACGCCTCAAAGAGGGGACTTATCGCCATAATTGTGGCGTGCCCATGACGGGGTTGCGATAGTCGCTGACGCCATTCCACCATGAGATCCCGCCGGAGCGACCGACACACACGTGGGCCACGCTAGATTTGTGCGTAGAGTCGCGTCGCGTGGCGTGGATCTAATGTAGCTCTACAAGTCTAGTTGCCGTATAAAATGTATGGAGACCGACGCGCCCAGATCGGCTCACGTGTGTCCAATGCAGTTCTACCTTAACTTGAAAGAAATAGCGTATAAAAAAAGAAATTAACTTGAAAGAAAAAGAAAGAAATAGCAGGGTGAATCGAAGCGAATACCGTACTATACCGACTTTTAAGTACATACCTAACATAAGAAAGGGGCATGAAGAAGATGATTAATTTATACAAGGTATAAGGGACAGCCCTCCAGAAACTTTAAAGCCTTGCTCAGTAGACGAAACTGAACAACCTAACATAAAAGCACGTTACTGTAAGCACGTTAGGTTGGGTAACTTAGGTGGGCCTACATTAGAGACACACCTAAGACCTAGCCTCTTGGCTTACATTACATTAGAATAGAATAGAATTTTATTTTGCAAATATGGATAAATACACAACAGTTCATATAATACATTAATATGATGTTTTCCATATCTTGATGGAGTTTGTCCGGAATGAAAATACAATGATCAATATATTTGGACGCTGTAAAACTTATGATATTGGTATTTGCAATACAATCCTCGCTTCTCCAATGGAGAAGATTAGCTCTCCACTGGAGAAGTCTCTCTTCGATAAGCTAAATAATTGTTTGAGTTAGCCGTAGTTTTCTGTACTGGGCGATGTGGTCGCTAAGCGATAAAGCCCTTTAATTAAATAAATTAAAAAAAGATATATTAAAACTCAGCCACGTTTTTCCATACGGCATACTAATGTTAACATTATTTTACGTCGTTGTTACATTTAACAAAAAAAAATATGATTACAGATCAAATTACAAATTACATGATACACTATTATGATAAACAAATGAGTAAAATTTAGTCAAACTGTAAGTGAGGGTACTCTCTATTTGCTTATTTCCCTTTTTTTACTTGGAAAATAAATCAAAGGATTTTTCCCGTTCTGAGTGGAACAAGACTTTTACGGACTAAAACCCTCAATGTTCCTTCAGTTCCCCTTTTTGCTTGGGCTACGGTAATGATAGGACACGTCCGGATATCTACGGTGGGTGTCGGAGCTCCTTATGATACCCTAAATGGTAGTAGGAAAAAATCCAGGGACATGTACTCCCAGGATAAAAGATATTCTATGTGCTATTTGGTTTATCCGTGTGGAATAAAAAAGTAACACAACTTATACTTAGAAATTCGTTTTGCAGTTCGAGTGTGAAGAAGTAACTTTACACACACAAACTTTCACCTTTATAACATTCGTCTAATTAGCCGCCATCTTTAATTCAAAGACACCTATCATTTTCATTATTTCATCACAGAAGGCCATATTCCTTACCAAAAGCCCAGTTCGCCATGATGCACACAAGCTTCGCGCCTTTTTTGGGCTCACAAGGGCGACCAGAGGCTTTATAGATTTAATTGAAACAACACTGCATAATATTGGGTCATGAGACCAATCAACTTGTAATCAAAATGGCTTCCGTGTTTTTTTTTTTCGTAGTACAGTATTGTTCGACAAACAGCCTTTGTTTTTTTGAACGGATGATTATAATCTGGTTTCATTTTAGTTTTCCTATATATCATTAAGATGTTATTTTAACTGGTTGTGTTTTTGTGTTGTAAAGAGGATGATGAATTGATATTCTAGCGATTAATAAAATGTCAATACAAAGCGTTTCCGCCCGCTATTTTTATATAAAATAGTATGTTTATAATTTATGTCACAATCGGACCAGTAAAGTTAAAACACATATTCTACCCTCTATTGTGATCTCTCTCTATCACTCAATGTTTTGCTGGAAGAAAACTCAACTTTGAGTTAAGCTCGCCTATGTACATGAACTCTGTTATCCACATAGGTAAGTATAAGTTGATATGGTGTACAGTATAGAATTAAAGAAAAATAACGATGTTGAGTAGGTACAGTCGCTTTAATAGTTGTCGTTAATAAATAAATCATACATGACACGAGATAAAACAAAACAAAAATGACATAGTACAGCCGTTTTTGATTATCATAAAACAAATATTGATGATTGTCCGTAACTCAGTGGACTTGTAGGGTAAACTATGAGTAATCTACTTACTTAAGTATTGTTTGTCGTTCAGTATTCATTAGTTATAAATTATCTAGATACATTTAATCATTTATTTTGGACTACTAATACATAGTTTTAAGGTGCATCAGTGTAGAGTGTAGCTCACAAAATTCAATAATATTTTTTTTAATCATTTCAACCAGTGCTTGACTGCGATCCCACCTTATGGTAAGCAGCACAGTGATAAAATCATTGATGCGAGGCGCACTAGTTTATTAAGAGCCTATTCACTCTAGATTTAATTTGATAAAATCATTGATGCGAGGCGCACTAGTTTATTAAGAGCCTATTCACTCTAGATTTAATTTGTCTTCTAAATACAACCTTTTTTTATTACAATTCATTCAATACTATAAAAACTGAATACTTTTATACGATTATGGAAATCAATATAGCATTAATAACTACATTTAAATATAGGTAGGTATGTATGTCAGTAGGAATTCGACGATTGTCAGTATGTATAAAGATAGTTATCATAACCTGCTTACCTTTAAATAGATACGAATACCATTGAGGAACCAGTTATTGTAATATAGCCTATTATCTTAATAGCAAAATAATAAACAGCCTAAGTAGATGTATCTAATACTTTATTGACGATATCTTTAAAAAAAAAAACGTATTTTTAAATAAAAAAACCTAAAAATCTTGTCCCAGCAAGTTATAATAAAGAACACTGCTTACAAATTACGAAAATTTACATAATTCCTACATCTCCTAATTTAAAATACAATAACAATGAATTGAAATCCTCCTCCATTTTTGAAGTCGGTTAAAAAGTGACAGCTTTAGGTACCATCTATTAACATTTTTTTTTTTTTTTTTGTGAATTCACAGGAAACCTAATTCGAAACGTACGAACCATTTGTAACCCAATCGTCAAATCATAATCTTTATGAGTTACTGACGCTTCGGACACAATATATTCGGACACAGTGTCCGGTTCGACCTATTTTATTTTCAATACTTTTCATGAATTGGACACCTTTTTTTAAAGATGTTCAGTACAATCAAATAAAAAAGTTTTACCGCGCATTACAAATAAATAATTGTAAAGTGGATATTTGCGGGGGTTACGCATGCGATATTAAAACCACCCTAACTTTTCTTGCATAACCTACATTTAAATACGGAAATACAAGCAATGACAAACCGAATTGCACGCAGATATAATTTAAAATTCATGTTTACCTTCCATACAGCCTACCAAGTTTAAAATTGGAATATTAAATCTTCACTCACGATAAAGTATTCCAAGGGCACTATGGTCGCAATTACAAGAGTATTTTATAATCTGTGCCGAGATGTTCAGTGGTTGATCACCTTGAGTGATGTTGCAGTGATTCTGTTACGAATGTTGAGCATCCCACCTGTACGCCTACGATTGGTTTAAATAATTGTAGTTTGATCCTTAGAGTATCGTTCATGTAATTTTGAAGAGCTTCACTTGCAAAGTGCTATAGGATGATGTTGGTATAAGCAGTCAGATTCATACAATGTAGCTATCAATATAAGTACAGTTGCCATCACGGATCTTGAACGCTGAGCGTCACAGTGGGGATCGCTTTGCGCATTCCATACATTGGCGAGCCAATCGTCTTCGTTGTTAGATACATGCAGCAACGCAGTGAACGAATGAAGAGTGACGTCTATGACGCGATGGCGCGACCAGCCAATCACTGACACTCCCCGCCCCCGCGTCCCACTTCCCACCACTAAAGAGACCGAATATTTGACTTATGCGCAAGTGTTCAAGATTCGTGATGGCAACTGTACCTATCGTTTTCTCTCTCCTAAAAGATGCATATATTCTTCCTGCTCTCATCCTATTCATGCTATGTAAAAAACATCTTAACTGTAAAGATTGTACCTATGTGCTGTAGGTAATTTCGATTACTATTCAATTAAGTTAATTGATCAGTAACAGCAGAGATAGAATGCCTAAATATGAGTGAAAACAACCAAAGCCTGTGGGGTTATTCTAAAGTGTAACCGTAGAACGTTAAGGGCCACTGAAGGAGCGTTGGTAGTCTTTACTCAGCAATCATTTTACACTCCCTTTAGCACCACTCAAAGTGAAAAAATAATATAAGTATTTAGAAAATACAATTGTAGTAGGAAAAGGTATAGGAGGGATGATGTGACCTCAGAGTATCCAAGTTGGTAGTTATAGTATTAAGGATAATTAGTCAACTTATGGGTAAACAAGGCAGACAGGTATACGGCTATACGGCCTACAGCAACTCCCATTGATAAATTGGTGTATTAAACGTAAACATTTGCTGATTTATCTATTGTATTTTGTACAGAATACGAAAAGCAGAAAATTAATAAGAATCTACACAAAATCATCTATTGATCTGTTAAATCCAGTTTATCATAAATATTCATAGACAAAAGAAACTCTATTAAGGAAAAATCCAACAAAATGTATAAAGTTACAAATAAAACCTTAATCCTACAACTCAAGAACCAGTTTTTCATAAAAACATCATTAAAATATTCAATATTTTTGCCTCCATTATTGACGTGACAACGTCTTAAATTAGGTTGCGGCTGGGAGTCACTTATGAAAAAGTGTAACGCTCGGTAACGTTACGATGAGTCACCGAACGAGAGAGAGGCCCGCCGAATGCCTTGCGTCTCTCTCCCACTCAACTATGATCGGTCTGCCGCGCGCGCAGCACTAGAGACGTTGTCACGTAAAATCTTCGCCCGTAAAACCGACTTTACAGGCAACCATTTTTTTTTTATTTCGCGATTTAAGTACCTCAATGGGCCTGTCACGATATAAGGTTAAGATCACATTGAAGCAACAAGCGATTTTTTTGCGACATATTTTTATAATGGACTGCGAAATACCTACTGCGTTTGTGCATTCATCTTTTTAAATATAGTATGTGACAAGATTACTCGTATTAAAATGTGTTGAAACTAATGTGCAATGATTCTGTAATCGCAAAAACTTGCGAGGTAAAAAAACGTTATAAAATATGGCCTGCCTACGTTAATCTAGAAACGAGTGTCATTTGCCGATGCGTGTTTTTGCCGCTACACTAAACAATAGGGTATTTTAGTCAGTATAAGTCTAAAAGGTACTCTCTCTTGCTGCACGCTGAGTGGAAAATGTTATTTGTTAATTTCCCACCTTAAAAAAACAATTTAGATTAAGCAAAATTCTATTAGCGACAATGATTTATTTAATTCTAAAATGTTTGAGATGACCACGTGACATTTTGTTAATATCATTCCAGTTATATAGGACTCTTAATAATAATAGTGTTTTTAATATATTTTTTAGAACATATTTAAAACTGTAAACTATTATGTGAATAAGATAAACAAAGATAATAATCATTTTAATTATTCATTAAGACTATAGAAGCCCACTGTGATAGTAACAAAATCCCTTAGCCTATTACTTAATAATCAACCAGTCGCTACTAGGTACACAGTACAGCTTACAACAATATTTCTTCACAATTATTTAACCACAAAACCACGTGGTGCCTTCAAACTGCATTCATAATAAATGAGTCAGTATGAAAATGCTAATTAAATAAGGAGTGCCAGTGACGAACTGCATAAGACCTTACGATTAAAATTGTTGCAGAGATATGAATCAATTGAGACACGTACATAAACATGCTGCATCATTGTCACGCCCAAGAACGGTGGGAACAGCTACTGAGTTACCAGTTTAAGAGTGCTCTAGTCGGGTCTTGCTTCCGTACAAATGCTGCATGGCGATAATTTAACGGTTTGACGCTGACATTTCAAAATTAAAATGACATCAATTTAATTGATGAGAAACTGATATGGAACCAAAACAGTAAAAAAATGTGAATTTGTAAGTTACGAGTATCGAATTTTCCATATAACGACACTAATTTGCCAATTTTTGGGCATAAATAGCCAATAGATTATAAAAATGACAAAATAGTTACAGTACAGGGATAGATTAATTTTATTCAAAAATTAGATTAGTTTTGTTTTGAATACATTAACTTTGCAGTTTTTTTACTTTTCATAACAAATCACAAATCGTATATACGTTGTATATATTCATGTGTGCACTAGCTTTTTATCACTCATCACCGAGTTTTAACTTTCGCACATGAACCATCAACGAGCCGCCGAGTAGTGCACCCTTAACCTAATAAAATAGAATATCTAAACTTGATTGTACCTGCTGCTGTACGTTAAATTGCGAAAATAGTAATGACAAAGCAGATTTTTTGCATCTATCATTGTATTTTGAGCAATTGTCAGTCTTAAAAAAATAACTTTCTGAGTGATTGACCGACTTCTGATAAATGATTTACTTAGTCAAACAAAAAGTGTCTGTAAATGATTTATCTAGTTAAATAAATGTTTTAAGTTTAAGATTTCGAAATAGCATAGTCAGTCTCTTGACTTTTTTTTTCCGATTCTAAGAGTTTATTTATTATAATATACATATGTACATAAAAAACTTAAATACTAAATAAACTATTTATACTAAAACCTAACTATGTACATAAATATAATACAAAATGACAAAGTACGCTCAGGCGTCAAAGTACTCCTCCACATCGCTGTCATCCGGAAATGTGCCCAGAAGACTGGCAGCATTACCACGTTGAATGGCAATGCTAATTCTTTGGGCGAAGAACGAGCCAGCCCTCTGGTCACGTGAAGTGTCGATCAGTCGGCGTCTCTTGACTCAGATTATGCGCCTTAATTATCACTAACTAAATCCAGTAATGAAGACACCCTAGACAGGTGATATATTCAATTCTGACATTTTAAACGGAATAACACTGAACTAGTGTCATAAATGCATAATTATGTCTAAAAAAGAAAAAAAAGCTAAAATAAAATCAACAAATTATATTATGTTTTTAGCAAGGTATCAACTTACAAGTAAATAAATACAGTAAAGTAACAGATATTTCATAGCAGAATATAACATTATTCCATTGTCCGACTTGGCAACGAATTATGTGCCTTTGTACCTAGGTATAGTGGGTCACTTAAAACCTTAGGTTTTGCATATAACCTTTATTATCAGGTTGAGATGTAATGAGGAATGTCCAAACCTGTTATGTAAGAGATTGACGAGGTAGCGGCTACATACTGAACACCTGTGTTATCGCTAAGCCATAAATCACTTTAATTAATTTAATTAAATTGAGGCAAATGGGTCATTAATTTTGTATAATTTATTTTTTTATTGTTGATAAGTTTGCTCTTGACCGCTATCTCACCTGATGGAAAGCGAGGATGCGGTCGAGGATGGAGTAACCTATTCACTCTTAACTTAAAGATTGGGTTGTAGCCATTTTACGGGTTTAAAAGGAACTCTATATTACTACCTACCTACCAAACTTAAATATTAAAAATTAATGATAGGTTGCGGTATTGTTCGATATAGGGAAACCTGTGGTCCTAGAACGCAAGGGTAACTGAAGGAACATAGATGTGGTTTGTCAGTAAAAGTCTGAAACATCCTCTCGCTCCACCCTAGAGCGGGATAAGTCATTAGTTATTTTCTCACCTTAAAAAGGCATAATCTACACATATCAATTATTATTTTATAGAAGTACCTAGAGTAAGTTTGTTTTTAATGCTTTTTGTTTGTAGGAGGTAATCTCTGGAAGTACTATTTCGATTGCAAAATTTTTTCACCGATAAATAGCTGCTTAATTTATGAGTGTTATAGGCTATATTTTATGTAAGCGGGCAAAGCTGCGGTCAAAAGCTTGTCTCTAATATCTTATAAAAAGATTCATGACCTATAAAAACTATTTTAGCACGCAAGTTAAGTATTAACAAGCGGATAACCAATCAGCGAGCATAAAATTAATTCCAACATCAACGATTGCGTACAAACGTCAAAACAATAGAAATCTACAATGTCAAATTTCGAACTTAGAAATAAAAATACAATGACAGATCTTTCCGCTCCGCTCATCACAAACCTCAAGCCGTCACGCTCAGTTTGCGCGGCAACCGACCGTGTCTCGAACAGACAAGAAAACCCTGATATTGTCCGAATATGTTTAATTAATAACAGATTTCACCTAATAATTAAATCATAGAACGCTAATTGGCGATATGAATGAATTTAAAAATACTCTTAATTTGTTTATGGTTTTGAGTGAGCAGCGAAGCGCGCGCTTGTGATTTCTTTTTTTTTTCGCTGAGGTAGTTGTGGTATGCAGCCTTTTCAGATGTGGAAAGTTTACGTAACATTAATAACTTTCTTTATTCAGTATATTTACATTTCGTAATAAAATTAAAAATTGTTTTATGAATCGTTTTGTGTTCTTCACTTTAGTGCCTAGTAATATTCAGGTGTAATTTTTTATGAAGGTATTTTTTTAAATGTGTAAAACACTAAAGATATAATCATAATCGTACATTAATTTAAACTAAAAACGAAAATAAACGAATTTAAAAAGAAGAAAAAAGAGCGTAGTAGTTTAAAACGTGAGACCATAAAGCAGTATATTATGAAGCTACGAACGTTGATTTAAAATTTAAATGAGATAGAAATTCTTTACGTAATAAGTTATTTTTTAACCAAACGAGTTTTTGACTGGTTTTCACACACCAGGGAAAAACTAGCTGTCCGATGACCAAATTAATACTCAGCAAATGTTCGCTGGTCAAAAGAAACATTTTTTACTTTGAGTTGGATTATTTACAAATTTATCCAAAACCTTAATTACACACGTAGTGCACCTGTGACTTAAGGGCCAAAGATTGATTACGTATCCACGGAATAAACACTCAATTAAAACCTACTAAGGTATATATTGCCAATCATACGAGAACGTTCAAACGAATGACCGTAGCCCGGGAGCGCAAAAGACAACTGAAGAAACATAGGTGGCTTTTGGTCAGTAAAACTTTAAAACTCCCTCTCGATTTGCCCTAGATCTGGAGAAGTCGTTTGATGACTTCCCTTCTCAAAACAAAAAAAAAGATGGAGGTTACATTGCCCAAGTTATAAAAATCGATGGAATTTCCCAAAGTTCTTTAATTCAAAACTAGTCCCATAAAACCTTATTTTTTTACAACCAATAAATCTGTCCTACGTTTCATTAAATATACTATATAACACATAAGAATTTCAAATTATGGTGATTTGACAAGTTTTTAAATATTTTACCTATCTTGTTGGATTTCAAGTTTCAACTCATGATTTGTGAGAATTAAGAAACTCATTTACGGAAATAGATTTTAGCTGTTTGTATGAATATAGAATAGGTAACTTCAGAATAATACTAATACATATTAATTGTATTCGTGTTTATGGAATGCCTTAATTATAAATGTGTAACTGTTTTATGTCCCAATAAAGTAAATTAAATAAATTCTTTACTTATAATGCCTCGAATAGATCTGTAGTTTTTAGTTGTGCGCGCATCACGCAAAATGTACGAAATCGATGTAGATAACTTTAATACGTTAAGATTGTGTGTAACTTTATATAATACTTAAGCTTTGTTTCATCGCCATCGATTGGCTATATCGAAAGGTATACTATATTTATTTGGCGGTACGAAGTTTGCAGGGTTAGCTAGTAAAAAAATAAAGCTATAAAGGTGAAAGTTTGTAATAATGTGTGTGTATACTTATTAAGTAAGTGATTCTTCACACTCAAACATCTGAATACATCTGGATAAAATTTGACACACGAGTAGACCATGGCCCGGTATAAAATTAAAAAATGTCGTTTGTGTTATACAAACGATACTTTTTAATTTTATCCCTGGAATATGTTCAAGTGTTCCGAAACCGCTAGCAGAAGATAATTGAAGCAGAAATAAAGACTAAGAACCACAAGAATCAGGAATGTTTTTTTTTCACAACCGGTTTTATTAAAAAGATGATCAGAGATAAAAATAAAAAGAACAATGAGTTTTTTATCAGATGAATATAATTATTTTTATTAGACATCGATATAACTTAGGTACCTATTAATAAAAATAATGTACCTACAAGTGTTGCCAATACGGTCTGAATAATTCTAATTATACTAATTTCGAGCACGTTTTTTTGTAAAACAACGCCGTTTTTTGGCAATAACGGATACAAAATTGCGAGTCATATTGCTAATGTTTCATTACTCTAAACATTAAACTCCGGATGTGAGTAATTTAATCCAAACTTGAACAAATAAAGTAGGCAGGAATGTGGGTCACAATTTTTTTCGATTCAGTAACTTTGACCGCAAAGAAAACCGCAAGATATCTTAAATTACAACTTCTATCAGTTGAAATAATCGCTAGACTACGATCAAATATTACCTTCGGAGTAATTCGCGCCAAAACATCAATTTTACTGACCATAGACAAACTGTGACCAATTTCGTAAGTAAACACAGTGTAAAAATTGCCAATCAGTTCTAGAAAAATGTTTATCCTTGTTTCATCATTTAGTTTTAATAGCTAGGCATGTCAAATTCGTAATAAGCTTACTAATTCTTAATGCTAAACTTATTTAACAAAGTTTTTAATCATTAAATTACTAATTGCTAAAAACCAATTTTGTTTGTTTTATGAAAAACAACAATATCTTAATAAAACTTTCTTTCGAGTTGGTTCTAAAAAATATTATAAGTAAATAGATGCCTTCACTTGTACAAATATTGCGCAATTCAAAAGTTCAAGCTAAGTTTTGCATAATTTACACACATTGATAACTAAAAGGATATTGTGACGACCTTACAAATAGGAATACAAACAGAGCTATAGCACGACATAGTTTTACGTAGTAAGCTCCATTTTGCAATAAACAACATTCCATACAAGTCAAGTCTCAGAGACTAAAGACAAGAAAATAATTTTACAAATTAATAAAATAAAACTTTACCAACCGTTTATTTTTTCCACAGGCTGCAAAGCGCAATTTCCTTCGCCGTACAAAAGCGACCGCGCCACCAGACACAACGGAGACGGAAGCCACCACAGATAAAATAGAAACCACCACAAACAAGTTCACTAGACGCGGGAACTCCAAATTCAAGTCGCGAAAAGAGGCTGAACTCGAGAAAAAAGGCGCGACGACGAAAAACGAAGTTGAAAATGCGTCGCGTCGGCCATCTTTCAACGGCGGCGCGCGGCGTAGTGAGCGCCCGACTCGCAAGTTCGTTCGTGTGCGGCCTGGGGGGGCAAACGGTGAGTCCGGTTTTGCTCTAAGTTATTTGCGTTTATTTTCTGCAGATTCTATCATAGTTTCCATGGAAAGCCGAAGGGAAATTTGCGGTGAAGCTGGTTGCTGGTTTACCTACAGAGCGTGATTTGACATTGCTACTACACTTTCTAAAATGTTATACCTAAATGTTAGGTCTTCATTAAAACGACCGAAGACTTGTGATTATTTCAGCATCTGTATTGCCAATTTCTTCACAGATTTTCAGTTTTATTTTTGCAATGATCATCACCAAAATTACTTCTGTTCGACAAGTAAATTTATACTTACCTAAATTTACATAATCTGCTAATCTTCTGGTTATACTGATTCACGTAAGGTTTATAAACATAATAAAGCAAATCGGACTTTTTCCGCCATAGCCCTTACTCATAGCTCCTAGAGAGGAAATCGAAGGTCGCTGCGATTGACTATCGTCACGATTTCATGGTGTAATGATAGCTGTAAGTGCTAACTATAGACTTTAGAAGGGAAGACGTAATTTATCGGTATAGGAATTGATGAAAAAACACTGATTAATAATACCCACTATTTAAGGCTTTGGCAGCCATTGAAGACAGTTCGTCTCATTAGAAATCATCATTATCTTCCTGCTCGGGTTATTTGGTCTTGGCGCACACGGTATTTTCCTCCAACCTGTCCTATCACCCATCATGCTATAACTAACTCCCTTTTCTTTAATATCCCATATCACACAATCCATCCATCTTTTCTTTAGCCTTCCTCTCTCTCTCTATCCATCCACTTCTACTCATAACTCATTTAGTAACATGCGTTTCATCCCTCCTCTTTTACATGACCGTACCATAACAAGGGATTCATTAGAAATTATTTTCCTTACATTTTACTACATTATGTTACTCTGTTTCCCGCCACGGGGAATTTCTGAAAAAGAAACCTGTAGTACGAGAACGCAAAGAGTAGGTAACTGAAGTAACATAAGTGGGATTTAGTCAGTAAAAGTCTGACACGTCTTTTCAGTACGGAAAAAATATTGGATGATTTCCCAAAACCATTAAAAAAAAAATTTGCTTGAGTAATATTTTCGGCGAAACAAAAGTAAATATGGGCCATCTATCTCAGACACTCAGATACCAGTTTGATAGATGACATAATTATGAACGTAGATCATAAAAAAACGCTATAAACCTTGAACGAACGTTATGTACCAACGTATAATGAGTTGAACACATAATCATTTCGTACACTTTAGCATAATGATTTGACCATTACATATGGCTGTGTGGACTTTAAAGAGACTTTGACCGCTAAGTTGGTTTCTGCTCCTCGAAATATGTACACTACTCAAGTTGCTTCTCTTTCTCGGCTTGTAATATTATTATTATAGTGTTTATTAATATAATTGTTGAAAGGCTTATTAAATAAATAATAACTGCAGATTTATGAAGGACTAGCTTTTACCCGCATGCATAAAATATAGCCTATGTCACTCAACAGTAAAGCAGCTTTCTAATGGAGAAAAAAATTTAACAAACGGACCAGTGATTACCTCCTACAAAAAAAATAACATAAAAACAAACTTTACCTCGATCTTTACAATATTAGTTTACATTAAGACAAACACGTAGAACCGAAGTGGGTGTCAATATTTGAGGCCTATCATAATAATTGTATGTGCATATGACTGTGTTGTGCTTATAGAACGCCCACTATCGGCAGTAAACAATGAGATGTATGATTTGTAAGGTGTTACCAACAATTGACATTCACATCATTCACATTAGGTCGGCTGAGATGTTTGATCAATTCGAAAACATACATGTCGAATTTAGAACCTCCTTTTCATGTTGGCATGTCAACTGATTTGGAAGTATTGTCACAAAATGATAATGTAAACCAAACATATACTACTATACGTTACGTTTGTTTGTTTAAACATGCTAATCTCAGGTTTTAATGTCATGCTGTATGGATCAGAATGTTGGGCTGTGAAAAAGATGGATGAAAAAAGTTTGCATGTAGCGGAGGTGAGAATGTTGAGATGGATGTGTGGTGTGGCAGGAATGGATGGATAAATAAATAAAGTGAGAAATGAGTATATTTCATTAAACCCCAAGCGAACACGTTCGCTCTCTCATGGTCTTTTATTGTGTCTCTAATTACGGTATTTAATAGGATATTAAAGGAAGTTTCAAAGTGGCGCCAGTGTCAGAAAAATTGAAAGGCAATCGTTTGTCTTGGTATAGTCATGGAGAAGGAAGGATGAAACGCATGTTACTAAAACAGTTCTGAGTTTAGATGTAGACAGATGAAGAGGCCGGAAGAAAAGGTGGATGTATTGTGTGAGGAATGATATGAAAGAAAAGAGAGTTAGTGATAGCGTAACGGGTGACAGGACAGAATGGGAGAAAAAAACGTGTTACGCCGATCCCAAGTAATATGGGATAAAGGCAGGAAGAAGAAGAAGATTTAGTGTTAGATAGAGATTGTTAGGGTTCCGTAGCCAAATGGCAAAAAACGGAACCCTTATAGATTCGTCATGTCTGTCTGTCTGTCTGTCTGTCTGTCCGTCCGTATGTCACAGCCACTTTTTTCCGAAACTATAAGAGCTATACTGTTGAAACTTTGTAAGTAGATGTATTCTGTGAACCGCATTAAGATTTTTAAACAAAAATAGAAAAAAAAGCAATAAATTTTGGGGGTCCCCATACTTAGAACTGAAACTCAAAAATTTTTTTTTCATCAAACCCATACGTGTGTGGTATCTATGGATAGGTATTCAAAAATGATACTGAGGTTTCTAATATCATTTTTTTCTAAACTGAATAGTTTGCCCGAGAGACACTTCCAAAGTGGTAAAATGTGTGTCCCCCCCCCTCTAACTTCTAAAATAAGAGAATGATAAAACTAAAAAAAATATATGATGTACATTACTATAAAAACTACCAACGAAAATTGGTTTGAACGAAATCTAGTAAGTAGTTTTTTTTTAATGCGTCATAAATCGAAAAAAATACACTATTATTAAAACATCGATCAAAGTTACAACACATTACAAGAACTTTTATATTATGTTACTAGCTGCTACGGAACCCTTCATGGGCGAGTCTGACTCGCACTTGGCCGGTTTTTTTGTTGAAAACGTCACTGTTCGGTGCCCGTTGCAGCCTTGGAATGCTGGAACTGTGGAATGTGGAATGGTGTGGAATTCCCTACTGGAGTCTGTGTTTTTTGATAGCTACAACTTAGGGTTCTTTAAGTCAAGAGTGAATAAATTACTTCTAGGCAAGCGTGCTCCATCGTCGACCACATCATCGCTTACCATCAGGAACCATCGCGAAGGTCGGAAGCTTTTGGCGAGATATTTACGAGTGTAGTTCAGTGGTTGTTTTATTTATTCGCAAATTGGTTCTCAGTTAGTACACTGTTTTGAGAGCAGTGGTGATGAAATAAATTACACAAAGTAATGCGACTGGCTGGGTTTGAACCCGCGACCTACAGTTCGTCAGCCGGCCACCACTGCTCTACTATGTCCTAGAACCAAAAACCCGCACTGGGCCCGCGTGGTGGATTACGGCCTATTCCCTCTCCTAGAGCGGAGGCCTGAGTCCCAGCAGTGGGAACATTAAAAGGCTGATTAAGTATGCTATGCTATGCATAGGCTAAGTATGTATTAGCAATTGGACAATATGTGGAATAAATAATATTTTAATATTTATAATATAAATAGAGCTAAGAATTTTATTGTAGCAACTATATACCTCAATGAAGCCTAAGATGATTTGCTACTTAGCATAGAAAAAACATTCAAGTGTGTTACATCCGCAATCTAATACATAACAAAGTGACTGAATTTTGTAAAAACGAAATACTTTCCAAATTTGAAACTGGCTAAAAGCGCAAACCGTTCCAACTAGAAATAAAGAAAAAATATCGCTCTTTATGAATAGGTACTATTCTTACATTATAAGAATATAAGATTACTTTTACCCAAGATTAAATCGTTAGACTTGTCTCACTCTCACCTTTGACCTCTACCCATTACATAAACCATAGAGCATGACCCTTACTGTAGACCGAGAGAAATCGGTCACTCTCACTGTTATAGGCTCATTCGATATTTAAATAGATGAAAGTCATGTTACGTTGTAAAGCTGCTAGGTAAGGTTGTTTATTGAATTTCAATAACATTTTTTTTTTTAAGATTTTTGTTGAGTTTCACCTGATGTCCCTATGTTCGTCTGTTATCATATCTTGCAAATTTAATTTGATCCACTTGCCGCTTATCGGTTGAGCTAAAATTTTGCATGCATGTGTAAATCAGATGACATTGCAAAATTGTTACGACATGGAGCTGATCTGATGAGTGGGTAACTCCAAAGTTCACGACCTCTCAATCGCCATCTTAAACTTTCTAGAAAACTCGCTTTACCACAAGTTACGTACCGTTTCTCCAATATAAAGCATAAAAACTATAGGTGAAATAAAAAATAAAATAAGTCTAGAAAATATACAACAAAAATTAACCTTGAAACTTAACTTGTTGTGACATCAGGAAAAACAATAAAAAAATATTTGTTTACTTTGTTTACGAATAAATTCAATCAAACAAACCAGATGACATCATCGACCTTAAAAATAAAACCCAATAAGACAAAAATTGCAAAATAAAAGAATCAAAAAGATTAATGAAGATAGGGGCATCCCCAACTTGGACTTAATACCTTTAATGGAAATCTGTAGGTGTGAAATGTAATCTTTTACTCCTTTCATTCACGACTATTTATGAGATACGCTTTATTAAGAGGTGTTACATTAGGGATCTGATAGAAGTTATATTTAACATCGGCACAAAATTCGGAATCAGAGGTTTTGAATTTAGTTTGTCGGAACCGATACAAGAGTAGGAAACGAAATCGGAAGTGAAGACAGAAACGTCAAATGAAATACTAGATTCTTAAACTAATCAACAATTCGAGTACTATAAATAAAGAACGATCTCACAACATCAAGTAAAAGAATAATCACAAGAAGGCAAGGGGAGAGGTTCCCCTCGCGACAAAAATATAAACTCGTTTCAAGTACTTCCGATAAAAAATTATCGGAACCGAATTTTGAATCGTAATTCTGTAACATATTTGGTATAAATATCAAATTTTCTACTACAGTCAATCAAATTAGGTACGGAGTATATCATCTTTCTGTCCTTGTCTTGTTACTTGGAGTTGGCGAAACATTTTCTCCTCCCACTATCTCCTATAAACCATTTTTTTAGGGTAACAGGAAATGTCAGACTTTTACTAACTAAACCAATGTGTCCCTTTCCAAACTTATTCAAAAAAACTCGCAGCCAAAACATTTATAGAATTAGAGCTACATCAAATCTTGCATTTTTTTGAATTTCGAACTGTAAAAATCCTCTGTCATCCAAAAACCATTGAGAAATCTTATAGCCAACTTTGTTGCCAGCCAGCCCTAACCTGACATAACAAGGCAGTCCATTCAGCCAGTACCAAGCACTAAAATAAACTAAAAACAAGTCCCCAGCCTAGAGCTGCGACCTAGACATTCCGAGGACGTTGTCCTCAGTGGCCGCTCAGACATCCGTAGAGGTCGCTCGCCTCTACAGATGTCAAATAATGCGAAAATTATCTTTGAACTATGTAAAATAGATCGCAGTGATGTCATCACTTGAAAAGATTATGCTACTTTACATTTTTACTGACTAGAATATTGGAATGCAAATGGGTCTAAAGTTATATTGTAAGAGCCTACCCACGCAAATGACCGATTGTCTAGGATATGATTAGGTACCTAAAGTACTGAGTAAGTCTGACTCAGTATCTAAATAAATTAATATTCTAGTGATTTTAAAGAGTAGGAGACTTGCGATGCATATGAATCTAAGAGGTCAAAGGTTGGGTTTCTGTGGCTTGTAATATCTGAAAAATTTAGAACTATGGTTGGTTGTTCGTTTTTGTTTATGTTTGTTGTTTGTTTGTATTTGTTTTGTGTATTAGGTTTGTTCTATTCTTCGACTAGATTAATAAAGAATTTTTTAAGACTGATTTCTTAGTATTTTCGTTTAAGTAGCCGAATCATTTAATAAAACTTTACACAATACAAAGGTACTCGTACAGTTGCCTTAAGTTTTTTAAAATTAAATTACACTAATTTACAAAAACAGTGCATAACTCAAGGTTCGATCTCCATAACGGTGATTGTAATTTTTTTAAGATAAACCAGGTTATTAAATAGGTAAGGAAAATAATTCTTCATTTTAAAATGCGCAATATTCTCTTTAACATCCCTCTCCGTTATATTATCGTTCAATTACAAAAATATATCTCACCAACAGTTGTAAATCAAAGAAACAGTCAATAAATATTCAAATTGGTTTAATAGCTCAGTGTGAAATAGTAACTGGCACACCGGTAGCGGCGCGTAACTAAGTAACGTTAGCAAGTCCAAGATCACGCAATGTTGTCAGGAAAACTCAGATACTTATATGTTAGAAGATAATTCTGCGTAAAATATATGGCTGAGGTACCGCTGTCAATCATAAAAGAATCAATTAATAATATATTTTTAGTTAACGTGTAGTTGCCACTTCGCGTGACTCTATGGCTGGCTTTTACCTCAAGCTTAAGCATTGCCACACAGCGTGGCAATGCCGCCAGTCTTTTAGACATACGATACGACACGATTCTTACCAGTCGACAGCGATGTGGAAGACTTTTTTGACGCCATATTTTAGTTTTATTTTAGCTACTAGTTGTAAATAGCGTAGTATTTTTATTATTTTTTTATTTTATTTTACTGTAATATATAGACAGTTTTTTTTATTTATTCAGTGAAATAAATAAAATTGTAATTATTTCTTAAATAAATTATTATTTAGCTCTGAATGGAATGTCTGATCGACTGCTGGAGAGCTACCTTCATGATAACCACGACCACTATAGCAAGAGTGGAAGAACCAAAAAGCAATATTTTTGTTTATTTATGATTACTTATAACGTCACGTAATCACGTTGCCACTGTTGTCAGTGATGACATATGGCTCTGAAACGTGGTCGCTCACAAAGGGCCTCATCAGAAGGCTTACTGGTAGAGAATGCCTAAGGTATTAAGTCCGCCTATGTACTTTGTGTTGCATGAAGATTAAATAAATAAGACTTATAGTCACCCAGAGGGCAATAGAAAGGACTATGCTCGGAGTTTCCTTGCGTGTTCGCATCAGGAATGAAGATGACTAGAGAACCAAGGTTACTGACTTAGTCCGAAAAATCAGCAAACTTAAGTGGCAGTTGACAGGGCACATTGCTCGCAGAACAGATGTTCGATGGGACCTAAAAGTTTTGGAGTGGCGACCGCGTACCAAAATACCCAGCATTCGAAGGCTTTCAACAAGGTGTCGTAGGAATCTGATGGATACGAGACTCACTGGATCGGTTGTTATGGCGACACTTGGGGAAGCCTATATCCAACAGGCAACAGTGGACATCTATCGGCTGGAATGATGATGATGACACGTAACACGCCTAATTTGTACGTAAAACGACGTCGCGTGGTGTGGACCAAATGTATCTCTACAAATCTAGTTTTCATATATAAGGTATGTAGACCGACGCGCCCAGTTCGGCGTGTGTGGCACACGTGTGCGCAGTGTAGTTCTAGCATTAAACTGTGGCAGTGAATGGAATTCTTTCAATCAGTATTACCTGCGTCTTTGGCTAAGAATCTGCATATCTGCAATGTAAATCTAAAAATAATGATGATATCCGGTCGGCCTTGTCTCTGCATCTTAGCATTTCCTCTGTCGTCGAGTTTTCTCTTTGCATAAAATGGCAAATAACGAGTTTTGCTCATATTAAGTATCAAGCAGTACCTTATCAGATCATAAATCTAGTTGTACACGAACGTACTTTCTTCATGTCTCGTTTTAGTATACGGAATATTACAAAGACTGGACTGGCGACATGGTGAGGGTCTCCGGGAATCCAATGGATGAAAGACGGTAAGTCACCCTCCCCCCCTCTTTGAGGCGTGTCTGGAAAGACCTCACGGCGTCCTTACCTTCCGCTGGTTAGTTTCGAAAGACAGCTCGAGCCCCGGTATGAAGGCTAGAAAGAACGGGGTGGGTCTTTTAGTCAGTAACAGTCTGACACTATCTTGGGCGGAGCGGGAGATAATATCAGACGGGGTTGCCATTGGATGATTTTTCCAGACCACAAAAAAAATAATGATGAAAGACAGACGCACAGAACCGTTCGTTCTGGCGTCACTTGGGGAAGGCCTATGATCAACAGTGGACATCTATCGGCTGAAAGAATGATGATAATAAAGGCTCTCTGGAAAAAAAAATGGACACATCCTTGAACAGCTCATAGTGACTATGGTATGGTTGATGGTAAACGAGCAAGAAGACCCAGCCTAAAAAGATGGGCAGATCAGTTTTGCTCCACACTGGATAACCAATTGTCATCACACGTCATACTTCATAACGTCAAGAACCAACACAGATGGCAAGAGATCATCAGTAAGAAGCTATAATCTAACAGGAACTTCACAACCCTCACTAATGAATAATTCGGCTCGAAGAACAGGAATTTCAGACAACAGCACTCTGGTAACAATTTGATACCACCACATCCTCCATCCCATGAAAGTCAGAGTGAATACGAGGGATGAAATAGGCAGACAACATATTGTTGCATCACGGGTAGAATCAAGATAAGGTTGGCATATGAGCATGCGGAATGGTACAAGAAAATAGAAACCCAGCAAATGTTAATGATGATGTTACCACTGACTTTAAAGAACACATTAATTCATTCACAGAATCTCAAAATTATAATTTTCATGAAAAAAGTTATAAAACGTGGAACATAAAGTGGAAAATTGGAATGACGATATGAACTGGATAACCAAGGTTACCGTCACTGACATAACCCGAAGAGTTGGCAAACTTAAGTGACAGTGGACACATTTAGCGCGAAACAGATGGCAACTTTTTTTATATTTTCCAAATTGCACGTTGCCATCTTCAATCCTAACCTTTGCTTCATCAGTCACAGCACAGATTCATACGTAAAAACTGTGTGATGCCAATTGATGTAACTCCTGATCTTTCGTCACCCACGTGGCGTCAACCCATAAACAATATAGCCTAAATACGTAAGGTGATGTCACACCTAAACTCCCATCGCGCTTTCCACCTAACAATGGGTGCTATCTTATGTAAGAAGCTAATGATGCGCTCGCGCCGGCTCTGTGTGTTGGTTGACCCAGAACTTTCTCCAGTTTAAATAGTGACTTGTGGAATGTGAAGCTTGAGGTGGTTATTGCTGAGGAACTGATTAAAGTAGACATGTTTAGTTGTAGCCTAAAATTTGAGGATTTCTACGGATTTTTTTATCTATTTAAATAATAATAAAAAGCCTTTATTCACTGACCATATTACAGTTTTGATTTATACTACTTATATACCAAAATTCTTAATCTAACTTTTTAAATAAACATAATTTTTTGCAACCACTTAGATTGTTCTTTGACATGGACCTCCCCCATATCCTTCCAGTTATCTCAGTCACGAGCTTTAGGCAGATCACCCTGCCATCTTTTGCGAAAAGTGGCGTCAGAATTTTAAATTAAAATGAATTAAAACTCGATAAATTCGAACAACGTTGGTCCATATTTTGTAGTATTACAATCAACTTAAATTCTACTGTTAGTAACAGTGATATAAAATATTATTATTAAGTAAAACAAAGTATAACCAGACAGGACAATATGCTTCCTACCTATTCTCCCTCCGCACAAAATGGCTAATATTTGGCATATAGCTATCCGCCACCGCTCTCAGGATAGTTGCTACTCCGCACTCTGCATAGCAGCGAAGCCTTTTGTTTTCCTTCGGTGACGATCTAAATTCATAATCAAGTACCGTCAGGCGAGCAATGTGTAACTCGCCGTCCGGTAACCGTCCGTATCGAGCCCAAGTCAACGACGGAGAAGTCAGCAAAGTGTAGGGGCCCAGCAGGGTCGAAGCCTACTGGAGCTATGAGTTCGTTTTTGAAAGGGAAACCCGGATTCTGGAACGAAGGCAAAGAAGGAATTGAGTTTTAGTCAGTAAAAGTCTGACACGCCCCCTGTTCTGCCTTAGAGTGGGGAACTCATTGGACGTATTCCCACCTAAAAAAACCCAAAAACAGTAAGTTCTGTTATCCCTATATCTACATTGAAAAGACGGTTGTTGAAACGATCAGTTGCATTCATTGTTAGGCAAGAATTTGACCGTGAACGGTTTAACATCTGCCCACTAACCTGACCAGCTCCAAGTGATTTTTTCGACTCCTCTGAAATTTCAAATACAACTGAATGATTGTGTTTATTTAGCAAGTTTAGCAAGGTCAAACAAATTAGGAACTTTTGTAGCAATGACCCTCAGTTCGACGTATTGATGCTATGAACTTTATGCCTGTATGAAAGAAAATAAAATATGCTTAAATTGCGTACACAAAAATTGCTATTTCTCGGATTCAGTATTATAGAATACTAGCACATAACATACATAATATAATCAGCCTTATAAAGTTCCCACTGCTAGGACTCGAGCCTCCTTTCTAGAAGAGGAATTGGGCCATAATCCAGTGCGGTTATATCACATGTCTTCGAATTTTTGGCTCCATGCCGGTTTCCTCACGATGTTTTCCTCCACCGTCCTAAGAGCAGTGGTGATGAAATAAATTACGCAAACGAATGCGCCTGGCCGGGTTTCAACTCGCGACTTAGAACTCGTAAGTCGGAACCGTTACCACTTGGCCACCACTGCTCACATGGTAGTAGAAGTTTATCCCAAGGGAAGAGACGCAACGAAGTACTCCGGACCATGGCATGAACCAGGGCCCGGTGTGAGAGGTCACCACTACCGATCGCCTCCACGAGCTTCGCCCAAGCGGGGCACACTTTTACCGTATGCACTACCATGTGCTCCCATATTTTTGGTGTTGTTCTCCTCCCAAACACGGTGGTACTCCGCCCAAGCTGGGCATACTTCCACCGTATGCACTACCTTGTTCTCGAATATTTTTGTTGTTGTGCCTCTACCAATCTAAATACTGATTTAAGAGGTGTTAACACGATATGATTGACACTCTCAAACAACTATGATAATTGTCTGTAATTAATTGTGTATGTAAACAAGCTACCTTTATCTCTAAATCATTTCCATAAGCTCTGTCAAGGCTCCGTCAGTACCGTGACACCATTCTGTCACTTGTGTCAGGATCGTTATAGGTTTAGAACAGGTAGTAACACACAGCATGCTGCTGTCTTACTACCTGTTCGTGTTCTCATTTAACTTGAGTTATTGTTTCATTGATTAACACGGTTGTATAGTCTTGTCGAGTATGATTATGTTTATACTTCATCATCATGGTCCTAGCCTTATCTCGCTTTACTTGTTGGGTTGGCGTAGTCTTCTTCTGCAAGTCTATTTTCTGTTATCACATATTCTTAACTCTTAAGCATTGCAACACTAATCTCTCTCATCTCAATGATCACAGTTTCATATTTCTAGCCATATATTTCAAAATCCATTCTCTTCTTGTTAATTATGTAGTATTAGCAAATGCCACATCTAAAATTCTGAATTCTCAAAATCCCGAATATCGTCGGATATTGGCAAACATGATGGCAGTGTTTTTTTTTTATTTCAACCCTAACGTGTGATATTTAAAAATGAATAGGGGTTTACTGAAATAATTTTTTGATAATGTCGATGATTTCGGAAATAATCGCTCCAAAAGTAAAAAACAATGTGTCCCCCCTCCCTCTAACTTATAGAACCATAAGTTTATGAAAATCTTTAAACTAGAACTTTATAAGGACTTTCTAGGAAAATCATTTTGAACTCGATGGAAAGAACAGTTTTTGTACAAAAAAGACAAAAAGGTTCTACAAAATAATTTCTAGACTAAGTTTGTAGTATAATCGTATATGCAAGCATTTTTTAAACTCGTAAGTGAGTACACTTATTGTGACGGACGGGAAACTACGGAACCCTACACTGAGCGTGGCCCGACACACTCTTGGCCGGTTTTTAGAGAGTAGGCCCGAGTCCCAATAGTGGGAACATTATAAAGCTGATTTTGTCCAACATCAGTCGTCATTTGCCTGCTCGTTTTCAGCCATCCGTGCCGCAACGTCACAATCTGTTCGCCTCATCATTGAAGCTCGCGTGAGAGTGAGCGCAGTAATTAAGAGTTCTTCAGCTAGTTCCTCATGTTCGCGACTGATCTATACGGAAACTAACTGTTGCGTAACCGTATTGTGAGATTTATTGAGATCTTTATTCATTAATGCGAAATTTTTGCACGATATAGCGTAAAACATAAAACACGTAACTTATTGGAATATTTGTTTTTATAGCACAACAAATCTAAGAAGTACCGTTGGAAATTTCATACTTTTATAAAAAAATGGCTTTGTGTAGGCGTAACTCACACTATTTATATTATCTTTTCCGCAAAACCATTGACATTTTAGACAGGCCTGTGGGTCTAGTGGTTAGTGACCTGACTGCTATGCCAGAGGTTGTGGGTTCGATTCCCACCCAGGAAAAATGTTTGTGTGATGAGCACGATCATTAGTTCTGTGTCTGGGTGTAATTTATCTATAATATGTATGTATTTAGATATATATAAGTATGTTTATCAGTTGTCTAGTACCCATAACACAAGCTCTGCTTAGCTTGGGACTAGACGGCGCTGTGTGATAGTTGTGGAATATTATTATTATTATTATATTGAATTGTGAAGCTATTTTTATTTATCTCAGCATATTCAATTTTTATTCAACAAATTATACGTAGAACTGTGAAACGGTGCTTCTTTGATTTGTCATGCTTTAGTTAGAAATATGATATACATTTTTTTTT
This sequence comes from Mythimna albipuncta, assembly GCA_929112965.1. Classification (NCBI taxonomy): domain Eukaryota; kingdom Metazoa; phylum Arthropoda; class Insecta; order Lepidoptera; family Noctuidae; genus Mythimna; species Mythimna albipuncta. The sequence goes on from OV815970.1 coordinate 21,490,230, forward strand.
TATTTATGTACACACATATAGCAACAGAAAAAGACAATCTTTATAAAAATTAATCCCTATTTCTCTTAGTCAGAGAGAGATTAAAAAGTTGGTAGACAATAGTGAATTTTTGAAGTATAATATATTAAATAACACACATACTGTACTGTACCATATACTATAAATGGAATTTTGAAGTCTAAAATCGTATTCAAATATCAAATGCTAGGCGGAAGTGATGTATCCACATTTATCTATTCTACATCAGTACATAATAGTAGTTTATGTGACTAGGGGATAAAGCAGTGTCTTTAAGTCGCGGGCGGCATGTTGAATTTCGAACGAAACGAAGGTTGGTGATTTTATAAATCCCTCACTATCGTTCGGGATTTATAAAATTAACTCCCGAGCATTGCGAGGGAGTTAATAAAGAAACCTGAGTGAAGTGAGGAATTCAAGCCGCCCAAGACAAAGACAGCTTTATCCCCGTGTTGCATACTCTACTTTTTACACCATCTGTGAGATAATTAAAAAACAATTTGGTCGACTAAATTATATATTAGAGAAATATAAGTATAATATTTACAAGTTCATCAAACAAACAAAATTCACTAGGTAGAGTCTGTCTAATAAGTTAAACGACTTGGATAATTATTAGGATTTACCTACCTATTGAAATCTGATGTAGTCAACACGAGTTCAATAATCAAGGTTGATGAGATACAGATCATTGTTAACTAACAGCAGAAACTTAAAAAAAGTATCGAATATAAGTATTTTTTAAATGATTAAATATTAAACAAAATTCCCAAGTCGGTTGAGTTATTAAACAGACGATACTCTAAGATTCTATACTTTCAATTTTCTATAATGCTCCCGTCAGTAAGCAGGTTTTATTCTATTTTTGTTAGTGGCCAGTTTGAATTTCGAGTCAACTTGTGCGATGCACGTACATTTTAATTCACAATATTGACGATTTTTGGTGTTCCAAATTCAAATCTCATTATTCCCTAGGGATCGGCCATACTGCATTATCTCCCTAGGGATAGAAGCCTTGCTTTAAGTGAGGTTTGGATGACGTATAAAACGACATTATCGAGCAGGTGGTGTAAAAAAATCATTGCCATACCGTAGCCAGCAGTGACTGTTGATAAAAATGCTACAGAATGTATTAATTTTTTTTTTACTAACCATCAGATAATTCTAAAAATAAAAAAAACGCCTGTCATGTGCGAGTCGAATTTTCAAACGAAGGATTCCGTACCATAAACCAAATAATTCACATTTCTTGCATGGGGTGTTTTAAATTTATATTCTTTTTATTGTTTGGCAAGGAAATCGGTTATCACGGTATGGTCATGTGAAGAGGGATGAAGCGCATATTGCTAAAAGAGTTCTGAGCATACATGTAGATGGATGGTGAGGGATAGGTAGGCCGAAGAAAAGATGGATGGATTTTGTGAGAAGTGATATGAAACCAAAGGGAGTCAGTAATAGCTTGATGGGTGGCAGGACGGAATGGAAGAAAAAAACGTGTTGCGACGACCCCAAGTTATATGGGCTAAGGGCAGGAAGAAGATGAAGTTTGTAGCTATGGCAGCAATAGGAATAAACAGTGTGAAAATGTCTATTATGTACTTGTAAAGGTTCACAAGATACAGCAAAGACAGCAAGATCATATTAACAAGGAAAAAACTCCAAAATCTACTAAATAAAATAAAAATCTGCATCGAAAATCGAGGTACCGGAACAACAAAAAACTAAAAGCGGTCATAAAATCCAATTCGACTCTAAAAATTCGAAAGTAAACCACAAAAACAAATATCTAAGAAACCAAGCAATCTGTTACAAAGACGATTATTCACACTTTTAAAAACTGCAACAACTCGAAAGAATCTGCATAAAACACAAAACAACCTCAATTCTTCCATCAAATCATTGGCGTAGCTATACCAAGTGACTAGGCGAAGTAGTGCCCCGGGGCCCCTAAGCAGGGGGCCCCCAAAACTGATTAGTTAACAATTCTAAACTACCAAAAAAAATCCTACTTTAGAACCTTTTTAATTTTTTCGAAAGTTACACTCCTACTTTCGTTTTTGTCAAAAAGTAAGTCTGAAACTCCCACCCGCTCTACCTAGAGCAGGTAAATTACTGATGTAGCTATCTAGGGGCTAGGCGGGGCAGTGCCCCAGGGCCTTCAAGGTGGGAGGGGCCCAAAACTGATTAACAAACCTCTTACTAATCTAACAAATTGTTTTCATAATTTTCGAAATTTGAATAAAAAACGGTACTTATAGCATAACTATAGCAACTCGTTTTAGTCAAAAAGTAAAATCTGATACAAGAGAGCAGGAGAAGTTATTTGATGATTTCCCTTGCCTCGTAAAAAAGAGGCTCCAGTTTGTTTTTGCCCCAAGGCCGTTATTTACCTAGCTACGCCACTGCGTCAAATAGCAGCCTTATACAACCGTAATAAGTATGCAGAAAAGAACTGGCGATAACAATAGCAATTATCACCAGAGATGAGGTGAAAGCGACCAGTCAGGTGGAACGTTGGCGATAGCAATTCACTATCATTAGCTATGGAAATACGTGCGAGAATCATATGACAGATATTGGAAACACAGATGGGACGACTATCGTCAACCATGGGCGCGGGTTTGAGGACGGCGAATAATGAGTAGCCCACTGTCCGGTAGCAGTAGCAAGTCGTCGACGGTGCGTAGTGTAATAGTGTTTCACGCGTAAGCACGGCCGGTGCACACACAGGAATTTCAAAAAAGGAAATCCGTGATCCTAGAACTCTAAGGGCAACTAAAAACCTAGGTCTTAGTCAATAAAAGTCTTACACTCCCTCCATCCAGAGCGATAATAATAAATATTAGGCCTCCCAAAACCATAGCTCTATAAATGATAGTATTTTTTTGCAAATAAGTTAGAAAAAAATACTTTTATACATCAATTTCTTTTTTCGTCAGTTTAAACTAGATGAGACCAGTATTTCCTAGCTGACTACCCTAAGAAGAAATTAAATAAATTAATATTTCTACATATATAGATAAATTACACACAGACACAGAACAAATAATGGTGCTCATCACTCAAACATTTGTCCTGGGTGGGAATCGAACCCACGACCTCCGGCATAGCAGTCAGAACCACTAACCACTACCAACAGGCCAGTCAATAACACAAATGGAAACTTAGATATGTGTATAGTGAATTAGAAAGACGATTTTAAATTATAGTGGTGGATATGAAGATAATTACAGCGAAAGTAAATAGAAATTGTATCCGTCAGAAATTGTAGTCTGTAGTGACGGATTGAAGTGGAATCGCTTGAAAGTAGATTGTATTTGAACTGTATGGTTTTCATTTCACTGCTTTTTTGGTCGTCTCTGATGGTCTATGTATTCAGCATCTTTAAGGTAGAACTACACTGCGCACACATGTGCCACGTACAGTCTGGGCGTGTCGGTCTCCATACATTTTATATGGAAAGTAGACTTGTAGAGCTACACTAGATCCACGCCACGCGACGTCGTTCTACGTACAAATCAGGCGTGTTACACGTGTGCGTCTAATGTAGTTCTAGCTTGAACTCTCTCTAAAACCGTCCTCAAAATATGTACTTAAGAAAAGGACGCATCCATTTTATCTTTCAAATAGATTTAAAGTAACAAAAACAACAATAAGATCCGTATTTAATCTAAAACATTACATTAGACAATAAGCAACTTTAAACAGTCAACATCCTGTGAAAATCTCCGTCACCATCACAGCACACACAACTTTCTACTGGGGCCATACCTTCACTGCTGACAGGAAAACCCGGCCCTGGAATGCAAGGCAACGAAGAAACATAGGAGTGGGATTTAGCCAGTAAACGTCTGACACGCCCTCACGCTCCACCCAATGACGGGAGATGTCATTGGATGATATCCCACCTAAAAAACATCATCCTACTACTTTATCTCAACTTTATTATGTTTTCTTCCACCACACTACCACTAAATAACTATAATTACAGGAAAATTAAAAAACCCTACGCTAATTACAAATCTAAACTAAACTAAAATATGGCGTCAAAAAACTCTTCCACATCGCTGTCGACTGGTAATGTTCCCAAAAGACTGGCGGCATTGCCACGCTGTATGGCAATGCTTATCCTCCGTCCGACAACTTAGTTTTCCAAACAATAACAATCAATGTCGCAAGATCATTACATACGTGGCATCATCAGCACCAAGGTTGCTACGCAGGCTTGCTCTGGCAGACTGTCGCGCAATCGTCCCATGCTTACGAATAGGCGTGTGAAACTAGACTGAACTGATTGCACTCAACCCTATATAGTACACGCCAAAAAATTGCGGAAAAAACTGAAATCCACAACATAATTTTGTTTATGTGAAACCTGAATAATAGAATCAGAAACAGCCCCCCTAGCCAAGTTACAACCGTTTCGCTTGCGTCGAACGCTTCGAGTTGACCTTGCCGCCAATTCTTTTGTTCTGACCACGTGACTGAGCGTTGAGACGACGTCATTCCCGTACATTTGAAGATTTCTACAAGCGTTAACTATTGCAGATTAGAAACTTGGCTAGGGGTACTGAATCGATTCCAATAGTTCTTACACCATGTTAGATTTCTTCCCAAAAATATTTAAAAAGGTCACAATTTGGACGCCACCGACACTAAGTACAACTCAGGTCACGGTCGGTCATAACGGGCATTAGGCGCCACAGCAAACAGCTGGGTGAAAATGCAAAATAACCCCTCAGTCGCCTGGATGGCCCGGTGACTATGTATTTTTACTGACATATCCAGCTTCCCTATAACTTTGTGATCATTCATGATACAGTTATGAAAGGACATCATTCAAGTCTCGAACATTTTGTACCCAAAAATGAAAGTACCGGCCAGAAATAAATAATACTAGATTACGAGTATTAAACGAAATAATGTCCTGAAGATTTTTTACTATTACAAAAATCGTCTAAAGAATTATTTTTTGCATTTTCAAAGTCAAATAGCAGCCTCGGGGTTAATTCCGAGGCTGCTATTTGACTTTGAAAATGCAAAAAATAATTATTTTCCTACAATGTTTGGACCATTGACAAACAACCTAGCTAAGTAGCTTAGCTACCTGCTATTTTTAACCGACTTCTAAAAAAGGAGGAGGTTCTCAATTCCGTTGTATTTTTTTTTGTTTGTTACCTCAAATCTCTGTCGTTTATGGACTGATTTTCAATTTTTTTTTCCCTCTCACATGATATGCTTCCAGATTGGTCGTTTTAGTGTATTTTTTTAGTGAAGTCGGTTATTGAAAAAAAATCCTATAGACATTATTTCCCGTAACATTCCAGTATACATTTTTTGTTAACGGCACTTACACTTTAAACTCAAATAGCAGCCTGGGGGTTAATCCTAGACGTTCCTTGTAATAGTAAAAAATCTTCAGGACATTATTTCAGATAAGAATCTACTATATTTTCATCCTGGCCGGTACTTTCATTTTTGGGTACGAAATGATTGATCTCTTTTGTACCTACATAGATTTACATAAAAGTACTAGACACGTGTTTCGTTTTGCATATACTAAACCTAATGTTGCACATAAGTTCCTTATGCAATGCCTAAAAATGTCGTGTTCAACGATGTCAGTTATCATAAAAATGTGCTGTTCTACACAAAAACTCGGTATGCACGCACACACTGCCAGTTCCCACGCTCGGGTTGAGCCACGCGTGTTCCATGGTGTCTGCGCTAACTAGATAACGTTGGGAAACACGTTAACACCGTGACTTTCGATGGGTTTACGTTACGGCTGCATTTAGGTTTATAGGCTTTGAGATCAATCATTGTTACGGTGTTGCGTGATGAATGGGTCGTACGTTTTAACTCTTTGAATGTCGTAATTAGAGACACAATAGAAAGACAATAGCCTTATGTCGGACAGTGTAACTTAAGACATTCGAAAGGTTTGCAGTGCGTGTCTGTAAAGTTAGTAATATGTGTATTGTTAATGACGACGTTATTTCGGGAACAAAAGTTTTATTATAACCACTATTCTATTCTATTCCTAAATGCAAAAAAATCGCCTGCAAGTTTCATCAAATAACCAAACAAAACTTACAGCAAGTAATGCACCAGTTCTCAAATAAAAATGCCCACATTTCCATACAAGGATAGATAGAGCTCCAATTACGAGATGAAGTAACGAACTACATAATAAATTGAGGTCGCAATCCATACGTTTGCTTACACACGATTACTCGATTCGATTTAATTTAACGTTACCTTAACGAGAACCTATTACTTGTACGTCTTCATAATTAGATGCTTGCAAGAGTCAGAGATGGTATTATTATACTAATAATTAATTTTAAACAAAGTCTTTTTTTTTTAGTTGGGAAATCATCCAAAGACTTCACCCGCACAACACTTCGGTGGAGTGGAAGGGCGTATCAGACTTTTACTAAGTCCCAATCCTCTTCCTTCTGTGCCTTCGTTCCAAGGTACCAGGGCGCTCTTTCACACAATCCATGGCCCCAGTAGGCCTCGAGTGTACTTATTTCTCAATTATAAGCAATGGTGGCCCATGGTAAAGGCCTCGACTTATTACGTTTATACGTTGCGGATTCAAGCCTAGGCAGGCGCTTTTATCATCATCATTGCAGCCAAAAGACGTCCACTGCTGGACATAGGCCCCAAGTGTCGCCACATTGACCGGTCGTGTGCATCTCGCATCCATCGGTACTTGGTGTAATTTATTTCATCACTACTGTTCTCAAAACGTTAAAGGAAAACATCGTGAGAAAATCATCATGTCATAAATAAATCCAACAATTCAAAGATATGTAACGTTCACCAACTCGCACTGGGCCTGCGTGATGGATTACGGCCTTTTCGCTCTCATAGAGAGGAAGCTTTAGTCCTAGCAGTGGGAACATAGTAAGGCTGATTATGCTATATTCACGGGATCACCTCGCTGCCGTCTCCTGTCGCGGCGGCTGGGGTGTGAGGATGTCCTTTCCCTCTCAATTGCACCCATCACATCGATAGTATCTCTTGTGCAGAAAGAACCAACCGCATCCTTTTCCTTCTCGCTGCAGACCTTGGCATGAACCAAGACCAAGTGCGAAAGTATATTATAAAGACCACACATTTCTTAATTACCATACCTACAGCCTACAATTATGTGGATAGCCAGGTAGCCGGGTATGTTCCGTGCCGTCCCATCAGTAATAGCTACTGTATAATTAAATTAATTGCCAAATGGGTGGTGGCAACATGCTTCTAGTTGATTACTTTACGATCAAAAGATTACGAGATAAAAGTTACGATAGCGTTTACCGTCTTTTGCTGACAATCTTGTTAGGGAAAGATGCTGATGGTGATATTTCTTATTAAACCCCAAGCGAACGCGCATTTATTGTGTCTATTTTGTCTCAAATTGACGGTATCTGAAAGGTTAAAGGGGAAGCCAGATAGCTGTAAAGAGGCGGCCAGATAGATGTAAACTATCGTCCCAACCAAGGTGACCTTGCTAGTTGTAATCCGTGTAGAGCAGTTGTAAACCATGACTTGGAAAGTGATCTATTGCCAATCCTTTGTGGATTGCGGCTACTATATTCTTGCTAACGACCTCAACCTCTTCTTTTGCATCTACCACAGCATCAGCTTTCTCATTACCGCCTTTCTCCCCGATCATAGTGATAATGTTGAAATGCTCGATTGGATCAAATTAATCAATGTCTTACGCGTGAACTCGTCTATAAGTCTTGAGAACGAGTGCATGTTGCGTCATCGATGCTGCCTTACTTGTATTGGATGCTGTTACCAATGAAATGCTCTTAATTTCTTGTCTAACATTCGCTCACGATCGTCTTATTAGTAGATAGGTAGACGTCACGACGAATCGATTACAGCAAGTGAGGATAACATTCTGTCAAATGGAAAGATTTTGATTAAAAATTGCTGTTCACAACTTCTCATAATATTGTTGGAATGCAACATTTCCGAGAAATACTCGTAGTTCTCAAAATCGACCTTTTTGATTTGTCGGGTGATAAGTATTTTTTCTGTTTTTCCTGATAGCTACAACCTAGAGGTCTTTACGTCAAGAGTGAAAAGGTTAATTCTAAGCAAACGTGCTCCATCGTCAGCCACATCGTCGCTTACCATCGGGTGAGATAGTGGTCAAACGCGTGTTTATCCATAACAGAAAAAATGTGCAGAAAAAACCGCTATCAACGTGTCATGTTCTTCTAGTTTTATAGGCGTCGTGACCCTAAATCAACACTGGTTTCTCTTTGTTTTTACAAGCTTTTATTTAGTTTCACCTGTCCCGATGTTTGTCTGTCAACAAATCTTGTAAATTAAATTTGACCCACTTCCCGATTACCGATTGGGTTGAAATTTTGCATGCATGTGTAAATCAGATGACAACGCAAAATTATTGTGACAAGGAGCTGATCTGATGACGGAAGCGGAATGTGGCTATAGGAACTTGGTAGTTAAACGACACAACCCCATCGAGTTTGGGCTCGTATGATTCGTCTTGACGAGCATTAATTATATAGGTATACCGGGCTATAAAAGCTTGATATGAAAAAAAGATTATCATTAAAAGCTTGTTTAAATGTTACTTTATACAAGGAATTACTCTCGAGTAGTAGGTATGTTAACTTTGTATCTGGACAATACAAATATTTGTTCCGTGCGAGATAGAGATGACGGCGAGCTACAGACATTCACGAAAGAAAACCAGAGACGGTCACCCTTTCGGTACGGGCACACTCGGCGCTTTCTATTAGTTATTTTGTTCTCTTTTACATTGTGCTGTGACTGTAATAAATAAAAGATTTTCTATTCTATTAAACCTTTCAAATAAATAGATATGGCACACGAGGATGACTATGAATAAATATACGGTTAGAAAAATGGAACAGGTTTCCCAGAGGCTTCCCAAGTTCACTTAAACTCAGAGCCGAGCAAAGCCCCAGCATAAATAGTCCTACCATCCTCACTCCACATAAATTCAAACACTACATTGTATCTCCGGCCGGCGTCCGGAACAGCGTCCGGCTATTTCACGGTCTGCTCCCGAACAATGGACATCACTTGTTTGTTTTAACAAATGTTTGCGGAGACCTTGGAGTTATGCTGGTTGCACACTTTTGTATGCATCATTTGTGATTATGACAAGAGATATACTATGGCGATATGAATAAGATTAGTAGAGCTTAAAATGGTGTTAACACTTGGAGAATAATCTCTGTGTACGTATAGTTGACGGTACAGGCGCGATATAATAATGGCAATTTAGATATCTTTGTTGAGTCTTGGTCACTCATCTCAACTAACTTTCAAAACGCCAAGTTGTTAACGTTGAATAATAAACAGTTCACTTAACAGTTCGGTTAAGGCTTATAGTCCCTTGAACCATCTGAACGAAATTAAATGATCACTACTTTCGTACCCGTTTAAGCGACAGTACGACTATCTGTGCATTTGTTTGCGGTCAGCTGCACCTGGACAGAGTCCCGCTGACTTTTAAATCCATTTTCTTTGCGAAATATTGATTGATTTACCTATGCAATGTTCACTTTGAAGAATATTTAACTACCAATTTTTATGTGTAAAAAAGTTTCTAAAGATCCAAGCCGTTTCGAAGGAGTAGGGAACAGTTGCGAATGTGATGTTGTTGTATGTAATATTTTTTTTAGACAAAAGTATTAATAGCACGAAAAAATCAAATGTTTATAATGTTGTTCATGAATCTAAAATAAACATATATTTTTTTCAAACCTATTAACCTGGCCGTTACCGAGGAGTAGTCTCCAAAAAGTCACTGATTTATAGCACTTTTCGGGCGCTTGGGCCTTAAGTTGCGTTTAATTAAATTAAAATTCATTTAATTAGGACAACAGTGATCCATATTTTGTTAGTATTAATGAACGGTCCAGGCCTATTTATTTTATTTTTTTGCCGAGGTATAACGATATCGCGTACTAGTCACCAGTAATATACTTTCATGAGACGCCATTTTAGAGAAAACTCGTAGTGTCTTTCATTGTTTATCACCCACATTCATAGACCATAGAGGTCCTACGACTGACTGACTTTTATATGAACGCTCAGCAAAAACTATTAGACTAGGATTGTGAAATATTGCACAAGGTATCCTTATACTTGGTGATCGACCAAGAGAGGGGTTTCCAAAGTTCACTCTTTAAGGGTATGAAACGGGGTTCCAAAGTTTGTATAGAGAGACCAACTTTCACGCGGGCGAAGCTGCAGGCAGAAGCTAGCCTCGTATATGGGTTCTGTGAAGAAATAAATCAAAACTCCAGCCCATCTCTTCTACAACATCTCTACCTCTATCCACAAGTAACCTAACCTTCATCTTTGCAGCCACAACAACAGCAACAGCATCTCCACTCTCATCACCATCTTCCCCATCACCATCATCACCAATAACCCGGCGGCCCTTCCGCGTGACCAGTCGCCGGCGCCTCATCTCCACCACCACCACGACGACCACGCTAGCTCCTACGACTACAGTGGTTGCGACTACTCCTGCTCCGCAAGCGGTCACCAATGCGTATGAGGATGAAGAGTCGCTACAGGATATTGGAGACATCGGTAAGTAAATATACAAATAACAACTAAACTCGTTAAAAAATAAAAGGCTTGTTTCGACATTCGAGAAAGACCCTAAGTATGTAACTTGGAATAAAATTGAAAGAAATAATTAAATAATGGGGCCGGTGTAACAGTAGCAATTTCAGCTGTTTTAGTAATAACTACATTACATCGGACAAGTCGCTAGGTATTTATTGTTTTAAGAATTGCTGTCGCTTGAGCAGTCGGTATTGTATTAAAAATGGGTGACAATTAAAGACGAGAGAACAACACAATTACTGCAAAACACAATAACAATAGTACAAGTAGGTAGTCGTTTTTACAATTAGAAAACTTAAGGATCCTACCGATGAAAAGATAAACCAAAAGACATCGTGGCTTTTACATATAGGTATACGTAGGAGAGATAGGAACGGGGGAGATCGTCAAAATACAGTATAGGTACCGGCACGAATCTTGAGCGCTCGGCGTCAGAGTGGCATACATTGGCGAGCCAATCGTCGTCGTTGTTAAATTCAAATTCAAATTCAATTCTATAACACGACGGCGCGGCGAGCCAATCACTGACACTCCCTGCCCTCGCGTCTCTCTTCTGCGCAAATGAAGGTCAGCGCTCAAGATTCGTACCGGTACCTATAATAACACTTTATTTTATCAAAGATGCTCTTAATAATAAACATTGTACGTTAGCCACAAACAATCTAGTCCTTTTTTGTATTCAAAACATAAAATCTATTAATATATCAATAACTTATTTCATAACAGATGCCATCGAAGACCCAACCCTTGAACCTAAAGTACCCAAAAAGACCAACAAAGTCCAACGTCGTCCGCTAGTCAATTTGAAAGACGATGCCAAAGACCAGAACCCTTCAGCAACCAATGAGGAGGAGAACAAGAGACAGAGCAAGAAGTACAGCGCGAGCATCAAACAGAACCAGTTGAATGACCTGCTGAAGCTGAAGAGTCAGGAGGAGACGACTACGGAGACGAAGACGACTGTTGAAGGTGAGTACCAACCAACTCACCTTCAACAGTACTATCTACCAAGATAGTACTGTTGAAGATGAGGCTCCAGGGCCTTACCATGATGTCTTCAAATGTCAGTTGTGCGAGCGAGAAAGAGATGGAACTATACACCTCATATAGTTTCATACCTTTAACAGTTCAATTTAGGTCTTCAAATGGTGTTAAGAGCTTGTGATCGAGCCTCTAATCTCTAACAGTAATATCTGTCCGTTTTCCCTTACTGTAAGCGATAGTTAAAATGGATTGCCATTAAAACCCTGTTCGATTTTCAGCACTTGGCTCAACATCGAGTATTGTAAATCCAACAGTATGTTGAGTAATATTCAAATTTTTATTTAAGCTTCTAAGAATGTTTGTACCTATTATTTTTCTTGTCATTGGATTTGGATTGAAGGTTTAACAGCCTATATTTGAAATGAATAGAGTCTGTCTAATAAGTCAACTACTTGGGTAATTATTAAGGTAAAATGAAATCTGATGTAGTCAACGCTGGTTTAATAATCAAGGTTGATTGAGAGATACTGATCATTGTTTACTAATAGAAGAACCTTATAAAACGTATCGAATATAGGTATTTTGTAAATAATTAAATATTATACAAAATTCCCAATTCGGTTGACTTTTTAGACACTAATAATTATAAATTTTTAACAGTCAATACCGGTCAAAACAAATTTCATATTCAATGTCAACAGAATCATACTTCTTGTAGCATCTCATAATGTCCTCTTTTTTACAATATTCCAACACGAAGACACAGCATAGAAACACTTCACAATTCTTCTTAAAAACTTTACAAAACATAAAAATTCTCTTTCAGATTTCAGTGCCGAAACAGCCCTAGCAATAGCAGCACACAAACTTATCACAGCTCCCTTACCGAGCATACAAGACTTCGAAGAAGATGTCGTACCTACGAGAAAGACGCAGACCACTGTAGAATACAAGTACACGAGTCGAGAGTATAACACGTACACGGATAGCAGAACACCTACTTACGACGAATATCAAAGTACCCCCGTTTACAGAGGAACGGGAACCTACGAACAAACTACAGTTTACAAAAACCCAACCTTCGATACCACTAAAACAGCTATAAACTTCGATACTACTAAAGATGTAACTGATTTCGATAACACTAAAGAAGTAACCGATTATGAAACTCCTAAAATAGCGACTGATTTAGAAGCACCGAAGTATCCAACAACGTCATCTATTTACAAGACCGATTATACTCAAACCTCATCAGAGCCGTTTACTTCAGAATTTGACGCTTCTAAGATATCTACCACTACTTATAATATTCCAAAATCGACGGCATATCCTAATACAGTGAATACTGCGAATACGGCGAATTTGGAGTTTATCCGAAGGAATCCAAATGATTATTCTTTCACTTCTGCTTACGAATTTCCTAAAACCATTCCTACTTTTACTCCAAGGTCACCTTCTACCATTTTCGCCAATACAGCGACGAACGAGGACTTTGGTAGGTCAACATTCGGAAGTAGTTACGACTCGCAGAATAATTTCGTTTCCAAAAATGCTTACCTGCCAAAAGCAACTGCGACGAACTTCCCAACCAACACAGTACCTTCAGAATACACCCGAACAACTGCCAATACTTACTTGGACACTTCAACAGAATTAGCGTCCAAGACATCCCCGACTTACGTGCCAAAATTCCCGACAACTGACTTCCAAAACACGATAAACCAAGACTTTGTAAGAACGACACTCAACTCTTACGACAATACGCAAACAGAACTGAATGCTCCTAAAATCTCTTCGACTGTAGCTCCTTCCACGAGATACTTCGAAAGGACGACCTTCGTAGATACACCAACTGAGAACTCGCCAAGAATTTCAACAGCTTTCGAGCCAAAATCAACAGCAACCACCAAGTTCGCAAGAAGCGGTTCCAGATTCAATCCATCGTCAACAGATGCAGCGCCCACTGGATATACCGGAGTCCAAAGATCTTCAACTTCGAGGTATAGGACTGAGAAGCTGATACCGGTACCAGTGGAGAATACTGGCTACTCTACTGTTTCGTACTCTGGACCTAGTCAAGAGCCTTCGTACTTCACCAGGGAATATCTTCTGGAATCGCCTGTGACGAAGACTTATGATGGTAAGTAAAATTTAACATTAGTAATTTTTTTTTAAGACCCCTACCCCACTTTCCTCTATGTAGAATACGATCCTCATTGGCTGATAGAGACAATAAGAAATCTGGAAAGAAACTGACTAGCAAATCAATTGATTGGTGATGGTGGTAACATCAGGAAGTCACGAGAAGAGAATAGTTTACTACTTAGCATCAGTATTCCAAATTGCATGCAACTTTTTTTCCGCCAAGCCTGTTCCATCATCGGACCTCCAGGTGCTAGGCGATGCACCACTGTTACATCGGATAGGAATATTTTAGACACATACACACAACAAGTTTTTGAAACACATTCGTTGCGCGTACAGCTAAGGACTGGAATTCCTTGCCAGATTCTGTTTCCTGATAGCTACAACCTGAGGGTCACTAAGTGAATAGTTAATAGGTTACTTCTAGGCAAGCGTGCTCCAACGTTGACCACATCATCGCTTACCATCGGGTGATATAGTGGGCAAACCCGAGCCTATACGTAATAATAATTACAAAATAAAACTGCCCACGATACCCTCCATTTACAAAATGAGTTTAACTTCCAATATTCTAAAGGCATAATTTCCCCACAGACGAATACCAATATCTATCACCAGTCACGACCCCACAAACGCCGGCGACCCCACCGACACGCAAGGTCATCAGAAAGAAGATCCAGCGCAAGATCTCGACCACCCTGCGGCCCACCGAGGCTCCATCGTCCACCACGCCAGTACCACGCCGCAAGCCCACCAAGCAGCCCTTCGAGAAGATTGCGAAGGTGCCCAAGAAGACGTACCGCCCGATTGTGAACTATGACTACTATGATGACAGTGATGAGAAGGTTGCTGTGAAGTACATGGAGGGGACGAAGATTGTGGTGCATGATAATGGTGAGTTAACTATTTTAGCCATAGTTCTAAGGCGACCAGTACAATGTCATGCAAGCGTCAATCAATTCCGTCAATCATGAATTATGGTTTTCGTCAATCAGTACTAAAAAAAACCGGCCAAGAGCGTGTCGGGCCACGCTCAGTGTAGGGTTCCGTAGTTTCCCATCCGTCACAATAAGTGTGCCCACTTACGAGTTTAAAAAAATGCTTGCATATACGATTATACTACAAATTTAGTCCAGAAATTATTTTGTAGAACCCTTTTGTCTTTTTTGTACAAAAACTGGGCTTTCCATCAAGTTCAAAATAATTTTCCTAGAAAGTCCTTATAAAGTTCTACTTTTCAGAATTTTTTCATATTTTCTAAACTTATGGTTCAAAAAGAGGGGGGGGACACATTGTTTTTTACTTTTGGAGCGATTATTTCCGAAATTGTTGACATTATCAAAAAATGATTTTAGCAAACCCCTATTAATTTTTAAATACCTATCCAACGATATATCACACACTAGGGTTGAAATTAAAAAAAAAATCACTTCCCACTTTACATATAGGGAGGCTACCCTAATAAAAAAAAACACAAAGACAGTACAGATACTTGCGAACCGCCCCAGATTCGCACGGGCGGTAAAAATATTTGGAATTCTCGGCTCTTCTCTACCATCATATACATGTAAAACCTTCCTCATGAATCACTCTGTGTAGTGGTCGACTGCATAGAAATTCGTTCGGTAGTTTTTGAGTTTATCGTGTTCATAATAGAGGCAGACAGATGCGCTGGGGTACTTCGTGGATCCGACGCGCTGGGGTACTTCGTGGATGAGGATACTATCTTATCAACAGAATTTCACATTGAATCGACTGCAACTAAATTGTTAAGCCTCGTGTACAAAAAAGTGCCCATAATATACATGACGCGCAACACTCGTGACTGGTGTTATTCTAGCGGTTAGTGGTTCTTTCAGTTATGCCGGAGCTCGTGGGTTCGATTCTCGCCCAAGACAAAAGATGGCGTTATGTGAAAATTGTGTAAAAAAAAATTGTCTACCATGTCCGGCGTCACGTGAATGTGTCCTCCTGTCTAAGATATCACTGTCTTTACCAAGTTATTTAACTCATATTTTAATTTATCTTCGCAGGTCAAATCGAGTGTCTAGACATTGGTAACTTTCCTCATCCGAAATCCTGTAAGAAGTTCATCTCTTGCGCCCGCATTGATAACGGCTCGCTCCTGGGCTGGGAGTACATCTGTCCTAAAGGTCTCAGCTTCGACCCCGTCGGAGGCATCTGCAACTGGTCGGCAGGCCTTGGATGCGATGAGAAGGACATTTGAGATAAACCTGGAATTATCATGGTGTAGAAAAATGTATGTGAATTAGGATCAAATTGGACTGTTTTTAACCGACTTCGAAAAGGATGAGGTTCTATGTTCGGCTGAATATATTTTTTACAAACTTTAATTGAGGATTTTAACGTGTTAAAGTTTTCTATGTTGAAACTTTTGACAATTATAGCAATAATGAAAATTATGCCTCATAAAGGTGAACGCACACATAAATCCGAGCCGAAAGTGTCGAACGAATCGAAGAAAAGAATTTTATATTCTTTATAAGAAATCTTATGAAACTCCGCACACCTAACTGCGTCTAATCGTCCGAATCTCAAAAAATGGAAGAACTCCAGAAAACCAGAATAAAGAATTTTATAATTCTTTTCTTCCGATTCGTTTGACGCTTAAGGCTCGAATAAGTGTACGTCCACCCAAAAAGTATTTTTGCAAGTAAGTAACTAAATTAACTTACAAAAATACGGAATTGAAAAGTTACTTAAAAAAAAACAAAACAATAAACAAGTGTAAATAAAAATCGTGATTAGTTATATTGATGCAACAATTTATTACTCATTATGTTATGTATTTAATTTAATTTCACATATTGACTTATTATTTCAGTCTTTTACCGTATCTTTATTTTAATATTTATGTTAATTAACAATGATAACAAAATTTTATAAAAAAATCTTTGTGATATTTAACTATCATGTATCTTTGACTGAAAAAGTAAATTAAATTTTATAAATAAATATTTTAGAAAAAAAGGAGTAAGCCAAGTGATGGCACGATCTGAGTGGTCTGACAAAACTTTGTCATTTTCATGACAACTTTTTGTCACTGTTACAAGATTTTGTCATTAGTCATTGCACTTTTTTGTCATAGACTGACAACATTTTGTCAAAGGCAAAAGTATAACTTAAAAGTTATAAAAACATTCAGTCTTTTTCTGTAATGCCGTTTACTCCTTGTAATTATAATTCTAAGTCAAAACCTGGTACATTTGTATCAAATTCGTACGAACACTGCCAATAACATACTCGTAGGTTAGTTCGTGTACAAGCGTGTAGGTACCTAGGTACTGGGCAGAGAGAAATCCTGAATGTACCCGCTGTTGTGGATTTACATACATTTCAGAATGTGCCTTAATTATTTTACAATTTTAGCTATAAGATTTATTGAGACAAATAAAAACATAAAATTATAGTTTCTCTGTTTTATTATAACTTTACCCTGCCAACATAAACTGCTTTATGATGAAAATCTAGTAGCAGTCGAGAGTATGAATCTCAATCTGATCTTTCAAGGACGTAAACTACAATTTGATACAGCTGGCGACTTCACCAGAGCTCAGTATAAAAGTGATCATTCTCCTTTACCAATGCAAAAGCAAAGCTATCACAAATGAAAATGATTTATCGAATAATATTTATGATTTTATTCGCGTTATGATTTTTTTGAAATATAAAGAAACTTTTTTTACTATCTGTTCAACCGATTTTAGCTTCTATATCGTAGAAATAAGGATGGCATTAAAAGCAAAAAAAGTGGTTACAATACGAACTATTTACTGCAGCCGCCATTTGTCATGCCACGGGTAATAAAAGTCAAAATCGGTTTGACAGACAGTAAAAAAAAGTTTTTTTGATTTCTAATGTTATTTTGATTAGAGTATAGGTACTAGCTGCTAGCAGCAGCTTCACATCTCAAGCACAAAATAGATAGGTACAGAAGGCAATCTCGTGTATGTACTTCACTTTTTATACCTACGCTCGGTGGACGCACACTAATGAGCGTTTGAGCCGGAACAGTTGCCCGATTCACGTAATGAAAACCGTAACGATATCGTAGCGATTTAGTCGTTTAGACCATTTCAGTATTCACATCCATCAATCGAGTTTGAACGACACTGATTTTAAAGTCGTTTGAAATTCGTCGATTTAAAAAAAAAATCTGTATTACATTATCCTAGTAAAACACTTATTAATGTAACTGTTCGACGAGTGATTCGAGACGCGACCGAGATATCATGTCTGTGAGCGGTGTCGGTGTCTATGTGTGCGTACCTATGTATCTATTTTGTGTCTCTAGGCAATATACTAACGTAATTAAAACGAATCCTATGTGATATTCCAGGACATGGACTACCCGTGTAACGTTTCTTCGAAATCATAAATAATACACAAGAACGTAATCTTAAAAATATAATTTATTCTATAAATAACCTATTTACAGCGTCCTCTTACTAATATTAACGTATCCTATCCCTACACACGTCATCTTGACCTTGCTGGCGGGCGTGACCTCTTCATCATCAGATTCCTCGCCTTCAGACCCTGAGTGCTGCACCTCCAGCTTGAACATCACGCCGAAGAACTCTTTAAGGTGTTGCAGGAAGGTTATTGTGTAGTCTGAGAGGGGACCGATCTGGGAAATATAAAATAGTAATTAATTAGGTTTGTAGACGAGCAATGTAGGCCTAGTGACGCGGGTTCAAACCCAGCCAGGTGCATTACTTTGTATAATTTATTTCATCACCCATGCTCTCAAAACGGTGAAGGAAAGCGTCGTGAGGAAACCGGCATGTACTAGAAAAAATCGAAGACATGTGACAATCTTTGAATTCACACTAGGTAAGCCTGGTAGATTACGGCCCAATCCCTCTCCTAGAGAGGAGGCCCGAGTCCCATCGTTGGGAACATTATAAGGCTGAGGCTCTGACATTTAATTATGATAGGGATTTTAACTTATTTACGAAGCAAACGACTCGTGCAAACGTCAAGCACTCAATACTGCTGGTTACGAGTGTTTAAGAACGTTCGTCTGGACCGTACCCGGAAAACAGGCTATACTAGCTTTTGCCAACGGCTTCACCCGCGTGAAAGTTTTGTCCAAACAAACTTCAGACATCGGTTTCATCCGCTTAGAGGCAGAATTTTGGAAAATCGTTTCTTAGTGAGCACTAAGAGCCTACGTCATAAAAAGAAACCTTTGGAAAATTTTACGCTCCTACTTTAAGTTCATTCATTCGTAGTCTATTATCATTTATGTTTGCCTAATGTACTGAACAGCTGATATTTTTTTCGCAATTTTGGCTTTGCTCCCATAATAAAAGTTGTTGGTTATCATGAGCACAATCACGTGTTTAAGTATCGTACACTAATTGCCGGTCACCCTATATATACAATACATATATTCTACACGCCAAAGGGTGCTGCATTTTTCCGTCAATACAGTATTTTAAAAGCAACTTACAATGCATTCACTGACATCCTTCTGCCCGAGCGCCATCCACAAAGCACAGAGCCACTGGAAGGAGGAGTCGACCGCGCCGCCGCGGTAGATCTCATCCAGCAGCCGCTGAGCGCACTCGCGACCCAGGTCCTCGGGGAGGGTGATGTCACCGGTGCCGACATCTGTGGATTTCTGGAAGGAAATAAATAGTTATGAAATTGACCCAAAGATAAAGTTGGATAGTATCCTATCAAAAGATACCTACGCGTACAGCATAGGAATGACATAGCCTGGCGGTAGCAGGAGTCCAGCTGGGTCGAAGCCTACTGTGGCCAGGGTCTAGTTCCGAAAGGGAGGCTCGGCCCCAGTATGAAAGGCAAGAAGTAACTGTTCCCGCGCGCCTCAAGGAGTTGTCAGCAACAGCAGGGGCCTAGCGAAGCCTACCGGGGCCATGGTTAGTTTCGAAAGACAGCTCGAGACCCGGTATGAAGGCTTAAAGGCACGGGATGGGTTTTTTAGTCAGTAAGAGTCTGACAATATCTCCAGCTCCGCCCAAGGGCGGGGATTTGGATGATTTATAACCACCGAAAAAAAAACATTACCCTGGCGGTTTCTTTTACAACCTAGGGGTCTTTAAGGCAAGAGTGGCTAGGTTACTTACTACTAGACAAGCACACTCCATCATCGACCATATCATGGCTTACCATCAGCTGAGATAATGGTCAAAAGCGAGCCTATACGTAATTAACAAAAAATAAAAATACTTTTATGGAATCGAAAGCTTCTCTATGAATTGTATTTGTTTCTTTTCACATATAATAGGTACACTTTTATGTACTTTTACACTAACATATTTTTAAGTAAAAAATATAAATCTTGTATCTGAAACAAATCCCGCCTTTTTGGAGAAGGAAATTTTGAAATAACTTGTCCTACTCTGTATAGAACTAGAGGAAGTGACAGACTTTTACAGACTAAAATGCACCCGTGTTCCTTCACTTAGCCTTACGTTCCAGGATCACGGTGACACTTTCGAACAATCCTGAAGACCTCGTACAATTACCGGAACGGATCTTGAGCGCTAGCTTCAAGTTGCGCAGAAGTCAAATATTCGGTCTCTTTAGTGGTGCGAAGTGAGACGCGGGGACGAGGAGTGTCAGTAATTGGCTCGCCGCGCCATCGTGTCATAGACGTCACTCGTAATTCGTTCCCTTTGTTGCTGCATGTACCTAACAACGAAGACGATTGGCTCGCCAGTGTATGGAATGCGCAAAGCGATCCCCACTCTGACGCCGAGAGCTCAAGATACGTTCCGGTAATTGTATAGTCATGAAAGAAACCATAATTATAAGTTAAACTTACAGCCTCTGCGCAGTAGAACGTCTTCTCATTCGTCTCAGCAACCAGGCTGATGCCGAAGCCGGGGCTCTTGCCCGCGTTGGAGCCGCGGCACTGGTCCGTGTTGATGTACACGTCCGGGATGAAGTTAAGCATGACCTAGATATAAGAGAATCAATGTGTTATGATTTATAACTTTTATTTTAGACAATATTAGATCTCACTTGCATACTATTTTATGAGAGCAAACTTGTACCTCAGACTTGTGAAAAATTGAATTCTTTTTTACAGAAAATACAATTCGGAAGTCGGCATATCTACATTTGTTTCTTCATTACTTAACACCGACTTCCGAATTGTATAGTTATCTTGCACTCTTTAGTGTATTTTTGGATTTAGGTTGGTTACAGTTTTTAGGAAAAAAAAAAATACTCCTGAGCGGAATGTAAGTGTGCCAGCTCTATACTAAGGTACCTATAGAATTTAACCATTACAAGTGTGCTTATAAAATTTCAAGAGTCCCTTCTATTTATCCAGGATCCCATCATCTGATCCTGACCTTGGGACTAGCTGAGAAGCTCTGTCTTTGCAAGGTTGACTGGTAAAGAATACCAAGTCGCATTAAGCCCTTCTATGTAAGAAAGAAAGAAAGAAAACTATTTTATTTGGCATACACTCTCGTAGATACACACAATGTAGTAACAACATGTAGACACTAATAAATTATTATAATATAAAAAAAAGACAACTAACAATGTGTGTCTCAAGGCGGCGCCAAACGGGTCCAGTTCAGCAATAATGCCAGACAACTACATGGTAGTTGCCTGACGCTGGTTTTCAACTGAACCTTATTTCGAGTGTACGGCTGAAAATTGCTTTATTTTTAATACTGAGTTATTAGTGATTAGGTGTTGGGTAAATAAATTACATATATACTATGTGCTACTACTGTACTACAACATAAAATAAATAATTATAATAATAATAATAGGCAAGCGTGCTTCATCGTCGACCACATCATCGCTTACCATCAGGTGAGATAGTGGTCAAACGCAAGCCTATCATTAATAAAAAAAAAAAAAAAAAAAAAAATATTCCACATAATAATTATAATATTCCACAACTACCACACAACGCCGTATAGTCCCAAGCTAAGCAGAGCTTGTGTTATGGGTACTAGACAACTGATAAACATACTTATATATTTCTAAATACATACATATTACAGATAAATTACACCCAGACACAGCTCATGCTCATCACATAAACATTTGTCCTGGGTGGGAATCGAACCCACGACCTCCGGCATTGCAGTCAGGGCCACTAACCACTAGACCAACAGGCCAGTCAGAATAAATGATTATGCATAATCTCACCCCCTTCGCAGCTTCCACAACTCTGTTAGCCATGGTAGGCGAGACCCGCAGCGCGTACACGACGCCTCGTATCCTCTTCACAAGCCCCCATTGTGTCCACTGTAGCGGACGTAAACTACGTCGCACTGGGCACTTGAATACTACCTCTCCACCGCCGAGTGGTGGCGCACCTGAAAAATTGTTTAGTATCAATAATAATTTTGATATAAGTGAAGAAATTTTTCATTGCAACTGAGGCGGAATTCACTCGAGCTGTAGGCGAGATCGTTATGGAACCGAGTGCTGCAGTGACCTATTTCCACGTGTATCAAGCACCGTTTTTCAACACACGAAGAAATAAATAAACAGGGGTTGAAGCACAAGGCGTCGCTTAGCGCCTTGCCTAATACGATACATGCACTAAATTGTGGCGGGAGGAAGTAAATTGCGTGTCTAAAAGAGGTGAGATAAAAGTGGGTTTTCAAGCAAAATGTATAGAAAATGCTTTTTTTTTCTATTTAGCACAGGTGGCTGTGTGATAGAAGCAGTGTGAATAATTCCTAGAAAAAAAAATGCCTCTCCATTCTGTGCCAATCTGTAAGTTAAGTATTATGTAACAGTTGTTATCAGTAGGGAAGTTGCCAATTTTAAAAACTGTCCACTAAAATGTTGGGTTAGCTTCAGACTTTGGAAAAAAGTATACTGACCATTGTCAGTTACAGTCTGTAATCTACACTAATATAATAAAGAGGTTAAGTTTGTTTTTCTGTTTTTTTGTTTGAAGGAGGTAATCTCTGGAAGTACTGGTCCGATTGCTAAAATTTTATCACCGGTAGAAAGTTGCTTTATTCCTGAGTGACATAGGCCATATTTTAAGTACACAGGCGAAGCTGCGCGCAAAAGCTAGTTATTTAGCAAAGTAAAACATCTTCTTTCATGGTGTGGCCAGAACAGTACCACATGCCAGTCCATTGAAGACATAGTAATAATATCAATTGAAAAAAATCACATTGAATCAACAATCACAAATCTTTGGACTTACCTCTCCTCACAACCTTCAACTCAAGTCCATCATCAACTAATATGAACTTGAGCAGCACCGGCAACGCTGATGTCTTGATCTTATCCACTGAGACGTCCAGATCACTGTGAGTGACTCCCTGGAGGACAGCGTTCAGCGGCTCTTTGCAGAATGGACCAAGAGCTAGAAGGACTTCTAAGTAGTAGCCTGAAAGTATAAACAAAGTTATTAACCTTTCAAATCCCATCAATTAGAGACACAACAGAAAGACAAAGAGAGAGTGAACCCCGGTGTTCACCTGGGGTTTTAATATATATAATAATATATATCCACAACGATCACACAATGCCGTCTAGTCTCAAGCTAAGCAGAGCTTGTGTTATGAGTACTAGACAACTGATAAACATTTATTTATTTCTAAATACATATCATACAAAAATTACACCCAGACACAAAACAAATGATTGCTCATCACACAAACATTTGTCCTGGATGGGAATCGAACCCACAACCTCTGGCATAGCAGTCAGGGCTACTAACCACTAGACCAACAGGCCAGTTGTTAATGAAAAAAGAAGGGTGTTATCTCTTACAATGCAATCCAAACAAGAATAGGAACAATTGCCGCCTTGTGACATCACATCATACTGTCAAATCGAAGAATGAATATGGTGAGCAAAACCAGATTTTTTTTAAAATTTAATTTATTTATGAACGTTAATGTTTTATCAGAATCCAGTTCTTCAAATTTGCCCAATTTCTTGCCATTTGATGCAACATGGCAATTGATCCTATTCTTATAAGGAATGCATTGTACTAAAGGTTTTCAAATATTGGTAAGTATTAAGGGTTCTTCAATTCAGAGTATTATTATTTATTTATTATAATTTTTATTGTACACCACATAAACAAAAATACAGGACAAACATTTAAAAGAATAAGTGCACAATGGGTGGTCTTATCGCACAGGGCGATCTCTTACAGACAACCTTATCTTATAACCAGACACTGAAAAATGTAGTTTTAACAAATTTCAATTATTATTAACTAAATCACGAGTTTCTTGTGTGTGAAAATTAAGTAGGTGACTTTTATAGTAATAAAGATAATAACGCAGGGTTAACCTGCATAGAATATACAGAAATACAAATAAAATGATAACATGGTTGAAATTCTCCAGAATGTGGGAGCCTGTGTATAGACGATGCCACCGTGGTCGCTTAGGAAGAGGTAGCAAGACGGTCTAAACATTTACCGTAAGGGCTGGTTTGAGGTTGCTCGAGTAAAGAATACCTGGACGAATTTGTAAGTTCTTTGCAAGTGGGCGAGTGAATTCTAAATTTAAAACAGTACATACTAACCTATACCCCGCTGTGGGCTACAACTGTGTGTAACTTGTCCGCCAACCAATATTCCTGGCTGGTAATACACCGAAGTTCCAGTCTCACTCAACTCCACCCTGGTTCCGTTCGTCACCTTGTCCAGAAGTCGAATTAAACTCACTTCATACTCCCGAAGACCCGGGTCATCATGCGTACTCCGAATCTCTTCTATTTTAATTGTACGACCACTTAGTGTGGCCAACAACAGCCTTTGGCGAAAGAAATTGCTGCCCTTATATACTATTAAGTCATTATGCACTGTCGCTACCATTTTATCACGTTTTTTTGGTAAATTATAGAAGTAAACATTCGGCCAAATAAAAACACGTGTGGTAGAGCACAGACCACAGCACAGACTAAAAAAATAAAAATCTGTCAACTGTCAAGAAGACGAATGACAATTACCCGCGATCCGATTTACGATTCGACGATACCTAACGCGGTCAGCTCGTCAGTAAAATCGTTGGTGTTGGTTTGTTATATGAATAAAACATAGTACGAACACATGGCTTAAAAAACTAAGTGTCCAGACAAAAAACATTACAAAAAAAAACTTTAAAGTTAAACTTCTCTCTGTCACTTGTCAGTATTGTCAATTGACTTAAAAAAGTCCAAAAATACAAAAAAAAAGATAAAATAAGAATTGACTTAAAGGTCCAAGTGACCAGGTCATAAAAATACAAAAAAAAAAGAAATCAGGATTGTCAAAACCGTCAAAACAAACTGAGAGTTTGAGTTGAGGTTTGAGGTTAGGACTTGTGAAAATAGTTGTGTTTACAACGAAATTTCTTTTGATTTAGATGAACAACGAATGATAAAAGATATCAATCATGAAGGTATCAGTTGGAGACGTTGTTCTACCTGGAGATTTCTCCGAAGAAATCGCTGCAGTTGGCGAAAAAGGTAAAGTTATCCTTGGACCAGGGTTACGGAAAGAAATCGACGGGATATTTATCACAAAAGCTGGCACTCTGAAGAAACGTGCACCTAATACATACTGGGTGGATAACTATCAGAAGCGATATATTCCAGCCCGCGGGGAGAATGTTATAGGAATTGTGGTACAGAAGGCAGGAGATATTTTTCGAGTCGATGTCGGGGGCAGCTGTACCGCCTCCTTATCGTACCTGTCCTTTGAAGGTGCTACGAAGAAGAACAGACCAAAAGTAGTGAACGGTGACGTAGTATACTCCAAAATGCTCGTAGCCAGCAAAGATATGGAGCCTGAAATCGTTTGCGTCGACTCTCACGGGAAGAAAGGTCGTCTGGGCGTACTGGAAGACGGCTTTGTGTTCAAATGTTCCTTAAATCTCATACGGAAAATTCTTAATCCTGAATGTCCATTACTAAACTCTTTGAAGAATGAATGGCCGTTTGAATTAGCAGCAGGCATGAATGGCAGGATTTGGATAAAAGCAAACACTATGAGAGAAACTATTGCATTAGGAAATGCCATCTTGGGATCAGAATATCTTAGCAATGATGAGATTAAAAGCATGTGTACTAATATTGCTAGCATTTTGGCTGGACACATTTCATAGCATTTGTAGTATTTCTTTGATAAATATGTTTAAGGCCAAGATAATGTAGTTTCATTTTACTTTCAAAATACCAGTCTATTATTCATTTCATGGAAAAGAAACAATCAAAGCCATTACAAGTCATACCTAGGATTAGTGTTATTATCACCACAACCTTGTAGATTGTTATGGTGGGAGACTAATTGCAATGGTATACAATGTGACAACATTTACTGTCTATTTAGTAAGTAGTTAATTTTCTCTAGATTTGAAGAATCAATCCTGATTCTCTGCATATTACTCACAGGTAGTATTGTTCAAGCTTCTGCTGTCGAGGTGTAAACACTACTACCCCA
This sequence comes from Mythimna albipuncta, assembly GCA_929112965.1. Lineage (NCBI taxonomy): Eukaryota > Metazoa > Arthropoda > Insecta > Lepidoptera > Noctuidae > Mythimna > Mythimna albipuncta. The sequence goes on from OV815970.1 coordinate 21,516,457, forward strand.
GCTATAATGACAATTTCTTTGGAAACTTCCAAGTTAGTATTTATGTTTAGGTACAAATTAGTAGCAATTGAGTACTCATTGTTTGCCAAATTGCAACAGCAATGGCTGAAGGAATTTGGAACAGGTAGACCATGAATTAGGATTAACCTCTCGAGTGCCGTAATTAGAGACACAATTAAAAAGACACACAACGGGTTAAAGCACTCCATAATAACTACCTTGGTAGTATATTTCTGTAGGATGAATTCCAATGTTAAAAAAAATAAAATAACAAAGAAACAGTGATCGGGAAATTTATTTTGGCAAATGCAACTAACCTAATCATTTCAATCTCAATACATAATGTAAAACTACATCCATCTGCATTCCACCCATTGTTTTTCTAATAAATATATATTACAAATGGCGGGCGCCTCGCAATTTTCATATTTACAGTTCTGCGCGACGCCATCGCCGTATTTTACAAACTATCGTAATAGGAGTCGACTGACCAGAACAATTTTCCTTTATAACAATAATTTAGTAAACAATAAAATAATGAGCTGTTATTTTTCGTTTTTTTTTTTTTTTTCATTTTAAATGATAGTTTTTTTTTGCTAATAGATGATTTGATGACTGCTATTTTGTGGCGGTTTTGGAAGTGACTGGGAAGGTTTTTGATATTTACTAGATTTTATGCACTTATTTCAAACAATTTTATATCCTTTTTAGATAAAAATTTTACGCATAAATACTTCTCCACAAGGTTTCCATTTCGATTTGTTTAAAAAAATAAAAATACAGAATCTCAATGCAACTGTTTCCTACAATTTTAAACATTCTATTCCTTAGTGGGAGAAGTGGGCCCTCCCACACGGCCTCTTTAATAACGAGGATTTTTTTTATAATTGGTGGGCTCGTGTTTGACCTCTATTTTACCTGATGGTAAGCGATGATGTGGTCGAACACTGGCTTGCGACATTCGCTGTCTCATTTTCGAATATAAAAAAGAAAAAGGCCTCGTTGATGTGCCTTCGCCGACGTCTAAATTTGTCCACACTATGTCTCTGTATTTTCAAAAGGGCAGTCCACAGTCGCTTCTAAGCCCGCGACGTAGCACAAACATCGCCTGTATTCAGCCTAGACTAACAATAAGCCTCTTAGCAACGATTTAAGAAAGTGGTAACTTTTAAAAAGATACAAACTGATGCACTACAGCTTGAATAGTAACTATCAAGTTATAAACCTCAACAACCTACGAAAAGGAATGTTAAATTCTTGTATTTACAAAACATATGTTTTTTTTTTACAGTTATGCAAGATTATTGGAGATTCGTTTTTTATTTTTTTTTATTGATAGTGGCTTGTCTGTGTTTTCAGCAAATATTATTTGAAATGATTTTTCATTAATAAAGGCAAAAGTTATGAAAAATCTATAATTGTACAGAAAAATACTACAGAGCAATAAAAAGATGAAGTTATAGAAAGCCATCTCTTTATGCACTGATTTTAGTAACATCAATTAACTTACTTTTTTTATTGTAATTTCCAATAATCTTAATAACTATAGCTAAAATTTTGATAGTAACATTAAAATAACCTGTTGCTATACTATGTAATATCAAATAAATTCGTGCGTCGCACCGATGGGAACTATCATCATAGTTTTAATAAGAAAACATGTAAAAATAATGTAATAGGTATGAAATATGTCAACTCTTACTCTAGTCCACAGAATATTGCGTTGAATGCACTGATCTTTGTGTTTCTCTAATTATATCACTATTTTTAAGATATTATATATTAATAGACCATTTATGACACATACAATATTCATAAACTTGACACTTGAAAGGCAAAATGATCCAAGCGACATTGAGTTAACTTTACAGAAAAATAATTTAAAGTTATTATTTTTAGATTTTTTTTTTTGTTAATAATGACGAAATAGTCGGATACAGATATTAACATAGTTATAGTATCTAAATCTGATTTACAAGCCCAAGACGTCGATGGCGCGTATTGTGCCACGCGCGCCTCAAGGAGTTGTCTGCAAACCGTAGGGACCTAGCAGGCTCGAAGCCTACTAGTACTGGGGCCAAGAATTTGTTTCTGAAAGGAAGATTCGGCCCCGGTACGAAAGGCAACGAAGGAACAGGAGTGGGTTTTTAGTCAGTAAAAGTCTAACACTATCTCCCGTTCCGCCCAAAAGCGGGAGATGTCATTGGATGATTTTCCCACCTAAAAAACAATCTAACTTTTTTCTTTCTCAAAATTTTAACTTTAAATACACTGTCCTGTAAAGTTTACTCATCGCTTACTCACTTACTTATCGAAGTATATATCATGTAGAACTATTAGGCTCTGCTAGGCTAGCTAGCTATAGGTATTTTAATATACAGTCATTATAAAAATAACTTGTTTTAATAACTATAACTTACTTTTATTTCGTGTTTTGGATTGCTATAAGGCTTCATCTTGGTGTTTAGATCAGTGCATTCACTCTAATAGCTCTAAGATAGAAAACACATTTTTGCTGTCATTTTTGGGAGAGGAATACCTCATGACATTGTACCCTTACTGCAAAAACCAACTAACTGTATTTTTGTATCATTATGTTTTAATATTATATTCCATAATTCTTTAGGTTATTTACTTTTTGCCGAAGCTATCTTTGTAAATAAATTTCATAGCTAATAACCATTTGACAGGCCTGTTGGTCTAGTGGTTAGTGACCCTGACTGCTATGCCGGAGGTCGTGGGTTCGATTCCCACCCAGGACAAATGTTTGTGTGATGAGCACGATCATTTGTTCTGTGTCTGGGTGTAATTTATCTATAATATGTATGTATTTAGAAATATATAAGTATGTTTATCAGTTGTCTAGTACCCATAACACAAGCTCTGCTTAGCTTGGGACTAGACGGCGTTGTGTGATAGTTGTGGAATATTATTATTATTATTATTTTTACTTGCAGATTCGTCTTGATGATACGAATCGATAGCTATAATTAATTTAATTTGGGTAATAAAAAAATGTAGATACTTGGTTTTTGCATTATGGGTACGATATATTACGAAATCTTATTATGACAGTTTTGTCCTATGGGGTCACATGTAAATTATCCAGATCAAAGAAGCTAATTTGCAGTTTCTAAAAATGACACAAAATGGTTTTTCTTTCCTAGAACAGTTTCATCGATCACAGCAAAATTGTAACACTGTACAAATATTTACATTCTATCAACAAAGCAGTCAATTTCACGATTTTTTTTTATCCTTTTTTACTTGAATTAATTATTATTTTACTTACGAAAATATAATTTACTCTATCGATTATTCAGAGATCAAGATTGTTTACTTACAATAGACTTTATTAACATATTTTACATTTTATATAATTATAAATGTTTATACTAAGTATCGAAAACCCGTTTGTTGCGTTATACTGAATATAACTGTTGTTATAATTTTTGTGTACAATTTGGGAAGACAATTTTTGTTTTTGTTTTAAAGTTACAACCATTTACAATTATTCATTTTAAATAATACCAATCTGTACCGTGGTGTAGCCTGAATACCAGCATCGGGACGGTCACAGGCTGTTTTATGCTTATGCTATTTAATACTGTGTCGATCAAGTAATTACAAGATGGTCAAAGCAATATGGATGAGGCCTCTCTCTAGTATTGGACTGATACATTCATAACAAAATGAACTGCATCTCCGCAAGCTAGAGACTTATTTTTACTATTGTGCGACCTTAACAATGCCCACGTCAAAAATTCGTTGAACGACACGAAAATTTACATTAAAAAAATAATTTAAATAAATTATACGTAATTTTGAACGATGTAACCAATTTTCATTAAATTATTAATTAAATAAATAAATTAGAATATATTGTTTTTTTTTACATCAAAATTGTTCTCCCAATTTGTCGAAGAGAAAGCATTTCTTTTGACTTCAAATTATAAATATACAGTTTTTCAATAGATCTATCCCTCGAGATTTGTGAGCGAATACTTTTTTGTGGGGACGTGGTTAGTGTGGTATAGTTGTCGATAAGTCGATAGTCGATACACAATTAGTTATTGGTGTTCATCACTTAGGGTCAAAGTGGTATTTGACATCTCAAATACCACTTCCTTGACTTAATAATTCTCCCATACACCCAAAATGTTGAGTTCAGCACCATTTAGCAAGAACATGGCTACACTCGAGCCAGTAGTCTAATATTCTTACAGTATTTTGCAATAAATGTATCTAGTCAACCTTCTCAATAACAATTACAATCACAAACTGCTGTAATTTTGTTTTTTTTTTTTCACTGGTAACAATATTATCAGTAAACGGTAATATGAATGCAAGATGGCATTGTTAAGTTGAATTAACTTATTTTTATAATTCAGAGGGGCAAAGAATTAAGCCTCATTTTTGCATTGTCCCTCATAATCTGCATAGTTTTGTATGTTTTTAATTTATCGACCAGTCTTAGCGCGTGATATTATACAACCCAGTAACCACGTAAAATACTGGTATTTACTTGCACCAGGTTTAGACTAAAAGCTCCAGCAGCTGTGCCCAATGGTGAAGGAAGCCACTTACTTATTCAATACTAACGTGGATTCAATGCAGACGCTTTCCTCCGTGTAATTTTTTTCATTACCACTACTCTCAAAACGGTGAAGGAAAACATCGTAAAGAAACTGACATGTCCTAGAATCAAAATTCTAAAACATGTGACATCAACCCGCACTGGACTCGTGTGGTGGATTGCAGCCCCGTCTCTCTTTTATAAAGGAGGTCTGGGTCCCAGAAGTGAGAACATTATAAAACTGATTATGCTAGAGTGGAAGCTGAGCTCAACACAGTAGGGAGCAGACTAGATCCTGATGCTGACTTTATTCTCCAAGTAGGCCACACTAACGACATACTGTAGTCTGGTAGTAGTCCTAGGGCCGCACGCACAGTGCCCCCGCGAGCCGCTCTCAGAAGACGGAGTCGGCGGAGCGCGACAGGTGCACGGGGTGCGACGGCGAGCGCGCCAGGCGCTTGCGCGGCAGCTTCTGCAGCGTCGTCAGCAGGTGCGGGAAGTCCGGCCGCTCCGACGATCGGTACGACCAGCACAGCATTAGGATGTCCTGCAGATGGTGAAAACGCAGTTTAGATAATCTTCCCGCCAAACGGAAAACGTCGTGATGGGAACCAAAATGTCCAAGAACTACAAAATCGAAGACGTGACATCTACCAGCCCGCACTACGCCGCGTAGTGGATTATGACCCATTCCTTCTCCTAGAGAGGAGGCCTGAGTCCCAGCAGTGGGAACATGAAAAGGCTGATTATCCTTTCTTATTAATCCTTCCGCCCGAACTTCGATCATAGTGGTCAGTCTTAACAGAGATTAGCCAAACACGCAGGAGATATTATAGTGCACAAGCGTGTGCACAAACACAAGTGCACTCCATGTTCCTTTCCTCTTGTAGCGACATTTATGGCGCCACATAAGAACTAAAATTCGGAATTCAGCAACTCTGTATCAGAGCTCTCCACGCGATAATAGAACATATACAACAGCCCAAAATCAACTATCGGGCAGTTGCCCGGACTAGAAATAACACCCGTCTGGTCGTAGATTCTCCCTTTTCAATGTAGATATGTCGGCTGGGACGGTAATCCAACAGAACCAGAGAGAAATGAGACGTGCTTTCCGAGGCACTGAGAAAGGCCATTTACAATTTAAGAAAAAAGAAAAGAAAAAGGTCACATTGTCACAAAGAAGAAGAAGAAGGTCACATTGTCACAAAGAAGAAGAAGAAGGTCACATTGTCACTCGGAGAGGCTCTTTTTAAGCAGCTTAGAAAATAGAAAAGAAAAAAAAAGTCTCACAGAAACTTAAATCTATGGGTACAATGGCGGCCTTATCGCTGACAGCGATATCTACCAGACAACCTTAGGATGGACCATAAGAACTTAAACCAAAAGGGGAGAGGAAGTGTCTGAGTTATGTTAACAACATATTACCTTGATATCTCTGGAAGCCTGCATGTTGGCTAGCGACTGCTTGACGCCCTTGCCGACCTGCCAGATGACGGCCTCGGGCGGCTGACTTTTGAACGGGTATTCGCCGCATAGGAGCTCGTACCATACCGTGCTGGAATGAGTATCATGGAAGAATTATAAATAAAGTTATAATGAAAACTGCAGGTATCATAAGTTTTTTTTTGAGATCGTGAGACGAGAGGAAAGAGAAATACTCATGATAATGCCTGAAATAGATGGAACTAGATAAAATCTTAAAACCTATTTGAAAATCTAAAAAACTAAATAATTATGAAGTTTAGGGGTTGCTCAGAAAACTGAACAACCTTCCACAAGATTAATTTTCAGGAAACGAAAAAAAAATCGGCCTCTCCGTACAAATTGTCCAATCAAGTTTTTTTTTATTTGTTTTTGGCTGATTTTTTTTTTTCATTTCCTGAAACGAAGTCCTGTGGAAGGTGCAACATGTTGCAAGGAATTTGGCAACTGTTCTAAAGTCTGCCTAGCTCTGCAGCCTAGTGTCTGAGGGTGTGAGGGGAGGGATGTTAGGGTTGGTTACGTCGCGCACTACCATGCGGTGACCTTCAGAGCTTTATAGTACGCACTGGCTCAAAATATCCCTTAGTCGCATCTTACGACGCCCACGGGAAGTAATGGGATAGTGCTATTCTTTTGAGTCCTTATGTCCAGACACCATACGGAACTATTTAAACGGTAAATCTACTTATTATGTATACAAATATAAATTAAAGTCAAATTATTTTAAAAACATAACGTAGATTGTACGGTTTATATTTCTTTTGTCTGACTGACAATTTTATATTACCATATATATTACCATATTACATATTTGTTTTTTTTTTTATTTCATTTGATTCAATGTTTGTGTTTGCTAGAATTACGTATTGTTGGTCATGATGTTGATGACTGCTTATTTTTATTATTTTTATTTCCTTTCATACGATAGTAGTTTTAGAACAACGACATAAGTTGGAGCTTACTAATCTAGTTTAGAATAGTGTTTGAAACTGGCTTCTACCTAGTGTGGTGATAATTATTGAAATTGTAATCGATTTTGTACGATTTAAAGTACAATTTGGCGTATATTTCATCGATGTTCAGTTTAGGCATTTTTTTGTATGGATGATGGGCATTCCTCTGTTTATGTTGCTACGAGTACATCCCACTAAGGAAGAGGCTAGATGCCCAGATTGTCAGTACGCAGGAATACGTACCCAAAGGCGTAGACGTCGGTGGCCTTGGAGAAGGGCAGGTGCAGCGAGGCGTGCGGCGTGAGCGCGCGGCACAGCTCGGGCGCCAGGTAGCACAGCCAGCCCGCCGGGATGCCCAGGCTGTCAGTACGCAGGAATACGTACCCAAAGGCGTAGACGTCGGTGGCCTTGGAGAAGGGCAGGTGCAGCGAGGCGTGCGGCGTGAGCGCGCGGCACAGCTCGGGCGCCAGGTAGCACAGCCAGCCCGCCGGGATGCCCAGGCTGTCAGTACGCAGGAATACGTACCCAAAGGCGTAGACGTCGGTGGCCTTGGAGAAGGGCAGGTGCAGCGAGGCGTGCGGCGTGAGCGCGCGGCACAGCTCGGGCGCCAGGTAGCACAGCCAGCCCGCCGGGATGCCCAGGCTGTCAGTACGCAGGAATACGTACCCAAAGGCGTAGACGTCGGTGGCCTTGGAGAAGGGCAGGTGCAGCGAGGCGTGCGGCGTGAGCGCGCGGCACAGCTCGGGCGCCAGGTAGCACAGCCAGCCCGCCGGGATGCCCAGGCTGTCAGTACGCAGGAATACGTACCCAAAGGCGTAGACGTCGGTGGCCTTGGAGAAGGGCAGGTGCAGCGAGGCGTGCGGCGTGAGCGCGCGGCACAGCTCGGGCGCCAGGTAGCACAGCCAGCCCGCCGGGATGCCCAGGCTGTCAGTACGCAGGAATACGTACCCAAAGGCGTAGACGTCGGTGGCCTTGGAGAAGGGCAGGTGCAGCGAGGCGTGCGGCGTGAGCGCGCGGCACAGCTCGGGCGCCAGGTAGCACAGCCAGCCCGCCGGGATGCCCAGGCTGTCAGTACGCAGGAATACGTACCCAAAGGCGTAGACGTCGGTGGCCTTGGAGAAGGGCAGGTGCAGCGAGGCGTGCGGCGTGAGCGCGCGGCACAGCTCGGGCGCCAGGTAGCACAGCCAGCCCGCCGGGATGCCCAGGCTGTCAGTACGCAGGAATACGTACCCAAAGGCGTAGACGTCGGTGGCCTTGGAGAAGGGCAGGTGCAGCGAGGCGTGCGGCGTGAGCGCGCGGCACAGCTCGGGCGCCAGGTAGCACAGCCAGCCCGCCGGGATGCCCAGGCTGTCAGTACGCAGGAATACGTACCCAAAGGCGTAGACGTCGGTGGCCTTGGAGAAGGGCAGGTGCAGCGAGGCGTGCGGCGTGAGCGCGCGGCACAGCTCGGGCGCCAGGTAGCACAGCCAGCCCGCCGGGATGCCCAGGCTGTCAGTACGCAGGAATACGTACCCAAAGGCGTAGACGTCGGTGGCCTTGGAGAAGGGCAGGTGCAGCGAGGCGTGCGGCGTGAGCGCGCGGCACAGCTCGGGCGCCAGGTAGCACAGCCAGCCCGCCGGGATGCCCAGGCTGTCAGTACGCAGGAATACGTACCCAAAGGCGTAGACGTCGGTGGCCTTGGAGAAGGGCAGGTGCAGCGAGGCGTGCGGCGTGAGCGCGCGGCACAGCTCGGGCGCCAGGTAGCACAGCCAGCCCGCCGGGATGCCCAGGCTGTCAGTACGCAGGAATACGTACCCAAAGGCGTAGACGTCGGTGGCCTTGGAGAAGGGCAGGTGCAGCGAGGCGTGCGGCGTGAGCGCGCGGCACAGCTCGGGCGCCAGGTAGCACAGCCAGCCCGCCGGGATGCCCAGGCTGTCAGTACGCAGGAATACGTACCCAAAGGCGTAGACGTCGGTGGCCTTGGAGAAGGGCAGGTGCAGCGAGGCGTGCGGCGTGAGCGCGCGGCACAGCTCGGGCGCCAGGTAGCACAGCCAGCCCGCCGGGATGCCCAGGCTGTCAGTACGCAGGAATACGTACCCAAAGGCGTAGACGTCGGTGGCCTTGGAGAAGGGCAGGTGCAGCGAGGCGTGCGGCGTGAGCGCGCGGCACAGCTCGGGCGCCAGGTAGCACAGCCAGCCCGCCGGGATGCCCAGGCTGTCAGTACGCAGGAATACGTACCCAAAGGCGTAGACGTCGGTGGCCTTGGAGAAGGGCAGGTGCAGCGAGGCGTGCGGCGTGAGCGCGCGGCACAGCTCGGGCGCCAGGTAGCACAGCCAGCCCGCCGGGATGCCCAGGCTGTCAGTACGCAGGAATACGTACCCAAAGGCGTAGACGTCGGTGGCCTTGGAGAAGGGCAGGTGCAGCGAGGCGTGCGGCGTGAGCGCGCGGCACAGCTCGGGCGCCAGGTAGCACAGCCAGCCCGCCGGGATGCCCAGGCTGTCAGTACGCAGGAATACGTACCCAAAGGCGTAGACGTCGGTGGCCTTGGAGAAGGGCAGGTGCAGCGAGGCGTGCGGCGTGAGCGCGCGGCACAGCTCGGGCGCCAGGTAGCACAGCCAGCCCGCCGGGATGCCCAGGCTGTCAGTACGCAGGAATACGTACCCAAAGGCGTAGACGTCGGTGGCCTTGGAGAAGGGCAGGTGCAGCGAGGCGTGCGGCGTGAGCGCGCGGCACAGCTCGGGCGCCAGGTAGCACAGCCAGCCCGCCGGGATGCCCAGGCTGTCAGTACGCAGGAATACGTACCCAAAGGCGTAGACGTCGGTGGCCTTGGAGAAGGGCAGGTGCAGCGAGGCGTGCGGCGTGAGCGCGCGGCACAGCTCGGGCGCCAGGTAGCACAGCCAGCCCGCCGGGATGCCCAGGCTGTCGCCGCGCAGGCTGCCACATACACACACGATACATACACAACTACTATCTTTGTTTATAATACTCTTGGAATCACGGAAAAACTTGGACCACAGTGTAAGTGGCTGGCAATTGTCGCTTTAGTGGAAAGTCAAAAAAACTTGAATGATAACTGGTATTATCTTCCTGCAAACAGACTTTGTATTGATCACCTTCCTTCTGTCGAAGTTCAACTTTGCTAAATGACAAGAAAATGCATTCCAAATGAACGGCTGATTCAGTAAGCACATTGCTTTTCAAGCTCAAGATACCTTAGTTGATGGTTAACGGTCCGTTTACGACTTTGTCCACTGTGAGCGGGAGCTAAGTGCGGGGTGGCGAGCGGTAAGGTCAAAAATATGAAAAGATTTGAACCACGCTACGAGACGCTGCTCATAGCGCCACTCGCTTCTAAGACGAAGGTCGTAACTAGGCCGTAAGACGTGAATAATAAAACTCAATATTGCTTGCCTCTCATATTTATTACTGCAGTCAAATGGTCCTGATATATAGAATGATTTGTCCACGCTTTAAGGCTTCATGCAGTGGTCGTGCATCTGCGTGCTATATTGCAGTTGCAGAAGTTGAATCTGTCCGTGCATACTTTCGAATATGCTGTTGTAGAGGAAGCACGATGATTATTCATTGGTAGTCTGACTTTATAGAAGAATCTTATAAGTCTTTAGACAAGCAAGTTTAGCTGTGACAATATTAGTTTAAAAGTATTTAAATATAGCGCAAGTAAAAGTGTAACTCAAAATAAATCTTTGTAGTAAATATTCAGTGCTAGTGACCTGCCCCGGCTACCAATCCAAATTAAACACATAAATCTTTCCTGTTTCTTGCCCTTTCTATTAGTGAAAACATAATTAAAATTCGTTACTGGATCAGGAGTTAGCGGATAAACAAATAGATGTGAAAAGCGATATTGTTCCAAACTATGTATACATCGCTAAATTTTGATCGTTTTAATTCCGTGGAGGGTCGATCCGGTACATGAAACACTATCGGTTTGTAAAGATAAAATTGAAAAATAAAGTTTTCAAAAATCGTGTTAATTTACGCATGTACGAAATTAATTTCTTTAAGAAATCGTCAGCTGAACGAGTCCAATGACCTGTAGGTAGTTAGTATGCAACGCCAAAAATGGGACTTCCCATTTTTGACCTCTCCATTGCATGCATTGTTTTAACCTTTCAAAAACTGTAATTAGAAACACAATAGAAAGACAATGAGACAGCAAGCCGGCGTTCGCTTGAGGATTAATGAAATAATGATCTAAATTGAACTTCGCTTTATTGTCTTTTATAGAAACCGGTTTGTGGCACATCGGTTAGATAATTTCAAGGTCTATGGCGACGTATTTTTGACAAGGAGGCATCTTTTCACGACGTACGAAGCATGTATATTTACTTGCACCATATTAAAGAAACGTATAACTATAATAATTAAAGTAAGTAAAGTGCAAAATGTTATATTGACCTTTGTACTAACTTGTTTCCAAAGCACAGTTTGGTAACGCTGAAGAGACCGAAGTCTGTGATGACCACCTTGCCGTTTTCGAGGAAGATGTTCTTCGTCTTCAAATCTTTGTGGATGATGCCTCGCGCGTGCAGGTAGCCCATACCCTGGGGATGATGAATCGAAGCTGAAGTGACAGGGAGTTTCAAAAGGTAGAAATAGCCTTTGAAACAGCAGAAATGTTGGTTATTAAGTAATGGATTTACTTAGGTAGCTAAACCATGAAATGATCTACTTCTCTGTATTTAATTTTCTCCAATATTTTAAACTAAACAATACATAACACTAAAATAAAATCTTTTTCTGAAAATCACATCAAAATAGGTACTTAATTACAAAAAAGAAAACAATTTGTATTCCGAAAATCGCCCTTCGACAAGACAAATATTGTGCCGGTAGTTACTTTTTAATTTTTTATTTTGGCTTCGCACTGTTTGTGCTTGTAAAGAATGTATTAAGTTTTCAGTCACTTTAAAGGCGAGTTTGTGAATTGAGTAGCCGTACTGTAAGCTACGGTAAAGTAGAGCTAAAGTTATACTCAACTTCAAATGCTTAAATCAAAAATCGGGGGTTAGTTACTTTGAGTTCCATTATAAGGTAGATGTTACACATTCTTATATTTTTGCAGTATTTAGCAGCAAATGTATCAAGTCAGCCTTTGCAGTAAGTTTCGCTGAGGTATTCAATATAAATAAAAACAAATCAAAGTTCTATTTTACAGAGATCGTGCCAGTTTCAATGATTCCACATATTGTCCAGTTGTATACATAACATACCTATATGAAAAATAATGAAACACTGAAATTACCACTATACTACTCTGTACTAACTAAATTACCACTATACCACTCTTCCGTTTGTATGGAAAAATGATCTACTAGGGCACCCATAAATTAGCGATATAGGACCTGCAGGCTTACTCTCCAAATTAATTTCAATTTCAATCTAAAGTCAATCCGATTGCAATGTCAATTTTGACGTCACGTGATTTGGTACTCTTTGAAAACAATATTGTCAACATATACGACTTCACTTAGTTCTCAAAATGGTCACGCAATTTTGAACCAATTTGGCGCTAGCATTGAATTCAAGGGTACGAAACGTCACAATCTCAATATCGACCGATCGGAATTGAACTCAAGAGTAAGCCTGCTGATGGTTTGAGTCAAGGTCATGTGCTATAAATGGTGTAAGGGACAGCCCTCCACAAACTTTAAGGGCTTGCTCAGTGGACGAAACTGAACAATCCACCATAAAAAAAAAATTCAGGAAACGAAAAAAAAATTCAGCCTCTCCATACAAACTGTCCAATCAAGTTTATAATTTTGTATGGTGAGGCGGATTTTTTTTTCGTTTCCTGAAAAAAAAAAATGTATGGTAGATTGTTCAGTTTAGTCTACTGAGCAAGCCCTTAAAGTTTGTGGAGGGCTGTCCCTTACACCTTGTATAGGATTATAGGTATACCTGTGATATCTGCTGCGCCACGATGACGCTCTTGTTGGCGGTGAACTTGTCCTTGCGCAGGTGGATGTGCGTGAACAGCGTCATGCCCTTGCACAGTGACGTCACGATGGCCAGGCGCGGCGGCTTCATGCACGCGCCCATGAATAACACTAGGTTTTCGTGACGGGTTTTTCGGAAGGTCGCAACCTGAGGCAACAAAAAGGTTTGGTTTTGATCTGTTTCAAACGATGTCCGACCAGTGTTGGAAGACAAGGTGGACCGACGACCTGGTAAGAGTCGCGGGAATGCGGTGGATGCGAGACGCACAGGATCGGTCGTTGTGGAGACGCTTGGGGGAGGCCTATGTCCAACAGTGGACGTCTTTCGCAAAAAAATATGATAAATGGCTACCAGCTCAAATCCCAGTAAGTCAGATCTTGCACTAATACAATCACATAACTCATTTTTATTTTTTTTGTTAGCACACACTGTCCCACTGCTGAGCAAAGGCCTCCCTCCACTCATTACATTATTATATATACCCGAAGCCCGAAGAATCGTCAAACGTAGTAGCAGTGGGCAGGGTATATTGCTTGTAGAACGTATGGTCGGTGGGGCCGAAAGGTTCTAAATTCGCAACCGGTAGACGCAGCGTTGGTAGGCCTCCACAAGGTAGACCGTTGACCTGATGAAAATCGCGGGAATGCGATGGATGCGAGACGCAGAGGACCGCTCCTTGTGGCGATACTTTAAGGAAGCCTATCGCCTATGTTCTATAGTGGACGTCCTTTCGGGTGAAATGATAATGATGCCATACCTTTTTTAAATGGTGGGTAAAAACCATTCAAATGACATCCCCTGCTTGAGCGGAGCGGGAGATAGTGTCAGACTCTTATTGACTAGAAAACCTATCCTGTTCCTTCTTGCCTTTCGCACCGAGACTGAGTTTTCTTTTTTAATAATCCTGGCCCCAGTTGGTTTCGACCCGACTGGCAACTCCTTGAGGTGCGTGGGAACAGTGCGCGCCGTCGACGAATGATGCCATACCTCATGTTTGAAGGTGTCGAGCGGCACGCAGTCGTCACTGAGCACGTGCAACACCTTGACGGCGACGGCGCCGTGCCAGCTGCCGCGGTACACCGTGCCGAACCGGCCCGTGCCGATCACTTCGAACAGCTTCAGTTCGTCGTAAGGGATGTCCCATTCTTTCATCGATAGCTGTTGGGAGAAATAACATGTTACTAGGAAAACTACACTCACTCGACGCGACTGTCATTACATTAACTATTGCTGCTTGGTTAACACTAAAAGTGTTGGCGTTCCAAATTTGACCCATTTCAATATTCTTCCTGTTCAAGTAATTGTTATCATTCGTAAATTCACATTTTTTTATATAAACAATAATAATCATCACATTTCATAAACAGTCATAAAATAAATTAATAATAAATAAAACTGGAGTTTCTGTTTGTAATATTGAAATAACTGCTTTTTACTGCATGCATATGAATATATATACGGTATATATACCAAAATAAAAATTTTAACAATTTTTGTCTGTCTGTTTGTCCGGGCTAATCTCTGAAATGGCTGGACCCATTTTAAAGAGACTTTTTTTGGCATGTAGCTGATGTAATAAGGAGTAACAGGCGACTTTTATTTTAGAAAAAATAAGTTCAAGATCCTGTAGTCCACGCGAACGAAGTCGCGGGCACTGCTAGTTATATTTATAGAACATAGATTTTTTTTTTCGGTTCGTTAAAATTATAATAATAATAATATAATAATAAAAACCCGAGCCGAGCACAGACCCTGGCCTGTTTCCGAAAGGGAGTCTGTCTGGGTCTGTGACCCAGCTAGGCCCCCACGTAGAAAATCGAAATGGGTGAAATTTGGGACGTCCGCACTTGTAGTGTCAATGTGGTAACTACGAGTATATAGGTATTATTATTAATAATATCCCTGCCGGATTCTGTGTTTCCTGATAGTTACAACCCAGTGTCTGTAAGTCAAGAGTGAATAGGTTACTTCTAGACAAGTCTGCTTCATCCTCGACTACATCATCGCTTAACAGCAGGTGAGATAGTTGTCAAGCGTGAGCCTATCAATAATAACACGAAATTAGTAAATGTCATTGAAACTAAATACAGAGATTTGACATAATTATGTTATGCACCACCTCCTGAAAAGGATATCATCAGGCATTTGAAACAGACTTTAAATGTAAAAGTCAGATAAGAACGCCGGTGCTATGCATACACAGATACAGATGGTAAAGTAAAAAAAATACATTTCTTTTGCATCAAAATAACATCGAATTACACAAAGTGAATAGTACTTCAACCTTCATGAAGATGTATCTAGATTTAGACTGACTATGCCATGAAACTGACTAAAATATAGAAAAAAATATTTGAATACTTACTTCTTCAAACAATCTACGTCTACGTACAAAAATAGACATTACACCTTATTTTAATAATAACACTTTGATATTTGAACTACAGTTCAAAATCACGAATCCTTTACTTTTATAATTGCACTAAAACACAATAGGACAACGACCAATGTTCATATCTCCCTTGCGTTTTCTTAACTAGATTCGGCCCGGCTTGCAGTCCTATCAGATGCGGTTAATACCTGTTTTACATAGAGACCTCCACAATCCAAATACTGAGCAACACAATACTCTTTGAAATATGTTCTGCCTGTCCACGAGCGAGGCGCGAGGAACCAATAGAATTGCACAAAATCTCCGCTCCTCTGATTTAGTGCAATCTTATTGGTTAATATTTCTCCGTTTCTCCGCTCCGCAGTCTCGCTCCGCTCCTGTGGCAGGCAGCCTAATGTCTACTACTATTATTTTCTAACAGGTTACCTGTTAAGATTAACAGAAAATAACAGTTTATTATGTTTTTCTATAAAATTGGAAGGCGTGTCTCACTAAGCTTTAAAACCGTCTATAAAGTGATAAGTTCACCACAATAATGCCCAGTTAAATGTCATGTATAATTTGTTATCGCAAGGAGACCGCCCTCGGGGTCTTATCGGAATAATGGCCGGAACTATATAATAATATATCTACTGTTTGTGTAGGTTAGTGTCAAGTTAAAAGGACAAAATAGATAGGTACAGAAGACAATCTACATACAGAGCGCGCTCGAGCAACGCACACAGACACCGCTCACGGACACGATATCTCGGCTTACGGCGTATAGTCCCTTGAACCATCTGACCGAAACTATGTGAACGCAACTCTCGCACTCGCCTACGCGGCAGTACGCAAATCTGTGCATTTATTTGCAGCCAGCAGCGCCCGGAAAACGCTTTAAATCCATTTTCTCTGCGAGATATTGATTGATTTACACATGCAATGTTCACTTTGAAGAATATTTAACCACCAATTTTTATGTGTAAAAATGTTTCTAAAGGTCCAAGCTGTTTCGAAGGAGTAGGGAAAAATTGCGAAAAGTTGCGAAATTGTTTTTTTTTTTTGACTAAAGTATTAATTGCACGAAAAAATCAAATGATAAATGATAAATGATCTTTATTTTGCAAGTAGGTTTTATAAAAACACTTTTACACGTCAATTTTTTTTTTGTCGTCAAATAATGCTAGATGAGGCCGGTGTTTCCTAGCTGACTACCCTGAGAAGAAACACCGAAACAAACTCAGGGGTAAGAGAACACCGAAACAAACGTTGATATTATTGTTCATGAATCTATAATAAACATATATTTTTTTCAAACCAATTGACCTAGCCGTTACGGAGGAGTAGGCCTCAGAAAATCACTGTTTTATGGCACTTTTCGGGCGCTTGGCCCTTAATCGTCCGGTCGCACTCGTACAGTTCGGAGCAATGCACTGACGTGTGTGCGGTCGCCTAGCGTAGGCATAAAAAGTGAAGTACATACATGATATTGACTTCTGTACTTATCTATTTTGTGTTAAAAGGGAATGTATTACTGTTAATTGCACTTTCAGAGATTTTGAAGATGAGGTATCTAATTCGGACGCCTCTCATATTCGTCCAATCATGATACTTTTATCATCGAGTGTATTTGTACTGTAGTGTAGTAATCCCAATCATACTAATATTACTAAAGGTTTATGATAACATAAAGTTGAAAGTTTATGAATGTGTATTTGTATATTTGTTACCTCTTTCACGCTCAAACGGCTGAAGGGATTTGGACGAAAATTGGTACACAGGTAGATAATGTCCCAGAATATCATATAGGATACTTTTTTATCCATGTGTTCCCATGAATTAATGTAAAAAGCTAGCATGTTAAAAATCTGATAATTCATTAACAAAGTTGGATATTTCGATGCTTGTTACTCTATGATAGAAACTGTAGGATTGGATTTTTTATTATTGATAGGCTCGCGCTTAACTACTACCTCACCTGATGTACCTGGAATGCGACAATGTGGTTTTTTTTTTTTTTTTTCGATGGGAAAAATCATCTTATGACAACCCCCGCTCTTGGGCGGAGCGGGAGATAGTGTCAGACTCTTACTGACTAAAAAACCCATCCCGTTCCTTCAAGCCTTCATACCGGGGCTCGAGCGCCCTTTCGGATAACCCTGGCCCCAGTAGGCTTCGACCCGGCTGGGTCCCTGCTGTTGCTGACAACTCCTTGAGGCGCGCGGGAACAGCGCGCGCCGTCGACGACTTGGGCTTGGTCCGGACAGTTACCGGACGGCCGGACAGCGAGCTACCCATTGCACACTGTCCGCAAGCCCGCGCCTACGGTGGCTGGAAATCGGGATCGGAATCCCGGCGGCGGCGAGAGCGCCGTTGCCTGATGCGGTCGGCCTCCTCCTTGGCGAGCATTACTGCTTATGCGACAATGTGGTCGATGAAGGAGTATACTTGCCTAGAAATAACCTATTCTCTTTTGACTTAAAGACCCCGATTATAGCTATCAGGAAACAAAGACCCTGGCAGGGAATCCCACTTATTAGATGTACGATTTTACGTACAATTAATGTGTCTCCAAACCGTTCTGTGCATGTGGGTGATTAAATATGCATTTAAATGAAAGGCGATTAGATTATCTTTTCTTTGTTTTACACAGAATATATGCATCTAAAAGCCAGTTTTAAAAAGAAACCATCGTATAAGGTAGGTTGGGGGTAGATCGGCATTGGGGTAAGAACGTATAAATCAATATACCACTTATTTAGCTTTATTTTTAATGCCAGTTACATTGCTGGGCAAGGTGATACATAATGACGCGGCACGCAATATGACTAGCATTAAAAATAAAGCTAACTAAGTGGTATAATTTATATTTATACGTTCTTACCCCAACGCACTATAATATCAGTATTACGACGCTTCTCCTTTGAAAAACACTAACAACACACAATTTGGTTAATATAATCTAAAATAAAGCTATTTCAAGCTATTTTAAGGAAAAGCTAGAAGAAACATTTCTTTTGAATAGATATATGGAAGCATTATTAAGTCAATGAAATGGTATCCTTGAGAAGCAGATTCTAACTATAGTGCTTATGTGCCTACAGCGTTTTTAGGTACTATAGCTCATATAAAGATGAACAGTCAGAATTAGACGGATTTTGAGGTAATCATATCACAAAATTCAATAAAATTGAAGTTCCTATTTTCGCCGATACCATTTCCTTGATTTAATAATGCCCCTATTTACTAAAACAAAATGAACTAAAAATCTTGAGTTTAGCGCCATCTAGTGATAACATGGCAGCTTGAGCGTCCAGCTTTCACCTTGGGTTAATTCTAATACGTCTACGGATGTCTAACTTTCACCTTGGTTTAATTCTACTACGTCTACGGACGTGTAGCTTTCACCTTGGGCTAATTCTACTACGTCTACGGACGTATAGCTTCAACGACACGACCGACGGCACGATGTTGCCGCTTCGTCAACATAGTTTTATTGTTTTGTATGAAAGCTTCAAGCAGGCGTACACTAAGCGTACTCGTTTAGTGACGAATACGCGTTTATGAAGCTACGCGTCCGTGTATGCGTGTGGCCAGTTTTGTATGTAAACTCCACGCAGGCGTACACCAAGCGTATAATGAGAGCTATGCGTCCGTGGACAGTTCGCTTTGCGAAGAGAATATAAACGTAAAATTAATTTAATTCGTTTCTGTGTTGCAACAAAAATACAGAAGCTTCTTGTACCAAAGCTAAAAATATAGGTATACATACACTGTTCTGTCTCGGCCACCTGGAGTCGTGCTTGTTGGAGAGGTCGAGCGAGTCGGCGCGCTGACAGCCGCCGCTGTCCGTGGAGCCTGATCCTGACAGTGACACGCAGCGCGAACTGTCTCCTGGGGACAATGCTGTGCTTCTTACGTCACGTCTACTATTGTTTAATTCAGTACGTAACGCCACGCCCCCCGGCGGGGGTGTCGCGATCTCTCATGAGCGGTGATTAAGATAATATACGAAAATAATAAACGAAATTCTGTAACGACCGATTGTAGTACTAAACATTGGTTATTGTTGTCATTTGCTTGTAAACGCACATTCGTAACCATATTGATGGTTTAATTTTACCCCAGTTGTAATATATATATAAAACACTTGTTTTTTGCACTGATGAGTCATTATCATCTCAACGTGAATGGCTACAATAAAACCAACAATGAACTTCAGAGTACAATATTTTTCTACATATTTATATTATAGGTACCGGCACGAACATTGAACGCTCGGCGTCAGAGTGGGGATCGCTTTGCGCATTTCATACATTGGCGAGCCAATCGTTGTCGTTGTTAGATACATGCAGCGAGCGAACGAATCACGAGTGACGTCTATGACGCGATGGCGCGGTGAGCCAATCACACTCCCCGCCCCCGCGTCTCACTTCGTGCCACTAAAGAGACTGAATATTTGACTTCTGCGAAACTTGAAGCCAGCGCTCAAGATCCGTGCTGGTATCTATACTACTTGTGATGCCACAATAATTTTAAAAAATCTGAGCACAACTTGGTCTTTTTTTCGACTTGAACCGCTAGTCAAAAACAGAGGCCGTACCACGAGCTCTTAACGCGATCTATTTGACGATCTAAACTGAACTGTTAAAAGGATGGAGCTATATAAGGCGTACAGCTCCATCCCTCTTTCTCGCTCGCACGCTTGACATTTTAACACGTCATAGCAGCCTGATTCACGTAAAATCAAACAAGCCAAATATCGTTAAAGTTTTATGGTCGTTCGATCTAAGTACTATCCAAAAGCGGTATTCACGATCTGTCGACTTATTTCCAGTAACATTAATAAGTATTCTACCAGGATAATGTAATACAGTTTTTTTTTTTTTAAATCGACGAATTGCAAACGACTTTAAAATCGGTGTCGTTCAAACTCGATTGAAAGACGTGAATACGGAAATGGTCTAAACGACTTAATCGCTACGATGTCGTTACGGTTTTCATTACGTGAATTGGGCTACTGGTTAGTTGTCGATAACATAGTTAATTACAATTCGTGCTCACCACTTTTAACGCTAGCCGTGAGGTCCTCCTTGTTATCTTGTTGCCTCGCCGGCGACTGCACGGATGCGTGGTTTGGACTAGACACCGCCGGCTTTACTTCTGTTGATGTAAACAAATTATATGTCAAAAAAAATAAATATAAATAAAAAAAAAACACATATTTCAGGAGGTTGTCGAAGCTGTGAAAACTTCATAAAGGTGCGGTTCTCTCGTATAGTCTCAAGTACACCGACCGTGTGATTTCGTACCAGACGGGTGCCAACAGGATCCTATTACGACGTCTCTGTTGTCTATCTATCTGTCAGCGGGCTGTATCTCATTAATCATAAGAGGAAGAGAGTTAAAATTTTCACAGTGTGTGTAATTTCTATTGGCATAATCACTGGGTTGATTACTGACTGGATATATGTGAGCTGACAAAAATTAGGTCCGGATTGTATATTGATCTCCACAGGTGGGGGTTCTCTGATGGTTCCGATCTTCAGTGTTTGTGCGGCGTCTCTCCGCAGACCATGTCCCACCTTACGTCCTGCGTCACGTGCCCTGTTTCCTGCTCACGTAGGGACCTAATGACATCATCAGCGGACGGCATTGCCGTGGTCATATTCTGGGCCAGGCAAGGAATTTAACTAATTTTGCCATCGATACGATAAGAAGAAGATTTCCCATACAAGAAATATTATTTTGCCGGCGGTTATTTTTTTTTTTGCTTGATTTTAATATTGTACACGGATGCACGGTCAGTTTTTTTATGTTATTTGAAGCTGCTTATTTTCGAGCCAGTTGCACTTGAGGTTATTTTTTAATATTTACCTGGGAAGTGAAACTGCTGCTTGCTGGTGGGCGGATGATGCGGGTGGTGCGTGTGGTGCGCGTGCGGCGCGTGGTGCGGCGTGAGCGGCGCCGCCAGCGCGGGCGACGACGGCGTGGAGCTGTTGCACGACGACGTGTTGGACGACGAGTCGGGGCCGCCCTGAACAACACAACCACATGGAATTATAAATCGCAAGACAGGTTGCCACTTTTACACACGTTTAAAAAAAATATTAGTGAAGAAGATTCCTTTCACTTTTTTCTTTTCCTGGCTCAATAATTTAGCTTCCAGGGTCAAAATAATTACATTTTATTTAGTCCGTATTTTAGATTATAAAAAATATTGGACACGTATTTTTTCTTTTTTTGATTAGACAAAAAATAACAAAGATATAGCCCATTAAAGTACGCGTGACGTCACCCCGCGACCCCGTGCGAAAAAATACAGCACAGCGTGACGTTACACGTAATTTTAATGGGCTATTTCTTTGTCATTTTTGGTTAAATTTTTACTAATAAAAAGATACGTGTCCTTTATTTTTGAATAATCTAAAAAACGGACTAATAACATTTTTTACGGCAACTAGCCTATTATACGTACTTAAGTATTTGTTTTTTTTTTGTATTGTTTTCTATAGATTACAAGAATACGTACAGTATGATGCGGCACGGGCGGCGCGTGCGGCCGGCGGCGGTGCGTCAGGGACGACAGGAAGCCGGAGCCGCGGCCCGGCTGGGGAGACACGTAGCCGTAGTAACCACCTGCACGAAATACCACACCATTTGAAATATTACCAAAATCGATCTACTCAACCTGCGCGGCATTTTTTTTTTGTTTGTGTGGAAAAATCATCCAATGATATCCCCCACTTCTGGGTGGGGCGTGAGATAGTGTCACTCTTTTACTGACTAAAAATCAACTCTCGACGCGGCTATATTTTCATTTAATGGCGCTGAACTAGACATTTTTAGTTTATTTTATTTTTACTGAATGGTAATCTAATGGTAAACCAAAATCCGTGATGATGGCCAAGCCAGAGCCATCCATACGTATCATTAAGTCAAAGAAAGGCAGCAGCATAGCACTTTATTTAAGCACTACAGTTACAAGTCAGTATCAGAATTAGGTTTTTAGGCGAATAATACGGACATGTGGCACGCTGCGTTGTCATATAAATGTGATTATTTACGTTGCTCGACGTCGATTCCCACGTCATGAGACCATGACGTAGACTACCACGTCACATTGTCGTCGTTGCGCATGTTCCGTCGACGGAACGTGTTTACATGCGCGCGTTCCTCACAGTGGAACACGACACCGTCACTTCGTGAGCAATAGTTTAATTAATAAGTAGATAAATCTTAATGTTGTTCATATGTATTAGTTTATTATTTTTAAGATTGTTTTATGTATAGTGTCTATGGGCCATTGAAGCCTGAAATAAATAATTATTTACTATTGTGTTTGAGCCCTTCCGATCGCTCTAGAAAATGGCGGCAGATATATTTATTTAAAAAAATTATATCTCGTTTACTTTTCTAGCAATTTTGATATTGTTTTCACTGTTAATATTTTATTTTTGTATATATAATTAATTATTGATAAACTGGTGAGATAGCATAAATTTTACCTATTAATTTACTTTAATTAATTGGAGCGTCCGATATTAATAGATACTATTTCTTTGACTTAATAATTTTCTTCCATACACAAAAAACGAAATAAATAAAAAATGTTATTTAAGCGCCATCTCGCTTAAATAAGGCCCACTCGAGTCCTTAGCTTCCACTTTAAAAAACTTTTATTGTTAGTGGTCACTTACCGTCTTTATGAAACTTTTCTTTGAAAGCGTCCACAAATTCTGGAGGTAGGCCACACGATGGAGGTACTTTACTTTCACAATCCCTGAAACAAACAAAAAATAACATTAGTTAAAAAAAAAAACTTGGCAGTATGAGTAATGAATACAGTGAGCGATTTCACCAAGATTTAAAATCATATGAGCAAAATTATAAAGGTTTTTGAGACCAAAATATGCTAGGCGACTATTGTTGGTCTGTTGTGAGAAATAAAAATGAAAATATTTAAAAAAAAAAAGATAAAATATTACCTATCTTTACCTGTCTATAGTTTTATTTATGCAGTTATTTGTAAAAATCTTCCTAACATTAAAAAAAGAAATACTGACGAGATGACTTTTTTTTAAGTTTTTTCCGAAATGTACATACCCATAGCAACGTAAACATAATTTTGGTAAATTTTCCATTTCATTAACAAAACTCCCTCTCCTAGGGAGGAGGCCTGAGGAACATTAAAAAGGCAAAGCCTGATAATAATGAACAAAACTCAAGCAAACTATTGTAATTAGGTTAACACTGTTAAATGGAGAGATGTATTGCAATTTCAAAGTTCTCAATAACAATGTATATAAATATATAAAAAAATAAAATTGTTGGAAAAGAGATTAGATTGCATCGAACCTAATCAGGAAAAACATCGTAATGACACTTACGATTCGCTACTTTATCAGGGATAGGCTTTTTCCTGCCTGATTAAAAAGTATTTATCATAATATGCCGATAGTTAGACAGTATTGTAGTAAATATCGATAATATCGTGAAAATAAAGCTAAGACTTCACGGAAGAAATCTTGGCATCATCATTATTTTTAGTTTATCCGTAATATGAATATAACGTAATCAGAATCAGTAACCAAAACAATTCCAATCATTTTTACACCACGTTTTATTTTTTCCCAAAAATATTGAAAAAAAATCAAGATTGTATGGCAGGAACGCGGATCAACGCGGGACACAATAACTTTTTTATTTGTCTCTAATCATACGAAAGGTTAACCAACACCGACACTAAGTACAAAACAGGGCACGGCAGATCAAAGCGAGCATTAGGCGCCAGGCCACAGCTGGGTGCGGTCCTCAGTCGTCCGGGTGGCCCGGTGACCATGTATTTATGTCGCCAACCAGGTACCAAAACTGGCTTATAACTTTGTAATTTTTCATAATACAGTTTTGAAATTTTGTACATAGATATATTTACATAAAAATACTAGACAGGTGTTTTAGGTTTCGCATGTACTCAAATTAGGTATATCTAAATACGTAACATATCCATACATATAAAAGGAGAAAGTGACTGACTGACATTTCAACGCACAGCCGAAAGTACTGGAACTAGGAACGTGAAATTTTGCACAAGGCTACCTTTTATGATGTAGGCGAGCGCAGTATGAAAGGATTTTCTAAAATTCACCCCATAAGGATATAAAACAGGGGAACAAAGTTTGTATGAAAAAATCTACTGTCACGCGGCCGAAGCCGCTAGCAGAACTACGTAGTTATAGATACAGGTCGCGCGGTGAATCAAGATCGCTCGGCAAAAGTGGAAGGGGCATGCGCAGTATTCAATTCTAAGGTCTATTTGGCGACGTGCGGGCGGGTGTGCGCCGTCGGCGATACGTCATTGGTAGATAGAGTCGCTCTTCAATTCCCGCGTTGCGTTCACGCGTCTCATTGGATACTGTTGTACTTGGGTACTGTTGCGTATAGCTTGTGTTACCGTATTAGTAATAAGTAGTGGTAAAATAAAATAGTTTAAAATAAAGTTTTAAAACGGCGCCAGAAAAATGGTTTACGACGTGAATTGTTACGTTAAGAAAGAATATAACATTTTTTTTTTTTTAATTTTCATTTTAATTTAAAAAAAAAACTGATTTCCTACTTACAAGGTAAATTACAAGCAAAAACTAGTGTTATTACAAGTTATGTTACTAAGGATCAAACATACGAAATTAAAAATAAAATGGCGCAATTGTACACATGCGCCGATTGCCCCCACTACTTTCACCGAGCGATCTTAATTCACCGCGCGACCTGTAAACTAG
The DNA here is from genome assembly GCA_929112965.1 of Mythimna albipuncta. NCBI lineage: Eukaryota > Metazoa > Arthropoda > Insecta > Lepidoptera > Noctuidae > Mythimna > Mythimna albipuncta. Next base: position 21,541,564 of record OV815970.1, read on the forward strand.
CTTTTGCCCGCGCGGTTTCGCTTCCGCTCTTTCTTGCTCCACCCTACTGTACCCTACTCTACCCTACTTTACTCTCCTCTACTCTAATTTTCATTTTTTTTTCTTCATAAGAACCTTCTCTTCACAATAAAGAACAAAACAAAAAAAAAATAGCGAAATCGGTCCAGCCGTTCACACGTGGTGGTGTGACCAAGGAAATAGGAATAATTTTTTTACAAATATAGATCACATCATGTACGTATTTGTAAACGCACCCACAACACAGGAGTAATTATTCTAAATGTAGCAAGATCTATACCAAAAAACATATTCACCTGTGACACTTAAACTTGCACTCCTTACACTTCAAACCCGAGCCGAACAGCATCTGCTTATCACAGTAGTCACAGGTCGCAATCATATTGAAGGTCTTGGTGAACCGGTGTGCGATATCGTGCGCCATGCAGCGGCTCACGGTCGGCGTGCGCGGCGAGCGAGGCGCCACCCCCACCACTACAGCCTGAAAACCAAAAAAACCGGTTTAAATGCTCATGAACATTGAAGAGTACAATACTGACACTTTTAGGCAGATAGTCCCGTTACTTTGTTAATACAAAATCAACTTAAAGAAAAAGAAGATAGGGTTTATTTTGTGTTATCAAAGTAATGCGAATTTGTGCTAGTGAAGTGCCAATATCAAAGGAAAGATTGTGTGTTGGTACAATTTGTTTAAGAAAAGAGAAATTACGTCATTGAAGATAGTCTCCGTTCAATTGTCAAGAATTTTATCCACCGATACAAGTTTGGACAACATTCGAGATAATTATATGTCGGGTTGCTAGTATGAGGACTATCGTCAATGATTGTTTTTTCTTAGCTTGAACAAACTATAAGGCTTTGTTCAGATCAGTAGCGCACCGTAGCTTACATGGCGTGTGTCACTGAATTATTCCATTTAAAATTAATTAAAATCTTATTTGTTTAATTTTTAAAGATGTATTATACTGAGCTGATTGTTAACACTGAGCGTTATGTTTTAAAGTATATAATATAGTAATGGACAAAATGTGTGGCCTATTATTAGAAAGGATAAGCAAGTTTTCAACCTGCTGAGAATGATGTGTATCACATATTGTTACTGTGTCATATTTTTTACACATTCTTTTGTCCCGTTCGGCATTGGGTTAAGATCGGCAGAGCCGTATGTTTACAATATGCACATATTTTCCATTTTCAATATCGAGATATTCTCATAATGTTAGTTGGTCATGTTTATTGGGTCAAGTGGTCAGGGACCGCGCATGACTAAGGATGGTTTACAAAATGTCAGGCCTTTTTCAATAGGCACAAATAGTGTAGTAGCTACTGATGTTTTATAAGTGCTCATGTAGGCCTATCTACACTAATGTTATAAAGAGGAAACATTTTTTTTTTTTATTGTACGTTACGCTTTTACTCAAAAACCACTTAACCGATTTTCAAAATTCTTTCAAAGCTTATTTATCACAGAGTAACTATAGGTTTATATTTTCTATATTCACGCGGACGAAGGCACTGGCAAAAGCTAGAGTAAAGTAAAAAGATTTTGATTATTTTAAATAGTTGTAGCAGTGACAAACGCTTTGGTAAGTATCGGTGGCTATCGTCACAGAACACTAACCTCGGTGGCGTGGCGCTGGAGGTGTTCCCGGCGGGGCGGGTCGATGGCGGCGCTGCACGCGCACGCCATGATGCTGGCCAGGCGCCGGCCCAGCGCGCCCCGGGCCGGCGAGCGCGGCGGCAGCGCCACCAGCGCAGCCACGCGCCCCACCTGCCGCCACTACACGCTAGCGTACCATGGCCTACTAAGCTCAAGCTGCCTACTACTAAATCCTCCTGGAGCCAGGGCCAATCTCGCTAGAGACTAGCTATCAGCGTGGAGGAAGTGTGCGGTGCGCAAACAAAACAAAGGTAGACTAAACCTGTATTTTGTCTCCTTCTCTCACTCTCAAAGTCCAATGGGAAGTACAAGTAGCCAGTAATATAAATACCTATATCTAAATCGCTAAAATGAATAAATCTATGACATTTTAAATAAACCTACCTGCCTGTAATAGTATAAGCCTAACATAACCTGCGTCTTGCAAGCGTATGACCTAGTAAGCTTAGTGTGAAGTGTGCGCAAACAGAACATACTTAAACCAAACCTGTGTTTTGTCTCTCTTCCCCCACTCTCAGGAGGTACAAGTAGCGAGTATGTATATAAATCCAAGTACCTATATCTAAATCACTAAAATGAGTAAATAGCATGCTTGCCATGTGAGCGGGATTCCCTATGACCTGCCTGAAATAATATAAAATAACCTGCGTCTTGCAAGCGTATGGCCTAGTAAGCTTAGTGTGAAGTGTGCGTAAAAAAACAAAGGTAACCGGCACCTGTATTTTGTCTCCCTTCTCTCACTCTCATAGTCCAATAGGAGATTCAAGTAGCCAGTATATAAATCCAAGTACCTATATCTAAGTCACTAAAATGATTAAATAGCATGCTTGCCATGTGAGTAGGGTTTTCTGTGCTAATCTGTACAATAAGCAGTGGCGTCTTATATCATTGTTTTAATAGGCTGAATGTACTTATTTCCTAACGATATTATTGCAATACTACGGGAACTTGGAACTACTCTATAAGTTCTAAGCTCTATGGTTCTGTAAAAAAGTCTAGCGAATTTTCATTGGTGAAGAAAGCTTGCGGGTGGTACTTATGTCCCAGATTCAGAGGAGACTACAAATTCTATGATCTATGGTTCTGTACAAATGGCTTACACCAACTTTACCTTTCGAGTACTGTACAACTTCTATGCACTATGATTTCTGTACAATAATATTACAGCAGAGGCTTGTTACATCGTATTGTAGCAGGCTAAAGGAACTGTGTTTATAGATCTAAATAGGTAGAGCATAATTATTTATCTAAAGTTCGAGGAAGTAACATAGAGTTGATAATGCCTCCTCTAAAATCCCAGCGTATATATTTTATTGTGTGTGAGAAAAAATCTAAAAGTTTAAAATTGAGATAGTTTATGCGCTAGTAGTTTATGATTTGGGAATTTTTGAACGAAATAAAAAATCTGTTGTTAGCAACACAAATTTTAATCGTCATTCACTTGTTTCTTGAAGTGATGATAGTTCTACAACAAATGTTGATCGTTATATATGGCTAGTGATGATGAATATTTAAGCAGAATAGAATATTTAGAATCACATTTCTCTTACGATTATTGAAGATATTTGAGTATTATATCTTTGCAAATGTATCCTACTTTTGTAATATGAATATCAATAAAGAGACTGAAATAGGTATATGCCAAACGAAAATCTTTTAAATTTTTTACTGTTAAAAGTCCCTTACTAATTATTAAATCATTTATAAATATTTATATACTTTAACTCTCGCTCTCTCTTTGACTCTCTTTTACTTTACTTTTTTTTTTTTTTTTTCTTTTAAGTATATACTTTTTTTTTATAAGGTTCTATCAGTAAACAATGATCAAGATCTCTTGACAGTGAGAAATGAGTATATTAGAGGAAGTTTGAAAGTGGCGCCAGTGACTGAAAAGTTGAACAGTAATTGGTTGTCTTGGTATGGTCATGTGAAGAGACGGGATGAAGCGCATATTACTAAAAGAGTTCTGAGTATACATGTAGATGGATGGAGAGGGAGGAAGGTCGAAAAAAAGATGGATAGATTGTGTGAGAAGTGATATGAAATAAAAGGGAGTTAGTGATAGTTTGACGGGTGACAGGACAGAATGAAAGAAGAAAACATGTTGCGCCGCCCCTAAGTAATATGGGATAAGGGCAGGAAGAAGAAGAAGATCAAGATCTCTTAATCAATCTTGATTATTCAACCAGTGTAGACTACATCAGACTTCATTTTACCCTAATAATTATCCCAAGTCGTTTGACTTATACAGACTATAAACAGGGCCGTCTTTCACCTATTAGAGGCCCCTGGACACATTAGGGTAATAGGGCCTCTATGACCATAATTAATATGATAGAAGCAACCAGGATCAAGCTAGAGCTCTACTTTAGATCAAAGCACACGTGAATCATTCTTATCTTTACGTAGACAGAGGTCGCATGGCGTGGATCTAGTGTAGTTCTACAAGTCTAGTTCCCATATAAAATGTATGGAGACCGACGCGCGCAGATCGAAGTTTGTGTCGTTTTGTAGTGAAGTAGGGGGCCCACCCGATCGCGGAGCCCTGGGCAAGAGCCCAGTGTGCCCAGTGGGGAAGAGGGGCCTGAGTATAAACGTTCATTTTAGGTCCTAAAATAAAATACTTTTATTTTTTAACCGTTTAACTGCTTACGACGCATTGGTCCGACGCGTTTTCGTGTCCCAGTTTACGTTTAGCTCTTCAATCCCCATAGGTGACAGAAGAGCTGTCGAGATGGAGTATTTGGTCGTGGATGTGCGACTCGGGCGGAATGAACGCGAGTGTTTGTCGGATAAATCCAACCCAGGCGACTAAAAGGTTAATAAACGAAACATAAGCCACTATGATATTACGCCATAGGGCTGAACTAAAAAGTGTCAACTGATTTTAGAGGAGATACCTACTTGTGATTCATTGTGTATTACGATCAACAAGTCATTTACAAAATGTTATCTAAAAAAAAAATTCTGAAAATTTTTATGGTTGTAACGACTGTGTATGTTATTTATTGTGATATATCTAGTCGCAAACTTTAGATAAATATAGACCAAATAACATTTTTTTTAAATGTATTTAAGTGTTGTCTTGAAATATCGGGACAGATGTCTCGGAAAAAATTTAGTCCTAAGGAAGTCTCCGTTTCTTGTCTCTGTTCTTCGAAGTTTAGGCAAATAGGTACTACCTATTCCTATCACTGGTTATCAACTCTATGTTACTTACTTTTTCGAACTTTAGGTAAATACACTTTACCTATACCGATGTTTGATAATAATGTATGTGTCCTAAATACAGTGCCATAAGTAGACTTTTGGCTAGCACCGTCGGCACTGCTCTAGTTACGGCACTGCCTAAATATCTACACTACGTTGTCGTAAGTTCAAAGTAGGCTGAGTGTAAGCTCTATGTGTTGTGCGTGACAATAATAAGTAGTGGCGCCTCACGTTATTGTTGTAGTAGGCGGGCGGCCGGTGCTGCGGCGTGTTGTCCGACTCGGTGTCGTGCGGCGACGCCGGCGGGGTCACCTCCGTCGTGCCCACGGCCGACGACTGGCTGTTGTCGCTGCAAATAAATTAAAAATTGAAAGTACCATTCGTGCATTCGAAGTATTGAGTGCATTGAATTTTATTTTAGATTTTCATTTTCATCATAATCATCAGTCTTTTCAATGTTCCCACAGTTGGGACTGAGGCCTGCTCTCTAAGGAGGGAATGGGCCGTAATCTATCACGCGGGCCCAGTGCGGGTAGGTGAATGTCACATAACTTCGAATTGTTGGTTCTAGGACATGCCGGTTTCCTCACGATGTTTTCCTTCACCATTTTGAGAGCAGTGGTGATGAAATAAATTTTACATCGTAATACGCCTAGCTGGGTTCGAGCCCGCGACCTACAACTCGTAAGCACCAACACAGGGAAAACCTACAAAACAAACGAAAAATTAAAAAAATAGATCATTTTGAATGGGAATCGAACCGCGGGCGTAAAAATAGTCTCAAATCATTTACATTTATTTCGACACTAGTTGTTGCTAGCGGCTTCACCCGTGTACAATTATCGGCACGAATCTTTAGCGCTGGCTTCAAGTTGCACAGAAGTTAAATATTCAGTCTCTTTAGTGATGCGAAGTGAGACGCGGGGGCGGGGAGTGTCAGTGATTGGCATGCCACGCCATCGTTTCTTAGACGTCACTCGTGATTCGCTCCTTGCGGTTCCTGAATGTATCTAACAACGACGACGATTAGCTTGCCAATGTATGGAATGCGCAAAGCGATCCCCACTCTGACGCCGAGCGCTCTATTCCAGGACATGGTCTACAGGAGTACCAAGGTTTATAATATTAGCAGGACAAAGAATATGAACTTCATTATAAACTCGGAAGTTTGTTGTAACGATTTACAATGAAAACGGTCCTAAATACCCTGCCGGAGACAGTGTTTCCTGGGGTTACTAGGGCTCTTAAAGTCAAGAGTGAATAGGTTGCTTCTAGGCAAGCATGCTTCATCGTCGACCACATCATCGCTTACCATCAGGTGTAATAATGGTCAAATGCTAGTCTATCCATAATAAAAAACAATACATTTTCTTTGCGCTGGAATTTGAACTTTATTCTGTTTCTAATTGAGTTGTTTCTAGGTTAAAGTTTATTTACCTGAGGTCAGAAGCGTCCGGTCTCACAGAAAGTTGCGACTCGTGTGAGCGTGACTTGGTAAGCGCCGCGGGGGGAGGGAGCGTGCTGTTCTGTTTCCGCTTGGCGACTGGTGTGGGGGGAGATTTGCCGCCTGAAACGATTTAAAGAAAATATAGTTATTAGGTGGTTATAGCTCAAGTCTGCGGGGGCAAAACAACCCCTCAGTCGCCTGCATGGCCCGGTGACCATGCATTTGTGCGGTCAACAGGTTACCACACACAAACTTATAACTCTCAGTTATGAAATTTTGTACATGGATTTTCCATATAAAAATACTAGACACGTGTTTAAGGTGTTGCATATTCTAACTAATATTGTATAGGAAGTGTGTATACCTTTCTTATTATGCGGCGTGCCATGATGTTCCTGGTTGGCATGCCTCGCTCGCGGCGCCCTGGGCGACGCTCTCACAGTTCGCTCCCACGAGTCCCAGAACAACTGTAACTCTGCACCGCCCTCGCCGCGGCCTAGTGCCTCTGTGAACAAAATTAACGTGAATTTTAGAAACAGACAGTAAGTCGTACTGTCCACGGACGCGTAGCTTCAAAGACGCGTATTCGCCATGATACGTTTGGTCTACGCCGGAAACTTACATACAAAACTATGAAACTCTGTCGACCAAGCAGAGTTGCGCCTAAATTGATGTGTATGTCTCCGTAAAATTGTAAATAACGTTAGATTATAATATACATCGCCAGATTATTCACTATCGAAAGATTGTGAACCGTACAATTTAACGCATTACTTTTGATAGATTATAATCTGTCGAAGTTAAACTGATAAATTACAATCTATCGCACGTTAAATTGTCAACTGTCCTAAGGTTGTCTCCGATTGGTCGGTCTTACAGTAGGGCATTTTGAGCTGGCTAGGGAAACTAATCCTGCAAGCGTGGGATCCATTGTAATCTAGCGTTCCGACCAAGGCCACCTAGCTTGGAACGCTTGGGAAACAAGCTAACCTTACCTATATAGCTCCTGAGCCGCTGCATAGCTCGACACAGCCGCAGCACCTCCTCGTCGCGCGCGCCTGCCAACAGCGCGCGCATCTCGTGGTCGGAGCGTTCCCGCAGCGTCTCTAACGACGCCACGCGGGAACATACCGCCTGCGGAACAAAACGTACGGTGAAATGTTTGCCAGACCATGTATGATTACGCGATGCGGTTTACGTAAATTCTACGCGATGCGGTGGCTTGTCCTACGTGCGCGCGAAGTCGACACTTCATTCGTCATTTATATAATACTAGTTATGGCACCACAAGACTTCACGCGAAAATGTTTTCAGATTTTGATGAAAAGCATGTAGCAGTTTCAACAAAAACTGATCATTTTTCGTTATTACAAAAAAACCCATTCATGTAGTGTCTATTTTAGTTTACTGTAAGGCACTGTGGCCCATCATGATAATAGTAGAAGATATACGTGGCCTAAAATGGGAAAATGTTGTTGTAAGGATTACGATTTTTACAATCCTAAAAAAGAAAAAAAAAACAATCCACTTAATCGAACGGGAAACCCCGTAACAGGTGACATATCTTATCTATAGGTAAATAATATCTATACATAGTGGCATGTAGATTACTTGATTGCGAAAAGTAAACGGAATTATTATTTTCTTAGGAAGGCCTCACCGGAAGAACTTTATCTTGACTTATATAAATAAATATGCGACGACGGTTTTTAACTTACATGTTGTTGAAATTAAAATCTCTATTTTCTTTAGAGCTTATTTGTTTCCTTTTATTACAAATATTTACTTCCTGTTTTTTTATCGTAAAAGTATTAAGATTGTAAAAGCCTAAACAATTTTCTTTCCACTTACTCTAAGTAAGCGTCTTATAGGTTTTTTTAATAAAAAAAACCTATAAGACGCGAATTAAGGATGTTGACGTGAATCGCAAAACTTTAATTTTATAATTCTCTTTGTGATTGTATTTGTCACCTAACTCCTAAACGGCTTGGCCGATTTGGATGAAACTTTGTGTACCTATATAATACTATATGAGTTGGTCCCTATACTGTTTGAAAATATAACTAGACCCGACCGCCTCCTCCAACGAAGTAGTAATGCTAGCAAAAGAAAGGACCGCAACCGTGCGGACTGTGATCAACGGGCAGCTCACCGTCCGCCGCCTGTCCATTACGAACGGTACGTCTCAAAGAGATGTCAGTAAAACAGTAAGGGCCTAACAGGGCTGATGAAGGTACACGGTTAGGTATTAATCAGAAAAAGTTTGATACGCCCTTTCGCTCCATCCAGAGCAGGAATATTTATCTGATGGTTTTACATCCATAACAAAAAAACATATCACATAGGTACGCCCACTACTAGATTATCTTGGGAAACCCCAGAAAATCTGGAAAATCATGCAAGCTTGCTAATGCATGGCGTATAATCAGTATGTCTCATACTACGCAATGCTGTTCGATAACAACCGCCCATCCATACATCACATATACGACTAGCTGTGCCCGCGACTTCGTTCGCGTGGACTACAGGATTTTGAATTTATTTTTTCTAAACTAAAAGTAGCCTATGTTACTCCTTATTAAATCAGCTACCTGCCAAAAAAAGTCCCGTCAAAATCGGTCCAGCCATTTCAGAGATTAGCCCGGACAAACAGACAGACAAAAATTATGTACCGTATATATATTCATATGCGTGTAGTAAAAATCAGTTATTTCAATATTACAAACAGACATTCCAATTTTATTTATATGTGTATAGATATCGTGATTCATAATGAGACGACAGAATTTTGTTTGTGCTTTATACAGCTCAAGATTTGATAATCTTACGGCCTTATCATCATCATCAGCAGCATCGTTATTTCAGCTGAAAAACGAACACTGTTGGACATAGGCCTCCCCCAAGTGTCGCCACAATGAACGGTCCTGTGCGTCTCGCATCCATTGGATTCCCGCAACCTTTACCAGGTCATCGGTCCACAAGCAGGAGGCCTTCCAACGCTGCGTCAACTGAGGTACTCGATCGCCACTCCAGAATCTATCTGTCCTAACGACCATCTGTTCTGCGAGCAATGTGCCCTGCCTATTGCCACTTTAGTTTAGCGATTCTTCGGCCCTTTCACCTGAGCCTATATACCTGTGTCTAGAGATATTCCGATACCCTAAAACAGAGATTACGAGAGACTTACTGGGGAGCAAGCTTTTGACATGCCACTTAAGAATCTAGCCTTTGAGTTGGGTGGACAATAAATTAAACTAAACGCTATTAACTCTTCATTTGCAATCCAAAATTAATAAAATAAAACAGAAAGTTAGTGTGATTAGTGCCATCTCAAATTAGCTAGATGTTAAATATCTACGATTGGTGTGCCCAGATAATTTTACCCCATTTTACAAATACCGGCACGGATCTTGAGCGCTCGGCGTCAGATTGGGGATCGCTTTACGCATTCGAGCCAATCGTCGTTGTTGTTAGCTACATACAGCAGCGCAGGGAACGAATCACGAGTGACGTCTATGACACGATGGCGTGGCGAGCGCGCGAGCCAATCACAGACATTCCCCGTCCACGCGTCTCACTTCGCACTACTAAAAATATTACGTACTGTGACTAAATAGACCGAATATTTGACTTCTGCGCAACTTGAAGCCAGCGCTCAAGATCCGTTCCGATAATTGTACCAACTGACACGCGTGCTACAGGTTATGCCACAGAAATTATGAAAGAGGTTAGAATGGTCTTGCCACAGAAATTATGAAAGAGGTTAGAATGGTCTTGTGGGCGAAGTAGGCGTGCCTCAAAATATGATCATGCTCTTAATTGACACAACCAATAGCAGACTTACGAACTAAGTGTGTGTTGTCTGTTAGTTACATAATGCGCGTTCGTATTGGTTTATTGCCTGTAGTGCCGTTAGAGGGTGTGAGACATAGGGCGACACTCGTTGTAGTACAAATCGGAAAGTATTTCCTTTCTAACCTCTTTTATCAGAGATAGGTCCAGAAGACAATTTCATGATTGTACTTCACTTTTTATACCTACGCTCTGTGAACGCACACTAATGAGCGTTTGAGCCGGAACTGTTCGACGAGTGATCCGAGACGCGACCGAGACATCGTGTCCGTGAGCGGTGTATATGTGTGCGTTGCTCGAGCGCGCTTTGTATGTAGATTGACTTACCTATATACTGTACCTATCTATTTTGTGATTATGCCATAGGAAGGCAGGGCCCTAAAAGTATCGATACCTACACATATCAACAATAAAGTTTATTTATTTATTTATTCATTTATGTACACACAAACACTTAAAAATGAAATGGACAAATACAGATAAAAGAGTACAAAGGTACTGCTTATTTCAAATGAAATTTCTTCCAGAAGAGTTTATTATATTCTATAGGTTTTCATAATCCACATTACAGTTAGAATTTTACCCTCGATTCTATTTAAAGTAAATCATAATTTTACTTGAAAGTTTTTTTTTTTACTATGGTTAGATTCGCGTTAGACCACTATTTATTTTTTCTTCTGTCCCATTATTTGGAGTCGGGTCAAAGGTTAATGGTATAGTTATCATTGTTTGAGTATCTTATCTGATGATAATGGATGATTTGATCGAGGGTGACGCATGCTTGACTTAAAATCATTTCAGGCGAAAGACGTCTACTGCGCTGCCACAATCAACATCGGTCTTTGCAGCTGTTTATGTGTGACTACGAGTAATCTATTCACAGACAAAGGTCATGTTGTACAATGCGTTCCAAATGAGAATAGGATCGCCCGCCATGTTGTGACGTCACGATTTACTGTCAAAAATTGTCAAAAATGAAAGAAATTTTTAAATATTAATTAATTTACGAAAAATTTAATTTATTTATGAACTGTGAACGAAAAAAGTTTCATTAGAATCCAGTTCTTCAATTTTACTCATCTCTGAGTTCTTCAATTTTGCCAAAATTTCTTCGATTTGATAGTACGACGAGACGTCAAAACTTAAGAATCAGTCATATTCTCATTTGGAACGCGTAGTACACTATTCCACATCCCCCCACTGTTAATCCCTACCCACCTGCGGCATACGCACGTACTCGAACGTAAATTAAAAGGTGCTTACCTCGATAGAATCGGGGCTCAGCCCCACAACCCTGAGCCACTGCGCGAGACACGGCACATCGCCGAGCTCACGCCGCAACTCCTCACCGAAGCTGGCCTTGATCACCAGCTGCCGGGAGAAGTGTTTTACCAGCTTGCCCTGGAACATAACGAGAAAGGTTTGTTTATACAGAGCTGTTAGTTTTTTTTTAATTGATATAAACTAGTGCTTGACTGCGATCCCAGAGTTGTGTACACACTACTGATAACAAGTACTGGAGTTTTTAGGTTACAGCGAAAAATGCAGGACCCTAGAACAGCTCTAATGGGTCCGAGAAGTAGCAGTCCACTGATGGCTGGACCTAATTCTCTAGAGCTTCTTCTTCCTGCCCTTATCCCATAATATTGCAACTGTATTGTATGTCTGTACTCTTTTTAGGGTTCCGTAGTCAACTAGGAACCCTTATAGTTTCGCCATGTCTGTCTGTCCGTCTGTCTGTCTGTCTGTCCCTCCTCGCTTAATCTCTGTGACCGTTAGCACTAGAAAGCTGAAATTTGGTACCAATATGTATATCAATCACGCCGACAAAGTGGTGAAATAAAAATTGGACAAAAATGTTTTATTAGGGTAGCCCCCCTATATGTAAAGTGAGAAGTGTTTTTTTTTTTAATTTCAACCCTAACGTGTGATATATCGTTGGATAGGTATTTAAAAATGAATAGGGGTTTACTAAAATCATTTTTTGACAATGTCAATAATTTCGGAAATAATCGTTCCAAAAGTAAAAAACAATGTGTCGTCCCCCCTCTAACTTTTGAACCATAAGTTTAGAAAATATAAAAAAAAATCTGAAAAGTAGAACTTTATAAGAACTTTCTAGGAAAATTATTTTGAACTTGATGGAAAGAACAGTTTTTGTACAAAAAAGACAAAAGGGTTCTACAAAATAATTTCTGGACTAAGTTTGTATTAAAATCGATATACGATTATTTATAAGCATTTTTTAAAACTCATAAGTGTACACTTTTTGTGACGGGCGGGAAACTACGGAACCCTACATTGAGCATGGCCCGACACGCTCTTGGCCGGTTTTTATTATTATTTTATGTTGTTGTGTATTGTGTTGCTTGCGCCGAATAAATGCTATTCTATTCTATTCTATTCTATATTTGGGGTCGGCACAACAGTTTTTTCTTCCATTCTTTCCTGTCACCCGTCACACCATCACTAACTTCCTTTTCTTTCATATCACTCCTCACACAATCCATTCATCTTTCCTTTGACCTCCCTCTCCATCCATCTACATGTATACTCAGACCAAATTTGTAAGAACCTGGACACAGAATTCACAGTAGGTACCAAGGATAATCACAATATGGCGCAACATAGTCAAAAAAATTAAAACACGTCTATCATGATTATCAGTAATAATGAGGAATACGACGTTAGGAGGCTGTATAAAAAGCTGGGGTCCCAGTGTGTCAAGACGAAAGTCTGTGACCAGTGCGTGTTGACATTGTGGCATCGAAACGAGGTCGCTCACAATGGGCCTCAATAGAGAGCTTATAGTCATCTAATATCTAATTCTCGTGTCACAATGTTCGTTCCCGTGCTCCCACAAGGTAGGTCGATGATTTAATGAGGGTCACGAGAATCCGATGGATGCGAAACGCACAGGAGCAGTCGTTAAGGCGACGCTTAGAGGAGGCCTATGTCCCGCACCGAACAATAATATAAAGCTTTTGGCCGGTGGTGCGTGTGGAAAGTCAAAGCACCACCTCCAAGCGAGCGAATGTCGCGGCGACCTACCGTCCTACCACGAGTCTTTTCCAATTTTTTGTTGGTCTGTTCAGTTTGAAAGTGAGACACAGGTGGTTTAAGTCAGACACGAGTTATCGTTCCACCCAAGAGCGGGAGAAGAGATTGGATGATTATTAAACCACAAAGAAATCTATTAACGTTGTTTGCCGAGAAATTGCAATTGGGTATCTCGCGAATTGTAAACACGCATCGAGAATCGTATAATCATTAAAACTTAACAAATCATCCCAATAATTATTTCAAATCTTAAAAAAGTCGAGTTAGTGACTATCGCGGCCTCGAATACGACACGATATTATAAAATCAGAGGAACTTTTTTTTTCTATGGTGGGAAAAAAATCATCCAATGACAACCCCCACTCTTGGGCGGAGCGGGAGATAGTGTCAGACTTTAACTGACTAAAAAACCCATCCCGTTCCTTATAGCCTTCATAAAAATCAGAGTAACTGATGATCGAGAAATAAATGACAAGAATGATGGGGAAAACAAGGCTCTGGCTGTACATAATATTACTTCTTGCTGGAAAGGAAGCTCCAAAAATGAGCATCATTACCAATATCAATATGTATTCTTGGCCCTTTAATAAAAATAAAAGGGATGTATATAATAAACCTTACTCGAAAAACTCCTCCTAGGCACACAATTTACTCTTTCCCGCACTAGTGGGGAAAAGTGCGCAAGCTCACTTTAGCCACAATTTATCGCATCAATACCAGGAGTCGTAAGTCTACCCCCCTTTATTTATTTCTTCATAAGTGTATTGAAAAACATCTTGATACTTGTGGAATTTTGTCACTGCGACACTTGGCTCCTGACACAGAATTCTGCCTCTGTCGCTATGACAAATTTTCTCCATTTGTATTAAAATGTATTATTTTCTCAAGAAATAATACATTATAAACTGTAAATGATGTTTATTTTGCAAATAGGCAATAGATGGATGAGGCCGGTTTATACATAAATATTCTGTCAAACTGCAGTAAGTACAGTTTGTTGACAGATAACGACATATTGTACACTTATAAAGTGATTATCATACTTAATTTAAATGCCATAAACCTACAAAGGTGTAATTACTAGGTGTTAATTATGATAACTCAAAATAAACACACAAAAATAGATTGATAAGAATAAATTCCAATGGTGTGTAATGTTTACTGCTGTTTGAGCAGTGGTGGCCGAGTAGTAATGTAGGCCCTGACTTACGAGTTGTAGGTCGCGGGTTCGAGCCCAGCCACGCGAATTACTTTGTGTAATTTATTTCATCACCACTGCTCTCAAAACGGCGAAGGAAAACATCGTGAGGAAACCGGCATGTCCTAGAACCGAAAATTCGAAGACATGTGACATTCACAAACCCGCATTGGGCCTGCGTGGTGGATTACGGCCCGTTCCCTCTCCTAGAGAGGAGGCCTGAGTCCCAGCAGTGGGAACATTAAAAAAAGGCTGATGATGATAATGTATTGTTTACTTTGTTTATAAAAACAAATGTGTGTAACATGGATGATTTTTTTTAAACAATAATATTTGTCTACAAACTATAAATATTGCATACTATGTTTACAGTAGAAGGTGCAAGATAATGCATTAGTCATGAAGAGTTTTTTTAACTTTACTAAACCAGTTTGAAATTAACAAAGTTAGCCACAAACTTAAAACTCTCACATCTCTCGGGCTTACAATGGGTGGGCCCATTGTAGGCCTAATAGAAGTATTAATTTCTCGAACACCTACTTATACCAAAATTGGTTTCATAGCCAAAATACAGGCATCATACAACTTTTCTTTCTGTATTACTTAAAAATGACCATGCCTAAATTTTTTGTCAAATAAACACTAATATTATTATTAAAATTCCAGAGTATCAAATGCCAGTGTCAAGGTATTTAGAACCTACTGCATATGAACCTATGGTATTAATTCATATAACCCAATGCAAATGATCTCTGACGAGACAAAAAATAACAGAGTATGTTCTGGTGGGAAATGATACGTTTGACGCCCTCCCAATACCGCATTCGACCCCAAGTACATATACAAAAGAGACATTCAACGATGGTGGTGCCAGCTTTCGCGCTGCTATTGTTTTACTCTTGTATCTCTAATTGACAGCATTTGAAAGGTTAAACTGAGGTTCCAAGTGTTACGTTTGTTCGCTTTGTGTATTGTGAGACATTTGACAAGATAAGATAAACTAAAGTCCAGCTCCAAACCATCAACTATCCTAAAATTGTAGGCTGGCAGTCTAGCAATAAAGCAACTACATTAAAACAAGCTCAATAAAGTGTGGTGAAGCATATCTGCATTAGCATTGAATCACTTTGCTACATAGCCCGTCCATTGTTGATAGTGGTATGGCATGATGACACATTGGATCCACTGCTTATGACAAACGATTTTTGTGTACTTATAGCTTTTTTATGTGTCATTTAGTTTTTTGGAGGCTGAGTCAGGAACTGTTCGGAGGTCTGTGTAGAGCAATGTTACTCAAAAGTGGTCTATATGAAACCTTAGTAAAAAAAAAAGGAATGAACAGTCTTTGGGATGTAAATGAGAGTTCAAGATAGTTTTCATATAAGTAGGTTGTGATTTTAATTTTGATAGTTAATTTATTTATTTTATTTTAGCTGAAAGAAAAATAATTTATTATGGTACAGCACAAGGCCTAAACACAATTCATCAAAAATAAAAGAAGCAAAAAAATAAAATAATAAAAATATCATTGATATATGCCTCATGGCTGCCCTAAAATAGGTCCAGTTCAGCATGAATGCCAGACAACTAGTGCCTGGCGCTGGTTTTCAACTGAACCTGTGATTGTGACGCAACAAATGAAAAAAATATTAATACCAAATATTTTCTAAATTTTTATTCAACAAACAGAGTAACATTCACTGAGATGATTTCAAGATTAAACCTCACTAAATTCATCAGAAAATATTGATCAGAAAATCAATTTTTAATATTTTGAGATTGGTTAATTATAATCCACCAGGTTTTTTACTTAATAATTTTCTATATTAATATTTTTCTTTCACTAGTAGAAAGCAACTATAACACTGAGTAACATAGGCCTTCCCATTATATATTCATACGGGTGAAGCCACTGGCAAAAGTATGCAATTTTTTTTTTTAAATAATATGCTGAAAGTTTGTAGAATTTATAATTTTCTTAATATTTAAAAATTAAATTTTCTTTTTGCAATTAGATGCATTGAGAAAGTTTACATTAAAAGACTTGAATGTTGAATTATATTATTAAATATTTTTGTTTGTAAAACTTATGGAGTTAATGTGATTCAAACAGAAACAAGAACTTGGTTACAAATAAAATTCTGTTACTCAACAAAGATACTGTGTTGTTACAAGAATAAATCAAATAACTCCATTTTTTTTTACTACATATCATGTCTAATCTATATCTGTGGCATTAGAAACCAGTGGATCAATGTAGATTACAAGATTCCATAGCTATTGACCAAACAACTAACAGTTACTCTCTCTTGAAGAATGCATTTTTTTTCTCATTAAAATGCTAAAACATGCCACATTTCACAATAATGCGAATTCCTAACACACAAACCTACATATCTGCGAATATCTACGCAGATTATGTCTTTAATTTTATGTTAAAATAGATTTCACTACTTAACTGTGGCATATGAATTCAAATAGTCATAGAATGAGTACAACAACTTTTTATCGCGTGAAATTAAAAAAGGTAAACATTCAAGGTGAGAGGGAGCGGCGCGCGCGTACGACAACGATTTCCACTACGGCAATGAACTATTCACTCCAGCCAGTCCTTGAGTGCAGCTAAGTCCTTGAGGCCCGGCCTCTTGGTATAATACTTTCAAGGGCATTGCTCATTTCCCCTTGATGTATAACGAGTTGTGAAGGTTAGCACCCCTACCTCCAGGGTCCGGATCTCCTGCTGCGTCAGCTCGGCGCTCGTCGAGCATTGTGTCCGTAAACCCTCGAGTCTATCAGCTGAAACGTCGATCATGGACTGGATAGTCTCTATCGTTTGTATGGCCTCACGAACTCTCTTTAATTCGTACTCGTTCTCTGCATCCATTACAAATATCACAGCACTGTACACGGCCCGCTAATCACTATACATAAGTAAAAAACACTTTATTCATTTTATAAAAATGAATTTACAAAACATTGCAGATGTTATATTGCCGATACAGCGGCCATATCCGAAGAAAATCTATATTTTAGTCTATGATCATGCATTGTAAAACCATAGATAAGCTGTCTCTGACAGTTGTCAGAAAAATAAAATGTCACTTTCACAAAACAACACAAAAAATATCACAAAAATCCATTTTACTAAGTAATAAAAAAAAATCCTATCCAGAATTTGATAACTTTTGAGCACTAGTTATCTTTAATTTATTTATTTTTTCTTAGTTTTACTTGGACAGCAAACCGTAGTGTTTGTCTATGGTTCTAAAGCGTTGTGTTCACGATTCAACAAATGCATTTTCGGTCATACATAACAAGAATGATAATATAATTCTTTTTATAAACTTTAAAGGTTAAGAAATTGATCCCTAAAAAATTTTACTACTAATCTTTATTGAAGAATTGTTGGACAACCTTAAATTTTTGCTTGTGTATACTTATCTTTACTCTAAATTGACATTTTATTTTTTGAATAGCAATATTGTATTGCGCGAAATGAGATATAGCAACATAATTTACGACAAAATTAAATTAGTCTATGCCTTTTATCAATGGAGTGAAGACGTTTGTTGTGAGATTTGTTTCCTATTATTTCGCCTTCCGTCGTTTAATTAATTCTGTGTGATGTAAAATAAATAGATAGGGAATAAATCTTTTTTACTTTACAAAAAGTACAGCTCGAGAATTTTTTCTAAGTGTCTAGATGTAGTTTTAATAGAATGTTTTTCGAGCGTATATTGTTGTCTGTGCTCTGCCTTGGATTAGAAGGTAAATAAATTGCATTTTTTTTTAAATTTAATCATAAATAAACTAGTAGTCACCTGCGATGTCATCGCATTTGTATGAAAACCGGCTTTATTTAAATTCTTTAATTAAATTGTAATACATAAAATGTCTTGTTTTACTTAACACTGTTTTTTTTAAAATTAAAATATAATTCAAATTTTTTTTGCAGCCTTCCCTTTGGCTCTGACCGAGGAGGTGGCGATCAGGGATGTGGCTGCAGATAGGGGCACTAATGCTACCGTGGCCTGTGGCAATTTGGGCACAATTCCTGTGCCCAATGTGCAATGGGTGCACAGGGGAAACCGGACACACCATGAAGTTCTAGTGAGTTTAGATTTATTAATATATTTTTATTCATAATTATAAGTACATTTAAACTATAAAATTTGCCCATAAAATCAAGCCACACTTTAGGTAAATAGAAAAAATTACATAGAATATCTTATTACCTATTAGATTTTAATAACATTACATAGCATAAGCATATAATCATCTTTAAAATGTTCCCACTGCTGGGACTCAGGCCTCCTCTCCTTGAGAGGGAACAATTAATGAGTAAGTAATTTACAAAACTAAGTTATGACCAAATATCTTCAAATATAATTATACCTATTCAATTTTTAATTTAATATCTCTATTCTACATAAATTATAACTACCTATATTAAAAACTTTAAATTACATAAGTACATTAAATATTTCTTACAATAATCTAAATCCTCTAATTCTTAACTTTTATTAGCAACAATAAATAATTTGACCCATTTCATGCAAATAATGATTATTGTGAAAACAACAATATTAAAAAACGAATAGTTGAGTTTTTATTATGAAA
This sequence comes from Mythimna albipuncta, assembly GCA_929112965.1. Lineage (NCBI taxonomy): Eukaryota > Metazoa > Arthropoda > Insecta > Lepidoptera > Noctuidae > Mythimna > Mythimna albipuncta. The sequence continues at coordinate 21,560,629 of OV815970.1, forward strand.
CTCAGCAGATTAAATTTAAGCTTAAATAATCTTTATTTCTCAAAAGAACATCATAGGTATTATAGATTTAAAATTTAATATAAATAAAAAAGATACCTACCTACATTAAACATACATGAAAAATCTCTACAACGAATTTTAGAGGACCTCTAATATTCGTCGTAAATTACAAAAAGCTTTTAAAAAATTAAGAGCACACACGTCACTATAGTTCATACTTCATATCACATGATCACGTAGGTACATACTTACCTATAAAAATAATTCGCCAGTGAGTAGCGTCAATTCGGCAGTTTTACAGAATAATAGCCAGTTCAGCCGAGTGTTCGACCTAAATTATACTAGAACCCGAAAGAACTCAACTGTCATAAGAATTTCTCCCCCTGGCAAAAATCACTTCATCCCCCTTTTACGTGGCCAAATCCTCACGGATATCTCAGTATAGTGAAATAGCTAGAACTATGTCGAACTCCTACCGATTTGAACCCCACAGTTTCGTTCACAACCGTGATTCTGGCCTGGAGACATTTAAGGTAGAGTTCGCACCCAAGAAATCAAGAAACGTACCCATAATCCCTCAATCTACTGTGTCTACAGCATTTTTTGTCGGGCATAAGGTCTGAGGATCTGCGTCCTTCTCACCCAAAAGTCAAGAATCGTGCCCATAAACTTTAATCTACTGCTCTAATCTTCTACTGAATCTAGTTTTTGTCACTACGGGCAGAAGGTCTGCGAATCTGCGACCTTCCCACCCAAGAAGTCAACAAGCGTACCCATAAACTCCCTGATTTACTACCATAATAGCAGTTTTTGTCACTACGGGCATAAGGTCTGCGAATCTGCGACCTTCTCAGCCAAAAAGTCAAAAATCGTACCCATAAATTCCCAGATCTACTGCGGCAACAACAATTTTTGTCACTACAAGCATAAGGTCTCCGAATCTGCGACATTCGCACCCTTAAGAAGGCAAGAATCGTGCCCATAAACTCCCAGAACTACTGCGGCAACAACAATTTTTGTCACTACAAGCATAAGGTCTCCGAATCTGCGACATTCGCACCCTTAAGAAGGCAAGAATCGTGCCCATAAACTCCCAGAACTACTGCGGCAACAGCAGTTTTTGTTACTACAAGCATAAGGTCTCCGAATCTGCGACATTCGCACCCAAGAAGGCAAGAATCGTGCCCATAAACTCCCCGAGCTGCGTCAACAGTCTAAATAAGTTATGAACGCACTTCTTGTCTTACGGCAGCGGAAATAATGGCCATCAATATATTCTGAGCGGCTGAATGTCACGTGCATCAATAATTGTAAGGTTCAAAGACCATAAACAAAGCCATTTTCCTCGTCTCGTTTAAATTATGCGTAATTAAATAATGATAGACAGCACAGAGTGTAATTAGGAGATTCTTTGATTGTTTTCATGGGTTAAAAACCTTAAAAGAAAGACCCTGATTGGAAGATGGACCCTGTTCTGGTAGGCTTGGCAACTTACTTAAACCTCGTCGTTTGGGCAAGATGGTCAATCTCAGTGGGGCCTAGTCATCAAGGCTCAAGATTGTAAGTCTATGTATAGATACTAGTTTAACCCAAGTGACTGTCGCAACCCAGTGTCCGACCACAGCGTCGCTTACCATCAGGTCAAATAGTGGTCAAATGCGAACGAAATAATAAAACAAAACTCTCGATGTTAAAGGGCCCTCGCACACGCGAGGCCCTTTTGGGTGCAAGGCCGAGGGGGAGGGCCCACTTCGTTAGGGCCAGGGGGAATTTCAGCAAAGGAAACCTGTGGCTCTAGAACTCAAAGGACACAGTTGTCGTTTTAGTCAGTTACAAGTTAGAGCTCATACACGCGAGCGGCATGTTGCCAACAGCAAAGGTAACTGTAGCCGTCGCCACAGCATCAGCTGTTAACGCATCGACGGGACGGCCGTCGTCATTCAACAAATGAAGATTAGCGGTAGCCGTCGTGTGAGTCAAGTGTCACTATAAGAGCCCCCGCACATTGAGCCACTAGTGGCGACCACATTCGAACGACTAGTGGCCGCCACAAGTTGTAGACGTGTTTCTCCATAGATTTTTTATAACACCGAGCGTATGAGTGGCCGCGTCCGAGCCACAAGCTGCGGGATCCGACCGCGCTCGCTACTTATGGACGCGTTTTGTTGTTCGATAAATAATGCCGATGAATTAGACGTCGTAGGTTCTGAATTCTGCTTCTTCGAATTAGTATAATAAGCAACAATATCGAAATCAAGAGTGCGTCCATTTTTGACAAACACACGTCCACATCTGTCGAGTACCACTTGAACAACTGCCGCAAGTGGCAGCCACTGAAAGCCGCATCCAGCCACCAGCGGCTGGTGGCGGCGTGTAGTGGTCTGACTGAACCACTGGTGGTCGCGTTTAGTAGCGGCGACTAGTGGCCATAATGTGCGGGGGCTCTAAGCTGACACCTGCCGCCTACGGTCGACGGCTGCAGTTGCCTCTGCCGTTGGTAATATGCCGCTCATGTGTATGAGCTCTAACACGCCCTGATGCCGTTTCATCCTAGAGTGGGACAAGGTATTGCAAGATTTTCCACCTAAAAAAAAAAGGTATCAAATGAAGAATTCATACAAAAACTAGTAATCCGTGAGGGTTTAAACAGACGGACCGCATTTCAACTGCAATCCAACCGGAAATTGCAGTTTAAGTTCTGTTTGAATACAGTGGACACGACTGCAATAGAACTGCAAACACGACTGCAATAGAACTGCAAACACGACTGCAATAGAACTGCAAACACGACTGCAATAGAACTGCAAACACGACTGCGATAGAACTGCAAACACGACTGCTATAGAACTGCAAACACGACTGCAATAGAACTGCAAACACGACTGCAATAGAACTGCAAACACGACTGCGATAGAACTGCAAACACGACTGCTTATAGAACTGCAAACACGACTGCAATAGAACTGCAAACCAAACGTGCAGTCCGATTACAGTCGTTTGAACTGCACACCGACTGCATCCGAACTGCACCATGCGGGAGGGCGGAGCGTGCGTGTCGGGTGCAATTTGCGGTTGGATTGCAGTTGAAATGTGGTCCGTCTGTTTAGACCCTTACCTAAACACATTAAATAAATTCAAAACGACTTTATCCAGTGACCTTACTAGCTCCGTACCTAAATCTTTATTTTGCGAACAAACAACATTTGCCAGCAGACCACTTAAAAGTTTTATTGGTTTTGTTCAAAATATTTTATTTGATGTCAGAACGAATATTATTGTAAACGTAAGTACCCTCAAATGGTAATCGTTTACATTAATGGTAAAATATGTTTTTGTTTCAACTGACTAAATAAAGACCGCGGAATTTAAACGACATTTGCATTAACCAAAAAGACTTATTGAGTTGTTTGTTTGTTACATAAGTCGGTTCCAAATCTCTCGGTAATAAAAAATATTTTGGGCTTTACTGAAATCTACTAGCTAACTACAAGTAGGAATTATTGCGTTCTGCGGTAGCCTTTGAAAGAGTGACTTAGTACAGTGGCTCTAGAACGCAAAGGGTAACTGAAGGACACAGGTGGGTTTTAGTCAGTAAGAGTCTGACACGCCGTCTCGTGCCACCCGAGAGTGAGAGAAGTAATTTGATTTTATCCCTCCTCAAAATAAATTACTCTATCACAGGCTCCAAGTGGGATCTGGTTCTTTTTTTTTAATGGTATCTTGCCTGAGATATACTAGGGGACAAAATGTCTCCTAACATGTCGCGCAAGGCTGTAAAATTTTCCAACAACAAGTCCCGCATCACGTGGATACTCCTCTTCTTCTTCTTCTTCTTGCCCTTATCCCATATTACTTGGGGTCGGCGCAACACGTTTTCTTCTTCCATTCTGTCCTGTCACCCGTCAAACTATCACTAACTCCCTTTTCTTTCATATCACTTCTCACACAATCCATCCATCTTTTTGGGCTATACATCGTAAAATTTAGGGGGCGGAGGCAAGTTGCACTGCAGGTCAACGTTGCAGCATCATGTACATGTTGAGGGACCCTTTGTCCCCAAATGCATCTGAGGCTTGAACCAGTGCTTGACTGCGATCCCACCCGATGGCAAGCAGTGATGTAATCGTTGATGGTGAGGCGCACTAGTTTATTAAGAGCCTATATTCACTCTAGCCTTGAAGACAACTGAATTAGAATTGGACGGTAAGACCGCAGCACGCAAATTGTTCCCGTCCTTCAATGTTAGCGGTTCCTTGGGATCTGGTGTATATAGAGAGAAACTCTGAATACAATATTTCAGTCCTTATAGTTTCGACACTCCTGTTACATGGCTTATCAAAAACTGACTATAACAAAACGTACTAACCTAATTCCAGGTAATCGTGTTTCCGCGCCGTGTACAAACATATGAGACGTTAATGATGGCGTTACCCGCAAACCAGGCAACCCGAACAATTTTATTAAGCTAAATTAACTGACCCCACGCTCGATAACTTAGGTCTTAAGGTAGAACTACACTGCGTATACGTGTTCCACACATACCGATCTGCCTTGCGTTCAAAAATATCCAGAGTCGAGTAGAGTTGTAACTTTGCAACCCAGGGTCGTTCTTTTATAACTCGAGTAAGCTACCCTAGAGCTAACCCAACTAACTGTAACTCTGGGCAGGGTAGGCTGGAGTAAGTGCTTGACATTGACAGTTGAACTCACGTTCGCGTTCAAAAATTCCAAGGTAGAGTAATTGCCTTATGACGTCATTAGAGTTGGCTCTACTAAACTCAAATTTGAACGCAGGGCTAGGCGCGTCGGTCTCCATACATTTTATATGGACACTAGACTTGTAGAGCTACAGTAAATCCACGCCACGCGACGTGGTCCACGTGTGCGTTGGTCTAATGTAGTTCTAACTTTACAAACATACTTGGTACCTATAAACAAAGCTGTCACACGCGTCCCACGAAAGTCGTCTGTTTACAAGCAAATTAGACAGTCCTGATGTCATAATGCATAGCGCACGTAGCACAAGAGGGCTCAGTTTGTCTTCAGCTTAATTTTTATATCAAATTCAATTCCTATTTTAATGTAGTTCTAATTTTACAAACATAGTTGGTACCTATAAACAAAGCTGTCACACGCGTCCCACGAAAGTCGTCGGTTTAGAAGCAAATTCAAAAATCTTGATGCATTATGGCATACGGCATAGCATACGTAGTACAAGAGGGCTCAGTTTGTGTTCAGCCTTATTTTTATATCAAATTCAATTCCTATTTTAAAGCATGACCTTTTAAAAGTATATTCGTCAGACCAGCTCGTATCTGGGGCTAGGGTTAGCTCCGAAAGGTAGCTCAGCCCCGGTATGAAAGGCACGAAGGAACGGGGTGTATTTTTTAGTCAGAGTCTGAGGGCGTATTCAGATGACACGCGCCGACGACGAGCTGGACGCGGGTGGCGTGCGCTGAGCGTGCGCGTGTCGTGTGAACGCGCCCTTACCCTATCTCCGCCCAAGAGCGGGGCATGTCATTTGGATGATTTTTGCCCACAAAAAAAGACCACCTCGCATGCTATCAAGGTACGTTTTTGATGCGATCTTCATCGATGTCACAGTTTCTAAGTTACACCAATAGGGCTTGAATTCTAGAGACAAATTACCAGCAAGGCCTCCATCTCTTTCATATTTCAAAGAATTCCTAGTTCTTTCCAATATTGAAATGATTCATAGAGGGATGCAAAGAAAGGGTCCTAAATCAAAACAATTTCGCCGACCGATCATATCCCTCATCCCCATAATAGCTTCTAACGATACCTCGATACCAGGAAACTTGATAAGGGTTCTTCTCCACATAAGAATATAACTGCCATCCCTTTTGCGAATCCGGAAACCACTCGACGATTCGGCCATAGATAACAAATTATTTCTCCGCCCATAAAGAAACTCTTTTATAGTCTTCCGGTAAACAATCATTCTACCTATAGTAAACCTCTCCACGCCATTCATTTTAAATGTTCATAAAACATTTACGTGTGTTCATAAAAAAACGCGTCGTTTCGTGTTTCAGTGCCAAGTTTATACTGACCGACAAATGTCTATAACTCAATCCGATAATGCGCATTCCTTGGTTTGTGGACACCAAAATGAGCAGAACACTCGTAGTAGTTAGTGGCTTTAAGGCATCGTTCTGGACACTATCCCACCAAAAAATTTAGCTATATGATGAAAAAAATAGATTCCCCAAACTGTGACGTGTGTGGGAGTTATTGATGATGTCCAGCATCTTTTGGTGGAATGTGTCAAGAACCAAACTGGAAGGGAGCTACTGACAAAATTGCAAAACATCAATAAAATTGATCAGAATCAGAATGTCTTTATTGTGGGCATAGGTTATATACAGATGTTAAAACTTAATAATAAATTATAGTTCCAATATGTCCTGCCAATTAGGCATACAATAATAAATTACAGATTATACTAAAAAATATTTAAAAATAATTGATTGATTGAAAATTTAGTCAGATTAGATTGATGATTGATGTAGGATTCTTTTTAGAAATCCTGGCTAATCCTAGAATGATGCTGCTAAGATTACATTTGACATGGCAATGTGTCGGTAGCTCGACCTTGGTAAAAACATTTAATCAATTGTGTTGATTATTAAGTTAAGATGTAATTGTAAACTTATTTTAGGAACTGCTTACCATCAATCAGGTCGTAAGCACTCGTAGCAGATCTTTTTTAGTTATTAAAAATTAAAAAATAACTAAAATTTTGGAAAATATCACTAATCAAAGATTAAATTTTTTGTAACTTTTGCTAATGCTTCATAAATGTTGAAAAGGAAATACTACGCCTGATGTACAAATTACTACTAAAATATCATTGTCTCATCAGCTATTCAGAAAGGTATGATTGTCAATACTTTTGCTTGTGTGACAGGAAAGAGAAGACTTTTATGGAGAGCAGGTAAAATTGCGAGACAGTGGTCAGTGTTAAAGAAGGTGACCGATAACCGTGGAATAAAGTTCATTGACCTTTTCCCGTGTCCCGTTTGTACCCGAAAAACAAACAATGGATTGGTTTTCATTACTAGATCATGTAAAGGATCACAAAAAATGTCGATTCAAGACAGCTTTATGTATTTATTTCCGTTAAAGTTCTCCCCGCCGCCACTTTTTCCCCGTGTCCCGTTTGTACCCGAAAAACAAACAATCAATCGGTTTTCATTACTAGATATGTAACGAAAAATGTCGATTCAAGACATCTTGTCTTTATTTCCGTTTTTGAAATTATGAATGTCAACAAATTTAGAAGGTCAATGACCGTTATTCTGCGTTTATCTAGCGCCTACCTTAGTTTCAACTCTACGTCGCACAAGTTTACTATTGCCGCGTATTTTGCTCTTGGGCTGTGCTGTGCCTTCATACGTGCTGAATATAGCTGGATATTCTAATGCTGAATACGATGACATAATGTCCAAGCATTTCCCGCGTTGAGTGATCTCATCCCGTCGGACGTCGTTGGGCATTGGTTCTTAGTGTCCCAACCACCAACCTTGGCCATCATTCGGTCAACATCAGAATTATATAAATAAAACAAAAGAATAAATCGTATCCATCCCGAAAATTGGATCCATAAACGTCTGGCAATCTTCAATCGAGTTCGAGTGAGATTGGGTTCAATAAGTGATCAATTTATAACATCCAGTATTATATACGTACTATGGTGACCGCAGAGGACCCTTCTCAATTTACGATTAGCAAGACCAGTGCGAAGTGCAAAATAATCGTACAAAATCGTCAAGGCCTAAGCACCCGAAAAGTGCCATAAAACAGTGACTTTCTGAAGCCTACTCCTCGGTAAGGGCCAGGTTAGTAGGTTTGAAAAAAATATATGTTTATTATAGTTTCATGAACAATATTATCAACATTTGATTTTTTCGTGCTATTAATACATTTTTGTCTAAAAACATATTTAGCAATTTCGCAACTTTTCTACTTACTCCTTTGAAACGGCTTGGATCTTTAGAAATATTTTTACACATAAAAATTGGTGGTTAAATATTCTTCAAAGTGAACATTGAATATGTAAATCAGTCAATATTTCGCAAAGAAAATGGATTTAAAGATCAGCCGCGCGCTTTCCGGGCGCTGTTGGCCGCAAATAAATGCACAGATTTGCGTACTGCCGCCTAGGCGGGTGTGAGAGGTGCGTCCACATAATTTTGGCCAGATGGTTCAAGGGACTATAAGCCTTAAAAGTGAATCATAATAACTTTTTAACGAAATTAATTCATTAAACCCGAAGCGTTCGCTCTCTCATTGTCTTTTTATTGTCTCTAATTTAGGTATTCGAAAGGTTAAATAATGTTTAGCTTTAATCTAATATATATAAATCTCGTGTCACAATGTTTGTCCTCAATGGACTCCTAAACCACTTAACCGATTATAATAAAATTCGCACACCATGTGCAGTTCGATCCAACTTGAGAGATAGGATAGTTTAAATCTCAAATTATAGTCACAATTTTAATTTATTGCTAATTATTTGTCTGTTATTATTTGACAGTCACAATTATCTGTTAACTCCAAATGATTCTAACAGATGTCGATACCTTTCGACTGGGTTGAGTAAGTAATCAATAGATGGCGCTGCTATGTTTAGCCTCAGCAACGCGTGGCCGGGTCAGCTAGTAAACAAATATAAAAAGATGTATCTTCATTAAAACACAACGTTATAAAGCTGTTAACAAGAAAGGTTAGTCTGACGTGGACTTTGACATGGAAATTCATCACGCATTTTGACGACAGAGACGGATAATATTTATTTAAAACTGGCGTACATAAAATAGAGCCTATGTCACTCAGGAATAAAGCAGCTTTCCATTGGTGAAAAAATCATAGCAATCGGACCAGTACTTCCAGAGATTACCTCTTACAGACAAAAAAAACAAACTATACCTCTTTATTATATTAGTGTAGGTAGTGTAGATTGTTTAATAGCGGGGAAACCCGAGGTCTTAGAACGCAAAGGGCAACTGAAGTACATAGGTGATGAATTTAGTTGGTAAAAGTCCAGAATGGAGCGGGCGGGCGCTTCACCCAGAGCGGGAAAAGTCATTAGATAAAATCCCATCTTAAAAAAAACTGTAAATACTCTACAAATATTTTTTTTCTTGCAAATTCCCTATTGCCGTCTCAACTAAATTTTATATCTAAACCAAATCAGCCATCATCGTAAGTCCTCTGTTATGTCCATATAAATAGCGTTTACATAATATGAACAACATAAACACGAAACCTGTTTGGCTATGTAAACACTTGTTTATATAAATTGCTGTGATAAATAAAAAATTTATACACGCCACAATTGCCACTGTTTTTAGGGTTCCGTAGCCAAATGGCAAAAAACGGAACCCTTATAGATTCGTCATGTCTGTCTGTCTGTCTGTCTGTCTGTCTGTCTGTTTGTCCGTCCGTATGTCACAACCACTTTTTTCTGAAACTATAAGAGCTATACTGTTGAAAATTTGTAAGTAGATGTATTCTGTGAACCGCATTAAGATTTTCACACAAAAATAGAAAAAAAGCAATAAATTTTGGGGGTCCCCATACATAGAACTGAAACTCAAAATTTTTTTTTTGATCAAACCCATACGTGTGGGATATCTATGGATAGGTCTTCAAAAATGATACTGAGGTTTCTAATATCATTTTTTTCTAAACTGAATAGTTGGCGCGAGAGACACTTCCAAAGTGGTAAAAAGCGTGTCCCCCCCCCTCTAACTTCTAAGATAAGAGAATGATAAAACTTAAAAAAATATATGATGTACGTTACTATAAAAACTACCAACGAAAATTGGTTTGAACGAAATCTAGTAAGTATTTTTTTTTAATGCGTCATAAATCGAAAAAAACACACTATTATTAAAACATCGATCAAAGTTACAACACATTACAAGAACTTTTATATTATGTTACTTGCTGCTACGGAACCCTTCATGGGCGAGTCCGACTCGCACTTGGCCGGTTTTTTCTTGTTGTATGTAAAGTGTTCTTTAAAACTATGAGATTGCGTAGTTAGTGTGGCCACACATGCGCTTCATGCCACAGCTACAAATGCCGCCACTTTTTTTAACTCAACCGCGCAGGTTGCCGACACGGATGTTGAGCGCTGGCTTCAAGCTGCGCAGAAGTCAAATACTCGGTCTCTTTAGTGGTGCTAAGTGAGACGCGGGGAGTGTCAGTGATTGGCTCGCCGCGCCATCGCGTCAAGACGTCACTCATGATTCGAACCCTGCCTTGCTGCATGTATCGAACAACGACGACGATTGGCTATCCAATGTATGGAATGCGCAAAGCGATCCCCACTCTGACGCCGAGCGCTCAAGATCCGTGGATTGTATCATAATGGACTCTGTCGAAGAAGTTTTAAATGTTCAAATGACATGCGGCAGAATTGTGTATCGGCCGGCATCTAGTGACCAGTTCGGGCCACAAGAAGCAAGTAGCGGCGATTTGTAGTGCGTGGCGGTCACCGGCGTCAATCGTGGGCGGCGAATCAAACCTACAGGGTGCATGATAAAAATAACAAAATGTTTCAAATCTACAGGAAATATGGTGGCGGCGTTTTGTGGTTGTGCCGGTGGCCCGGTTACTTACCTTCTCATATTTCTTTCCTGTACTTATCATTACTTATGTACCTACATACCTATTGTGGCGTTGGGAGAGGCAATAAAAGGGCTTGATGTTCAATCTTTACTAATTATATTGTTAGAAGCCTTAAATAGTGTTTTTATACAAAATTAAATTAATGTTTTTCTTTATTCTGTTGTAAACTATCTATCATATTCGAATCTGTTCTCATTTAAACTAAACTTTTTCAATACCATAAACCTTAAAAGATCCATTACGTGGCCAGTTTTAATCCCAGCTAATATGTTACCTTCATAGTCGTCAGAATATCTATATCGCAGCCAACTTGTATTATTCATCATTCTAAAAAACCTACGGTATGCTGACATCTCTTTGAGGCACGCAGAGTCCGACTTACCGGTAAGGGGACCGAGGCCAAGACGACGGTGGCGGTTGATTCACGCGCATTTCAAAGACATACCAGCAAATCTAAAGGAGCCTAGTAAAGCTGAAGCCTGCTAGAGCTGAAAAAACGGTTGAAAGAGTTACGTTAGCCCTAAAATACAAAAGGGCAAATAAAGGAGAATAGGTTTTAATTAATAAAACTGGCACGACCTCACGCTCCACGCTAAAGCTCAAGTCATTTGATGATTTCTCACCTGAAGAACCGATACGAACAGATTAGGTTCGAACTTTAGAAGCAGATGAAGTTATCACCTTCATATTAGATTCCCTTAAATCCTGCTGACAGACAAAGGGCTCCGTTGGCTTACCTTACTTACGACCGTCGCCGTCGTCAACACATTGCCGACTGAACGCAAATCTAAATTAATGTAACGACTTGTCACAGCCCCTCTTAAATGTCCAGACAAGTAATTAAGGGGGGTGTTTTCCTTCACTGTTTTCAGAGCATGATGAAATAAATTACACAAAGTAATGCGCCTGGCTAGGTTCGAACCCACGACCTACAACTCGTAAGTCGGGGGCCGTTACCTCTCAGCCACCACTGCTCTCAACCTAAAAAATAAAATTTCAATTTTACTGGCTACCCTGTCGGTTCACCTCAAATGTTATCCACCTAGTCATTCGGCCAGATGTTTGATTGAAATGGTCTGCCCGTCCATCAAGTCTGTTTGTCAACTAAATAAAAAACCGGCCAAGTGCGAGTCGGACTCGCCCATGAAGGGTTCCGTAGCAGCTAGTAACATAATATAAAAGTTCTTGTAATGTGTTGTAACTTTGATCGATGTTTTAATAATAGTGTATTTTTTTCGATTTATGACGCATTAAAAAAAAAACTACTTACTAGATTTCGTTCAAACCAATTTTCGTTGGCAGTTTTTATAGTAATGTACATCATATATTTTTTTTAGTTTTATCATTCTCTTATTTTAGAAGTTAGAGGGGGGGGGGGACATACATTTTACCACTTTGGAAGTGTCTCTCGGGCAAACTATTCAGTTTAGAAAAAAATGATATTAGAAACCTCAGTATCATTTTTGAAGACCTATCCATAGATACCCTACACGTATGGGTATGATGAAAAAAAAATTTTTGACTTTCAGTTCTAAGTATAGGGACCCCCAAAATTTATTGCATTTTTTCTATTTTTGTTTGAAAATCTTCATGCGGTTCACAGAATACATCTACTTACAAAGTTTCAACAGTATAGCTCTTATAGTTTCAGAAAAAAGTGGCTGTGACATACGGACGGACAGACATGACGAATCTATAAGGGTTCTTGCCATTTTGGCTACGGAACCCTAAAAAGGAAACTGTTTTATTGAACCCTCATCATGACTCTGTAATGTCTCTCCGTCATTGATGTCCAATACTAGGTAGACCCCAATATCCCTCACTCAAATGGCAGGGGTGAATATATAAAGTTACCGGTGACTTTGCCCGCGCCTCGTCCATAGAGTCGGATATTTTTTTCCATTGATTGATTTTGTCCCATTTTCAAAGGGCGACCTTTCATAACATCCTTTTTCCATGCCGTTAGAGCATAAAAGAAGGCTTAAATTACAGTATTTTGTGTGAAAACCAGCCTAGCGAAGCCGTGCGAATATTCAACCCGTGTTCCTTCACGAAAGAAAAAATCCTTTGGCATTCAAACCTATAAGTACCTAAATGTCAATAATCCCATTTTGAAACGACTTCAAAAAATTCGAAAGAATGTACAACCAAATTAAAACCCCTTCTCGTTCTTAATTTGGTTGTACTTTATTTGATCACTAGCGGTGCCCGCGACTTCGTTCGCGTGGACTACAGAATTTTGAATTGATTTTTTCTAAAATAAAAGTAGCATATGTTACTTCTTATTACATCAGCTACCTGCCAAAAAAAGGCCCGTTAAAATCGGTCCAGCCATTTCAGAGATTAGCCCGGACAAACAGATAGACAGACAAAAAATGGAAAAAGTTATTTTGGTGTATGTACCATATATATATTCATTGGCATGTAATAAAAAGCAGTTATTTCAATATTACAAACAGACACTCCAAGTTTATTTATATGTATGTACTTATAGATTTTTTTGTTACCTTAATATTCCGTAATTTATGAACGATATTCGATTGGATATACTTTCAGGTCCCATTTTTATCAGAACCGATGGGATTCACGAGGAAATGAGAAAACTCCATAATATTTATTTTGGCGACAATCTGAGAAAACATATACGCTACGATTTTATTTCCGAACCAGAATCTTAACTAACCAGAAATATTTCCTGAGAAAAAAATAAGTAAGCCTGTATGTTGGCAAATTGTCAATACTTAATATCTTCAAATGCAACCCAATCTTCACATTTATTTGGGTCATAACGACAAAACCTATTCGTTTTATTAAAACCGTAGAAATGAAAGACATAGAATTTTCAAAAGTGAACTACATGAACACAGAAATGCAATTAAAACCAGTAGTCAAATAGAAGCAGTCACTAGCAAAACTCGCGTGTACCACAAACCACATAATTACGATATATTTACTTGACTGCTCCTCGGCTACTTATGGTAAATTGTTTAAAGGTAGAAGAAATACACTGCGCAGACGTGTGCCACGTCCTCCGATCTGAGCACATTGGTCTCCATACATTTTCTATGGAAACTAGACTTGTAGAGCTACACTAGATCCCTGCCACGCCACCTCATGTGACGTCATTCTTCGTACAAATCAGGCGTGGTCCACTTGTGCGTCGGTCTAATGTAGTTCCAGCTTTACTTGTCTCTCTCGGCTATTTATGGCAAATTGTTTAAAGCCGGGTACAGACTGCTGTAATGTAACATGCAATGTAACACGCATTGAAAGAATTTCCCGTCCACATTGTCACAATATAAATATTGTCTGAAATTTATTTTATAATCAAATCAAATCAAAGCATTTATTTCAAATAGACGATTTACAGGCACTTTTGAATAGTCAAATGTCGGTCAGTCCAAGAAAAGTGAAGCTAAATTGCACGTTCGAAAGAGTAGGTCTCTGTGGAGAAGAACGTGCAAGAAACTCCATGAACACTCTTTTAAATCATATATGTGTTACATATAATGCTTGGTTACATATTACTTGTTGCTTCTATCATGTGAGCACAATGTCGATAGTGAAATAAAAATGTAAAATAGTTAAAAGATAGAAACTGAATTAAGCCACTGGCAGCTAAGAGATGACCAGTCCCATCTGACGGCACCCGTTCACGAGCATGACGCGTGCATCAGCCCCACTCAGCTCAACCATTTTGAAGGGAACTGAACGACCCAATAACACGTGCCACCAACAGCGAGACATTTGAGTGAGCATGACAAACTCTCAACTGCCATGCTCGTAATGTCAAAAAAAAAAAGTTGTAACCTAATAAAAATGCTCCATGGTGCTTCACATTCACAAACTTGGAAAAAGTGCTTCAACATTATACAATGCAATTGTGTCTTTCAAATTAAAAAATAATAATATTAGTTTCCAACTAATCAACTAATTAGTACGCCCTAGTGGTAGTGGAGCTGGACCAGCATTGAGCCAAGCATTTTTATCTTGAATATAATCCTCCAACTTATAATATGCTCGTCTGCATAGTGTGCGTTTAATACAAGATTTAAATTTCGTTTCATTGAGTTCTAATATGTGGGGAGGTATTTTATTATAACATTTCAAACAGTACCCCATGAAAGAAGAGGCCACTTTAGCCAGTCTGAAACCTGGTTGAACTAATTGATCCCTATTTCTTGTAACATAATTATGTCTATCGCCTCTTTTGCTAAAAAGATGACGATTTTTTCTTTCTTTATAATTTAATGTACTTATGATTTGTTAAAAAAAATTATTGGTAACTATAATCCAAAAAATATATAATATATTATTAAGTTAAAATCATACAAACAATTTCACAATTATGATAATAAGTTGATCATTTGAAAACTTTGCTTATACTATGTGAGTTTACGTTACTACTTTCAAAGTTAAAATCAAGTTCCACAAGATTTCAATGTTTTATATAATGACCCACAGTTTTACTTGCATAATTGGTCAAGTGAATTTTTATTGTCTCATGTTATTTTTGTCTAATTCGGCTGTGTAACTAAAGTAGTGTACTGCGAACGAGGAATACTGTCCCACCGTAATACAGTTCAAACTAGTACGGGGGGCAGGGTGAATCGGTTTCGCAACAACCAAAGTTACCTACGATTTTTTGTATAAGGTATATGTATTTTAGAAAATAAGTAAGCAATTTTTATGTAAGTAATTAATTTGTGGAAATAAATTGAATTGGATTGAATTTACTTTACTGCTTCTCGGCTTTTTATGGCTAATTGTTTAAAGTCGAGTACAGACTGCTGTAATGTAACATGCAATGTAACACGCATTGAAAGAATTTCCCGTCCACATTGTCACAATATAAATATTGTCTGAAATTTATTTTATAATCAAATCAAATCAAAGCATTTATTTCAAATAGACGATTTACAGGCACTTTTGAATAGTCAAATGTCGGTCAGTCCAAGAAAAGTGAAGCTAAATTGCACGTTCGAAAGAGTAGGTCTCTGTGGAGAAGAACGTGCAAGAAACTCCATGAACACTCTTTTAAATCATATATGTGTTACATATAATGCTTGGTTACATATTACTTGTTGCTTCTATCATGTGAGCACAATGTCGATAGTGAAATAAAAATGTAAAATAGTTAAAAGATAGAAACTGAATTAAGCCACTGGCAGCTAAGAGATGACCAGTCCCATCTGACGGCACCCGTTCACGAGCATGACGCGTGCATCAGCCCCACTCAGCTCAACCATTTTGAAGGGAACTGAACGACCCAATAACACGTGCCACCAACAGCGAGACATTTGAGTGAGCATGACAAACTCTCAACTGCCATGCTCGTAATGTCAAAAAAAAAAAGTTGTAACCTAATAAAAATGCTCCATGGTGCTTCACATTCACAAACTTGGAAAAAGTGCTTCAACATTATACAATGCAATTGTGTCTTTCAAATTAAAAAATAATAATATTAGTTTCCAACTAATCAACTAATTAGTACGCCCTAGTGGTAGTGGAGCTGGACCAGCATTGAGCCAAGCATTTTTATCTTGAATATAATCCTCCAACTTATAATATGCTCGTCTGCATAGTGTGCGTTTAATACAAGATTTAAATTTCGTTTCATTGAGTTCTAATATGTGGGGAGGTATTTTATTATAACATTTCAAACAGTACCCCATGAAAGAAGAGGCCACTTTAGCCAGTCTGAAACCTGGTTGAACTAATTGATCCCTATTTCTTGTAACATAATTATGTCTATCGCCTCTTTTGCTAAAAAGATGACGATTTTTTCTTTCTTTATAATTTAATGTACTTATGATTTGTTAAAAAAAATTATTGGTAACTATAATCCAAAAAATATATAATATATTATTAAGTTAAAATCATACAAACAATTTCACAATTATGATAATAAGTTGATCATTTGAAAACTTTGCTTATACTATGTGAGTTTACGTTACTACTTTCAAAGTTAAAATCAAGTTCCACAAGATTTCAATGTTTTATATAATGACCCACAGTTTTACTTGCATAATTGGTCAAGTGAATTTTTATTGTCTCATGTTATTTTTGTCTAATTCGGCTGTGTAACTAAAGTAGTGTACTGCGAACGAGGAATACTGTCCCACCGTAATACAGTTCAAACTAGTACGGGGGGCAGGGTGAATCGGTTTCGCAACAACCAAAGTTACCTACGATTTTTTGTATAAGGTATATGTATTTTAGAAAATAAGTAAGCAATTTTTATGTAAGTAATTAATTTGTGGAAATAAATTGAATTGGATTGAATTTACTTTACTGCTTCTCGGCTTTTTATGGCTAATTGTTTAAAGTCGAGTACAGACTGCTGTAATGTAACATGCAATGTAACACGCAATGAAAGAATTTCCCGTCCACATTGTCTCAATGTGTCATGCAATGCTTAGATTAAATCAAAACAGCGGAAGATAGGTGATTCGCTTCTAGCGCGTCACTGTCACATAAACGGGTGTGTTACGCAAAAATATTATTTAATTAATTGGGATAAAGGTTATCAAAATGCCTACGTGTGCGTTGCACAAATCATACAAAAACAAATCACACGGAATCACATTGTACTCGTGCATTTAGTTGTGCACAGAGTCCAGGTTTTCTGATTGCAATGTTAGCGCGTAACGTTTCTTTCCCTAAATCGATAATGCAATGTAACAGAATTCTCATAGAGCGAACGCCTTGCGCACGCGAACCGTGCACACTACACGCGCGAACGTAGCTTTTCAACATGCTCGGTTCGCGCGCGCGCTGCGTCCACACATGACATGCTACTGTCATGTTACCTTCCATGTTACGATGTAGCTGTCTGTACCTATCTTTACAACCGTGTTACGTCACAAGTGTAGTAAGTTACAATCTAAAAATATTCATTGTTATCACGAAAGGAAATAAGCAAGACGGCTTTTCAGGAAATTATAATTGAATTTTGACGAGGCCTGTTTTACCTGCGAACTGTAGGCTCAAGTAAGTTTTTTATATATTGTCTGTTACCTTTTAATGGCTTAGTTGTTCCTGAAAACACTTTTAAAGATAATAATTTTGTAAATGATATTTTTAATTTAATAGAGTCTGTCTAATAAGTCTACAGACTAGGGTAATTATTAAGGTAAAATGAATCAAATAATCAAAGTTGATTAAGAGATCTTGATCATTGTTTACTAATAGAAGAACCTTATAAAAAGTATCGAATATAAGTATTTTTTAAATAATTAAATATTATACAAAATTCCCAAGTCGGTTGACTTTTTAGACAGACTATACATGTCAATTTAAACTAGATGAGGCAGGTGTTGAGAAGAAACACAGAAACAAGCTCAGACGTCAAAGTCTCTTTTAAAGTGCATACACATGTCTAGTTTGATGTATTCTTATGATTTGACATGTGATTTCAAATCATAAGAACGCATTAGGCTTGGCTCCTTCTCAAAGGCACGTACGCAAGCTGAATTGAATGAGTTACCCTGGCCCTGGATAACGATTTTGCAACAGCAACCAAGACCGATTCACCATTACCACTGTAGATCATCTTTTTATTTCGCTTGTCTTTTGACATTGACGGCAAAATTCTCCGTAGATGGAAAAGTTTGTAATAAAAAGAGTTAAATTGGATAGGTCCATCCACAGAACTGATGAAAGAGGTTACAATGGACTTATGGGCGGGGCAGGCGTGCCACAAAGTAGAGCCATGCTCATAGTTCAACTACCAATAGCAAACTTGCGATCCAAGTGTGCGTGGTAGTGGTCTGTTACTTGCATAATGCGCGTTCGTATTGGTTTATTGCCTGTAGTGGGGTTAAAGTGTGGGAGACAAGCGGCGACACTCGTAGTACAAATCGGAAACTATTTCCTTTCTAACCTCTTTCATCTTTTCTGTGGGCCCATTGTCGAAAGTGACGTAAATGAAACTTTCTGTCGCCAAAATGTCCGGAGAAACGAAAATAAATGAATCGTACTATAGCTGAACATTCCAATGGCGAATCGGTCTTGGGAGATTTCAAGAACTCTTCCGAAATAAAGGGTAACTGAAGAAACGCGACACTGGAGGGACGACCACGTACTGGAAGACGCAGCGTTGGAAGGCCTCGCACAAGTGAGGGTCGCCGATGGATGCGAGACGCACAGGACCAGTTAATAAGGCGACATTTGAGTCATCATCATTTCGTTTTTCGGCCGAAATGATGATGAAGATGATGGAGATTAATTTAGTAGCATAATATTTTTTTTCCTTAATAATTTGTATGTCAATTGACAAAACATGCGCACTGTCTAATTTTTAAGATCTTGTTTATAATTATCACCTATGTTTACGAATAAATGTTTCTGATTCTTACCTTATACTATGTGCCTATATGAAATCGGAAATAAACTACTATAACTCACATAGTTTAAGCAGTCTTCAAAACAATTCTAAATGTACTTCCAAAAATCGATGGTAAAGAATTGGAGGCATGAATTTAATAGCTAGTGAACCGCAGGTTGACAGTGAAATATTGTGTTTGTTTCTTTCACCGTGTCTTTATTGTCCCCCTTCGTATCGCTGCCATTCTTGTTGCCAGTGACATTTCTGTGTTTGTTCATCAAATATTGAAAATAACACATCAACGTAATTGAATGTCCACAACTCCACATAACCACAAAATAGATAGGTACAGAAGACAATCTCATGTATGTACTTCACTTTTTATACGTACGCTCGGTGGACGCACACTAATGAGCGTTTGAGTCGGAACTGTTCGACGAGGGGGCCGAGGCGCTCCGAGATATCGTGTCCGTGAGCGGTGTCTATGTGTGCGTTGCTCGAGCGCGCTTTGTATTTAGATTGACTTCTGTACCTATCTATTTTGTGACATAGAACTGCAGGTTTGTGTGGGTCCGATGTAAATATAATAAACTTGCTTCTGTCAGCGGCTTTGCCCATGTAAAAGGACTTTGAACCCCCGTTTCATCCCTTTAGGGAGTGAATTTTGGAAAATCTTCTCTTAGTGGTTGCCTACATAATAAAAGTAAACCTTGTGTAGAATTTCACGCTACTAGTTCCAGCGGTTTTGAGTTAGTACGCAACGCCGACTACTACCTACATGTCATTAGACTCGCTCAGCTGACGTTTTCTTAAAGAAATTAATTTCGTACATGCGTAAACTAATACGAGTTTTAAAAAAAGGTACTTTATTTTTTAATTTTACCTTTACAAATCGATAGTGTTTCATGTACCGGATCGACCCTCCACAGGATTAAAACGATCAAAATTTAACGGTACATATATAGATAAAACATCAACGTAATTTAATGATTGTCTACCTACATAACTAGGTTTGTGTGGTTCCAATGTAAATATAATAAATGATCGGTACCACCTTTGATGGTATCGTGTTCCCTGTTCCCTAATGGCCTCACACCTGGTTGCCTCGTAATCCTTTACAAGCCTTCAGCGAGTGTCAATGAGGGGAGCCTCACTAATAGTCAAGACGATTATCGATAATTATACGTTGGGAAAACTCTTGGTATTAGTGTGTCATCCTGACGGTATAATTTCGGTTTTGTATAGAGATGTCCCAAGTAATGTTAGGTTAGGACTAACAATGTCAATGTTTGGTGACCAGTTTTTAGGGTTCCGTAGCCAAATGGCAAAAAACGGAACCCTTATAGATTCGTCATGTCTGTCTGTCTGTCTGTCTGTCTGTCTGTCTGTCTGTCTGTCTGTCTGTCTGTCCGTCCGTATGTCACAGCCACTTTTTTCCGAAACTATAAGAGCTATACTGTTGAAACTTTGTAAGTAGATGTATTCTGTGAACCGCATTAAGATTTTCACACAAAAATAGAAAAAAAGCAATAAATTTTGGGGGTCCCCATACATAGAACTGAAACCCAAAATTTTTTTTTTCATCAAACCCATGCGTGTGGGGTATCTATGGATAGGTCTTCAAAAATGATACTGAGGTTTCTAATATCATTTTTTTCTAAACTGAATAGTTTGCGCGAGAGACACTTCCAAAGTGGTAAAATGTGTGTCCCCCCCCCCTCTAACTTCTAAGATAAGAGAATGATAAAACTAAAAAAAATATATGATGTACATTACTATGAAAACTACCAACGAAAATTGGTTTGAACGAAATCTAGTAAGTAGTTTTTTTTTAATGCGTCATAAATCGAAAAAAATACACTATTATTAAAACATCCATCAAAGTTACAACACATTCCAAGAACTTTTATATTATGTTACTTGCTGCTACGGAACCCTTCATGGGCGAGTCCGACTCGCACTTGGCCGGTTTTTTTCTTTTTGAGTCGATAGTTGGACGTTTATACCCACACATGTGACATAATTTTTTATTGTATCATGCTGTCATATTTAACTCTCATTTATTCATTGTTATCTATTTTTTTATATTATTATGCTAGCTGTACGTGCTGTTTTTTTTTCATTTAAATATTCGTTTTTGCTGTAAGTAATAACATTTACTTAAATCAGGGTTTTTCAGCCTTATTCATACCACGACCCTTTTAGTATGAAGAAATATATCGCGACCCCTAACCTACCCATTGTTTTTTTTTTGTAACTAATATTGAATCCAATTACTTATTTTCACAATTACGGGTCGGATAAATACATTATCAATATATATTTTTTTTACATTTTTCTTAATAACTCTTTATAAATGTTATTATTTCTTTTTTACTGCTGTAGCTTTCCCAACCTTTAGCAACTTCACTATAAAAGCTTCGCGACCCCCTGGAGAGGTTAAAAACCCTGACTTAAATATATATAAGTACATTTTTTTTTATTTGTCAAAGTGTCAATCTTTTTTAAATAAGTCGGATAATTTATTATAATTATTTATCGACGTTACGAATTATATTTCTTTAGATTACTTACTAGCTTTTGCCAGCGGCTTTACCCGCGCACATAGAATATAGTATATGTCACTCAGGAATAAAGCAGCTTTTTAATGGTGAGAAAGTACTGGTCCGATGGTCCGCTGGTCCTACAAACAAAAAAACTTTACCTCTTTATTATATTAGTGTAGATGTCTTACAACTGAACCTGAATAAAAGTACGTTCCAATTCTTACTAAATTGATAATTTCACTATTCTTCTTTTTTATATTATTTAATTAGTTTAGTAAAAGTCTGCACATTATCAACGCTAGGGGCTACCTGATTGATGATAAGTATTTTCCGATTCTTACTACATTGATAATTCAATTATTCTTCTTTTTATTACGTACCTACTGATTATCTAATTAGTTTAGTATAAGTCTGTTCATTGTCAGCGCTAGGGGTGACCTGCTCTACGTCTCTAGTCTGTGGTTAATGTTCTCTATTAAACTCCTCGACAGACGACCTAGCCAACCCATTTATATAATGTAAACTAAGTCTGGCTCCGCGTTAAATTTACTATATTCGTTAGAAATGTTTCTTTTCCACTCGAAAATCTTTTAGCCCTATAATTAAAAGTAATGTTCATTAGTTTTTCAACTGTAGTTAAAACTTATATGTTGGTGCTTTCAAAACGGCCCCACCTCTTGTTATTCGTCTAACGATAACTGTTATTATGCTATTATCTAGTTGAAAGCTGTCTGGTATGATGCTCATATTTTTTGTTTCTTTGTAAATTGCATTTTGGTACATGAAATCATTTATTTAAACTTCATGTACAATAGTGGTACATAGGCGGACTTAATGCCACAAGGCATTCTCTACCAGTCAACCTTTGGGTTAAAAAAGACAACACTGTGGTAGGTTTGCACAATAAACAAAACCCTTTCCAATTCCTTTTTAACATTTCGGATTGGATCAACGCGTCTTTTCTTGTCCTGTACCCCTAGCCAAGTTGCTAATCTGCAATAGTTAACGCTTGTAGAAAGCTTCAAATGTACGGGAATGACGTCGTCTTAACGCTCAGTCACGTGGTCAGAACAAAAGAATTGGCGGCAAGGTCAACTCGAAGCGTTCGGCGCAAAGGAAAGGTTGTAACTTGGCTAGGGGGGCTGTTCGCCAGGGTTGTGTGTTTGCTCCTGAGTACTCCATCTCGTTTAGCTCTTCAATGTCCATAGATGACAGAAAAGGTGACGAGACGGAGTATTTGGTCGTGAAAGTGCGACCTAGGCTAGAGCGAGATTGTTTGTTGGATATATCAGACATAAGCTGTTAAAATGTTAAGCAACTTTGATATTAGAATTCGCTACACGTGTAGCTCTTTTTATGAGCGTCCTATTAATTATCCGAACAGTAGTTTTCTTAGAATTGATTAATTTTTCAGTAAAAACATTTTTACATAAAGTTTCGGAATTTCTAATTTTACATGTTACGTTGACTTGGATTTTCAATATCGATCCACATTTATCTAAAAACCGGTGAAATGTATTTAAAAAAAAAATACAAACAAATAGAACTCTTGTTTTCTTATTCATATTTTGATTTTTTTTTATAATGCCTTTGCCATTTTTTCTCTCCATCACCCATGGGTGGCTGGTAGAGAAGGGCTAAAGCATTAAGGCCTCTCGCCCGCGACGAGTTTTTGTAGATTCATATTTTGTTTTTTTTTTTTATAACGCCTTTGCCATTTTTTCTCTCCATTACCCTTGGGTGGCTGGTAGAGAATAGTTCAAAGTTAAGTCAAAGTCAAAAGTTTTTTATTTCACATAGGCCTACATGGGCACTTATAAAACGTCAGAAGCTAGTGTACGTTTCGAAATTGGTCGTTTCCTATGGAGAAGTTAAAGCATTAAGGCCCCTCGCCCGCGAAGAGTTTTTGTAGCGACGCTTCTAACGCGCGTTAGGGACCATCTCCACGAGCGAGAGACTCGCGACGGTACCGTGCGTATATCGTCGGGTAGTCTCATAGATATAAGCTTCACGAACGAGCGATTATTTCGCCAGCGTATCATCGCGACTCGTGACGTAATAGCCGCGTGTCCGCAACGACTCTTTAAGTAATCGCCACGTTTTCGCGACGATATTTTGTGCAATACGTTACTTGGCAGACAGGCAACGCAGAAATGACATGTGTTTGACAGCGTGCTCGCTGCCAGTAGCAATAGGCGTGCGACGATACATCGACGTTTCACTCGCACTTAGCCACTCGTCGCATCGCATCGCCGCGATAATATCGCCGTGTGGAGACACGTTCTAAGAGTGGTGAATAGACGTGGCAAGACGATAGTATCGCCGTGATTCTCTCGCTCGTGGACATGATCCCTTAGTCGCATTTGCATATATTATAGCGATTTATATAAAAAATGACATCGCGCTACAGCATAGCTACAAAAAGTCACCATAGGCGAGGGGCCTTAGTCCGTCTTTGCACCTTTGTGTTGCTTGAAGTTTTAAATAAATAAAAAAATACAGCAGAACCTTATTAACTTCCACCTTTTTGAATCCAACAAAAAAAAGTAATCAATCAAGCTCGCTAGCTCCTTTCACAAAAATCGTTCCGTTTTCAATTATCGCACCAATTGAAACGGCAGTTATAACAGTTGCTCCAAATCTGTCACTCTGGCCTCTAGGTTGTTTCAGCGAAAATATATCAGTGTCACGATAAACAATCTTTGTTCCAACGACGGCGACGATATTAAATATGTAGCTAACAAACACGTTTTGTGTCACACGGCAGATGGCGTACGTCACAAGTGGGAGCTCCTTGGAGACCTTTTGTTTCAAAACGGAAATATAAAACGAATTTTAAAAGAAAAGGGAATATGCTTTGTCTTAGATAAAACGCAGGACACTTGAAGCGGGGTAGCACTAAATTTGAGGTTTCTAAACTGCTGGAAATCTTCTATAAATATAAAAGAGAACACTATGAAAAAATATTTTATTAAAATTGATGAATGTGACCAACCGCTGGATAAAAATCAAAACATGATATAAATGATTGATGGCTCGATGAAAAAAAATCACGAATTTGACTCTAAATTACGATTCCGAACGTGTATAACGAATAATGTTGTATCTGTAGGTACATGTAAATTAAATTGGAGTGTCTGTTTGTAATTTTGATATAACTGCTTTTTACTACATGCATATGAATACATTTACGGCACATACATCAAAATAACATTTTTTACAATTTTTGTCTGTCTGTCTGTTTGTCCGGGCCAATCGCTGAAATGGCTGGACCGATTTTGCCGGGACTTCTTTTGACAGGTAGCTGATGTAATAAGGAGTAACATAGGCTACTTTTATTTTAGAAAAAATATATTCAAAATCCTGCAGTTCACGCGAACGAAGTCGCGGGCACAGCTAGTAAAATAATAAGACTTGTTTTTTTAAAAGGGTCTGGCAAAGACGAAAATCTTGAATAGTTCCTATGTTTTTTTTAGTGTGAAGTCAACATAGACCCGGACCAGAACCTACAAAATGCTTTGTGACTGCAACCGGCTCTTAGCATTATGCCTTTTGTCTTTGCACCTTCTGAAAGAGCTGCTAATGGAAGCATGGCAGCTTCTTATTTCATAATCATAATGCGCAGCATTCGTGGTTAATTCTTGCCACGTGTATCTTTATTATAAAAAAATGGCTAACGAATGAAGGCTTGAGTAAAAGATTCAGAACTTGTCTTAAAATCGCAACCAAAATATTGATATTGCAAGCTAGCAAGAAGATGGCGGGGCGCACTAGACACATTTCGCCAGAACTGACAGGGGGTTGCCAACCTAGTCACTGTATTACTCGATACTAATGGTGACGGGGGAAGCATGCCCTTTGTGTCGGATGCTGTGTCAGCCTGGTTGACCCTCAACTCGGGTGCAACAATCCCTGAATCAAAACTGGTTCAGCGGGCGTGGGATGACATGGGAATGAAGCGGGTTCAAGAGCATTGCTAGAGGGTGCGTTGGGAGTCGGTAAGGCCAGATTACAGGCAGTGTCGCAAACCGAGTCCGGGGCGTGGTTACAGGCGATTGCCTCATTTGGGCATTCTCCTCGACGATGACTCTTTGCGTGTGGCGGTGGCTCTCCGCCTGGGGTGTAAGGTGTGTGAACCTAATACATGCAGCTGCGGTTCCATGGTGGAAGCCGATGGCCATCACGCACTGAACTGTCGTCATTGCACAGAGAGGTTCCCTCGTCATCATGCGCTGAACGACATAGTCCGTAGAGCCCTTGTATCGGCGAACGTCCCCTGCGTACTTGAGCCTTTAGGTCTTAGCCGGTCTGATGGTAAGAGGCCGGATGGGCTGACTCTGGTGCCATGGAAAAACGGGAAGTGTCTGATCTGGGACGCAACTTGCGTCAGCACTGTCGCTGCTAGTCACCTGAGTCGCACCATGCACACTGCCTCTGCCGCCGCTGAAGACACTTTTGTACCGGGAACGATCAGGGGCGAGTTATTTAATGACGTTTGACATTTCGTTTAATTTTATAACGTTATTTCTTTTGTATTTATGGTTTTTGACGTATTGTATCTTTTGACATGTATCAAAAATTTATAAGAAAAATCAAAAATCTTCTCTACTCTTTTTTTAAGATGATTTACATCCAATCACTTCTCGCGATTGTGTGTCAGACTTTTACTGACTAAAACCACCTGTGTCCTTCAGTTGCACTTTGCGTTATAGGATTCCATAAGATCTATAGAAAAAATAAGGCCTAGAAAACATGAATAAGGTAGTTCTAGAACTCAATCAAAAACCTATAAGAATTACTCATCTAACTACACACCAATATCTACTGTACTAAAATCCATAAATTCTATAGAAAAAATAGTGTCGATAAAACATGAATAGGATAGTTCTAAAACTATCGATGTGCCTTTCGCGCCAAACCTCAACTACCAGCGGTGAAAGGCTAATTGGGTCAGCGGCCTTTTCAGACCCCTATTCAGAGAGAGCGGCTGCATAGTATCGTATACAGCGGTGGGGATCCAATCATATCAGTAACGTTCACTGGTTCAATCAATCAACTCAAGCTATTACAGTCTAGTGATGCTACACAATAGCGGTGCAGACGCGCGGTTTTGCGGAATCGACCGTATGGGGAATTGGCAATATGTTCGCGATTTATACAATGCAATATGTACCTATAGACCTAGTAATCTAAAACTAATAATATGTGAACACGGATTTGCAGTAAAAATTATATAGCGTCGTATAATTGAAATGATTGAACTTGGCTTACGTACCCATACATGCTTTGACGTAAGAACCATCTTCATTTAAGAGCATCAACGTCATCATCTTGCTTTTGTCCCATGGTACTTGGTGTCTGCGCACACCTTTTTTTCTTCCATTCCGTCACGCTATAACCGAATCCCTTTTCTTACATATCTCGCACAATTTGTTTATCATTTCTTTAAGAGCATCAACAAAGTCTTAGACTTCGTTGAGGCTCTTAAAGAAAAGAACACAAGGGACCTTAAGTTAGGCTTTTTCCCATCTTTTCTTTAAGAGCATTAACGAAGACTATACAACGTAGACAAACGTAGAAGACATACAAACGAATACCAATCGAGTACAAGATTCTAGATTCCCCATTGGTGGAATTTTTCCTAATTTTTTTTTACTGTACTGGTTCCGTGGTATTTTGTGCGTCGATGTCAAAGACATCGTCTATTGTTCAGTATTCCTATTTGGCACAACCGTGAGACACATTGTTGCTGTTTGTTTTTATATTTTAAGTTTTTTAATATTATATAAGCTATTAATTAATTTATCAATACTTGTTTTGTTAATTGTGTGCCAAATAAACATGTTTTCTTTTTTTTTTTTCTTGCAGTAGTTGAAGAAAAAAAGACAAGTCACCTTCAACTGCCTATTCCAATACAGCTAAGCTATATAAATAGGCAACAGATATATCTATCTGTTGCCTATTTATACCCAGATATGCAGGAAGGGGTTAATTGGGTCAGCGCCCCCGTTCGGACCTTGGTATCGTACCGGTCGAAATAGACGTCAGTATATACCGGTATAGACCGAATATAACCTTGCACTTGCAACCAATTTGGAGCAAACGGCTGGTGCCTGCGTGTCTAGCTTCAATTGAGTTGCGAAGTGTGATTGCCATTATGTGCAACCAATCAGCACTCATCATCTGTTATATTTATTTGCGTTTTGTATCTTTGACATCTTCTTGTATTTTAGTTAAACGATATTTATTTTGCAAATGGGTTTTAAAAAAACACTTCACGTCATTTACACGTCAATTTTTTTTTACTCCGTTTTAAAAGCTAGATGACCCGGTGTTTCCTAGTTGAATACCCTGAAAAGAACCATCGAAACCATCAAATTCAGGGGACAAAGTTTCTTTTAAGTCCATACAGTAAACATTTAAAAAATGCAAATCAAATGAGGACCATGCTGATTAGTGTCTTCAAATGGTCTTTTGAAGAAAGAACCAGACAGATTTGAGTGGCATTTGTCAGTATTCGTGTAGCTCAAACTATTAAGGAGCTTAACGGGACGTTGAGCTCTATAATCTATGTTTGAGCTAGTCCTATGTGTCCACTAATTTGATGGTGCTTTTTAAAGTTATTCGAGCCAAACCACGTCAAAAGCATCAGTAGTGGCTTTTGTTAAAGCCTGAAAAAGCTCATGCGTATGGACGCTTATGATACTTTGGCCAATGACGAATTTAGTATATCACTAGTTTCTACCAACGGTTTATCGCTTTCCATCAGGTGAGATAGTGGTCAAGCTCAAGCCTATATATATATAAACATTAAAAAAGAAACGGTTATTACGGACGCGGAGTCGAAGCCAGATATAAAGTAGCCTATGTACTTCCTTGGAGTTTAAGCTCGCTCCGTCCCTGCCATTAAAATCGTTTCAGTAGATTAACTAAAAGCGTAACTGTCAGATAGAGTTACTTTCTCTATTATATTAGTATAGACTAGGTGACTTTTTTTATGGTGGGAAATAATCATCCAAAGACAACCCCCGCTCTTGGGCGGTGCGGGAGATAGTGTCAGACTCTTACTGACTAAAAGACCCACCCTCTTCCTTCTAGCCTTCATACCGGGGCTCGAGTTCCCTTTAGTAGTAGTTCCCAGTAGGCTTCGACGCGGCTGGGTCCCTGCTGGTGCTGACAACTCCTTGAGGCGCGCGGGAACAGTGCGCGCCGTCGATGACTTGGGCTTGGTCCGGACAGTTACCAGACGGCCGGACAGTGAGCTACCCATTGCTCACTTTCCACAAGCCCGCGCCTACGGTGGCCGGAAATCGGGATCAGAATAGACTAGGTGACCTAGTGAACTTCGTTCCGCCTAACAGTCAAGATGTGATATTTTACTTGTTGAAAACTTCATATAACGTTCGATATACTCGTAGTCAACCGATTGCGATTAAACTAAGCCTAAGATTATCAAGTTACACACAATTTTAATTGTAAAAGTTATCGATATCGATTTCGTACATTTTACGTGGTGCGCGCGCAACTAAAAACTTCTACAGATTTATTATCTACATATACACCGCTAAATTTTAATCGTTTTAATCCCGCAGTATTAGTCGGCGTTGCGTACAAACTACCTACAGGCCATTGGACTCGCTCAGCTGACGTTTTCTTAAGGAAGTTAATTTCATACATGCGTACATTAATACGAGTTTTGAAAAAAAGGTACTTTATTTTTTAAATTTACCTTTACAAATCGATAGTGTTTCATGTACCGGATCGACCCTCTACGGGAAAGGAGACACTAACTGACTGACATATCGCAGTGCAACTGAAATTACTGGGACTAGGAGCATGAAATTTTGCCCAAGGTTTCCTTTTAATGACGTAAGTGAGCACTAAGAGAGGGTTTTCCCAAATCCACCCCCCTAAAAGAATAAAACGGGGCTCCAAAGTTTGTATGGAGAAACCGACTTCAATGCGGGTGATGCCGCTGGTAGAATCTAGTATTGGTATAGATTGATTTCAATATACAGGGTTATTTGTAAAACACTAACAATCTCTTAGAACTATGTTACTAACATCATAAACAACAATTTTTGTTCTATGACTTTTTACAAAACTAAATACATTTACCAAAAACAAACCTTCAAGATTTGGTTGTTCTATCCAACACATTTCTACTCTGTATCTTGCTATACCTACCTACATCTGTATGATGCGACGCAAGCGCATCGAGGGCCCCCGCCACTAGATCCCCACTCCTTTCCGCTATTGTACTATCGCTTGCTTCGCATAGACTTCGTAATATTTAGTAGATTCAATTTAAATATATTTATTTTTGTACGAAAGTCTGATGAACTAAAATATGATAAAATTTAAAAAATCATAGAACAAAAGTTGTTGTTTACGATGTTAGTAACATAGTCCTGAATGGCTGCCGGTGTTTTTATCAAATTTAACCCTTTATACTTCGGCGTACCAATAGGTACCCTAACCCTATACGACCTATCGAATGAATCCATGTTTTACATCTAAAATTCGGCAAGGCTCAGTGCCTATCTTTCCATCGATACCACGTAATATACGAGCATACAATTTTGGTGGAGGAATGACGATATCGGTTAAAGCATTAACAGCATCAATTCCAGACGGCTGTCCTTGATAGATGATTACGGAATCGAAGCCTTCTTTTTATGTCTCGGATAAGAGTTCCCGAAATTGTCGTGCGGATTATCTAAGCGAATTCTGTTTTGCCCCGGAAGTTTGTGTCTTATCTCCTATCCATATTTTTTTTAGGGTTCCGTATCCAAAGGGTAAAAACGGAACCATTTCTAAGACATTTACCATGCTGGTTTTCACGAACCGTGATAGCTAGACATTTGATTTTTATTTGTTGCCGCTATAGGAACAAATACTAAAAATAGTATGAATGGCCTGTTGGTCTAGTGGTTAGTGACCCTGACTGCTATGCCGGAGGTCGTGGGTTCGATTCCCACCCAGAACAAATTTTTTTGTGATGAGCATAAACATTTTGTTCTGTGTTTGGGTGTAATTTATCTATAATATGTATGTATTTAGAAATATATAAGTATATTTATCAGTTGTCTAGTACTCATAACACAAGCTCTGCTTAGCTTGGGACTAGACGGTGTTGTGTGATAGTTGTGGAATATTATATTATTATAAGTATATTAAACATATATTGATACAAGTGCAGAAAGTTTGTTATTGCAACCCAGGTGGAATTCGCATGAGCCGTAGGCGAGTGCGTTATGGAGGCGAGGGCTGCTGTGACTTTTTTCAATACACTTACGACTCGTGCGGGTTGACCCAAGCCTCGTTGGGGTCGATACGCGACCAGCCCGATACGACAAACAATTTTATTACAATAATATTGTGACGGGGCCGACCACGCGCACTTTTTTTCACTAGTGCGGAAAACAGTCCATTGTCTAAATGCAGTGGAATAAGAGCAGGTATTCAAGGAAGAAGAATAAAATAGATATTTAAGTGGGGCTCCCATACAACAAACGTGTTTTTTTTTTGCCGTTTTTTATTTGATATTATATTGCAATACTACGGAACCCTCAGGTGCAAGTCCGAGTCGCACTTGGCAATTTTCTTTTTTGTTACTATTGATAGACTCGCGCTTGACTACTATCTCACCTGATAGTAAAGAACGATGTGGTTGACCATAGAGCTCGCTTGCTTAGAAGTACCCCATTCAGTTTTGACTCAAAGATCCCCAAGTTGTGGTTATCTCAGGAAACATACACGATGGGGCATGTTTGTCTAAAAGTAACCTATCCACTTGTGACTTGAAATTGAAAGATCCCCAGATTGTAGCTAACAAGAAATGGCCTGTCCGCACAGGCCACAGCGATATTTCACCGCGAAGTTTTTATTCTTGCGTATTATATTCCGCTGTCGGAATTACACTAGTACGCATTGCGAATAAAAGTTCGTACGATTTTTGTCCGTTCAATGCTGTTCCCGGCTGAGACGAACGTCTAGATTGGACAATCAAACAAATATTTTACATAGCGCCGCCGTTACAGGACTGAACAAAACGCGCGAATTTTATTTCGCAGTGCGGACATAGCCATAACCACCATTATAGGTACTGCACAAAAAATTCGCGCGATTTATTTCCGCACCGCACCGCGTCAAATCTGCATGAAATCACAGGATTTTTTTTCCGCGCGTTTTTTTTTTGGCGGTGCGGAAACTTCCATAAGATTCAATGTGTTACAAATAACGAAAAAAAAAACCGCGCGGTGAAATATCGCTGTACGGACAGGCCCAAACACAGAGCACGGCAGGGAATACCACTCATTCCATTGCGCAGCAAACGTATCTATAAGTAATCGATTGTTGCGAAAAGTAGTTTTAACTTTCGTCCTACATTCCCGAGAGTAAACATAGTAAAAATTGTCTGCCAAACAATCTGTAGATCGCATCGCTTTACCCAATTTTGTGAGGTAAACAGACTAGCAATGTAGCATTACATTAAACTTTGAAAGTTTTACGAACTATTCGACTAATCAAAATCATTTGTTAGATGCTTTTTGGCTGTAAATCTATTCATCAATACATATAAATAAAATTGGAATGGCTGTTTGTAATATTGAAATAACTGCTTTTTATTACATGCAAATGAATATATAAATGGTGTAAGAGACAGCCCTCCACAAATTTTATGGGCTTGCTCAGTAGACGAAATTGAACAACCCACCATAAAATTTTTTTTAGTAAACGAAAAAAAATTCAGCCTCTCAATACAAACTGTTAAATCAAATTAATAATTTTGTATAGTGAGGCGGATTTTTTTTTTCGTTTCCTGAAAAAAATTTTTATGGTAGGTTCTTCAGTTTCGTCTACTGAGCAAGCCCTTAAAGTTTGTGGAGGGCGGTCCCTTACATCTTGTATATAAGTACGGTACATACACCAAAATAATTTTTTTTACAATTTTTTACTTTTTTTGGCAGCTAGCTGATGTAATAAGGAGTAACAAGGCTACTTTTATTTTAGAAAAAATAAATTCAAAATCAGTAGTCCACGCGAAAAAAGTCGCGGGCACAGCTAGTCGAAGCTAAAAGGTATTGGATAAGTAAGTTCTGGATGTTCAATGATATATTTAAGCTTATTATCTTCTTCTATTAACAAACTAGATTTTGCCCGCAGCCTGCGTACATAAAATATAGCCTATGTCATTCAAAATTTTAGCAATCGCTCCAGTATTTTTTCAAAGATTACCTCCTATAAACAAAAAAAAACAAACTACCTTTTTTATTAGAAAAAGAAAATATAAATGGATTAATTTGTATATAAATGTCACTACAGCAAATAATTATATACATTTTGCCTAACTTGTGTTTTAGTATTTTTTTTATTAATGTCTAGCCTTTGCCCGCAGCTTCGCCCGCGTACATAAAATATAGCCTATGTCACTCAGGAATAAAGTAGCTTTCTATCGGTGTAAAAATTTTACCAATCAGACCATTACTTTCAGAGATTACCTCCTACAAGCAGAAAAAAACAAACTTTAACTCTTTATTATGTTAGTGAAGATAGGCTCACGTTGGACCAATATCTCAACTAATGGTACTTTAAGCGATGAAGCACGCTTGCCTAGAATAACCCATTCACTGTTGACTAAAAAAAGGTATTACCTAAGTACATAAGTATTTATGAAACCAATTTACCAAATTAAATGCAAATAACATCTAATACATTTATTGCCTTTTCCAATGGCGTACTTTAATGGCGGATCCTTTTCCGGGGGCCTCGAGTGTAATTCCTCCCTTCAATGCATTTAATCAGGATTAGGGTCGTGCATTTTCCATTTGCTTTAACTCAGCATCGGCTTAGGGGATGAAAAACCAGTTACGTGCCTCGCTTTTGAAAATTCGCTAAAGATAAGTTTTAATAACATTCATATTTCATAGGAAGAATTGTCTGGTGTTGTTATTTTACTGTTTTTATACTGAAACTATTATAAATTCCATAGTTGAGATAACTTCAGAAGGTTTTTTATTTATATATTTGTATATACTTGCGTTTAACCACTATTTTACGTAATGGCAAGACAGGAGATTCCTATTTTTGAAGCCTAAACTATCGCTAGCTTCGACCTTGCTCTTGGCAACCGCAACAAAGAACTACATTTTTTTTTTTCACATTGAATACGTACTACGGATATATCCGTATACGGTTTCTATGCAGGACACCGGCAATGAGTATATACGTAGGACTTCTACATATATACGAACGAGAAAGTGTGCGGAGCGTAACAAGGTAGCCGAATCTACGAAGTTGCCAAAATGGGTGGCTTTGAACTGTTTTTTAGGGTTCCGTAGCCAAATGGCAAAAAACGGAACCCTTATAGATTCGTCATGTCTGTCTGTCTGTCTGTCCGTCCGTATGTCACAGCCACTTTTTTCCGAAACTATAAAGCTATACTGTTGAAACTTTGTAAGTAGATGTATTCTGTGAACCGCATTAAGATTTTTACACAAAAATAGAAAAAAAGCAATAAATTTTGGGGGTCCCCATACTTAGAACTGAAACTCAAAAATTTTTTTTTCATCAAACCCTTACGTGTGGGGTATCTATGGATAGGTCTTCAAAAATGATACTGAGGTTTCTAATATCACTTTTTTCTAAACTGAATAGTTTGCGCGAGAGACACTTTCAAAGTGGTAAAATGTGTGTCCCCCCCCCTCTAACTTCTAAAATAAGAGAATGATAAAACTAAAAAAAATATATGATGTACATAACTATAAAAACTGCCAACGAAAATTGGTTTGAACGAAATCTAGTAAGTAGTTTTTTTTAATGCGTCATAAATCGAAAAAAATACACTATTATTAAAACATCGATCAAAGTTACAACACATTACAAGAACTTTTATATTATGTTACTTGCTGCTACGGAACCCTTCATGGGCGAGTCCGACTCGCACTTGGCCGGTTTTTTTTTTGTGTATTACAGAAAATACATACTTGTAACATAAAGAAACCAATAAAAACTTAATTTCGAAAAAAGTAAAATGTACCTATGATATAAAGTTTATTTGAATTCAATCAAAAGATATGAACGCTTCAATGCAACCCGTTATAAAAAAGGCAATTTCATAGGTAAAGGCATTTATTATCGTGTACGAATATAACCGTAAAGATAAATGAACGTTGGCAACTGACTTTAACCGGCATTCAATGGGTTAAAATAAATACTGATAGATTTGTTTTCATTCGTCAAGGCTTAACCTTATCATCAATTACGGTCACTGTTACAGTAACCTATAATACAAGTCAATAATACAACATAACAAAATCACATCTTACACAAAGATAAAAAAACAAACAACAAAATCAATCTCACTTACCATCCAAATATCATGTTTATTAGAACTTTTATATGTACCTATTCTCTGGAGATCGTCCCCTCCGTCCAGTAACGGCCTCGACAAATCTGGATACAACTGGTATTCATTTGGAGATAATCAACGTGCGCCATGCTGTTCTGTCTCTTTCTATTACTTGAATTACAATAAGGACAACAATCTTTGCCATATATATTGATTCTCAAAGGATCTGCGGTTTTGTAAGCAGTCTTGGGAATCAGTTGCCGAAATTCTGAGTAATAATAATAACACGGCTCTTATAATTAGGAGGTTCCTTTCTCTGGAGTCCTGACCGCCGGTAGCTTGGAGCCTGTTCCAGATACCGGTGGGGAACTGTTTTTTTAATATTTTTTAATGTTTTAATATTTAAATATTTAAAATTGTAATCAATATGTGTATTTACAAATGAAATAATGGTAATAAAAACTTATTGACTTACAGGTACATAAATATGAATACCTTGGTCCATAATCTAGTGTTAACTGTCTATTAGGGACCAGTATCTTCGTCTATATTCGTAAATACAAATATGACAAATATAGTTTAAAATTAAGGTAATGTACCAAAACTAGCCTCTGTCAGCGGCTTCGCCCGTGTGATAGTAGGTTTCTTTATACAAACTTTGGGCCCCCTTTTCATCCCTTTGGGGGGTGAATTTTGGAAAATCTTCTACTAGTGCTCGCCTACATTATAAAAAGAAGCCTTGCGCAAACGTTTCAAATTCCTTGGCTCTGTAGTTTCGTCTGTGTGTCGAAATGTCAGTGAGCCAGTTTCTCCTTTTATATATTACTAGTTTTTGCCCGCAACTTCGTCCGCGTACATAAAATATAGCAATATGTCACGCAGGAATAAAGCAGCTTTATATCGGTGAAATAATTTTAGCAATCGGACCAGTACTTCCAGAGATTACTTCCTACAAATAAAAAAAAGGTAAAGTTTAAATAGAAACTAAAGTTTAGATTTAGAATTAAATATTTTGTGGATAATTTGTGTTTTGATTTGTGTGTATGTGAAGTTATAAATATTTGCCTGAAATTAAGTTTTCAATTTCTTCATAATTGTAGGTACTGTTGCCAGAGTCAATTTGGTTTTGAACAGTGTTTATTTGTAAGATATTATAGACTAGCTTCTGCCAGCGGCTTCGTTTGCTTTATAGTAGGTTTCTTTATACAAACTTTGGACCCCTGCGTCATTCCCTTAGGAGGTATATTTTGGAAAATCCTCTTTTAGTACCTGCCTAATTCAAAAAAGGAAATCATGTGAAAAATTTCACTTTCTTTAGACCTTTCCATATAAGTTAAACCGAGCGGCCACAGCGCTGATGTAGCGCGGCAGTCGCGCGGGACTTAGCGGCTTTTATTTTATGGAAAAACACAGCAGCGCGGTGGCAGCGCTGCAACCGAGCTGCCTGCGCGCGTCACTTTGCGTCTAACTTAAGGCGTATAGTCCCGTGAACCATCTGACCGAAATTATGTGAACGCAACTCTCGCACTCGCCTAGGCGGCAGTTCGCAAATCTGTACATTTATTTGCGGCCAGCAGCGCCCGGAAAGCGCTTTAAATCCATTTTCTCTGCGAGATATTGATTGATTTACATATACAATGTTCACTTTGAAGAATATATAACCACCAATTTTTATATGTAAAAATGTTTCTAAAGGCCAAGCCGTTTCGAAGGAGTAGGGAAAAGTTGCGAAAAGTTGCGAAATTACTAAATTTTTTTTTTTTTTTGACAAAAGTATGAATTGCACAAAAAAATCAAATGTTGATATTATTGTTCATGAATCTATAATAAACATATATTTTTTTCAAACCAATCGACCTTGCCGTTACGGAGGAGTAGGCCTCAAAAAATCACTGTTTTATGGCACTTTTAGGGCGCTTGGCCCTTATAAGCACTCTTAGTCCGAGTAATTTCAGCTGTTATTTTTTTGATATGTCAGTCAGTCAGTTTCTCCTTTTATATATATAGATTTTAGGGGCTAGCACATCAATATGTCGTCTTGCAGACGCGGTCCTAACAGGCCGTATAGGGCAGTAAAAGTAGAAGGATATAAGAGCAGTAAGGGCCAAACTTCAACTGCTTTTGTTTGGTTGTTTGGCTCAGAACTGTGGATAGTTCGTCCGTTGTTAGGTGATATAAATCTTTAATCCCGGCACGCTTTCTTGCATTGTCTTCCATTCTCTACGTGTCTGTCTTAACGTCTTGTAAGATTTAACAAACGACTGGAGAATGTACGTTTTGTAAAAATCTTAGCGTTATTATAGGTTCTCATTCTGCCAAGGGAGTTGAGTTTGAGAAACTCCTGGTGAATCAATGTTGTTCACTAATATTAAAAACCGGCTAAGAGCGTGTCGGGCCATGCTCAGTGTAGGGTTCCGTAGTTTCCCGTCCATCACAATAAGTGTACCCACGTAAGAGTTAAAAAAAAAATGCTTGCATATACGATTATACTACAAACTTAGTCCAGAAATTATTTTGTAGAACCTTTTTGTGTTTTTGTACAAAAACTGTTCTTTCCATCAAGTTCAAGTGCTAACGGTCACAGAGATTAAGCGCGGACGGACAGACAGACATGGTGAAACTATAAGGGTTCCTAGTTGACTACGGAACCCTAAAAAGGCCAAAGTTTGTGTTTGTTACTTCTTCACGCTCGAATCTTCTTGTTGGTCATTTCACTCTTGCCGGAGTGGTCGTGGTTATCCCGAAGGTAGCTCTCCGGAAGCCTTTGGCCATATTTGTCGACGTGCCGGTGACTGCATTGAACGCCTTATTATACAAGGAAAGATGGACGGTACAAGGCCGCGTGGTAAGTCATTGATGCGATAGACTGACCAAATAAAGACGGCTGTTGGCGGAACGAGTGCAAGAACGGCAATAGTGGCGGGAGAGCTACCTTCACGCTCGAATAGTTGGAACGGATTTCGATGAAACTTGGTACACGGGTACACCATGTCCTGCAATGGCACGTAGGGAACAAACTTCTGGAATAAAACATCTTATTCTTTTATTTTAGAAGTATGTTCGCTTGCGATAATTTTCTAATACCACGCGAGCTAAGCCGTTGGCAAATAGTTTGGTAATAAAACTTAACGATTTTAGTTTGTTATTTCCCGCAACGTCGAAAACCATAAAAATCTCCAAGTAATTACAATTCACTGGCATTAATTGAGTCGAGATCTCGCAAAGATGGCTGCCGTAAAGTAAATTGGCCAGTGTACATTACCCCAGCTGGAAAGTTGCACGTAGAGCGATATGAGTAGAACGTATAATTAGTGCATCATCTGGTGTAGATGTGCGCGACATATAAAATTAGTGCGTCTTGTCGTTTTGGAAAAAAATGGAAAAAACGATTCCAGCTGGGGTAACGTTACCGCAGCAAGAAAATTTTTAAAAACTAATCGGAGAGAAAAAAATTGTATATGAGCAGGTAGCTTATGCTTGTGCAAAGATGTGCCCTGAAAATATATTCGGTGCGTCTTCAGGTTTTAGAGATATTGCATTTCCTGCTGGAGTAACGTTTTGCAGAATCGTGTATCTCTAAAACTATTATATGTGCGGCTGTACTATAAACATACCCGGGTAGCTCTTGGTATGTGCGCATATGTGACAGAATTAGATTTATATAAATATTTATAGTTTTCGAGCAATTGCACTTTTTTGAAAAATCGAAAAAATACCACAGCGCTTTAATGAGAAAACTAATATGGTCTCTGAAAACGGTATTCAGTCCTGCTAGATGTTTACTATAAGCACATATCAGTTCCAAAAGCGCACATGCATGCGTTATTGAATAATATTGCTAAATATCGAGATGACGGTGCCCTACGTTTGACGCCAACATACAAGAAACTGGCTCAATCCAAGATGTAAAGGTGTACACCAATGATTAGTGCGTATAATCAAGTGATACATAGTGAAAATTCAGCTTCGAATGTTTCGTAAATAAGAAAATATAATAAAAAAACCAAACATGTAGATAACTGCCGGCTACCCGACCAAATTCGAATGGTCCCAAAAAAGCGACGGTTTAGTACATACACATGACTTTCTTAACTTACTCCTTACTCAATTGACATGTGTTGTGCATCAGTACACTGAAGTAGAAAAGAAATAACAAAATAAACCTTTTTTGGATAATAATAATAAATAAACCAGACACTTAATTTTTATGTGTTTCATGAAATATTTAAAAATATGTACAGAAAATAATAATAATAATAACAAAATTCTCTCTACACCCCCCACCCACACACACGCTACATTGATTTGAATTGATCCGTTAACAAAAAACTATCCAAAGTTTATTCTTTGGCTAGTTTTTTTTAGCTACATTTTTCTATAATAATAATAACATTTCCGTTTCGCATGACGAGAAGCTCGTGAAAGCCGAGA
This sequence comes from Mythimna albipuncta, assembly GCA_929112965.1. Classification (NCBI taxonomy): domain Eukaryota; kingdom Metazoa; phylum Arthropoda; class Insecta; order Lepidoptera; family Noctuidae; genus Mythimna; species Mythimna albipuncta. Next base: position 21,599,951 of record OV815970.1, read on the forward strand.
AAGATAAACAAATTAAGCATATTGACTTGGCTTGTGAGGATGTCGACGTGAGGGATCTGGACACTGTAATCATTGTAGATATCGATAGTCATGTTGGACAATGGCTTAAAAGCCTAGAGCCTCGACCAACACCTTGAGAGGCTCTCGTTAGGCGACTGGATCAAGGGCTTGATTCAGAACGCGGTAGTCCTGGACACGGCTCGTATAGTTAGGAGGTTCCTTGCTCTGGAGCCCTGACCGCCGGCGCCGCCGCGCCGTGCAGTGCCTGTAGTTTGGATCCTGTTCCCAATACCGGTAGGCTACTAGTTTTATATTTTTAAATGTATTACTTATTTTACATTGAAATATTTCAAAATTTAATTTACATGTAACATAAATTAATAAACAAAATAATAATACCTGATAAGAAACATTTATTTTGGACGAAGTCCATATTTTGTTAGTAACAATATCTTGAAAACTTAAAGACATTATAGAAAAACTTAAAAACGGATAGGTATCACAAAGGACATATACACCATTAAATTTTAATCGTTTTAATCCCGTGGAGGATCGATCCGGTACATGAAACACTATCGATTTGTAAAGATAAAATTAAAAAATAAAGTACCTCTTTTTCAAAACTCATGTTAATTTACGCATGTACGAAATTAATTTCTTTAAGAAAAAGTTAGCTGAGCGAGTTCAATGATCTGTGGGTACTTTGTACGCAACGCCAACTATTAACTATAGGTCATTGAACTCGCTCAGCTGACGTTTTCTTTACTTTTAACTTAACTAATTTCGTACATGCGTGAATTAATAGGAGTTTTGAAAAAGAGGTACTTTATTTTTTAATTTTATCTTTACAAATCGATAGTGTTTCATGTACCGGATCGACCCTCCACGGGATTAAAACGATTAAAATTTAGCGGTGTATATTGATATATTTGCAAATCTTATTATGGTAAAATGACAGGACCTAACTTTGGTTTATTTTCGTAAATATTCTTGGTATTTACACAGTAATTAGAATTCAACAATTTTTCATAAATAGTTCGAGAACATTTGCTATTGTATGAACAACAGGACAGAATGGAAGAAAAAAACGTGTTGCACCGACCCCAAATAAAATGGGACAAGGGCAGGAAGAAGAAGAAGAGTTCGAGAACATTTGCTGATTTTGTGATAACGCCATCTATTGCTGAAAAGTTTAACCATACCTAGCACACACCAGTGGCGTAGCGCGGGTTTTCGTCACTTGGGGTCGACCGGAAATACGCTGCCTTTTGTCTTTTATTATTATCGGACTAAATATTTTATTTTATAGACTTAATTCATACAAATTATTGAAAGTCGAGAAAAGCTTATACCATTGCTTCAGAAGGAACATATTATTTTGTTGCACCATAAGCACATCAGAAATTCCCAGGAAGTTCTTATATTAAAGTAATAAACTTGGCATTAGGTACGTACCTAGGTACATGCAATAATAAAAACAAAAATAATGTATAAGTATGGAAAATTATAAATCGGGCGAATAAAAAAACAACAGCGACTGATGGCGAGATACAGTTTTAATAACATGAGCGGTACGAAATTGAGAAAGCGACAAATGAACTAAACTAACGAGCTTACTAAAATTAAGCTCGTTGCTTTGCGCGTACGAACGTTGGCACAAGCTCGGTGCACGTGTTTAATCGTTACCGATTGAGCAATTTCGACGCTTCAGTTGTTGGAATCCCGAACTACAAATCCATATAAACGTCTCTCGGCCTCAGCTTCCAGACAGAAATGAGCCTTCATTGCATTATATCGATGATTGCGACTATTCCTACTGTACGAATTAATAATATTTCCGAACGCATCCGACCTAATTTACTAAGTACATCATGTAGTGATCACTCATGCAATCACTCCGATTCCCAAGTCAAGCTGCACCTTCTAAACAAGGCCTAACATAAATGTCGATATTGTCTATGGTCGGGGGAATCCCCGAATGATGTATTCATGTATTAAACTTTCAGTCTGTTATGAGTGAGTGTAGTTATTTTGTTTCGTTTTATATTTAAAATTGAGCAAGATAAACAGAAGTTTTGATTTGTTCTTTTGTGGTTCGTTTAAACATTATTTCATTATGTCAAAAAGAATATGTTTAAGTGGTTCACAACAAAAGAAAAAAAAATACAGCTTAAAAAGAAATAACGGAAAAACTTCCAAAGCTCACTTCGTTTTCTGGGGCCTCCATTCTTGTGTACCCAAGGGCAGTTTTGCCAACTTAGCACTTTCAGTGCTAGATTTGGCACTATTTTCACAAGGCCAGCACTGAAATCGAACATACAGCACCTAGCACTCAATCTAGCACTATTTAATAGTTAAGCGAAATTTTCAGATTCTAATAAAACGCACACACGCACAGCATGCGTGCAGTGTAACAAACACATTCGTATTGCTGACACATAGATTTATTATCTATGGAATTACACATAGACAATAAGTTTATGAGTTTTTGGTGGGATTTCTTCGTGTGATGTTCAGTGACTGTTATTTGCAAATTGATTCATAGTGGACATTTAGAAATCCTCGTCTGGCGACGCTAGCTCGCTCAGTAGCTGGAGGCAGGAGCGTGTGAGACCGGATAGTGGTGTGATTGGTGTGGTGCGAGGCTGGCGAGGCACTGGCTAGGATATTCTTCTACAAGCTTGTCTTTTTTTTTGTTTGTTTGTAAATATGTATGATTTAAAATAATATTTTTTACAGTTTTTATGTAAAAAAAAGTAATTAATGTAAAAAAAAATTTTACTCGTGTGATTTTATTTCATATAGCACTATTTTTAGAAATCCATAGCAATCTAGCACTATTTGAGACGATGTTTAGCACTCACTGGTGGTATAGAGTTGGCAACACTGCCCAAGGGCCCCTGCCTAGTTTAAGACGGCGGTGTCTACAGTAGGCACAACGGATCTTGAGTGGTTGCGCAGAAGTTAAATATTCGGTCTCTTTAGTGGTGCGAAGTAAGAAGGGGGGCGGGGAGTGTCAGTGATTGGCTCACCGCGTTACAAACGGACACTTATACCTATTATTATTAAAACTAGGTCATATTATTATTGCTAACAAACGTTTGAACGCGACTGTACGGACAATAACATAGGCTTAACACGTTCAAAAAAGAAGGTCATGTGTATGTACTAAACCGTCGCTTTTTTGGGGCCATTCAATTTTGGTCGGGTAGCCGGCAGTTATCTACACGTTTGGTTTTTTTATTATATTTTCTTATTTACGAAACATTCGAAGCTGAATTTTCACTATGTATCACTCGATTATACGCACTAATCATTGGTGTACACCTTTACATCTTGGATTGAGCCAGTTTCTTGTATGTTGGCGTCAAACGTAGGGCACCGTCATCTCGATATTTAGCAATATTATTCAATAACGCATGCATGTGCGCTTTTGGAACTGATATGTGCTTATAGTAAACATCTAGCAGGACTGAATACCGTTTTCAGAGACCATATTAGTTTTCTCATTAAAGCGCTGTGGTATTTTTTCGATTTTTCAAAAAAGTGCAATTGCTCGAAAACTATAAATATTTATATAAATCTAATTCTGTCACATATGCGCACATACCAAGAGCTACCCGGGTATGTTTATAGTACAGCCGCACATATAATAGTTTTAGAGATACACGATTCTGCAAAACGTTACTCCAGCAGGAAATGCAATATCTCTAAAACCTGAAGACGCACCGAATATATTTTCAGGGCACATCTTTGCACAAGCATAAGCTACCTACTCATATACAATTTTTTTCTCTCCGATTAGTTTTTAAAAATTTTCTTGCTGCGGTAACGTTACCCCAGCTGGAATCGTTTTTTCCATTTTTTTCCAAAACGACAAGACGCACTAATTTAATATATCGCGCACATCTACTCCAGATGACGCACTAATTATACGTTCCACTCATATCGCTCTACGTGCAACTTTCCAGCTGCGGTAATGTACACAATTGGCCAATGTCTTAATTCGGACACTGCTCCGTCTATTTATAGTGGTCCTATAAAGGCAAATGATCTTGATAGAGCTGATGAATTACATCCTTTTATTGCTTTGTCAAGTTCAGTAATGGAGCGATATGCAACCCACACTATATGCGGGAACAATGAAACTAGTACATCTATAATATAAATATGTCGGGACCTGATCTTAGAAATTGATTCCTTCATGAAATGGCCAAGTAAAACTGGCCAGATCGTTTTAAACGTTAAAGTTTAGCCTACATTCGTTAGACTTTTTATTATCATTGAAATCCTTCATCAATGGTATGGCCAAACGATATCATCAAACGTCAGCGTTTACGAGATTTGACTAGTTTTAGTTGGCCACATTTTTTTTTTTTTTTTTTCGATGGGAAAAATCATCTTATGACAACCCCCGCTCTTGGGCGGAGCGGGAGATAGTGTCAGACTCTTACTGACTAAAAAACCCATCCCGTTCCTTCAAGCCTTCATACCGGGGCTCGAGCGCCCTTTCGGATAACCCTGGCCCCAGTAGGCTTCGACCCGGCTGGGTCCCTGCTGTTGCTGACAACTCCTTAAGGCGCGTGGGAACAGCGCGCGCCGTCGACGACTTGGGCTTGGTCCGGACAGTTACCGGACGGCCGGACAGCGAGCTACCCATTGCTCACTGTCCGCTAGCCCGCGCCTACGGTGGCTGGAAATCGGGATCGGAATCCCGGCGGCGGCGAGAGCGCCGTTGCCTGATGCGGTCGGCCTCCTCCTTAGCGAGCATTAAGGTATGATTCCGAACCACGCTGCACGCAGCAGTGCTGCCGCAGCAGTGCTGCCACTAAGGTGCTGCCCAGCAGTGCTGCCTGCCGCGCTGATTCCGAGCAACGCGGCAGTGTCGCTCTGTTCGTGGTGATGCGTTGTTGTGTATTCGTTAGTTTACTTTGAGTTGACAAGATGTCGATTGATGACCAACTTTTATTTATACTGTTGGAAGAGGAAGAAGATGACGATGATTTGTTGTTGCTTTATGTCAATAGTAAAAGAAAAGCAACAGACTCGTTTTATATCTATCGTAAAGGGCTGGATATAAAGTCACATAGTTAATTAACTGTTCCTCTTCTGAGTCAGAGAAATTCATCCTTTTGTTGTCAATTTACGTGTCAACATTCAAGTAGGTACTCTTGCTGCGGCGGCATACGCGTCACTACTGGTCTGTCGCGGCGGTAGGGCGACACTGACGCGCAGCAGTGCTGCCGCTACATTGCTGCCGCGACATTGCTGCCTAGCTCGGAATGTAATCTCATATAAGCCAATAGAAATTGTACGGGGACCAGTAGTGTCGCGGCAGCGCTGCTGCGGCAGCACTGCTGCGTGCAGCGTGGTTCGGAATCGTACCTTTACTGCTTCGCAGAAGTCGGCGACCGCCTGCCACTCCTCCTCGCTCCGGACCATAGCCTCGACCAAGGCCCGGCGCGAGAGGTCTCCGCCGCCGATCACCCCCACGAGGGCACGGCGATGCTCCACCCAAGCAGGGCACACCGCGATTGTGTGCTCCACCGTGTCCTCCGGGTGTTCCGCACAGTGGCGACACCCGGGCGTCACTTCCGCTTTAATTCGGAACAGGAACCTCCCGAACTTGCCATTTCCGGTGAGGACCTGTGTCATGCGGAAGGTAAGGACGCCGTGAGGTCTTTCCAGCCACGCCTCAAAGAGGGGACTTATCGCCATAATTGTGGCGTGCCCAGCACTGGGTTGCGATAGTCGCTGACGCCATTCCACCATGAGATCCCGCCGGAGCTCTGTCCGCCATGCCGCGACCTGTCGCGGCAGAGGACTTTCACCCCGGCGTTGCAGCTCCACGCGCATGTCGTGCATGTGTGCAAGGACTGTTGCCTCCAGATCCCACGGTGGTAGGCCAGCCAGAAGGCTCGCCGCTTCGCGGGAAATCGTGCGGTATCCCCGCACCATCCGAATTGCCATGACCCTCTGGCAGGCGTTTAGTATGGCCGCCGGTTGCTTTTTCAGCAACGGCGCCCACACCGGCGCCCCGTAGAGGGCCATGGACCGAACGATCCCCGCGTAGAGCCTCCGGCAGGAGGCGTCTGGACCCCCAAGGTTGGGCAGGAGCCGCTTGAGCGCAGCCCCAGTCCGGTTCAGTTTGGGAGCCAGACGTCGGAAATGCTCCACGAAATTCCACCGACTGTCGAGGACGAGTCCCAGGTACTTCATCGTCGACCCGACACCGATGTGAACTCCTCCTACCGTTAGTTGGGAACTCATTGGCGGCGCGTTCCGAGAGCGGCGACCGTGAAAGCACATCGCCTCGGACTTGTGCAGCGCCACCTCGAGTCCCAACTCCTGGATCCTATCAACGACTATCGCAACCCCGCGTGTCGCTAGAGCGACCGCCGCCTGGTACGACTCTCCCTGCGCTAGAACCAGCGTGTCGTCTGCGTAGCAAACCACGCTGACCCCGTCAGGGAAGTCGCCCCGCAGCACGTAATCGTACCCGATGTTCCACAAGGGTGGCCCTAGGACCGACCCCTGCGGAACACCGCACGACATCTCCCGACGTTTCCAGTCTCCCTGGTGACCGGGGTAGACAATGTACCTGTCCGACAGGTAGGCCTCGACTACTCGACAGAGGTATTCGGGCACCCGTGGTACCGGAGTGCCCTCCGGATCGTACTCCAGGGCAGGGAATTGAAAGCGTTGGCAATGTCCAAAGACACTGCCACGACACACCTACCCTGGGACACCGCATCCCCCGTCGTGAGGGCTCGCACGCGCATGATGGCGTCCACCGTCGAGCGCATCCTGCGAAAGCCGAACTGTCCGTCCGAAAGGTCCGGTAGTTGGCCACATCATGAAGTGATAAATTCTAAGATCTAGCCACAACATATATAAAAGGAGAAACTATTGACTGACATATTAACGCACAGTCGAAACTACGGGGCCTAGGAGCGTGAAATGTTGCACAAGGTTTCCTTTTATGACAGAAGCGACCACTAAAAGAAGATTTTCCAATAATCACCCCTTAAGGGGATGAAACGAGGGTTCAAAGTTTGTATGTAGAAACCTACATTTACGTGAGCGAAGCCGCTGGCAGAAGCTAGTAATAATATAGTTGAGTTATAGCACTGTTCCAGATTTTAATTAACTCACAAATGGCAGTGTGGCTGCGAGAAAATTGAAATGTTGGGGGCTTTTTCCACTCCATAACAGTTATTAATATTGTGAGTTTGTGACATTCTGTGTCAGTAGAGGGAACTGAGACAACAGTGGTTTATTACTTTTCTATACTTTGTTCATAATAACATTAGACATTTATGAAAACCTTTTATTGCTATCCGTTCAAACCATTTTGACTTTCATAACGTTGGTGGCATAACAAATATCGGCTGCAGTAAATAATTGGTATTGTTATAACCACTTTTTTGCTTTTTATGCCGTTCATATGTCTACGAAATAGAACTTAAAATCAGATGAACAGACAGTAAAAAAGGTTTCTTTAAATGTCTAATTTTGATGACACTTTTATACGTGATATTCTTCGTCAGTTTAAACTAAATGAGGGCGGCGTTTCCTAGCTACCCTTTTTTTTATGGTGGGAAAAATCATGCATTGACATCCCCCGCCCTTGGGCGGAGCGGGAGATAGTGTCAGACTCTTGCTGACTAAAAGACCCACCCCGTTCCTTCTAGCCCTCATACCGGGGCTCAAGCGCCCTTTCGGATAACTCTGGCCCCAGTAGGCGTCGACCCGGCTGGGTCCCTGCTGTTGCTGACAACTCCTTGAGGCGCGCGGGAACAGTGCGCGCCATCGACGACTTGGGCTTGGTCCGGACAGTTACCGGACGGCCGGACAGTGAGCTACAAGCTGACTACCCTGAGAAGAAACACCGAAACAAACTCAGGGGTCAAAGTTTCTTTTAAAGTCCATACAGCAAACATGTAATGGTCAAATCAGACTCAGACACTAATTCTTCAGGCTATGTCGGCAACCTTTGTTCTGCGTTCTTTTATCTTCATTCTTATTCGACATGTAAGTATTTACATAACTATACTCATTAAAACATTCATCATAACTTTTTAACTTAGAGACAATGTAATTTTTATAATGACACATTTTACATAGTGTTAAAAAATTGTTATTTAAGGGCCAAGCGCCCGAAAAGTGCCATAAAACAGTGATTTTCTGAGGCCTACGCCTCCGTAACGGCTTGGTCAATTGGTTTGAAAAAAAATATATGTTTATTATAGATTCATGAACAATAATATAAACATTTGATTTTTTCGTGCAATTAATACTTTCGTCAAAAAAAAAAAAAAAATATTTAGCAATTTTGCAACTTTTTGCAACTTTTCCCTACTCCTTCGAAACGGCTTGGACCTTTAGAAACATTTTTACACATAAAAATTGGTGGTTAAATATTCTTCAAAGTGAACATTGCATATGTAAATCAATCAATATCTCGCAGAGAAAATGGACTTAAAGCGCTTTCCGGGCGCTGCTGACCGCAAATAAATGCACAGATTTGCGTACTGCCGCCTAGGCGAGTGCGAGAGTTGCATTCACATAATTTCGGCCAGATGGTTCAAGGAACTATACGCCTTAATGTTACCTATGTTTACAAATGAATAAATGAATTGAATTGAATTACCTCCTCTTAATACTAGAGAGTTATGTTAAAGGTTTTGATGACTATAAGTATGTAAATATATACATGTCATTACCGCAAATGTATTTTTTGTTACCATACTATCCGACTCGAACTTGGTCGTCTGTAATTAGTAACGCTAATGACCAAAAGAAAGATAAAGTGAATGACTGGACGATGCAGGACCGAAATGTCTGGCGAAATATGACAACGAGAGCCGACCCCAAATGAAATGGGATAACGCTAGCCAAAGATAGAGAGATACTGAAGCTGGTAATTGCAAAAAAACTTTCGCAAATATTTTTTTTTTCTGTATTTCAAACTTTATTTTCTGAATAGACTCACGTTTGACCACTATCTCTCTTGATGGTAAGCGATGATGTAGCCGACGCTGGAGCACGCTTGCCTTGAAGTAACCTATTCACTCTTGACTTAAAAACCTCTAGGTTGTAGCTAACAGCCATCAGCTATCAAAACTTAATGAATTACGAGATTGTACTGAAAAGGGCCATAATCAAATTAAAAAATAATGATGTTTTACCAAAAAGTTATTAGTTATTCCAACGTTATTTTCAAACAAAGTGCTTTTATTCTAATTTTCTCCTCTAGTTTCTTTTTTTCCTTGTTCAGTATCTGTAAAAACAATTTTCTTTTAATTATTATTATCCTCTAAGCCTACAAAGTCGGGGTCGTGGAGTTTTCTGGACCGGGATTTCGGTCCCAATTTCCACCTTTTTTTTGTAAGTCTTTTCTGTCCCACTCCTGAGCAAAGGCCTCTTTCTACTCCCTCCTACTTTCGCGCGCTCGGGCTTCTTCTTGTCAGTTCTGGTGGAATCTATCGAGTTCTTCGCGCCACCCTATGAAATATGTTTTTAGTAGTATTTTGGGACCACAAATAAATACAGTTTTCATGGTTAGTATTATTATAATGCCTATTTTCGTAGTGGTCCCAAAATACCAGTCAATTTTTTTAAATTATTTTTATAGGTGTAAGTTGGGACCGTGGTCCCGGTCCAGAAAACCCCACTACCCAAAATGAAGAGGTCATTCAACCGGAGTATCCTCAAGGCTCCTACTTATTCCAATTAAATAAGATGAGGGTGAGGGATCAGAAACTTACTAGTTAATTAATCCTAACGAATAATTATACGAGTATGCATGGTCTATATGTACAACATATAGTTGGCATATGATATTGTGGTCATGAAATTAGATCCCGTCGCCATGTTTCAGACTTATTAACCCTGACGGGATAGGACTGGATAATACTATTAATTCGAATCTAAATCTTCAATGCTCAAAGGACCAAGCGTTAGCGTGTCTTACAGTTCATTTCTTTTTTTTTTCGCCGTGGGAAATCATCTAATGACATCCCGCTCTTGGGTGGAGCGGGAGATAGTGTCAGACTTTTACTGACTAAAACCCACTCCTGTTCCTTCTTGCCTTTCGTACCGGGACCGAGCTTCTCTTTCGGATAACCCTTGGTCCCAGTAGGCTTCGACCCGGCTGGGCCCCTGCTGTTGCTGACAACTCCGTGTGGCGCGCGGGAACAGTGCGCGCCGTTCTTACAGTTCATCAAGAATTTGTGTAGATGTAGGTTTTTACCCCCCTTTTTTTTGGTGGGAAATTATCTAATAACTTCTCCCGCTGTAGATGGAACGGTCAGACTTTTACTGATTAAAACCCAGCTGTGTTCTTACAGTTACCCTCTTCTTTTTCTTTCTTTTCTTTCTCTTTTTTCTAAGATACGATACGATAAGACCGCCCATTCTGACACCCTATTAATTTTAAGTTCCTGATGTGATTATTATTTTTGGTGTACAATAAAGAATATATTTATCTTCTTTGTCCTCTCGATTTAGATTTAATTTTTGCTCCTCATTTCTCATCATTAATTGTAACTTTCATATAATTCCAACATCACTTCCATGAGTACGTGTTACATTAAATAACAAAATTTTATGATCATAGTAATCCACTTTTACGAGTCAGTCAATGTTTGCCCTCGTTTCGCGCTTTCACTAATATTTTTAATCAACATCTCTCGGGAATGAATGTGGACTTGCTTTTTCATTTCATACGATAAGCCGAGTTGTAAATGGAAATGTGGAACCGAAAAACTTTGCTTTTAATGTGATTTTCTCGTATTTTTTCTAATTCTACGAAATACAACCTTTTCCGCCTAAGTTGGGATTCATCACCATCATTACAGCCGAAAGACGTTCTCTACTGGACATAGACCTCCCCAAGTGTCGCCATAACGAACGCTCCTATGTGTCTCGCATTTGTCAAATTCCCGAGACTCTCACCAGCTCATCGATCCATTTTGAAGGAGGCCTTTGAATTCTGCGTCTTCCGGTGCGCGGTCGCCATTCCAGAACCTTTCGGCCTTATTCACCATCTGTTTTGAGAGCAATGTGCCTTGCCCACTGCCACGTCAGTTTGGCGATTATGTCGGCAAACTAGGTTTTCCTGTGGGATATCTTCGTAAATTGGTGTTGGCTACCAGTGCAGGGTGCAGCTGCATACCAGTATTTTAAATGGAACGACTGCCTATTTGATCTCTACAATCCACTAACTGGGTAACGCTGGTAACACGACATCTCTTGGCAAGACTGGTGTCTGACTACCTAGCGTCCGAGTATCCGTAACAACTGTCATCTGTATGTATAAAATGCAAATTCCTGATTCATTTACTGACTAATAATATAATCAACGCCCCAGCCCAAACCTTTGGACCTAGAATGCTGAAATTTTGCACGATTCATCTGATAAAGGACAAAGACCCGACGGACTCCCTGACTTGTCAACGCCCAACGCAAACCTTTCAACATTTTTTGATATTACGAAGAGACACTTCAACTTTATTTAAATATGTTTACATAGGAGGATTGCAAAATTATTTATTCAGCAGAAATTATAAGTTGAAAAGCCCAAAGCTTGTAATTAATGTAGGTAAATCTTTAGCAAGCTCCTTGGCTTTTGACATTTCCCTAAGTGGATCAGCTATATCTTATCTTTGCTCTTCCAACCCACGCGTAAGCCTACGCCCTGCTCCATCTCCTCAAGCATCTTGTTTGTTCATACCTGTTTTGTTTGTGTACAGAATTGTACTAAACAAAGCTTAATCTGTATGCGAGCTTTTAAGAATACCTATCTTCATTGCTACGAGTATCTACAGGGTATAAGGAAAAGTCCTCCACAAACTAAGGGCTTGCTCAGTATACGAAACTGAACAACCTTCCACAAGACTTTTTTTCAGGAAACGAAAAATTAAATCAACCTCACCATACAAAATTAAAAACTTGATTGGACAGTTTGTATGGAGAGGCCGATTTTGTTATCACCCTGTATACTTCTATACTATTTTTTGCTGACCTGGCAAAAGTTGTTCTGCCATGTAAATTGAAGGGGTAAGTGGACAAAGGTGTTAATACTACAATCACGATTCTCTGGTAATATTTCTGCTGTTAGCACATTTGTAAATCTAAAATATATACTTGACTGACAGTTAAAACCTTTGCTAGCATCTGTAACTACCTATGTAACGAATTAGAATTGAGGTGTTTTAAATCCATGGATCGATTTACCATCAGTTAAAACCTACGTTCATGCAAAAATGTCTACTTAACCCTTCAATTATTATCAAAGAAAATAAATTAGGGGTTTGGATAGCAGAGTAAAAAATAGCCTACGACCTATTCTTAAACTTGCCAAATATATATTTTTTTTATTGATATAAACTAGTGCTTGACTGCGATCCCACCTGATCGTAAGCAGTGATGCAATCTTTGAAGGTGAGGCGCGCTAGGTTACGTAACACTAACAATGTCGGGAGGATTTCAATAACAACCACCGAGTCACGAGATTTTTATAATTTACCTATTCCGTAGTTTGACATACCGTTCTCGCTGAAAAATGCAGCCCAAGTTACTCTTTGTATCAACTATCAGTGGGAATCCTGTTGAAATCGGCCCAGCCGTTTCGAAGATTAAGTCGGAAGAACCAGGTAGAGACAATTTTTTTTTAAAATAGATATTGAATAGGTATCCTTTACTTTTTTTTTATGGTGGGAAAAAATCATGCAATGATATCCCCCGCTCTTGGGTGGAGCAGGAGATAGTGTCAGACTCTTACTGACTGAAAAGACCCACCCCGTTCCTTCTAGCCTTCATACCGGGGCTCGAGAACCCTTTCGGATAACCCTGGCCCCAGTAGGCTTCGACCCGGCTGGGTCCCTGCTGTAGGTATGCTTTAACTGGCTTCACCCGCGTGAAAATAAGTTTTCCATACAAACTGTAGACCTCCGTTTCATCCCCTTAAGGGCCAAGCGCCCGAAAAGTGCCTTAGAACAGTGATTTTCTGAGGCCTACTCCTCCGTAACGGCTAGGTCAATTAGTTTGAAAAAAATATATGTTTATTATAGATTCATGAACAATAATATCAACATTTGATTTTTTCGTGCAATTAATACTTTTCTCAAAAAAAAATATTTAGCAATTTCGCAACTTTTCGCAACTTTTCCCTACTCCTTCGAATCGGCTTGGACCTTTAGAAACATTTTTACACATAAAAATTGGTGGTTAAACATTCTTCAAAGTGAACATTGCATATGTAAATCAATCAATATCTCGCAGAGAAAATGGGTTTAAAGCGCTTCCCGGGCGCTGCTGGCCGAAAATATATGCACAGATTTGCGTACCGCCGCCTAGGCGAGTGCGAGAGTTGCGTTCACATAATTTCGGCCAGATGGTTCAAGGGACTATACGCCTTAAGGGGTGAATTGTGAAAAAATCCTCTTAGTGCTCGTCTACGTCATAAAAGAAAACCTTATGCAAAATTTTAGGCTCCTAGACCCTGTAATATAGGATGTGCGTTGATATGTCATTCAGTCAGTTTCTCCTTTTATAGACTTTATTAAGCATCTAGTAAATTATAACCGCACTGGACCCGCATGGTGAATTACGGCCCATTCGTTCCCCTAAAGAGGAGGCCTGAGTCCCAGCAGTGGGAACATTAAAAAGGCAGATGATGATGAAAATGGTAGCCCCATGCCAAGAATTTCTCCTGTATTCAGCATTTACAGACATTTAAACACGCACGCACAATCAGCTCTAAATCAAATCCACTACACTACTTCCAATCTATTTGACGAATGTACTCAATTTTATACCCTTGTGTGGTGCAAGCCATTTCTACTTCAATCCAATTCCACTTAGCCATGTTTGGTACTACAATATTTACAAGGAATCGCAATCGATGTGGCGTCCGACGAGCGCTGTACTGAAAACACTTTTTCCAACCATTGTATATTTGTATTTTCCCAAAGAAGTAGATAGAAACTTATAGTTGGTTCAGTGGCGTAACTATATTATCTGAGGCGCGTGAAAATTTATTAGCTGGGGCCCCCGATAAATCACGTTACGTTGTGATTTCATTTTAATATATTTTTGGTTATTTCATCTGAGCTCGCGGCCTCTAAGACCGGGGGCCCCATCAGACCTGGGGCCCGTGGCATTTTGCCAGCCTCGCCACCCTATAGTTACGCCACTGAGTTGGTTCCCATACAGGCGCATGGGCGCATAATAACTAGTCTTGCTATAAGTATTTTTACAAGGATTTTTTTTCTATTGCATAAAATATTGATCACCCAGTTGTGGGTTAAGCTCGCCTATGTACATCAAATGTCCTATTTTTTGTTGTTTGTTAAAATGTTGTGTACAATAAAGAATAAGAATGTGTGTTAGTTTATTCATACATGTAGAAGGATGGAGAGGGAGAGGAAGGCCGAAGAAAAGATGGATGAATTTTATGAAGAGTATATGAAAGAAAAGTGAGTTAGTGATAGTTCGACGGGTGGCAGGACAGAATGGAAGTAAAAAACGTGTTGCGCCGACCCCAACTAATATTCCCATAAGGGCAGAAAGAAGAAGACCAGCTTCTGCCGGCAGCTTCGCCTGCGTGTAAGTTGGTTTCTCCATATAAACTTTGGACTTTCAATCCTATAGGGGGTTTAATTTTAGACAATCCTCTTTCAGTGCTCGCAAGAAAACCTTGTGCGCAATTTCACGCTTCTACTACAGAGGTAATTGTGGCTGTGCGTTGTCATTCAGTCATACACTTTTGCGGTGCAAGCCATTTCTACTTCAATACAATTCCACTTAGCTATGTTTGGCTCTACAATATTTACACGCAATCGCAGTCCATGTGGCGTCCGACGAGCGTTGTACTGCAAACACTTTATAAAACCATAACTTTATACTTGTGTTTCCCCAAAGAGGTAGACAGAAGCGTGTAGTTCGTCCATATATCGCATGAATGCATTTATTATTTCAAAACAATTAATCAATAGTGGTCAAACGCGAACCTATCCATTATGAAAAAATATATACAGAACTAGTTTTTAATTTGTACTTTTCTATTAAACCCTTTTTATTAGAAAAGGTCTTGTTATTATTTATGTAAAGTCTCAATAAATAATATTCTTAAACAGTAAAGTTACTAGCGTTTGTTTATATCCCAAAATGTCACTCAATTTACGGAAATATGGTACAGGCTGTTGAGAATGAATGAATGGAAAAAACACTGAGCGTAGTATTTTCTTGTAACAATTGTTATTTATTATGAATGATTGATTCAGTTAAGATTCTTTTTTCAGTTATTGTTTTGGTTTAATTTTTATTGTTATTTTTTATAACAAATTTTCGTGGACAATTTTGGGTTTTTTGGAGCTGTTACTGTTACCAAAGATTCACACCGGGAAGCTTCGTCGAAGGGATGCACCGTAACCGAAATCGGAAAGAAACTATGTATAAGTACATTGCAAAAATACATTTAAGTCTTTTCGGTGACCTTGATCAACACTGGTTAGGTTTCCTCCACGTTAGAAAAAACCACGTGCTTAGTTGTTTTGTTTTTACCTGTCGAAATGTCTAGATCGTGCCTAATGTCAGTATTAGAATAAAAAACTGGTTTTACTAAGGAACTTAGAGTTTGTTATCGTATGTCATGACTGGTTTGTTGGTTCATTGTTTGCAAATTTATGTATGTCCATGTATGGGAGTATGTTCACCTGTTCCCTCATAACTCCTAATCTACTTATTGGAACTTGATCTATGAGGTATCGTTAGAACTGTCTTAATCGTCCGCTGAACTTAGGTTACATGACGTGTCTCAAAACTCGATATGGCGCTCTCTAGCGGACAAAAAGTAATGTGTTTTAAAAATAAAAATGGAGATAAATACGCCGTGTTTGGTATCATTTGAAAGCGCTTCACTTGTACATTTTCAAAATATTGCTCAAAATTAAAGACGCCCTGTAGCGGACAAAAAGTCATGTGTTAAAAAAATCTTTAAATACAGTGTTTGATATCATTTGAAAGGGCTTCATTGGTACTAATGTTTTTTTTTTTTCGATGGGAAAAATCATCTTATGACAACCCCCGCTCTTGGGCGTTATGTCAGTTTTAGAATAAAAAAAACTGGTTTTACTAACGAAGTTTGAGTTTGTTTATGTTATGTCATGACTGGTTTTTGCGTTGTTCATTGTTTGTGAATTTACTTAATCAAGAGCTGAGTGAATCGTCTTGATTGGAATGTAATTGGCCTCTGATGTGTTTGATTTACCTGATTAATTAATTGATTCTTCGAATAATTGACGTAGTTAGCTAAGCAATGGCATACGATTCATGCGTTTTTATTTTGAAATTATGTTGTTCTCATTTTTGTGAAGGAAACGGTGAAGGAAAACATCGTGAGGAAACCGGCATGTCCTAGAATCATAAATCACACCAACCCGCACTGGGACCGCGTGGATTACGGCCTATTGCCTCTCCGGAGGCATGAGTCCCAGCAGTGGGCACATTAAAAGGCTGATTATACTACCTCTCCTTCTACTACTACTCCTGTATCGTGGATCCGTCCACAAACATTAATAAACTCATTTACACAACACATTCATACCTGGAACTTCTACCTATAGGTTATTCAAATATTTGTTCCGTGCAGTAATCAAACCTGCGACACGCAGCGCAGCAGCCTATCGCTCAACTACTGCGCCAACCGTGCCGTTAAAAATTAGATTTGTAAAATGGATTGATATAAATATAATTTTATTTTTAATTGGTAGAGTGAATTGGTTACGCGTTTAAGCGTGTTCTATCGTCGACCACATCATCGCTTACCATCAGGTGAGATAGTGGTCAAACACGAGCCTATTAATAATAATTTAAAAAAAAACATAAAACGAACTTGTCACAAATCACAAATCCTTCCCTCGAGAAAAGAAAAGGAACTAATTTCAGAAACAGTAGACGTAATCATAATCAGTAACCATGAGATGACAGCTCTAATCTGCCGACCTACCTCACTAATCCTGTCATTTACTACCCCCCTAGCCAACGCCCCTCCCCCCCTGGCCTACTGTGTATTGGGGTCAGCTTCAAAGTTGGTGGCCGCAAAAAATTTATCAACGTCAGAAGCAGGACCGATGCCGATTTGATAGCGGTCTCTAAGTTTTTGCTCACGAAAATTTAAACGGTTAGCTTGTTTTGTAGTTTGTAGGTCTACTGATGATTTATTTATTTATTCGTTAATCCTCTCATCGGTACGTCTTACAGCAATTACACCAATGGAGCAAAATTAGTTCAGAATCTGCTAATTTCTAACTTCATGAGCGCGGTGGAGTGGTAGTCATCAAAGGAGCGGCGCGGCGCGGTGGTGGGCCACGTACGCTCACTTACCCAGCATCAGGCCAATGCTTCTCCAGGGTTCCACATGTACCAAATAACTTGAACATATTTTTGAAATTTTAAAGTTCTTTCGAAGAATATTTTAAAGAAAATTGAAGAATACGGAAAAAAATTAAATGTCATTTTGACGGTCGACTATAGATAATATGATAAATCAGCTTGCTCAATTATAGCTGTTATAATATAATGGCTATCACTCGCACTAAACGGGAAAAATAATAATTATAATATCACCGATCCCAAACTGCTCTCAAAATGGTGAAGGGAAACAGCGTAAGGAAAATGTCCTACAGCCAAAAATTCGAAGACATGTGACATCCACCAACCCCCAATTGACCCGCTTGGTGGATTATGGCCCATTTCCTCTCCTAGAGAGAAGTCCTCTGAGTCCCAGCAGAGGGAACATTATAAGGCTGATCATGCTACCGATCCGAATTTAAATTGTCATGTATGAAATAAAAGAAAAAAGAAAGAAAACACGTTTATTTGGCACATCAGTACACACAATGAAATAACAAATATTTAAAATACATTCACATTGTGTCTCTCGGCTGCGCCAAATAGGTCCAGTTCAGCATAGTGCCAGGCCACTACGTAGCAGTCGCCTGACGCTGGTTTTCAACTGAACCTTACTATGATGATAATGGTTATATAGGAACCGAATTTGGAAGTCAGGTTTTTTTTTTATCGGAACCGTAACCGCAATCAGACGCGGGTCAGAAACGTCAAATTAAACACTACTGAAACTAAACAAAAACTCGATTAAGTAGGTATAAATGAAGCACGAACTCCCAACATACCAAATACGAAACAAAATAACGAGTGAAAGAGTAATGGACAGGAAGCTCGGGGAGGGAAGTTTGTACTTCCGATATAACTTCCGATATAACTTCCGATTAAAATTTATCGAAACCGTATTCGAAGGTGCTTTTTAAATTTCTATGGGAGGTGCATAATCAATCGAAAGATACGACCTTTCGAAGTTAGAATCAAATCTACCCTAACATCTCTGGTTAAATCACCTCATAGCCAAATAGGTATCATCCAAGTTACTCATCGTCTTCCTGCCCTTGTCTTGTATTATTTGGGGTCAGCGCAACACGTTTTTTTCTTCCAATCTGTCCTGTCACCCGTCATGGTATTACTAACTTCCTTTTCTTTAATATCCTTAATTTTCGTCCCACAATCCATCCATCTTTTCTTTGGCCTCCCTCACCCTCTCCACCCATCCACATGTATACACCCTCTCCAGTCTCCACCCTATCTTCATGTATATTCTTAACTCTTTCAGTAACATGCGTTTCGTCCGTCCTCTTTACATCATCCAAGTTACTATTAAGTGTAATACGAAAGGAAAAATAGAAGAGTCAGTGATAGCGTGACGGTTAAAAGAGCAGAATGGAAGAAAAATCTTGTTGCGCTGTCCCCACGTAAGATGCAACTGGGCCCAGAAGATGATGATGATAAAAATGATGAAATAAGAAACATCTAAAGTAACACGCTTTCATATTATTAATCAAATTTCAATTTGCGAATTGTGATATTACTTGATACAAAAGAAAAGAGAGTCAGTGATAGCTTGAAGCTTTATAGAACAGAATGGAAGAAAAAATACGTGTTGCTCTGACCCCAAATAAACAGAAGAAGATGATAATGATGAATAAGAAACAACCAAAGTAACAACCTTTCATATTATTAATCAAATTTCAACTTCCATTGTTGACTTGCGAAATTATGTTAATGAAATTCTAAAACGAAACATTTTGTTGTCGATACAAACGGTGTATACAAGGTCTTTTCCCCGACGTTCTAAACTCACAACAGCTTTGTTGTCACAAGCATTTATTAAAGGCAATAGCTCCGTGCTACAAGCAGACTGTATTTTTATTTAGCTCAGTACAAAATCTATGAAGTGTATTAAGTTAGGATACTATACAATCAATTTCCCAAGTTGAAAAGCTTTTCTGTGTCAGAATTGTCTCAAAATTTACTAAAATCATAACAGTGTCTACTGCTTCTGTTTTTGTATCTCTGTACGTAATCTTATTGATAAGCTATAGGGTTGCTCGAAAGAGTTACCTATCTGGAACCCAGAGGGTAACTTAAAGATTATCGTGTCGTCGAAGCACCGGAACAATTTGCCTTCTGCGGTCTTTCCAAGAATTTTAGATGTCTTTAAGGCTACAGTGAACAGGGTCTTAATAAACTAGTGCGCCTCACTATCATCGATCGCATCACTGCTTACCATCAGGTGGGATCGCAGTCAAGCACTAGGTAGTATTATATATCAACTTTTTTTTTATCTCAAGTGTTGTTTCTACATTGTTTCTACCTGTGTACGTTTGCCATATATATATATATATATATTTTTCTTTTTTACTTAATCGTATGTATAATAGTCTAGGTAGGCAAACCCTGAGCGTGAGAAGTTATTTTGATGATTTTTAACTAAACTAGTATGATTAACTTCATCAAAAAAAAGAGATACTTCATTCTGATACGAAATATATAATCCATAAATCCTGTCCTTGAAATAATTTGCCGAGAGCCAGACACCCACCGGACGTGTCTTTTATCAATATCCCATCTGGCTAGCAGCCACCCTCCTGCCTCCCCGGATGAGATCCCTCACGCTCTTTGTGTCCAGATATAGCATCCGCTTTCTTTAACGTTTCTTGAGATATATGAACCGCGATGTTTGCCGCCTCGAACCATGTATCAATTTAATAAAAATGTTCGTATTTCTGTCCTATTTTGAAATATTGGTCTTTTTTTAATAACTGTTTCAGTTTATGATTTTGAAAATAAAAAGGTTTCGAGGGGAACATTCTAGAGGTTCGTTTCAGCGTGCAATTTTTTAAATTGTTGTGTATGGCACTCGTTTTTAGGGTTCCGTACCCAAAAAGTAAAAACAGGACCCTATTACTAAGACTTCGCTGTCTGTCCGTCTGTCTGTCACCAGGCTGTATCACAAAAACCGCGATAGCTAGACAGTTGAAATTTTCACAAATTATGTATTTCTGTTGCCGCTGTAACACCAAATACTGAAAACAAAATAAAATAAATATTTAAGGGGGCTCCCATACATCTAACGCGATTTTATTACCGTTTTTTTTTCCGCGGACGGTGCGGGACCCTTCGTGCTAGAGTCCAACTCGCACTTGGCCAGTTTTTTAATAACTGTTTATGATCCTGACAATAACAGATTCGAGAACATTCTGGTGTTCGGTTCAGCGTGCAGTATTTGAAATTGTTATTCATGGCACTTCTTTTTTGTTTCTTCTTTTAAATGGCCTGTTTCATCGCTAGACTTTGACTCTTATTGCAAAAACGCGTATTTGCTAAAATATTGTGTGTTAAATAATTCAACATTCAATAAGTGTTTATTTATTGATTGTGGTGTAGGTACCGCACAAGTTATGATAGTAGTTAAATATAATCGGATTTTGTAGGATTTAGGATTTCTCAAGCTTATCTATTTCTCGGGTCAAGAGAATTCTTGAGAGTAATTTATGAGGTCTTCTCGAGTTGTCGAGAAATGTACATTTATGTATTATTTTGCTGATCTTTTCTGTTCAAATAATGAAAAAAATCCTCAGTAAATTAAAAATATGTATCATAGCTCGCTGTCCGGCCGTCCGATAACTGTCCGGACCAAGCCCACGTCGTCAACGGCGCGCACTGTTCCCGCGCGCCTCAAGGAGTTGTCAGCAACAATAGGGGCCCAGCCGGGTCGAACCCTACCGGGGCCAGAGTGACTCGTATCCGAAAGGAAACTCGAGCCCCGGTATAAAGGCTTGAAGGAACAGGGTGGGTCTTTTAGTCAGTAAAAGTCTGTCACTACATCCCGCTCCGCCCAAGAGCGGGGGTTGTCATTGGATGATTTTCCCCACCAAAATATCTTATTATGAATCAACAAATGAAGTTTTCAACTTGAGAATTCCCGGAAACTTTAATACCAGGATTATGGCACCGCTCGCTAGATCCTAGAGAGACATCTCGCGACTTAATACAATTATGATCTTAATCAGTTTGTGCTCTGTCTTCCTCAGTTAAGACAGAAAACAACACAATTTCCAACAGATTCAAAACAGATTATTGCCTGGAAAGTTAGTAAGATAAACAAAGTTTTGACAGAGCCAGTGACAGTTTTAAACCATTCTCAGATACACCCACGAGATGAAAGGGATTAGACAGGAAAAACACCCAAAGATGAAAGAGATTAAAAAGGAAATACTTTCCGATTTGTACTACGAGTGTAACCGCTTGTCTCACACCCTTTAACTCCACTACAGGCAATAAACCTGTGAACGCGCATTACGCAACTAACAGATCGCACTTAGATCGCATGTTTACTATTTGTAGTTGAACTATGAGCATGGCCCTACTTTGTGGCACGACTGGCCCGCCCTCAAGGCCATTTTAACTTCATCTGTTCTATGGATACACCTGTTTCTGTCGACAGTAGAGTTCCACGTGCGCCTCAAAGAGATGTCAGCACAACAGTAGGGGCCCAGCAGGGGTTGACCCTGGGCCATGGATGGGGCCTACTGGGGCCACGGATTGCGCGAAAGGGAACCCCGAGCCCTCGGAATGAAGGCAAAGAAGGAATAGGAGTGGATTTTAGTCAGTAAAAGTCTGGCACGAGATGTCATTGGATGATTTTTCACCTAAATTTTATTTTTTAACCATTGAGTTTCTTGCCGGTTTTTCTCCAATTTGGACCGTGCACTAGCTTCTAACGTTTTATAAGTGCCAATGTAGGCCTATGTGAAATAAAAATCTTTTGACTTTTGAAAAAAGAACCCTGTAAGTAGCGATTTTAAACAAAACGACTGATTCCCGCGACTCATCAGAGCACAAAGCTACGAGTATCCAGTGTACCGTCGTTTAATCATAGACAATGAGCGTGCTAAAAGCAACTGTGCGTTGTAATGGCCGCCTTTGTCGTACTACAAAACGTTGTGTGTTTGTGCAACATTATTGTCGTGATTATGTTTTTTTTTTTTCTGTATTTACACGACGCGTTTGTCTCTCACAAAAATACGTTTTTCTTTTGTTATTTTAATTATGTTGTTTCCGTCCTAAAGCCTTCACAATATTTTTGGCTATTTGGAGTCGCCGCAAACGGGCCACCAGTCACAACAACAAACCGCCGCCACCGGCATCTATCCTGTAGGTTTCATACATATTTTATATGGATTCGCCACTCACGGTTGACGCCAGTGGTCGCCACACGCTACAAGTCGCCGCTGGTCGCTTCTTGTGGCCCGAACTGGCCACTAAACGCCATCATATGCCACTCGCGCATTTAAACCTTCTTCGTCAGAGTCCATTATCGTATGGGTTAAAAAAAAAGTAGCCACCAGCCACAAACGGCTGTCCCGCGCTTCAGCTTTCTTTGTGGCCGCTTCTAGCTTCTCGTGGCGGCGTTTATGGCTGTGACATGTGTAGCGACACTAAGAGCCCCTGCACATTGAGCCACTGGTGGCGACCACATCAAAACGACTAGTAGCCGCCACAAGTTGCGGTCGCGTTTCTCCATACATTTTGCATAGCATCGGCGCACACCGAGCGTTTGAGTGGCCGCGCCCGAAGCCACAAGCTGCGGGAGTCGACCGCGCTCGCTACTTGTGGCCGCGTTCGTTCGACTCGCGCGCACACACGGCCACAGTCGCCAGCTTCTCTTCGCTGCCGCGTCTCAGGTCCAGTCTTGATGTAAGCAGCGTACTGAATGCACGTATACGATGTCCACGGATGCAATTCCTAATTTTGATTTTGATTATTTTTTTTATTGTTGATAGATTCTCGCTTGACCGCCATCTCACCTGATGAAAAGCGACGATGCGTTCGACGATGGAACGAGCTTACCTAGAAAAAACCTATTCACTCTCGACTTAAAGATTAGGTTTGTGATGATCTCACACGTCCGCCTCTGTCAAGTACCACTTGAACAATTGCCAGCAATTCCAGCCACCAGTGGCTGGAACTGGTGGTCTGACTGAACCACTGGTGGTCGCGTTTAGTAGCGGCGACTGGTGGCCATAATGCGCGCGGGCTCTTAGACTTTGACCCTACGTTAGATCTAATGGCTCCGTTTAACTTGCTTACGATCAAAGATTAATGCGGCTATTACATGTAATGTACCCCTTTTAGGTCAACCCCTTAACAACTGAAGTCATTATCGTTTTTATGTGCCGATTAACACGTTTAGACGTTTGTGACAGTGAAATTATTCAGTTCGTTTTTCAAGACTGGTGATATCATGGTGTAATTTGGTCCCCCTTTGGAAACTTAATGAGGAAAGTTCGATGCTATCACGATAGCAGGCGTGGACGAATGACTTTTCAATGAACTTACTCGAAAACCCTCTCTCTTGGCACACAATTTACTGTTTTTCGCACTAGTGCGGAAAAGTAAGCTTTCACTTGTCCCAATTTAATACAATCATTTGTCGTATCAGGCTGGGCGCTAAGCGACCCCATCGCGCGTTAAGCCCCGTTTATTTTTATCTTCGCAAGTGTGTTGAAAAACGTCGTTTGATACATATGGAAACAAACAAAATGTACCTGCCGAGCAGTCACGTGACAGGTAACAGAAAAGTCATTTGTCTATGGTCCCTCGACGGAATGAGTTTAACAAAATGAAATTAAACTAGAAATGATGTCTGAATCAATCGTCCATGTAGCCACTATTTGGTCGACTAGAAGCAGCAATAACTGCTCTAACCGAAGCATACTGGCTGTCTAACACATTAGAGCTAACCGCATACATCCGAAATGAACTCACAAATTGTCCTGCAGTCATTCTGTTTGTACGTTATCATTATGCTACGCTAATGTTTTGTTGTGACGAATATTAGTAGATACTTTTCGCATCTATATCTATAATATAAAACCGGCCAAGTGCGAGTCGGACTCGCCCATGAAGGGTTCCGTAGCAGCAAGTAACATAATATAAAAGTTTTTGTAATGTGTTGTAACTTTGATCGATGTTTTAATAATAGTGTATTTTTTTCGATTTATGACGCATTAAAAAAAAACTACTTACTAGATTTCGTTCAAACCAATTTTCTTTGGTAGTTTTTATAGTAATGTACATAATATATTTTTTTTAGTTTTATCATTCTCTTATTTTAGAAGTTAGAGGGGGGGGGGACACACATTTTACCACTTTGGAAGTGTCTCTCGCGCAAACTATTCAGTTTAGAAAAAAATGATATTAGAAACCTCAGTATCATTTTTAAAAACCTATCCATAGATACCCCACACGCATGGGTTTGATGAAAAAAACTTTTTTGAGTTTCAGTTCTAAGTATGGGGACCCCCAAAATTTATTGCTTTTTTTCTATTTTTGTATAAAAATCTTAATGCGGTTCACAGAATACATCTACTTATAAAGTTTCAACAGTATAGCTCTTATAGTTTCGGAAAAAAGTAGCTGTGACATACGGACGGACAGACAGACAGACAGACAGACAGACAGACAGACATGACGAATCTATAAGGGTTCCGTTTTTTGCCATTTGGCTACGGAACCCTAAAAATGAATCGCAAAATGTGTTGGTAAGCGCAAACTCAACAACGCCTGGACCGATTTCGCTAATTTTTCTTTTGTTGTGTTCGTTATTATGAGGAGAAGGTTCTTATGAAAAAAAAAATGAAAATTAGGGTAGTGTAGGGTAGAGTAGGGTAGGGTAGAGTAAGGTAGAGGAGGGTAGAGTAGGGTAGAGTAGGGTAGACTAGGGTAGAGTAGAGTAAGGTAGGGTAGAGTAGAGTAGGGTAGAGTAGGGTATAGTAGGCTGAAGTAGGGAAGAGCGGGAGCGAAGCCGCGCGGGCAAAAGCTAGTACATATATAAAAATCAATGCCACTTTTCGTTGTAATTTTATAACTCAAGAACGGGCTCACCTATCCAAACCAAATGTTTAGGCTTTGTTCGGACTTTTGCACAAAATCGGTGGAGCGGTTCTTCATTTATCACATTTTTTGTAATAAATGAAGTAGGGTAGAGTAGGATAGATTAGGGTAGGGTAGAGTAGGGTGCCTTTGACATGGAAAAGAAAATAGGCTACCTTTTATCCCGATTCCTTAAGTACCTAATGCCACGCGGGCGAAGCCGCAGGAAAAAGCTAGTATTAAAATATTAATTAAGATTTGTCTCTATTCTCTTATGGGATTTTACCAATAACATAGATGCATTAATGGCAGTTGGTGATTAATTTTTTTTTCATATTTTTTATCAAGGCTTCTGCTGGCAAGTGCGACGCGATATTGCAACACCACGGGTTCTCATAGAAAATGTAATCTTTAAAACAGTTTATATAAAAGTCCGTCACATCTGACGGCAGGAACCTCAAAGGGTTAATGATAAATGATATTTATTTTGCAAATAGGTTTATAAAAACACTTTTACACGTCAATTTAAACTAGATGAGGCCGGTGTTTCCTAGCTGACTACCCTGAAATGAAACACCGAAAGTCCACACATCAAACATGTAATGGTCAAATCATATGAGAACCATGCAGATTGAAGCCTGAGATGGTCTTTTGAAGAAAGAACCATACAGTACTAAGTGGACTTGTCCAGTCAGTGCAAGCATTTGTCAGTACGTGTGTAGCTTAACTCAAGACTACGAAAGAGCTCAACGGTTAAAGTATAAACAGCTGTGCTGCAATCCATTACCTCTTGAACAAAAACATTGCAATCGATAGGCTTACAGATACACCCTTGTGTAAAGCTCTCACCATTCAGATAATTGGAGATCCGGAACGGAAGACAGGAAAAAATCGTACCTAATGGCAGTTCGACGCTTCATATAAGTCAATGATGTATCGTATTCCCGGAAATTGAATCGGGAATTCCGGCCCGGAGATTCTGATGACATTCTGGGTATACTCAACTTTTTTTATTGTGGTTTTTAGTAGCAATCGGAAGTTTTCGAATTGTCTGTCACTTAAAATGCTGACAATGCAAAATTGTGTTCAAAGGTTGGGGCTGATGGACTGTGGAATTGATTTGAAAGAGTTACCGTTAGTTTGGAACGTAAAGGGCAACAGAGGTAACACAAATGGGTTTTAGTCAGTAAAAGTCCGAAGAAGAGCGGAAGAAGTTATTAGATGAAAAAGGTTAAGGCTGCTAATATAGTGCTTTTTGGATATCTTCGTAGATGGGTTCTTCTTAGCACTCCAAGAGCCCAAACCTTTCCCTGCAGCTTGTCTCAGGTTAACCTTGCTTCCTATCTATAGAAACTTCACTTCGAAGTCCGAACATTAATAGATAATTACAAAAAAATACATACATGGACCCTGAAAACATAACACTCCTTTTTTTGGGCAGTCGTGTAATAAAGTTTAAGTTGCATCTTAAGCTTGTTCTTAAGATGTGATGATTTCAAGTTATGCGGACTTCACACCCGTTTAAAGTCCTGCAAACCTCCGTTAAGGCCCAAGCGCCCTAAAAGTGCCATAAAACAGTGACGTTCTAAAGCCTACTCCTCGGTAACGGCCAGGCTAATAGGTTTGAAAAAAATATATGTTTATTATAGATTCATGAACAACATTATCAACATTTGATTTTTCGTGCTATTAATACTTTTGTCTAAAAAAATATTTAGCAATTTCGCAACTTTTTCCTACTCCTTCGAAACGGCTTGGATCTTTAGAAACGTTTTTAGACATGAAAATTGGTGGTTAAATATTCTTCAAAGTGAACATTGCACATGTAAATCAATCAATATTTCGTAAAGAAAATGGATTTAAAGCGCATTCCGGGCGCTGCTAGCCGCTAATAAATGCAAAGATTTGCGTACTGCCGCCTAGGCGGGTGCGAGAAGTGCGTTCACATAATTCTGGCCAGATGGTTCAAGAGACTATAAGCCTTAAAAAGGGAGGATCCTCCGACTAGACGAGTGTTGCGTCTAGTCCGAGAAACTGCCTGATAGTTGATTTCGGGCTGTTGTAAATGTTCTAATCGCACGGAGAACTCTAATTTAATACTATATTGAATTTTAATCCCTATTTTGCTCATAGATGTCGCAACAAGATACACCTTTACTTCTTATTCTAGCCACCAAAAATAACTCCATCTTTCAAACAAAAGTATTAAAACTTTTCAATTAAAAAGCTGTCTTAGAAAAGTTACTACCCCCGGCGAAGTTGGACTGTTCCCATACGTCTTGGAGTCCGTGGTTATGATTCAGGCGACTTCACGACTGTTTGCAGGGGTGCATGCCATTAGCGGAGGTGCGTTGCCCTTTGTCGCTGACTCATGTTAGATGGGGGCGTTTAAGTTAGAAGGGATGACGGGGCTGGAAAATGTGACTCAGGTTCTGGGATATAGGGGAAGTATACTGGCTAGACTATCATAAATTTAGGGGTAGCCAGACTGCCACGTCAGAGGTTGGATTGGATGTAGATCTAGTACTAACTTGGTCTTTAAGTCAGAGTGAATAGATTACTTTTAGGCAAGCGTGCTCTTTTGTCGGCCACATGATCACTTACCATAAGTAAAGATAGTAGTCAAACGCGAACCTATCCATAATAATGAAAAACCTTACAAAATTGAAATTATTAATGTGACAGTGTTTGTGTTTTGGCTATCGATCACGCCTGAATTACTGAGATTCAAATCAGAATGCTGGCCTTGCCTTGTCACTGGCCTTGATGTCTTTATAAAAAATTTAACAAACAACAAAATACATTTTATTTGATGTAGATAGGCGAGCTTAACCCACAACTGGGTTTTCTTACAGCAAGCCAAGGAACCCTCAATCAAAATCAAATTCAACAAAAGAAAAAAAATGAAACATAAATTGAATTGATTTAGATGCAGGATATTTTTCCATCGTGGCCCGCCTCCTGGGAAAAGTATATCGCTAATTTTCCATCTCGAAAAAAAAATCGATGTTAAACTACTGAATAATAAAAAAAAATTGAC
Organism: Mythimna albipuncta; assembly: GCA_929112965.1. Lineage (NCBI taxonomy): Eukaryota > Metazoa > Arthropoda > Insecta > Lepidoptera > Noctuidae > Mythimna > Mythimna albipuncta. Next base: position 21,628,287 of record OV815970.1, read on the forward strand.
TGCATTGATTCTTTTTAACACAGTGTCCTATAAGTTTGTGTGATTATACGTTTATCCTTGAAACACGTTCATTCAGAACCAAATTGCATAACATTTAAATACTAAACTTCATTCATTCAAGAAGGTATTATGTTACGTTTATAATTCTTCACGGTCCGCCTTACAACTACAAGTTTCATTCAGGAAAATTTCCTTCGCATAAATTTAAAAGAAAAGAAAAAACGCTGTACAAAGTTACAAACTTCGGTGCTTTATAAAATCGCAGATATTTATTGCTCCTTTTGTATTTAATACTCCCTTGTAGCGTTCATAACTTCACCAAGTTGTACTAAGTTACTTTTCATGAAAGTTGGTAGCGAACTATCGCTGCCAGACGCGGTTCGGTCCATTATCGGCAGTTTAGAGTCCTGGGACACGATAAGCTCCTTCTGCGAGAATCAGAATAAGAATGGAGTCTACTAGTCTCTCCCTTCCCATACCAGGTGCACCAGGTGTCGAGGAAAGGCGCATAAAGGCCTCTTCCAACTCCTTTAAGAAGGTCCAGGGTTGATGGATTAGGGGACGTCTATCGCCCCATCAATTTGAAGCCGATGGTGGCGCCTAGTGTTCCATGTGCGCCTCTATACGTACCTACCTATAGAGTCACTCCTCACTATGGCATGAGGCAGACAGACTGCGAGGCAGTGGAGAAATCTCACCGTCAGAGACTTAACAGACCCTTTCGCTCACCGCATGGAAGAGGACGTCCATGAAGAAATCCACCGCGAAAAAAAAAAGTATCTCTTTCGAGTTCTAATTCAGTTATACATGTCCTAATGCTATATTTCACCGTTACCAAACTAGACTGCCTGCACTGAACAGGGAACAGAGAATCCGTACAAACACCAGAGTTGCCATACATCCGGGCTGGTCGCGCCACCAAATTGGTTGCGCTACCAAAACGGACACCATGTTAGTAACTCTCTATAGAGCTGTATGATAACAAAATTGTTGGTAGCGGCGACTGGTCGCGCCACCATGGTGTCTCGGCGAAATATAGCCCTAAGTATAATCTCAGTATTGTAAGTACCTCTGGTTAAGTTACTCCGCTGCCGCTTATAACTTGGGTTATGGGAGGCACAGTTTAGTTTATCGTCAGCTAAGGTAATAAAGTGTTTACGAGTGCAGACTGTTAGTCGTGTTGCGGTTGTCGTGTAGGCACCTGAATGTCCCGAAGGAATGGGTAGGGTTGTTAATGAAGATGTAGAAACTATGGAGTAGGTGCCTAATTGTTATGGTCTCTGGAGGTTGCAAGTTTGCCGGAAGGGTCTCTAGGAGGAATAGATGCTGTTGCGAGGGTTATGTTAGAAATCGCTGTTGGATAAGGACCGGGAAGGGGTCGACGGTGCGTTGTGTTCCGGGCGCGCCTTAAAGAGATGTAAACTAATTTTTCGCCGTACACTCTCAATAAGGTTCAGTTGAAAACCAGCGTCAGGTAACTACCACGTTGTCTGGCATTTTTGCTAAACTTACCTAACCTATTTGACGTAGGTGCGAGACACACAATATAAGTGTCTACATGTTGTTTCTGCGTTGGTATAAAATATAGTTCCCTCTTTAGATGTCAGGAAAATGGACGTTGCACACTAGGGCCTGCTTACCAGAACTGTAGGATTTTTCGAAAGGGTTACTGTGACCCTGTGGAACACAGGAGGGTAAATTATGTAAAGTATGACTTTCTCCTGCTGCATCCAGAGTCGGAAAATATGCGTTATTTTAAGAATAAGTTCCCCAATCATAGTCAGCTATTTACATCTATAGGACCGAAAGTATTCGTCAGTCTTGATTAATTACAAATTACTACGATTTTGAAATTTCTACTTCAGTCTTTTATACTAAATAGAAATAAAAATACAGATTAAACCTATAATCGTAATACTTTGGGGTTCAAAATAACTTGCGACAAAATATCCCTTTAAACAACTTAAGCACCTTCAGTTCCTGCCATAATACTTTAGGACTAGCTATTCACCATGTGGATGCTACTCCATAAAGTCTAGCTCCTGCACTTCTAGGAATAATATTGCTGCATGTCTAAGTTATAGTTTCTCCGCCTCTTCACGTAATTCATTTCAAAGAGCGGCTAGACGCAACGTTAGTGTTACTGGAAATATAAAAATAGTGGAGCATTAAATAAGCTGCTCGTAAGTTAGGCTGCTGTTTGGTAGGAGCGTAACAAAGAGCGTAGCAGTACTGCATGTTTTCGGAACGTTTTTTTTTTCTACGGTTGATCGAAAGGTTTTTTTACTGTTGATAAGACTCGCGTACCACTATCTTAACCTGATGGAAAGACGATGTAGCACGCTTGCCTAAAGGTAACCTATTCACTCTTGATTTAAAGATTATCAGAAAACACTTTTCCTTTGTAAAAGAGCGGGGCCACGGAGGCGGGGTTATACAGGACGTAAAGCACTGTCCCTTTTTCATAACGGATTCATGATGGTTGTAACAAGTCTCGATAGACTAAAGGTTAAATCTCTAACTCTGAAAAAAAAAAAGTCATTGTAAAATCTTCACAAAAAATATAAGTAGACATATCAGAAGAATTTTCGGCCAACTGTGACTGAGATTAGAATGCTGATGATCTTATAATACAATATTTGCTCCTCAGTGTAAGCTGCCTCTAAAACGCAAAGGGTAAATAACGGAACATAGGTTAGTTTTAGACAGTAAAAGTCTGGCACTATCCCTCTATCCTAAAGCGGGTGAAGTCATTTGAAGATTACCCGCCTTAAAAAAGGGGGTTATCCGAAAGGGCGCTCGAGCCCCGGTATGAAGGCTTGAAGAAACGGAATGGGTTTTTTAGTCAGTAAGAGTCTGACACTATCTCCCGCTCCGCCCAAGAGCGGGGGTTATCATTGGATGATTTTCCCATCGAAGAAAAAAAAAGGGTAAAGATTGTAGTTAGATTAATCTTTAACAATAAAATTCAATAAATCGCTCTTGAATGTTATTATATGCTACGAGGTCATTTGATTTTTTGCAGCCAACAAAAACATTTATTTTATCAAAGAACCCATTTCGCTCGAAGCGGTTTTCAGCGACATTGCAATATAACCGCAGCCTCAAAAGTAGCAATAAACCACTCCGCTCCCAGACGCCTAGTGTTACTCGCTTTAACTTTTGTTCAGCGAGTGAAATGTGCCACCTGCATACCACAGCGCACACCGCTAGGCAGCGATGATTTAGCTTTATTTAACACGTTCTTTTATGAAAACATGCTCTGCTCAAGACGATTTTTCGTCGTTTTATTTGTGTCGTTTCCAATCCAACACAAGGTAGTGGATGGAGACAGAAAGTCCAACGTAATATAATAAATGTTAAAGCTTTGAACAGCTGAACGGATCGGAATGTTTAATGTTGTTAGACTATGGCCATCACCATGTGGCAGCCAAAAAAGAAGCTATGAACACTTTAGCCACATTGCCAGAATGAGATGCAATAATCTGGAAAGTTATTGTTGATAGAAAAAGACACAGAGGCAGTAGTCTGCCACGTGTTAGTCAGACCAAATCTGTTTCACACTAAAGACCATAGTTCTTTTTTTCACTAAGGTCCTCAACAAAGTTTACAGGATAGAGGACAAACGACAAAACATAGGATACTTTTTTCCCGGTAGTTCTTTTCCATAGATATTTATTTTTCTTCAACGTAGTCACAAAATGGTGATACAAACATACATTCGTTTCTACATGAGCAATGATTTGAGTTTGGTTTTCGTCACGATATAGTGTTGAAAACAGTCGCTTAATATGCCATCAGTAATTTTTGCAGCCGGTGTAAGTTAAACTTGGTTTTTCCTTAACTTAATGCATCAACTCATTTGTTTTTGTGCGCGTACTTGATGAGATTTTAATATTCTAAATGTTTTGGTAGTTAGGCGGATCATAGTATGGTTGACTCAGAAAAAAATGTAGACAGTAAAGTGCACTTTGAGACAGTTTTTGTGCATTTATATTTTAAGAACAAAACTATTTGGCAGTTTTTGCATGCACAGACTTGAAAACCAGTTACGTTAGTTAAGAGTTACCGTGGTCTTGGAACGTAAAGAGCAACTCAGGTCAAACAAGCATGCCAAACCCATCCTGACTCATTTCGAGAGTGGCCGAGGAGATCCCACCGAAAAAACTGGTCAAGTGCGAGTCGAACACTCAGAGAATTTGCGCACTGAGGGTTCCGTACAAACTACCATTCCTGAATGGAGTCTCGAAAGTTTTTTCGAATTGCAAAAAAGTATTTTTTTGTGACGTAGGCAACAACAAAACAGTTTTCAGATTTACTCCTATACCTGTGCTATAAGACCTTGCTTTATGCAAAATTTCAGGATTCCGGGTCAAAGGGAAGTACCCTATGAATTTTGATTCCTTTGAGAGTATCGAAATATACGTTTTTACGACATAGGTAAACGTCCGTAACTTTTTTATTCGTTAACCTGGAAGTTTGATTTTTTTCACAGCTTTAAGTAACCGCAGACCTGAGTATACGGTTTTTTTTTTTTTATTTCAACTCGATTCCTCCATGCGTTCCCGAGATAAAGGGCCTTGATAGACAAACAGACGGACAACAGTGATCCTAAAAGGGTTCTGTTTTTCCCTTTTGGGTTCCGTACCTGAACCCTATAAAAGGACCTGAAGATCAAGAATTGTCCCCTCCTAAATTTAAATACCTACCCAATTGGAAAAAACCGTCTAGACCCAACAGTAAAGCCAACAAGCACATAAGAAAACGCCTTTGTAACCCTATTTGCAATTCAGGCTCGAGGTCCTACCGCACTGATTTATTATTTAGAATATTAAACCTACATACAATGCGTTAAAGTTTCATTCTTGTAGACAGGTCTTATGTTAATTTTTGATTTGAAGCATTTTCGTATACTAAGGCTGCCCGCCCACGGCAGACTTTGTAGGACTGTATATTTCTGACCAACTTATTGTAGGACGTGTGCGTTACACTATTGCTATGAGTGTGTTCTATTTTTCTCCTACAAAAAATCGGCCACCGATTGTCTGACGTGGGCGAGCAGCCTTATAAGACGATGTCAATCTCATCATACCTACTATTATAGTCTGTCTAAAAAGTCAAAGGACTTCCGAATTTTGTTATAATATTTAATCATTTAAAATATACTCAGGTATTTGTGAAATTTTTACTATTTTGGTGTACAATAAAGTTTATTCTATTGTATTCTAATATACTTCTTAAGGGCCAAGCGCCCGAAAAGTGCCATAAAACAGTGATTTTCTGAGGCCTTCTCCTCCGTAACGGCTAGGTCAATTACTTTGAAAAAAATAAATGTTTATTATAGATATTCGATTATAGATTGAACAATAATATCAACATTTGATTTTTTCGTGCAATTAATAATTTGTCAAAAAAAAAAAAATATTTAGCAACTAGCTTTTGCCCGCGACTTCGTTCGCATGGAATAGTGACTTCCGGAAATTTCAGTACTGAATTGATGCCGACTCTTGACCAATAGATGGCGCTGTATGTCCGGAATAAATTTTATTTTATTTTTTGCAATAAAAACTATCCTATGTCCTTTCTCAAGTTCCAAACTATATCTGTACCAAATTTCACACAAATCAGTTCAGTAGTTTAGGCGTGAAGCAAAGACAGACAGACAGACAGACAGAGTTACTTTCGCATTTATAATATTAGTTTGGATTTGGATTACGCAACTTTTCGCAACTTTTCCCTACTCCTTCGAAACGGCTTGGACCTTTAGAAACATTTTTACACATAAAAATTGGTGGTTAAATATTCTTCAAAGTGAACATTGCATATGTAAATCAATCAATATCTCGCAGAGAAAATTGATTTAAAGCGGTCTTCGGGCGCTGCTGGCCCCAAATAAATGCACAGATTTGCGTGCTGCCGCCTAGGCGAGTGCGAGAGTTGCATTCACATAATTTCGGCCAGATGGTTCAAGGAACTATACGCCTTAATCCATAAAACTCTAATCTATAAAAGAATGTAAAACTTTTCCTTCTCAACAGTTATGTAGGTTTCACTAAGATGCAATTAAAAACTCCTTCATCCATTGCGGGCAATTTCAATGACTTTAAAAGAATGTTTCTCCTGTCTTTGTATCGCTCACATTCCACCAACATATGCTGTACATCTTACTTTTCCCACACACCTCACAGTTAGGGGAGTTAGTTTTTCGCATGAGGTAAGTAAGCAAAGTTCACCAACCCGCACTGGGCCTGCTTAGTGGATAACGGCCCATTCCCTCTCCTGGAGAGAAGGCCTGAGTCCCAGCTGTGGGAACATTATAAGGCCGACTATGCTATGCTAAGCACAGTTGTTTAGTGGAAGGTCTTATACACATGCAGTAGGTTTGCTACTTTGACTCAACGCACAAGGCTTATGCAAAATACCTGAGAATAAACACAGCTGTTTTTGTTCTGCTTAAGATTTCTTTTATTCCTCTATAGCACAGGTTCTCAATCTGAGAAGGGAGCTTGCAAGAGATAAAATTTGGTCAGTGAAAGGTTTAAAATTACAAATATTCTAACTGAATTTCTAGTGAAAATGGTGGGAAAAAATTCAAAGTGATTCTGGAGTGCTGACCGCGTACCAGTTGATGGAGAGTTGAAAGGCCTCCCTAAAGTTGGACCGATGACCTGGGAGGGTCGCAGAAATCGAATGAATACGAGACGCGTGGTACCGTTCGTTGTGGCGACACTTGGGGGAGGCCTACGCCCAACAATGGACGTCTTTCGGCTGAAATGATGATGATGATGATGAAATATAAAAGTGTCTCTCTATCTGTCTTAATTTTGTTGTAATTTGTTTTAGAGTATGCTTGAACTCCAAAATAAGACATAAGTTTCACTTTATCTGGTTTCATCTTCGCATCAGTAATAACCTATACGGAAGCTAGTATTACTGTATTTTCTTCTGGACTTTTAAACCCTGATAATAAAAAACGAAATGTTGGAAATCACTGCCCTGAACAGAAAATGCGGCGCTACTTTAAAGAACTATGATTTAACCATGTTTATGTTAAGAAAAATGTTCAAGACGCCTTTCAGAACACGGAGACGTGACGGAGAATTTTCTAATACATTTTTGTCGTCAATATAACCTCGTCGACAGATTCGCCGGCGAAAAACGTATTAGTTTCAGAATACCTCGTCTTTACCTTGCTAAGGTATTCTAGACTAGGCGTGTGTAACTCTTTACTGAACCGACTCACTGTTCCGAAATATATTAGTGTTCCGAAATATTGGAACATCAGTGATGTTTTAAATGCATCATTTGGAACAATTGGAGCACTAAAACACTCTTTACTTTAAGTGACCTGCAGTCTTTTTCGTAAATAGTGTAATATACGAGTAATTAAAAACCTGAACTAAAAACCTGCTTTAAATTATTCTCAAATCAAAATTAAATTAAATAAAACTTGCCTATAGTGTAACGCAACTTAACAGATCGCGATTCATAGAGTCTAATAAGTTAAACGACTTGGGTAATTATTAGGATTTAATAAAATCTGATGTAGTCAATTTGATGATTAAGAGATAGAGATCATTGTTTAGTAACTGTTGAACCTTATGAAAAGTACCAAATATAAATATTTTTTAAGTGAAGTTGGTTGACTTATTAGACAGACTGTAACATTTGTATCTTATGAGTCGAAGTTTCAAATGTTCCGTTTGTATCGTTTGAGCCGATGTTCCAAATGATACATATCATATCACTGTTTCGGAACATTTCAGTTATTCAGATGCAGACGTTCCAATCGCAAGTTGACACGCTTTTCCCACGCCTATTCTAGACATACAATATTATGTAGGTTTATTCTATAAAAATGGCTAGACTGTTTGGCTTATCACGAAGCCTCGGTGCTATGTATAGCATTGTCCTTCACATTGTGTCAATCGACTACAGACCTTGCTCATACAGTGAAGCATTTGACATGAATTACTTTAAAACGTTGTATCTAACTGCATATTTTAAAACCCATCTATATCTTCTTGTAAATCTTTATATATATAAAATTCTTCTGTGAGTGTGTATGTCACTGAACTTCTCTCAAACGACTGGACCGATTTTGATGAAATTTTTTGTGTGTGTTCAAGTCCCCTTGGAATGGTTTAGATTCACAATTTTCACGCGAGCGAAGCCGCTGGCAGAAGCTAGTATGAATATATAATGAATGATAATGCCGTGGCCAGACCTTAGAAATTGTTAATTTCATGATATGGCCAAATAAAACTAGCCAGATCGTTTTAAACTTCTTGATATATTCTCTGATTGATATATCAGTCCTCGTTTACCTGATGGTAGCCGATGATGTGGTCGGCGATGGAGCACGCTTGCCTAGAAGAGGTTCCTTTTTGGCAAGCGTGCTACATCGCCGACCCCATCATTCAGATTTACTCTCAAGAATTTTTGACTCCAGCAGGGAATTCCACTCTTTAGCTGTTACCTCAATGAGATCGATATTTTATGATGGAAAACGATACCCACCGGTTTTCTCTATGGTGCTTATTGGATATGCAAATATTATGTGCTACATCAAGAACTGCTTTATCAGGAACAAATCCTTGGTTAAGCTATATGGGGCAGTTCCGCAAAGTAACACAAGTTCTGATAAATAAGCCATAAAATAGTAAGGCAGTAAAAGTAAATAATTGCAAATAATATTGTTTTCTGTATTTTGACCTAATTTTACAGCCGTCACGGCTATGGGTAGTTACGAGTATTACTTTAACTACACTAGCGCTTGGAATTGATATCCTTGAAAGAAATGCAATATTTTTAATTATTTGATTATTACTTACTCGTATTGTTTTCTGCTGGTCAAAGACCTCCGTCGATTCCATTTAACGATCACGATTTTTCGCCTACTCTTTCCAATTTTTAAGGAAGAGACCCAGGTCGTCCCGCCATCTCCTTCGTGATCTACCGTGACCATCATGACACATCACAATTGTTGCTCAGTCTCATTTATGTTGGGCAGCCTTTTGAGCCATTGTCATACAAAATATTTTTTCTCTGAGTTTTTAGGGTTCCGTAGCCAATTGGCAAAAAACGGAACCCTTATGGCATGTCTGTGTGTCCATTCGTATGTCACAGCCACTTTTTTCCGAAACTATAAGAACTATACTGTTGAAATTTGGTAAGTAGATGTAAGTATTCTGTGAACACAAAAAAAGAAAAAAAAACACTAAATTTTGGGGTTTCCCCATACTTAGGACTGAAACTTCAAATTTATTCTTTCATTAAACCCATTCGTTTGGGGTATCTATAGGTCTTCAAAAATGATATCCAGGTTTTTAATTTCATTTTTTTCTAAACTGAATAGTTTGCGAGAAAAAAAATATGATGTACATTATTACCATGAAAACCTTCACCGATAATTAGTTTGAACGAGATCTAGTAAGTATTATGTTACTTGCTACTACGGAATCCTTTATGGGCGAGTCCGACTCGCACTTGGCCGCTTTTTTTTATACAACTTGCTTGAATGCGATCCCACTTGATAATAAGTAGTGATGTAATTTTTCATGGTGAAGTGCACTAGTTTATTAAGAGCCTCTCAAATTTAAGATTCACTCTAATCTTGAAGACCTCTAAATTGTAATCGGATGAAAAGACCGTAGCAGGCAAATTGTTTACGTTCAGTGTTCATAGTGTAAGAAAACCTAAGGTAAATTCGAATATTGATCAAAAATCCCAATTAGTAAGTCCTACATAGCAATCAATCGCAAGACCTCGAGTTCAATAAGTCAGCATGCATCACTAGATCAACACAGAGCACGCTGTTCTTACCTCGTATGACCTAGCATGCGGATCAATTTTATGGAAAAGGGCAACTGGTTGGCCTACTAACCTATCGTTGCATTTACTTTCAAGCTATTTCTACACCATAAAGCCGCTTCACCAAGCTTAGGTAGATAGTAAGTAGCCGCTTATTCAAGCGTTAGTAGCTGCTTTATTATGGAAATTTAAAATTACCACTACATTATAGACTTAACCAAAAGGACCACTAATAAAATTTTGTTACAAAATTGTATTTTTGCCGTCTATTAAGCCCGTTACACATGGCCTGGTGGGGAAAAAGTTTTTTTTTTTTTTTTTGTATATTTTTTGTAACGAATTGTGCGTCTATTCAGGCAGAATAAACATGTTTTCTTTCTTTCTTCTTTCTTTCTATTATCAGTTCATCATCATATTCTTCATCTACCTCCCTTTGTCTCATCATCTTTGTCTCACTGAAGTCTTTGCATCACGTTTTATTCGACCATTCTCCTCTTCTTATTTTTGACGTCTTTAATTTCGGATTCTATTTCTTTTTGCTAGCCTGTTCTCTCCCACTCGTGGGCAAAAAGCCTTCCTCCACTCTTTCCATCTCTCGCAAACCCGCGTTACCTTCTTCCAGTTTTTGTTTTCAATTAAATATTGGCTAGCAATACTTCGTGTGTCAATATTTCATTCCCAATATCGATATTTTTCCCTCGAGACAAGAGTTTCTATCGCCATAATGCTTCTGAAATTGCCGGTAACCTCATAACTTCAGAAAACAACGGCAAAAGAAAAACAATTTTCATGAGTGCAATAAATAACAATTGATCGATCGTCTTCGAGGCCGACGAGAATATCCCCTTCTGAATGACCCTTACGATGTCGCATGACCGCATATTGTAGAGAATATCATCCACAATGTTGCCACCAATTCGTCTATTTCTGTACATTGTCATAACTGGGGTAAATTTAATCAAACTCCGTCTAGACAGTAATAAGGATTTCTGGTTCAATTTCGGTCGGTTTTAAGTTACGACAGTTCTGACAGTTAGGACAATACTTTATTTTATCTTTTGGAGGAGACTTGAGTAATTTATTATAGCTTATTTCTTTGTTAAGTTTTGATGAAGGTTTGCTTATTGTTCTTTGTTTTATTCATGAGTGGTGAGTTTATAAACCATGAGGGCTATATTTCACCAGGACACGATGGTGGCGCGACCAATTGCTCCGCCGTTGTGTTCCGGAAATACTTATAGCCCTAAGCCACCAAACTAGACACCAGGGGCCCAAGTCTGCTATTTTTATAAATTTATCATTCCAACACGATCCCATTGTCATTTTGCTAAAAGTTCGTAATCTGCTAATTTATAATGATCGATCATTGATCGGTCAATGGTATCGTAACAGAGCTAGAGTTGTGATAGAATGATAATATCGAGCATATTAAAACCACTAACTGCACAGTAACGTTTAGCCAGTATACTATAGTAGTCTTTGGTAACGTTCTAATGGTAGAACACTGTTCTACCTTTAGAACGTTATTGTGCAATCAAATAAACTGTCAAAGTTTTAGCAGATTACCGCATACGTCAAATATTCATTTGCCAATATGTACGAATCAAAATCAAAATCAAAGCATTTATTTCAAATAGACCATTTACAGGCACTTTTGAATAGTCAAATGTCGGTCAGTCCAAGAAAAGTGAAGCTAAATTGCACGTTCCAAAGAGTAGGTCTTTATGGAGAAGAACGTGCAAGAAACTCCATGGACACTCTTTTAAATCATATTCTGTGTTACATATAATGCTTGGTTACAAATTACTTGTTGCTTCTATCATACGAGATTACTATTTTATGCCACTTCTTCCAATGCAGTGTCAGTGGTTGAACATTGGAAAGTCATATTAGTAGATTACTATACTTGTCAAAATCGATAATTATGACATCAATGATAGACCATTCTGACACTATTGTAATAGCAGACTTGAGGCCCAGTGTTGCCACACGTCTGAGCTGGTCGCGCCACCAAATTGGTTGCACAAGTAAACGGACACCAGGTGAGTAACTCTATAGAGCTGTACACATTTTATTAGGAGTCGCGACTGATCGCGCCTTCATAGTGTCTCGGTGAAATATAGCCCTTAGGGCTTTTCATAAGGCTGTCAATACAACGCGTGTTACATAACAACGTGTTTCAATTTTCCGAGCTTCAGGCAGTCCGCTTCAAGCGTCTAAACATAGCTTTAACCAAACCATTTTTATTAAAGAGCTTAGTGCGAGGGTTTCAACCTCCTCATTCGCGTTTACGTAAACGGTCGCCTATTGCAAGTCATGTAGGTTAAAATGGTTATTATTGTCACCCATTTATATACTCTTACTTTATTCGCGCAGCAAGAGTTTACCATTGAACTATCTCATTGATTCCTTTACAAGAGCAGGATTATGTCCAAAAGCATTGTTTTGTATAATTGCATACTTATATTTTTGTATTTTATATTGTCTTCTAACTTCGTGTATTTCAATTACTTTTGTAACTGTTTTAAATATATTGCGATATTAAATATGGAGGTTTGTAAATGGCTCGTCGCAATCTACCCTGCCTTTGTATTTTTTATTAGCTACAGCTAATTACGTGGTGGCTAATTGGTGGTTTACAAACCACCCAAACAAAATAAAGTATATTTTAATACAAATTGACGTTTGTTTTAATGCAACTGAGTAAGGCCTACTGTCCACGGATGCGTAGCTTCAAAGACGCGTATTCGTCCATTATACGCTTGGTGTACGCCTGCGTGAAGCTTACATACAAAACCATGGCCTACTGTCCACGTACGAGTAGCTTCATAGACGCGACACGGCGTTCCCGCTTCATCGACCGTGTTTCATAGTTTAGCCTGTTAGCTTCACGCAGGCGTTGATACTCCAAGCGTATAGTGACGAATACGCGTCTCTGAAGCTACGCGTCCGTGGACAGTAGGCCTAAGTTAAAATATTTGCACTTTGAAACGTTTTAAAATATTGATTTTTAAAGGGTCTCTAAATAAAATACAAAAACGTTTAAAATTCTGTGGCAAGTACGACGTTCAGATTTCGGAAGCCAAGCCTCATAAAATAAACGACGGGTCATATTCTCTACATCCTGTGTTTAACCTTCTAAGTGGAGTATACCACGTCCACACATAACTTACGATTAATGCCGAGCATAACCGAGCATTGCCGAGACCCACGTGCGGGAAACAAATGTTTATTATGGCAGCCTTTTATGCACTGCGGCGACCTTCAGAGCTTTACATGAAACTGCTAGCTTGTTTTGAAAATATGGAGAGCTCTTCTTTGTGTCTGGGAAATAGGATATTAGCTCCTACATACAGAAGATAATTTTACGTCGGAATTGTATAACCTAACTAACTTTTGCCCGTGTCTTCGCCCGCACTCAGGAATAAAGCAGCTTTCTGCCGGTGAAAATTTCAGCTTTCGGACCAATTCTTTCAAAAATTACTTCTACAAACAAAAAAATAATCTTTACCTCTTTATAATATTAGTGTATGTTCCGCCATCATCCGATCACCAGACACAGTGAAGAGCCATCGGTACGTGATGGATATTCCGCCCATAAGCACAAAACTTTTTGGGAACACATCCATTGTGCGTAGATACGGTTAAAAGACGAATACCCTGACGGATTCCATTTTCCCTGATTGCTGCAACCTGGGAATCTTTAAGTCATATTATTTACAGAGTTGAAAGAGTGTCCTTGAAGTGTCTTGCTTGTTCTTCTCCATAGAGGTCTACGCTTTGGAACATGCAAATAGCATGCATGTTTTCTGCGAATGCCCGACCTGGACAATTAAAAAAAAAATGGTTTAATCAGATTGTTTTAGTTAAAGTTTGGGGATTAACTTGTACGTAGACCTCTGTATGTCTATACCATCAGGGAATTTGGAGGAGATACAATGTGATAAAAACTTGCAACTAGAATGAAGACAAGTTTTTTTTTTAATTGGCATAATTTAGTGCTTGACTGCGATCCCACCTAATGGTAAGCAATGATGCAATCTCTGATGGTGAGGCGTACTAGTTTATTAAGAGCCTATTCACTCTAGCCTTGAAGACACCCAAATTATAATCGGACGGGAAGACCGCAACAGGTAAACTGTTCCAGTCCTTCGACGTACGCGGTATAAATTTATTCTATTCTATTTACTAGAATAGAATAAACTTTATTGTATACCAAAACAGTAACACATCTAATACACAAAGAAATATACTCGTAGGCATAATGGCGGTGGAATAATTCATCATAGCATAATCAGGCGTCTATTGCTTTTCTTTCTATGAAAAGCCTCAGTCCCAAAGCCTATTTCAACCTTAATCCGCGATGCAACCCAGTGCGAGTTGTACATGTCACATTTCTTCGAATTTATGTTCGTAGAACACCGGTTTCCTCACGTTATTTTCCTTCACGGTTTTGAGAGGCAGTTGTAAAGAAAGAAATTAGACAAAGTAAAAGCACGTGTCTGGCGTTGAACCCCATAAAAGATGAAAGAGGTTAGAAAGGAAATAGTTTCCGATTTGTACTACTACGAGTGTCGCCGCTTGTCTCCCACCCTTTAACTCCACTGCATACAATAAACCAATACGATTGTGCAAAATCGCGGGCTCAGTGCGGGTTGGTGGATGTCACATATCTTCAAATTTTGGTTCTAGGACATACCGGTTTCCTCACGATGTTTTCCTTCACCGTTTTGAAAACAGTGGTGATGAAATAAATTATACAAAGTAATGCTCCTGGCTGGGTTCGAACCCGCGACCAGTGCTCATCATTCAATTTCAGCCAATTAATCCAAATGAATTACTTCTATTGAACCGGTCATCATTTCCATTATACCATCACATACGTGCAATTTTGCACAAAGCCATCCCTGATACGCTATCAGTAATCAATTAATCCTCATTAGTTGATATCGACGGTGAGCCATTAATCGGGTAGCCAAACATTCCCCATAATAAATGATCCTCGTTAATTAGCCTTGCTACCTGGCAATTGCTCTGTAATTTACATTTCCTAACTCCTATTGTGATGACAGTTACAGATGGTTCGAGATTTAGCAGAATTATAAATGTATCTGTTATTCTATTTTCTCATGGGGAAATATATATATATATCATCATCATTAATCATCATTTCAACCGAAAGACGTCCATTGTTGGATACAGGCCTCCCCCAAGTGTCGCCACAATGCAGGAGGCACCTTGTAGGAGGCCTTCCAACGCTACGTCTTCCGGTACGTAGTCGCCACTCCAGAACCTTTCGGCCCCCAACGGCCATCTGTTCTGCGAGCAATGTGCCCTGCCCATTGCCACTTAAGTTTGGCGATTCTTCGTGCTATGTCGGTAACCTTGGTTCTTCTGTGGATATCCTCATTCTTGATTCGATCACGAATGAAATTCCGAGCATATCCCTTTCCATTGCCTTTTGGGTGACTTTAAATCTTCTGATATTGCTCTTTGGGTGACTTTGTCTTCTGATATAAATGTACATAAGAAACTTAAATATTAACAAATTATTTTGTGCTATACCTATTACAACAACCCATTACGTCCCACTGCTGGGCTCGGGTCTCTCCTTAATAAGGAGGACATAACCTACTGGTACCACGTTGGTTAGAAGGGTTGATGTTTACTGGATCATTCGGTTCCCTTCAAAATAGTTGAGCTGAGTGGGACTGATGCACGCGTCATGCTCGTGAACGGGCGCCGTCAGTTGAGACTGGTCATCTCTTAGCTGCCAGTGGGCTTAATTAGATTTCTATCTGTTAATTAATTTTAATTTATTTTTTTATTATCTACATTGTGCTCACATAATAGAAGCAACAAGAAATATATTATGGAACCAAGAAATGTAGAGTGTCCGTGGAGTCTCTTGCACGTTCTTCTCCATAGAGATCTACGCTTTGGAACGTGCAATTTAGCTTCACTTTTCTTGGACTGACCGACTGTTTCCTGAAAAAAAAAAATAAGGTTGTTCAGTTTCGTCTACTGAGCAAGCCCTTAAAGTTTGTGGAAGGCTGTCCCTTACACCTTGTATAATAACTGTTACGAAATCCTGGGATGAAAAGGACTGGTGAGGTATTGTATTACTCCGTCACCACACGGCTAAACCTAACTACACACAATATAGGTATACACTAAAGGCTACTCCTAATTAAGATGTGGCGTCATAAAACTTCTCTGCGTCGCTGTCGACTGGAAGTGTGCCCAAAAGGCTGGCGGTATAGGTAAACTGTCTTCTGTAGCAGTGGTGGCCCAGCGTTAACGGCCCGGACTGACTTGCGAGCTGTAAGTCGTGGGTTCAAACCCAGCCAGGTGCATTACTTTGTGCAATTTATTTCATCACTACTGTGGATTACGGCTCGTTCCTTCTCCTAGAGAAGATGCCTGAGTCCCAGCAGTGGGAACATTAAATTGCTGTTTATGCTAATATTATTATAGGTAGAACTAGCTGCCCTTGCAGATTCACCCTCGTCTTTGAACAGTGTTGCGTTCCAATTGGTAGTGGCGTGATGTTATAGCCTGAGACCTTCCCCGATTAGTGGCCTATCCCACACTAAAATAACTTTTTATCACACTTACTTGAAAACCTGCTCTTATCCCTATCGCTTTTAGGCACGCAATTGAGCGCATGCTCGCTCCTGCTACAATTTCTTGTATTTATCGTATCAGACGCTAAGCGAACACCCATGAGTCGCCGGTCAACTCCCTTTTTTATTGGTTCGCAATTGTATTGCAACATGTCGTTTGATACACGTGAAATTAGTCATTGCAACACTCGGCTCTAAAACACCCTTGCTTGCGGCTCGGGAGAATTCCGCTTCGGTCTCAATGACAAGCTTTCTCCAATTGTATCAAAATGTGCCTGAAGGTTGACCCAAAGTATCTTTATAAGATCCTAGACGAAAATGGCTGAAGTAACTCTCCCCTATTCAAGCTAAAAAGTCATCAACAAATTCAATCTAACTAACAAACTCAACTGGGGCTCCCGTCTGCAAATGAGGTCTAATGTAGGGACCCGCTGCATGGCTTCTAACACAATTTTCACGGATACTCGCAGTGGGTTTACAGGACCATTTTACTTTAATTTTACGCAAGGAAGGCCCCTGTCGGGTCGCTGTTCACTAGTCAACCATAAATTACCCGAAAGTCCCATATAAATAAACTGCTGTAAAACTGGTTCACTTTCGAGCTTAATTTATTCAGCAGTGTCGATGTAGTTCACATTTCTCTCTTAATATTCCTTCCTTTTATAAGCCAGTTCTGTCACACCCCTGAGAAAAGGCCTTCCCTTCACTGTTCAATTCAATTATTTTTATTTCACACTAGCTTTTTCCCGCGGCTTCACTCGCGTACATAAAATATAGCCTATGTCACTCAGGAATAAAGGTGCTTTCTATCGGTGGAAATTTTTTTGGCAATCGGACCAGTGCTTCCGGAGATTATCTCCTACAAACAAATATATATTATTAGATATCTAAGAACAGTTTAGACCAGTCAATATTGTAGCACAATAATCATAATAAAAACTTCCATCTTTCTGGCGCTCGCGCTTCCTCTTGCCAGTTCTGGCGGAACCTAGAAGGAAAGATAAACAGTTTATTTACGCGAAAAAAGATAAATATTATATAATCTGTCTAGTTCTTCACGCCATCTCCTTCCTGGTCTGTGGCGACCCCGTCGCACTGTCTTACTAACTTTGTGCTACTTTGGCCGGCAGTTTGTCGGGCATGCGGCAGACATATCCTGCCCAATCCTATTTTAGTTGTTCAGCCTTTTGAATCACATCAACTATTCTGGTTTTGGAGCACAATATATTGTTACATCTACTATACTGCGCTCCATTTCTCTTTGGCAAACCTTGAGTTATATTCCACCTTATTCAATTTAAAAGTTTCCGTCTGAATTTGATATTTTTCTCCGCCCTGCCGCTCGCTTTTTCGTATCGCAAATCAATGTTTGCAGAACGGCGTTATCTTGCCGAAGTCTGTTAGACAGGAAAGCACTTGAAGTAGATTGCCTTAGATAAATATCTGTACCTTATTACCCAAGCTACATAAGCTCGATAATATTATCCCAAGCATGTTTATTTTATCAGGTCGTCTCGCTTGAGATGGAACGCTCAATGTGCGCCAATCAGATAATGTACCTTTAACTATCAGGTTATCGAATCGTTTAGGGTCCAATGGCTCTTTTGAGCAAGGTTTAACTAACACATTGAAACAGGATTTTGTTTGAAGTATCCAGGCCTGTTCTACCACTTATAAGTAAGTCTTTGTTTATTTCATTAAACCCTACGCGAACGCCGGCGTTCACGCTGTCACAACAACTGTATTTTATTTTTTGCTTCTCTTACTTTTGATACCGGGTAAAATGGGGTGAATAGAGACTTAGGGGTGAATAGAGACAAAACTTTGGTTTGGTTTTTCACTTTGATACCATAATATGGGCTTCTAAAAAAGCATCGATTTTTTAGAATAAAAATTATGTAATAAATTGATATTATTAAAAGCTTCAAAAAATATTCAAATGTCGAGAAAATACCCTTTAAAGTTTTGTCTCTATTCAACCCTAAGTCTCCATACACCCCATTTTACGGTACGTGTTTTTTGCTGTACCAAATAAATGATTTTTCTTTTATTCTTACTTTCTTTCTGTCATTATCTTTCTATTGTGTCTCTAATTGGCACGGTTGAAAGGGATCTAAATACAACCTTATATTTAGTATATGCAAAACCTGAATATTGTTTGTTCAGAACCAGTAATGATTGAATCGATTCCAATCATTTTTACACCATGTTATATTTTTCCCAAAAATATTTAAAAAAGGTCACAAGTTGGACATCACCGACACTAAGTACAAAACAGGTCACGGTAGGCCATAGTGGGCATTAAACGACAACGCACAGCTGGGTGCGGTAGCAAAACAACCCTCCAGTCGCCCGTTTAGCCCGGTATCCATGTATTTATGTCGCCAACCAGGTACCATAAGGCTGCCAGGGTTAGCCGAAAGGGTGCTCGAGCCCCGGTATGAAGGCTAGAAGGAACGGGGTGGGTCTTTTAGTCAGTAAGAGTATGACACTATCTCCCGCTCCGCCCAAGAGCAGGGGATGTCAATGCATGATTTTTCCCACCATAAAAAAAGGTACCATAAGGCTGCTCGCCCACATCCGATAATCAGTGACCGATTTTTTATAGGAGAAAAATAGAACACTGATAGCAATAGTGCAACGCACACGTCCAACAAAAAGTTGGTCAGAAATATACAGAACAATGTTACAAATATACAAAATCGGCCCGATTATCTGTCCTACAAAAAGTCTGACGTGGGCGGGCAGCCTAAAGGGCTAATAACTTTGTGATTTCTCGTAATACAGTCTTGAAATTTTGTACATAGATTATTTACGCAAAAATACTAGACAGGTATTTCAGGATTCGCATATAAAAAAAATATGGTTGTATATTATTACTATATGATATAAAAATGAATTCTTATTTCCCTTGGGCACGTCATCGCATGTGAACGTTGGCGGGACCAATTTCGCTAATTCTCTCTTTGTTGTGTTTGTTATTGACAGGAGAAGGTTCTTACAAAAAGAAAAAATAAGAAAATTGCTCAGAAAAATTCAGAAAACCATTATTATCAACCATTGAGCGTTTGACAGTTCAAAGCTAAAACACATAATATCTGTGTAAAACAGGACGTCTGTTGGATCAGCTAGTATATAAACATCTACACTAATATTATAAGCAGGTAAAGTTTGCTTTATGTTTTTTTTTTGTTTGTAGGAGGTAATCTCTGAAAGTACTGGTCCGATTGCTAAATTTTTTTTTCACCGTTAGAAAGCTGTTTGAGTGAAAAAAAGCCGTGAACCTTTAATGTTTTGTCTGTAGCGACATCTATGGCGCCACATAAGAACTACGAAGAAAGTACGAAATCCTGTATCGCGCAATCAAAGTTCTCCGCGCGATTTGAACATATACGACAACCCGAAATCATCTATCGGGCAGTCGCCCACCAGACCATAACACCTGTCTGGTCGGAGGATCCTCCCTTTTCAATGGAGGTTTGCGGGACTTTACTCTCTGTTCCGCATACCTCCAAACTGGTGACCCCGACAAAGAACGTCAGCGCAGCCTTCGTGCAGCTACTACTTCGTGACGTCATCATCACTTCCTCAAGCTTTCGAGCAGCGAGCCATACAGCCAGCACCCACGGCTATAGAGGGTATCCTGACCACCAGCATGCCTACTTGGTCATACCTGGTCATCACCTTCAGCCTCATCAGCGACCTTAGTTTGGCACACCGCACCTTCGGCCAGTCACATGAAGAGCCATGAAGAACCTCTCCTGGTCGACGCCAACAGTCAAGCCCTACGTCGCACAAGCACCGCTCCGACTCACTAGAGCCAGCAGCACTACTCTGACTCACTGGAGCCTGCATGCAGCATCGTCCCGACTCACTGGGACAGCACCACCCCGACTCACTGGGGCATCATCCCGACTCACTGGGGCATCATCACCCCGACTCACTGGGGCATCATCCCGACTCACTGGGATACCAACACCCCGACTCACTGGGGCATCACCGCAGACAGTTCCGACTCACCGAGAACTATGCGGCATCGGTTCCGACCCACTGGAACCAACCTACGCTGGCCTGGCGCGCATCAAGAACCATCGATCTCCGATCTCCGGAGGGGAGTGATGTAGCGACATCTATGGCGCCACATAAGAACTACGAAGAAAGTACGAAATCCTGTATCGCGCAATCAAAGTTCTCCGCGCGATTTGAACATATACGACAACCCGAAATCATCTATCGGGCAGTCGCCCACCAGACCATAACACCTGTCTGGTCGGAGGATCCTCCCTTTTCAATGGAGGCATGAGGGACTTTACTCTCTGTTCCGCATACCTCCAAATGTCTTTATCTGATCACAAAACATCAGTCACATCACTCGGTATTGGAAGTGCCTGAATTGTTTGACGGCTACTAAACCGGTTTTAGCAATCATCTCAAGTTATTTTTAAACCTATTCCTCCTAAAGTTAGCGTTTAGTAGTCTCGTACAAGTATTTTTAGGGCCTCAAGAAGATCGATGTTCTTAAAGCAACAAGAGACGATTTGTTCTTGTTGCTTTTGTAGAGATTTTCGTCGGAGCGTACAAGTTTTAAGCTTGTCAATATCCGAATAGCGGGTTTGGAAAGTACGTTTAGAAGCTTGCTCAAACTTCAAGTTATAAATAAAGATAAAACAGAAGATATCTTGGGTATGAAATACCCGTTATTTCATACCAATGATTTAACCCAGTGTCGATCGTGGGGAATAATTTCTGGGTTAATTATTATAGACCTAAGATGATTTTTTAGTTTTTTTTTTTATATTGGGCTATGTTGTGCATTATGAGACTATATTCTGTGGGACAAACGAAAAAAATAAAATATTTTAGCACATTCCAATTTGCACATCTGTTTTCGTAAAAAAAAAACTGTCGCGTTAAAAAACTGTCAATAAAAATTATGTGTATTCAAAATACTGTCAATAAACATTATGTGTATTTAAAAAACTGACTATAATAACTAACGCACTAAATCAAGACTTATCTTTATAAACCTTAATATTCTTCGAAGCTGCTCATTACTATTTTGATCTGGAAAATGGTAATGTGCAAAAACATTTTGACAAGTTTTCGTCGCAAATCGAATACACTCTTAATCTTGATGTCTTACTTAAAAGAAAACCATTTAATAGCCATCAACTTATATTCTAGTGATAGACAAGGCCTTTCATGAAAACTATTCGTAAAATACTGAAAAGTTAAAACAAAAGTTCGCAGCAGCGCTACATTGGCATTATGTCGTCTAACAGAACTATTAAAACATGCAGCGCTAAGGTAGCTTTTAGAGGACACTTTTCGCGACCAAAATATCTTGAGCGCCATGTATTTCGTGGCACTTAGGGCCTATGCACACCACGTTTTTTAAATGCGCCGTCGACGCGCGTTTGTAGCGATACAGACGCGATACGCACGCAAGTCAGACGCAGCCTGTAGACCTTTGCACACCTGTATAAATACAGACGCGCGTGTGTAGCGATACAGACGCGAACAAACTGCTCTGCGGGATAAAAACGCGCCAGCGACGCGCGTTCCCAAAACGCGCGTCCACGGCGCGTTTAAAAAACGTGGTGTGCATAGGCCCTTACGCGTTTCGTTCAACATAGTGTAATGTTCAAGGTGTACGGACTACATTACACCTGAGACTGAAGTGAATGTTCGGCACACCAAGCCTAATCTTTTGCGGAGTACATATCATCATCATCATTTCAGCCAATAGACGTCCACTGTTGGACATAGGCCTCCCCTAAGTGTCTCCACAATGAACGATCCTGTGCGTCCCGCATCCATCGAATTCCCGCTACCTTCACCAGGTCATCGGTCCACCTTGTAGCCCAAGTCGTCGACGGCGCGCACTGTTCCCGCGCGACTCAAGGAGTTGTCAGGGCCCAGCCGGGTCGAAGCCTACTGGGGCCAGGGTTTTCCGAAAGGGAGCTCGAGCCCCGGTATGAAGGCTTGAAGGAACGGGGTGGGTTTTTTAGTCAGTAAGAGTCTGACACTATCTCCCGCCCCCCCAAGAGCGGGGGTTGTCATTGGATGATTTTCCCCACCAAAAAAAAACTTCACCTTGTAGTCCGTCTAACGCTGCGTTTTCCGGTATGCGGTCGCCACTCCAGAACCTTTCGGCCCCAACGGCCATCTGTTCTGCGAGCTATGTGCCCTGCCCATTGCATTGTAGTAGGTACATTATATCGATGTTAATAGCCAATATACCCATTTCACACTAGTGATAAAAAACCGAGTTTGTGAGCTTGTTTACGACCTAATACTTCATATAACGTTTTATTTTACTGCTAATGGCTATTATGTAATAGCTAATCAAACCGATCATGATGTGATAACCCATAACGGGCCAAATCGGGTAAAATGTTGCTACTTACCTTGTTTTAGTTATGTAAGCCTTATGGAGATTATGTAAGTGTGTTTGTAAACACAGGTATTAAGACTTTCTACCTGGACTATGGGGTCGTTTGAAAGAGTGTCCGCGGCTCTTTTCTATACTTATATTATTATTATTTATTATATATTATTTGTATATATTATTTTATTATATATATATAATATTATAAAGCTGAAGAGTTTGTTTGTTTGTTTGTTTGTTTGTTTGAACGCGCTAATCTCTGGAACTACTGGTCCGATTTGAATGATTCTTTCAGTGTTGGGTAGTCCATTTATCGAGGAAGGCTATAGGCTATGTTTTATTTTTTTCAAAATTAGGGATCCGTAATAAAATTGCTATTTTGTAACACAAGGTGTAAAATCGAAAACCTATTTTTGCGTGCGCTGCAAAAACTATTGACAATAGAACAAAATGATGTACTACGGGTTTGTAGATCCCATTAAGACCTACAAAAAAGTCCGCGAGAACATATATCTAGCTATCATGGTTTAATCACAATAACCGATTTTGTGTTCAAAATAATTATTAAATAGTCTGAAGAAAAAAAAACTACGTCAAATATGTATCGTAATATTAATCTTTATCGAAATTAAGCATTATGTTATCAAGAGTATTTATGTAGAAGTAAAATACTTGTTGTTTCATCTCAATCGGATATTTGGTTTAAAAGTTATCACGTGTGTAAGATGTTAAGAGTTGGTACCACGGAAACGAGAAAAACGCGGGTGAAACCGCGGGGCACAGCTAGTTTTTAATAAAGTGGGAAATCATCCGACGTCTTCTCCCGCTCTAAGGCGGAGTGCGAAGGCGTGTCAGACTTTTTAATTTTTTTATTGCTGACTAGCTTTTGCGTGCGACTTCGCCCGCGTACATAACATATAGCCTATGTCAGTCAGGAATAAAGCAACTTTCCAGTGTTGAAAAAAAATTAGCAATCGGACCAGTACTTTCAGAGATTACCTCCTACAAATAAAAAAGATTAGTGTAGAAGATAGGTTCGCGCTTGACCGCTATCTCACCGGATGGAAAGCGACGATGCGGTCGACGATGGAGCGGACTTATCTAGAAGTAACCTATTCACTCTTGACTTAAAGATCCCTGGGTTGTAGCCATCTCTTACTAATGCCTTGATCACACGTAGAGACAGTGTTCTCGTCCGAGTACTCGGTACGTGTAAACACAGCGCCGAGTGCTCGGCCGAACGCTTATCTTTACAACTCGCTTACATCACAGCCTCGGTCGAGTAATATTTTACTGTCTCGCCCTTTTACTCGGTACGTGTGATCAAGGCTTAACACACCTATGTTATTTCTTTGCCTAGCGCTCCAGGACCCAGGGTTTCCTTTTCGGAAGTCAACCCATGACCCATTAGGCACAGGACCAGTAGGGGCCTAACAGGGAGGAATCCTTGTTGGGCCCCTAGATTTTGCTGACATCTCTCTGGGAATGCAAAGGGTAACGGGCAAGTTTTTTTTGAATTTTGTGCTGAAAAAAATCTAGAAGAATCTCTAAGAAGGAGAGCATGCATTAGGAATCGAAAGTCCTTCATCATATCTGAACGTTATTCTCTACACGATCCCCTAATACAATTTATAGTTAGAGACCTTGACTTACCAAGACATCAGTTTCCGAACAACTTGAATGAACCGAAATTCAATTCATCGGTTTCTAATGTTATTTCATGATAACATAAGTCAGCCAAAACAAACACAACTCCTTTACATAGATTACCATGGACATTATAGAACCAGCAAAGTTTCGTTTGCATACGAAGTTCTTGCCACTGTTCCACGCGGGCTATGCCTTGTGCTTATACAACTATTTCCGTAAATAAAGTGTTGTTACATGGTATTTATATACAACTGTTGATACCTAGGCCCGGCAGACGTGGGGCACTCCATATCGATCGCAGTTCAAGGCTCGAACCAAGGCCGTCCGAAGCCTACATAATTCGAAAGCCTCGGCCTAAACGGTGCCACTAAAATTGTCTTATTCAATATTGACATTTGCTGAAATTGAGTTACCGGCATTATTTGATTGCTTTTCTCGTGAATTTTTCCACTTTTAATTTTAGAGTGCTTAGCAGTAATAATGTAAATGATGAATTGTTATTGTACGCTGCGGTACTCTCTTAGACCAGTGGCTCCCAAACTTTTTTGCTGGGGACCCCCTTCAGTTTCTTTGCTGCAGCAAAAATCTGGACGTTTTTTAAGGATTATTTTTTTACTGTTTACCTAAAAAAAGTAAACGAATAAAAAAGATACGGCCGTTTATGTCGCAAAAAAACGTATATTTTGATTCTCTCAAAAATCTAAATTCATAGGGTACTTCCCGTTGACCCAGAATCCTGAAATTTGGCACAAAGCAAAGTCTTATAGCACAGGTATAGGAATAAATCTGAAAACAGTAAATTTGTCGTTACCTAAGTCACAAAAAAAAAACATTTCGCAATTCGGAAAAATCTTGGAATTGCATTTTGCACGGAAACCTCAGTGCGCGAGTCCGACTCGCACTTGCCCCGTTGTTTATTTTTTATTTCAGTTCTCTCGAGCCACCAGAGGTCCACGGACCACAGGTTAGAAATCACTGCTTTAGAGCGTCTGAAAAATAAATCAAAATGTGCTACTGAAAAGATTGATTGGAACATCTATTGTGTCTAAGATGACTGACCTGTCTGCCGAAGTTGAAATTAGTGATGCAAGAGACTCAGTCGTTTAAGGCCTTTAAAAAGGACTCGACTTCATTTTAAGAGACTCTAGTCTGGAAAGAAGACTAGAGTTTCCAGTCTTTTTAATAAGACTTGAAACCCTGAAGTCTTTTAACTAAAGGACTAAAAGGCTTAAACGACTCGAGTCGTTTATAAGGCTTAAACGACTCGAGTCGTTTCTAAGAAGGCTTAAACGACTCGAGTCGTTTATAAAAGTACTCGCGCTTCATGATGTTTTACTGAATCGTGCTTCATATTCAATACAGCTCAAGCTGTTTAAAATCTGATTGGGTGGGTAATAAATAATGCCTAAATTAAAACAATGAAGTAAGTACATACATAATCACACCTTTCGATGTCAATAATACCAAAATACCTACTGTGGCGGACTAGCCCCTGTTAGGAGGCGGTGACGGTAGCAGGCAGTAAGTACCCTTTGGCTACCGAGCCCTCGGGACAGTTCAACCCGATTTTTGGCGTACGTTGCTCGTTGCGCTGGTCACGTACGCCACCACGCACCCCTGAATGCGTACGTTTTCGACTAAACTCGTTACAATGTCTACTTTCACATAAAATAATAATCTTTTGCATAACTCAACATATAAAAAAGTTTCTAGAACAAAAACTGCAAAAGATACATTTTCGGTCATGTTTTGAAACACAAATCTTTCGATTTCTCACCCAATATTATACCAATTGTCAATCTAATGGCTATATTATCATTTTTTAGTTAAGTTTTAACTAAGAATACAGTAATGGTGAGAATTGGACACAAAATAAAAAAGGTAAACATCAGTTTACAATTACGTAAGCGGGATCGCGAACACTACAAAATTCGATCATTTCCAAAACTATGCTATCTTGAATCTATGGTTCCTAATATACTATATCAGACTTAAAAACATTAATTAACCACATGGAACATCTATCAGGTACCAACAACATAGATAAAATCTCTTTCAAAATAGTTAACTAACAAATTTACATTTTCACTAAATAAGTTCGCACTTTCTTATTCATTCTTATTGGAATCTTATTAGTTATTCTATCTTGAACCTTACTAAATTAGGAAATCGTTAATTAGAGGCAAAACAGAGACTTAAACTAACATAATTTTGCCTATACTTTTTTTTTTATGGTGGTAAAAATCATGCATTGACATCCCCCGCCCTTGGGCGGAGCGGGAGATAGTGTCAGACTCTTACTGACTAAAAGACCCACCCCGTTCCTTCTAGCCTTCATACCGGGGCTCGAGCGCCCTTTCGGATAACCCTGGCCCCAGTAGGCTTCGACCCGTCTGGGTCCCTGCTGTTGCTGACAACTCCTTGAGGCACGCGGGAACAGTGCGCGCCGTCGACGACTTGGGCTTGATCCGGACAGTTACCAGACGGCCGGACAGCGAGCTACCCATTGCTCACTGTCCGCAAGCCCGCGTCTACGTTGGCCGGAAATCGGGATCAGAATCCCGGCGACGGCGGCGGCGAATACGCCGTTGCCTGATGCGTTCGGCCTCCTCCTTTGCAAGCATTACTGCTTCGCAGAAGTAGGCGACCGCCTGCCACTCCTCCTCGCTCCGGACCATGGCCTCAACCAAGGCCCGGCGCGAGAGGTCTCCGCCGCCGATCGCCCCCACGAGGGCACGGCGATGCTCCGCCCAAGCAGGGCACACCTCGACTGTGTGCTCCACCGTGTCCTCCGGGCGTTCCGCACAGTGGCGACACCCGGGCGTCACTTCCGCATGAATCCGGTGTAGGAAACTCCCGAACGAACCATGTCCGGTGAGGACCTGCGACATGCGGAAGGTAAGGACGCCGTGAGGCCTTTCCAGCCACGCCTCAAAGAGGGGACTTACCGCCATTTGCCTATACTTTCGTAAACATAACATAAACAAAACAAAATTTAGAAATATGTTACACGAGGTTATCCTATAGTAAAACTCAGTCTATTATTTACACTAACATAATAAGACATAAGTTCCTAAGCCTAATAAAATCAAAATAAACATATAAAAAGTGAAAAACATCCTATTCTAAGTTTAAAACGTACATAAAAACTACTTGCGTGCTAGGTGGCCCCGACCACTAATTTCGCCCTGGTGCTTGCAAGGGACCTCTGTCGCCGACACCTACCTATTTCTATTAGTAATTTTGTTTACTTTAACATCCTGAAAATCTTTCGTCGTTTTTTTTAACAACACAATATTAAACTAAGCAGTAAAAACAGTGAAATAAGTGAACTTGCGTTTTGTCATAAATTACTCATCATAAATAACACTGTGCACAGAATTTATTCGTATTCTGTAACCACTATAATTATTACAAACACAAATATTTTCTTGAAGATCGCGAAAATAGTAAGCTTCTAAATAGTTACGTTTCTTTAGTGTCATTAAAAGACTCCCGACTCCCGAGTCGTTTAAGGCGTGAGTCCTTTTAGTCCTTTAAGGCTTTTAGTTGTATTAACCTTTTTACGTTACGACTTAGCTTTTTTGTTATGAGGTTAAAGGACTGCGACTCAAATTAGTCTTTAGTTTAAGCCTTAAGACTTCAAGACTTGAGGGTTAAAAGACTAATTTAGTCCTGAGTCGTTTAAGTCGTCAAAAATAAGTCTAGTCTCGTTTTAAAAGACTTAAACGACTGAGTCTCTTGCATCACTAGTTGAAATCCCTCCAATTTTATTTGCAGCAGTGCTAGATCTGCTTTTAAATGGGGCTTCATTTAGAAGCTGAGGTCCCTTTTTTGTATAATAGAGATAAACTGAAGAATCGGTTTCGGCCAAAAAGAGGCCGAATGTTCAGCTGACGATTGATTGGCTTGTCGGCTGTCTATACTTGTATATGTTTTATTTTGTATGCAATCGTTTATTTATTCGAATATTATTATGAAAGTTATAGCTTTATATAACTTTATCGAAATATTTATTTTTACTTTTGTAAATTTTTCTATTACGACGTCAGTTTCCGTTTCAGTTTCAGTCACGGCCGAAACTGGAAAGACGTGTACACGTACGAACTTAGTTACGTTTGATGATACGCAACAACTTGGTTCGCACGTGCTTACCACTAACAAACATCTAACACTCTGTTTGTTAGATATGTTTGCGGCGATCTTATTAGTATGTTTTATTTATATGGACGGACAGCAAAAACTTTCCGGTACTTCACAATCGACCATTTCCAACGGCGCTACCATGGCTATTAAGATAAAGTTCTCGACTGTTTTGCGTGAACTCGATTTAAACTATGTTCGCGTTCTTGTTCACACGTCCTACGGGTCTTTAAGTCAAGAGTGAATAGATTGCTTCTAGGCAAGCGTAATCCATCGTCGGCCACACCATCGCATACCATCAGGTGAGATAGTGGTCAAACGCGAGCCTATCCATAATAAAAAGTACAAACCTATTGTTCTAGTTTGATGTTTGTCTTCACTATGTTCATGTTCGTACATGCATGAACGGCTTAAGGAGCCGAACATTCGGTTGCGGTATCGGTTTCGGCTGCAAATTGTGTTTCGGTTTCGGCTGCAAATTAAGCTTCGGTTTCGGCTGCAAATCGTATTTCAGTCGGTCACTACTTGGTTGTTGTTGGTTAGATTTTACCACACTAAGAGACCGCGCAAACCACAGACTTTTAATCGGCCGATAGTTTGGTTGGTTGCTTGATCAGTATGAAGCTATAAAGAAGTGCGCACACAAAACGATTCACAATCGGCCGACAAAAAAGTTTAGTTTCATACTGATTAAGCAACCAACCAAACTATCGGCCGATCGAAAGTCTGCAGTTTGCGGTGTCTCTCAGTCTTCGAGCTAGTTTGTCCACAAGGTTTATTAGCACTGTAGTTACGTCTTAGATCATTTAGGTTCACAGATCACAGTATTGCGTAAATACCGTTTAAAACCTGATTCTCTCACCTTGCCGTCAAAATTGCTGTTCGGATCGCCAATGTTTGGCGGAGTTAAGTTACGGGTATTAATCATGTAATAATGGCTTTTGTCGTAAATTCTACTTACAACTTTATTTTAGGCTGTATGTTTTTTTAGGTGGGTCAAAAAGAGAGTTCATTAGATGATTTCCAATGACATCTCTTTTTGACAATGACGACGCTTTTTCTGACTAAAACCCACTACTAGTTCGTTCTTTGCCTTTCATTCCAAAGTCGGGTTTTGCTTTCAGAAGCGAACCCGTAGCCCCAGTAGCCTTCGACCTTGCTGGGCCCTTAGGGTTTGCTGACATCTCCTTGAGGCGTGCGTGGAAGACTACGCGCCGTCGACGGCTTGGGATCGATCCTAAAAGTCAGTCAGTCGGTTTAAAAACCGGAGCATTAAATAGGTCACTAGTCCAACTCCAACGCCCACTGGCACAGCACTAACCAATTTCCTTAGTTGATCCTTATCGTGTAAGCAGAGTTATTGAATAGCACGAAAACCCACTCCGACAGTTGTAGAAAGTATATTAATATTTGCTGACCCTACAGACGTTATCCTGTCTTAGATCATCATCATCAGCGTCATTTCAGCTGATATACGTCCACTGTTGGACAAAGGCCTCCCCCAAGTGTCGCCACAATGAACAGTCCTGTGCGTCTCGCATCCATCGATTTCCCGCTACCTTCATCAGGTCATCGGGCCTGTAAAACGCGCGAAGATGTGTCTGTGTAATTTTCTATAATTTTCTAATTTTCTGCGCATCTTTCTTCATTTAGGTATAGGATTCCGTACCTCGAAAGGAAACGGAACCCTTATAGGATCACTTTGTTGTCCGTCTGTCCTTTCGTCTATCTGTCAAGAAGTCAAGAACCTTTACGTCGGGAACGAGTCGAGGCATCGAGTTGAAATTAAAACCATAAGTTGTGAAAAAAATCAAACTTCTGAGCTAACAAAAAAAAGATACGGCCGTTTATGTCGCAAAAAGCGTATATTTCGAATTGGCATGAAGTTAAGGTCTCATAGCACAAGTATAGGAAAAAAATCTGGAAAAATATAGTAGTTACGTCACAAAAAAAAATTGCGATTTGGAAAAATCTTCGTAACTTAATTTGGGAATTAAACGGTTTTCATAGGTAATTTTGTACTGAACCCTCAATGCTTGAGTCCGACTCGCGCTTTCACAAAAATCCTTATTAAACAAACAAATAAACAACCATCTTAGAAAAACATTTGACTTCGTTTATAAAAACACGCCATGTATCATAAGTTGGAGTAGTTCTGTGGAGTCACGCGAGGCCTCGGAGGTCACAGGTGGATACCGAGACGAAATAACCGACTGTATCCCTACACGACATGATAACACGAATACAAGTCTGGCCTTTCACCTTCATTTTTGTGACAATTGGGACGTAATATTATGTTATGGGGGATGTCCAAGGTTTCTTTTGTTATGTATTCGTTTTTCCCCGCGGCTTCGCCCCCGTACATAACATAAAAGGTGTAAGGGACAGCCCTCCACAAACTTTAAGGGCTTGCTCAGTAGACAAAACTGAACGGAAAATGATAAACTTGATTGGACAATTTGTATGGCGAGGCCAAATTTCTTTTTCCTGAAAATATTTTTTGTGGATGGTTGTTCAGTTTCGTCTACTGAGCAAGCCCTTAAAGTTTGTGGAGGGCTGTCCCTTACACCTTATATAGCCTATGTCACTCAGGAATTAAGCAAATTCCTATCGGTGAAAAAATTTTGCAATCGGGACAGTACTTTCAGAGATTACTTCCTAGCTCGTCACTCAGGAATTAAGCAAATTCCTATGCACATGACTTGGCAGAAGTGTAAAGCTAGAACTACATTAGACCGACGCACATGTGTAACACGCCTGATTTGTACGTAGGACGACGTCGCATGGCGTAGATCAAGTGTAGCTCTACAAGTCTAGTTTCCTTATAAAATGTATGGAGACCGACGCGCCCCGATCGGCGTGTGTGGCACACGCGTGCGCAGTGTAGTTCTAGCTTTATAGTGATTATTTTGATAAGTGACCAGAGTTTAATGATATTTTCTATATTGTTGCAGAGTAACGGCAGTTTGCTTCTGAAGAACATAGCTGTAGATGACGCAGGCCTGTACGAGTGCTCGGTGGAGAACGAGACAGCATACGTCGATAGAGTGAACCTTACTGTGAGAAGTGAGTACCGTACCAAGTTATAATGATCATTTCAGCCGATATAAGTCCACTGTTGGACATAGGCTTACCCCAAGTGTCGCCACAATAAACGATCCTGTGCGCCAACCAAACCAAACAAGCTATACATTATTTTTAGTATATGCGAAATTTGAATATAGTTCATTCATAATCAGTCTTTTAATAGAATCTTTTAGTCAGTAATCTAATCAAATATCGTTGAAGTTTTATAGTCGTTCGAATTCCTATCCGAAAGTGGTATTCACGTGTTACTTAATCGGAATTGAATAGAACGACAACTCAACTGTCTCGGAACTAAACGATCTATCGACGACTTATTTCCAGTTACTTTAATAAGTATTCTACCAGGATAATGTAATGCAGATTTTTTTTTTTCATATCGACTCTTCGACCAAACAGCTTTAACCTTTCAATCGTGGAAATTACATACACAATAGAAAGACATTAGGTGCGCGAACGCCGGCGTTCGCTTGGGGTTCAATGAATAAATCAGTGTCGTTCAAACGCGATTGATGGATGTGAATACAGAAATGGTCTAAACGACTAAATCGCTACGATATCGTTACGGTTTTGATTACGTGAATCGGGCTACAGGTCGTCCCTGGCTATCAAATATGACGAAAGTTGTTGTAATTTACTAACCATAGCATTTATCTGGAGAGGGCTGCAAAACCGGGAGCACTTTTAATTACTCTTTTACCCAACTCTTACATGACATAAATAAAACCCTTTTGAAAGCTAAAACTTTTCGATTTTCCTCTACACAATATTTTTTGCTCCACAGTGGCAGGGTACACGAATTCGTTAGCCTTAATTTGTTTCATCCCGACTAAAGTTATAAGGATGAATAAAATATTGTTCAGACGGTTCTGGAATACTAATTGAACATTATTTGGTAAGATAATCTTTATTTTTAGGGTTCCGTACCTCAAAAGGAAAAAATCGGAACCCTTATAGGATCACTTTGTTGTCCGTCCGTCTGTCGGTCTGTTGAGACCCTTTATCTCGAGAACGCGTGGAGGTATCCAGTTGAAATTATAACCATATTCTCAGGTCTACGGCCTTCAAGCTTTGAAAAAATTAAACTTCTAAGTTAACAAATAAAAAAGATACGGCCGTTTATGTCGGAAAAAATGTATATTTTGATACTCTCAAAGATTAAAATTCATAGGGTACTTCCCGTACCTAAACCCAGAATCCTGAAATTTAGCACAAAGCAAGGTCTTACAGCAGGACTTATACAGGGTATAGGAATAAATCTGAAAACACTTAACTAAGTAACAAAACAAAAATTGCAATTCGGAAAAATCTTCGAGACTCCATTCGGGAATTGTAGTTCGGAACCCTCAGTGCGCGAGTCCGACTCGCACTTGCCCAATTTTTAAACGAGGTTGTACCCGGAGGTAAATTTCCTTTTGATACAAACGATATTTACTCGTTAGTAAAGTTGATATTACTGAATAAGCTTGATCAACACAGACGTGACTGGCGCACTAACTCCTAGGTTCGTGAGGAAAGTATAACGATAAGCATATAATTTGCTAGGTTTTGCCCGCAACTTCACCCGGGTACATAATGTAGCAGTCAGGGATAAAGCAGCTTTCTATCGATGCAAAGAACTTAGCAATCGGACCAGTACTTTATGAGATTATCCCACACAAACAAAAAAAAAAACTTTACCTCTTTGTAATATTACTACAGATGGGCTCGCCATAATCGTAGCGGTAAGACCCTTTGAGAAGTGGCTAGAGAGCCGGTCCTCACCGGGCACGCCCAGTTCGGGAGGTTCCTGTTTCGAAATTAGGTGGAAGATACACTTGGGTGTGGCTCGTGACGATCGCCTGAAGGACACGAGCATAAGATGGAAGTCTAGGCCACTTAGGCCATCGCCGTGTCCTCGTGGGGGCGATTGGCGGCTACAACCTCTCACAGTCGGCCCTGGTTCATTCCGTGGTTCGGGGTGAGAGTGAAGAGAAGTTGTCATCTCATTCAGCGAAGCAGTAATGCGAGAGCAAGAGATGCCCGTAACCGTGAGGGAACGGTCATCTTCGCAGTCCAGTCACTACCACAGGAGACGCCCCGGGCACTGGGAGTCGCAAGGTTATTCCCAAATGAAATAGTGCTGTAACAGTTTGCTGCACTACAATGAGGACACTTTGAGATGTGCAGGTTTATTACCCCCTTGTTTACGTTTATTTAGTTAGATTGCGATAGGAAAATACATAAGTATTTCGTAAATAAATCACCGTCAGTTTATGGATTGAAAGGGTCATTTTCCACTCGCCTATCGTAAACATCGAGCATGGTTTAAAAGCTTGTTGCTTCATCCAACGCGATGTATGATGAAGAGGCAAGGCAAAATAAAAGAAATAACGCTTAAAAACTTAGTTGGAATTCGGTAATTCCGTGATTTACTCGAATATTTCACAAAACTTGTTCCAGGAAATACGTGTTTTTTTTATATAATTAATTAATACTTCGTCATTCAAAATCATGATTAGTTATACACTTTATGTTTTGATTTCTATAGAAGTCTAGATAATATGCACAAAATATCTAGAGAACGATGTGTAATAACATTATAATCACGTAAGAGGAGCGATAGTATGAAAATGTACCTCGCAAAAGACGCTCTTAAAAGATTAAATAGTGATATATTTGTCATTTATGAATGATAAAAAAGCCAACCCACCTCAATTTAATAGTTGACTGAAATAACCCAACCGGATAGGGTAGGGTTATTTCAGTATTCTACACTCTAAACTTTTGATAACACTGGCTAAACCATGTTCAGTGCGATCCTGCATCGCTAACGAAGTTTGAGCTACAGTTCGAAATAATTGCCGGAGTGTCAGATCCCGACTTGAGGCTTGGCGTTCCAGTTTCGCTACTATTCTGTGATATTTAAACTTCAGTATGCCAGAGGAGGTCGTGGCTAGAATAATGACAGGAGCGTGGGTTCGATTGTTGAGGTTAAGCAACAACTGCCGAGGTCGCTCTATAGATGGGTAACCATCTTAACGTATCGAATCATTCCAGTTTCAGTACGCTAGAGGAGGTCGTGGCTAGAATAATGACAGCAGTAAGTCGATCGTCGGTAGATGGGCAACCAATTTTGCTACTGCTCTGTGAAATTTACTGTTCAGTACCTGCTCTGTGAAATTTACTGTTCAGTACGCCAGGGCTGAACGCCATAATCATTGAGGTAAATCCTTTCTTTGAGGAGAGGTGTCATGGCGTCCTCACCTTCCACATAACACAGGTCCTCACTGGATATGGTAGAAATGCACGGGCTTGAGAAATGACAATGGTGACTTTGTGCGGACCGCCCGAAGGTGGAAGAGCGCCTCGCTTGGGCGGAGCACCGCGGGCCAAAGTCTACTAGAGCCATAAGTCGTCTTGTACTACATAGTAGATAGTATTGACCGATTTGGATCTCACTATACTATCCTCGCCAAAACTAAAATAAAAAATATCACTATCACTCGAAAAGTTGCAATTATAAAGTGGGATTGAGCCAGTCATGTCTGCTGCATGTCAGATGAACTGTGGGCTAAAACAGCCACTTATTGGGTCTCATTAAACGCAAGAGCACATCGCGGTAGACCAAGATGAAAGTGGGGAGATGAGCTTGACAATTATTGAAGGGAGTGGCCCGCAATCGTTAAGACAGACGTGTGTGGAAAAGGGAGAGAGAGGCCTTCGCCCAGCAATGGGACATTTAATAATAGGCTGACAACTTCCACAACTACTACATAATGTCTTTCCTTCTGAGTGTGAGACACCTACTTTCCACTTGCACTATCTTTCACTTCCACTTTATTTTCTTACTTTTACTTGCCTTCTTTCAGGAGACCTTTTCGGTTCCCTGATCGAAAGTACCAACACATATGCTAAGAAGAGATTTTTTGGACTGATATAGGATGTGCTCCATATACGACAATAGTTTCGACACTAAGACGACAGATTTCAATGTGACAAGGCGACCCGTCTCACTGATATACTTTTGGGTCGTCGTTGTGAGTGAGATGGGTACACTTACAGACATAAATCATATTTCGTAAGCTAGGCTATACCAGCGGTTTCGCCCGCATGAAATTAAGTTTCTTCTTACAAACTTTGGACCCCTATTTCCCCTTATTTACACATGATAAAAGCAACCTCTATGCAAATTTTCAGTGTTCTAGGTCCAAGGGTTTGGTATTAATGAGTCAGGACGTGTGGAACCGAAGTCCTGAAAAGAAAGCCGAGTTTCAAAAGTTTTCATTAAGTAGGTATGTTTTAAAGAAAATTAAAAAACAGGCAGGATTTCTTTTGTTACCTGGAGGTAGAACCATGTTATCAAAAACGTATGTAAGTAATCAAACTTTAAATTGATTCAGAAACCTTCGCTTTAGCCCTCTATTTTAAATCGACAAAAACAAATTAAATTGCCGAGACATCGAACGATATATAGCTTATAGTTAGTTATACATCATTTTATACAAGGTTAATCCTTCTCGCGTAAAGTTGATTACACAAAGCGAATCAAAGAAATAGCCCTTGTTTCAACATGCTTCAATAGGCCCCAGCCAGCCCTCAAAGGCACGCTCAGCCGTTCAACTCATCGCCGTCAAGTATCAATTTCACGTCAAGTTGAACTTAGTGCTCAATAAGTAGCCACCTGTTACAGAAATTATGCGATGTTTAAAGCTGGGTACATACTGCTGTAATTGTGTAATTTATTTCATCACCACTGCTCTTGAAACGGTGAAGGACAAAACATCGTGAGGAAACGGCATGTCCTACAACAAAAAAAACCGGCCAAGTGCGAGTCGGACTCGCCCATGAAGGGTTCCGTAGCAGCAAGTAACATAATATAAAAGTTCTTGTAATGTGTTGTAACTTTGATCGATGTTTTAATAATAGTGTATTTTTTTCGGTTTATGACGCATTAAAAAAAAACTACTCACTGGATTTCGTTCAAACCAATTTTCGTTGGTAGTTTTTATAGTAATGTACATCATATATTTTTTTTAGTTTTATCATTCTCTTATCTTGGAAGTTAGAGGGGGGGACACACACATTTTACCACTTTGGAAGTGTCTCTCGCGCAAACTATTCAGTTTAGAAAAAAATGATATTAGAAACCTCAGTATCATTTTTGAAGACCTATCCATAGATACCACACACGCATGGGTTTGATGAAAAAAAAAATTTTGAGTTTCAGTTCTATGTTTTTCTATTTTTGTGTGAAAATCTTAATGCGGTTCACAGAATACATCTACTTACAAAGTTTCAACAGTATAGCTCTTATAGTTTCGGAAAAAAGTGGCTGTGACATACGGACGGACGGACAGACAGACAGACAGACAGACAGACAGACAGACAGACAGACAGACAGACAGACAGACAGACATGACGAATCTATAAGGGTTCCGTTTTTTGCCATTTGGCTACGGAACCCTAAAAAAGACGTGTGGCACTCGGGGACTGCCGCGGTAAAGCTATTGCATAGCATTTTTATCAACTTTTGCAATTATTTATTTATTTTATTTATGCAGTATTATTTTTCCTTTCTTTTTTTTTCTTTCATATTAATTGAAGTTACACTTTCACACATTGAATTGAATTTTGATTGATTGTTCACTCATTTGTTTTCTTATCGGTCACTACGCTCAAAAAACAAGTGAGTGGGGGGTGTTAGGTTATTTTCGTTACGGAATTTCTGGATTCGGTCTCCACGCTCAAGGCCCGCGATAGAAGCTATGCAATAGCTTAAAAATTCGAAGACATCTGACATTCACCAACCCGCGTTGGGCCCGCGTAGTGGATTACGGCCCATTCCCTTTCCTGGAGAGGAAGCCTGAGTCCCAGACGTGGGAACAAAAGAAGGCTGATGATGATGACAGACTGCTGTAACGTAACATGCAATGTAACACGGACATTTTGCTACAAGTGCCGAAAGTTTGTCATGGCGACCGAGGCGGAATTCGCACGAGCCGTACGCGAGTGTGATATGGAGCCGAGGGCGGGCTATACACCTTAAGGCTTATAGTCCCTTGAACATTTGAACATTTTTTTGCCTAAAAAATAATTTAAAAAAAAACATTCATTTCAGGTAAAACCCATATAAAATTAAATTACAATCCAAAATAACAATAAATTCCGAAATGTCAATAAATAACCAATAATAACCAAACCAACCAACCAATAACCAATAATAGCCTAAGCGGCAGTATGAGTATCTGTGCATTTAATGGCGACCAGCTGCGCCCGGATAGAGCCCAGCTGACCTTTAGATCCATTTTCTTTGCAAAATGCTTTACATAATATGCTATGTTCACTTTGAAGAATATTTAACCACCAATTTTTATGTGTAAATTTTTTTATAAAGATGGAAGCCGTTTCAAAGTAGTAGGGAATAGTTGCGAAAAGACTTGAGTATTAATCGCACGACAAAATCAGTAAAGTAGATAATGTTGTTCATGAATCTAAAATAAACGAGGAGGAGGAGCAGGCTTCAGAAAATCACTGTTTAATGACAATTCAGAAAATCATTGCTTTATGACAATAAATTGGAGCAAAGGCCTCCTTTCATGTTACCTTCCATGTTACGTTACAACAGTGTGTACCCGGTGTAAAGGTATAAACACAGCAGCGCATATTAATGATGCCGCTTCGAGCCGAGTAGCACTCGAAGCGCTGTTTTGCTCCGCAAAACGAAAATATGAGCAATACTTTTTATTTTAACTGAAGTTGGACTTGCGGTCTTTATTGCAGTTTGTTTAATATGTACTTCTGATATTTAAAGCTTTGGGAATTAAAGCTTTATTTTTATTGGCTAGTTGATATTAAAATGCACGTTTTTAGGGTTCCGTAGCCAAATGGCAAAAAACGGAACCCTTATAGATTCGTCATGTCTGTCTGTCTGTCTGTCTGTCTGTCTGTCTGTCTGTCTGTCTGTCTGTCTGTCTGTCTGTCTGTCTGTCTGTCCGTCCGTCCGTATGTCACAGCCACTTTTTTCCGAAACTATAAGAGCTATACTGTTGAAACTTTGTAAGTAGATGTATTCTGTGAACCGCATTAAGATTTTCATACAAAAATAGAAAAAAAGCAATAAATTTTGGGGGTCCCCATACATAGAACTGAAACTCAAAAATTTTTTTTTCATCATACCCATGCATGTGGGGTATCTATGGATAGGTCTTCAAAAATGATACTGAGGTTTCTAAT
This sequence comes from Mythimna albipuncta, assembly GCA_929112965.1. Taxonomy (NCBI): domain Eukaryota; kingdom Metazoa; phylum Arthropoda; class Insecta; order Lepidoptera; family Noctuidae; genus Mythimna; species Mythimna albipuncta. Next base: position 21,667,209 of record OV815970.1, read on the forward strand.
ATCATTTTTTTCTAAACTGAATAGTTTGCGCGAGAGACACTTCCAAAGTGGTAAAATGTGTGTCCCCCCCCCTCTAACTTCTAAGATAAGAGAATGATAAAACTAAAAAAAATATATGTTATACATTACTATAAAAACTACCAACGAAAATTGGTTTGAACGAAATCCAGTAAGTAGTTTTTTTTTAATGCGTCATAAACCGAAAAAAATACACTATTATTAAAACATCGATCAAAGTTACAACACATAACAAGAACTTTTATATTATGTTACTTGCTGCTACGGAACCCTTCATGGGCGAGTCCGACTCGCACTTGGCCGGTTTTTTTACAAAACTAGCAGCCCGACCCAACAACGCTTTTTTTTTTTTTTTTTTTTTTTTTTTCGATGGGAAAAATCATCTTATGACAACCCCCGCTCTTGGGCGGAGCGGGAGATAGTGTCAGACTCTTACTGACTAAAAAACCCATCCCGTTCCTTCTAGCCTTCGTACCGGGGCTCGAGCGCCCTTTCGGATAACCCTGGCCCCAGTAGGCTTCGACCCGGCTGGGCCCCTGCTGTTGCTGACAACTCCTTGAGGCGCGCGGGAACAGCGCGCGCCGTCGACGACTTGGGCTTGGTCCGGACTGTTACCGGACGGCCGGACAGCGAGCTACCCATTGCTCACTGTCCGCAAGCCCGCGCCTACGGTGGCTGGAAATCGGGATCGGAATCCCGGCGGCGGCGGCGAGAGCGCCGTTGTCTGATGCGGTCGGCCTCCTCCTTAGCGAGCATTACTGCTTCGCAGAAGTCGGCGACCGCCTGCCACTCCTCCTCGCTCCGGACCATGGCCTCGACCAAGGCCCGGCGCGAGAGGTCTCTGCCGCCGATCACCCCCACGAGGGCACGGCGATGCTCCGCCCAAGCAGGGCACACCGCGATTGTGTGCTCCACCGTGTCCTCCGGGCGTTCCGCACAGTGGCGACACCCGGGCGTCACTTCCGCTTTAATTCGGAACAGGAACCTCCCGAACTTGCCATTTCCGGTGAGGACCTGTGTCATGCGGAAGGTAAGGACGCCGTGAGATCTTTCCAGCCACGCCTCAAAGAGGGGACTTATCGCCATAATTGTGGCGTGCCCAGCACTGGGTTGCGATAGTCGCTGACGCCATTCCACCATGAGATCCCGCCGAAGCTCTGTCCGCCATGCCGCGACCTGTCGCGGCAGAGGACTTTCACCCCGGCGTTGCATCTCCACGCGCATGTCGTGCATGTGTGCAAGGACTGTTGCCTCCAGATCCCACGGTGGTAGGCCAGCCAGAAGGCTCGCCGCTTCGCGGGAAATCGTGCGGTATCCCCGCACCATCCGAATTGCCATGACCCTCTGGCAGGCGTTCAGTATGGCCGCCGGTTGCTTTTTCAGCGACGGCGCCCACACCGGCGCCCCGTAGAGGGCCATGGACCGAACGATCCCCGCGTAGAGCCTCCGGCAGGAGGCGTCTGGACCCCCAAGGTTGGGCAGGAGCCGCTTGAGCGCAGCCCCAGTCCGGTTGAGTTTGGGAGCCAGACGTCGGAAATGCTCCACGAAATTCCACCGGCTGTCGAGGACGAGTCCCAGGTACTTCATCGTCGACCCGACACCGATGTGAACTCCTCCTACCGTTAGTTGGGAGACCCAACAACGCTCGGGTGATAGAAATCTTAGAAATTCTTGGCATGTATACTTACCTTCCATGTGAATTGGGTCAATACGTGAATTGCATGGAAATCCGTTCAGAAATTTTTAAGTTTATAGCGTTTATACAGTCAGACTGACTCGGAAGGGGGCTTTGTTTTATAATATGTAAGGATTTAAAGTGTTGGGAATTAAAGCATTGTATAAACCTTACACAAAAATGTCTTGTGTTTCGAAATCGAAGTGAAAGTAGTGTTTTTTTGCCGAGTCTGTTCGAATCGAAAGAGTCTACGCAGCCCTGAAACGCAAAGGGCAACTGAAGGAACACGAGTGTGTTTTTTATAACTAAACTACCTAAAAGTACCTAGATAAACTTTAAAAACAAGTTTTCAGTATAAATATTTTTTTCATAGGAAGCTTCTATAGCGCGTTATCATAATCATCATCATCATCATTTTAGCCGAAAGACATCCACTGTTGGACATAGGCCTCCCCCAAGCGTCGCCACAATGACCGGTCCTGTGCGTCACGCATCTTTCGGATTGCCGCGCGTTATATACTTATTTAATTAATACTCATCAAGCCATCATTCCAAATAGCTCAAACACGATAGGGTTATCTGAGTTCTTATGGCCACCTTTCGGTTCCTTCATCAGATCACCTCTAAGTCAACGATTGCATCACTGCTTATCATCAGGTGGGATCGCAGTCTAGTAAGATAAAAAAAAAATGTCTTAATAATTTTGCATTGTCATCTGATTTACACTCGCATGCAAAATTTTAAAGGAAAGGGATCAAATTTAATTTGGAAGATTTGATTACAGACAAACATCAGGACAGATGAAACTAAATAAAAGCGTGTACTGAACTCGATTCAGTAACGTGTTCAGTAGCCTGATTCATGTAAAATCAAACAAGCCAAATATCGTTGAAGTTTTATAGTCGTTCAATCGAAGTTCTATCCAAAAGCGATATTCACGTGTTCCTAAATCGGTATTGGATAGAACGACAACTGAACTGGCTCGAAACTAAACGTTCTATCGACGACTTATTTCCAATTACATTAATAAGTAGTCTACCAGGATAATGTAATACAGTTTTTTTTTTTTTTTAAATCATGTCTTTGACCAAACGACTTTAAAATCGGTGTCGTTCAAATTCAATTGATTGATGTGAATACGGAAATGGTATAAACGACTAAATCGCTACGATATGCGATATCTTTATGGTTGTGATTACGTGAATCGGGCTACTGAACTTACTACTTTCAGGAAGTGCATTTAAGAACATATAAAAACCAGGGGCGCCGGCTTTTAGAAAACTTCATGGGTGCTCATGCTCATTTGATAACTCGAAAAAGTGGCGAAGTGTGAAAAGAGAAATGCACACTAATCGACCGACAAATAAATAAATGTCCTACTTATATACTGTTACTAATTATGTGTGCCTTGCGTCTCAACCGGCGCTCTAAACCACTGCGCTAAATGGGTTGTCGGGTAATGAAAAAACGGCCATTCTTAAAAAGCGATTACTGATCTGTTTCTTGAAGTCAATTCTCAGGGGTGCTCGGCACCCAATGTTTATTTCTTAGGGGTGCTCGAGCCCCCGAGCACCCACGGTGTCGACGCCCCTGATGAAGACCGTAACCACTAGGTGTACAGCATTGACTGCGCAAGAACTATAAATCAAATTATCCAGTCGATTGTTTATCCTCTATAAGTACATAAACGTCAGCGCGTGACCCGAGGGACATTGTTGTAAACGTAATCAGTATTCAAGATTATCTTTTCCTCAGATTAACATCCTCATTCTAACCTCGTTGTTGTTTGGACATCTTACTTAGGGTGACCGACATAGGCTTTCATACAGCTTTTTATTCAATGTAAATTTTTTTCATCATGAGAGTAATAAACCAGAAAATATTGTACTTCTGAACTACACAATGCTTACTGTAGGGATTGCAAAATTCGAGCGATTCTTTTTTTCTATTCTAAGAATGCTTCATTTTTAAACTATTAAAGTCGTACAAAAAGAACAAATTTATTTGAAAGTGTATTTTTTTTAGTGACGTACCTAAAGGGTAAAAATGAGATTCTAATGCTAAGACATAATATACCATATATAATATATATAACTGTATACTAACTAACATATAAATAAAGAAAAAGACAATGTCACATAACCTGAGAAATAGATATAAAAACAAACTTGAAGTCATCAGCGTCCGCACTAATTGCGGTAGAAAGACCATATTACTTGAAGGAGTTCATCTGTTCAATGGATTACCGGACGATACCAAGGAATGCGATAACATGAATACTTTTAAAAACAAACTTAAGAACCATGTAACTACATTATAGCTTCTAATACTCTGGAGGAATTTGTATTGTATAATCATACTTATTACTTTGAATCTCATTTATAAGCGGACTGTATGTTCTTATGAGAAATAAATTTCTTTAAACCGAAGACATCACTGTATGTCACCAGGCTGTATCTCAACAACTATGAAAGCTAAAAACAGTTGAAATTTTTCACAGATGATGCCGCTATGACAAAATAAAAAAGGTTTTCCATATAATAAACGGGATTTTTTGCCGCTTTTTGATACGGTAGGTACGGATCCTCTCGTGTGCGAGTCTGATGACGCGCATTAGGCTGGTTTTTAGATAACTTAAACGTCCTGTTAGGCTCTGTATCTATATATATATATAAATCAATGCCACTTTTCGTTATAATTTTATAACTGAAGAACGGGCTCACCTATCCAAACCAAATGTTTAGGCTTTGTTCGGACTATTTAGTAGATGGGTTTATGTAAGTTTGGTAGGGTAGAGTAGGGTATAGTAGGCTAGGGTAGAGTAGTGTAGAGTGTGGTAGGGTAGAGTAGTGTAGAGTAGGGTAGGGTAGAGTAGTGTAGAGTAGGGTAGGGTAGAGTAGTGTAGAGTAGTGTAGAGTAGGGTAGGGTAGAGTAGGGTAGGGTAGAGTAGGGAAAAGCTTGTTACAAATAAATAGATTTAAGTCAAAACGCACTTGCGTTTTTTATCGGTGGGTGATTAAGAAATAACTCATGCATGAAGTTTTAAAAAATAGACTGTGTGAAAAGACAAGAGAGACAATGAAGAAAAAAAATAACTTTAAGCGTTTTTGTGATATTTCAATTTACTTTCTGAAACTCTAACAGTCACTAAAGGACATTTACAGGTAGCAACTCTTTCTGATTCGTCTTTAATACATTTTCACTTCAGGCGACCGTTTCGAAGTAAGCAATCGAGTTGTAGCAGCCCTAGAGAACGGTCTAAAGTGTGCATTGTGCCGGAGGAAATCTATTACACGCAATGAGAGCGATACAAATCCAGGCGACACAAATAGCATTCAGATAAAATGAGCCTAGTAGGGAGACAATAGCTTGCGAGAATTCTAGGATGGTTTATTACACTCTTATCTCAACAGAGATTTTGTTTTAGGTGGGAAAATCATCTAATGACGTCCCCCGCTCTTGGACGGAGCGGGAGATAGCGTCAGACTTGTACTGTTCCAAGGCCCCGGGGATCTCTTTTGCATCACCCATGGCCCCAGTAGACTCTCTGTTGAGATGGCCCAGCAGGGTCGAGCTGGGCCATCTCAACAGAGATATAGTTTACTTTTACTTGATTTCGCTTGCGTCTCGCATCCATCAGATTCCCGGAACCCTTGCCTGGTCATCGGTCCACCTTGTAGGCCTTCCAACGCTGCGTCTTCCGGTACGCGGTCGCCACTCCAGAACCTTTCGTTCCCAAAGACCATCTGTTCTACGAGCAGTGTGCTCTGCCCTTTGCCACTTAAATTTACGATTCTTCGTCGAACCCTGGTCCAGTGGTGATTAGGAGTAGGAAAATAATAATATTTGAAATTGGCAAGCATAACCTAGCCAGTCAAAACCTCATCATAATAAAGTTAACAGCTAATTAGTTATCAAGCTTAGTTAGCCCTTAAACACACACTTGTGCACATATTAACCTAATCTAACTAATCAGTAATCAGTATATAATATTCATTAGTCACAGCATCTAGCATTACATATTCAGAAACACGTGAAGTGTAAACCATTTCTGAGAAAAGTATGTCTCCACTTATGGGGACATGTTGGGCACTCTAATAACCCATAATGATAAATTGTAGTATGGGAACTAAAATTTACCATTATGTATTATTAGAGTGCCCAACAAATATCCCTTAATATGCACTCCGGAGGATCTGAAAAAAGCTCCTGACGCCGCTATAAACGTGACAAGGTTCTCACGTTTATACGTGACAAGGTTGTGACGTTTATACTGGGCCCAAAAACTTTAAGAAAAAGAAAACCCGTACAAAACCGGGGTTAAAAGTTTGTTGGTCGCTAATAGTAGGTACATTTGTGTGGAAGAAGGGCGCCCACAAATTAATTAGAATAACGACAGGGACTGAAGGCGTCGCCCCAGCCGCCGTCGGGATTCCGATTCCGATTTCCGGCCACCGTAGGCGCGGGCTTGCGGACGGCGAGCAATGGGTAGCTCGCTGTCCGACCGTCCGGTAATTGTTCGGACCGAGCCCAAGTCGTTGAAGGCGCGCATGGGAACAGACGGGCGCCTCAAGGAGTTGTCAGCAACCGCAGGAGCCCAACTGGGTCGAAGCCTACTGGGGCCAGGGTAAGATTCGAAAGATAGCTCAGCCCCGGTACGAAAGGCAACGAAGGAACAGGAATGGGTTATTGGTCAGTAAAAGTCTGACACTATCTCCCGCTCCGCCCAAGAGCTGGGGATGTCATTAGATGATTTTCTACCAAAAGAAAAAAAACAGGGGACTGAAGGCGTGCTAAGGTATTCAAACTATACTCTGTTCAAAGTAACATTAGACATTTATGAAAACCTTTTATTACTGTCCGTTCAACCGATTTTGATTTTTATTATGTTGGCAGCATGACAAATGGCGGCTGCAGTAAATAATTGGTATTGTAAACACTTTTTTTGCATTTAATGCCATCCTTATGCCTACGAAATAGAAGTTAAAATCGGTTGAACAGACAGTAAAAAAAGGTTTCTTTTAATGTCTAAATTGTCTAGTCTTAACGCGAATAAGGTATAAATCTATAGCTATGAAAACTGAGATTCATAATTATTATTATATTGTCTCCTTACAGACTCTTCTGTATGAGCAGAAACTTCAGTTAAATGTTCTAAAACATGGCACTATTTACTTCTTAAGAGGTCCCTTCCCCACTCGTCTATCGTCAACGTGAGCATGGTTTAAAAGCTTGCCGGCTCATCCAACGCAATGTTTAATGAAAAGGCAATGCAAAAACAGAGGCATAATACCAGAAAGCTCTGCTGGCACTCAGTAATGCTGTCAATCACCCGAATATGTATCATCGGGTGGGATCGCATTCGCAATCCAGCACTACGTCAAGTATCAAGATATGTTGGGGTTTTTTTTTAATATATTGATATAAACTAGTGCTTGACTGCGATTCCACCTGATGGTAAGCAGTGATGCAATCGTTGATGGTAAGGCTCACTAGTTTATTGAGAGTAATGTTGATGTGTTGCGACTAATTTACCTAGAATTGAGCGAGTGAATTATGCTAAGGCGCCCTTAAAACTATATATTTAGCTCTGCGCTCCTTTGAAGCTGTGAAAAATGTTTGTGTATGTAGTTTTATCTCAAGTGCGCGCAGGCACTTAATATGCACGTTGATTAGCGGTCTGTGTACAGTACCACAAAATAGATAGGTACAGAAGTCAATCTACATAAAAAGCGCGCTTGAGCAGCTCACTCATAGACACCGCTCACGGACGGTTTTCTAATGATTAGCATAAAATATATTGCCATAATTTACATTAGCATAACAAAATTCAGCATAATGATTGACGCATAAAATTATTTGGCATAAAACTTATGCCATAATGCTTGTTGCCGTAAATACTGCTAGCATAATAATAATAAAGCATAATGTTATAAACGCATAATGATAGAAACACATAATGTTCTTTGGAATAAAACTAATAAACCCTAAAAGATAACTCCAAACGGTAAGTTGTAGACACTATTTCACCTTACTGATTATTATTGGGCGTCCATGATGGATTTCAGACTCCTGCAACAAGAAAAAACCTAACCTAACCTAACCCAGTAACCAATAATACGTCGCCACAAAAACATCGCCCTAAAGATTAATTTAAAATTATTGGCTACAAACATCCAATAGCAACTTTTTATATTTATGGTTCATGAATATATTATGCCTTTGAAATTTATGCAACTCCACTTTAAGCCAAAACATATTAGACTAAATGATAGTTATGCCAAAGTACTATTATGCTAAAAAAAGTTATGCGAAAACGTTATGCCAAACAATATTATGCTTAAAAATTTTATGCCAACAAGGATATTACTCTCACGGACACGATATCTCGGCTCAATCGCCCGGTCGCACACGTACAGTTTGACGCAACGCGCTGACCCTAGCGCGATCGCCTAGCGAGCGTAGGTATAATAAAAACCGGCCAAGTGCGAGTCGGACTCGCCCATGAAGGGTTCCGTAGCAGCAAGTAACATAATATTAAAGTTCTTGTAATGTGTTGTAACTGTGATCGATGTTTTAATAATAGTGTATTTTTTTCGGTTTATGACGCATTAAAAAAAACTACTTACTGGATTTCGTTCAAACCAATTTTCGTTGGTAGTTTTTATAGTAATGTACATCATATATTTTTTTTAGTTTTATCATTCTCTTATCTTAGAAGTTAGAGGGGGGGAGGCACACATTTTACCACTTTGGAAGTGTCTCTCGCGCAAACTATTCAGTTTAGAAAAAAATGATATTAGAAACCTCAGTATCATTTTTGAAGACCTATCCATAGATACCCCACACGCATGGGTTTGATGAAAAAAAAAAATTTGAGTTTCAGTTCTATGTATGGGGACCCCCAAAATTTATTGCTTTTTTTCTATTTTTGTGTGAAAATCTTAATGCGGTTCACAGAATACATCTACTTACAAAGTTTCAACAGTATAGCTCTTATAGTTTCGGAAAAAAGTGGCTGTGACATACGGACGGACGGACAGACAGACAGACAGACAGACAGACATGACGAATCTATAAGGGTTCCGTTTTTTGCCATTTGGCTACGGAACCCTAAAAAGTGAAGTACATACATGAGATTTGACTTCTGTACCTATCTATTTTGTGATAGCAGCAGTGTGAGCATGTTGGTTTAGCTAATGATGCCAGGGTACGTACGTCTTAAGTTTACTGAATCGAATTTGTTTACTTCAAAACAAAAAGTCTAGAACGTGTCATTTTAATGAGTACACAACTTTGTTAGCATATAATGAGTTTCTCTTATATTCTATAAATATTGATGAATATTGAAATAACGTACCTAATGGTTTTTTTCCTTGTTGCTCTGGGTGATGTTCGGGCACAATATTCGAATTCGCATATTTAAAACTTTTTTTTTTTTACCTAACTGTACTAAGCTAAATGGACCCCTGAATTTGTTTCGGTGTATTTTAGGGTAGTCAGCTAAGAAACAGCGGCGTCATCTAATTCGTAAATTAACCTATCAGATTCCAGAGCTACCAGAATCTTGAATTAAGGATATTTTTCATACACTTTAATTAATTAAACCCCAAACGAACGACGGCGCGTTCGGTCTCTCATTGTCTTTCTATTCTAATTATGATTTTCGAAAGGTTAAGTAGGTATGTACATTTTAAGTTTAACACAACGTATACTGCAGTATACTGACTTATAATACCCAGCTTGAATGCACTAAGAAAGTCTTGTGAAAGTTTTGTTATGACTTCAGCACTTGCGCAGAATTTATAATTGTTACTGTCTTTAGAAGTTTGAGGACGGCAAACTGCTTTAATTATTATAATTTTAGAGTTGTGTAGATAATTATCAGAATTTAACGATGGCGATTTTATTAATTTTGTATAGATATTATGTTACTTAGTATGTTTCTAGGCCTACAAACATTTTTCCATCACCCTGTAAATCTTTTTTTTTACGCTTTTTAATCTTTGTTTCTTTTACCCTGAGAATTTTGAACGTTTTGTACTTTTAAACTTCAATACCTAATTGTATTTTCATTAGAGATGTGCCACTGTAGACTAAGACTGGTCGACTAACCGATTAATCGGTTGTAAAAAGGCTCAGGCACTAGTCCACCGAGTGACCAGCCAAACAGATCATGGGTTCGGGGGTATTCGGCAATTTCCGTGTCGCTTCGTTTACAGCTGATCCGCTCATGTCGCAACCGCCAGAAAATATTTTGCATTCTTCACATTATTTCTTGATTTTTATTTTTGCACGGATCTGAGCTGTTTTTATGTATAAAATAAAGATAAACTGTAATATCGTGTTAAAAAAATAAAAAATACTTTCAGCCGAACATAGAACCTCCTTCTTTTTGAAGTCGGTTAAAAAGAAAGCCCAGTGTAAGATTATTTTTTTGTCAATTGAATAATATTTCCTTTAAAGTCAAACGTGACAAATGATTTTTAGATTTTTCGTGGTGAGCAAGGAAAAACAGCAAAATTTCACGAGGATTAAAAATCACATAGACAAAAATGATAAATTCTTTGATCAGTCCTGATATGAAATCATCCTCAATTAAATTCTTTGATCATGAATTTATTGTTCTTATAAACATTTTATTGAGAAAAAATACATAAAAGGTAAATTAGCTGGATAGTCGGCTATCTTTACTGAAGAGTCGCCGACTACGAGAATTGTCAGATAGTCGGCTTTACAGACTAGTCAACGGTACAGCTTTAATTTTCATTCTTCTTTTTCAATATTATTGAGAATTATTAAACCATATTTTTCAAAACATACTTTCTATAGGTAAAGGACTCTTTGATATTACTGTCCAACGAACTTTTACAAATGTTTTTACCATGACTTTCAAAATCCTTACAGTATTTCACTCTGCATTTTCCACGAAGCTTCGAAGTCATCGATCATAGTTTAATATTAAAGAGAGAGAATACTTTTCTGTTCAGTTTCAGGGATTCTAGGTGCATTGTCAATCATGGTTAAGGTAAATGTATTAACTTTCTAGTTATAATGTCTATTACATCTCATCACTTGTCTGTTGAGTCCGCTTAGAATAGATTAGAATAGGTAAACTTTATTGTATATCAAGAAGTAATATAACATAAACTTAAATCTATGTGTTCATAGGCGATCTTATCATGCATTGACATCCCCCGCCCTTGGGCGGAGCGGGAGATAGTGTCAGGCGACGGCGGCGGCGATAACGCCGTTGCCTGATGCAACATCTATCGTCTGATATACATAAATCAAAATTTCTAAGTACAAGATGTGAATTGATTAGGCAAAACAAATTATGCCGATTGCTGCAGCCATTTTTACGACAAAGAGGTAATTGAGGTGTAGACAAGAACTGGCTGTAGATCTTTTCATTTACATGTTTGATAAAAAAAAAAAAACTAGCTGATGCCAGTGGCTTTACCCGCATAATAATATCAATTTATCCCAATGGGTATACTCTCAAGATAAAAGGACATCTCCTTAGGACCTGTGTGTTCCTCTCTTAGAGAGCGAAGTCCTGAGTCCCAGCAGTGGGAACAATAGAAAAGACTATTCTTATGCTAGCCGAGTATCTAGTTTCACCGAAATCTGTTCGACCATGAAGAAGTAACAAACGTTCAAACACACAAACATTCGACTTTATAATATTACTGTGATATAATATTTATGGGGAACAAAAAGGCAAATTTTATTCTCTTAAACAGCAGACAGCCACAATTTAATTAAGTATTTTCAATATACGAGAAGCAAATTCATTACGGCTTTCATCTGTATTTTCTTCGATATGTTCCCACACAATACCGACACAGGTGTCTCTATAGCGCTGGTAATTATATCCTAGCAAATTGAAGCTCTTGTGAAATGAAAATGGGGCGAAAAAGCGCGGTTTTTACGGTAATTCGAAGCTGCGGAGGAGAGATCCAAGCTTACCAACCCAACATTAATTACGCCGCAGATCGAAATTGAAATGTCTTTTAACGAAAAATGGAGTCAAGGAAGACTCTACTAAAATAATAATAAAGCTTCTTTATTTCGATAGAGCACTAATAGCATTTCATATGATAAATATTAAGTAAATACATGCACAAAATAATAAAATATTATATTTCGTATCGTTCTTAATTAAAAACTGCGTAATAAATTATTTCTAAATAAATATAAATTTTTAAATATTAAATAAATTCAATTTACAAGTTTTTTTTACAATTCTATATGGACCCGACATCTCCGCACGATGTGTAAGGCCTACTCCATACGAAATCTAATAAGCAAGTATATTTCACCCAATTGATTCTCGTAAAAACTGATTAAAGTTCTCTGGAAAGCGAAACTTAAAATAGAATTTGACATATTATAGAGAAACAGATCCTGTAAAACTTAAGCTGCAATTCCCAGTCGATATAAACAGCTGTGCTACAAAAGCGTCTTATAAAAATAAAATACATAAGTACCTCTTCAATGAATTTTGTCAAATCCTCAATGATGAGGATATTTAGAAAGTATTATCGGTGAATGTGTATGTTTGTGCTAGACAAAAGGAGCTACATCTGTCAACAAACTGCTTTACAGTTTGGCAGAGGTAATATTTATTGTGCTAAATATGTATATAACTATTTTTCTTTTTTCTTTTTTTTTTTTCATTAGCAGCTAACAGAATATTCCCCCGACCTCAGCATCGGCATCGCAAGACGACTACCGTAGGCCCGGGTTATCGGACGCCGAGCCAAGGGTAGCTCGCTGTCTGACCGTAAGGAACAAGCCCGGGTCGAGGAACGTTGTACCACATGCGCCTCAGAGATGTCAGCAAAATTGTAGGGGCCAGGGCCTCCCAAAGCTAGGGATGTTTCAAAGGAGTTACCTCAACCCTCGCAATAAAAGGCAACTCATAGAACACTCACGTGGAACAATCGCTACGTCCCTCTAGAGGGGCGTGTCAGGCGAGACCGGGGCTTCGCCCCTTCCTCAGTCAGACCCCACCAAGCGGGACCCCCAGTTGCCCAGGAAACGAGAGTGCCGACTTTGGTGGCGCTCCCTACTGTAAGTGACTGACCGACCTCCGTCTGAAGTGGAATACTGTGGGTTTTAGTCATTATAAGTATGACAGTCCCTCTCGCTCAACCCACAGCGGGAGAAATTATTTGATGATTTCCCACATAACAAAAAAGCTAACAGAATATTCCGTCTAAATCCTCATACATGGCTACTCCACAGTACTGAAGACGCGTCCACCGCACGAAGGCCGCGTAATGACTGTCATTACTCATCAGCCGTTACAAGCTGACCTCCCACCTTGCAGCGCACATCCCCCCTCTATCTTTACTTTATTTCGCAACAGAGGAGAGGGGCAGTCCAACAGTCAGTGGCAGTTTAAGCCTAGTGACGTAATGACGTGTCGCTGGCCATTTTTCTCATAAATACGTGTCGGTTATTATGGGCGACTGTGCTTGTTCATGACACGTATTGTTGAACTAGGGCTACATGATTGCAATTGCTAATTTTGATGGGAAAACCCTTGACTAATGTTTACTAAATATCCTCACTCGTTTAGTTTGAGTAGCTGTTGCAAATGGCGATTAACTGCATGACTAACGGCAGAAAACCTGCAGCAGATTTTGTGTTTACGCTTCTGTGGTCTTTCTTTTTTAAGTGGGAATTCATCCAATGACTTCTCCCGCTCTTGGGTGGGTGCAGTGAGAAGGAGAACTGGAAGGACCAGTGGTATCCGAGTGGTAACGGCCCCGACTTATAAGCTGTAGATCGTGGGATCAAACCCAGCCAGGCGCATTGCTTTGTGTAATTTTTTTAATCATCACTGCTCTGAAAACGGTGAAGGAAAACATCGTGAGGAAAATATGTGACATTCACCAACCCGCACTGGGCGTGCGTGGTGGATTACGGCCCATTTCCCTCTCCTAAACAGGAGGCTTAAGTCCCAGCTGTGGGAACATTAAAAGGCTGATTATACTATGCTATATGCTCTTGGATGGTGTGAGAGGGCGTGTCAAAGTTTTACCGCCTAAAACAGAACTTACAGTTGCCATCACAGATCTTGAGCGGTTGAGCAGAAGTCAAATATTCGGTCTCTTAAGTGGTGCGAAGTGAGACGCGGCGGCGGGGAGTGTCAGTGATTGGCTCGCCGCGCCATCGCGTCATAGACGTCACTCCTAATTCGTTCCCTGCGTTGCTGCATGTATCTAACAACGAAGACGATTGGCTTGCCAATGTATGGAATGCGCAAAGCGATCCCCACTCTGACGCCAAACTGTACCTACATATGTCCTACAGTTGCCCTTTGAGTTTTTAGGACCACAACTAGAATAGAATCAAAAATTCTCAGAGGTCTCAGAGGTCTCAGAGGTTTCTCAGAGGCAGGCATCGGCCTTGCGTTACCTACCGTTGTGCAGATATGCTCCATCGTATCCTCCGGGTGGTTCGCTCTATGGTAACACCTGGGCAGATTCATCCTGAATCTGAAATAGGAACCTCCCGAACTTGCCTATCTATTGAGGACCTGCGTCATGCAGAAGGTGAGGTCGCTGTGGCGCCTCTCCAGCCACTCATCAAAGAATGGACTTAACATCGTGATAGTGGCGTGTCTATATGTCCCCGCACATAGGCCACAAAAAAGAGCCGCTACAAAAAAAGCTAGAAACGGCCACAAAAAAAAAAATTGAAGCTGCCGCAAAAAAAAAAACTGAAGCGCGCGACAGCTTGTGGCTGGAGAAGCTAGAAGTGGCTTCTGGCTTTTTTTTGTGGAGGCACCGCCGCATAAGGAACACAAAAAGGGCCGCCACAAAAAGAAGCTAAAAGAGGTTTTTTTATGTCCCGCGTACGGGGACACTGTTCTCGTCCAGACACGTAAGAAATGCGTTTGCCATTTTTGGCAAGCGCTGAGATTACATCCAGCGTACCTATTAACCTCGATGGTTAATGGTGATGAAGAGAAACAAACTTTTGCTTAATTTAATGAAAACCCTAAACGTATATATAAAGACGTCCACTGTTTCACGTAGGCCTCCCTTAAGTGTTGCCACAATGGACAGTCCTGTACGTCTCGCATCGATCGAATTCCCGCAACGCTTACTGGGGTCTATTCATTACCACCTTGAATGAAGTAGTATATAAATGCTGCAAAAAATATTTAAATAACGTGAAAATACCCTTCAATGTTTTGTTTCTATTTACCCCGTCATCCCTTTCGCCCCCTTTGACGGTACGAGTTTTTTTTACCCTTCATTGGGTCTACATCAGCAAACTCAAGTTCATTTAGTGTACGGTTAGCGTAACTGTTCATTGAATCTACATTAGGCTGCTTTTCCACCAGAAATGTGCTATGCAACTATGCTATGTACCAAGCTGTAAAACTATGTGACCTGATACTGAGCTATGTAGTGTTGCGAGTAAGATGTGCTATGAAGATGAGGAAGATGTGAAGCTCGAGCTATGCGATGTATCGATAGTAGGAATCTATAGCACGCATCCATATCACACACCCATAGCAGTATAGCGAGCATCCTTCCATTATAAAAAAAACATATCTTAGTTGAATCCGTTTCCACCAGTGCTAAGCTATGAATATGATTGGTGGATATCAAACGCATCCATAGCAACGTAGCATAGCACATCTGTGGTGGGAAATCATCCTTATCGACGCCGGAAACCATAGTCACCCTGAAACCGGCCCAAAATAAACTGTTCCACAAAACACATTATCGTTAAATGTTATTATATCCCATAATTCTCTCGCTCCTCTCAAATATTCTGCCGTATCCGCACTAGTTTATTTACAACGTTAATTGGATGTCTAGTCTATCTCGCAAATCAATATAACGCCATTTAACAGACACACATTGGACAAATATTTGGGTAGTGTAAACGCACGGCTCAAACGCTCGGTTGGGACTGGGGTCCATAGGTATTGGGTAGGGTCGAGGCTTGGAATTCTGGTTACAACACAAACAGACTACGCTCAGGTTTCATTGATGTACAAAGTGTAGGTTTATATTTGACTGAAGGGACTCCGAAGGGAAAAGGGTTGTGTATCTTGCAGGTTAGGAATAAAATTTTGTTAGGTTTATCACTTTGGTATATATTTATAGTATTTTGACTGTGGCTTTACCTGCGCAAGTTTATAAAATATATGCCTACGTTTTTCAATGATAAAGTAGCTCTTCATTAGTGAAAAAGATTTTAAAATCAGTTCTATAATTTCAAAGATTTACCTCCTGAATACAAATTTATCTTTATAATATTAGTAGATATATTAGCTGACCAGGCGATTTCGTACATCCTAACAAACAATGATATATCTTTCGATATAGCTAAACGATTGCGATGAAACAAAGCTTAAGTAATATATCAAGTTACACACAATTTTAATGTATAAAAGTTATCTACATCGATTTCATACATTTTACGTGATGGGCGCACAACTAAAAACTTCTACAGATTTATGATGTGTATAGATAGATAGAAGTGTTATGAAATACTGAGAAAAAATGAGGAAATCCCCTTCAAAGTTTTGCTTTGACAGTGCTTCCTACCGTCTTAAATTACTAAACTGATTCAACCAATGAAGAGTCGTTGGATTGACTTGTCGCAGGAAATTTAATACAGTGCGCGCTAGACATCTACATGAGACACATTATCTTAAATTATTTTATTTGCGGCCTTTCTCTATTTCATAATCTTGAACATTTTTTTCTTAATATTTATAGTTTTTACATATTTAAAAAAAAACCCTTAAGAACTAACTGAAAGTTATTTTATGCTGGTATGGCGTCGAAAAACTCCTCCGCATCGCTGTCGACTGGTATTGTACACAAAAGGATACCGGTTCTGCCACGCTGTATGGCAATGCTTATTCTAAGCCAGCCCTTGGGTCATGCGAAATGTCAACAAGGCGTTGACACTAGTTTTTAGGGTTCCGTTCCTCAAAAAGAGAAAAATCGGAACCCTTATGAGATCACTTTGTTGTCCGTCCGGCCGTCGGTCCGTCCGTCCGCCTGTCGGCCTGTCAAGACCTTTATCTCGGGAATGCGTGGAGGTATCGAGTTGAAATTAAAACCATATACTTAGGTCTGCGGTCCCTTGAAGCTGTGAAAAAATCAAACTTCTAAGTTAACGAAAAAAAAAGATATGGGCGTTTACATATCAAAAAATTTATAGTTCGACACTCAAGGGAACCAAAATTCTATGGTATTTCCCATTGTCCCAGAATCCTGAAATTTTGCATAAAGCAAGGTTTTTATCAGACGTATAGGAAAAAATCTTAAAACTAAATATTTATGGTTACGTTGTATTTTACTATTTGGAAAAGACTCCAATTGAGAATTAAACTCTTTACATATTTAAGTTTTTTAGGGAACCCTCAGGGCGCGAGTCCGACTCGCACTTGCCGTTTTTTTCATAGCAGCGAATTCTCTTCATCAAAACTTTGTTTACGAGATTTTCTTTTGTGTTTCCTAATATAAGCCACTTTGTCTTTTTAACGCCTTCAGCCGGCCGCTAATAGGCTTACAACCTCATTAGGTTTCGCGACGTGGACGACCCCTGCTAAACCGGATTGTGGTCGCAAAACCCTTCACTCTTTGTTCAACTTCTCACCAAAGGTGAGGGAAATTTAAAGTCCTCAACTAAATGATAAATGATATTTATTTTGCGAATTTTAAAAATTTAAAAAACACTCTTTTACACGTAATAATTAAAAATTGCGAAATATTCGCACGTTTCTTGTGGATCCTGCGAATATTTACGAATGCGAATATTCGTTACATCACTAATGCGGAACAATTCCGCATACGTGACAATCAATCAATCAATTCAAATAACAATCTTACATCCCTAGTTCACACTGTTAGTGCCTAAAGACACATTTCACTTTAGAGGTAACCACGTTCTCATCTCAAATACGTATCGTTATATGATATATCGATCATCGCTCTGCTCCAGTCATTAATATGCCTTCATTGTATCCTCATTAAGGATTCAGGGCGGGTGTACCCTACGCCTCCTATTGTATAACACAGCAGAGACGAACGGTAGATGCTGTATAATTGATTAATGAACCAATTCGCCTGTAGCAGATACAGTCAATATACCAGCTACAAAGGGAACTGTAAATTGACAATGTGACACATAACGCAAGAAGTATTTCCGATCGCAATTGCTTTTTGCGAGGTGACTGGAGACCTGGGGTCCTACCCACGAGCTCTTTACGCGATCTATTTTACGACCTAAACTGAATTGTTAAAGGGATGGAGTTATATAGGATGTATTGTTTAACCAACCCTCATTCTCGCTCACATGACTGACATTTTAACGTCTAAAGCTCAAAATATATAGGTACAGAAGTCAATCTACATACAAAGCGCGCTCGAGCAACGCACACATAGACACCGCTCACGGACACGATATCTCGGAGCGTCTCGGCCGGCTCGTCGAACAGTTCCGGCTTAAACGCTCATTAGTGTTCGTCCACCGAGCGAGGTATAAAAAGTGAAGTACATGTGAGATTGTCTTCTGTACCTATCTATTCTGTGCCTAAAGGCCCCTGGCTTTTATTTATCAGCTATATAGTGTAGACTTGCAATGTAATGGAGGCGTGTATGTTCTCGTAAAATAGTGAATTTGGGCATTTCCAACTTATTTTCGATTGAACTCTGTTTCACCTAATGGTAAGCGATGATGTGGTTGATGATGGAGCATGCTTGCCTATATGTAACATATTCACTCTGACTTCAGAGAGAGGAAGGCCGAAAACAAGATGGATGGATTGTGTGAGAAGTGATATGAAAAAAAAAGGGAGTTAGTGATAGTTTGACGGCTGACAGGACAGAATGGAAGATTTAAAACATGTTGCGCTGACCCCAAGTAATATGGGATAAGGGCAGGAAGAAGAAGATTCACTCTGACTTGAAGACCTCCAGATTCTAGCTATCAGACTCCAGCAGGGAATTCCACTCCTTAGCTAAGCATTTAATGTACCTATGTGTTCTCAAAGTCTCACGTTTTGTGCGTACGGTTAAGATGTCCACCATGTACTGGTGACACATCGACATGGGTAGGTCTCGTCCAATGATGGAACAGACTTGTTGGAATTAAATTGTGCAATTCCAAAACGCATACCTACTTACCGAAATTTAAACGATAGAAAACCGACAGGCCCGCAACTCGGTATCGATACTGGAGACTTTGAATTTCACGCTTTGCTATACACGCAATGAATCAGTTCCTTAAACATTTATGCATATAGGTAGGATGTTCACCATGTACTGGTGGCTCAACACTGAAGCATTGCCTCGACGACTATTTATTTATTTATTTAAACTTTATGTACAGTAGTGGTACATAGGCGGACGGATACAACAAGGCATTCTTTCCCAGTCAACCTTTGGTTAAAAAAGAGATCACTGTGGGGTGTGTAGGTTTGCATAATAAACAAATAACAAATAATGAAAACGGAAAAAATATTAATAAGTTATTTATATATAATAAAATACATAAATAAGCTAAAATAATAAACTAATAAATACTATGAAAAATATCAAATCTTAAAGAGAACTTAATAACAATTCTGACGAATAAAAAAGGTTGAGAGGACTTCAAGTAGTAGTACCGAATTTTACGTTTGAAGGAAAATTTACTTTCGGCTTTTTAACCACTACCAATATTTTTACCTTCTTCTTTATTTTTTATTTTTATTTATTTTTTTGACTATCAATATTTTGAACTCAAAACCTTACGAAAGTAGAAGGAACTAGGGAAGTCGTCAAAAATCGGTGTAAAGTATAGCTAATTACACGTCTTGCCAACCCTACGGTGGTGACGTGCATATCAGCCGGTTACATTATATCACGTGTAGCGTTTTATTGTTAATAAACACGCGACTGGTGTATAAAGAGGAATATTTCGACTGACGCACTCCACGAGCCTCCGTCAGACGGCTTGGCTGGGGTGCAAGGGTTTTATAGCTCTGTGTCAGGGGTGAAACGTGTCGAGATTAGCCGCACGCGATTTGCTATTGTTTGAAATAGTTTATATGGGCCGGATAAATCAAAACTCCAAAAAAAACTGGGCAAATGCGAGTCGGACTCGCACACGATGGGTTCCGTTACTGTACTATTTATCTATACAATATGAGGCACTGTATGTGGGCAAAATAATCACTTTTGTTGTATGGGGCCCCATACAACAAAAGTGATTATTTTGCCCGAACGTGATTCATACAAAAATACCTCCCTTGGATACTTGGATTATTTAAATATCCTAACTAATATTATAAATGTAAGTGTTTGTTACTTAATTACGCATAAACGGCTGAACAGATTTGAATGAAATTTGGCATGCATTTAGCCTTTGACATGGAAAAGAACATAGGCTACTTTTTATCCCGGAAAAAGATCTTATTCCTACGGGAAAACACGTTTAAAGTGCGATAGCCGAAGTACACGCGGACGAAGTCGCGGGCTGACAGCTAGTCAGTAATAAAAGGAAAAGGGAGAGAGAGGCCTTCACTCAACAGTGGGACATAAATGGGCTAACTGACTAACTAACCATTAGTTAGTTAGTTTAGTTAGATACTATCATTATTTACTTTTAAAGTGAGTATACAACCAAATTTTTTGGGGATATTTCAAGCGTCTTTCTGTTGCCGTTATTAATATCGAGCAAAAAAATTACGTTTGTTGTATGAGAGCCTCAGTTAAATATTTATTTTATTCTGTTTTAAGTATTTGTTGTTGCGGCAACAGAAATACATCAGTGAAAATTTTAATTGTCTAGCTATCACGGCTCTTGAGATACAGCTTGTTGACAGATAGACGGACAGTGGACCCTTAGCAATAGGGTCCCGTTTTTACCTTTTGGACACGGAACCCTAAAAACAAATAGTTATAAATTTAATAGGTAGTTTGTTTTATTAACGTCTGATTTTGGATTTATTTTAGTTGTTCACTTAATGGATTCTGAAATTAATGATAAAGCCAGATTTTTTGTTCTTTTTACATGCATTCTTGGTTTTCAATTATTTTGGTCAACGATAGTAATTTACACACTGGTGCAGTGTTTAAAACTATTTTTTAGATGGGAAAACCATTAAATGACGGGTGTCATTCAGTGTCCGCTTTTGAGCGGAACGGGAGATAGTGTCAGACTTTTACTGACTAAAAACCCGCTCCTGTCCCTTCGTTACTTTTCGTACCGGGGCTCTCTTAAGACTCTCGCCACGGCTCGGTTAGCCGGTAGTCGGTTGCCTATACAAGAGAAGTTATTTCGTCGCCTTTTTTTTCTTTTTAAATTGCGGTACGTAACCTTTTGTGCGCGAGTTCGATTCGCACTTGCCCAGTTTTTTTTTTTTAAACGTAGAATGGTAAAGCCCCTCCCGTTTTAGTATCACGTACACAAAAGCTAGTCCCTTGTGCGGAAAATCGTGGGCTGCATTCCGCTTAAATGTCAAATATAATTTAATACTTGTTGGACGGTTGCAAGCCGAAGTCGTGAGTCCTTGACGGCAAATCGTTGGGGCTCGGCGAAAATGTAGAATGGAAATAAAATACGTCAATCATTTTATTAAAAGAGTAAAGCCCCGCTGCGCCAATTTTCTAACAAAACATGTTATTAAAACATGTTACCCATTCGTCTCGGCAAACAAAAACTGTTAGGCCACGCCCCTATTCGGTTAGCAAACAATGTTTTTCTGTTAGCAAACACGAAAACAGCGCAGCGGACCCGGGTCAACCATGGAGTTTCTTGTCAGTTCTTCTCCATAGGAAACGAACATTTGGACATAGATTATGACGTTTTTTAAGCGTTGTTGGCGTATGTGAAATACAAGTAATAGTACAAGTGCAGAAAGTTTGTTATTGCGACCGAGGCGGAATTTGCGCGAGTGTGTTACGGAGCTGAGGGCTGCAGTGACTTTGCACGTGTATCAAACGACGTTTTTCAATACACTTACGAAGAAATGAATAAACTGGGGTTGACCGGTGACTCGTGGGGGTCGCCGCGCTCCCATCCTGATACGATTAATGTAATAAAATTGTGACGCGGAAAGCTCGCGCACTTTTCTGCACTAGTGCGGAAAACAGTCTCAGTAGACTTTTGGTCTAATAAGAAAGAGGGTTTTCGAGTAAGTGTACTAAAAAATATTTTGGATTTAGACGTCAAACCTTTGACGATTGATTAGTTCATATTATGTCGCGGGAATTCCATCATAACGAAATCAATTTGTAGTTTCTATCTATGTATTATTACAGCTGGACAATGGTTATTAAAGTTAACGTAGGCAGCAGCAATTCGATGCAGTGGCGTAGCTAGAAGTGGGCGAAGGGACCCCTCGCCCACATCTTCGCACAAACAAGGGCTCTTTAAAAACGAGAGTTTTTTTTTTAATAATTTTTAGGCTCGTTTTTTACCTATTTTCCACATGATGATAAGCGACGATGTGGTCGAATGGCTTGCAACAGTCGCTGTCTCGTTTTCGAAGTTAATGAAAGAAAAGCGCCTCGCTGTCATGAGATGGTCTAGGAGTCATGGACTCTAAAAGAGAAGTGTTTGTTGCTTGAAGCAATGACGATATGGGTGGCAAGATTTGTCACTAGCTGCCGAAACAGCTGGGCCATGAGCGTTGTATGTGATGTAATTGTATTTTGTATTTATTATCATTATTTATGGCCTACCTCTCCCAAGTGTCGCCATAATGAACGGACCTGTGCGTCTCGCATCCATCGTGTTTCCGCAACCCTGACCAGGTCATTGGTCCACCTTGCTGGACGCCTTGCTACGCTACGTCTTCCGGTACGTGGTCGCCACTCCAGAACCTTTCGGCCCCAACGGCCATCTGTTCTATGAGCAACGTGCCCTGCCCATTGCCACTAGTCTGGCGATTCATCGCGTTGGGACGCCAGTCCTATGTCCAACAGTGGACGTCTTTCGGCTGAAATGATTATGATGATGATGATGATTATAGCTAGCCTATATTGTCTCACTGTTGGGGCAAAGGACCCCCTCCATTTTTTCTGATGATCACGGTTCTTTGCTTTCTCATTGCATTTCTTAAGCAAGCCATTCAGGTCGTCCCACCATCTCCTCCGTGGTCTGCCGCGGCCCCATGTCGCTGTGTTTGGGCACCAATCTTGCGCTTTAAGGGCCCACAGCTCCTTAGACATGTGGCAGACATGTCCTGCCCAGTCCTATTTAAGTTGGGCAACCTTTTGAGCCACATCAATGATTTGCGTTTTGGAGCGCAATGTTGTGTTTCGAACATGGTCTGTTATTAGTGTTCCTATCGCCCACGTCGAAATTAGTCCACGTTACGCTTCTGAAGCAATGTGACGCTATGCATCCAATAAACGACGCACGGCCGCTTTGTGCACGTGTACTCGACTCCGCTCTGAATTAAAATGTACGAGATTTTATCTCCAGCAGCCCATTCACACGCTGTTCGCTGAGGCGTGGTTTTATGTCATTACTTACTGGTGTGGTTTTGACGATGTTTGCACGTACTATAACCCTATTCGCTTTAGGAATAGAAATTTAAAGAAACCTTTTTTACAGTCTGTTCAACCCATTCTTTTATTTCGTAGGCATAAGGATGGCATTAAAAGCAAAAAAAGTGGTTACAATACCGACTATTTACTGCAGCCGCCATTTGTCATGCCATCAACGTAATAAAAGTCAAAATCGGTTGAACGGACAGTAGTAAAAGGTTTTCATAAATGTCTAATGTTATTTTGAACAGAGTATAAGCGCCTCAAAGGGACGTCATCGCTGCTCCAGTTTTACATAAATATTTTGCCTTCTAATTTGAATATGTAATATCCCTTTCTGTCCTTGTTAAGAAAAATGTAAAGGGGTAAAGTTTTTTTTTTGTAGGAGGTAATCTCTGAAAGTACAGTAGACCTAAGGTAACGCCTCCAATTCTTTTCTTCTGACCACGTGACATTTTAAGTTATCTACTAGCGTTTAACGATTGTAGATTATCAACTTGGCTAAGCCCTCTGATCCGATTGCTAAAATTTTTTCATCGATAGAAAGCTGCTTTATTCATGAGTGACATAATTAATGCCAAAGCTAGTGTCTCTCACTCCACCCTAGCGAGAATTCGTTTGAGAGTATCGCACCTCAAAAAAAAAATAGAAACATGGGCATGGATTTTGAGTTTCTAAGGTAGGTCAATAGGTACCAGATAAACGTAGAATAACGGTCACTAACCCTCGCTAAATTTGTTAACATTCTTAATTTAAAAAAAAAAACGGAAATAAAGACCTAAAGCTGTCTTGAATTGACATGTATCGTGAATCCGTGATCGAAAAGCAATTCATTGTTTGTTTTTCGGGAAGCTACGCAGAGGTATTAGGAAAAGGTCAATGTACTTTAATCCACGGTTATTTGGCACCTTCTATAGATATCATTCAATCATCAATCATTTCAGCCGATATACGTCCACTGTTGGACATAGGCCTCCACCAAACGCCCCTCGCTCCTGGGTGGAGCGCGAGATAGTGTCAGTCACTTGCATACCGGGGCTCGAGGTCATCGGTCTACCTTGTAGGAGGCCTTTCAACGCTGCGTCTTCCGGTACGCGGTCGCCACTCCAGAACCATTCGGCCCCAACGGCGATCTGTTCTGCGAGCAATGTGCCCTGCCCATTGTCACTTAAGTTTGGCAATTCTTCGTGCTCCGTCGGCAACCTTAGTTCTCCTACGGATATCTTCATTTATAATTATATGTATTTGAAAATTTGCTAATGTGTCAATCCCTCTTTCTAGCTGACACGCTTGACATTTTGACATGTCATGGTACGGACCCGTAATTGTATCAACCATCGCCGCCCAATTTCATGTTAAATGTTCTCGCAATCATCACTATAATTTTATTTGTCCTATAGAAAAACCCGTCATTTACCTGCCAACCTGAACTGATTTAGTTGTAATTTGTTCGTGTCCTTGATACAACACCGTCAAGCGTAACGGAAACGCACTTGATTGCCCCATTATTACTTCGAGGTGCCAGTTGCCTAGTTGACATTTTTAATATTTGTATCAAAAAGTAACTATTCAAAATCGCAAATAGTGTTGTGTAGTTGGTGTGCCACAAGGCAAGGGCAGGAAGATGATGGTGCCGGGTAAAGTGGTATTCGTGTTTCGTGTAACTGTACTTGCGTTCATCACGTCAACGGTTGCCATAATCGCTGGCTATCTTGAGGAAGTCACATTTTCTTGCAGGTTTCATTACATTGTCGTAGTCTGGTCATGTTTATTTATTATTTATTTATTTATTTAGTACTTCATGCACACAAAAGTACAGAGGTGGACTTAATGCCTTTGTCATTTTCTTCTAGTCAACTTTGGCTTTGGGTGATGCAAAGAAAAATAGTGGTAGGTGCAATAAAGGAAAGAGATTAGGAGAATACAAAAATTGATATACTAATAAACCATAAATACAATACAATTATACATACAAGGTGTAAGCGACAGCGCTCCGCTAACTTTAAGGGCTTGCTCAGTAGACGAAACTGAACAACATTCGACATACATTTTTTTCAGGCAACGAAAAAAAAAATTCGGCCTCTCCATACAAACTGTCCAATCTAGTTTATCATTTTGTATGGAGAGGCCGAATTTTTTTTTCGTTGCCTGAAAAAAATGTTTGTTGAATGTTCATTATCGTCTACTGAACAACCCCTTAAAGTTTGCGGAGGGCTGTCGCTTACACCTTGTATATTATATACTTACTCAAATAGTCTCACCAACAATTATTGTTAACAAATGTTAAGATAGCATTGATAGTTGCGACACAATTTTTAACTTTTACAGCTATCAACATTATTCATGTCATTATACTTGTAGTCATCTGTTTTAAGTTCCAAAATACATCTTTTTATGTTAAAAAGTGTTGACACTTAATTATTACAATATTTTACATAAATCTATATACACTAGTAATTGCAACACATTATGCTAAAAAGTACAAAATGATTGTGTGACTAACTCGACCGTAAAATTGGACATTGTAAATGTGATAGAAAATTAATATCTATTTCAAAAAAAAAAAAAAAAACGCCTGTACCTGTAAGGTAGGTATCGTTTTTTTTTTACTTTGTTGAACCATTGCTTCGTGCGTCAATTTCTTTAGCACTTGCTACTCTTGCTACGAGGCTAATCTGGCACTACCTAAAACCCCCTGTACCTTCAGTTGTCCTTAGCGCTCCAGAGCCATGGTAACTCTTTCGAATAGTGTTGCCCAAATTCAGTCTTGGTCTTGCAGTCTTGGTCTTGTTCTTGCGTTTTTGCAAGACCAAGACCAAGAACAAGACCCCGTATTTTTAGCAAGACCAAGACCAAGACTGACCGTGCAAGACTTGAGCAAGAACAAGACATAGCCTGCAAGACTCTTGCGTCTTGCAGCTAGGACTTAGCGCTATTTCACTGAGTAGTTAGGTGTAACAGTTCGGTGTATAGGTAGGTACGCTTAGGAATTCTATGAGACGCAAAAAACTGTATCAAAGAATATGAAAAACTGGACCTATGCGCATTACGACTAATACCATAAACATAGCGAATAAAAAAATATCTATTAAAATCAAACTGAGTGCATGCATAGTTATGTTTTAACCATCGGCACTTTGATAATGCGGCATCAAAGGTTTTGTACTTACTTCTCAAAGAAATTTGCCGCTTTTCGGAAGTACATGGCCTTATGATACACGCACCGGCGGCTTCTTTTGAAATCTAAAACAATCGTTGCCGCCACGCCGAAATCATAACATTTGTGACACTATTTGATTGCCGCCATAGGGCGTAGGTATACTCATGCAAAATAATTTCGAATTTTTTTAAGAGTACCTACAGGTGTTCCAAAGAATAAATAAGTTTCAGAGTGCTTAGAATAAAAATGAATACATTATACTGATCACGCAAGTAGTATTATGATTAGGATAAAATGGTAAGGATAGGTAGTAGATGTCATATTAATTCATTCTAGTAAGTATATATTATAATATTGATTACTTATATGGTTTTAAACTAATTACTTAGGTACTATTATTGTACATTTAGTCATTATATTTCTTAAGTTTTTACAAGAAAAAATAGCAAAAAAGTGTTCAAATATAACCCGTTTAATAAATATTGTAGCCACTTTTAAATATACTTGAAACGTGTAAAAAAATTCTACAAAACTAATAAAATTATATAAAAAGCGTAGGTACTTACCTACTAATAAAATAAAAAGCCTGCGATAAGAGTTTTATATTACTTACCAGCCCGAATATCTCTGAGAGAGATGATGAGAGTAAGTATTTACTAGCTGTGCCCGCGACTTCGTCCACGAGGAATAGTAACTTTGGGGGTATAGTGACGTTCAGGACTTATTTATTTATTTTAAAACTTCTGTCATCAAACATACAAACGAACTCTTCAGCTTTATAATATTAGTATAGATGTACGCCAAAACATTCACTTATATGTAAAGAATAGTGATTGGCACTAATTCTATTTTATTCACGCGTCGCGTCTGTACAAGTAGGTAATATTTAGTGTGTGTTTGTACGCCGCACGCGGCATTGTTTGATTTGCGGCGGCATCCTTTTCATAGAGCCGGCACGTGGCGAGGCGGCGCGGTAGAAAGCAAGGAAACGTACTATAAATAAAGGAATTATTTTAATTCCAGTCATTTCCAATTGAGCTGTGCTTCGAGTCTAACTTAATAATTGTTTTTACTAATTCTCGTTGTTTTCTAAAAACGTATCACGTGTACAATTTAATATGAGTGACGAAGATTCAAATTATTCTAGTCCGAGTAACGAGAGTTTGAGTCACAGATCTAAAAGACCCAAAAGCAAATTTGAGGAGTTTTTCGAAATAATTCATGCATCCCAAACTGCCTTCTGTAAATTGTGCCAACATAAAAAGATTGAAATAAAATGAAAAAGAATGTAAGCTTATAAATCATAAATGTTTATTAAGAAACAGTTACTTCCATGGAAAACGACATATAGGTCAGTTGATTTTTCGAATTTCTTATCAAATCTTCAGTTATTTATTAATCTGCTTGATCTTTACTATGGCTATGTTAATTCAAGCTCACAATGTTCCAATTCTAATACGTTTTTCTAAGATTTAAAGTAAACTTTAATAAATAGTAATAGACTAATAGGTAATTGCAAGACTTGCAAGACTCTTGCTGCAAGACCAAGACCAAGACCAAGACTGGGAGCGCAAGACCAAGACCAAGACCAAGACCAGGTGTATTGGCGCAAGACCAAGACCAAGACTGGCTAAGTCTCGTCTTGTTCTTGCATTTGGGCAACACTACTTTCGAACAATTTCAACAAAAGTGTGTTGGGCTGCCAACATATTTGGCCATTCACTTTTATTTATTCCATATGAAAAACCCGCTATTTAAGTAGGTACCTACATAAACTGATTTCGTTGTAATTTCTCGTTGTCCTTGATATCAAACCGTCAAGCGTGACGGAAACACACTTGCCCCATTAGATCGGACATCAGTGCCGGTACCAGTAGCGTAGCAAGACGTGGGCGAAAAGGCCCCTCGCCCATAGCCCTTTCGCCCACACACACACACACATCATTTCAGCCGATATACGCTTACTGTTGGACTTAAGCATCCCCAAGTGTCTCCACAATGAGCGATCCTGTGCGTCTCGCATCCATCGGATTCCCGCAACCTTAACCAGGCCATCGGTCCACCACACACACACAGTCAGTCTTTTGCCTTAGCTCTTTAAGAATGATGGTTTTTTTTAATACTTGATAGGCTACGTTTGAAATAGTGTTCACTTGATGTCAAGCAACGAAATGGTCGAACACTGTGTGGCAATTGCAACAGTCGCTGTCTTGTATTCGAATTTATGAAAGACTAGCTTTTACCCGCTGCTCCGCCCGCGTATTTAAAATAGTATGTCACTCAGGAATAAAGCAGCTTTCGATTGGTGAAAAAATTTTAGCAATCGTACAAATACTTCCAGTGATTACTTCCTACAAACAAAAAAACAAACTTCTTTATATTATTAATGTAGATAGGCTGACGTTTGACCACTATTTCACTTGATGGTAAGCGACGAAGTGATCGAACACTGGATTGTGACAGTCGCGGTCTCGTATCCGAATTTATGAAAGAAAAAGGCCTCGCTGGTGCGTCTTCACCCTTGTCTAAATTAGGCCACGTTACGCCTCTGGCTGGTACCACCGGTGCAGAGATACTCCGAGCGAGCACTGCATTCATCACGTTGACGGCAGCGCATATGTTACGCTGGCTATCTGGACGATGTCCCATTACCTTCCAGGTTTATTAAACTGTCGCGTTCTGTCTTCCACGTTAGGAATATTTCGCAGTACTGTATATAAGGAAAGAGTGTTGCGTTTTAAGTCTTATTTATATATTATATAAAAATGAATCCCTATTTCATTGGTCACGCCATTCCTCGTGAACAGCTGGACCGATTTCGCTAATTCTTTTTTTGTTTTGTTCGTTATTGTGAGGAGAAGGTTCTTATGGAAAAAATAATAATAAGGGTAGTGTAGGGTAGAGTAGAATAGGGTAGTGTAGGGTGGAGTCAGGTAGAGTAGGGTAAAGTAAGGTGGAGTAGGGAAGAGCAGGAGCGAAGCCGCCGCGAGCAAAAGCTAGTATGAGTATAAATGCTGCGGTAACATTTTCAAACGTTACAGTGGCTCTAGAACGCAAAGAAACTTATTTGGGTTTTAGTCAGTAAAAGTCTGACAAGCCCTCTCGCTTCACTCTAGAGCGGGAGAAGTCGTTTGATGATTTCGTTTATTCAAATTTAATTCTGGAATGACTTGTTCTGAAGTTGACTTGGTTTTAAGGTTCTGGAGGTAGTTGTCTGGGTTCTACATATTTTGTTCTTTTACTTGTAATTACAGTAAAAAAAAGGCTGTAACCTAATCTACATCTGCGCATAAATAAAATCATTTACGGAAAATATTTAATCAAGTACATTCTAATTTTAACTTTAATTAAGGCAAACAATAGGGTATCCTACCTTAGGGATGTCAGAACTGCAATAAAGTATCGATACGATACGAAAAAAAAATGGTTTAATCTACTTCAGTCATCTTAGGTAGGAACATTACTAGATAAATACTAATCAATAGACATCATTTTTAATAAATCAAGAACAACAATAAAAAATATTATTTATTTATTAACTGAACCAATATATGTTACATAGATATTTGATACAGACATAAGAAAAATTCTTTGATTTATGTGCTCGGCTGTAAGCCGACTTCTGTTATTGGGTACTGCGAGACAGCCAGCAGCCGTTGCAGCCAACTTAAAAGCCAACATAAGTACCAAATTAAAAAGAAGTTAAGCAGCAACTTCACCGGTGGACTTAATACCTTAGTCATTTTTAACCAGTCAACATTTGAGTGATGCGGAGAAGAATAGTTGTAGGTGAAATAGTAGAGAGAAAGAAAAGGGCAATTACAAGAAAAGATGTAATACAATTAAACAATATATACTCAAAAAAATTAATAATTATATAAACTAAGAACGCAGATACGCGGCCATAAGTTGAATACAACCATTAAACTCTGTATAATTAGTAGAATTTATACGTTTAAATTGTTACGTAATAATGAAGCTAGAATAACTTACTTTGAATTGCTAATCACGCTAACTTAATATTTATTTCTTAGCTGAGGATTGTATATTTGAATAAAAATAACATAGACATTACTTATGGGCTCGCTCACCTATTTGTTTTAGTATTGTTATATTTACTTTCTGTAATAGCACATAAAGAAAAAGAAAAGCATAGAGATCCACAAGGGGTTTTTATGACCTAAAAATTAGGAAAAAGTAGGTTGATAGCGCTTGCATTTTATTATAAAGATTTTATTTTAATATAGATTGTTTCTGAAGTATTCCATGGTGTACTTGCTTAATTTATCTAATCCGATGTATTTAATTTAATTGAACTATTATGCTATAACAATTCAGTTTAATTGAATTTAATTCATTATATAATTAAGTGTTTTAAATTTTATAGAAATCTTATTTGCAGGGCAGTAAACAATTACTAGAATAATACTTCTAGTAATTGTTTACTGCCCAGGACCCCAAAGATTGTAAATTTTGCAGTTTTGGCCAAAATTCCACCGTTTTAAGTGCTTTGATTAATTGATTTCTTGTCTTTTTGCCTTCTAATTGACATAAGTATATTATAAAAATACACTGTGACACAAATTATAAATAAAGATAAATTTCTTATTGCGTGTGCAACAACATAATATGTAATGCTGATACGCGCGATCAACCTTATTTTTTTCTAATTCTTAAGGCCAAAAAGCCCCCTTTTAGAGTCTGTCTAAAAAGTCAAACGGCTTGGGTAATTATAAGGATAAAATGAAATCTGATGTAGTCAACACTGGTTCAATAATGAAGGTTGATTAAGAGATCTTGATCATTGTTTACTAATAGAAGAACTTTATAGCAAGTATCGTATATAAGTATTTTTAAATGATTAAATATTATACAAAATTTCCAAGTCACTTGACTTTTTAGACAGACTATAGACCTCCAGCCTTTTTTATTCTGGCATCAAATATAGAACAACGAAAACAAGGTTTCGGGTACCCTCTTTAAGTAAAAGGTCTTGTCTTTCAAGAAAGACAAGTGGCCAAGAGCCACTTATGCTCTCTCGTGCCATAGCATAACAAGAATCTCAGAACCACGAAGCCTGGAGTTCTTGTGTTCACTTGCAGTTTCAGTTTATACCCCGTTAAATTTTGATCGTTTTAATCCCGTGGATGGTCGATCCGGTACATGAAACACTATGGATTTGTAAAGATAAAATTAAAAAATAAAGTACCTTTTTTTCAAAACTCGTATTAATTTATGCATGTACGAAATCAATTTCTTTAGGAAAACTTCAGCTGAGCGAGTTTAATGACCTGTATGTATTACGCAACGCCGACTATGTAATAAGATTTTTTTACGAGCATAAGAACCGTACGTTCGTATGCTCGTAATAAAATCTTATCATCAGTTTAGTAATATCGAAGGTAATCGCATGACTTATTTTTCTCTTAATAATTGTAGGACTGAATATGTAGGTAAAGGTGCTTATTAAGGGTTATGTAAATTTAGATTAGGTATTAATTATTTACTAAAACTTCACGCAACACAAAGTTACAAAGGCGGACTTGGGCTTTAAGCATTCTCTACCAGTCAACCAAGAGTGGTAAACAGAAGAGATAGCATAAAATAGAAAATATTAAATTGGTTGGGTTAGGTTAGGTTTAGGTTTTATAGAAATTAAACTTTCGATTACCGTAATTAGAGACACATTAGAAAGACAATGAGAGAGTGATCAATTTTGAATCAGTTTTTTTTTGTTTTTTTCTTTTTGTTGATAGGTGATGATTTTATTTATTTTATTTAATATTAGATTGCAATGATATCAGCTAACGTAAAAATATGAATTACTATAGCGACGTGCCTATAGTTTGATTTCTTCAAGAACGCGTTCCTGGAATCCGAGCGACGAAGGCTCGGAGCTGGATTCTTACAGTATAGGTACCGGCACGAATCTTGAGCGCTCGGCGTCAGAGTGGGGATCGCTTTGCGCATTCCATAAATTGGCGAGCCAATCGTCGTCGTTGTTAGATACATGCAGCGAGCACAGGAAACGAATAACGAGTGACGTCTATGACGCGATGGCGCGGCGAGCCAATCACTGACACTCCCCGCCCCCACGTCTCACTTCGTACCACTAAAGAGACCGAATATTTGACTTTTGCGCAACTTGAAGCCAGCGCCCAAGATCCGTGCCGGTATCTATGTCAATAAAATCATCAAATACTTAGGGTCGGTGCAACATATATTATGTAGGTTATAGAGGTCGCAGGTTTCATGCAAAATTCAACTGCATACGGTTAGACTGGATAACTTTTTGTTAAATTGATTATAATAATAGCATAGCATAGAAAAATCCTTCAAAGGCCTTCTCTTTAAGAGTCCCTCTGTTATTGGCCATCTTTCACCACGCAGGCCCGATGCGGGTTGGTGAATTTTTGGTTCTACATCGTGAGGAACATGGTTTCCTTTGAGAGCTGTGGTGATGAAATAAATTACACAAAGTAATGCGCCTTGCTGAGTTAGAACCCGCGACCTACAACTCGTAATTCTGGGTCGTTACCCCTCGGACACCACTGCTCCTGCACTGCTCAGATTGATTACTGCAACATAGATAGATATTTATATTCTTTATTGTACACCAAAAATAAAAAATACATCACGAACTTAAAATTAATAGGGTGTCACTTCACAATGGGCGGTCCTATCGCTAAAAGCGATGTTTTACAGACAACCTTTGGATGGATTTGACAGAGAAGGAGAAAACATAATATATTCATGTGTCCTAACCTAATTTTCTTTTTAATTGTTTCAGCGGAGCCGCCACCGCTGGTGAACGTGACAGTCCACGCGTCCACCATCTTGGCGCTGATCCTGTGGAACGTGGCGGGCGATGGCGGCCATCCTATCATAGACTTCACCGCGCAGTATCGCTCAGCAGCGCCTATCAACGGCTCCCTGGAGCCTTGGAGGCCTATCAGCCCCAACCATATCAGTCCTAATTCGGTAATAGAAGACGATTATAATATTAACTATAAGATCTGTTGAAGACAGTGGCTTAAGATTCTACGAATTAATCGTTGCAATTATGATCAAACCGGGTTTGTTGTGGCAGGAGTGGGATATCCAATATGGACGCCCAGACCGCGTCTCGAGGAGGCAGTCTGTGTAGTGCCGGACTCCTACCGGCTAAAACCACACTCCTGCCATCCGAAAGGTCGTACCTACTGGTTACGCTGGGTAGTTTTCAAGGGCTGTAGGATTTATTGGCTTTCAGTAGATATTTTTAAAATTATATTAAATAATAAATCAAACCAGGTTAAACATCGAATACTTGACCTACAGTTACATAGAAGGAGAAACTGACTGACATATCACAAAGCACAGCCAAATTTTGCATAAGGTTTCCTTTTATGATGTAGGTAAGCACAAAGAGAGGATTTTCCAAAATTCACCCCCTAAGGGCGTATTCAGATGACACGCGCCGATCACGCGCAGCACCCGCGCACGCGTTGTGCCCGCCTTAACCCCGCACACGCGCTGCGTCCGCCCCGCGTACGCCTCGCGCCCACTTATACTACTAGTGGCTGGACTCCTTCGTTCACTAGGCATTTAACCCTAGCGCGGGCGCAAAACGTACGCGGGGAGGGTGCAGAGCGCGGGCAGGGCGAGCGCAGGGTTGGCGCGAGGCGGGCGCGGGGCGTGCGCTTGGCGTGCGCGTGTAGACCTCGTTAAATGCAATTTGAGATCTATTGATGATGATTATAAGACTCAAATTATTATTTAATAAATTTCAATGCGAGCTGGACGCGGGTGGCGTGCGCTGAGCGTGCGCGTGTCGTGTGAACGCGCCCTAAGGCGATAAAACGGGGGTCCAAACTTTATACGGAGAAACCTATTTGCATGCGGGCAAAGCCGCTGGCAGAGGCTAGCCGTTTATGAATTTCATAATAAATAATAAAATATTTGATTATAATAAAGCTTCCCAACAATTGACCTAGCTATATTTTGTCGAATGCTTGTTAAGATTGGAAGTTGAAATCATATTTTTCTTACTCCTCTTCTGTTCTTTTCTGATTAATATTGTTGTGATATTCAAGACTGTGGAAAGTTTCAACTCTTCGAGACTTTGCAAGGCAAGTTTCATGGACTAAGCGTTTAAATCACAAAGTTATAAGCTTGTTATGTCAGCAAAAATACATAGTCACCGGGCCATCCAGGTGACTGAGGGGTTGTTTTGCATTTACACAGCTGTTTGCTGGTTCTATATCCGCTATGATCTGCGGTGACCTGTATTATACTTAGTGACGGTGGTGTCCAACTTGAGACCTTTTTAAATATTTTTGGGAAAAATATAAGATGGGGTAAAAACTATTGGAATCCATTCAGTTGCTGATTCTGAACAAACTGTTTTCAGGTTTCGCTAAACTAAAAATAATCCTAACTAATCTTAACTAATATTATAAATGTGGATGTTTGGATGTTTGTTACTTAATCACGCAAAAACGGCTGAACGGATTTGGATGAAATTTGGCATGCAGACAGCCTTTGACATGGAAAAGAACATAGGCTACCTTTTATCCCAATTCCTTAAGTACCTAATGCCACGCGGGCGAAGCCGCGGGCAAAAGCTAGTGTTGTATATATCCAAAAAGAGAAGTTAATACGATAGAAGCTGATATATAGAAAAGACTGTTTTAATATTTTCTTTTTAATAACTTTCCAGCGGCAAGTAGACGTGTACCATTTAGACACGAACGCGTCCTACTGGTTCAGGGTGTGGGCGACCAATGTCATGGGGCCGGGGCCGCCAGTCGAAGTGCTTGCTACGACGCTGTACAGTGATCAGGAGGCTGGTAAGGAATTAGTACTGTTCTGTAATTTTAACATGATGTCTGGCAGATTTGATGCGGCCTACCCAAATGCCCTTTTTTTGTTATTGTTCGTCAAGTCGTTGAGCTCCCAATAAATAAATGCTTGCACTGACTGGACAGTTCCACTCAAATCTGTGTGGTTCTTTCTTCAAAAGACCATCTAAGAGACCAACATCGACTTTAAAAGAGACTTTGACCCCTGAGTTTGTTTCGGTGTTTCTTCACAGGGTAGTCAGCTAGGTAACCCCGGCCTCATCTAGTTTAAACGGACCGAAAAAAATAATTGATGTGTAAAAGTGTTTTTTTTTTAAACCTATTTTCAAAATAAATATCATTTATTATTCTTTAGTAAAATATGTAAGTGACTTAAATGAAGTGAGGCATGAGTGCGAATTCTCAACTCAAACTCAATATATTTTTATTTTACATAGACCTACATGGGCACTAACAAAAGTTCAGAAACTAGTACATGGTTTCAAGACATTATTACCTCGTAAATGTGTCGATCGCGTTAACGTAAAAAAATCTACAAGCTCTCTGGTCTCATTTGATCATATTTTGTCATTGAAAATGTCTTGGGCTACTGGTTACTGTGCTCTTCGAAAATTTGATCACAATGTCTTGTAATCTGACATTGACATTGAAATGATTATTTTGGCTTGCCGCAATTGGTGCCCAACAATGTAGTCCCAAGTTGGGCGCCCATATTTCAAAGTAGTAGGCACTTCTTCCATTCATATCACTTGATAACGTTGTCCAAACCTGGTTGATGCTACGCTCTTTATGCGAGCATGCCGCCTTTCTACACATAATGAGTAACTGACAAAATGTTTTGTGATTGGGATCACGTGCCAGTTGCCACTACTAGCAATCAATAAAGGGATCCCACGTTGGGTACAATTTTTTTTTTTGCGTTTTCATAATTCGTGTTAGGTTGCAAGTTCACTATCAGTTTCGATTAAAAATGTTTGACAGTTATTGACATTTTATACTAAATATGTAAACGTTATGTATGTATAAAATTGCTTATCAAATTGGCGCCCAACAAGATAGCCCCACGATGGGCGCCAATAGTCCCACGATGGGCGCCAATATCTGTGTCTAAATTTCATTCTGGTTGCATGAAGTTTGACTAAAGGATCTTAGTCACGAGTAACCTCTGGCAACTTTGTTTATAATCATGTCTTCAAACATGTACCTACAGGGTTATTTGTGCAACCCTGCTGTAGCAGCACCAACTGTATTCAAGAATCACTTGCTAACTTAAAATTTTCTGCCCACAAAAATCGTACTAGAAATCGCCAGACTTCATTTTCTTTACAGTCCTAATTCAAATGTTACTTGTGGTACCATTCCAGAGCTGTACAAGCACTTCTTCTCGGGAGCGGAGCAGTTCGACACGCGCACTTGGGTGGCGGCGGTGTGCGTGGTGATGGGCACGCTGGTGGTGCTGGCGGCCGGCACGTGCTGCGTGCTGTGCCGCGAGTGGCGGCGCCACGGTGAGCCCGCGCCCTAGCACAAGCCGCTGCCGCGCCTCTACTTCATGTGGGGCTAGCGCGACCACTCAGCATGCCAACGTGACCGGTTCACTCTAAGAGGAGTCATTCAATTTTAGAATGTTTGAACGATTGAACAATTTAAAGAACTATGCCCTATTCGCGTTAAAAATAGAAATTTAAAGAAGCCTTTAACAGTCGGTTCAACCGATTTTAACTTCTATTTCGTAAGCATAAGGATGGCATTAAAAGCAAAAAAGTGGTTACAATATCAACTATTTACTGCAACCGCCATTAATTTTTCATGCTACCAACGTAATAAAAGTCAAATTTGGTTGAACGGACAGTAATAAAAGGTTTTCATAAATGTCTAATGTTATTTCGAATAGAGAATAGTCCGCTTTATCGAACAGCTTTTGATAGTTTGACCGAAAATACGGTCAGAGAACTAATTAAATACGTTTAAAATGACATTGATCATTATAACACTACTCTTCTAACTGTTCAAGCAAATGTCTGTTCATTTGTTTCAACAGTTTTGATAGAATGATCGGTCATTGATCAAGACTATTTTCAAAATTTCTTGATCGTTTATTCCAAAATATTGTTTGGTAATTGATCAAATGTGAGTTCGCTCGTTTTAAACGTTTGATGGCGAATCTTCCATCATCAGGTTTAAGTTCAATCGCTCAAATTATTCGACTGACGATAACTCGACGAGTTTAGCGCTCAAATTAGTTAAAATTTTCATTCCATTGATAAAATTAAATTGAACATTAGATTAGATATTATTAGTCACTGATCGGTCACGCGAGCATAGCAATTTGAGTCGATCCTTCGATTTAATCACAGTTCAAAATCGATCGATACTAGCAATAATTAAAAATTAATCATGTTTAGTATTTATTATGTAAGCTTCATGAAAGTATCCAGTATTGATGAACAATAATTATGTTAAGTGAATTGGTGAGATGATCAATTATAGGGCGAAGGATATTTAAATCTAGAAGAGTAGGGATACGTTCAATAATTTAATAAATATTATATTTATAAGAACTCCATTCGACGGTCGAAATCGTCACATATCGAACGAAGTTCGAATTTTAAACTTTTAATTTTTATAGAATTAAAATCATTCCTATTGTTGCAATAATTGAAACGCTTACACTTTAATAAGAACGTAATAAAAATATATTAATAATAATTCTTAGATCTTTCAAAGCACAATTTTTACAATTTTCGACACACTGCTTGGAATTTAAAATAATTATTAAAGAATATTATAAAAAAAATAAAAGTATAATATTAGTGCCAATTTATTAATAAATAATAAACAATAATCTTCCAAATTAAATAATTAATGAAATAGTTTAGATTTGTATAAAATAAACAAATGGTACAAAAATATACATTTTTAAGCGTTCACTAGAGTTTCTACGCTACGCGATTGGTGCTATGCATAATTACTTATTATTAAAATTATTATATAAAACTATAAAACCAAAAAAGCAATGGATAGAATCTCGCTCTAAGTAGTTACCTATGTGCTGTAATATTGCTGGGGATTAAATATAATGTAGCTATTACATTAGGTAGGTTGTTGGAAAGTGGACCCAGTATTTTGTGGACGGTCATAGACTTATTAAATTGGGAAATAGTATAAATTATTATTATGCAAATAGATTTTTAAATAACGCTTTTATACGAAAAAAATTTCGTCAATTTAAACTAGATTTAGAGACTGTTTTCTAACTGACTACCCTGAGAAGAAACTCCGAAATAAACTCAGTGGTCATATCCGTATTCTCATCAAGCACTGTATAAATGCACAAAACGACACTTGAATAAAATATTGAATGGAAATCAAATCAAAATGAACTATTGGTTTCATCTATTTCAATCATTTTTGTCTTATAAAAATGGCCCCAAAAGGCAACTTATCCAGAATTAATAAATTAAAAAAAATACATTCAGCCGAACATAGCAGCTCCTTCTTTTTGAAGTCGGTTAAAAATAATAAAATAAAACAAGTGAATATACTGGGATACTTTCCAATGAACATTAGCATACGGACCAATATCTACAGGACGTCAATTATAACAATAGAACTATTTATTCTATTAGCTGAATTCCAGTTTCTGATGTAAACATCGTATGAGCATTGCTCTTCAACTATTTTCATGTATTCAGTTTAATTTTACGGCATTCTTGATGAAAGGCTGTGTTAACATCACATAAGTTACAATAAAAAACTATATCACGCTTTAAATAAAACATTTTTGCAATAATAAAATAGCTTTAAAAAATTAAAAGACAAAAAAAATCTGCAAATAAATATTATTCTCAGGTTACATTCATTCAATTAAAAAATAAAGCAATTTACTTAGTTCGATATATTTCATTATATAAAAACATAATAATTGATATTACATTCTTTTAATAAATGATATTCAAGCATAATAAGAACTCATTTACCTCGTTACAATAATATTTTTTAAATAATAAAAATATTGAAAAAAAAATCGCGCTCTTAATAAATTGATAATGAATTAATATAATTCAAAGTATAAGAGAATATATATTATTGTATATTCCGTAGGATGTAAGGCATTTGAATCTATAATAAAAGTAAGTATAATATATTTTAGTATAAAAGGCGATTAGATGTAGGAATAAAGAAAGCTTTACCGCTAAGTAGTTTACAATTTATTCTTGCCAAAACTTTTTGTTTTAGGACATGTTATAATATATTTGTGATTTTTTATACTTTTGTGATATCTATTCCAAATAATATTAATCATTCCTTGGAAATATTTGTCTTGTTTCCATTAAACTTTAATTTACAGATATTTTTTGTAACAAATTTTATAGGTATTTTTTTTATTAATTTTTACGTTAATCAAAGTTTATAGCAGTTCCAATTTTATTAATGTTTCTATTTAAATAATAATTAAAAACTTAATGAGAAATATTATCTTGCCTTATAATAATTACTAAATAATAACACCAGTTAAATTAAATATTTAGTGACTATAGCCAGTGGCGTAATAAGGGGTTGTATGGGAGCCAGGCGTACCCCAACATAAATTAAAAGTAAAAAAGACATTATAAACTGGTGTTTGC
The DNA here is from genome assembly GCA_929112965.1 of Mythimna albipuncta. Classification (NCBI taxonomy): domain Eukaryota; kingdom Metazoa; phylum Arthropoda; class Insecta; order Lepidoptera; family Noctuidae; genus Mythimna; species Mythimna albipuncta. Next base: position 21,707,060 of record OV815970.1, read on the forward strand.
GTGACTCAAAAATTATACAAATCAATATTAAGATTTGACACACGTCGAGCAAAACCCACGAATGAAAGTTTGAAATTAAAATCAGTTCAATTCCGTTCAGTCTAATTCTTTATTATTTACCTTTTTAAAAACAATCTGGAATAAATTAGCAGCTACGGTTAGAACCTATACACGACATCAGGGTTTAGTATTGCATCTATTTTGTACAATTCTAGCCCCAAACATGAGAGTCACCGGGTCATAGCCCTGCTTAATCTATCAACATGTCGAGATCATTTCGGGAACGCTGCCGTTCACATTTTTTCTTTTTGTACTTACGTAAAATTTGTGCATTTTGACTAAAAACCTATCATGTAAATTTTAACTAAATAGTATTGTAGTTGTTTTTCTAACTACTTTAAAACACATAAATATTCATAACTTATGTACATAAATATTCATATATATTTAACTTATTATTCTTATTAATAAAAATGAAACTACATGTTTACATGTTTACAATAAGGAAGGGCCCGATGAATTTGCCTCGGTTTACGCCACTGACTAATGCCACTGAATACCAATATAAATATAATATACTTGCACTATATCTTGTGATGACTTCAGGACCACTATATCTATATTGTAGGACCACTACTACTAATCTATAGGACCACTTTTATAATCTACTGCTTGTAAGTATAAACAACTACAGTAGTCGCTTAGGTAGGCTTCGATAGAAATTTTACAACGCTATCAATTTAACAATGTATCGCATAAAATGCACAATAATATTAAAACTAAGCACTATAAACTTATAAATTAAATAACAGAATAACATGAAGTCCATAAATGTTAACTTTAGAAGGGAACAGAATACAGAACTGTTTTGAAAATAAATTCGATATTTTCTGGGTAGAACAAACATAAATAACAATTTAATTAACGTAGTAACTATAATATCAGTTCCTAAAAATATGAATAAGGCGGTAGAAATATAGCTATTTTTAGTTTCAATAATATTTCGATATTCAATTTCAGTATGTTTTAAATTGACAACTCGTTTTTAAGATTGTACGATTTTCCTTCTGTGAGTGAAATGACGTTATTTTTATAACTAGACCTATTATGAAACAGAGTTCATTTTGTATCATCGCACAACGTTACTCGATTTAACGCCGAAGCAATATCGTTATTTACCTATATATTTATATCATAATGACTGCTTGTGCGATACAAATGTGCCCTGTTTGAAATGTCGTAACTACTGATAAAGCAATAACATTAGAGCCCTAATGCCGACTTACAACTTGCTTACTAACAATAGTTATTAGATTTTTGAGATTTTAGACGATCTTTTAATCAAGAAAGTGGCTTGGCATAGCGCTCAAGTGCATTATACTATGCAAAGACGAATTTCATATAAATTATAAACAAACCCTTTCCTCCACAATTACAGTCGCCGTATCAAATATGAAATTCGTCTGTAACAGCAAAACTTGTCAACTATAACTGCATCACTTCGATTTTGCTGTCATAAAGTAGTCATTAGAAAATCGCTCTCAAGTCTATGCTGATAAAGACGAAAACCGAGCGAATTTCCACTCTTCGATCTATCCGCATGACTTTTGCATAATCTTTTAATAATGAAGAACGCCAGTATCTGCCAATTTTTTATTCATTCGAGATTTTTTTCTTCTTTCCCCTCTATCGCACTCGCTTGGAACGCACGCTTGGACTGCGGGCCGCACACTAACAAACAAACACACACACATTCGGTGACGGTATGTATACTAACTATCCCCGACCTGTTCTTGACCCTAAAGACTACGTCGAGGATCAAGACGTGATGGAACTAGTGCCTAACATAATCCTGAACCCTGGTTTTATGGAGATGGACCCGATCCGGGCGCGCGAGCCGCTGGCGTCGTCCATCATCAGGTCTGCGGAGTGTCCCGGCCCCGGGAAGCCGAGGCGTGTTTGATTCTCGTCAATACTTAACCTTAGGATATTCTATCGCACCGATTCCGGCCTCTTGTCATGATCGTGGGCCTCTCACGACAGAACTGTGGTGCTCGACAGAAGCGTTAAAGTGTGGACTACTTCTAACGATGCATTGAATGAGAGAAATACATCGCCACAAATATCGACTGTGGACTGACAGTAACGTTGTCATTTTTATTAGAAACAATGATGTTTTAAAAATGTCGCTAACATTAGATTCAGATGCATTTGAAAAAAATAGAAAAGAGTTTGTCTCATTCAAAGAAAAGCTCAATTTACTGCTTCGATGACGCTTTCATTCCCATCACAGTGTCTGTAATACCAAAATGTATTTACATTTTGGTTGGAGAGGAGTTCGTTTTTAAAGTATCGCTGAACGGTATACCTACTTGACTTTGAATAATCAACAGAATCAGTGCAATCATCTCTAGTCATTTGCGCAATATATAAATTAAAAATACCAAAGAGAAGTTACCCCAGCTTCAAAGTTAGTAAATGTATGCTGGGTCTCCAGTGATATTTGAAAACGACTCCCAAACGCTAGGGTAAAGATGGACATATCAAAACGCATGAGTTTCGTTTCATTAGCCAATCGGAGCGATAGGGTAGCCGGGTTATATAGTGCGCTCAAGTTTCTCAAAAGTTGTGAGTGAATCCTTTGCTTATAAATAATACCCTTGTACAATTCCCGTAGACTCTAATGTATATTTGTAAATCTGCATGTCAATTATAAATGTTAAACTGCACACTAAAGTGTTTGAGTGACTACTGTCAATGTCATTTTTGACAGCTGTCAAAAGTGATAAATAAGATTTTTTTCTTTTGATTTCTTTACTTTTTTAAATGTCTGTGAAATGTAGTAAAGTTATCCCTTGAAGAATGTATATGAAAAAATTTATGATTTATTCAACTTTAGAGAAACGGAGACGCCAAGTAAAGCAAAATAATAAGCTTATAACTAATCACTGAGAGAGATCATTAATTCTAGTTTTGTAAGCGTTTCGTGTTTAACCGTAGTGGTGGTTGCCATATACAAATAAGAATTACGTAGTGTTCGCTATAATATTGTACACATTTGTTTGTAAGAACTGATGCTTGCATTTACTTTTTATACATTTACACGAATTCGCCGTAAGTCTGACACGGACGCTTTATTTGATATTGTAGTTTATTAGAGTGGTAACATTAAACCGCTTAGTTCTATGAGCTACAGATTATAGCATTTTAAGAACGAATGGCTATAGGTTTTATTCTGAAAAGATTGAAAGTTAGAAGAATGGTTATTTAGCTATAATACTGTAGCTTACCGATAGACCAAGCTCTAATGTTTTGCAATTACGTCACCAGTATTTTGTTACCGTTCTTCTAAAATAATCTCCTTTCTGGCAACCCCAAATTCTGATTGGAACTTTTTTAGGAAACATATTGCTTAACGTTCAATATTGTTAATGTTGCTAGCTATAGTGATAGTATATTTTTAATTATATATATTTTGCTATATTTTAGATGATATTTTTATAACGAGGATCTCATGTATTTAAGACACTTAACATTTTAATATTGAAAAAGAAAAGTCGGTTTATTTTCAAAGTTTTTGTGATTTCGAACGCTGTGATTATTATGTTTTCCGTGTAATTGAGTTTTTTGTAATTAAGGTAAGGGTTAAGTGTATATATTTTGATATATATCGTATGGAGACTGGTGCAATGGTATTGAGTAATAAGTATAATTAGACTATGTAGTGGCGTAACGTAAGCTTGGATCGCCCAGTGTAGCGTAGCTAAGGTACACTGCTTGTTGAAGATTTATAATAAATGACAATATGGTAGTGGTTGTATATTATCTGTGTTATGTCCTGTGACACTTAAGGCAATGATGCGAAAGACTATCCCGCTTTGTAAGTACCATCAGTGACGTTGCAGTTTCAGTTTGACGTTTAATATCTGACAGCTGTCAAAAAAATAACGGTACCTATTTTTCAAATTTGATTTCTAAAAACGAGATTCTCGCCACGAGTGTCTTGGTTAGCACGTGTGTTTTGAGAATTTTAACGTTTTCCGAGTGATTGTTGTAACTCTTGTGACTTGTTTTTGTACAATTGTGCTGTCCTTGTGTTCGTAAACAGGTTTGTTGTGCTGTTGTTCTCATCCTTTTAAGGTCTAAGTAAAGTTTTATCCACGATGGATAAAAACAAACCTCCAGATCCTGACCCCCCTGACATCCAATCCTCTCCAAATGTCCTTTCCCAAAACCCATTGTCGCAATTTGCCGATGTAGTCTGTAGCATTACAGACATGGATGTGTCCCCGATTTCACGTAAACGCGCCAACGAAGAAATAAACCCCACTCCTACTCCACCAAGCAAACAAATTAAGAGCCAAATAGGTCGTACAAAGTACTCTGCAGCGGATAAAGGTCCATATATCGTGCATGTTTCTCGACTGGAAACTTCTCCGAACTCGGGCACCACACTACACCCTGTGAACTTTGGAAAGTTTCTAATATCCAATAAAATTTCAAATATTCGTCGGGACGGAGTTAACAAAGTTGGCCGAAACCGTGTTTCGGTGGAATTTACTTCCCCCCAGGACGCAAATGCGTTTCTATCTAATAACCTTTTGCCTAAACATGGCTACTCAGCATCCATCCCTACATTCAACATCACTAGGATGGGTGTTATTTCTGGAGTCCCTACTGACATCTCTGAGGATGAAGCTATAACTTTCTTGTCTGTGCCTTCTGGTTGCGGGCAAATCCTCAAGGTTCGACGCATTAATAGGAAAATACGCAATGACGGTGCTATAGAATGGAAACCCACAGAAACTTGTGTCATCACTTTCGATGGCCAAGTGCTACCACCAAGAGTATTCTGCTGCTATACATCTCTTCCAGTTAGCCAATACATTTATCCTACGATCCAGTGTCGCAAGTGCTGTAGATTCGGACATGTGGCCAACCTGTGTAGGTCGAAACCACGCTGCAGTAAATGTGGCCACGATCACCCCGGTGATGGTTGCAGCATTTCTGAAGGCGAGGCTTTCTGTATACTCTGCTCGGGGAACCACTTCGCCAACAGCGGGTCATGCCCTGAGCATGGTAGGCAGAAGGCTATCAAGACCATTATGGCTGAGAAGTCGATTCCATATGTGGAGGCTAGCAAAATGGTTCCAATACCATCTCGCAACTATGCCAATGCTACTAAAACTCAGTCATACCGCAAAACTGTCACACTCAAGCCCAAAACCCATGCTCCACTTTCCCCATCTTATAACAAAATCATTCACAATGAAATTGTTAGTTCTCCCCAACCTACTCAGCCTAATGGCTGTGCACTAAACCTGAATAACACTCCATCTAATAACAATATTTCAATCATCGAACTTCTTGTAAAACTTTTACCAACTCTTATCTCTTCTCCTTCTAGCTCCCAATCACCGTCCAACGTTGCCGATCAACTTATTCAAATTCTTCTACATATTAAAAATGGCGTCCAGCCTAACATTTCTACAGTGGAATGTGAGGAGCGTGTGGCATAAGAAACACGACCTCATATTCCTCATTAATAAATATAAACCTCTAGCTTGTTCTATAGCTGAGACTTGGCTCACCCCGAGTCTTAGCTTCCGTATACCACATTACAATGTCCTCCGATGTGACAGATCCGACGGATATGGAGGGTCGGCTCTTTTTGTTAATAACCGGGTCCCACTTTCACCCTTATCTCTGCCTCCACTTACAGGCGACATGAGTATTGTATCTGGAAGAATGGAAGGCATTTCAGTATTTTCAATATATATTGCTCATCCTCATCATGACTTTTTAATTACTATAAGAAACATTCTTTCCAATGTCCAAGGCCCTGTACTAGTTATGGGTGACTTTAATTGTCACCATTATAGATGGGGTTCCGAACATTGTGATGCGTTTGGTGCAGCTCTAGTCGAGATTCTGGATGACATGAACCTTTGCGTTTTAAATAATGGTTGTCCAACACGCAGGTCTCTCCCCGGACAGCAGAAGAGTTGTGTTGACCTTACTTTTTGCTCTGCTGAACTAGCAGCTTCAATCCATTGGGAATGTACAGCCTTGTCGCATGGTAGTGATCATTACCCCATTGTCATTTCTTTAATCAACAGGACTTACTTAGAAAAAACTTCTCCTCCACTTTTGAAGTACAACTTGACCAAACCAGATTGGTCAAAGTTTGCATCATTACTGGAGCAGAAAATCGAAATTCTCCCAAATTTAAATTCTAATTTATCTCATCCCTCTGATCACCTCCATGCCAAGAGTTGCTATGAAGGTTTTGTGGAAGCAGTCATCTCTAGTGCAGATTCTTGTTTTCCTTTAAAAAATAGTGCTCGAAACAAGATCCCTTCACCTCCATGGTGGGACCAAGAATGCACTTCAGCGATTAAACTGAGGAATGAGGCTGAAACCCACTATAATAGGGAAATGACCACCCAAAACCTGATGACTTATATGCAAGTCTGTGCACGATCCAGACGCCTTCTGCGTAGGAAGAAACGTGCAGGTTGGGTCAAATTCTGCACATCCCTCTCTCCCTCCACCCCAATCTCAGTTGTGTGGAAAAACATTAACAGGTTTAGATGTGGTTGTTCTCCTTCAGTATCTTCACCAATCACTAGGGAAACAGCTGAACTTTTTTTTGACAAAATAGCCCCACCCTATGTCCCACTTCCTTCCGAATGTCATAATTTACCCCCACATATTGTTTCCAATGACCCTTTTGATGGCCCGTTTACCTTTAAAGAATTGAGTGTGGTGCTCAGTCATGTCCGGGACTCGGCGCCTGGTATTGACGGCGTGCCATATTCTTTTATTTCTCACTCTAGTAATAATGCCAAACAATATTTTTTAGATATAATTAACTTTTGTTATAATCGTGGTTGGGTCCCAGATCAATGGAAGCTACAAGTTATCATTCCCCTTTTGAAACCAGGCAAACATGTTGATGATCCGAACGGCCTTAGACCTATTGCTCTGTCTTCAGTCCTAGCCAAACTAATGGAACACCTTATTAAAAACCGGTTGGAGTGGATAGTCGAATCCAGAGATTTACTGCCGAACTTCCAATTTGGTTTCAGGAAAGGACTTGGCACAATGGACAGTGTAGGTATTCTAATTACAGACATCCGCCTAGCATTCTCCAAAAACGAGTCTGTGGTTGCAGCCTTTCTTGACATTTCCTCTGCATATGACAATGTTCTTCTTCCCGTCCTCAGGCAAAAACTGCACCAGCTGAGCATCCCGGTCAAGATGATTGAATGCATATGTGCACTACTGAACTGTCGCTCGTTGGTTCTGAGAGTCCAGGGAGAGGACTTTGATAAAAGGCAGACTTGGAGAGGCCTCCCACAGGGCTTCGTCCTCAGTCCAATCCTCTACAACTTGTACACAGCTGACATTGACTCCTCTTTAAACAACAACTGTCACATTTTACAGTACGCGGACGACTTAGTCATTTACGTGTCAGACTCCTCCATCACTGACGCTGCATCGTCTCTATGCCTCTCTCTGGACTCTCTAAATCAATGGCTTCTAAACCACGGCTTATCATTATCTGCACCAAAAAGTTCGGCAGTGATCTTTTCCCGCAAAAGAACCATCCCTTCCATCTCAGTGGCCATTTCAGATCAAAATATTCCGTTGTCTAGTAAGGTAAAATTTTTAGGCGTTATACTAGACTCAAAATTAACTGGAAAACATCATATAAATTACTTAATCCAAAAATGCGAACGTGTTATTTCCATACTTAAAGTCCTTGCAGGTGTATGGTGGGGCGCCCACCCCTATACCATGAAACTAGTTTACAACGCCCTAATTCGTAGTATTCTAGACTATGGTACGTTCCACCTAATTCCATGCAACAGGGGTGCTTTGGTTGGTCTCGATAAGCTCCAGTCTAAATGCCTTCGGATCATCTCTGGTTGTATGAAGTCCTCTCCCATCAACGCTTTGCAGGTCGAATGTGTCGAACCCCCCCTAGCCTTAAGACGCCAATATTTAGCCTCCCGTTTTTTATCTAGGGTAATATGTAGATCTTCACACCCTCTCATTGAAAAACTGAACGAGTTAAATTCCTTATATAGAACCTCAAACTACTGGAAAAATAAAGAAATGCCCTTAACACTGAAATTTTTTCGCACGACTCAAAATTTCGAATACCCACTTGCTCAATATCCCAAACTACCCCTTTTTAATTTCGACTATGAAGTTTTATGTTTCACTCCCAAAATTTTTTACAATATTGGTATATCCAAAAATAGTCCCTCGGCGAATTCGGTCTTCAATGCGAAGGTGGGAGAACGATGGAATGGTTTTCAAAAGTTTTACACTGATGCTTCTAAATTTTCTGACTCTAGTCATACTGGAGCGGCAGTATACTACCAAAGCTCCAGTATTATTTTACAATTTAAATGTCCTAAGGAGTCCTCTGTGTTCACAGGCGAATGTGTGGCTCTATTAGAAGCTTGCCTTTTTATAGAGTCACACCATAATATCGACAAAGCCGTAATATTCACAGACTCTCTTAGCTGTCTTCAGGCCCTAACCCAGAATCCCTTTAGAAGTAAATTACACAGCTCACTACTCCTTAAAATTAAGAGATCCCTGCTATCAAGCACCAATAGTCAAAAAGAAGTTCAACTAGTTTGGATACCTAGCCACTGTGGCATCAAGGGCAATGAACGTGCTGATGCCTTGGCCAAAGATGCTTGTTCATCAACTGCAGCTGATCTATCACACAACTTTATTCAGGGGTATGACTTGCTGAACCTGCCAAAAGCAAGTCTTCAATGTGCATGGCAGGAGCAGTGGGATACCTCTGGTAAAAAAAAGGGTAAATTCTACTATGCAGTCCAACCAACCATAACATCAAAACCTTGGTTCTTCACATTCAAAAAAATGTCCAAACCTGTTATCTCCGTCCTTTGCAGAATCCGCCTGGGTTTCTGTTGTACACCTGTTTTTTTGGAAAAAATTCGAGTCCGCGATTCCTCCTTATGCGAATGCGGTTTGGAGGAGGGCACACTAGACCACATATTTTTCCAATGCACAAATAATATTCCACCTTTAGACTTATATAGCCGTCTCCCGAAATTTAAAATTCCTCTCCCAATCAATGTCCCCGCCCTCCTAACTTATCCCTCCCCAGAACTACTTGTGGCGCTGATGAGTTTCATCCGTCACAATAATATCAAATTATGAGTCCCGACTTCTGTGTAATTGTGGTTACGTGTATATATTTAATGTTTTAACAATTATAATATTTATGTATTTTTATTTTTTTGTTTGTTTCAGTCCAGTACTAACTCATCGAGTTCAACTGTATCAATCGATGATTTTTATGCATTCATACAGTTCTAACATTCCGATTCCATATGTTATCATCATACACTCTTGTCAATCCAATTCACTTTTGACATTGGCAGAATAGTCGACATCGGCTCTATTTGCCATTAACAAAAAATAGAATAGAATAGAATAGATTTCTAAAAACAATATTTTGGTTTATTGTTAATGAAGAAAAGTTTTTGGCAGTGTATTTAATAATAATGATTGCAAACGTCGAATAAAAAGCTGTAAAGTTTCCGATAATTCTTACACAGTGGGATGACCAAAATTGATATAATAAAAAATAAAATACATCTTCAAACGTCCTCACGACGGGTATAATAAAATAAAATAATTTGATATTATAACATTGTTGTATAAGTGTAGAGCTGTTTATTTTTGTATACGGCCTGTATACATATCAGGGGAGCCTTAGGATGTAAAGAGATATAATTATATTAAACAGATTTTAACTTCCTTCCAATCTGTGTACTTGCACGTTTAGTCCCATTAATGAAACTAAGCCTAAAGTGAACTGTTAAAGGGACAGGTTTAAAGAAACTTTTTTTCAATAAAAATTTAAAATGTCACTTACTTGAGAACTATAAACTATAACTTAAATACAGATACGGGGTTATTTGTAATACACTAGGAACCTCTCAGAACGTTACTAACATTATAAACAATAGCTTTTGTTCTATGACTTTTAAAATTTATCATATTTTAGTTCAACAGATATTTTTACAAAAATAAAAATCTTTAAATCGTACGTTCTAAATATTACGAAGATAGTCTTCGCGAAGCAAGCGATAGTACAATAGCGGAGGGCTTGATGCGCTTGCGTCGCGTCATACAGACGTAGGTAGGTATAGCAAAATACAGAGTTAAAATGTGTTAGATAGAACAACGAAATCTTGAAGGTATGTTTTTGGTAAATGAATTATGTTTTGTAAAAAGTCATAGAACAAAAGTTGCTGTTTATGATGTTAGTAATACGGTCCTGCATGGTTGTTAGTGTTTTACGAATAACCCTGGATAAGCTCGTGACGCACAGGTATGGCACACTGAGTCTCGTAGTACCGTGCGTGATTTTGTATGAAATGAATACGTGCCTGCGTGAATTTACAAAACGCACCTACGCGCGTGATTGCGTAAAAAAACCCGCACGATGATGCAGATCTGCACTCCCGCAAGTACGTGCGTGGTGCGTGGCAATGTGATAACCGCCATAGTGTGAGACCCTTTGCGATCTAAGGCCGCGGTAACTCTTTGGAACAATCCCTCAGTCCATAGACATTATCCTAAGCGTGCAAGTAATTTTCCTTTCTTCTTAGCTCATTGCCTTTCTGTGTTCTCACTACCTTCTGTACTGTTCTTGCACTCAAATATATATTTACTGATAATACAAATCTATATCGAGAGAATTATGTGTTTGATGGAATTTGAGAACAATTGCTTTTCATTTCAATTAGACTTTTTATTGCCGCGTCGAAACAGCCTAAGTGTGTTCTTAACGCTAACGAGCAACTCGGCGATTTTATTCCTTAACAACATAAATAAGAAAAACAATACTTATAGGGTTTATAAGCGTTTAAGTATGTCATGTTATCGTGACATTGGCGTGTTGGACACATTTTCCTGACTGTTGCGGTTAAACATGTTTCTCAATTCACTTTTTGTAATAAAACTACAGTTATTATGTTAAGTGCGGATATTTTTGTATGCTTTGTTCTCAAATCCTACCTCTCATGCTACTAAACGGATATTCCTACAACGTTGTGCTCGCTTCGTAAAAATAATAGTGTGTAAGTATTTGGAGCTCCGCACACACCTCACAGTTCGTCCTAGTAATTGTAAAAGCCAAAGAAATTTTGATTTTATTAATGAAAAACTTTTTTTTTTTTTTTAAAGTCTGATTCTGGATGTAATCTTTTGATACAATTTCCTCAATAGTGCTAAATATTTTCGTCCAAAATAATGCAAAAGACAATCTAAAAAAAAGCTATCATATGACATAGTTTTGCTTTCTGGATATTGCTGGGGAAGAACATGAACTAATTTGGGCATTATAACTCCTATACATAGGCCTATTGGACCATAAATCGACAGAGCCTGGTCATGTTGAACTCGAAATTTTTAGTTTGTTTTTAGTGTATGGAAGCATTAGGCCCGGCGCCCATTATCGGCATCGGCAAGGAAAAGGATCCTCCGGCATCCCTACATGCATACATTTCCGACAGTGTGCGCTTGCATGTAGGGATGCCGGAAAATCTTTTTTGTTGCTGATGCATAATGGGCGCCGGGCCTTAGGTAGTAAGCCAAGAAAATAAGTATATTTGCGAAATGATAAATGATCTTTATTTAGCAAGTAGGTTTTATAAAAACACTTTTACACGTCAATTTTTTTTCCTCAATTAAAGCTAGATGAGGCCGGTGTTTCCTAGCTGACTACCCTGAGAAGAAACACCGAAACAAACTCAGGGGTCAAAGTCTCTTTTAAAGTCCATACAGCAAAACATGTAATGGTCAAATCATATGAGAACCATGCAGATTGAGCCTGAGATGGTCTTTTGAAGAAAGAACTACACAGTACTCCATTCAAGTCCGCCATTCCACTCTACTGAACTTAGGTTCAACTCACACCGAAAGAGCGGCGAAGGGCAGGGAAGCGCAGCGACCCGTTTACCGTTTATAGAATTCGCCAGAATTCCCGCGGCCCCGCGGGCATCCGCGCGACTCGTTCGAGTTTCTCATGCGATAATAAGTATTATAGCAATGAAAATAAAGTTAAAATTCATATGACACTGAAACTGCGCTCCGCTTCGCTGCGCTTCGACGCTCTTTTGGTGTGAGTTGACCCTTATTCATATTCATTCGTACGTTCTGTCCGGTGCGTCCGGAGCTCCAACTGACCGCCTTGTCCGTCTCGCGTATCAATGTGCTATGGTGTCAATTACGTGTATCTTGCATCTGTCTGTGTTGTTCTCGTGTCTCGTACTAGCACTCTCTCACTTTACTCTCTACTTCTAGTATTTATATGCGCGTTTGTGGTTGAATTACAGGTCTTTTTGTTATTATTATTATCTTTTTATTTTATTCATAAATAATTTACAGTTTTTTTCATTAAATACATTTAGTTAAAAATATAAAAAAATAGTTTTTCACCGATGTCGGGAGCAGGGTCCAAGCTACCGGTGGTTAGGACTCCAGAGACAGGAACCTCCTCACAATACGAGCCGTATCGAGGATTATTGCCTTCTATATCAGGCCCTTAATCCAGCCGCGCAACGACAGCTTGGGCGTCGAAGCTTTTGGCTTTAGGGCCATTGGCGGTCACGACAATCTGCGCAATGCCAGCCGAGTACCATAAGGAGTATACATTACACATGTTGACAACCTATTATTGATAGGCTCGCGCTTGACCACTATATCACCTGACCATGTTTCTTTGTTCTTTGTGTTTAAAAAGAAAGGCTGCCATTGTTTAAAATTACTATTATTGTGGTGGAAAAACTATTTCCCAGCCGCAAACATAAGAAATAGGTAGGAAAACATATTTATCTTAAATGAGTTTTACAAAGGTCTGTAATTGTACCACAAACCGCAAGAAACACAAGTGTGCGCACAGTCTTACTCCATGATCTTCCTTTCAAAGTAAATTTATAATAAAAAAAAAGAATTCATATTTTTGTATCGAAGACGGTATTCAATTATTTACAACATGAATGTGTTGTGAGACAAAATGCAAGATTTAAAATATACTACTTAAATATTTATGGTGACGAAGTTGTATGAAATAAAATAAATTGTCTTTCCTAGTCCCGTCCTAACGTGCATATAAGAGCGTGCACGCATTACAGACTAAGTAGTTTTAACTCGTGGAAATCCTAAAAAAAGAAACAAATATTAACTTTAGTATAATAATAGAGCTTTTTTTTCTGACGTCACAATTTTGCCCGACTAGACCGGAGCGAACTCGCTAAACCATCGGCTATCTTCGGCAGCGGTCGTGTGCGCAAGACATTGAAAATGTAGTGTTTCTTGTACTAGGGACTTGTCCCCTCAAAAAATAACGTAAATACTCTTTGAAATTTTTATGTTTCTAATTTTTATTTTATTTTAAAATGCATACTTACTATCATGAGCTTTAAATTGGATTATAAATATTTTACTTTTTAATTTGCGTGACAGTTTACGAAATACGCCTCTGTAATTTTTTTAATAATTGATAGACTTTTTTTTTGATAATAATTTATTGTCTCGAATTTGACTACTATCTCAACTGATGATAAGCAATGATGTGGTCGACGATGGAGAACGCTTGCCTAAAAGTAACCTATTCACTCTTGACTTAAAGACACCTAGGTTGTACTTACCGATCGTCCCATAAGCAAACATTCATACAGTCCTTTATGTACTATTTAAATCGATAATGTGATCACCTACAAAGCAATAATGCTAAGGTGCCTCCCTACTCGGACCATCTCCTTAAGGTCAACTCACACCGAAAGAGCGGCGAAGGGCAGGGAAGCGCAGCGCAGTTTCAGGGTCATATGAATCAAATCTACCTAACTCGAAAAATTCAGTCTCGTAATGTGTGTTTGCTCTCTTATCTAAAAACTACATGATGTACTATTTTTCTTCTATTCAAATCTCGATGTTCGCCAAGAGAATGACTTGAACTGAGAGGCGCCAGATAAATATGCAATAAAGTAGGTACATTGAATTTTTCCTAATATCTCTGCGTAGACCTAAAAACAAATAATGAACTGATTTCATTACCTATACTTTAAATTGGGGTTACTTTGGCTCAGAGGTATACTTTGCCCCAGGTTTATTTAGGAACAGGAGTTACTGCAGTTCTATTCATTAACGGACTTGAGTCATAGAAAAAGGTCACGGTTTTTTAAACTAAGAATATCAATAAATGTAAAAGGAACTATAACCGCTATTGCAAATTTGTCTGGCTCCTACTTTGACAAGTTGTATGTACTAATTAGAGCGGCTTGTAGTGAATCGTTGTAATTTTAGTACTGGCTGTGTTTCTGACTGGTCGTGTTCGTGGGTTTATGCAGAATTTTATGTGTGATTTTTTTTTTTTGCTAGCCTTTTCTGTCCCACTCCCGGGCAAAGACTTCCCTCCACTCCCTCGATCTATAGCGACCTCACGCTTCGTCCATCTAGCTTTGACAAAATGTGTCCAGTTCTTTATCAATTATAATTTTTTGATTAAAATAATAGAAATCAAAAGAAAAATAAAATCATTGTTCGTAAATAGTGTTAATTATCTGTTTTTGGTAACCTATTTTGTTCCACATTTCTAAAAAATCCCCGTATAGAATTCTACTCTTCCTGATGTGTTTTTCTTAACTCGAAGCCTTGATAAAAAATAAAATTAATTCACAATAAAATTCTGCATCATCTCATATCCAGCCGCGAAAAACGACATCGCCTAATGAATGCGAGTAGTTTAGTAAATAAATGGTTGTTAGACGTAAGTGTTGTCCTAGACTAGTTGTTGAACGCTAGCGTAGAGGGCACGGACGATGTTGACAAGACTGCCAAGCGACGGGGAAAGGTAAACTAGAGGAAAAACATGACTTTTGCATCAACTACCAAAATCTTGGTACAAAAGATGTACCTAACCTACTTCAGGGTTACTTTAGCCCATGAGGTATAACTTTGACCCGAACTCATTAACCAATAGATACACAGTAAACAGTTTCTCATGTTGCTATTGGTTAATAAACTTTTGCCAAAGTTTTATCCCAGGGCCAAAGTTACCCCATTTCATCTAAACTCGGCTTATGAGATTTTAGAATGAGGAAATGTGGAAATAATTGACGAATTCTGTATGTTGATGCAGTATTCATTTGTTAATCACAATTCTTGCATCAATAATCAAAATTCTTGTATGAAAGTGATATTGGTTGTGACGATTGTTACAGTTTTTTCATATTGATGCAAAAGTCGAACGTGTGCAGTGTCTTATATGAAGATGGCGCTTTGTAATTTCTTCTTCAAAAGTTTGTGTAATATTTGGCGTGTTTTACAATGAATGGTTCTTAACCCTTTAATCACTTGCGTTGAATTGGTCCGACAAGCGTTTCGCATCATATTCGCCAGGGTCGTGTTTTTATAACTGGGTACTCCCATCTCATTTAGCTCAACAATCTCCATAGGTGACAGAAGAGCTGACGAGATGGAGTATTTGGTCGTATACGTGCAATCCTGGCGGAATAATAGCGAGAGTGTTTGTCGGATATATTCGACGCAGGCGGTAAAAAATGAGGATGTTAAACGATTTGAATTGCAGGACTTTTTTAGCAAAATGATTCAGTGATAGAGTCGGTAAGGCTAAGGAAATTCACAAGCCACTGCCAAACGCTTGTACGGACAAGTCATCAACTGGTTACAATCTCCCTTATCTAAAATATTTGAATGTGAGAAGGGTACCCAATTGATGTAACTGTCTGTACCCATCTGCTTTTGTATAATTCTGTTCCTAGCTAATGTCTGCAATAGTTTTATTGCATGCCTTCTATCTTGCAAACAAGCTTGCAATTTTTATTGTAGCTTGCATGGTACACTTGATAATTTTATATTATTCTAATCGCTCGACATTTCAGTTCGGTCAATCAGACCCTTCAAAGTTTAAGACGGTTAAGTTAAACTGATTATTCTGAGCGTGTGTCTCAACTCCGTTAACCGGTCAAATCCGAATTTGATCGATTAATGGCGAAGGGTAAAACAATGCATGAGTAGAAAATAAAAATGTGATAAAATAAATGTGTTGTGGATTTCATGTTATTCTGCCTGTCTTCATTTCGTGCACTAGTAGATATAATTCTCGTACAAAAGACGTAAAACTATAATATTATAATGGTCTATTGCTAATTGCATCGATTCGTATTCTAATTGTATGAATCTTCGAGCGTTTATATGTTTGTATGTTTAAGCTAAGGATAAAAGGTGGAAGAGGTACTTTTTTACCACTTTTTTAAATTGATTTAGATGAATATTATGTTGTGATATTAAATGCAAAGATTTATTTTTATAGATGCACACACTAAAAGCCACAAGCTACAAACGATTATGTATTATTAAAAACAAAAACACGTCTTTTCTTTATACTACACGATAGAAGTGAAAACTTAATCTGAGGGCCTACTACGAGGTCATGATAAAACTCCTGGGTAGGGTTAATAATACAAAATCGTAAATGTTCGGGTAAGTTCGGCCGACTCGAGCCGATGTTACCCGAAGTAGCGTTACATAGCCGATCGTGATGGCACAATCTCATTCTACCCACAAAAGAAAGTATTCAGCGCTTAAAAAAGTTTTTTACTTTAAAAACCTATTGTAACCTTTTAACCTCTTACGTCGAATATACCCGACAAACACTCTCGCGTTTATTCGGCTTAAGTCGGACATCCACGACCAAATACTCCATCTCGTTAACTCTTCTGTCAACTATAGGGATTGAAGAGCTAAACGAGATTAAGTACTCAGTCGCGAACATACGACCCTTGCGAATAGATCACTCGTCGAATTAATCCGACGCAAGCGGTTAAGGGTGAAGATGGAATATCCTTAGCTTGACATACACAGCGTCGCCTCCGACAAGTATATATATAATCTCGAAATTTACTTTATATTAAAGTAATAATTACATTAGGTTAAGATTGCCTTTTTATATTTAAGCACGTCCAGTTGGTGAGGGCAGCGAATCATTTAGTTCTTCGCTAATTAATTATTGTTAAGTGATGTCACAGTGAATTTATATAAGCAGAACAGTGATTTATATTATGTATTGAATTAAATTAAATAATATTTTCTTTAAGAGTAAATTAATCCAAATATGGAGACTTATCAGATTGTTTTCGTGTGATTTTTGATACAAGTGAAGAAATTTTGTCATGAATGAGGCGGAATTCCTCCGAACTGCAGGCGAGGGTGTTATAAAACCGAGTCCTGCAGTAACAAATTTCCACGTGTACCAAACGACCTTTTTCAATACACTTACAAATAAATAAATAAACGAGAGTGGTGCCCAGTCTGAAAGGATACATACAATAATTTGTGGTGTGAGTGAGGTCGCGCATTTTTCCGCACTAGTGCGAAAAAAGTAAATTGCGCTTTTAAAAGCGGTAGGGATAGGATCGGGTTTTGGAGTAAGTGTATTGATATATATAGTTAATACAGATCTGTCTTCCTAAATTATCTGTTTTGTAAATATTAATTCACTGTGGCAATGTATTACCAAATATTCTTTGTTTATGCGCATTCCTATTATAAGATTAGTTATTCTGGATATTATATTCCATAGATCTGCACACGATGATATTATGTTTAAATATTCACCTACCATGTTATGTGTACGACAGTATTTACCTAAGTGATAAGGCCACTTGTCTTCATTATTATTATAAAACCGCAATAATGCTTGTAATAAACGTAATTTGTTCACTGTATTCTTTTCCAACTTTTTTCAAGTTTTCTTGCCTACTGAAATGGTCTATGGTTTATTGTTGTTTCATACATAAGTGTTTAGGAGTGTAATCGATAAGTTTTTCAGCACACTTGAAATGTCATTCATATACCTGCCACTTTTAAACTCGCAATGTAGTGTATTTCGCACTAGTGCGGGAAAATGTGGCGGTTAAGCCCGGGCCTAATCTGTTATTTTTTTATTAGGCTGGTTAGGAGCAGCGCCTACAATGGAGCGGAGTAATTTTTCACAACAATGTGTATGTTTTACTAAGTATTATGTTTATGAGTGACTTTTATTTATTAATAACGAGTGTGTTGAAAAACGTCGTTTTATACATATGTGATAGCTGTTTCTCAGCTCCAAAATACTAAAATTGTATTAAAGTGTTCTATTTTAATTGTGTTTTAATTGTATAACCGAATAAATACAGAAAATAATAATAACGAATTATTTATTATGTCATATTTATTGATCCAATATTATATAAATGTTACGAAATTGATAAAATTTAGTTTTTTTTTTATATTTTATATCATGATTTTCTAAATTGTCAAATAAATAAATACTGCTAGTTGTTTTGAAAAATAATAAATTGTTTAAAAACTACAGTGAACATTTTTACGTTTTTCATCACCATAAAATATAAGATGAAAAGGAAGGGAATTGTGAAATGGAATTTGTGACTAAATATTAAAATATTTTGTTAATTTTTGCAATTTGACTGATTCGATAAGTGGTTGAACACAAAAGTTTATGTTATTTACAAAGTAATCTAAATTACAAAAGTGCAATATGATTTTTATAGTTATTGTTTTTGTATTATTATTATATATTTTATGTTATAGTAGACGACTAAATATTTGACTCAAAAAATTGGACGAAAAAATTATAAAATCGATCAAAAATCCGACAAACGTTCTGCCATGTAAATTATTAAAGAAAAATGGGGAGTGGGGGTAGGAGTGTAAAAAGTAGCCTACGTCCTATTTTCCGACCTACCAAATATACCCAAAAACATTCAAAAAAATCGGTCAAGCCAAACTATAAATCTGTGACACGTAATTTTTATACACTACAAATTTTAATTAGTAGAAAAAAAATGAAGCTCTATCTGTAACCATTACTAGCCATATTTGTGTAGTCAAAAGTAAAAAAAAAAAACAAAATCCCAAAATTGTCTACGAAAAGTTTTCATAATTGAATCAATCATTCACAATTTCTACTAGAAAATACTACGCACAGTGTTTTTTTTTTATTTTAATCGCCTTTCATTAATTTATAATCTGTACAATATGTCCATAAATTGAGTGATATTTTGGGATATAAACAAACGCTAATAACTTTTCTGTTTATGAATATTATTTATTGAGACTTTATTTAAATAATAACAAGAACTTTTCTGTATTTGTAATAAATAAAAACTAATGGTTTATGTTAAATGTGTATAACCGTAAAGATCTTAAAATATACTTTAGAAGTGAAAATTTAAAACAAGTCAATTTAAAAACGATTAATTAAAATAGTCAATTCTTATAATATATGTGGCCAGTTTTTTTTTTAGGTGGGAAAAATCACCCAATGACATCCCCCACTCTTGGGCGGAGCGGGAGATAGTGTCAGACTTTTACTGAATAAAAACGTACTCCTGTTCCTTCTTTGCTTTTCGTACCGGGGCCGAATCAAGTGGCTTTAAGGGATGAGAGTGACTCGTAAATGAAACACGTAGTTAGTCGTTGATGTCTGAACAAGATCTGTATATTTTCTGTAAATACACCCTATTTATATTTACAATGGTACTTATGGAAGTAGTGTCTAGCCTAAGATATTTACAAACGTGCGTCGTTGTTTCTCAGACAGAGGGCGCTTGAGGTGTTGCACATTAAACGCACTGAGCGGGCTGCTTACCGCGCATGCGCGACTTAGTACACGGCGCAATCCTGTCGCGATTCTATAAATACGAGTCGCGCGCAGAGCGCGATCCTTTTCCCCGTCGAGACGTCACCGAGTGAAGATCTCCGCTGCGCGAGGCCACGTGATCCATCTGCGAGGGTGCTGAGGCTTATGCTTAACGCTTATAAGCTTATCCTATTTCTTGATTTGTCGTAAAACGTGTTGCTTCACTGTTTGTATAACAGACGTTGTCGTAAACGTGTTGCTTCACTGTTTCTTTAACAGAACATGGTTGAAAACGTGGTAATTGGTTCTGAGGTATTGGTAACTGGTATCTGGTGTGGTGGTACGGTGGTTTGTGGTTTTCTGGTAACAGGTACTGTGTCACTACATCACTCCCCCCTTAAGCGAAGCGTACGTTCGGTTTTACCGTGCGACCGGTTCTTGTGACGTAGGTGTGCTTGGGCGGTGCGCTCGATGTTGGTGCTGCGGCTGGCACGATTTGATGCTTTTGCGTTGGCGGACGTGAAGTAGGTGGTGGCAAGCGTGAGGTTGCTGAAGGTTGAGTCTCATCTTCGTTGTACAGGTGTGCAGGCTTCAATCTGTCGACTGACACGACGGCGGTACGAAGAGGTAGCTGCAATGTAAACTGCTTTCCATCTTCGCTGCGGTGTAGAATCTCGTACGGGCCATCGTAAGGTGGTGTGAGCGGTCTGCGTACGCTGTCGTTACGGAGAAACACGTGCGTACATGTTGCGAGATCCTTGTACACGAATGTGTTCGCGTTCGATGAATGTGTTCTTCTCACCGGTGACAGTGACGACATTGTTTCTGTCAGCTGACGAACGAATTCGGCGTCTTCAATATTCGGCGTTGTAGGCACGAAGAAATCAGACGGAATGCGTAGCGTTGTACCGTACGTCATTTGGGCTGGGCTGAAGGAGGTGTTTTCACGAAGTGCAGTACGTAGTCCAAGGAGTACTGTAGGTAGCTCTTCGCTCCAGCGTGTCGCGGCTGCTCTCGCCATCAATGCTGACTTAAGTGTGCGGTGCCATCTCTCCAATTGGCCATTCGCCTGAGGGTGGTATGCGGTGGTTCGAATACGAGTGACACCGAATTTCCTCATCAGCGACGTGAATAATGCAGACTCAAATTGTCTTCCTTGGTCCGTTGTTATACGTAACGGGCAACCGAATCGCGATATCCACCCGTCGTATACGGCTCTTGCGACTGTCTCGGCGCTGATGTCACGTGTAGGTATCGCTTCGGGCCACTTGGTGCAGCGGTCGATTATCGTGACGAGGTATCTGTAGTCATTAGAAGGAGGTAACTCTCCGACGATGTCGACGTGAATGTGGTCAAAACGCGCGGATTCTTGGAATTGACCAAGTGGGCTCTTCACGTGTCGTTGAACTTTGGCGCGCTGACATCCAATGCACGCCCTTGCCCATGTAGCTACGTCTTTGTTCATAGAAGGCCAGAAGAATTTATTTGCCATGATTTTTCTCGATGTTCGTACTCCGGGGTGACTTAAATCGTGTTGCGCTTTGAAGGCGGCAAAACGGTAAGTCGGTGGTAAGTATGGTCGAACATTTGTTGTAGATGTTTCGCACAGTATCGGTCGTTGAACTCCAGGCATAGTCAGTCGGGTGAAGTTGAGTTTGGGGTTGTTCAAACACGATCGTAGTTCGGAGTCGTTTTCGTATTCTTGGACGAGTTGATTGTAGTCGATAGTTGAGTTCAGTAGTTCGACTTCTTCTATTCGTGATAACGCGTCGGCCGCTTCATTCTTATCACCGTGAACGTATTGGATCTTCGTGCAAAATTGACTAATGTAGTGTAACTGTCGTTCTCTTCGTGGTGTATCGCTGCTACTTGACGTTCTTGTCAGCGCGTGAGTCAGCGGTTTGTGATCGGTGAATATTGTTACGTCACTGCCCTCTATCAGTCGTCGTAGGTGTTTAACAGCGGTGTACATTGCTAGTAATTCGCGATCGTACACGCTGTAACGTCGCTGCGTCTCACTCATAGTTTTTGAGAAGAATGCTAGTGGTTTCCAGATGTCATCAATCTTTTGCTGAAGGACGGCGCCGATACTAGTGTTCGATGCGTCGGTAAATAAATATAACGGCGCGTTAGGTATCGGATGAGTCAAAGTTGTTGCCTCAAGTATGCTTTGTCGGCATTTCTCAAAGGCTTCTTCTGCTACTTGAGACCATTGTATCTGAGTCTTGTCGTTCTTTTTGCTATTGTGTAGGTATTTGTTTAATTCATGTTGGTGTTCGGCTTGATGTGGTAAACAACTACGGTAGAAGTTGATCATACCTAGAAATCTTCTTAGTTCTTGGACTGTCTGAGGTTTCGGATAGTTGACTATGGCTTGTATTCGTTCTTGAGTGGGTTTGATTCCTTCTGATGACACTTCGTATCCGAGGAACTCGATGTTTTCCCTTTCAAACTCGCACTTGTCGATATTAAGACTGACGCCGTAGGTATTTAGGCGTTCGAGTACTTGCTCTAAGTGGCAGCGGTGTTCTTCCTTATTTCTTGAATGGACGAGCAGATCGTCGACGAAGCAGAATACGTTGTCATCTAGTCCTCGTAGTACCTCGTGCATGAATCGTTGGAAGGTTTGACCGGCGTTTCTTAAGCCGAACGTCATGCAGGTAAATTCGAAGAGTCCGAACGGTGTTATTATCGCAGTTTTCTGAGCATCTTGTTTCGAAATAGGTATCCAAAAATATGCCATTTTCAGATCTAGTTTTGAGTATATTTTCTTGCCGTGTAGTTGATATGTGAAATCTTGAATTCGTGGAATGGGGTATCGGTCTGGAACTGTGACGGCGTTGAGTCTTCTATAATCGCCACATACTCGTAGTGATCCGTCCTTTTTGTTTACGATGTGAAGTGGACTTGCCCACGGACTGTTTGACGGCTTGCATATTCCGTTCTCGATCATGCGCTCGAACTCGAGTTTTGCCGCTTTATATTTGTGGGGCGGTAGAGGGCGCGGCCGTGAGTAGATCGGCGGTCCAGTTGTCTCTATGTGGTGTGTGACGTCATGCTTGATTGGAGTTTTGAGTGTCATCGGTCGCAGTACATCTGGATATTTCTTCAGCAGGTCGTGATGAGTGTGGTCGCGGTTGATAATGTGGATCGACTCTTCTTTGCAGTTTATTTTGATGGCGTTCACGCTGAGCTCCGTTACACGGTCGATGAGTTTCCTTTGGTGCAAGTCGACTAACAGTTTATGATGTACTAGAAAGTCGGCACCCAGTATTGAAGTCTTCACGTTGGCGACAACGAAGGTCCACTTAAAGCTTCTTCGTAGGCCTAAGTTGAGCTCGAGTGTACGCTCTCCGTAGGTACGAATCTCTGTGCCGTTTGCCGCGTAAAGTTTGTAACCTGCGCTCACCGTCGGTCTTGAATATTTCTGGTTTCGTGCGGCTAGTACCGATACGTCGGCTCCTGTGTCGACAAGGAATTTTTCTTTGGTTTTGGTGTCGATTACGCATAGGCGGCGGCTTGATTGGTTTACATCGACACCCGCCACTATCGATGCACGTTCTAGTTTTCCCGCTTTGCGAAGGAACACGGCGATTCGCATTTTCGTGCTCCGTTGCCGAATCGATAGTGGTAACGGCACAGCCAGTCGGGATCGCCAGGCTTGCGGGCGTAATCCGTACGCTGTCTAGAATGCGAGCGTGAGCGGCCACGATGTGCGGAGTTTTGGCGGTAACGGCGTTGCGACGAATATTGGTGGTTGCGGAGTTCAGCAACTTCGAGTGACAATTTCTCTATTTGTTTCGTTAGCAAGTTGATCTGTAGGGCTGTCATCGCGTTTATCTGCACTTCATTGACTGCTGGGCTTGTTGATGGAGGGTTTGCCGCGGAGACTGCGGCGACTGTAGCGGGTTCAAAATGTTCCATCATTTTGTCTGCCATCGCGGCTAGCACTTCGAGGGACGACTCGGTGTTAACGGAGAGTACGGCGCGCACCTGTGTGGGCAGCTGGTTGAGCCACATAACCTTCAGCGCCTCATCAGACAGTAGCTTGCCACTGAGGTCTCTCATTTTGCGCAGCAGCTGGCTTGGTTTGTTATCGCCGAGCTCGAGGCCGCTGAGTAACTTCTGTAACTGCCGGTGGTCTGACTCCTGGTACGTTGAGATGAGTCTGTCTTTGAGCGCACTATACTTGCCGGTGCTCGGTGGGTGCAAGATGATGTCTCCGATCTGTTCTAGGTCGCTGTTGCCGAGTAGTGGGACGACGAGGTTGAATTTCTGCTCCTCACTTATCTTGCTGGCAGCGACGGCGGCTTCAAATTGTGCGAACCATAGTCGTGGGTTTTGGCGCCAAAATGGTGGTAATCTTGCTGGAAGTGAGACTGATGCTACGTCGCTTTTCATTGCTGCGCTGCCCTGACAATCGCTGAAATCCTCGGTATCGGTCTGCATGATGTGTTCAGTGTTCAGGCTTCTCGGGGTCACCACTTTAAGGGATGAGAGTGACTCGTAAATGAAACACGTAGTTAGTCGTTGATGTCTGAACAAGATCTGTATATTTTCTGTAAATACACCCTATTTATATTTACAATGGTACTTATGGAAGTAGTGTCTAGCCTAAGATATTTACAAACGTGCGTCGTTGTTTCTCAGACAGAGGGCGCTTGAGGTGTTGCACATTAAACGCACTGAGCGGGCTGCTTACCGCGCATGCGCGACTTAGTACACGGCGCAATCCTGTCGCGATTCTATAAATACGAGTCGCGCGCAGAGCGCGATCCTTTTCCCCGTCGAGACGTCACCGAGTGAAGATCTCCGCTGCGCGAGGCCACGTGATCCATCTGCGTGGGTGCTGAGGCTTATGCTTAACGCTTATAAGCTTATCCTATTTCTTGATTTGTCGTAAAACGTGTTGCTTCACTGTTTGTATAACAGACGTTGTCGTAAACGTGTTGCTTCACTGTTTCTTTAACAGAACATGGTTGAAAACGTGGTAATTGGTTCTGAGGTATTGGTAACTGGTATCTGGTGTGGTGGTACGGTGGTTTGTGGTTTTCTGGTAACAGGTACTGTGTCACTACATGGCCATTATAAAAAATTGCCAATTTTTCGAGTCAACTATTGAGTCGTCTTCAAAGCTATTAGGCAGGATTGCGTTGAGTACAGTCATACGAATTGTGATGCCCGTCGTAGTACATAATGTTAAGTACATTGTTGTAGCTGATGTTGGAGGTCATTCCCATTAAAACTACATTTTACACATTACTTTCGTTTTATTGCAACTATACTTTTCCTACAGCATTGAATTTGACAATAAAATAAAACTATTTCCTACTTAGGCCTACTGTCCGCGGGCGTGTAGCTTCATAATCGCGTATTCGTCATTACACGCTTGGTGTACGCCTGCGTGAAGATTACATACACAACTCAGGTCTAATGTTCCCGGACGCGTAGCTTCATAGCCGCGACACGACGGCGACGGCAGGACGCTGTTGTTTCGTTGACAGAGTGTTTTGTATGTACCTGAGCTTCACGCAGTACGCCAACATATAATGACGAATTATACGCATCTGTGAAGCTACGCGTTCGTGGACAGTAGGCCTTACTTAATACCTATATTTATTGTGGCACTCGGTAGACTTACCACTTCTTAGAGACTAAAAATAGATTGAAGAAGTGTGAAGTGTTATACCTACTAAGGTGCAGTTCCACTGTCATGGAGCAAGACGCAGTAGAGAGGAGCGAACCGTGAATTGGCCAATCGCAATACTTAAAATCTCTCGCAAATTAGTAGAAACAATGTTAGTGGAGGAGTGGACTTTTGAAATAAACATGCGGCCTGGAGATAGACAGAACGGAGTCGGGTTCCAAGCGGCGAGTAGGACAAATCCACTTCTCCCCGCTGTGCTTCAATGGAAACACTTGCCACTTTCACTGCTCTTCTCGGCTCCACTACGCCCAGCTCCGCTTCAGTATAAACGCACCCTAATGACCGATTTTAAATTAAGAATTTATGGTCGTAACTTTAGCCTGAAAACTTGTCAACTTAAGCTTTAAAATACGGTTCTCAATGCCCTCTCAATAATGCAAAAACCAGCCATAAATCTAATTTGCCCTTCGAGGAAAACCCTACGTGATCTAATCAAAGAACCTTCAATATTTTAACGGTGCGTGCTTGACAAGTTTAGGAACCTCACCGATCCTCATTTCTAAGTTGACAAATGATTAGATTTTACATTTACCACCAATAACTATTATATAGAGTGCGTCTGAGACGGTTCAGCGCTAATCGGCTTCTCAGTCGCGATCGGTATGTTCGAGCGTTGGCCAAGTCCGCTTCCAGGTTCTGCAAGCAAGCACAGAATCAGATATCCTCAGGTTGTGACAAACAAAAATGGAAAGAAAAAACATGTACCGAGTAAAGTGGGGTAACTTTTGCCTCGGGGTATAACTTTGGCATAAGCTTATTAACCAAAAGGAGCATGAGAATTTGTTTACTGCGTTTCTATTGGTTCATGAGTTTTGGTCAAAGTTATACCTCATGTCTAAAGTAACCTTTTTTGCAATTCGCACAAGACTTGCCAGGGCCTGCAAATATACAATTTCCTCCTTCACAATAAACTCACCCGCATGTCAGAGGTCAACCCCCTCCCCCCTGAATAATAACCCTAAATGCCTACGACAATACTTAGGCACTCTCTTCCAACTGATAGCAAATTATCTTGCTAAAAATGTACCCATAGGAATGTCAAATGAACCAAATAGTTAACGCCTCGAACTCCCGAACGCCTCCCGGCTAGTACTAGATAATGTGGCTTTATTCCTGCTAATAGCAGCAAGCAGATTCCTTCTCCGTATCGATCTATTCTTTGGAATAGCGAGCTTCATCTTTGTGACTGACCGACTTATTGACAGTTCAAAAGTAGCCTAGCTGTAAATGGTTTAAATTTTAAATACATACACCAGAAGAAAAGGTGTATGCTGAACACTTCTACTGACCCATTGATCGGGGAGCAGACACCTACAAGCGTGTGGTATGTTATGGTTATGGCTTATGTTCAAGTGCACAGTGGACCCTTCTAAACTCTAGTAGAACCTAGGCCATGCTAGGTGACGTGTAGGTGACGGATGAAGTCGAAGTGAGGCGTCACTGCGATGGTTTGATTCTGGCCAAGTCTGCTTCCAGTGCCTGCTAACAATAATTGATATGATTAGTAAAATGTATGCATAGATCCAAAATAAAAAAATCTTGAAAATGGTAGAAAGATCTCTAAGATGTGCTGCTTTATCGACTTCAAAGTAAGTGCGGTAAGGGCAAAGTTATAAAGTAATGATGTAATGGATGGTTCTAAAGATCTTGAGAGATCCTAGAAAGATTGTAAAATGGAGGTGGTAAGTAATATAGTCCAAACAAGACTGGTCACGCTGACCAGGCATCACAAGACCAGGAAACTGCTGCATGCGAGACGCACAGACCATCGCGACAGATCTTCAAGTGGCGCCTGAGAGAGGTATATACAGGTTTATTTGCAAAACACTAACAACCTAGCAGAACTCTGTTAGTAACATCATAAACTATAACTTTTGTTCTATGAGTTTTTATAAAACATAATACATTTATCACATTTCAACTCGGTATTTTGTTATACCTACCTAACGTCTGTATGACGCGACGCAAGCGCTTATGCACTCCCACCGCCCAATCCCCGCTTCCCTCCGCTATTGTACTATCGCTTGCTTCGCATAGACTTCGTAATATTTAGAACATTAATTTTTTTTATTGGAAATCCGATGAACTAAAATATGTTAAATTTTTAAAAGTCATAGAACAAAAGTTATTGTTTATGATATTAGTAACAAGGAAGGAAGTTGCCAGTGTTTTAGAAATAACCCTGCATAGTATAATATATTATGTCTAACAGCTGACATCTCTCTGCTAAAATGATAATGATCGCAGAATCATCTGACACCTAATGAAAGGTTATGGCGATAAGTGAATGTCTCAAATCAATGATGATGACTCTACAAAACCATTCAGATCATCAGATCACAAACTTTCAAGTGGTGGACCTTCATATCCAGGGTCCTCAGCTTGTCTTGAAGCTCGAGCAGGCCAGGGTCACCAGGGGAGTAGACGCGGCAATCTTCCTCGAACTGCCTCCGCAAACGACGCCGTCTCTCTTCGTTGTATCGGCGCCGGTTTTCCGCCAGTTCAGACGCGTACTTCAAGTCTGCGTTCAGTAGTTCATCGTCTACGTCGGTATCCAAGGACATGTATCTGTAATATGGATACCTAAGTAAGGTCAGTTAGCGCTGCTGTCCATTTTGTTACTGTGTTCAATTAATTTACAAAGCCTCGAGCACAAGCGTAGGGTTTTTATTTGATATAAACTAGTGCTTGACTGCGATCCCGCCTGATGGTAAGCAGTGATGCAATCGTTGATGGTGAGGCGCACTAGTTTATTAAGAGCCTATTCACTCCAGCCTTGAAGATACCCAAATTATAATCGGACGGGAAGACCGCAGCAGTCAAATTGTTCCAGTCCTTCGACGTACGCGGTATAAACGACGAGGCGAAACGCTTAATCCGGACCGTAGAGGTATCAACAACGTAAGGGTGGATATTCACCGTACGTATTTTGTTACTGTATTCTGTACTGGGTCCGCTTTAAACCCTCTAACTCCTAAAGAAATGAGGTCTACGGTGGAATAAGTACCTATACCTTACCTATCTATAGAAAGCACGACATCATCTCGCTAGCCTTTTCCCAAATTGCAAATTGAATCCGGCTAGTCTGGAAGCCTTGGGGTTGGCTTCCAGACTAACCGCTTTCGGCTGTATACCCGTTTTTTACATCGAGCGACTGTCTGTCAAACCTCTACAACTCAGTTACTGTATAAACTGATTACTGGGCAATATACCTTGAATAGACTGATGGTCAGACTTTTTGGCGTCTGACTATCTATAGAGAACACGTATCTACGCTTTAAAAATGGCATACCTTTATCGATCTGCTTAATTCTTTTCTTTTCAATAGGGTAGTTTTCCAGGGTTAAAATAATTATATTTCGTTTAGTCCGTATTTTAGATTATAAAAAAATATTGGACACGTATTTTTTCTTTTTTCGATTAAACATAAAATAACAAAGATTCTATATTAGCCCATTCAAGTTACGCGTGACGTCACGCCTTTAATGGACTATCTTTGTGATTTTTGGTTTAATTTACAAACAAAAAATACGTGTCCCTTATTTTTGAATAATCTAAAAGACGGACTAATTACATTTTTTACGGCAACTAGACTATTGTAGTTTATTTATTTATTTATTCTTTATGCAACACAAAGTACATAGTCGGACTTAATGCCTTAGGCGTTAGTGCCTTAATTATTATTGCGAGAAAGTCAGACAGGTTTTCAATAGAAAATTTGAACCTATAGGCACCTACCCCAATCAGAAACTTAATATTTCTCGGAGTGAGCTCAACCGCTCGACCCACTTTTGTTATAATACCTGAAATGGCTTTTAAGACTTCCAGCAAACAGCTTTCCTCAAAAGTTTTGATTTATATTAGAACTTAGTTGAACAGATAGCGTTCATATTTCAACTTGAGAAAACTTTTCCCTTGTAAGTTTTCGGTTTGGGTCACCTACCTTCCATATTTCAAAGATAGCTACAATTGGCCCGCAGTAATCCAGCTTCTGTCTAACCTAATCCGACAAGCAAGCGTCATAATCTTGCATTAATGACGTGGCTGTCTCCGAATCGGGTGATGCCAATTTGGTCACGTTCAATGCTGCACAAGCATGTCTTTACCGCTAAGAAGACCCAGTGCTGCCTGCACACGTCACTCTCAATTTCGAGCTATACATCGAGGAAAAGACTTAGCTGGCTGCCAAAGAGCTGAGATCCTAACAAATGTGAAACAATGCTTTACGCAGGAACAGCTGTTCAAACTTTATCAAGTGTAAGTTCGCTCGTGTATGTATTAGTTCTGCTCGCATCTGCCAGATACCAGCTTGATGCGCTTGAGAAACGAGTCATCATGAGAGGTATGCTTGAGTCAATTGAGTAACGAGCCAAGAAGATAATTGTTAATGATGCACTGAGTCGAAGCTTCAAAGTTTTCTACCATTTCCATCAGAATTGGATAATTTAATTTCGCCAAGCTCGATCCAACGCACAAAACGTTTTGGGAACACATTCATTAGCTGTACGGAGTCCAATTCCCTACTGAGGTCTATGTTTCCTGATAGCTTCACCTACCTACCTGGAGGTCTTTAAGTTGAGAATGAATAGGCTGCTTCTATGCTAGCGAGCATGGACTTTATCATCGCTTTTCATAAAATGAACAGGTAATATAGTATTTTTTCTGTATAATAAAGTCTCTCAATTTTACTTTGCTTTGGCCACCCGGGGGAACGAGCACTCTAAATAGTTACCTACCTACTTTATTATTTAGAGCCAGGTAGCCACATGTTATGTTTTGTATGGGACACATTATAAAAACGGGATAAACAAACATTATAAAAACAAGCGTCTACAAATAACCTTTGGATGGATTGAATGGAAGGGGCTAAAGTACCTATAGGAGCTTGAGTAATAAGAGAGTCGTACCTGTTAAGAGAGGCCAAATAGTCGGACGGGAAAGCGTACACAGCATCTCGCAGGTGTCCCCAGGTATCTGTGTAATTGCAGTTCCTGTACTGCAAACACACCACTCGTTTAGGAAAAATAAAAGGTGTAAGGGACAGCCCTCCACAAACTTTCAGGTCTTGCTCAAGACAAAACTGAACAACATTCCACAAAAACTTTTTCAGCAATCGAAAAAAAAATTCAGCCTCTCCATACAAACTGTCCAATCAAGTTTATAATTTTGTATAGTGAGGCGGATTTTTATTTTCCTGAAAAAAAGTGTTGTGGAAGGTTGTTCAGTTTCGTCTACTGAGCAAGCCCTTAAATTTTGTGGGGGGCTGTCCCTTACACCTTGTATATACACGCATAGAGCTAAAGACAAACTAAACACAATAGGTAAGTAACGTATGCTAAGCAATATGATTTCTAGACTCTTCAATCTTCGATTTTTAAATTTTGTATGTGTACACATGCTTGAGCAAATAAATATATCTTATCTTGTCTTATCTTATCTTATCTTATCTTATCTTCAAATTACTCGAAAATAGACAACTTAGAAACCTACCTGATATTGGTATACGCAACGCTGGTACACGCATCCCACGCGTAACATCAGACACGAATCCGACGTTGTATCGCATGCGTGGCATACGTGAACTCAGTTTGTCTTTATATACCCTAACACTTTTTTTTTTAGTATCCTCATGGATATCCTCTGCACTAGGGTGGGTGGATCGTTAACCAGACTCATACTGACTAAAACAGGAGGCTGTAGTTTTTTTTTAGGTGGGAAAATCATCCAATGACATCCTCGTTCTTGAGCGGAGCGGGAGATAGTTTCAAACTTTTACTGATTAAAAACCCACTCCTGTTAGCTTTGCCATTGTTTCAGGGCCCCGGGGATCTCTTTCACATCACCCATGGCCCCAGTAGGCTTCGACCCTGCTGGGCCCCTACGGTTGCTGACAATTCCTTGAGGCGCGCATGGATCACTACGCGCCGTCGATGACCTGAGCTCGGTCCGAACGTTTGCCGGATGGTCGGACGGCGAACTACCCATTGCTCGCCGTCCGCGACGGAGGCTGTAATTGCAGTGTGATTTCCACTGCCCCTGAATAGTGTCTCATCCGGGAGTGTAGCTTGACATTATGCCTCAGCAGATATACAATGCTTTATATTTTAAACCTATAAATAAACCCCTCTAATATAGTCTCATTATTTCAGTGTTAATTACAGCGTAGGTACAGCTCTATTGAGGAGTAGCTCCTTAGTACCACGTGACCCGTTCATACATCCATTCTGAGAGGCAACCATAATTGAGTTATTTTCAATGTAGTTGTTAAATACTAATGATACGCTATTTGTATCAAGTACGATGCTATCTACGTCAGTCACCAACCATGCATATATACATAGATAGTTCAATAGGCATTATAGGCGGGCCACATAAATAAATACGCAAGTTACTAAGTGCACTTGTAATATAAGCTACTAACTTCTGCCAGTAGCTTCGCCTGCGAAAGAGTGGAGTTTCTCTAAATATCTGGACTGATTTCATCCCCTTAGGGGGTAATTTTTGGGAAATCCTCTCTTAATGCTCGTCTACGTCATAAAAGGAAATCTTCTGCGAAATTTCAAAATCCCTGTAGTTACGGCTGTACGTTGATATGTATAGAATAGAATAGCATTTATTCGGCGCAAGCAACACAATATACAACAACATAAAATAATAATAAAAAAGAGTACAGACATACAATACAAGTTGCAGTGACTGTGCCTGAACCGAAAGGGTCACCAACTCAGCAAGTGCTGGGCGTCAAACACCCAGCGCTGATTTTCAGCTAGCACCCCGCAGTGACGACGATGTCAGTCAGTCAGTTTCTCCTATTATATATTAAGTACCTATTGATGATAGGCAGTACCAGAGTATATTAGGGGAAGTTTGAAAGTGGCGCCAGTGACTGAAAAGTTGAAAGGGAATCGTTTGTCTTAGTATGGTGTGTAAAGGAGGAACGAAACGCATGTTGCTAAAAAAGTTATGAGTTTACATTTGGATGGATGGAGGGGAGGGGGAGAGGAAAGCCAAAGAAAACACGGATGGATTGTGTGAGAAGCGATATGTAAGAAAAGGGAGTTAGTGATAGCGTGACGAGTGACAGGACAGAATGGAAGAGAAAAATGTGTTGCGCCGACCTTAAATAAAACGGGATAAGGGCAGGAAGATGATGATGATTATAGGTAGTACCTACCTACTACTTTCTTCTGCTCTTAAAAAAAATGGCAGCGTTGTGTCAAACCACTATAAACTACAAACCCGTTTATAAAACTCGTAGTCAATCTCAGAATCCGTCATCGCCCTGGACAGCGGTATACTGGAATCCGTACTCAGCGTAGCTTTGTCGTACTCTGTCAAAGTGTCTGAGAGCAAACTGCCATTCTTCCAGTAGTAATAATCCTCAGGATAAGTCCACAAATAAGGCCTCAACGTTATATCTGGGATATCCAAGTCTTCAACGTAGTCTAAACGGGTTTTTGGCAACGAACTTAGGTAGGACTTGAACATGTTCATCCGCTTGGTTATATCGCGTTCTAACTTTGGCCAGTTGTAAGACAAATGCGATCTGTAATAAGGCCAGTATTTTCTAGGCATTGGCTGCAAGACGGCACTAGGGATGTCACTCACGAAATATGAATCACACGAGAAATTGAGTTTAAACTTGGTAGTGTAAAACGCGTCTTGTCTCACGTATGTGGCCCCGGCGAAACTGTTGTGTAATGCTAAAGTTTGGTCGATGCGACGTGATGGTTGCCAGGCGACTGGTACCCCTGGGTACAAGGTAGGTCTCACGTCTGCAGAATTTCGCGGAAGTAATTGCCGGATACACAATGTAAGAATTTTATTTGTACTGCATTGATGACACATGCCATCCTTTTCTTTTTCTGTAGCCTTTCTGTTTGCTGGAATGTGAAATCAATAAATAATTTCTTCCGCTTTGGGTGGAGCGAAGGGGAGAGTGATAAGTTTCTCTTTCTACTGCCTAAACAATCTGGCTGGTGCTGCAGTCCAACTATACCGCAGCTAAGTTTCGGTCTAAATATGTCTCGCCAGATTTGATTGAAAATTTATAATGGTAAGACGGGCCATACTCTGGTGATTATTTTTAAATCAGGTTTGAGGTTGGCCTATGAATGGGTGACCATCCTAACATACCGAGGTTCCTCAGTGCCTTGGAAAGTACGTTAACCCGTTGGTTTTAGCTCTTATTTGTAGATATTTGACAGTGCTTAAGGATAGGCGGAACTTCGGAAGCCAGGAAATCTGTTGCCAACTTTACAGGGGTTTGGTAATTTTAAGTCAGTCAGTTAGGTAATCGCTCCATGTAAAATACTGTTGGCTAAAAGCTAGGGAGATAAATGATTAACTTAAAAACACTCTATTATGCGTCAATTTTTTTGTCGTCAGTTTAAATTAGACGAAGCCAGTGTTTCCTAGCGAGTACCTTGAGAAGAACCACTTAAAAGATTCTTAGGTCAAAGTGTGAGTCAAAGCCAATTTTAAAGTCCATACAGTAAACATGTAGGTAATGGTCAAATCACCAGACACCAGACACAGACACCACCACCAGACAGATTTGGGTGAACCTGTTCAGTTAGTGCAATCATTTGTCAGTTTTCATGTAGCTCTACTCAGGACTACTAAGAAGTTCGATGACTTGACGAACAATATCAAAGAAAGGACATTTGGGTAGGCCGCATTAAGTAGGTACTTAAAACTGCCAGACAATTACAGAAAAGGATAAAGTCAGATAAGATATACAGTCGTAGTAGTTAGGTTATACAGGGGCGTAGATGGGCCTGGGCGAAGTGGGCCCTCGCCCACGGCCTCGCAGCATGGTTAGCATATCTCAAGATTTGTCCTGAGATTTCAGGATTTTCGGACTTTTCTCAGAATTGCGGCTAGATTTTGCAAATCTCATAAAATCTCAGGATTTTTAGAATTTCCAATTTTCAGATTATATTATATTTTAAAGACCTTACAAAAAAAAAAAATTGTTCCTTTGGATTAATAATAAATAATTATAAATTGAGTTCGTTGTGCAACATGTGAGCGATCTACAGTGTACGTATAAAAACGATAATGTTACGACTTTAAAAATTTTTTAAGTAGGTTTGAGTGCAAATTTTCAAAATGTAAAAAAAAATCAGTATTTTTCAATGCAAATCAGGCCTTTTCTCCGGTTTTTTGATTTTTTTCTCTGGTAACCCTACCCTAAAGGGACCTCACACAGGCTCTTTAAGAACGATTTTTTTTATAACAATTGATAGGCTCGCGTTTGATCTCTCTTTCACCGCATGATAAGCAACGATGTGGTCGGACACTGGGTTGCGACAGTTGGTGTCTCGTTTTCGAATTTATGATGCCCCGTTTAAACTTTGGCCCTGCCTCGGCCAATCGCCATCCCTGCTCATTGTGTAAACCCCGTTTACACAATAGAGATTGGCCGAGGCTGGGCCCGAGTGTAAACGGGGCATGAAAAAAAGGCCTCACTGATGTGCCTTCTCCCACGTCCAAATTAGTCCAATTTACGCCACTGAGGTCGTATTGTATATATTACGTACTGTAACGATATTGACCTGATACAGTTTAATTGCTAGCAATCATCTATCAATAAAGGCTTCTATTGAAACCGAGTCCAATTAAAAGGTTGTCTGTAACAGATTGCCCTGTACGATAATACCGTCCATTGTACTAACACTGTTGTTTTTATAAATGTTTGTCCTGTACTTTTATTTAATCGTATATATTAGGGACAAGAAACAGTTGCCTGTCAAGGTGATACAAGAGGATTAAACAATATCCAAGGGGAATTTTTCATCACCGTGCCCTCGTGGGGGTGATCGGCGGCGGAGACCTCTCGCGCCGGGCCTTGGTTGAGGCCATGGTCCGGAGCGGGGAGGAGTGGCAGGCGGTCGCCGACTTCTGCGAAGCAGTAATGCTGGCTAAGAAAGTGGAACAGCACTCTCGCCGCAGCCGGGATTCCGATCCCGATTTCCAGCCACCGTAGGCGCGGGCTTGCGGACAGTGAGCAACGGGTAGCTCGCTGTCCGGCCGTCCAGTAACTGTCCGGACCAAGCTCAAGTCGTCGACGGTTCGCACTGTTCTCGCGCGCCTCAAGGTGTTGTCAGCAACAGCAGAGGGACCCAGTTTGGTCGAAGCCTAATGGGCCACGGTTATCCGAAAGGGAACTCGAGCCCCGGTATGAAGGCTTGAAGGAACGGCGTGGGTTTTTTAGTCAATTATAGTCTGACCAAGAGTCCGCCCAAGAGCGTGGGTTGTCGTTGGATGATTTTCCCCACCGAAAAAAAAAGGGGGGAATTTCTGAAAAGGAAACCTGTGGTCCTAGATCACAAAAGGCAACTGAAGAACACAGGTGTGGTTTGTATGATTTCCTTAGAAAAAGAAGAACCATAAAACTTTTCTGCATATGGTGTTTTAAAAGTTATTTCTGTTTCCTCCGGGCTTATCTCTGAAATTGCTGGACAGGAAAAAAAAATGGCTGCACTGATTTTGACAGAACTTTCATCGACGAATTGTTGTTATAACTTGGCTACTTTTAATTTTCCCGCGGGAACGGGATTTTTAATTACGGAATATCCCTTCGAAACGGTTAAACAAAAACGGGACTCATTAGGATATAGCAAATGTTTTAGCTACTACCACCCGGGGATCTTTACGTCAAGAGTGAATCGGTTACGTCTAAGTAAGTGTTCTCAATCGTCGAACACATCGTCGCTTTCCATCAGGCGAGTTAGTGGTCAAGAATTCAAGATGGGTCAAGCGCAACTGCGCAAGCCCACAAAAAAAAAAACTTTTAGCATTCTTGCAAGAACGGGAGTTAATTCCCGCGGGGAGAGGCATCTTAATTCCAAAACGGCTGGACCGATTTTGATGGGCCTTTCGCTGGGATTAGTGAAATGGTGACCAAATGTCATTATGCTATTTTACGAGTCATAAGCAGCCGAAGTCGCGGGTACCAACCAGTATTATATGTATAAATACCTAAGCACCTATTGATTATGTAGGCAGCACTTTAGCTCATGAGCATGACAAAGAGGGTCGTGTTGCATGAACCATTGTCCCACCCGTGGTCGGAAGCATTAGGTAACATGATAATAAATTGACGGCATGTCTACCTGTGGTATTGTGAGTCGCTTGATATGTACTTAGGTATACCTACCTTGGGCACACCGTAATCGGGGCGGAAGGAGGTCTGTTCCCTCAAGTGTGCGGCTGTTTCCTTCGCTAAATCGCTAGCATTACTGCTGCGTAGAAGGAAGCGACCACCGCATTTACATACCCCTCGTTATCATACCAGGGTCCAGCTCAAGAGGTCGGCGCCGCTGCTGATTGCCTCCGCAAGGAACTACGCCGGCGGTGTTGCCCAAGCGGGCATACCTCTACCCCTAGCCAAGTTGCTAATCAGCAATAGTTGACGCTTGTAGAAATCTTCAAATGTACGGGAATGACGTCGTCTTATCGCTCAGTCACGTGGTCAGAACAAAAGAATTGGCGGCAAGGTCCAACTCGAAGCGTTCGGCGCAAGCGAAACGGTTGTAACTTGGCTAGGGGGGCTGCACTGTATGCTCTACCATGTCCTACGGACGGTCTGCACAATGTTGACACCCGGGCGTTAAGTAAACTTTCGCTTGAATCATTTGCTGGTACCTCCCGAATTCCTAAACATGCGGCAGGTAAGAACGCCGTGTTGTCTTTCCAGCTAGTCATCGAAAAGGAGGTCTTATCGTCATAATTATCAGCGTTTTAAGGACATCAAAAGGACACACTTTTATTGTAGTGCTTGTTGACCGATATCCAAGTCTCAGAAAAACAATAATAGATAGGTACCTAATCAATGTTGCAGCTAGCATAGATATAACGTTGTAAATAAATACAAGGATTGGCCACATGAGTAGTTATCTACTCAAAAAAAAAAATTCCATCGGTATAACATTACATATTTAGGTTTTACATCAACCAAGTAGTAATACTAGTAATAGAGCCTGCAGGCTTACTCTCCAAATTAATTTCAATAATATAAAGTCAATCCGATTGCAATGTCAATTTTGCCGTTACGTGATTTGGTACTCTTGAAAACAATATTGTCAACATATATACGATTTCACTTAGTTCTCAAAATGGTCACGCAATTTTGAATCAATTTGGCGCTAGCATTTAATTCAAGGGTACGAAACGTCACAATCTCAATGTCGACCGATCGGAATTGAACTCAAGAGTAAGCCTACTGATTTTTATATTTACTTTACGGTACAAAAAATGTAACTTAGCAATATTGCTTGATGCAGCGAAATACTTTTGAACGTTAGTGTACATCAGCTTGAGGGACATTTAAAGGATTAGCTTTTATTGTTGTAGATACTTGTTGACCGATATATTGAGTAGAACAATGATAGGCGCAACAAGTTTAAGTTGTGACATTATTGACTTAGAGGTCCTTCTCCACTCGCCTATCGTAAACATCGAGCATGGTTTAAAAGCTTGTTACTTCATCGAACGCAATCCAACGCGATGTTTGATAAAGAGGCAATGCAAAAAAAAGAAAATAATGTCTGGAAACTGTTGGCATTCGGTTATTCCGTGATTTACTCGAATATTTCACAAAACCTGTTCGGTAGCTGCTAGCTAGTTTGTACGCAACGCCGACTACTATCTATAGGTCATTGAACTCGCTCAGCTGACGTTTTTTTAAGAAATTAATTTCGTACATGCGTAAATTAATACGAGTTTTGAAAAAAAGGTAGTTACCTACTTAATTTTTTAATTTTATCTGTACAAATCGATGGTGTTTCATGTACTGGATCGACCCTCCACGGGATCAAAACGATTAAAATTGAGCGGTGTATATGAGTAGGTACGTTTCGGAGGGCCAAGGTTCACGTAAAATAGCAGATTTTCAGAGGTCTTTACAAGATTACTTAAATTTATGTTTAAATTTTTATAGAAACCTAGATAATTTCCACAAGATCCAGTAAAGACCTCCGAAAATCTGCTTATAGTAAAAACTGGGTTTTCTAGAAAAAACGTATTTCCTGGAACAAGTTTTGTGAATTAATCGTATAAATAATAATAATATTCCACAACTATCACACAACGCCGTCTAGTCCCAAGCTAAGCAGAGCTTGTGTTATGGGCATGGGTAAATATACAACTGATAAACATACTTATATATTTCTAAATACATTTAAAAAAAAATGACGGAATTACGGAATGCCAACAGAGTTTACAGACGTTATCTCTCTTTTTTCGCGTTGCCTCTTCATCAAACATTGCTTTGGATTACGTTGAAGGAAACAACAAGCTTTTAAACCATGCTCATTTTTACGATTGAAGAGTGGGTAAGTGCCCTCTTAATTAATCCATCACGATGATGACAATTGTGACTTTTCGGGATTACCTTACTCGTGCCTACTCCTAGATAAATACTAATAATAAATGCGATAGTGTTGAAGTAATACAATGTCAATATTTTATCGGTCTATTGGTTTGCCTAGATACTGTTAAAATTAATATCAACCGACTCTGGCCAAATTATTTTTATCTTTATATATCACACAACAAAACGAACTATGATAAAAACCGTTCATTGACTGGTTACAGTATATTTTCAGTAAGAAAAAATAACTTTAAGTACAGATTGTAATTTTAAATACATCTATACTAATATAATATAGAAGTAAAGCTTGTTTTTAGAAGGTAATCACTGAAAGTACCTACTGGTCCGATTAGTAAAATTTTTTCACTGATGGAAAGATTTTTTGAACTTTATTCCTGAGTGACATTGTTATATTTTATGTACGGGCAAAAGCAAGTTGTGTATAATAGTGATCTCAAAGTAATCCTATGACCTAATTTATTGTAACAACCTGTATAGTAGCCAGGTCATTGAATGTAATTGAATGAACATAATCGATCGAGATGGGTATCGTTTAGGGCAACAATGTTAATGATAGCGCGTGACGCGATGACGATACGAGTACTTATCGATACACGTAACTGATCGAAAAACGTACTTATTGCCACATCGTGATGACGCATCTATTTCCAAAAATAAATCAGTCTATTAAATAAAGTTAGCCTGACACTTGAAGAATATTTTCAATCGTTAACTGTTCAATTCACCGCTCACTTCGCTTATTTGGCTTTCAATTGCCCCTTCCCCTAATCGATCACGATTCAATGAGCGAACCCGAGAGAGACAATAACACGTATCCCGCTCATCAGGGATACAGTACAGAGTACAGCGTCTCGGAAGTGTTTACGTTAGTTGAATGGCACGCTGCCCATCTCCCCGTGAGAGCGGCGTGACGCGCCCTGCTCAGCGCCCTTGCACTTGAATGTCGTCCCCACAGCGCATGCAAAGCACAGACAGACACGCAGGTGTTGCCGTCTCACCCGCGCAGATATCGCCGTCTCAACCGACGCGGACACAATCAGCTGTGGACACCGCACGACGCGAGCGCGCCGGCCGCCGCACCACTCGATTCCATTTCTCAGTCATGCTCCGATAGCGAACACAGATGGATGTTCAAAACGGGTCGCCCTCGCTGCGACTTCGCGGTGGCGTGAATAGTAGTAGTGATAGTAAAAAACATGAGTTGAATCTGTGCCCGAGTGTGATGTCGCCGGAGACGCAGCGGCTGCTGCCGCCGACCACGGAGACCATCATGACGAAGCCGTTCCCTATCCGAGGTAACTATAACAGCTACTGTAGAATAATAGTTGTGTTGGACTAAAAATACGCCGGACGCGCGAATTTGTGACAGCTGCTCGGTCGTCGTCCGTCGTTCTTCTCCCGGACGCTGAGCGCTCCAACGCCGACAATTTGCAATGTGTTCGCATCGGAACAGGACTATCGTATTTTATTGCCGCTCACGGCGCGCGGCGTCGTAATTTGTATCGATTGTACATAATTACACAGCTTAGCGTTGCTTGTAACGTAGCGGTATTACTCGTATAATAAAAACGATACGCACATGAGATATGAGAGTCGGGACAGTTGTGCGCATGATTCCAGTTATTAAAATGAAAATTCCTGTTTCGTCACAGAGATATAACTTAATTCATTCAATAATCGGATTATGTTCACTCGTTCAGTTGTTTATGGTTCTTCGAAATGTAGTGGAGAACTTGCATCTCGGCCACAATAAAATAAATGAATGTGTTAAGCAAACAACACCCTGTGCACCCTTTCTATTTACATTCTCTGAAGATAACCTAAAAAAATGTATAACTTGAAGAAGATTATAGATCTACAATGGGAAATTAAAATAATGTCCATGTAGACGTAATAGCGTATTAAACAATAAATTTCTTTAATGTGATTTATTTCATAAACAATTTCTAAGAATTTCTAGGCGAGTCCCTATTTCAAATTCCAACTTCCAATTTTAAATTCATACATAAATCTCTATGGCTTACTTTATTAGAAAAAGCAGTAAGCTGACTTAATCCTACTTTATGCGAGATTCAAGTGAAGTACCTACCTACTTTACGTTTGTTAATAATATTTATTTATAGCTGAAACGAGTAGATTCCTTATCTATCTAATAGTAGATATCTAGTTCAACAAACGTCTCAAACATAAGTCTTGATTATTTTCTGATTTAATTCTTTTGTCTTCGTTTCCAAGCGAGAGATTTTTAATTGAATTTAAATCGATTCCATTATATTCTCGTAGCGTGCATTGTTTGTTAATTTACGTGATGGTATCATATAGACTTTATGACCTAAGTAATTTCGTAAAATTGTTACTTTTTTGCGTTGTCCAGTCCAGCAACTTTCATAATTTAAAAAATATTTGAACAGCAATCTGTTATTAACCATTTAACTAAAATTTAAACAAATATTTTTTTTAAATTGTTAGTTGTAAAAATAATAATAAAAAAAAACACTACGCTATCATACTAAGTGTTTTTATTCAATTTTTTTATTATACTGGAATTATACCTACATAGTTAAGTTTTTTTTTTTTTTTAACGTACAATTATTTGTACTTACAATATTTTCACAGACTATGTATAAAAGTAATATAATTCAAACAAACATATTTAATTAATACCAGAATTTAAAGATCCGATCCGAACGTCAAAAAATCTGCGTATCTACGCAGATCTGCGCATGTGCGATCTGCGCTATCTGCGTATCATTCTGAATAACAGAATGATTTCCAAGTTACGCTTAATATATTAAGATTACCTATGTGCTTAATAAAATTAGGTCTAAACCTGAAGTTGTTCAACTAATTGTTTAGGCCTAAAGGTAGGGCTCCGGCCAAGGGCGCGGAGAAGATGTCACTGGATGATTTTCAGATTCAGATTCAGATTTATTTATTGTTTGTCACAGGTGGAAATACAGCTCTTAAAATTATTGAAATTATTATTTTCCCACCTACTTAAAAAAAAAGAAAAGACCTGTAGAACTGATTGCAATAATTATGCGTGCGAATAAATAATTAAATATGCATGACTAGTGTTGCCAGGTGTCCCGATTTGCGCGGGATGTCCCGATTTTTAGGGGTCTGGGGACGCGTCCCGATTTGCACCTGATCGGGACACTAAATGTCCCGATAAATCAAATACCCAAAAACTCAAAGAGCGACTGAAGAAGTGAAGGTTTTACTCAGTAAAAGTTTGACGCGCCCTTTCGTTCCACCCCAGAGTGGAGGAGTCATTGGATGATTTCCTACCTAAAAAGAAACATTTACTAAAAAAAAAATTGTCCCGATCTAAAACTCTAAGCCCCGATTTGTTTTACCATTTGTCCCGATTTTTATCCAAATGGACCTGGCAACATTATGCATGACCCACGACCTTGCGTTCCGTTGACCCACAA
This sequence comes from Mythimna albipuncta, assembly GCA_929112965.1. Taxonomy (NCBI): domain Eukaryota; kingdom Metazoa; phylum Arthropoda; class Insecta; order Lepidoptera; family Noctuidae; genus Mythimna; species Mythimna albipuncta. The sequence goes on from OV815970.1 coordinate 21,749,332, forward strand.
TCTAGACGAAGTCTGTCATGTGACCGTAGATCGCTCGTTCGATTAAAATAACAGACTAAGTATAGCTATACTGTATGTATGTATAGCACACATATACTTATATCTTAGACCGGTTTTACACATAATAAATACAACGACGACACACAACAGGTCTAAAGACATAACCGTATTATAAATAATTCAGATATAATCGATTCAGGATTTTTTTTTGTAGAGCTTTATTTATTACTAGCTTTTGCCAGCGGTTTCGCCTGTGTGAATAAACGTCTGTTACTCAGTGATAAAGTAGCTTTCCACTGATGAAAGAATTTTGAGAATCGGTTCAGTAGTTTTTGAGTTAAATCGTATTAAACAAAAAAAAAGTTATTTTATTTATTCTATTCTATTTAAACAGAATATCAAATCTTTCCTTTTTATAATATTAGTTTAGATTAGCAATAAATGCCCCGACTTTGTTCGCGACAATATTTTCATAAAAACTTTAACACTCCCTTAAACCGTATTAATATTAACCCCCGAAATAAGATAAGCCATACATTTAAGACCCCCTAAATCGTCTTATGGGGATAGTTTTGAGAAACTAATACTGACCACCTATATTATTATTTAGGTTAGATACTGTTCCTGCTAAGTTTCAAGTAGATACTTATTAGTAAATTAGTCCACGGAAAAAAAAACATACAAACGATGTTCCCCTTTTCATCCCCTTTAAAGTTAAGGGTAGTCCGAAAGAAAGCCTCGGAGTCCTGAAACGCAGAGCAAAGAAGGAACATAGCAGTGAATTTTAGACAGTAAAAGTCTAACACACCCTCTCAGGCCTAAACCACAAAATATATAGGTACAGAAGTCAATCTAAATACAAAGCGCGCTCGAGCAACGCACACAAAGACACCGCTCACAGACACGATGTCTCGGTCGCGTCTCGGACCACTCGTCGAACAGTTCTGGCTCAAACGCTCATTAGTGTGCGTCCACCGAGCGTAGGTATAAAAAGTGAAGTACATACATGAGATTGTCTTCTATACCTTATCTATTTTGTGCCTAAACCGAGAGATTGGACAATTTCCCACCTAAGAAATCCCTAAAAGATTAAATTTCCTATAACTCCTTAGTGCTCGATTACGTCACAATAAGAAACCTTGTGCAAAATTTCACATTCCTAGACCTAGACCATGACGTTTAAAGTAAGATTGTTTTAATCTTGTTTCAGTGCGGGTAAGAGATGGCGCTAGACAACCTGTATAGCTTTGTCTCTTACCCATACTGGAACAAGAATTAAACAATCTTACTTTGAACCACATGGTAACCTGCTGCCGCTGGTCTCAATAGTTTTGGCAGTGCGGCCACGCCTTGAGATGTCGTTCTTCGTACAAATCAGATATGATTTGTACAAAGTGATCCACGTTGATCCACTTTGCTCATTCTTCTGTTGTCTGATTGTTTTCACCATTTTGGTGTAATCGTTTATACATAGTTGCCCCACTTTGTTTAATTGTCACGAGGCAAAAAGGTACAATTTACGATAATTTACATCCAACTTAAGATATCGGTATAAGTGACAAGTAATCCACCTCTTACAACTCCTTGATAAGTAAGATAAAGGCATAACAGTCATTTTATTATTCAGTTAATCTTTATTTAATAAATACTGCAAAACTGCACACAAAACTACAGAGGTGTCTGTCAGTCAACCTTTTGGCGATACAGAGATAATAGACAACAAAAGATAAGAAAAACTAAAATCCGACTACGACGCTGAAAAAGTATGAAACAAGATTTTCAGGATGCTGAAATAAACTAGGTTATTGAAGAAACAAGAACCGCCTTCTTACTGAAATTAAGACAATTTCAGTAAGAAGGCTGTGCCTGTTTAATCTGCAGGTTGTGTTTTTCTAATCCTGTAAGTGTGTATTTTGTAACGTATGTACTTATAATATGTAGTACTACTACCATATGTAGTACTTAGGCGTATGTATTAAAAATTTGATTTCAAGAGCACAAAGCACCCCTTCTGAGTCCGTTATTACGGTTCAAGGGGATCACCAACTTGTCTTTTACTTGTCTATTGAGTTCGCTTTCAAGAAGATTGAAATACATTGATGTATAGATTTCATTGAGATATTCTAAATTAATTCATAGTGATATAAACGTACGATGAAGCACGTGTCTATTTTAATGAACCATAATAAACATTAAGACTCCCAAAGCAAATGATATCAAGTAGATTATCGAATAAAGCATTTATTACCTCGTTGTAAACACAATTGGTGATAATCTCACCATATCGGCTGTTCAAGTGATACCAAGAAAATACTGCATACAAATATTTGGTACATAGTTTCTCTTGTGCCAAATATTTGTATTTGTTTTGCGTTTGTATCACTGCAGACACAACTGGGCAAAATGGGGTTTTATAGACCTGTCGGATACTAAGTCTGAGTGCGGTGCTCCTGTTCGAAACATGACCATACATTAGAATGTCCCAAGTGTCCATATACATGCACTTTGGAGGATTTGATGAATGCCACCGTTGCTGCTATTAATGTAGCCACCTATTGAGCCCAAACAGTTTGACGAGTTTACCACCGAATCAAAAAGAACAAGAAGTTTCTCTTGTCAAACAGAAAACCAATTTACTTGGGAAATTCATTTTCAAAGTCCGCAGCTGTTCCAATAATATGGAATTGCGAGCACTCGCTTCCAATCAAATCGCAAAACGGGTTTGATCGAGTTGTCTAGATCTAGATTGACTATTTCCCTACCAATGTAGGCGTTTTATTGGTTTTCTCTTAATTCAAATTGTCTAGAAACTTACCTCATCTCCTCAAGTATGTATCAACGTGAAACGAGAACATCTAATTAATTTTCTTGGAGTTTACTAAGAAAGAATCCCTAAGGGGAACGTCTTGAGGCCCTAAATTTTTAAACTTGGAAAATTACTATTTTCCTTTTCTTTGAAGGGTAAGAATAAAATACCGTAGAAACTTTATGCCATTGACGAATAAACGGCTGAGTCCAGTTAATACACGATTCATTCAACTTTCCGACGTGGGAGTGGGACCTAACGCTAACAAAGTAAAGCTAAGACAAAGCTTATCAGTATCCGGTGACTACCAACAGTTTCAACTGGATCTAGTCAAGCTAGAATTACCATTATAAATGTCCTACTCAGCTAAACAGTAGCGTAAGTCTTGCATAGTCCTTTTAAAGGAAATTTCCACTGTTCTACTCGACTCAATCGTAATCAGTTTTGGCAAAAAACCTCGATTATGACACACACTAATATTATGAAGCGAAGTTTGTGTGTATTGTATTGTGTTTGCGTGTTTCTTCCTCATTTAATCTTAAACGTCTCAATGGATTTGGACGAGTTTCGGCGCAGGGTTAGACCGTCCTGGAATAGTAGAGAGAATTTTTATCCTGGGAGTATGTTCTCTTTGGATAATTTGCTACTTTGACGTGTTGTTTGAGCTGCTGGCAGAAGCTAGTTAATAAAATAACATTAATTACAACTATTAAAGATTGAGTCGAGTGGAGGATTCGTTCGATTAAGTAAAATCGGAAACATTTATATTGATAATGAAACCGGTGTTGATAAAGAAGATTTTAAAAACGTATTTTCTTACTAACACAATACTAACCTCATATTCTTTACCTAAAAAATATTTATGTACCTACCTACTAAATATTTGTACGCCACACGTGGCAGAATGTGATGTGACCATAAATTTAATTCAAGATAATAATTATGGATGGATGGAGGGGGAGAGGGAGGCCAAAGAAAAGATGGATGGATTGTGTGAGAAGCGATATGAAAGAAAAGGGAGTTAGTGATAGCGTGACGAGTGGCAGGACAGAATGGAAGAAAATAACGTGTTGCGCTGACCCCAAATAAAACGGGACTAGGGCAGGAAGAGGATGAATTTGTACCAATTTGAATTTGGAAAACAGGTTTTTAAAACCATATTTGTCAGCATTCACTCAGTACCCATCGTTATTTCTTTAAATTGTATTTCTTTTTTTTGCTCTTCTGCGTCACAGTTCACGTAAAGATCTAATGACAGCGTCAGCGGACGCCATTACCGTGGCGGAAAACTGGACCAGGCAAGGAATTTAGTTTAGAAATGTTTTACCACCGACAAACAGTGATCGATGTCAACAAAAAGAATAAGTTTCTCAATTGTCCAACTAACGCCTTTACAGCACTTATTTTTAATTACTACAAATACTTAAAAGGTTTACTAGAAAAGATCTTGTCATTATTTAAATAAAGTCTCAAATAATAATATTCATTAGCAGCTAAGTTATTAGCGTTTGTTTACAGCACTTATTTTTAATTAGGTACTACAAAAACTTAAAAGGCTTATTAGAAAAGATCTTGTCATTATTTAAATAAAGTCTCAAATAACAATATTCATTAGCAACTAAGTTATTAGCGTTCGTTTAGGCCCTTCGCCCAAGGCGACTTTTTGTAGCGACGCTACTAATGCACGTTAGTCACATTTGCAAGCGCTATAAAAAAAGATGCCAAGGCACTACTAACGCGCTACAGCATCGCGTCTGTATCGATGCGAACGCGCTACAGCATCGCAACAAAAAGTCGCCGTGGGCGAGGGACCTTATATCCCAAAATATCACTCAATTTATGGAAATATTATACAGGCTTATTGATTATGAATGAATAAATGACGATCAAAATGGGAAAACACTAAGCGTAGTATTTTCTAGTAACAAATGTTATAAATGTTGATTCTAAGAGTATTATGAATTTACCAATTATGACAAAACTCCGTGAACAATTTCGAGATTTAGTTCTTTTTACTTTTGACTACAAAATATGATCAGATCAGCAGATATTGTCTAAAAAATCAAACTTCTCGAGAATTTTGTACTTATAATATTTAATCTTTAAAAAATGCTTATTAAATATTATATACTTTCTATAAGGTTCTTTTATTATTATACTATGATCAAGATCTTTTAGTCAACCTTGATTATTGAACCAGCGTTGACTAGGTACATTAGATTTCATTTTGCCCTAATAATTATCCTAGTCGTTTGACTATTTGGACAGACTATAGTGATCCATTGTTTTCTTTATTGAACTAATTAAAAATAGGGTTGTATATCCCTTTCTAATATTATGACGAAGTTATCTAATGAACAAAATTGCTTTGTCAATGTACAGCAACGAGCTCGGTACTTACATTATCGATCCTGCGAGGCTGTGTCGCCTGTTCTCAAGGTCATGCTCCTCAGCTATCTCGCTGTGCGACCTCTTCTGAATTATGAGGGCCGAACCCAAGGTTTAAGAAATGGCCTAATTTATTGCACTTAGCTGTTTCGATATTACTCTTTGCAACAGAAAATATGGCTATGATGGCGATGTGTGGAAATAGACTTTATTTTATTTATTGGCCCATTTACAATTGTAACACTTTATAACTTAATTATCTCGCATTATAGAAATCTAGTGTACTATGTATAATAATATTATGTAATAAACACACAAAGAAAATTAAAACCAATAAAAAGATATTACAATTTTAGTGCATGTTGTAACTATTAATAACTAGAATTACTACATAATTCATGGGTATAGAGAGAGAGTAAGTACTTATTCTAAGTACACTTGACGTTTGAAGTTTTGGATAAATGTGCAACAAATACGATAAAAAAAAATATTTATTGTCTTTGAACACGAAACAGCTGTGTTTAACGCTTGATTTAACAAACAATACACCTAAACTGACTTAAAAATAACTAGTTAGGTACTACTCATATTATGGTTAATTATTTGCAATAATAATATTTCATGTTATTTCATTACTTTGTTTAAAACAGCATACAAAGATGCGCTAATAAAGCCTCGGGTGAATTTTACAAGACTGCAGATTTTTTCGATAGGAATTCGTCAGGTCACTTTTTTCGGCAGCAAATCATAAAATGACTCCGTCCTCTATAGGGCGAGAGGTATTGTCACACTCTTACCAACTAACTAAATCTTACTCAAATTTCTTCACTCTCCCTTTTCATTTCAGGGATACAGTATCTCTTTCGAAAAAAGTCGCTGATGTAGTCCTGCTGGATACGTAGATACGTACCATATAAATCAGATGGTTAATATGGTATTTGGTCGCCGTTACCTGTTACATGGGACAAGTGACTGTAGACCTGGGTGTGTCCCGGATCTTCTAAGATTATTTTTAGTTTGTGCGAAACCTGAATATAATTTATTCAGAATCAGAAACTGAATCGATTCCAATAGTTCTTACACCATGTTATATTTTTTCCCAAAAATATTTTAAAAGGTCACAAGTTGAACATCACCAATACTACAGTACAATTCACGAATGATGGCGGCCGTGAAGTTAGTCTTTGCGAACGTTCGCGCATACTACACTCTTCTCGCACACGCACGTCGCCATTTGGTTCCTAAAACACGTTACTGCGCAGCCTTCTGCGCAAACTTCACGCCCGCCATCATTCGTGAATCATACTGTACGTACAACACAGGTCACGGCAGTTCATAGACGATATTGTTATGCGCCAGCAAACAAGTGCAAAACAACCCCTCAGTCGCCTGGGTGTCCCGGTGACTATATATTTTTGCTGACAAAACGAGCTTAAAACTTTGTGATTTTTCATGATACAGTTTTGAAATTTTGTACATAGATTCTTTACATAAAAATACTAGACACGTGTTTCGGGTTTCGTGTACTAAAACTAACGTTTTCTAAGTACAAATAGCACTCCGACCGTGTGGAGCACAGAAAAAATGAAAGAGGTTAGAAAGGAAATACTTTCCGATTTGTACTACAACGACTGTAACCCCTTGTCTCCCACCCTTTAACTGTACTACAGGCAATAAACCAATACGAACACGCATTACGCAACTAACAGACCACGCACACTTAGATCGCAAGTTTGCTATTGGTAGTTGAACTATGAGCATTGCCCTACTTTGTGGCATGCCTGCCCCGCCACAAGGTCATTCTAACGTCTTTCATCTGTTCTGTGGTGTGGAGTATGACAAGAAGAATAACCTTTGATCATTGTTGGGAGAGCAAAAACATAATATAGGTATAGTTACGGAAATACGCGATAAGCATAATCTACATTTGGCGGCAACCGGTGCCAAAACTCCTCGTGCATTTCAATAGATAAATACACTCTATTTGTTTTGTGTTTACTAAATAAACGTATGCTGTGTTGTACTGAACTACACTAAGTGTAACTGTTTTTTAAGTCGTAATAAAAAGGGATTCTTGAAGAAGACTTTACCGGTATCCGGCTCGAAGGACCAAATAATACTATGAGACATGCGTATTAGAAAAAGTGTGATACTCAATAAAAACGTGTGTATCCTATCTTCTTATTACTGTACTCGATTTGGTAAGCTGTTTTAAATTATTTTTCCCAGAAAACATAACACATATCGTTTGTAAGTTATCAATTCATTGAGTGACTAATTTGACGTTTGGGTCACGGCGAGTTGAATGTTCAAGTTCATTAACGACCGCGTCGGTACTCACCTAGTTCTACTGTCGTCTGTTTACAATGAGTATTGTTCACTTCAGTTAATTGATTAGGTATTTTAATTAAGTTACGTTTATACCACGTACATAAAAGGACTGGAACAATTTGCCTGCTGCGGTCTTCCCGTCCGATATACATGTAATTTGGGTGTCTTCAAGGCTAGAGTGAACAGGCTCTTAATATACTAGTGCGCCTCGTTTTCAACGATTGCAGTCATTAGTTTATATCAGATAAATCAATAAATTAAAGTACCTTTTTACTATTTTTACCGTCGTCTGTGCGTCACAACTGAAAACCAGCGCTGGCTGTCTTTCCTTTTTTTGAGGTGGGAATTCATCCAGTCACTTCTCCAGCAGAAGGACGTATCAGACTTTAACTGACAAAAACCACACCTGTGTCCTTCATCAGTTTCCCAGAAACGGCAGTGGTCCACCAGTGGGGCACATCTCCAACCGTGTCCTTCCGGCAGTCTACACTAGCATCCAGGGGTTTCTTCCGTCTTAATCCGCTGCAGGAACCTCCTGAACTTACTAACTATGTCCAGTGAGGACGCTTTGACTGTGATGCCTCTCCAGCCACTCCTCCAAAAATAAATTTAATCATTATGACGTGTCTGACGTCCAGCAAATTCCGACATGATAACTGATGCTGTTGGAGTAAGCTAAGCATAATTTTATTGTATCGTTCTGTACATCGATCACTAATAAAGAGATTGATAATTTTGTTAGTAGGTACCTACCTTTTTTTTACCCTGAGTTTGTTGATTTATGCAAATATTGGGCAATAATATGGTTGAATTGTACAAAGCAAAATATTATAGTCTTTAATTTCCTATGATGATTGGTGTTAGTGGAATAATATTTGTACTACGCGTTCCAAATGAGAATAGGACCGATTGCTATGTTATGACGTCTCGTCGTACTGTCAAATCGAAGAAATTTTGGCAAAATTGAAGAACTCAGAGATGAGTAAAATTGAAGAACTGGATTCTGATTAAACATTTTTCGTTCACAGTTCATAAATAAATTAAATTTTTCGTAAATTAATTAATATTTATAAATATCTTTCCTTGATTTGACAGTCAATCGTGACGTCACAACATGGCGGGCGATCCTATTCTCATTTGGAACGCATTGTACATACTTGATTCCTTGATTCCAAAGTAGACAGTTCTAGTGATGTTATATATCGGAACTAGTACGCTGAACTATTAGTACCTACTGTTACTTGTTGAACAACCGGATTACCTATATTAGATACTCATTCAATTACTTCGAGTCAAAGGTTACCTACCTAAAGTAACGGGTATTTATTATTTTAAAACTACTATTGACTTAAAATTTCTTACGCAATTATTGTAAAACCTGCACGGAAGTATGTTGATGAAAGTAGTAAACACTGTTAACGCAATAACATTAATTGGGCCAAAGACAATAAGATAAAATTATATACAGCTATTTGAGAGATACTAGATAGGCCCTAAAGTTGGCATAGAGCCAAACCAACAACGTAAACAGTACATTAAAGTTTACGGTGTTATACTGACGCAAACACAAAACAATTTTATTGAAAGACAATTATTTTAGTACGGTCAGCGACAGTTAAAAAATACCTAGCCTAACGATGCCGCATTATAAAGAAAGAAAAGTATTTATTTTGACGCACAAAACATTATAGACAACAAAAACTTAAGACAAACACAAAAAGAATAAAATAAAAAGTAACATTGTATGTCTCACGTTATTATCGTAGGTAACCTGCTTTTAAATTTCTTTCCTTCATATTAGTTAATATTTATAACTTAAAATAATAAATAAACAGCATAACTATACAATCATTCGTTAATATTAAACTACATTGACATTTCAACTTAAATTCAGTATATTAATTTTGCATAATTGGCAAGACTGCAAGACTTTTTACTTTTATCCAAAGGAGCTCTATCCCCTAGCCAGAAAAAACTTTTGCAATCTTGCCAGTGTAAGCCATTTCCGTTTGGCAACTTTAATTAAATCGTCACAAAAAGCTATTAAAATGAAAATAGGCAAGCTTTCTAGCTAGATCATATAACAACATATAAGTGGTCCAAGCAAATCACAAACTGGATAAGCCTAAATAACAAACATAGACCACTAAAGAGATGGGTTGACGGAAATGTAAATCAGTTGCTACTAAATTAACTACGAGTATAACAATCCGTGAACTCACAACAGTAACTCCTCTCTCTGTTCGCAGTGGCAGTGACCACAGTTCTAAAATTAACTGCTATATTTATAGTTTAATCTTCTCATAGTTTCGAGCAATCGACATGAGGTTAAGACGTGAACGCGTTGCGATCACCTCTGGGATGCAAACGCTAATGACCGCATAGTAAATAATACATGTAATGAGATAATCATTTGTTTTCATTTTATTACCGGATGTTTTGTTTTTTTCTTATCTCAGCATTTCTGGTTTTCTCTAGAATCTCAAAGAGTTATTGTGATTGGGATTTTATCAGTTTTTATTGCGTTCTTCTAATAGCGTTACAAGTAACGGTTAAACAATTAGGTTCCTTTGCGGAACTGTTAGAATAAATCACCGCTACCCTGGAACGCAAAAGATGAAGGAATGCAGGTGGGTTTTAGTCAGTAAAGGACTGGAACGATCAGACTTTCACGATCCACCCAAAGCAAAATAAATCTTTTGATGATTTTCTAAGAAATAAAATTCTGCTGCTTTATACGTTAGCAAAATTGTAGCGGAAACGTTATTATCTGCTAAGCTCGAAAATCCCGCTATAAAAATGATTAATGGGGAATCTTCTTTCATATTTTGATAAATTTTATGACTCTCCCTGGGGGTTTTCTCACTTCGAAAAATGATTTTATCTTAAAGGAAATATTGTTCGTGTAATGTACAAAAACGTTTTTGCAAATTTCATGTCTAATTAATACTTCCTGTCTTCTAAACTTATCTGAATACAGTGTAATTTTGGCGAGTGTCGGACAACATGAAATGTTGTTTTTAGCCCTGTCAACAATTTTTTAACAGGCATCATTCTTGTAGCGAACTGTACACAGGAGAATATTAAGTACCTAACATTCCAAAGTGTGCTAACTCAATTCAAAGTCGTCAACCAGAAGGATGAAGATAATCGCTATCCAAAACGTAGCTATGGAGAAGAACGTGCAAGAAACTCCATGGACACTCTTTTAAGTCATGTCATGTTTACACACATCCTTGGTTACATATTTCTTATTGGTTCTATCATGCAGGAGCATACATAAAAAAATAAGGCAGTAGCTGTTTTTAAGATTTAATTAATGACGCCTGTTCACGAGCATGACGTGCATATCAGCATCACTCAGCTCAACCGTTTTGAAGGGAACGAAATGTTCTAACACACGTGCTACTTTCAGCGCGATATTTGAGTCAACATAACAAATTCTCAATTGCCAAGCTCGTGTAACAAATAATATTAAAATACAAATGACTCCATGATATTTTAATTTACAAGATTAAAAAAATAATACCTATAGTTATCAAAACACAAATGACTCCATGATATTTTAATTTAAAAAACCTATAAAAATGTATCATCTGAATCGTAAACAACTTTATAGGATCCATGACCGTGAACAGCTTGTGACACAGTTTTGCTAATAAGCATAAATGTTGTTTATTCACACTAGTAATGAAAAGATTCCATTTAAAACAAATTATTGGAAATCACCTCAAAACAAGTTAAAACTGATAAAGATGTTATTACAGAGTTCGAGTACTCATAAAATACCTACTTAGGTAATTACCAATTTCCTATTAATCCATTCACATAAACTCGTAGCGTATTATGTACTTCAACAACGTCATCAGCAGCCTGAATCATTATTTTTTTATACGGTCTGTTATTTATACTCGTCCGATAGAAAACTAATTTATTTAATCCTAGTTTAATAACTACTAAGAAAAACACTTAGGTACTAAGAACTTAATAAATAGACAAATCTAAAAGTACTAAATAAATTAAACTTATGTTATACATCTTATTCTAGGCATTATATTCTTCTTCATTCATGAACTTTCGCAAATTGATCTTTGAAATGTCGTGTCAGTATAAGTTCTCCAAAAATCAGTGAAAAATCTTTTGCCAGCGAATCAGAACCAGAGTTTTGCCGCGACGTGTCCTTGACCCAGAAACCAATACATTCCGAATTCTCCTGCGAACAAAAAACCAGACTGTCATTCGCCTAGAATGCGAAAAACCTGTATTAATAAACTATGTAGGTATTTAATTTACCCGGGCAGCTGTGTTGGCTGATAATGTGAAAGATCACGAGCAGGCCGCGTGCCGCGACCGAGATAACCACAGTCACACAACAAATTGTGTAACGCAAACCGTTGCCATAACAAACGGCGCGTAATAAACGTGTTTATGGTCAGAACATGCTCTTTGTATTTTTTTTTTAAGCTGAAGTCATCAAACTACGTGACGACACGGCTCGTTGGAATAGTTTCTGAATACGAATGAGGATTCTATTTTCTTTATTTGAATACGCTCGTCTATGACATCGACATCGATTTTGTAAAAACTTTCGCGTAGACCTATCTTTATGGTGACCGAATTTATAATTGTATACATTTATTTACTTTATTTTTCTACTTATGTATAAACATTGACATCAACCCCTATTTCTATGTTCCAGTGCGGGATTCATTGAGGGACACCAAATTGATGTAAACATTTTAAATCGAGCTCTCCTTTAAGTTTTTATAGAATTCTTAGTCAAGAAAATACATCCTCGCTCCCATACCCAACAAATAGATACCTAAATACAACAATTATTAGATTAAGCCTGTTAAATTATTATGGACAGGTTAGGTACCATAAAATCCCAGATCTCAGCGAATTGTAAGTTACTATAACAGGTTATAAAAAATTATCTAATTGGTTTACAAATCAGTTAATTGACATAATCTATTGAACTCTGTCTGGTAAACACTAGTATAAAAACTAATTCGGTCCGGTCATTGTTCCCGATACAACATGATCCAACCATGTGCTCCGAACTGTTCCAAATAACAGTGATAAATATTGCTGATTGTGAACAACACTAGTGTAATGCGGTATTTAATCTAGGTAATAAACTGATTGAGGTGATGAATGTCAATTCTGTGACAATAATTTATAGTATATATTTTAGGGTTTCTTTAATTTTATGTGTCTTTATTCCTTTTTGTACATTACCAGTCCACCAGTACCAGAGTTGGAATGGAGGTGGAGTTTTTCAACACCATACCTTAGTTTACATTTAGTTAGTTCGTAAGGGTCTTTATTTTATTTTTTACTGACTACATTTATTTAGTGTAGGTACATTAATGTACACCCTTACTTTTTAATTAGTACACAAAAAAAATGGGGCTGTATCTGTACCCGTTACTGATCATATTTTTGTTTTCAAAAGTAGAAAAAACCGAAATCCTAAAATTGACCACGAAAAGATAAATTCATCATAGATACATACATAACAATTGCTTTTAGAAAATACTGCGGGCAGTGTTTTTCCATTTTAATCGTCATTTATTCATTCATAATCAAATATTTCCATAAATTGAGAGACATTTTGGGATAAACACAAACGCTAATAACTTTTCTGTTTATGAATATTATTTATTGAGACTTTACTTAAATAATAACAAGGGCTTTTCTAATAAGCCCTTTAAGTATTTGTACTAATTAAAAATTAGTGGGGTATAATGACAGTTAAATGTTTTTTTTTAATAATTAACTATAAATGTAAACGGACGTTTCCGGCTGTCACAAAAGCAACAGTGTTTTATACGTGCTCCAGAAAAATAATTAAAAATAGAAGTAAATCAATACAAAAACCAACCAAACCTTCTGGAAATCACTACAAAGAAGCAGAAATTACTAGAAACAAAAGAAAGAAACGGGATAACTGCAGTAATTACTACTAATTTAAGGTCAGAAAAAATCTTGCTAATCATCTCAAACATAAACAAGTGTGAAGTTAGCTGGTTAGCTGGCCTCAATCAAACGTCAAACGTTCGACCATAACCTATATAGAAGATACGTCCACAGTACCGTGCAAAGTGCTGCGTTCCATTTTACGCATCTTGGAACGTTTAGTTTTTGCATTATGGACACCAAAGGATTGTCAGAGGATATGCTGAAACTATTTCAAATGATGAAAATGGAACTGGAAAATCAAACAACAATAATAACTCAGAATGTTACCGATACTCTGATGCGATCTATAGATGTCAAAATACAACCAATAATAGAAGAAAATAAGAATCTAAAACTGGAAGTAGAAACATTAAATAAAAAAATAAAGTACTTAGAGGACACAAATAGGAAAAATAATATAATAATACACGGTGTTAAAGAAACTGAAAAATCGTATGAAGAATTATTCAAGTTAATCAAAAATATTTTGGAGAGCCTTAACGTAAAGTTAGATAGAAACGAAATAAATAAATATCACAGACTAGGTCAAAAAAAAGACGGAAAAACTAGACCTATACTAATCATCTTCGTGTCACAATTAAAGAAAGCAGAAATTCTGAAAAATAAAAACAAAATGCCACAAAAAACTTATATAACGGAAGATTTCTCAAAAGAAACAATAATAACACGCAAAAATCTTCAACAGCAGTTAAAACAGGAAAAAGAACGTGGAAATATAGCATTCATTAAGAATAATAAACTTATAATAAAAGAAAAAACAGAAGCAGAAAAAAGGAAACGCGATTTCTCTACATCACCCAGTAACATACAAACTCCACCACGTCATACAGAGGAAATTAATGTTGTAGCTCCTTCCAAAATATACAAGACAGACGCATTTGCATATATGAGGGCCAGAACTTTTTCACTGTCGGACAAACATGCACAACAAAACAAGCCATAGGAATCACTGGACATCGGAAACGCAAAGATTGTAAATAATAAACAAAACACACTATTAAGAAACAACCAGAACCCCAATACGGCTGGTCACCGCGGGGTGAAGGACCATATCCCCCTAAAACTTCAAGAAGATAACCCTAACTCGAAGAAAATGATAAACCACAGAACTAAACTAAACATAGCAACACTTAACACAAGATCACTAAAATCTATGGATTCTTTAATAGAATTAGAACACGCTTTGGAAACAGTAAACTGGGATATCATAGGACTAAGCGAAACAAGAAGAGCAGATGAGAAAATTGAAGAACACGAAAAATACATACTATACTACAAAAACGAAACAGCTGGATTATACGGAGTGGGATTCATTGTGAAAAAATACCTTAAAAACAGTATAATAGAATTTCAAGGAGTGTCAGACAGAATCGCCATCTTGAATATCAGATTACCTGGTCACAAAAAAACTACTTCAATCGTACAGGTATATGCTCCAACCGAGATTGCCAAAGACGAATTAAAAAATGAATTCTACAACAAACTTAACAAAATTATGACAAGTTTAAATAACACCGTAATCATTATGGGAGACTTTAACGGTCAAATCGGAAAGAGAAAAACAAACGAGGACAAAATACTTGGACCATATACTACAGGAAAAAGAAATGATAACGGACAGAGATTGGTGAACTTTGTTTTGGAAAACAACCTACACATTATAAACAGCTATTACAAAAGAAAAAATAAAAGAAAATGGACATGGATGTCTCCTGATGGTAAAACAAGGAACGAAATTGATTATATTATAACAAATAAGCCAAAACTGTTCTCAAGTATAGATGTTGTCAACCAATTTAACTTCAATACTGATCACAGGATGCTGAGAGGCCAATTACACGCGGTAGAACCAAAAGCGTCAAGAAAAAACATTCAAAAAGTTAAAAAACCAATATCTGTGCCATTTCCTGAACACATTTTAAACTCTTTAGAAACCAATCTAATGCGAATACAACATTTAAATGAAACTCAAGAAAAATATAATAGCCTAGAAGAAGAATTAAAAGAAATAGGAAAGAACGTCATAAATAACAAACCAACATTAGATAAATTGGGACCAATAGCCAGAAGCTTAATTGAACAAAGAAAAATCTTTATTAAAAATAGAAGTTCTAACAAACAGGAGATAGCGAAAATAAGTAAAGAAATAAAATTACAAATACGTAAACATAGACAGAATAAAAGGAATGAATCAATAAACTTCTACATAGATAAAACAGGTGGTGTTAAAAAAGCATGGCAACAAATGATAGACAGCACAGATTGTATCGGAAACATGATGCACCATCAAACCAAAAAGAATAAAACAAACAGAATCGAAATATTAAAAATCGCAACAGATTACTATCGCGAGCTGTATAGTGATGAAAGAGTACAAACTGTACCAAACCAATCAATTACTTACAAGATCAAAGAAGAAGAAGAAATCCCAATTATAATGCGAGAAGAAGTTTTAAAAGCAATCAATTCACAGAAAAAAGGGAAAGCACCGGGCGAAGACTGTATATCTAACGAACTTTTAATAGGGACATCAGTCAAAACATTAAACACAATCACAGATCTATTTAATGAAATTTTACAGACAGAATACATACCTCATCAATGGAAATCATCAACCGTAATACTTCTGCATAAAAAAGGAAAGAAAAATGACATCACTAACTATAGACCCATTAGCCTGATGTCCAATATTTACAAAGTATTTTCTAAGATTTTACTAGATCGACTGACAAAGATTCTGGATGAAAATCAACCAAAGGAACAAGCAGGCTTTCGCAGTGACTTTTCAACACTAGACCATATTCATACCATAAAACAGGTCATCCAGAAAAGTAATGAATATGGTATTACTTACTATCTAGCATTCGTGGATTACAATAAAGCGTTTGATTCACTAAAACACGCCAAAATATGGGTAGCGCTAGAAACGCAGGGTGTGAATGGGAAATACATACGTCTCATCAAAAATCTTTATATGAGCATGACAGCAAAGATAAAAACAGAAAGGGTGGGCGAAGAGTTTCCTATAAAAAAGGGAGTTAGGCAAGGAGACCCAATATCACCCAAACTCTTCTCGGCAGTTCTAGAATATGTGTTTAGACGTCTTGAATGGGAAAATTATGGAATGAGTATTAACGGAGCGCAACTGAATCACCTTAGGTTTGCAGACGATCTAATACTTATTTCATGCGATGCAAGAAGCCTACAAGAAATGCTCGAACAGTTAATATATGAGAGTGAAGATGTTGGACTATCAATGAATACCTCAAAGACGAAATTAATGTCAAATGCAGAAAAAATCCCTATCACAGTCAATGGTGCAACGATAGAATATGTTGACGAATACACGTATCTTGGTCAAATAATATCTCCAAAAGACCTCACAACAAAAGAGATTAACAACAGAATCAATTTGGCCTGGAAAAGATACTGGTCTCTTAAGGAAGTAGTGAAAAACCCTGATGTACCACTTACATCCAAGAGAAAAATATTTGATTCGTGTATTTTACCGATTATGACATACGGATGCCAAACATGGAGTTGGACAGAACAAAATATACGCAAACTGGAGATCTGCCAACATAGCATGGAAAGGAGCATGCTCAACATCAAACTCAGAAACAAAATAAAATTAGAAACAATTCGCAAGCAAACTGGAGTTACGAGTGTGACGTATTGCATAAAAAAATTAAAATGGAGGTGGACAGGCCACATGATGAGGAATAAAAAAGACAGGTGGGCTAAGGACGTAACGGACTGGTGTCCAATACAATATAAAAGAAAAAAAGGGAGACAACGTCGTAGATGGGAGGACGACATCAAACGTATTGCGGGCATTACGTGGAGGAGAAAGGCACATGACCGCACTCTGTGGCAAGCTTTAGGGGAGGCCTATGCTGGGAAGCAACACAATCTTCGAGAATCTGGTGTCCAAGAATAAAACTTAGCATGTAAGAATCATTGTATAATAAGATTGTTGAATAAAGGCTATTATTATTATTATTATTATTATTATTATTATTATTATAAATGTAAACATTTGATAACTTTAAATATAGACTTCCTCAAATTGTATCTTATATATCATTATTAGTTTAGTGATTTTGCACGATTTGTAAAAGTCACAATGCAGTGGACCTGATTAAAAAACAGAGACACATCATTTCAATAGGTTTCGATCGTTTACAAAGTCGATAAAGGCAGAACATACCAATTAAAACTAAACGGGGGCATGAGCCATTGATATTGACGACTGTAATCGAAATTCGGTCGATAGTACTACTGAATATAATTGCTTGAAATTGAAAGGTTATTGAATATGAATGCTTTTGCTCACAGCCAACCACTTGAATGCTTGCTTATCGAATGCTCTGTACAGACGCACCTATGAAAGGTGTAGACAAACTAAACATTGTACGTCGTACGGCCTGACCGCGGGTTCGGTTCTCACACAAAACAAAAATTTTTATGAGCTTCATATAGGTGTTCCGGGTCTGGGTATCTCGTGTATGTCAGTTTACATGTTTGTGAACGCACCCACGATACAGGAGTTAAGAGCCTACTACACTATGCGTTATTCAGCACACGATATTCAGACTCGTCTTACTTTTTATGCCTTTTTATGTCGCGTAGTGTGTACCCACTACGCGACACGACGAGTCATAGACTAAAACTGTCTGATTTATCGAGTAGTGTATTTCCCTGTATTCGTAATGCGGGGCAGCGTTTTTTTTTTTTTAAATAAATCTGAATAGTGATTAATGAAATAATGACATTTTATTTTACCTTTTTTTAAATAAACATAACACTACACAGAAGGCCGGACGCAATACTGTTAATATTTATAGAAGCCATCTTTTTCTTCTAACTTATCACAATACTTGCTTTGTAAAGGTCAGCCTTTAATAAACAATCGTATCTAAATCTACAATGTATTCTCACACAATAATAAACAAATAATACTATGTAATCATGGAGATAACATCGAACACTGATAGGCAACTCAATGAGAATTTATCTAATAATCTAAGTATATAAAACTGATGCACACAGTATTTTTTTGAGTAAGAAATTGTGAAATCGTCAGATTACGTCAGACTTTTACTGACTAAAACCTTTTTTATATTTAAATAATAGATAGGCTCGACCTTTTTTGTTGTTTGACCACAATCTCACCTGATGGTAAGCGATGATGTGGCCGACGATGTAGCACGCTTGCCTAGAAGCAATCTATTCACTCTTAACCTTTTCTTCTTTCATATTATCCTTTACATTCTAAATCTGCAGGGACTCTTAATCTATATTAATTACCAGCTTTTGCCCGCGGCTTCGTCCGCATACCTACATGAAATATAGCCTATGTCACTTATGAATAAAGCAGCTTTCTATTGGTGAAAAAAAAAATCGAAATAGGACCAGTACTTTCAGAGATTACCTCGTACAAACACAGAAAATAAACTTTACCTCTTAATAATATAAGTAGAAATGGAGAGCTACATTAGAACCAGGCGTGGCCCACGCATGTGGCGCACGTGTGCGCCGGTCTAATGTAGTTTCCGCTTTTCCCATTGACAGCGATGTGGAAGGTTTTTTCCCCTTTGACTCACCTTTTTATCCTGATTGTACTTGGTATAATGTAATTGTATATACTTTGTAATTTATCTCTCTTTATCTATGTATTTTTGTTTTACTTATGTTTGCTTGGCCATTATTTATTTATGTCGATGACGAGTATTAAACACTTAGTAAAAGTAGCACACGGCTCATTCTGCACACTGAGCACTGTGGTAACTAGTAAATCTAAGTGTTAATGGTCTTTGCAGCCAATAAGCTGGAACGAAAATAACAAACATGAAAGGAAAATAGAGAAAAACCGAAATAATCACCATAAATATAAATAAGCCCTTCGACTTTTAAATGTCTGACCCTTGTAGAATAAAATTAAAAAAAAATACTTTATGATTATAAGACTGGCCTTGAACATCGTCCTCTCAAGTTTACTGAAGCTCTATGGTCGTTCAAGTCAAAAAGGTCAAGTGTCAAATCAGAGTACACAGCGTTGCAAAAAATACCAGACAACTTATCTTTAAAAATGACGGAGTTGATCAGTTTGTTTCGGAGAAGGTTGTATGGCACTCGATTTCACTTGAGACGAGATATCGTAGAGATAAGATGAGAGTTATCTTAGATATACACGCGGTAATATGATGATCTTTTCATATTTTTATGGTTTTTTCTTTCATTTTTATCTTATTGTGTAAACTGTTTTCCTTATGACGATAGATTTAGAAGACAATGTCCGTAAACGTAATGTTAATATATTTTTTTTGTATTGTTAATTATGTTTATGAATATAATATGTTGTATATATGTTAAGTATTTTATACCGTTAATAGCAAAGCATATACGTATATCTATGTACTTTTTTCACAACATGAAGGTACTTATATTATGCAATTTAAAAACAACCATTGATTTTTGATTTTTTTGGTTATTTTTTTGATTTTTTTTGGTTGTTTTTTTGAAACAACCATTGATGGCCTCGTAATTAGTCATCCGTACCATGCCAGTACTGAAAAATGCTTTCAACAGTGACAAAAACGTCAAATAAACAGATATCTGGCATTCCTAGAGTCGAGAAAAAAAATGCCGAAAGTAGCCAAATGCCGATACACAAACAACAGAAATTTTCATCACAACTAAAGTCATTATTCAACCAAATGTTGTGTTATAGCGAAATTGTCAAGCGCTGTAAAGAAACGACTGTCATCATAAATTCTATTTTCTTTTACACAACCGACCCTGGCTGCAAGTTTGCAAGTCTGTTGAACCGGTTGCATCTCGCTGTCACCTACGTACGTGCAATGAATCATGACATTAACGACTTTATCACTCTACTGGATCTATCCACTTTCTGTCAGTATGACTTATGTCATGCTTGCTTGATTGGCACGGCTTGAGTTGTGGCACAGGATGTACGTTCTCCTGGTGCCTTAAGAGTGGCAAATTCTTAGCTGTTGCTGTTATTGTTACATTATGTGTAATGTTTTATTTGACAGACAAAAAATTAAATTAATTAACAAGTTAAGATTTTTTGGCAGGAATATTTAAAGTGAAGTTAAGTAGCAGTTTTATTTGATTGGCAAATTCCTAATAGATATTGTGACATAAAATGTTGTTTTCTAAAACAAAACAACAGAACAATATAATTATGTAGAATTATTGAAACAGGTAAGTACCTACGATTAAGTCAAAATAGAGTTGAAAATGTTATCTATTATGAATATGTTATTGACTAGGTACCTACTTTTTTTTTTCGATTGGAAAAATCTGCTTATGACAACCCCCGCTCTTGGGCGGAGCAGGAGATAGTGTCAGACAGTAGTAACTATTCAGTAATCTGTGCTCTTACTGACTAAAAAACCCATCCCGTTCACCTACTTCAGCAAAGCTTTCTAAATTATGATGTACTGTCA
Source organism: Mythimna albipuncta (assembly GCA_929112965.1). Classification (NCBI taxonomy): domain Eukaryota; kingdom Metazoa; phylum Arthropoda; class Insecta; order Lepidoptera; family Noctuidae; genus Mythimna; species Mythimna albipuncta. The sequence continues at coordinate 21,770,317 of OV815970.1, forward strand.
ATACATTCTTATGCTGGTAGTATGTATTTGGGAGTATCGAGTCACTTTGTTTTCTAATTGAAGCTTTTGGTATTTGAAAATAATTGACTTAAATTGTTTTGCTCATTTGGTAATCTGTTGGTATTTTCATTAAAATATGATTTGCGACCGTAACACGTATTTATTTACGGAAATAATTTAGTAAAGCCGTTTTTAATATGGTCGCAGATTAAATTTTAAAATAAAATCTGCAATATGCAAAAAAAAAACCGAGTGCGATAACGCCAAATTGTACTTATGTTTTTTTTTTTTATTATTATAAGGCTTCCTTTTTATAAATATTGTAATATTGGTGTATAATAGAGTGTTAATAAATACATGTAAATAAATAAAAACTTACAAAAATTTTGATAACATACACCTAACCTATGATATGTAAGACGTACTTATCCTGACTTGTTTTTGTATGTCCGACCGGGGCCACTTATACGCAGCCCAGCGTTCAAAAATGACCAGTCGAGTGGAGTTGCAACCCAGGGTCGTTCTTTTATAACTCGAGTAGCTACCCTAGAGTTAACCCAACCAACTCTAACTCGACCAGGGAACATTGATAGATGAACTCACGTTCGCGTTCAAAAATGCTAGGGTAGACTAATTACCTACGGCACTGTCAGAAGGCTTAAAGTCACCCAAAGGGCAATGGAAAGGGCTAGACTCGGAATTTCCTTGCGTGATAGAAGCAGGAATGAAAATATCCGCAGGAGAACGAAGTTTTCCGACATAACCCGAAGAAGTGATTACATACTCTTTGCCCGAAGATTCGCCAAACTTAAGTGGCATAGCATTTTACTGATTATTTTTTAATTTGATTAATTTTTTTTTATTAACTACATTTTGCTCACATAATAAAAGAAACAAGAAATATATAAATAAGATTATATGTAACTCATAATCTGATATAAAAGAGTTTCCATGGAGTTTCTTGCACGTTCTTCTCCATAGAGATCTACGCTTTGGAACAATTGCACGTTCGCACGCCACATTCACTTTATTTATTTTTTGGACTGATCCGCGATTCAGTGAAAGAAAAAATTAAAATTAAAACCGGCCAAGAGCGTGTCGGGCCACGCTCAGTGTAGGGTTCCAAAGTTTCCCGTCCATCACAACAAGTGTACCCACTTATGAGTTTAAAAACAAGCTTGCATGTACGATTATACTACAAACTTAGTCCAGAAATTATTTTGTACAACTTTTTTGTCTTTTTTGTACAAAACTGTTCTTTCTATCAAGTTCAAAATAATTTTCCTAGAAAGTCCTTATAAAGTTCTACTATTCAGATTTTTTTCATATACCTATTCTAAACTTATGGTTCAAAAGTTAGAGGGGGAACACATTGTTTTTTAAATTTTGGAGCGATTATTTATGAAATTATTGACATTATAAAAAAATGATTTAAGTAAACCCCTATTCATTTTTAAATACGTATCCAACAATGTATCACACGTTAGGGTTGAAATTTAAAAAAAAATAACTTCCCACTTTACATATAGGGGGGCTACCCTAATAAAACAATTTTTTCCAATTTTTATTTTAGCACTTTGTCGGCGTGATTGATATACATATTGGTAGGTACCAAATTTCAGCCATCTAGTGCTAACAGTCACAGAGATTAAGCGAGGACGGACAGACAGACGGACAGACAGACATGGCGAAACTATAAGGGTTCCTAGTTGACTACGGAACCCTAAAAAGAAAGATGAAATCGCTGCAGTGTTTGTTTGTTTACAAAGTCGTTGCACGTTGTTGTACGCAATCAGCATGAGTGATTCTTTGCCAAGTGACGGAGATGTTCATTACCGAACAGCTGTTCGCTGATGACATATTTCATGAGTATATCAAACAATCTGTTATTATTTTAACATGAATGGCTATATACAGGGTGTAAAGGAAATGGATGGTTGTATTTTAACCTTTCAATCGTGTCAATTAGAAAGACAATGACATTGCGATACTGTCTGCCCTTGGGTACACTTTTTCGCACTAGTACGGATTATCGGAATGTACTTTATTGCGTACCTAAAAGCGGTGGGGCAGGAAGCAGTTTTCGAGAAAGTATGATTTAACTAGTTTCTGCTAGCGGGTTCGCCCGCGTAAAATTTGGTTTCTCTCCGTTTCATGTCCTTAAATAAGGGAGTGAATATTGAAAAATCCTCCCTTAGTGCTCGCCTACAACATGAAAAAAACCCTTGTGCCAAATTTCATGCTCCTAGACCCTGTAGTGTCGGCTGTACGTTGAAATACTTAGTCTGTCTAAAAAGTCTAGCGACATGGAAATTTTTAAATAATATTTAATCATTTAAAATACACTTATATTCGATACTTTTTATAAGTTTCTTATATTAGTAATCAATGATCAAGATCTCTTAATCAACCTTGATTATTGAACCAGCGTTGACTACATCAGATTTCATTTTCCCTAAAATTAGGTACCCAAGTCATTTGACTTTTCAGACAGACTCTGTCAGTCAATTTCTCTTTTTATATCTAAGTTTATTATGATTGGTACCGGGTTAGTTAACCTACATTTATAAAACTTAAGACGAAAATCTTCATCTACATGCCTATAAGATAATATAAATCCTAATATACACTCCTAAACACACATCACAGTCAAAGCGTGACTCTATTTATCATACTGTATATGTACATAATGATGATGACCCATCATTATGTGCGCAATAATGTCTACATAGACAGTTTGTTTTATTTTCTGTATATTGTAGCTACGTCTACGTGTTGTGATTACTTCTCGAATCATGACAGAAAGATGTGCCAGCATTTTATTTTTTAATTAAATGAAGTATCTAATAATAATTCATTATTTATTTCATTTATTGAGTTGCACTTGCCACGTTATGATGATTCTCATTTATGATTCTGATTATGATACCACCATAAGATCAGCTGGTAGAAAACGCCAAAGGCATTCAGTCTGCCTTAGCGACATTAACTAGTTTAATAAATAAATAAATTCTGGGTGTTGGAAATTAAATATTATATTAAATAGCAACGGTATTCCCCTATCAAAACTTGTCCTCTACAACTCTCTGTTCTGTGAGTAATAAAAATATCTACTACTTAAGTTTAACGATTGATTGATTGGTTTGATCCTCCAAACTTTGTCCTAGTCTATGGGTCTTACCGTGTGCCAAATTTCATTCAAATCCATAGGTACAATGTGATTGATTAAAAAGCATGCAATGTAACATATCCAGACTAACATTAGTCGCACGTGTGCCACACACACCGATCTGAGCGCGTCGGTCTCCATACATTTTATATGGAAACTAGACTTGTAGAGCTACATTTTTTTTAAATTATTTGTTTTAATTTTTTTTCTACAACATAATACACTTTAATACATATGTACATAAAAAAAAACTTAAATACTAAATAAACTATTTATACAAAAACCTAACTATGTACATAAATCTATACTTATATAATATTATAAATCGGAAGAGTTTGTTTGTTTGTTTGAACGCGCTAATCTCTGGAACGACTGATCCGATTTGAATGATTCTTTCAGTGTTGGGTAGTCCATTTATCGAGGAAGGCTATAGGCTATGTTTTATTTTTTTCAAAATTAGGGATCCGTAATAAAATTGCTATTTTGTAACACAAGGTGTAAAATCGAAAACCTATTTTTGCGTGCGCTGCAAAAACTATTGACAATAGAACAAAATGATGTACTACGGGTTTGTAGATCCCATTAAGACCTACAAAAAAGTCTGCGAGAACATATATCTAGCTATCATAGTTTAATCACAATAACCGATTTTGTGTTCAAAATAATTATTAAATCGTCTGAAGAAAAAATACTACGTTAAATATGTATCGTAATATTAATCTTTATCGAAATTAAGCATTATGTTATCAAGAGTATTTATGTAGAAGTAAAATGCTTTTTGTTTCATCTCAATCGGATATTTCGTTTAAAAGTTATCACGTGTGTAAGATGTTAAGTATTTTTTTCACTTGTATTTAACATCCGGAGCAATAATTAGAAATTAATTAAACGTAGAAAAAATCTAAAAAAATATATCTGTTAGTGAAGTGGCAAGAACTTATTGTAATTTAGGTACAATATATACATATATAAACAATGACATTTAAATAAAAATATAATTGTATATCAATATCAGAGGTTCCATTTTAATAATAGAATTTCAATTTTATACAATTCATTTATTCAAGAACAATTTGTATTGTGTTTGAAATTACTTAAAACTACATTATACAACACATTATTATAACACATTATTATTAATTACAATTAATTATAAAAAATAACAAAATAAAATAAAATTTAATGTCACTACAATTACTTACATTATTACTACCGAAACACTACTCAGTCTCACATTAATTATTATCACATATATTTTAAATTGTTGATATGTCATCGTCCACCGAATAAAGACATTTCTCCAAAAGGAAAACTTTGAGCTTTGACTTAACGAGCTCGTGTAAATTATACTCTTCAAGTCCAAGGGCAACCTGTTAAAAATTCGCACTGCTTGATATTGAGGACTACCTATGTTGAACAATATTAAGTTGAGGTATTATTTTATTTTTAAAATCTTTCCTACGCGTACTTTCCCTTAACTGTCTCTCCTCATTTGTTTCATAGCTATATAGGACTTGAGTAATTATTAGGATAAAATGAAATCTGATGTAATCAATACTGGAGAAATAATCAAGGTTGATTAAGAGATCCAGATCATGTATTACTAATTAAAGAATCTTATAAAAAGTATTGAATAGAAAAATTCCCAAGTGGTTTGACTTTTTAGACTGACTATACCAAAAAGTAGGGTGAATGTTTAATAGAATAGAAAAAAGAGCTGAAAGAAAAGTTTAATGAACTTACCAGTTCCCTGTGAAACGTATATATACCTACATGTAAATACGTTTCAAATTAATTCCCTTTTAAGAGAAAGAAACCTAAAAGCAAAAAGGCTAAATTCAAATCGGCCCTACCATAATGGCTTCGCTTCGTTTCTTTTTTTAAAACCCTCTCTGGAGCCAGAGACAAAATAAAATACGAGAAATATTGAATCCAGCCAGTAAAAGGGTTACTTTCAAGAGTTCAATATTGCAAAAAGGTTTTACTTCGTTACCTTCGACAAGTGCTACCTATCTTATTTATATTATTTACTGTTAAGATTACGATCTAGATACCCAGACTGACATATCTATATACTCATTTCGTGGGTTTTTTTTTAATCAAAATTAGTCTACGGACAAAACTATAACTAGAACTAAAACAACATTAGACCGACGCACACGTACCTATACCACGCCTGCCCCCCTAGCCAAGTTACAATCGAATTCCGTTCTCTAATCTGTAACGCCTCTGTGACAGCAATTGTAGAAAACGATAAGTTGGTAGCCATGTTGACGCACCTGAGTCGGCCGCTCGTTCTACAATGTAGCGTTTGTATAACAAAGAATCTAGCGTTAAATATTGTAGAAACGATTTTGGACGATGTGAACTTGGCTACGAATTGTCTATTCGTTTGTTCTGACCACGCGACTTTACGTTGAAATGACGTCATTCCCATACGTTTCATCACTTTTCGACAGCGTTAACGATTGCAGAATAACAACTTAGCTAAGCGTGCTGGTTTGTACGTAGAACGACGTCGCGTGGCGTGGATCTAGTGTAGCTCTACAATTTTAGTTTCCAAATAAAATGTATGGAGACCGACGCGCACAGATCGTCGTACGTGGCACATGTGTGTGCAGTGAGAACTACCAAGAACATTTTTAGAAGCCTGAGATTGGAGAAGGTTGGAGCAAAATTGAGTGTCAGGCTTTTAATGACTTATATTAACCAGTGCTCCTTCAGTTGCTTTATGCGGTGCAAGGCCATGGTACTCGTAACTCGTTCGAACAATCCTGCTGCTAGGATATGGTGGAACGTCATTTACAATTTCAATGTTACAAAACACTAGAGGATCATTAGAACAGTCTTTATTCTCTCGCATCTATCTAGTATTTTTCATTATGTGCTCGCCTATATGTACATAAACTGTTTTATTTTTACTATAAGAATAGATTTTCCATAATCTAGAATTTTAGAACAACTGTTTATATTACACAATTTGCAAGGGTACAGCAGTTGCCGTCCGGTAACTGTCCGAACCAAGCCCAAGTCGTCGACGGCGCGCACTGTTCCCGCGCGCCTCAAGGAGTTGTCAGCAACAGCAGGGACCCAGCCGGGTCGAAGCCTACTGGGGCCAGGGTTATCCGAAAAGGCGCTCGAGCCCCGGCATGAAGGCTAGAAGGAACGGGGTGGGTCTTTTAGTCAGTAAGAGTCTGACACTATCTCCCGCTCCGCCCAAGAGGGGGTGATGTCATTGGATGATTTTATCACACCATAAAAAAAGTGTACAGCAGTTAGTTCAAGATAACTGTATCTGGATTAACTCCGTCGTAGCTTTCAATATTTAACTAGATAGGCACAAAAATCTAACTAGATAGATACCTAAAGAAAAATATATTAGCTCTTTTACTTCTGACCGATGATATGACAACAATTTCCATACAGCGTGGCCATATTTTAGTTGGTTTTTGTTAGTTTTATCAACTTTAGGTTAATCATCAAAAAAAAAAAAGATTTAAGTAGGTTAAAAATAATCATATTATGAAGTTAGAATCTGTTACTTAGTAGTAACAGATTCTAACTTCGTAAAATTTACATTAGCTCTTAAATATAGTTGAATTTACATAAACTGCGTAATAATTTGTACTCATTTGTCATTTCAAAGTCTGAACTGCATCTATCTGCGTTCAAAGTGCAACGCGATTATATAAACAACAAATAAATGCGCTTCATTGGTTAACAGACAGCGCTAAACAGTAAGGACCTATTCTAATAAGCGATTTCATTTTTTGCTACTTACCACATTATTTAATTAAAATGCCACTTCCAACTTATGTTGGTCCACGTCAGTTTTGGTATGGGTTACGGCCCAAACTGAAAGAGAATTTGAACAATCAGTTACAGTTTTGGTTTCGACGTAAGTCCTAGCAAATGGCGTAAGTCCTAGCAAATTCTTCAACAGTTTAGTAGAACAGTTGCAATGCCGTCGCTACATAGAGCGAAATCTATAACATCATTTTCATCCGAAAGACGTCCACTGTTGGACATAGGTCTCCCCCAAGTGTCGCCACAATCAACGGTACCTTGCCAGGTGATCGGTCCACCTTGTAGGAGGTCTTCCAACGCTACGACATCTATAACGCCACGTAGGAACTAAAATTCAAAATCCTACATCAAGTTTTCCGTCTAATTAGAAAATATATAACAGTCCTAGCGTGCTATTTTCTAAGAAAACAGCCTAGGGCGCAGCGCTGGTCGCAGCGATGAAATCCAAATACGCACATGGGATTAACGATCCAATAGACCTAAACATAGTGTTAATCCCTTGGTCGTACCTATTTGGATTTAGTTGCTGCGGTCAGCGCTGCGCTCAAGGCTGTTTTCTTAGAGAATAGGTAGCACTGCTAAATCAACTATCGGGTCACAGAAACCTGGACCCACAGAAATCTTAAGAATCATTGCTTTATTATTAAGATTTCTGTGCCCGGACCAGATACAACACTCCCGTCTGGTCGGAGGATCCTCCCTTTTCACCGGAGGTCTGCGGGACTTCACACTCTTTTCCGTATATCTCTAAAACTTTTTTTACTAAATAGCAGGCGTCAACTAATTTGACCACAAATGTTGTCAGCAATTTGGTTTTCCCAATCTATTTTATAACCCTGTCACTTAGAAGAATATAATTTAGGTGTACCTGTACTTATTTTTTATTGACGTAACGTCAGTAGATTCCGAGAAATGCAAAAAGGAATCTTTGTAGTGTTAATTCAAATGAAACAAAGAATAAAAAAGCTACGGTCCCAAAATACTGCCTTGGGGTATCTCTTTTCTGTATACCTCTAATCCTTCAAACTAATCCTTCCTTGAATCAATTTGCTTAGGTACAGCTAGGTCAATAAACTCTGACTAAACAATAAGCCGTAAACGCGTGATATCAGTAGCGTTATGAAACTTTATCGCTTCGAGTGCTGTGTGACATCGCACCTGTGCGGACTGGAACTGATATAGGCTTAGTAGCCAGGTTATCTGTCTGTGCCTGTATCTTGGTCTAGAGCTCAACTTTTTAAATTAAGTATTAAAGACCAAAACATGGCATGTAGGTTTTTTTTTGGTGGGTAAATATCATCCAAATGACATCCCTCGCCCTTAGGCGGAACGGGAGATAGTGTCAGACTCTTACCACCCCGTTCCTTCTTGCCTTTCGCACCGGGGCCGCGCTTTCCTTTTCGGATAACCCTGGTCCCAGTAGGCTTCGACCCGGTTGGGCCTATGCTCAACCTTTAAGATTCGATTTTATAGACCAACATATGGCATGTAGGTCGGCGATCTGACAGCCATTCTGGTTAAGATCATACCTGGCTGCCTGGCCCATTTTCAAATGATTAAGTGCACGTTAAATGCAGTGATTGTAAGTTATTTAAATAATATGCTGGAAGTGGAAACCAATTACTTATGACGTATAAAGATGAGGGCTGAGCTTTTCTTCAGTCATCTAATCAGTATTGCACTACTGCCAGCATTCTGGGCACTTTTCCCATTGACATCGATGTGAATGATTTTTTTGATACCCCTTGAGTTCTTTATCTACCCATTGGTACATATTATCATTTTCAGTTTGTATATTTAACTATTAACTCTTTGAATGTCGTAATTAGAGACACAATAGAAGAACAATTACCTTATGTCGGACAGTGTAACATAAGACATTCGAAAGGTTAAGATATCATATTTATTTATTACTTAGGGGCAATGTAACATCAATGAAATACAAATTCAATTTCCTAAATAATTTTAACGTTCCGACTTACTCAAGTACAATAAGCTCATTTTACATTCTACATCATGCATCTAGGTACCTTAATTCTTAATGCGAACAGGATCAACAGGATCCTCCGTCCAACATTAATTCCCAGTAAACTTTTCCGACAGATGTTTATATAACTAAACTCTCTCGAACATGCCTACACAAATGTTATGTCTGATATGATAAAAAACATTGATCGACAAAATAAATAAACAAAGATATTGTATCGAAAAAAATATAGCGATGACAACACTACGTCGTTATCGCTCAGACCACAATAATATTTGGAAATAACCAGATTTACCTTAACTAATCAGTTTGATGACATCACTAATCTATTCGTAGTAATTTCAATTAAAAACTAATTAGAGAAACACGGGAAAACATTCGATGCAACGTTTATTGAAGGCAAAGATAAATAGCAGGCGTCAACTAATTTGACCACAAATGTTGTCTGCAATCTATGGTTTTCCCAATATATTTTGTGACCGTGTCACTTAGTAGAATATCATTTAGGTACCTGTATTTACTTTTTATAAACGTAACTTCTATAGATTCCGAGAAATTTAAATGAAACGAAGAATAAAAAAGCTACGGTCCCAAAATACTGCCTTGTGGTATCTCCTTAGTAACTAATTCTACCTTTCTCGTACAGCGTGGAGTTAGTACAATGAGTTAGTATTACAGCCACAAAAACTTAACATCGGATTCATTCAACAAATTAAACTTATAATGTTATTTTATGTTTTATTTTTCTTTGTCATGTACAGTAATTCCCGGCGTCAGATGACTCGGTCAAACGCCGGAGACAGGACGTAGTAATAGCACGTAGGTTGCAATTTCCTTGATGATTCCATTCATTGCTGCCCCTGATGTTTCTCTTACAACAATATAAATAGTATATGAACTAAGTATACTAACTAGTTTTGTTTGGAAACGGTCAGATTAGTAACTTTTTTTTACTATGGATAGCATTTGACCACTAAAGTTGTCAAAAAATAAAAGGCCCGTTTTGACAACCCCTAATTATTATTTTATTCTTTCTTGTAGTTTTATTCCAAGTTACATTATAGAGTCTTTCTCGAATGTCTAAACGGTCATTTTATTTTTTTAACGGGTTTATCTCACCTGATGCACTTGCATTACTTGAAACATCGTAAGTTCTTCTAAAGCTAGGGGCATTGAACTCTTCTTGAATATATTACTTTACTATCTAAACTCTAGAAATATAGTAATACAATTAGGTATTTAAAATGCGTCATGTGTTCTTCCCCTAAACTTAAAGGTTTAAATGAAGAAGCATGACGTGTATCCAACGACTTATGAATATGAATTTATCGATGTTTTGTCACGTGACATTGATTATCTTAATTATGCGATTTTTCATCACTGGGTGAATGTTTCAAATCTTGGCAGAAATTTTACTCCATCACGTGTAACATAAATAGGTACCTAGCTATGCTCAAACATAGCAGAAATATTTACAAGCTGAGCATGACTAACGAATAAGAATAACTACGTACCTACAGTATTTATGGCTTTTAAACTATTATTTACTCAATTAAAGCTAAAAATAAACAAAACCACATCCAAGAATGGTAGCCATATTGAGAACTGTAGGAAAAAAGTACACTTGAACTTCCAGTTAAGAAGATAAGAATCAAAAAAGTTAGTTAAGTTTACAGTCAAAATAAACCAAAAAGCAGTGCAAAATAAAATGATTAATGATTGGGTGTTATTACAATCAACGATCTTTGGCGAGACAACCTTAGGATGAACAAATCGAAATAAGATTAACGAAAACATAAAATTAAGATTTTGGCGCTGGCTTCCGTGTGTTTTCAATATCGCGCGGATTTCATCACGCATGCGGAATTGCCCCGCATGCAGAAAATTTTAGTTTTGCACAATGGATGAAAAATGTAGGTATTCCAAGCATTACAATAAATGCTTTTAAAAAGGATATTTGCGCCCCCGCAAATTGTTTACGCTTTAAAAGCATTTATTGTTTACGCTTACGGGGTAAACCCGCATGCGTGATCAAAACCGCACCATATTGAAAACACCATCACTTTCGCAACCTCTGTGAGATATTACATTGGAGTCATGTATTTCTGGGATAAAGAGGAGAACATGGCACTCACTGACAATGTCATTTTCATATTAACTAATAAAAATAAACTAATGATCATAATTGGATCACTACCCTCCGACACCGCTGATTCTTTTTCAAAAATGAACTGATTCTTTTTCAAACATGAAAAATCAGTTAGGTGAAATTATAAAAGCAGTTATAGTCTGTCTAAGAAGTTAAATTCATCATCATCATCACCAGCCTTTTTAATTTCCCCATTGTTGGGATTCAAGCCTCCTCTCTAGGAGAGGGAATGGGCCGTAATCCACCACGCGGGCCCAGTGCGTATTGGTGAATGTCACATATCTTCGAATTTTCGGTTCTAGAACATGCCGGTTTCCTCACGATGTTTTCCTTCACCGTTTTGATAGCTAAAAAGTCAAGATTTTTTAAAGAAAATAAAAGAATCTGTTATTGGCAACGCGAATGTTAATTTTCATTCATTTGTTTCTTGAGATGATGATAGTTCTACAACAGATGTTATCGTCGTAATCGATCGTAATATTGCTAGTGATGATGAATCAATAAGCGGAGTAGAATATTTAGAGTCAAATTTCTCAGATTTCATTATACATCAGATTTCATTTTACACTAATAATTACCCAACTCGTTTGACTTGGGTAATTACTGGGACATCCAAAGATTTCTCCCGCTCTGTGGGTTTAATATGGTCAATACCATTAATAAAATTTAAATTAAGTACGTTTAAATGTTTTTATTTTTTATAAAGTTCTATTTAACAAAAATTAGCAGTGGGTTCAATGTTTCTAAAACAAAAGTTTGCTACAGCATCTGATATAAGATTACAAGTGTAATCGAAGTAAAAATTGGCAATAAGTCTCATACGAACCTTATCGAGCCCAATCTATGAAATGTGAAATGGGACAGCCATTGCTCGCCTGCCGCTACACTCGCTATCTTTCTGCCATTTATTGTCAAGATACAATACCCTTGTGTCAATCACTTTCTTTTTATCTATTTATTGCATTCCAATTGTCTTATGGATTATTTAAAGTACGACACTAGTCTTGACACATTATTTGACATACATTTTCACTGTTTTTCATACAACCGTTCTTACGTGATTATGGCGTTATTACACATTTTTCAATAGATATTTTGGAAACACAATCTTGTAGATATTATCTAAGCGTCTACCTGATATCAATTTATAAATTTGTATAAAACTAATCCAGACTTCTGAAAATCTGCTGTTTTTTTCTCAAAAATAAAAAAAAAGTTTAAAAAGCGTAACAATAGAAGCGTTGCTTTCAAGATTCTAAACGACAACATTTTTTTTTCAAAAAGGGATTTAAAAAACCACCTACTTCCTGGAACAAGTTTTGTAAAATATTCGAGTAAATCACGAAATTATTTTTTTTTTTTTTTTTTTTTATCTGTTATAAACTAGTACTTGACTGCGATCCCGCCTGATGGTAAGCAGTGATGCAATCGTTGATGGTGAGGCGCACTAGTTTATTAAAAGCCTATTCACTCTAGCCTTGAAGACACCCAAATTATAATTAGACGGGAAGACCGCAGCAGGCAAACTGTTCCAGTCCTTTGATGTACGCGGTATAAATGACGAGGCGAAACGCTTAGTCCGGACTGTAGGTGTTTCAACAACGTAAGGGTGGATACCTGCCGTGCGTCGGCTTGTCCGATGGTAGAATTGAGATGGCGGAATCAAGTCATGCAATTCCTGCGCACACTCTCCAAAATGCAATCTGTAAAAAACCGAAAGGCTGGCTACCCTACGCCTGTGCTCAAGGCTTTGAAGATTGGACTTGACTAAATCTGGATCACCAATCAGCCTCTTCGCACGCCTTTCCATCGAGTCCAAAGCTGCCAGGTGGCACTTTGCAGCACCAGCCCATATGTGGCTGCAGTACTCCACACACGATCGGACCTGTGCTTTGTATAACACTAAAAGCTGTCCCGGTGTGAAGTACCGCCGGACTTTTGCAAGAACGCCTAGTTTCCTAGCAGCTACTTTGGCTTTGGACTCAATGAACCGCCCAAAATTGAGGTCGGAGGAAATTTCAATACCCAAGAGTTGAAGGCGGTCGGTACAATCCAATGATACATTCTGAAAAGTAGGAGCCGAGGTGAACGGGCTCCTTTTGGCGGTGAACAGACACGCCTGTGTTTTGGCGGCGTTGAATCCCACCAGATTGGTTTTGCCCCACTTGGAGACTGCCTGAAGTGAGATATTCGTACGCTCTACCATATCCTCTCGTTCAGACCGGATTTGCTCTTTACTAGCCCGACCACCTGGCAGGTATCTCTCCACAACTGTGCTATCATCTGCATACCCATAGATACCGGGCATCAGCAGATCATTAATATGCAGCAGAAAAAGAGTTGCAGAGAGAACTGACCCCTGAGGAACTCCGAATGAGGAATTAACGAATGTTTAAGGCGTTATATTATATCTCCTTTTTCACGTTGCCTTTTCGTCTAACATCCCTGTTGGATTGCATGAGATGAAGTAACAAGCTTTTTAATCATGCTCGAATCACCCTCTTAAGATTAATAGATGATGTATTTTTATTTTATTATCCGAAGTAAAAAAAAAGGAGGGGGTTCTTCATTCGGTATTTTTGTGTTTTGGAACCTCTTTCTGGGCTGGCCTCGATGGCGCTTTCAGTGGAAGACGAGTGCTAGCGGCCCCGACTTACGAGCTGTAGGTCGCGGGTTCAAACTCAGGCAGGCGCATTACTTTATGTAATTTATTCATCACCACTGCTCTCAAAAGGGTGAAGGAAAACATATTGAGGAAACCGTATGTCCTAGAACCAAAAATTCGAAGACATGTGACATTCACCAACCCGCACTGGGCCCGCGTGGTAGATTAAGGCCCATTCCTTCTCATAAAGAGGAGGCCTGAGTCCCGGCAGCGGGAACATTTAAAGGTTGATTATGCTATTATTATGCTTATGCTCAACAATATCGGACTATTGAACCTCCTAGAGTCAGCAAAAGATACTCGAACAAGTCGTCAACGCAAGTCCCTACTATACCTGTACAAGATGGCATCTCGATTCTCTGGCAGGGAGAGCGAATACTCAAGAGAAGTGGGTGTGTCAGCTCTGCCCAAATCTTCATGCAGTACTGAAAGCATTTAAAGACTATTTTTATCTCAAATATACGTCAATATTGATCCTCGTATGACAGAATTCTTAGTTGTTCTCTATGTCGTGGCGAGATCTTAGAATTGATCACTTTATGATATGGCCGACTAAAACTGGCCAAATCATTTAAATTTTAACATTTTATGATATGTCAATCCTCGTTTGGCCATGTCATTGATGTTTTCAATCATATTATAAGGTCTAAAAAAAGTAGGACAAACTAAGATTGAAATATCATCAAACTTTAACGTTTAAAACGATTTGACTAGTTTTACTTGGTCAGATCATGAAGTAATTAATGCCTAAGATCTGGCCAAACATCTACATGCTATGACATCACATGATAAACCTCTGTTAGGTAACAGGTTAGATCAACAGATGGGTCAGAAGTCAGGTCATCAGATAAGTCATGCATAGAACGATGGTTGTAGATGCTCCTAGAAGATAGGAAGTAGGTTTGATGATTGTGATAAATGATATTTATTTTGCAAATAAGTTTTATAAAACCTTTTTATATGATATTTTTTTTGTCAATTTAAACAAGATAATCCTGTGTTTCCTAGCTGACTACCCTAAGAAGAAACACCGAAACAAACTCAGGGGTCAAAGTCTCTTTTAAAGTCCATACAGCAGTTATGTAATGGTCAAATAACATGAGAACTATGCAGACTTGTATCTGAGATGGTCATTTGAGGAAAGAACCACACAGATTTGAGTGGACGCTTTCAGTCAGTACAAGCATTTGTCACTATTCGCAAAGCTCAACTTAGGACTACTAAGGAGCTCAATTTTAAGTTTAAGCTTAAGTTAAATTGAACTTCAAGATTGAACCATAGTCGTAAACAGATTATTGTTTGCACAAGATATGTTTTGATTTTAACCACCAGTTGGTTCCAATTAAATAAAACCTGAAATATATTTACCTGTCCCAACTTTAAAGTGTGAGAAATCTTTCTTTCTTCCGACGATTTGGGCGCGTCGTTCCCCATACATTTTATATGGAAACTAGACTTGTAGAGCTACGCTTGATCACGCCACGCGTCGTCATTCTACGTATGTACATACAAATCAGGCGTATTGTAACACGTGTGAGTCGGATTAAATTTTGAATTGGCACAACTCGGCTACGGGTCCAGTTAAAGTATTGAACTGGGCCGATATGCCTTGTAACCCGAAGCAGCACACACTGCTTCTACAAACCCTCGTAGGTCTCATGGTGGCAAGTGTGACCATTGAGTGTAGAGTCCTAGGTTTGATTCCTGGGTCGGGCAAAAGTGTAATTGGGTTTTTCCGTTTAATGGTGTGAAGCCCCCGTGCCTCGGAAAGCCTAATGACTCTCCGGTCGTGTCGGATTGCCGTTCTATCTAAATAAGAGAGTAAAGGAACGAAGAGTGCACACTTGAGCACTATACATATATCTTCAACGTACTTTTTTTATGTGGTAAATCATCCAATGGCATCTCCAGCCCTTGGGCGGGGCGAGAGGGTGTGTCAGACTTTTACTGACTTAAACCCACTCCTAGTTACTTCCAGGGCCGGGTTTTACTTTCAGAAGCGAAGCCATGGTCCCAGTAGGCTTCGACCTTGCTGGGCCCCTACGATTTGCTGACATCTCTTGGCTAATCGCTGTTGAAGGAATAGGGAGGATTACGACCCACGTAGGCCCTCACTCCGCTTTCAAAACTAAACAGAAGCAGTGGCTCACACCTCTTATAATTTCTACTACGCTCCCTTTAATTTTATTATTAATTCTTGCACCTTCTAAGTACAGTCAACCGACTACGAGTCGAATTGGACACAATGTCAAGGACATCCAATGACGTCGCCATTTGTGAGCTAAATTAGCACGTCCCACCCACCGCACATCGTTCACTTTCATTCAAAGAGCTGACATGTGACGTCACAAATGTATTGGTAAACAAACGCCTGAATTTACACGTTAGCGCCAAAGACTACAATAGTTTAGATTGGAGGGGGGTTAACGCTTTTAGAAGTGTGCGGCGTCGCTATTCCCGCGGAGTGGGATTGTACCATATAGATTGTACCTATCTACAGTCATTGAATGGGACTAGAGATGGGCCGTTACCGACAATAATATATAATATATTCCACAACTATCACACAACGCCGTCTAGTCCCAAGCTTAGCAGAGCTTGTGTTATGAGTACTAGACAGCTGATAAATATACTTATATATTTCTAAATACATACATATTATAGATAAATTACATGCAGACACAGAACAAACGATCATGCTCATCACACAAACATTTGTCCTGGGTGGGAATCGAACCCACGACCACCGGCCTAGCAGTCAGGGCCACTAACCACTAGACCAACAGGCCAGTCGAATTTATTGCCCGAGATGTGTAAATATTGCCAGCAATATTCCCAAATTGCCGTCAGCGGCACATCTCTAAATGTGGTCAAGTTTCGACCAGATAAAGATGTTTTTAATATCATGCGGATTTTATCACGCATACGGGTTTGCTCCGCATGCAAAAAAATCTTGCGTATTCCACGCATTACAATAAATACTTGTATGAAATGGACATCTGTGGGGGTTACGCGTGCGGAACAATCCCGCATGCATGATCAAAACCGCAAGATATTAAAAACACCCTAAAAGGCCTATTACTTTACTCGATATTCAGAATTTCAGACAGTTTTAGTCTATGGTTCGACGTATCGAGTAGTGTATTAAGGGTCAGACTGTCTTACTCGGAAAGAAAAATAAGACGAGTCTGAATATCGTGTGCTGAATAACGCAGTACAGTGGAACTGCAATCGTTTTGTGTGAATGAGGTCGGTTTGAACAAATGGGTCACCACACTCACCACGATATTATTGTCAGCGTAGAAAAAAAAACCCATAGATTTTACCACTAAACGAACTACTAATGCCATCTAGAGAAAAGTGCACGAACTATCAACTGAAACACTCGACTAGCGACGGCGATGGCCAGTCGTTTGTTTCGATTAACCCGTAACAGCATTGAAATGAAAACATAATTACAATAATTACCAAATAAGTATTTACGGGTCGGTAGACAAGCAGCGTTGCGAGACGCAGATTATCTTAACTACAATCTAAAACTAATTTGCCTAAAGCCACAACTCCGTCTTGACTTTTCAAAACGAAGCGTAAAATTCTTGCTTAGATGTGTGAATTAGACACGTGGAAATCGAACGTGACTATGATTAAAATAGCATCAATAAAAAAACTTAGCCCTTGTTTAAATAAAATCTGGCTGCTAACTTCATAATTTGCTATCTACCAAATTGTAATCCAGGATCAAGAGAAACTATCGAAATAGGACAAGAGGTTATTGAATATGTAGATGAATATATATATTTAGGACAACTAATATCAGTAAAAGATCAACATTCTAAGGAAATAAACAGAAGAATAAGCAACACTTGGAAGCGGTACTGGTCACTAAAAGAAATAGTTAAAAACGAAACGATTCCAATGTCTATCAAGAAAAGACTTTATAACATATGTATCCTCCCATGTCTTACATACGGATGTCAAACTTGGCCAGCTACGAGTAAAAACTGTAAAAGTCTCTTAGTTTGTCAACGCAGCATGGAACGAAGCATGCTTAACATAACTCTACGGGACCGGTGGACAACATCAAAAATAAGGGAAAGAACAAAGGTGACAGATGTACTGCAGAAAATAAGGAAACTTAAATGGAATTGGACTGGTCATATAATGAGAACGAACAGTGGAAAAAAATGGACGAAGGACGTAATGGAATGGTACCCTAGAAGTGGAAAAAGACAGAAAGGACGTCAAATTAAAAGATGGGAGGATGATCTGCCGAAGGGATGGAGGAGGATAGCTCGTGACAGAGATAACTGGAAGGAAATGGGGGAGGCCTATGTCAAAAGACAACCTGACTAAGCGTTTGCAAATCAAAAAAAAAAAAATAAGATTAGATTAAGAAATTTTGATTATATAAAAGTTGTATAAAGCAAAACTGTAAAATAGTCAGCGAATAAAGGCTTTTATTATTATATTATTATTATAAATTGTAATCCATTTAAAAAATGCGATGTGATAATACCCAAATAGCCTCTGACTCCTGCAGGACCTTCTTCAATTTCCACAACCTGGCTGTCCCCACCCACCATAACTTTTTTCAAAATTTTTTATCTACTTACTTTAGCATTTAACTACAGCCTACGCCACGGGGCTTTTTATTTTATACATCTATGGGGTAAACCTAATAGGTAATTTTTAAAGCAGAATATGTATACCCTATTCGCGTAAAAAATAGAAATTTAAAGAAATCTTTTTTACTGTCAGTTCAACCGATTTTAACTTCTATTTCGTATGTATAAGGATGGCCAGGATGGCATTAAAAGCAAAAAAGTGGTTCTATTATGAACTATTTATTATTGCCGCCATTTGTCACGCCATCAACTTAAAGTCAAAATCGGTTGAACGGACAGTACTTAATAAAAGGTTTTCATAAATTTCTAATGTTATTTTGAACAGCTTATATGTATAGCTTGATAAGTACTACCTACTGACTAACAGTTGTTAACAACTACAACTGTTTATCTCTTAACAACACTACTTCAATGTTGACGTCTATCGTAATAAGTTATTTCGGTATTGATTCTTGTGAAAAAAAATATTGAGCACCTAGATAAATAATCCAATCTAAACCTGTGCAAAACTCGCTTCTAAAGCAATTTTCGCAGAATATGCGGATTACGGTGGATTGTAGGCTAGCACACAGTTCCCAAATCCAATTTCATTCGTTTATAGGTCACACGTTGCGATACAGACCAATGATGTTCATTGATACAGACAAATAGATTTTCTAAACTGTGACCTTAAATTTTTTTCAAAGGAAATGGGTTGATTATTTCTACATAATTATATACCATACATTACTTCCATATAAACATACAAATAGAAGTGAATCTACTTGCAAACCGTAGTACTAAAAATATTGTAGATAGAGTGACTAGGTAGTACCTAAAACCTCGAAAACGATTGCCCTTGTTAGGGTTTTCCTAAATAGAATACCGCTGGTGACCCGACCGAAGTCAAGATGCGTGTTGACCTTGAAGTTGCTTTGAAGGTTCAAAGCAACTTCAAGGTTTCAATCGAGCCCATGATCAGAATTAACACTTGGTCTATAGGTTCCTAGCTATTCTCCAATTCGATACAAGCAACGACATCTATTGAAGCTACGATGAAGTAATTTAATTAATGGCTACTTAAAAACTTCTCAAATGCATTGGATTACCTATTTATTGGACTTAGGAACGATTAGTTATTATGTCGACGTGGAAATATTACGAGTCGTTATCATGCAATTTATGTAAAGGTTATCGTTTGGATGCCATATCGTCAGCTGGATTCATCAACACACGGCGTGATCTCTGACGCATTTCTCTTGCTAACAATATTACAGAGGTTACATTTGCCGTAATCTTTATATCTGAATCGTGTACACAATATCTAACCAAGCACCAAATGGCCTTGCCTCTTAAGGATGGAATAACGACTTTATCGTCAAATATCGAAATCGCTAAAAACTTGTTCAAAACAAAGATATAAATCACATTCATTTATGCAAAATAATTTTGTGAAAGCCAAAATTACATTGTTTTTATATTAAATAGGGACTACGAATAGAAACACATTCCTGTTCTAAAAGAGCAAAATGATACGTAACGGCCACAAAAACTCATAAACCAAACATAAAAAGTGGCTAAAAAGGCTTCTATCCACGTCTGGTAAATCCTGTCATGCTAGAATGTCAATCGATTTCACGTCAAGAGTTGAATTCAAGATGACATTGACAGTTGGCGGATTGCCTTCGGTGGAGTTGATCGAGTGCGAATTAATTAAAATTATTAATAAAAAAACGTATTAATTCTACTAACAACGGTAATACATATATCGGCGTACTATGGACTCTGAAGATAAACGTGCCGAAGGTTGGAAGTACCTCAACAAGCAGTATTTTGGTGATGGTTAGTGAAAACCCTTGTTTCATGAATTCCGTTGGAGAATTTCGCACTAGTTCACAACCTGTCGTCACAAGGACGCATATGCTTCCTATGTCGATGAGTTTTTAATGTCCAATTTATTGGAAGTGTTATCACAACGAGATTTTTTGCTAAAAATGAGTGACTACATAGTACATAGAATAACCAATTAATTGAACGTAGTGTTGAATTATTATCAATAAGATAAATGTTATAATCGAATTAACGTGTCGATCATATCTATCAGCAGGCTTGCAGTTGTATTAGAAGAAGATAGAACATTGTTATAAAGAGTTAACATGTCTGATAGCAACATCTTCAAAACATACATTAAAAACACTTTAGATAAGCAAATCCTAAGCAGATAATCCGAATGGATTTTGTTCCATATACAAACAACAATTATATAAAATGAATTCAAGTTTTTAATTCATTAACTTTTCAATAGTGTAAATTAGAGACACAATAGAAAGATAATAGGTGCGCGAACGCCGGCATTCCCTTGGGGATTCATGAATTAAACCCCAAGCAAACACCGGCATTCTCTATGTCATTCTTTTTCTATTGTGTCTCTAATTGAGAATATTTGAAAGGTTAAGACTCTACTGTCATAAATTCAATTACAAAACTACCTAACAGTGCCAGTTAAAACAAAAACCTTTTGTCTTCTGCTAAAATAAAAGGCCATTACACGTACCTCTAAAGGTACAATAAACAAACACCAGTGGCATAGACTAGACAACTGGCAATTAATTTTTTTTTAATCTCCAATCCATTTATTGTTTTCAACTGCATGACCTATTGAGCCACTGCCTGACCTTGCTGGAACATTTATTGATTTCATATTCATAATCATGTCAAGTGGATGAATAAGCAATGTGTTAGCTTTAAAATGGCAGCTAAATATAATACCCTTGAATTAGAATGGTATAATTTAGACTGACTTTTTTTTTAATAATTTGTATTGTGTTTTAAGTTGAAACTAGTGACCCACCCTGACTTCGGAGGGGTGTAATTTATATACATAAACCTTACTCTTTTATTGCTCTTTTAGTTACTTAAAACTGCATCAATATTGGTTGCATTGTTTAGGAGAAGCTAGTGGATAAACAGACAGACATAGTAATCGACTTTTGTTTTATAAATATGTAAATAATAGATCAGTGGTTCATAAAATAATAGCAGATAAACAGATAAACATATTTATTGGTAAAAATTATATTTACAAGTCACAGTATGTTTTAATTAAATGAAGTAGGCACTTAGTAGTGCAAACTATTGGTAAAATTAATTCATCAAATGAATAAAGTAATTAATAACACAAAATTGAATTACAACCATTAATTTATGATTTCATTTCATTACTTAAATTGTAGCTAATACAATGGTCCATGATTGGTCTAAATATTTAAATAAACTCTCATCCTTTTGAACAGAAACGTAGATAGGTACCATTGATGCAAACAGATTTAAAAGTTTCTTTAAAAATGTTTTTTTTTTGTGATAAAGCAACTTACTTTTGATTTTAAAGAATGGGTGTGCTACAAGTTTTGAGATTATGTCGTAAAAAACAATTTAGATTTATATTAACCTATTGAATACCGTAACTAGAGACGCAATAGAAGTCAATGTTGGTGTCTGCTTGGGGTTTAATGAATTAACATAGGTCTCTTTTGCACTTCTGGTTCCTGCAAATGACAAAAAACTAAAAAAGTTTAAAGGTTAAACACTATAAAAAAAATAAGACGCCATTGGAAGGTTTTTTTTTTTTTTTTTTTACATGGGAAAAATCATCTTATGACAACCCCATTGGAAGGTTGAGTTTTCACATAGCAAAATCGAGAAAAAGTGATAAGAACCTTTACTCATCAAGGTATAATTAAAAAAAAAAGCCATAATCAGCAATATGATGCCAACAGTCAATACAGCTAGCAAAACATTTACATAGACTATCAGGCATATCGTAAAACTAAGCATAAACAAGCGTTATTTGATGATAACCTTCTTTAATACCTCGGAGCATCACATGTTTGCTTATAAACATTCTAGGTACACACTGTATTAATAGATAAAAATGGATTTACATGAATCATGCTTTAATAATAATAAAATAGCCATTTATTTCCAAACTTTGGGATACAATATATATTATTCTTTGTGTGATTGTTATAGAATGTCCCTCCGTTCGGTGTGCCTTTTGGCATAGGCCTCCTCCAACTGTCTCCACTGGACTCTGTCCATTGCCACCCTTGTCCAATATAGACCCAAGGTCAGGCGGATGTCGTCTTCCCATCGTCTCGTTGGGCGACCCTGTTTTCTGACGCCATCTCTTGGGTACCATAGTGTCACTTGTCATCTTTACAATCATGCTTTACTTGAGCATTTTTTTGCTATCTAAGAATAATATTATTGTCTACCTATGTATAATCAGCCTTTTTAATGTAGGAGCTGTGGTGGTTGAGTAACAGCCCCGACTTTCGAGTTATAGGACGCGGGTTCAAACCCGGCCAGACGCATTACTTTGTGTAATTTATGTCATCACCACTGCTCTCAAAACGGTGAAGGAAAACATCGTGAGGAAACCGGCATGTCCTAGAACCAAAAATTCGAAGACATGTGACATTCACCAACCCGCACTGGGTCCGCGTGGTGGATTACGGCCCATTCCCTCTCGTAGAGAGGAGGCCTGAGTCCCAGCAGTGGGCACATTAAAAAGGCTGATTATGCTTATTATTATTATGCACTGCTGGGACCAGTGGCGTAACTATATCATCTGAAGCCCGTTGCAAATTCATTAGATGGGGCCCCCGATGAATCACGTTACGTTGTGATGTCATTTTAATATTTTTTCTCGCGACCTCTAAGACCGGGGGCCCCATCAGTCCTGGGGCCCGTGGCAATTTGCCAGCTTTGTCACCCTATAGTTACGCCACTGGCTGGGACCCAGGCCTCCTGACCTATTATTATTAATTATAAAAGCAAAATACCACTCGCTGATTAATCACGAAATCTCAGAAACTGTAATACATACAAACTTACAATTTGACAGGTAGATTCCTTATAGGGTGTAGACATCCGCTAAGAACGGATTTTACGAAACTCCACCCTAAGAGGTGAAACAGGGTTCCAAAGTTTGTATGGGACTTTCTCATGGCGGAAGCCGCTGGCATTATCATCTCATTAGGGGTAAATCTTGTGCGATATAGTTCCAAAGAGTGAGCATCATCTGTCTTCTCCCGCTCTAGGACGGGCGAGAGGGTATGTCAGACTTTTACTGACTAAATCCACACCTATGCCCCTTCAATTGCTTTTTGCGTTCTAGGGTGACGAGTATCATTTTCGTACTTTTTCGCATGGCCCTAGCAGGCTTCGGGCCTACTAGGCCTCTACGGTTTGCTGAAATCTCTTTGACGGCGCGTGTGGACCACTACGCGCCGTCGATGACTCGGGCTCAGTCTTCAAAGGATGAGCGGCCGGAGCTACCCATTGCAAGGCGTCTGCGAGCCCGCGCCTACGGTGGCCGGAGATCGCTTTGCGATTCCCGAAGGCGGCTGGGTCGTGGGGTTATGCGTTCCCTCACCCTTGCGATCGCCTCCTTCAAAGATGCAACCACATCCCATCTCCACTGCCCTGGACTGCAAAGGGCAACTTAAGGAACACAAGACACTGCCTTTTGCTCCATCCAGAGCGAGTCACAAAAAAAAATGGTGTTAATTTTTCAGTTTTGTGTGGCAAGTAAATTATCTCATAATAATAACTGATAAAAATATTTATTTGCTTGTGCAAATATAGTCGACCACGCTTTCTTATGGCGTAGTTGCGTTCAATTTAATTTTTAGCACCTAGCATCTACTTATTATTAGTCTGTCGAGCAATAAAAAAATTATAAGGTGATAGTGTCGTTCATACTTACTATTAGTGTCTACTTTTCAAGGCCGAAACCAAAACCGAATTTCGGCTCCGGATTTCTACTTCCTCATAAAATCGTGTTTTCGTGGGGAAATAAATCATTAAAGTTCAAACTTCAGCCAGTGAGTTCGCGTAAATGTCAGTTATTGCGCATACGAAGTCGAAGTCGAAGCCAGATAAAATTAGCCTAAGTATGTCCTTCATTGTTATTCAAGTTTACTCCGTACCAAAAATCATCAAAATCGCTTCAGTAATTTAACCGTGAAAATGTAACAAACAGAAAGAGTTACTTTACCATTTAGTTTCTGACATATGGGGTACAAAACAAAATTACCTTTTACCTAACAAATAAGGTGCAACATACTCGTAACATGACCGATCGCAGCATTAAACCTCTCAAATTCGGCTTCGGCTCCAGTCGTATTGCCGACTGCTTGGCAGCCGAAGCCGAAAATCGTTTTTTTCCTGAAACTAGGCCGAACCGAAACCAAAATTTCAGTCGGACACTACCAACTACATACCTATTATACTACCAAACAAACAATTCACTTGGCAGACTAAATTGGCTGTAAATTTATCTACTAAACCAAGAGAATCCAAAACGGAGCTAGAGACACCTCTTATACGCGATAAGCACAAATGCATAAATTCTACAGATCAAGAAGATGCTTCAGCAGCTGCTACTAGAGACGGAACTGTCACTTTCTATACAAATAGAAGTGTGTTACAGATACCGGCACGGATCTTGAGCGCTGGCTTCAAGTTGCACAGAAGTCAAATATCGGATCTCTATAGTGGTGCGACGTGAGACGCGGGAGCGGGGAAAGTCAGTGATTGGCTCGCCGCGCAACGCGTCATAGACGTCACTCGTGATTCGTTCCCTGCGCTTGCCGCATGTATCTAAAACGACGACGATTGGCTCACCAATGTATGGATTGCGCAAAGCGTCTCCCACTCTGACGCCGAGCGCTCAAGATTCGTGCCGATACCTATATAACTGTAATTTTCCATACAAATTCACGTGTGCCGAAGTGAGCTACGACACAAATGGCATGACGAATGTAATTGTGTTTAATAACGAATAAGACAGTAATTGTGCGCGCAGCTCACGTTCGGTGCCACCAATTTTATAGGTACTCTTTTCGGGTAACCATGTTTCAGACGCTTTATTTATTTATTTATTAAAACTTCATGCAACACAAAAGTACTAAGGTGGACTTAATGCCACCATACCATGAAGAATTAAAATATCAGGCGTACGAGCGAAAAAATGGGATGAAGCAGTTCTACGGTTCGGACTAAGCGTTTCGCTTCGTCATTTATACCGCGTACATCAAATGATTGGAAAATTTGCCTGCGGCGGTCTTTCCGTCCAATTATAATTTAGGTTAGATTGAATAGGCTCTTAATTAACTAGTGCGCCTCACCATCAACGATGAATCACTGCTTACCAAGAGATGGGATCGCAGTCAAGCACTGGTTTATAGCATTAAAAAAAAAAAAGTAAACACTCTATAAAGCTCCATTCCTTTAACAATTCAGTTTAGGTCGCCAACTGGATCGCGTTAAGTGCTCGTAGAGCCTCAATAGCCCGATTCACGTAATCAAAACCGTAACGATATCGTAGCGATTTAGTCAATTAGACCATTTCCGTATTCACATCCATCAATCGCGTTTGAACGACACCGATTTTAAAATCGTTTGGTCGAAGAGTCAAAAAAAAAAAAACTGTATTACATTATCCTGGCAGAATACTTAATACTGAAAATAAGTCGTCGATAGATCGTTTAGTTTCGAGCCAGTTGAGTTGTCGTTCTATCCAATCCCGATTAAGGAACACGTGAATACCGCTTTTGGATAGGACTTCGATCGAACGACTATAAAACTTACATTTAGCTTATTTAATTTCACGTGAATCGAGCTACAGGTCATTGCAACATTATTAAATGTTATTTTCTCTTCTTCTCCAGGTGAACGCGCTAACTATGTGAACATACCACATGTGATCGCGATGGTCGGCCTGCCGGCCCGCGGTAAGACCTACATCTCCAAGAAATTGTCCAGATACCTCAACTGGATAGGAATTAATACTAGGGGTAAGTTTCCTTCTTCTTCTTTAAGGTTTTTCTATATTAAAGGGCTCGCACATAAAACTGATTAACAGATGGCTGTTGGGGCCGAAAGGTTCTGGAGTGGCGGCCGCATACCAAAAGACGCAATGTTGGAAGGACTCCTAGAAGAAGGACCGATGATCTGGTGAAGATTGCGGGAAACCGATGGATGCGAGACGCACAGGATCGTTCATTGTGGCGACACTTGGGGTAGGCGTAGGTATCAGAAATCAGGGGTATAAGCACCAGTTTGAAAACTTATAACCTAGTTGTCTCAATTAGCACATGTTCATTTTATCCCGCGCTGGATTGAGCTTGAAAGAAAGCCGATCGTGTGTGTAATACTGCAGCCACATATGGGTTGGTGCTGCAAAATGCCACCTACCAGCTTTGAACTCGGTAGAAAGGCGTGCGAAGAGACTAATTAGTGATCCAGACTTGGTTAAGTCCAATCTACAAAGCCTTGAGCACAGGAATAGGGTAATGTCTCGGATGATGTCTGGCAGTTTTGAGTATTTGATGTGGCCTACCCTAATGTCCTTTCTTTGGCATTGTTCGTCAAGTCGTTGAGCTCCTCAGTAGTCCTTGAGCTACACGCATACTGACAAATGCTTGCACTGACTGGACAGGTCCACTTAGAACTGTGTGGTTCTTTCTTCAAAAGACCATCTCAGGCTCAATCTGCATGGTTCTCATGTGATTTGACCATTACATGTTTTGCTGTATGGACTTTAAAAGAGACTTTGACCCCTGAGTTTGTTTCGGTGTTTCTTCTCAGGGTAGTCAGCTAGGAAACACCGGCCTCATCTAGCATTAATTAACGAAAAAAAAATTGACGTGTAAAAGTGTTTTTATAAAACCTACTTGCAAAATAAAGATCATTTACCGTCAACGATTGCATCACTGCTTACCATCAGGCGGGATAGCAGTCAAGCACTTCTTCTTCTTCATTTTTTCGTGTCGATGCTCTCAACTTTTTCTGACCAACATTGCCTAGCCTAGCCAACCTGTACAGCTCTATTTTCCTCGGCCTCGTATTGATCCTGAAAACTGCAGGTGGTTATGCAGGAATGGTACCATAGCAGATGGCGCATATCTTGTGGAGAGGCTCTACTGGCACTGTGCTAGAGATGGGTCGAGGAAGCCCCATATGGCCAGATTGACTCAAACTCAAGTCAAACACTAGTTTACATCGATAAAAAAAAAGAAATCAAATTGAAAATTTTAATTAAGCAAGTTAATAGAGTGTCCATTTCATCTCATTATTGAATCCATTTTCTTGATTAGTCTGTCCAGCCATATTACACGCTGTTGTCATACCGATCGAATGACGAGGTCGTGTTATAGCTTGGTTTTCTTCATTACTCAACTTAATGGTGTTTTGTCTCATAGAAACGTATGTCGCATGCCTTCCGTATATGTACCCATTATTTTAAATTGAGTACTTTCCTGTGTGTTGAAGTACGGGAGGGCACTCTCGCCTTGATCACACGTACCGAGTAAACTGGCGAGACTGTGCTCTCGACCGAATACCCAGTACGTATAAACAAAGCGCCGAGCGCTTATCCCTTCAACTCGCGTATATCACTGTCTCGACCGAGCAACATTTTACTCTCTCGTCCTTTTACTCGGTACGTGTGATCGAGGCATGGGGTGACCAGATCCTTACGAACCAACGTCCCAACCACGGCGATCTTGCTAGTTTCAATCCGTGTAAACAGCAATTGTAAACCATGACCTTCAACGCCTTTAAGGGCATTGTACAGTTGCCATCACGGATCTTGAGCGCTTGGCGTCATAGTGGGGATCGCTTTGCGCATTCCATACATTGGCGAGCCAATCGTCGTCGACGATATATGCAGCAACGCAGGGAACGAATTAGGAATGAAGTCTATGACGCGATGGCGCGGCGAGCCAATCACTGACACTCCCCGCCCCCGCGTCTCACTTCGCACCACTAAAGAGACCGAATATTTGACTTCTGCGCAACTGCTCAAGATCCGTGATGGCAACTGTAGATCGTCAGTAACAGAGTCAAGAGCGGTGCGGATCTGGTCGGACCAACGTATTGGGCTGCGCTCGCGAGGCCTTTTCCCATCCACTTTACCGGTCACAATGAGCCTTTCGAGGTTGCCACCGTCTTTCCTTTTCCCAGGAAGGACCAGCACACCCTAATTAATTTAAATTGAGTTTGAATAAGCACGCTAACGTGTAGTGCAATTTTACAGTCACGCGATGTCAAATGCGGTAATGTTGAATGTATATTTTATTTTTAGTTTATGCGAAACCTGAATATAGTTTGTACAAAACATCACAAGTTACGGCAAGTCATAGCGGGTATTAGGTGCCAGCAAATAGCTAAGTGTACGTGCAAAACAACTCCTCAGTCGCCTGGATGGCCCGGTGACTATGTATTTTTGCTGACATAACAAGATTTTAACTTTGTGATTTTTCATGATACAGTTAAAAAAGTACATAGATTCTTTTTTTTTTATTATGTTGATAGGCTTGCGTTTGACCACTATCTCACCCACGGAACAGTGTTCCGTGATCTCACCTGATGTTATGCGATAATGTGGCCGACGATGGAACACGCTAGAAGCAATCTATTCACTCTTGACTTAAAAACCCTTAGGTTATAGCTATCAGGAAACAGACTCCAGGGAATCCTCCTTAGCTGTACGCATAATGAATGTGTTCCCAAAAAGCTTTGTACGTATGGGTGGGACTACCAATTACCGGTGGCGCAGCGCCGCCGTACGTCTTGTGGTCCGATAATGGAACGGACTTGGCGGACTTGATATAAAAATACTAGACACGTATTTCAGTTTTCACATATACTTACTAAAACTAATGTTATAAACGTTGGTATATAAGTGGAAGTCCATTAAAAATACATAGAAACACGAGCCTTGTCGTCAGTAGGTTCGTTGTATATCAACAAACTACGTTATACCTGCATTGACGTAGAAGATAGCCTGTATAGAGCAATTAACGTTCGTACTGGGCGATACTGTTTCAAAGCTAAACGAATAAATCGATATTTGGGTGTAATCACTGCATTTTTACAAGCTTTTATTTAATTTCACCTATCCCGATGATTAAGCTGTTTTGCATGCATGTGTAAATCAGATGACAATACTATTATGACATGGAGCTGATCTGATGATGGAGCCGGAAGGTGGCCGTAGGGACTTGGTAGTTAAACGACACAACCCCATCGTGTTTGGGCTCGTATGATTCGTCTTGACGAGTATTAATTATACAATTATACTGCGCTATAAAAGCTTGCTATGAAAAAAGAATTTTCATTAAAAACTTGTTCCTTTGGATAAGCAAAAGCAGATTTAAATATACACCACTATATTTTAATTTATAAAAATATTTAAAGGACTTATTAGAAAAGGTCTTGTTATTATTTAAGTAAAGTCTCAATAAATAATATTCATTAACAGCAAAGTTATTAGCGTTTGTTTATATCCCAAAATTTCACTCAATTCATGGAAATATTGTGTAGGCTATTGATTATGAATGAATAAATGGCTATCGAAATGGAAATACACTGCGAGTGATATTTCCTAGTAGCAATTAGAATGATCTAATTCGAAGGCATGTGACATTGACCAACCCGCACTGGGCCCGCGGGGTGGATTACAGCCCATTCCCTATCATAGAAAGGAGGCCTGAGTCCCAGAGGATTATTAAAAAGGGTGATAATGATGATGAATTAGAATGATCAATTCAATTAAGAATTTACCAATTATGTCAAAGTTTGGATAATTTTGAAAGAGTTTTTTCCAATCCCACTGGTAAATCCAAATATTGGTGAGTTTAATTAAGCAAAAAAAAATCTTCTGATTTATTTTATTAGTAAAGATGATTCTGTCTTCCTCATCAAGATATGCTAGCGAAATATGATTATGAAGTTACTAAAATCGATCACATAATAACCGTTTTAATTCTTTCATTACTATAGTTCTCCCTTTCACCACAATTAAAATACCATAAACGTATAATTACTTACCACGCCCGGCAGCCATTTTGCAATTATGTATCTATAGTTTTTCTTTTTTTTTTTTAAACAGGCACCGGTAATAATTGTAACAGCTTTATATTATTGTGAGACTAACAAAGAATGTTACACGTGCTTCGAATGCAGTATGCTGCCAAAAACTGATTGCAGATATAAATAAAACAATATAGAAATGGACATATTAAATAACTAGGTTTATTTATAGCGTGTGTTGTTTAATACGAGACAAGCTATTATGCATTGGATGCATTTCGTAGAGTGCGCAGGTAGTACATTTTTTTTTATTAATATACTGGGTTATTGGTAAAACATTAACTACTTTGCCGAACGTATTACTAACATCATAAACAACAACTTTTGTTCTATGACTTTTTACAAAACATAATTCATTTACCAAAAACAAACCTTCAAGATTTCGTTGTTCTATCTAACACATTGCAACTCTGTATTTTGCTATACCTACCTACGTCTGTAAATCTGTATGACGCGACGCGAGCGCATCAAGCACTCCCGCCGCCCGATCCCACTACCCTCAGCTATTGTACTATCGCTGGCTTCGCATAGACTTCGTAATATTTAGAACGTTAAATTTAAATATTTTTATTTTTGTATGAAAATCTGATGAACTTAAATTTAACAAATTTTTAAAACTTATAGTACAAAAGTTGTTGTTTATGATGTAAGTAACATGGCCGTGAGAGGTCGTCAGTGTTTTACAAATAACTGTGTATACCAGTGCTATAAACTAGTGCACTACGGTCCGGACTAAGCGTTTCGCCTCATCGTTTATACCGCGTACATCGAAGCACTGGAACAACTTGCCTGCTGCGGTCTTACTGTCTGATTATAATTTAGGTGTCTCGAATTTACTTTCGTGCTCAGCCAGACTGGCAGCGCGGTGCGGGGAGTGGCGTAAAGCCCAAGTACAGCTACCAGCACGAATCTTGAGCGCACAGCGTCAGAGTGGGGATCGTTTTGCGCATTCCATACATTGGCGAGCCAATCGTCGTCGTCGTTAGATACATGCAGCAAGCGCAGAGAACGAATCACGAGTGACGTTTATGACAGGATGGTGCGGCGAGCCAATCGCTGAAACTCCCCGCCCCCGCGTCTCACTTCATACCACTAAAGAGACCGAATATTTGACTTCTACGCAACTCAGAATGCCGGTATCTATACTAAACAGTTTGTTTGTTCCATTCCAGTATTCAACCTGGGCGAGTACAGGCGGCACGCGACGACGGCGTACACCAGCCACGAGTTCTTCCGCGCAGACAACAAGGAGGCCATGGCGATACGCCAGCAGTGCGCGCTGGACGCCCTGCACGACGTCTGCGAGTGGCTCGTCAAGGGCGGGGAGGTCGCTGTGAGTAACCAACTACTTAACCACCTTCTTAAATACGTTTATTTTGCCACTTGTCTAGATAACTACCGGATCTAGAAGCAATTTGGAGCAAAGCTTTTTTTTTTTAATAAGAATAAGAACGGGAGAGCTACAACCTGGGGGTCTTTAAGTCAAGAGTGAATAGGTTACTTCTAGGCAAGCGTGCTCCATCGTCGGCTACATCATCGCTTACCATCAGGTGAGATAGTGGTCAAACGCGAGCCTATCAATAATAAAAAATATACAGGGTTATTTGAAAAACACTAGCAACCACGTAGGTGCTAGTTAAGAACATCATAAACAACAACTTTTGTTCTACGACTTTTTACAAAACAAACCAAAACACACCAAAAACAAACCTTCAAGATTTCGTTGTTCTATCTAATACATTTCAACTCTGTATTTTGCTGTATCCAGTTACGGCTCCCGCGCACTGTTCTCGTAATAATAGTAAGTAGACTTCCGAAACATTGTAATTACACCTAGCAATAGCATGCATTCGCACCATTTCCGTGTACTCGACATTAGAATATTGTTACACTATCATGTAATGATCCGCACTGCCAAATTTCGCTACAAGAACACGTATGACGCGATGTAAGCGAGATGAGACTGACCGACTAGTGAGGGTCGCCCGTAAATAGGTCAATTTCATGTTCAGCTACCCTCCGCTATTGTACTATCACTTGCTTCGCATAGACTTCGTAATATTTAGAACGTTTAATTTAAATATTTTTATTTTTGTATGAAAATCTGATGAACCAAAATATGATACACTAGCTTTTACGTGCGGCTTCGCCCGCGCACATAAAATATAGCTTATGTCACTCAGGAATAAAGTAGCTTTCTATTGGAGACGTTTTTTTTTTGCAATCGGACCAGTACTTTCAGAGATTACCTCCTACAATCAAAAATACATAAAAACAAAAAAAAAAAAACTTTACCTCTTTATTATTTTAGTGTAGATTTTTAAAAGTCATAGAACAAAAGTTGTTGTTTATGATGTTCTTAACTAGCACCTAAGAGGTTGCTAGTGTTTTTCAAATAACCCTGTATATGTATAAATGTATGATATAAACTAGTGCTTGACTGCGTACCCATCTGCAGCGCAGTACCCCTGAAGACACCTAATAACCGGAGGCGAAGACCGCAGCAGGCAAATTGTTCCAGTCCTTTGTATGCGGTATAAACGACGAAGCAAAACGCTTAGTCCGGACCGTAGAGGTGTTGACAATGAAAAATAAAAACCATTTTATTTCACTTAGTCCTATTTGGGCACTTATAAAATGTCAGGAGCTAGTGCACGGTTCCAATTGGTCGTTTCCTGTGGAAAATAATCGGCAAGAAACTTTATGGTATTTTCCAATATTTCCATGTTACAATATTAATAGTCGAGTGGTTTATTATGTAACAAAGATGGGCACTATAACTAGAAAGAAACCATTATCGAGATAACTGAGTGGCCTGTTGGTCTAGTGGTTAGTGACCCTGACTGCTATGCCGGAGGGTGGGAGTGGGTTCGATTCCCACCCAGGACAAATGTTTATGTGAGGAGCATAATCATTTGTTCTGTGTCTGGGTGTAATTTATCTATAATAGGTATGTATTTAGAAACATATAAGTATGTTTATCAGTGGTCTAGTACCTATAACACAAGCTCTGCTTAGCTTGGGACTAGACGGCGTTGAGTGATAGTTGTGGAACTAAGGCAAGTTATTTGTGAAATCTTAATACTAGGTCATGGAAGAGGGATTGTCCTGTTTCATTATAATGTTGACCTCCAATAGAATGTTCATCATAAAAAACAAATGCCTTAAACCCCAGCGAAAGCAAACATAGAAAATTAAACCTTATTAAAATAACGTTAAATCCCGTTTTTCCAGGTGTTCGACGCGACGAACTCGACGCTGGACCGGCGGCGCATGATCCGCGACATCGTGGTGCACAAGATGGGCTTCAAGCTCTTCTTCGTGGAGTCCATCTGCGACGACCCTAGGATTATCGAACAGAATATTATGGTGAGGTATAGCAATAGGGCAGGTTTTTCTATACTTCTCTTGCCCTTATCGTAATTTTTAGTGACCTCTGGCGGGAGAGGTTTAAACCTCCTGATGATTTTATCCTGGACACCTGACCTGGAAAACTCTAAACAAACTCCGCACCCAGGTTGAGCGCAGCAAAGACAATCTCCACAGGTGGGGGTTCTCGGACGGTTCCGATCTTCAGTGTTGCGGCGTCTCTCCGCAGACCATGTCCCACCTTCCGTCTTGCATTACGTGCCCTGTTACCTGTCCACGTAGGGACCATATGACAGCATCAGCGGACGGCATTGCCGTGGCCGAATTCTGGGCCAGGCAAGGAATTTGACTAGTTTTGCCATCGATAAGCTATGAAGAAGAACATACATAATATTTGTTCAATAAAGTACAAAAAAAGTCAAGACCATTTATTTCAAATAGACCATATGCAGGCAGTTTTGAAAGTCAAATATCGGTCAGTCCAAGAAAAGTGAAGGTAAATTGCACGTTCCAAAGCGTAGATCTCTATGGAGAAGAACGTGCAAGAAACTCCATGGACACTTTCCCTTACGGCTTGTTTACGACACAAGAGGGCGCTGGGAGCTATGAGCGACGTCTTGTGGCGTGCTTCAAACATTTTCATACTTTCTACCGCTCGCCGCGCCGCGCTTAGCTACCGCTCACATCGGCAATGTCGTGAACGGGCCGTTATTGTGACGTCACAAATCACATTCGAAACACTACCCTGCGCTTGCAAAAAGCAAATCGTTGATGTGGCTCAAAAACCTCCCCCCTACCCCTACCCTACTCTATTAATTTATAAGATATTTTATGTATTTTTTCTATGGGCCTCCGATGCCTGAAAATAAATGTTGATTATTATTATTATTAAAAAGCTGCCCAACATAAGTGCGACTGGGCTGGACATGTCTGCCGCATGTCTAACAAGTTGTGAGCTCATAAAACACTGCATTGGTACCCAGGGACAGCGACCACGAAGAAAATAGCCCTTGATAATTGAAAAGGGGAAGCGAGAAATGGAGGGGAGGTCTTTGCCCAGTCGTGACTCAATACGGGCTAGTAATAATAATTATACTGTGTGTATCTATATTTTTTTTGGGAGGAAAATCATCCCATGACATCTCCCCGCCCTTGGACGGGGCGGGAGGGCGTGTAAGACTGTACTGACTAAAACCCACTACTAGTTTCTTCGTCACCTTGCATTTCAGGGTTGGGTTTTCCTTTCTGAAGCAGCTGTTGCTGACAACTCCTTGAGGCTTCAACCCTACTGGGCTCCTATGGTTTGCTGATATCTCCATGAAGCGCGCGTGGAACACTACGCGCCGTCGACGACCTGGGCCCGGAACCTTACCGGACGCTCGCCGTCCGACTTTTGTGTGTCTTTTATTCCGGGATTATGTTCCCTTGGGATAATTTTCTACTATCATGCAGGCAAAGTCGCTGGCAGCAGCTAGTTATTCCATATACTTCATCAAAGTCGAATCGCTGTTACGGTGGATGTAATGGTGCGTCCAGATCTGGTGAATGCGCCGCTCGCTCGCCGTCCGACTTTTGTGTGAACCAAATAAAAATATTTTCTTTCTTTAATTTCAGGAAGTAAAAGTAAGCAGTCCAGATTACACAAACATTCAGAACACAGACAACGTGTTGAATGACTTCCTCCTCCGGATAGAGCATTACAAAGAGAAGTACGAGCCTCTGGACGAGAGCATGGAGTCAGACTACAGTTACATGAAGATCTATGACACTGGCGAGAAGGTGGTTGTACATAAACATGAAGGACATATACAAAGCAGGATTGTATATTACCTGATGAATATACATATTGTTCCCAGAACCATATATTTGACTAGAGTAAGTGGTTTTTTATTTAATTTTTTTTCTTCAGGTGCCAATTGAATAGGCTTCTTTACCTCTAAAAATGTACATTGACTTCTAAATTGCTAAGTCAGCTCCAATTAATCAGCGTCTGAATGATACTATTTTAGCCGCTAGCTACCTCCTATGTAAGGCACTTTCTGGGTGATAAAAATAAACTAACCACGAAGGCTAAGGTAGGAGCTCAGGGAGCTGAGCTCCTACCTTGCAAACAAATATTTTTCTAATTTTATAAATTAAAAAAATACACGTCTTAAGATACCTAATACAGTTTTTGCCAGCGGCTTTGCCCGCTTTTGACAGTCGGAAATGATCCTAAGGGAATTCCGAAATAAAAAGGTATCTGATGCCCTTTTTCAGGACTTGGTCTACCGTGTGCCATGTTTCATCCAATTCGGTTCAGCCATTAAGAAGTGAAGAGGTAACAGAGTTACTTTCGCATTTATATCGTTATGGATTCTTATGAAGTCTCTATTTTATCTAACAAAGTCAAATCAAAGTTTTTAGTTTGTGAATCTGGTCCTAACTCTGTTTTAGTATATAATTGTAATCTTAATCACAATTGCCGATAAATTTGTTTTTTTTTTTTTAAGCTAGCATTATATCAAATATAATAAATATATAAAATTATTATCTATATATATAAAAATCAATGCCACTTTTCGTTGAATTTTATAACTCAAAGAACGGGCTCACCTATCCAAACCAAATGTTTAGGCTTTGTTCGGACTATTTAGTAGATGGTTTATGTGAAGTTTGGTAGGGTACAGTACGGTGGAGTAGGGAAGAGCGGGAACGAAGCCGCGCGGCCAAAAGCTAGTAATATATAATATTATTTAGCTAAGCATTAGTATAAAAAAATAACGTTATTCTAAATCGCAAATAAACGCACACGCACTAATATTACAAGGGCGAAAGTTTGCGAGTGTTTGTGTGTATGTTTGTTACTTTCTTTCCGATTAAACGGATGAGCGGATTTTGATGAAACTTTGTACACGGGTAGACCATGTCCTGGAATATCACATAGGATATTTTTTATTCCGGGATTAACATAATCCCGGAATATTATTCCTTGGGATAAGTTTCAACTATTATGCATTCAAAGTCGCTGGCAGAAGCTAGTTATTCCATATTACTATACTTCATCAAAGTCAAATCGCTGTTACGGTGGATGTAATGGTGCGCCCAGTATCCTGATTCACGTAATGAAAACCGTAACAATATCGTAGCGATTTTTGTCGTTTAGGCCATTTCCGTATTCACATCCATCAATAGAGTTTGAACGACACCGATTTTAAAGTCATTTGAAATTCGTCGATTAAAAAAAAAATCTGTATTACATTATCCTGGTAGAATACTTATTAATTTAACTGGGAATAAGTCGATAGATCGTGAATACCGCTTTTGGATAGGACTTTGATCGAACGACTGTAAAAATTCAACGATATTTGGCTTGTTTGATTTTACGTGAATCAGACTACAGGCGCCGCTGGACACAGCATGAGACGCACGAGACCAGTCGTTGTGGTGACATTAGTGTGTCGTGGTGGAGGAGACGTACATCCGACAGTTGACGTTTTTCGGCTGAAATGCTGATGATGACGACTTCATCCAAACAAAAATATAATATTAAAATGACAATTTTTCAGCACGGCGAAAGCACACATAACATAGTAGGTCGTATAGGCGGCGACAGCGACCTGTCGTCCCGAGGGCAACAGTACGCGAAGGCGCTCGCCAACTACATAGACCAGCAGCAGATCCCGGGGCTCCGGGTGTGGACCTCGTGGATGAAGAGGGCCATCCAGACCGTCAAGGATGTGAAGGCGCCTCAGGAAAGGTGGAAGGCTCTGAATGAAATTGATGCGGTAAGATTTTTCTTTTGTTTTTTGTTATTGCTGATAGGTTTGAGCTTGACCACTATCTCACCTGATGGAAAGCGACGATGGAGCGCGCTTACCTAGACGGTTACTTCTAGGTTTTCACTCTGGACTTGCTTAGATTATTATGTCGCAGGATGATTGTAAAACAAGTTTTTTTTATGATAATCCTAGGGATAATAGAAAGAAAGTTGCGTTTTTTTTACTATATGGGGAAAACAGTAGCTTCAGTAATACAGGTTGTTACTAACTCGGAAACAGGGGTTTTCTTTTTTAGGTATAAGATAGTTATGTCAATAGATAATTTTATTATTATTGTTTTAAATTAAGTACTATCTTTATATTATATATTTCGTAAACAAAAAAAAAATATTGCTTCCAAGTTTCACCAAGTACTTCTTTTATCTTTTCAATATTATATACTTTATTACTTCCATTTTTTTTTCATTTTACTGTTATTATTGTTATTTGGTAAGGCACTAGCAGTTATTAGCTGATGCGCGTTTCATATAGTTTGTCCAACCGATTTTTAAAGCAGTTCAACGTGGGAGCTTTCACAACACTTTCCATGCAGTTGCTACTCGGTTAGGTAGCAAGACTTCTTTCTGGTTACATTTCCCCATAGTTTAAGGAATGATCTCGTAAATGTTTGTAAGCATTCTGAGAGTATTTTTGAAACCTTTTCCATTTATTTTCATACCCAGGGTATATGCGAAGAGATGACGTACGCAGAGATCCAGCAGAAGTACCCGTCCGACTTCAACGCGCGCGACGCCAACAAGTTCGCGTACCGCTACCCGCGCGGCGAGAGCTACGAGGACCTGGTGGCGCGCCTGGAGCCCGTCATCATGGAGCTGGAGCGCCAGGGCAACGTGCTCGTCGTGTCGCACCAGGCCGTCATGAGGTGCCTCCTCGCTTACTTCTTGGACAAGTCTGCAGGTGAGCGTTTATTATTAGCTGTCCCTGCGGTTACACCCAAGTCTCTGGTTACTACTCCGTTCCTATTGGCAGCGCGATTTTATAAAGGGTTATTTGTGTAACACTAACAATTTGGCGGGATTGTATCACTAACATCATAAACAACAACTTTTGTTCTATGATTTTTTACAAAACATAATACATTTACCAAAAACAAACTTTCAAGATTTCGTTGTTCTATCTAATAAATGTCAACTCTGTATTTTGCTACACCTATCTACGTCTGTGAACGTGATGCAAGCGCATCAAGCACCCCCGCCGCCCAATCCCGCTCCCCTCCGCTATTGTACTATCGCTTGCTTCGCATAGACTTCGTAATATATAGAACATTCAATTTAAATATTTTTATTTTTGCACAAAAATCTGGTGAACTAAAATATGATAAATTTGAAAAAAGTCATAGAATAAAAGTTGTTGTTTATGATGTTAGTACCATAGCCCTGAGAGGTTGTAGGGTTTTACAAATAACCCTGAATAGTTTTAAACCTTTATATTGTTCTATTCAACGTTGAAGAATTTTTCAATTTCAATTTTTCAATTCCTGAGATAAACTCAACAAACAAACAAATTGTTCAGCTTTAGAATATGAGGATAAATTATTTATCATTGGTGACTATTTTTTAACTAAACTTTCGAGCCGAAATCTAGTAAATGCAGTGAATGGGGTGTTATGTTGACGATATGTGAATTCTTTTCTTACTGTTTGGTCATTTGTGTGTTGAACAATACATAATGCTAACACAACCCAGACAATCATCGTAGTGATATTAATATTACTGTTTACACATTAAAGGAGAAAAAATAACATTAAAAAAAAACATTAAAAAATATAAAAAATAGTAGCCCACCGGCATCGGGAACAGGGTCCAAGCTGCCGACGGTCAGGGCTCCTGAGAGAGGAACCTCCGGACAATACGCGCCGTGTCTAGGAGTACTGCCTTCTGGATTATGCCCTTGATCCAACTGCCTAACGAGAGCCTCCTCATTATTATTATTATTAAATATTTTATACTAGCTTTTGCCAGCGGCTTGGCCTGCACACATAAAATATAGCCTACTATGTATCACTCAAGAATAAAGTAGCTTTCTAACAGTGAAAACAAATTTAGCAATCGGACTAGTACTTTCAGAAACTAACTCCTACAAAAATAAAAAAAATAAACTACCTCTTTATTATTTGTGTAGGTGTCGCTCATGATGCAATTATTTTTCCTACTAACCAGTGCTAATAAAGCTCGTTGCCACTAACCCTGTGCGACCCCACAGAGGAGCTCCCGTACCTGCACGTGCCGCTGCACACGGTCATCAAGCTGACGCCCGTGGCGTACGGCTGCCGCGAGGAGCACATCAAGCTGTCCGTGCCGGCCGTCGACACGCACCGACCCAAACCTTCTGTGAGTATGTCCCAGGGCCCACACCTACCCTGGAGTAGCCAGGTCTCGTTTGACGACATAATGAGTGAATAGGAAGACTTTAGGACATAGGATGATAGTTTTAATTTTATTGGAGTAAACAAGGTGTAAGGGACAGCCCTCCACAAACTTTAAGGGCTTGCCCAGTATAAGAAACTGAACAACCTTCCACATATTTTTTTTTTTCAGAAAACGAAAAAAAAATTCGGCCACTCCATACAAACTGTCCAATCAAGTTTATAATTTTAAATGGTGAGGCGGATTTTTTTTTTAGTTTACTGAAAAAAAATTTTGTGGAAGGTTGTTCAGTTTCGTCTACTGAGCCAAGCCCTTAAAGTTTCTGGAGGGCTGTCTC
Organism: Mythimna albipuncta; assembly: GCA_929112965.1. Classification (NCBI taxonomy): domain Eukaryota; kingdom Metazoa; phylum Arthropoda; class Insecta; order Lepidoptera; family Noctuidae; genus Mythimna; species Mythimna albipuncta. The sequence goes on from OV815970.1 coordinate 21,810,534, forward strand.
TCATACCTTGTAGATAATATATACTCCAGGCGAAATATGATGAGACATTAAAACAAACCTATTTTAGAGCCGAAACTGCGTAAAGCGGATCCATACAAAAGTTCTACGTAGCGGGGACCCGCGCGGGCGCACGTTGCGGGCCGCGGGCCCCGCGCCCAAAGTCAAAGCATTTATTTCAAATAGACCATACGCAGGCACTTTTGAATAGTCAAATGTCGGTCAGACCAAGAAAAGTGAAGCTAAATTCCACGTTCCAAAGCGTAAATCTCTATGGAGGAGAACGTGCAAGAAACTCTATGGACACTCTTTTAAATCATATTATGTGTTACATTATAATGCTTGGTTACATATAACTTGTTGCTTCCAAGACCGCTACGTAATAATATATTTACTTCTCCATCGGCACGACTACATGCACACCGTTAAAGCTGAACTAGCGAAACTGCGCAGGTAATCTGGTTACCGCTACGGGGACCGTCCGCATGAACACGCGCTTTGTCACGCGACGGGTGCCCGTCCGTTGGCGTCCGCTCTACACAGTTCCAGCCCTTACTGTCCGTTCAATCGATTTTGACCTCTATTTTCTAGGCATAAAGATGGCATTCGACGCATAAAAAATAGTATAACATAAAAAAGTGATATTAACTATTTACTGCAGCCACCATTTAACATGCCACCAATGCAATAAAAGTCAAAATCGGTTGAACGGACAGTAAAAAAGTTTTGTTTTAATGTCTAAACTTATTACGAGTGTAGTATAGTTGTAAGCGTTTCGTGAAAGTAACTAGGTAGACTTAATTAGTAGACTGAAATAGTTAAGTCCCATTAATTTGAGGGTGAAGAACCAACTATGTTGACATTCTATGAAGACTTCGTATGAATTAGTTACTTAGCTCTCAAATGAAGAATTTATTAGTTATTACCTCTTTTGAAGTTGATGATCAGCATGTTAGACCGTATAATAGACAGTAGAGCTATTATGGTCTAACTATAGAAAACAATTATAAATTGAACAGATAGGTAGTGTAAAACATTTAAGCTAGAACTACATTAGACCGACGCACACGTGGACCACGCCTGATTTGTATGTAGAACGACGTCGCGTGGCGTGGATCTAGTGTAGCTCTACAAGTCTAGTTTCCGTTTAAAATGTAAGGAGACCGACACGCCCAGTAGCCTGATTCACGTAAAATCAAACAAGCCAAATATTGTTGAAGTTTTATAGTCGTTTGATCGAGAAGTCCCATCTAAAAGCGGTATTCACGTGTTCCTTAATCGGGATTAGATAGAACGATAACTCAACTGTCTCGGAACTAAACGATCTATCGACGATTTATTTCCGGTTACATTCATAAATATTCTACCAGGATAATGTAATACAGATTTTCTTTTTTTAAATCGACTCTTCGACCAAAAGACTTTAAAATCGGTGTCGTTCAAACTGAATTGATGGATGTGAATACGGTAATGGTCTAAAGGACTAAATCGCTACGATATCGTTACGGTTTTGATTACGTGAATCGGGCTACAGATCAGCGTGTGTGGCACACGTGTGCGCTCTGTAGTTAATTCTACCTTTATTTGAAACGTCTTAAGAACAATAAAGCGCTCATTTAATTGTTTCCTAGTGTTTCATGGAAACTGCCAGTAGTTAGTTATCTTTATCTATATTGTCGCCAGCAGTAAATCCTGCTTGATAAGCGGCTTACCTATAAGAGTTAAAAACAATTTATTTCATCGCAATGTTAAAGAAATGGTGTTCATAAGAAATACATTTCTATTTTAAGTAATAATAAGTTTATTTTTACATAAAAGCAACAACACGGAATATATAGCATAAAGAAAGATTAGGTTGTACAGTTTAGTCAAAATTACTGTCCGATTCCATAGCTCCTAAACTATAGTCAAACCTAATCGGAGTCGGAGATTTTGTAATTTTGAATAAATACTTAAGTTTTATACCAGATTACCCAAAGCGCTAATAATACAAAACAATGGTTTTACCTAAACCAACCATTTAGTATTTTTAAGAAATCTACTGTTAAATGTAAGGAATTTCTTCAATCATAAACATGCCTATATAAAATTTGCCTTATCACTACTACATAAATTCTTCTTTCAATTAAAAAAAAAATACTCTAAATTATACCTAAATAAAAGTTAGACCACGCAAAAACATACAAAAAAATATTAATAGGCAATTTATTTGACAGGACGACGAAGAGGCGGCAGAGTTGCAAGTACGAAATGTTTGAAGCATGTCCTAGCGTAGCGTAACGCATAGATAGCATGGGTAGTATAGATGTTGTTGTGAAAACCCGTACCGTGACGCGAACTAGTCATTATGCTAATATGTTTTGAGAAATGTTACAGATCTTTGACGGCGATTCACTTGGTGACTACTCAAAGTTTGTTAGATGCCACGTAAAAATCACATGATAAACAATCATAAAAACTTGTATACAATATACGGTCTTACAACACAGTGCAGTCTCTTACAATCTGTGCGATGCAAAATTAAGACCTACTGTCCACAGACGCGTAGCTTCATAGACGCGTGTTCGTCGTTCGTATTCTCCACCCAGAGCGTCTTTTAACGATTTTCTACTCAGAAAAGAAGGTTCTGGTCGCATTTCTACATCTGTATGGATATTCCATTTACTTACTACTCTGTGTTTTCAATTCACGACATCGAAGCTACACAGTCATGTTAGGCCTACTGTCCACAGACGCGTAGCTTCATAGACTCGTATTTGTCATTATACGCTTGGTGTACGCCTGCGTGAAGTTTACATACGAAACTATGGCCTACACCATACGCGAAATGAAGCTACGCGTTCGTGGACCTATCGCGAATATTCTCATCAAGTTAAGCATCAGTGAGCCGAGTGCGAATTATTTTTACGTGAACGCGATCGAAACGTAACTGCGTCAGACTCTCTGATTGGTTAAGAGCTAGGAGCCGGCCAATCAGCGCCGAACGTCATAAACGTATTGATCACACTAACATAAAAATAACTAGCACTAGGCACACAGCATACAAAGCGCCTTGTTGTATGCTGTGTGCCATTGTACACCAAATGCGCCTACGGAAAAGTAAATAGTCATAAGTCATGTCTATGCGACATACAATGGTCGTAAAAATAGGCGAAGCAGACAATTCTTCCACGACTTAGAAAAAGGAAGTACCTACCTATTTAGGAATTAATTTACTGGCACTGTCGGCTTCCTCTAATTTTGCAATAACTCGCAGTTTATGTTACCCAGCTGATGTTACCCATATACGCAGTCTTCCAATTCTACAGTAAGGAACCCCCGAGTTGTTTGATTGGCCTACAAGGTCTTAATTACTTTGTTTTGTATCCAAATGTGATACCTACTTTTTCTAGATTTGAGCGGCCTCTACATTTCTGCTTAACAAATCTATTTGAGTTTATCTTTGGACTCGTTACTGATTCGCATAATAACTAGTCATACGCCGTCGCGACGAACTATGGATTTTTACAGCAACATGGTTGACACTTTTTTGGCGGGAAAAGTGACAGTTGACAGGTGGTGGTTATCTGTGTGTGTTTGCTTGTGGCAGAGGCAGAGACATTTTTTTTTTTTATAAATAAAAACGTGTTATTTGTTGCGTTCAAAATTTTGTGTGTTTATTCTTTTGGATATTTGTACGTTTATGTATTTATTGGTACGGGTGGTTTTATATTGTGCCAGTATTCTTGATATTGGCGCCACCTCATACCGTTCTTTCCCTGTTCCTTTCCCAATTGGGGTCAAGCAAATATCATCGTGATACCAGCACTAGTCAGTTCTGTTAAAATTCATATATGGTGAAGGTTCAAAGAGTACCCATAGGTAATAATAAAAAATTATCCATGCTATTTTTGGTTCATCAAAACACTTTTAATGGTCTATCATGGCCTTAGTGTGGAAACCGACCTCCAAAAGATAGATTAGTCGATCATATGTCAAACCGAAATAGATATCATAGTCATTATTCTATCAGACATTTAAACTAATAATGTTGAGTGTTTCAACCTTTAGAATAGTATATTGAATAAACGCATGGATTATTTCCATTGTAATAATTTCAGCAGGAATATGGTAAGGACAGTATATCGTGGCGTTCTTATGTTTCTGTCGACCACTACAATGGGGAAATATCGTAATGGCGAATATTAACTGTCATGGTGACGGATAAAAAAGAAAATCCATTCGTAATATATTAGAGATGAAACGGATAGTGGTTTGGCCGGATACCGAATATTCGGCGAGCTACGAAGCTGGAGCGCCGGATATCCGGCTACCGGATATTCAGCCCTGTATCGCATTTCATGACGCGATTAGTTTGATTTGCTAGAATTTATTTTTCAGCACCTGATAGTGGTATTTTTAGCGTATGGGTATTTTCAGAAGCTGGTCTAGTTTACGAAGCTAAGTGGAGTCGCCTCTTACCAAAAAATACGGAATATTTGGTATTAATTCACCACAATTTGCCAATTGTTAATTTTGGATACTAAACTAATTAATAAAACAATTTTTTTAACGTGCGATTATAAAAATAAACGGTGTCCATAACCTATTGTGACGATTTGCGTGGTGTAAAATAAGAAGAATTGTTTCAATATTACGATCCGGAATCCGGCCGGATACTGAATTGCTATCCGGTATCCGGCCGGATAATCAAAACAAGGCGGGATACCGGATAGTTACCGGATATCCGTTTCATCTCTATAAAATACCCATATTTTGTCTGAAAATAATAGTATTAACCCTTTAACCGCTGGCGTCGGACTTGTCCGACGAGTATTTTCGCGTCCTATTCGCCAAGGTCGTGTGTCGCGACTGGATATTCCATCTCGTTTAGCTCATTATAGGTGACAGAAGAATGGACAAGATGGAGTATTTGGTCGTGCATGTGCGACCATGGCGGAATAAACGCGAGTGTTTGTCGGATATATTCGACGTAGGCGATTAAAAGGTAAATATACATAGAACGCACGCTATGTTACCAAAAATGGGCTGGCCTGCGATTTCGTATTTTGTACATCACTTGGCCTGACCTTCCTTCGAATATAGTTTTGCGGCGACCAAAACGCAGTGAACCACCGTCGTTTAAAACTCAAATCAGAGACTACTACCACGAGCTCTTAACACGATCCATTTTACGACCTAAACTGAACTGATAACGAGATGGAGCTTTATAGGGTGGTGCTCACACGACTGACATTTCAACACGTTATGGTAACGTGAAGCCACTGGGGCCGTGCGAGCGAGCAAAGAGTAAGCTTTATGGGGTGTATAACTTCATCTCTTTACTATTTCATTTTAGGTCGTAAAATGGACTGCGTTAAGAGCTCGTGACTCAGTTTTCTTTTTATTATTCAAAAAATGGAAAGCAACAATTTTACCATTCTTAGATGACTACAGGTGGTGGTGATATTACTCGCTCAAGTTCTTGGTTGATCTATTTATTTAATAATTGGGCTAAATTACGAGTAATATACTTAAAGTCGTTGGCCCAATCAACTCGGTACCTACTCGGATAGTAATAGCTATACCTAGAGTTATGTGTCAACGCATTGTTTTACGCAAGGCGTTCCCGCGCTCACATTTCTAAAATACTAGTTTTTATGATGGTACAGTCAGCAACGAAGGACAATTAAAACAAATTAAAAATAGAAGTAGCATATTTTTCCTGTTATCTAAAATTAAAAATTATTATAAGTAATTAATGAAACACTAAAAGGCAACGTTAAATTTCAATTTACTTCTAGTCTATGTCTACATCATCTACAATAAAATCTGTCCATCTCAAATTAAATAAATTGCGTTGCAAAAAAAAGCCACTTGAAAGGCAGCTCTTATTAATCTGAAGGCCATCAGCCATAAATCTATGTATCCGTCCGTACCCACTATGTGTGTTATCAGTGTGTACAGAAATTATTTGTTTCATTAATGTCTTCTCACACACGAAGTTATTATTTGTTCACAGTTTCTTGTAATGTCTGCACGTGCGTGATGCACATTCTAATTAACCCTTTAACCGCTTGTGTCGGATTAGTCTGACGAGTGTTTCCATGTTCTATTCACCGGGGTCGTGTATTTGCGACTGGGTACTCCACCTCGTTTAGCTCTTCAATTCCCATAGGTGACAGAAGAGCTGACGAAATGGGGTATTTGGTCAAGGATATGTGACCGTGGCAGAATAAACATGAAAGTGTTTGTCGAATATATCCGACGTAGACGGTTAAAAGGTTAAACAAGATTACAAGAATCAAGTTTTTTTTCTCCGCAGGTGATACCAGCCCCGCTTATAAAGACACCCATACCGCCCGTGCTCAACGGAGACACCAACGGTGAACAAAGCGAGGAAAACCAGACACATTAACACTATTTAATGGACACCCTAGATAATGAAATAAATACATTGTCCATGCTAGTTCAAAACTTAGATTAAAATGACATTTGGGTATTTCTTTTATCTGTGTGAACGAGTTAAAAATAAATAAAAAAAATGTATCGTGGAGGTTATCTGTGACTGTCTACAATCAGTCAAGTCGACGAATTTGAGACTGATGATAAGTGAGTTTAGATTTTTAAATTTTTAAGTCGTTTTACTGTCTATGTACAATACCTAAAATACGTTCACATGTAATAATACACTTGGCAGTTTATCACCGTTCACTCAGAGCCAGCGCGGGGTCACAACATCCAGAAATTATTTTTCTGTTTAACGGAAATCTGACAAAACATTTTCATACTTCCCGAAGCTGTTAATTGAACAATATCAGCTGTAATTGTCCCAATGCAGAGCAATGACTTTTTCTCTTACAGATAAGGCACAAGCTTTGGTCCCCACGCAAGGTTTGCTCTAAGCGGGACGGAGTCTTTAACGGCCTTATCGGATTGGTCCGACGAATGTTTTCGCGCTCTTTTCATCAGGCTCTTGCTTGCGACTGGGTACTCCATTTCGTTTAGCTCTACAACCCACATAGAGGTGACAGAGAGCTGACGCGTTGGAGTATTTGGTTGTGGATGTGTTAGCATAACGGAATAAACGCGAAAGTGTCGGATATTTCCGACGCAGGCGGTTAAAGGGTTAAAAAAAAACAGCGCTAAAACGCTTTGCAGTTCTTCAATAAGCTTCGTTTGACGTTATTCACATGTCCGGCCTGTTTATAAAAGCGCTTTGATTGCTTACTGGCGTCAAACGCAAGTACAGCGTTCATAAAAAAAGGCGCGAATTCTCGATAATGTGCCCCCACGCTTATATATTTTTGTAAGCTGTCTAGTTTCGTCTTATTTAGTTTTTATCATCCTATCATATTTATAAATACTATTTAACTATACATAAGAATTTTTACAAAGTGGCTATGTATATTAAATGTAATAAATTGTAAAATTATAATGTTAACTTTATTTAAATATAAGTTTAATGTAAGTGGGTTTTTGTGTTTTATTTAAATATCCATGAGTATTACAAGGGTGTAATAAATAGGTAGGTACGTTACTTTATTAAAACAACATAAAGTAATACAAATAGAGGCCATTAGAACCAGAGTGACCTAAATCATTTTTTCATTACTTATTTCATTTGAAAAAAGAGCAGTTTTTTTAAAATAAAACTCGTGTTGCCAAAACAATAGTTGGGTCACTTTGGCTCTGCCAGAACCAAAGTGGCGTTATTGCAATTTTTTCGACACAAATTTTTTGAAAGTAGAGCAGTTTTTCAAATGGAATGAGTATTGAAAAAAAGAATTGTTAGGCCACTCTGGCTCTAAACCCTTACTAATATTATAAAAGAGAAAGTGAATTTGTTTGTTTGTTTGTTACGTCTTCTACTTAAATGGCAAAACCGATTTTGATGATTTTTGGTACAGACAATTGGGACCCTGGAGACGGACAAAGGCTATTTTTTTTATAAAAAAAAGTGTGAAAGATGGAAGGTCTTTTATGTACGGGGGTGAAGCCGCGGGCAAAAGCTAGTATTTATATAAAAGGAGAAACAGACTGACTGACATATAACGACCGACGTACACCCGAAACTACTGGGACTTTAAGGTGATTGTTCCGCTGACCTGTTCATACATTTAATACTGATGAGATACTCCGTACATAGACACTTTTTTCTCAAAACGAATCACTTTATCACTTTTCTACAATAAAACAGTGGCGCGTTCGACTTTTTGGTAAATAATTTGCGTTATATATTGAGAAAAACAGTCATGAAAACCGGGCATTTGACATTGTGTTAGTGTGGGTGCGATTTGACAACCAAACTTTACCAAACCGGTATCCCCATGATTGCGATCGCAAGGTTTCCTTTTATGACATACCTAGGCGAGAACTAAGGGAGGATTTCCCAAAATTCATCCCCCTAAGGTTTTTTTTTTTCACGGTGGCTAAATCATCTAATGGATGATTAAACTGTGGTTCAAATTTTGCTTGGAGAAACCTACTTTCAAGCGAACGAGGCCGCTGGCAGAAGCTAATTTATTCATAGATCTTTGTGCGACGTCTCTCCACCGACCTTGTCCCACCCTCTTTGGCACCACATACCCGTTACCTTTTCACGTAGGTCTTGATGGAAGAGTCAGAGGACAGCATTGCTTTGGCTGAATATTGGGAATTGATGAAAAAAAAAAATCTACTCGCATGCTTAGTCAGAAAGAGAACTTGAATCTGAAAACATATGTTTCAAAGACATGGTTTAATTTTCTAATAGGTACCCTCTTTTTTAAGTTACGTCTCTTTTTCATTAAGCGTGCGTTAACTATCAAAAAGCTGAGAAAAGCACCTATTTTTATTAACTGAGCAACAATAACCATAAAAGCATAATACGCGAACATAATTGCCTGGTGGAAAATGCCTAAGGCAATATACTGCTTTCGGTTTTTTTTTTTTTGTTGCGTGGTGAAATCATACAATGACATTTCCCGCCCTTGGGTGGAGGGCGTGTCAGACGTTTACTGATTAAAACCACACCTGTGTCCTTCAGTTGCCTTTTGCTTTCTAGGACTACGGGTTTCCCCTTCAGAAATTCCCCGCAGTCCTAGGTAGTGGGCATCAGCCCTGCTGAGCCTCTACTGTTTGCTGACATCTCTTCAGAAAGTGCATGGGTCACTACGCGTTATTGAGGATTGGGCAAGCTCCGGTTGACTACCGGTCGGCCGGACGGCGAGCTTCCCATTGCTCGACGTCTGCAAGCCCGCGTCTACCGTGATTGGTAGTCAGGGTCAGAATCTTGGCGGCTGAGGCGTGACGACGTCCGTTCTCTCACGCGTGTGCCTCCTCCTTCGCTAGCATTACTGCCTCGCAGAAGGAGGCGACCGCCTTCCTTTTCTTTTCGCTCCGGACTATAGCCTGAACCAGGGCCCAGCGCGAAAGGTCGCTGCCACCGATTGCCTCCACGAGGACACGGTGTTGTTCTCGATTTTTTTTTTTTTTTAAATCAATTGACTTCAAAACTTCCCGCCAAATACGGATATAAGCATGCGCCATCTATTGACGAATAGAGACGTGGATACGGTGGATATAAAATTGTCGTTCTTAATGTTATTTCACCTTGCAACTAGGTGGCGTAACCTGCCCTCGTGGTCGACAACGGTGGATGGACGAGCGCAGAGTATAGTAAAACACTAGCACTCACACAACGATTAGCCCCAAATTCTATTACCGTATTTACACATTCAAATTCCTCGTCTTTTCATTGTTTCCCTATTCGCTCCACCATTAACGCGAATGCGTAAATGCGGCTTATATCATAAAGTAGGGAACAGGAACATGTCGCACCTTATTTAATAAGCCTTTAAACTAAACTACCGACGAAGTAGGTAGGTACCGAACTTTCCGCTCTATAAGTAGTTTAAATAAGGAGTCGCCATAATTACGATGATACTTCATTCGATTAGTTCCTTTCATTTTTTTTTTTTTTTCAATTTTATTAGAAGTATGACTTCAAGCAATTTCTGTCAGCGGGCAGATAACTTCTCAGGAAAGTTCAAATTAGTCTCAGATTTTGCCGCCAAAACCGATAAAATCAAATTATGTAATCGTGGAAATTACAGACACAATAGAAAGACAATAGGTGCGCGAACGCCGGCGTTCGCTTGGGGTTTAAAGAATTAAAGACCATTTAACTTATTTATAGGTAATCTGACCTGTGCTGTGCTAGAGCTTCAAGCGTAACACTTTGGTCATTTGTGAATGATTTATTTAACAATATATGTAGTCATCTTATGTACTTGTGGAAACGCTAAGGTAAGTACCTAAAATATTAAATCATTGTGCGTTATTGAACGCATAAATGCAGCCGGGGGAACGTAGGCTCAATTCCAGGTAAACATCCGGGCGACCTACTTAGCTTTTACTGTGCAAAATAAACGGACCGAGCCGCCATACCTACTGTACCTAGATAACTATGTAACATGAACGTCCAACACGACTACATGCAAGCACGTGAGCAATCAATAAAATACTATATAGACGGTCATATACTGCCGATGCCTACCTATACCTACGTTTCCCGGCCGGCGGCTATGGAAACGAATGGAGTTGATTTAACATTTATTGGACCGGTCTATTTATTTGTTACGGAGCGAGGAGTGAAGGTTCCATCCACAGTGGGCAGTACGAAGTGTTTTTCTAGCTTAAATAATGTTGTACTAATTTTATTATGGTCATAACTATAATTAAAAATATTTGTGCAAAGGGTTCACAAATCCTTTACTTAAATATGATACTTTTTATTATGTGATTTTTTTAATAATTTACACAGAATACTTGTGTCACAATATTAAAAAACGCGATATCGATTGCAATATCGATTTTTACCATAGATCTACAGAAAGTCTTTTCTCTATTCGTCACAGCTGTCAATGACATTTCGACGTTTGAAACGGACGTACTTATTTTACGAAATGTATTTTTGCCTAATTTTCTTAGTTGAATCCTAAACTTATATAATTATTTATTTAAAAATACTAGAGTAATGCATAAAGAGACAAATTTGCATTGATTATGTGCTGTTATAGTTAGTGGATTTTCCGTACCCTTGAAACTTGATAACAAAAATGGTATCAACTTTGAATTTAGACGAAAAATATAATAGAGGTGCGTGCGTCATAATTTCAATGTGACCTATTTTTTACCTAAACAGTAGGTTTATTATTCGGTTTTATCATATTACTGTTGGTGTGTTGCAGTGAGGAGGAATTTCTGTTTTTATTTGGATATTCAAGACCATGGTTTGGCTAGATCCATATCTCGCAGGATTCAAGACATGGGTTTGGTGAGTAAACCAGGCTTTTACCGCCAAAATTGTTATTCCACGAAGTAGCACTAGTGTATACTTACGTTGCCACATAATTTTTGGTTATGTATAGATATAGTGTGACCAAAACAGGGATAACATTATTTTTTATTTCGTTTGGCTTTTATTCAGGCTAACTGCATTTGGTCATGTTATTTACGTTCTGTTTCATAATTTGAACGCTCTTCAATTTGGGCTGTTTATATTTTTATTCAAAACCTTTAAGGTTTTTAGATGTTCTACTAAATATTTTCTTATCAATTTCGTCGTTTAATTATTTTTTTAAAGTCTCTTACTAATTTATTTGTTTCAAACTCTCGTAGTAAAACATCGTCGAAACGAAAGATTTCTATTTGAATTGGAACGCGATTTGAACGGACCAATACGAAGCGTCTCCCCTTCCACCTGACAGCAGCGCCCCCAGTGTCAAAAACATGAATTAACGTGAAATATCTCCATCTTGTATGACAGATTTGTGTTTGTTGTTACTTTTTCGATTTTATTTATCAATTGTGTATAAATACGTTAAAAAAGTGTATCAGACGTTGCGTAATTAACCCACAATCACATAATTCAATGTGTGCTATAGACAATTTGAAAGCATTTACCTACAGAAAGTAAATCTATGAGTGACGAACATAGTGGTCGTCTGAGTGACTAGTATATAGTTACTTATTTTTGTGATAAGCGGAGCGCGGGGCCCTTGCGGACGACTTTTATGTAAGTATATACAGTGTATATTAACCACACGTGCGTAGCGACACAACGATCGTGTCAGAATTGTTTAGAAAACAGTTTAAAAACAGTTGGAGTGGCTAGTGGGTCGCATAGCTTGCGTTCAATTTTAGGTCATCTTTTGTACGGTCGCGTTAGAGCCGCCGCCGCCGCACCGCGAAATGCAGCGGGCCGAGGCCGCGCGGCGCGCTCTCTCGCGCTGCGTTGCACTACATCCATTTTAAAAGCCGTTTGAAATGTAGTTTCCTTCGGGTTACGCGTGTGTCCGCTTAATTTTTGACAGTTGATATTACTTGATATAATCAAGGGGTTGTGAGTCTTAAGTATAACATCTTAAGGGTGAGATTTGTGTGTGGCAGTTTAGTGTGTTATTTTTTTGCGCGGGACGGTTGGCGCGAGTCGTGGAGGGCGCGATGGCGCGGCCCGCCGGCGTCGTCTCGTTGTGTGGAGCGTATTTCAAGGAAAACTCGGCGATGTGTGTTCCGGCGCGTCGATAACTCGCGGCGCTGATGCCCGCCCCGTTACATTGTGCCGTCGCATGCATCGCTCAATAACATATTCCGAGAATGCCCTCTGACCAAGCGCCGTCACTCGCGACGAGTAGGTAGCCGTTGCGACACATACATTACACGTATTAGGTCAGCCTGCTGCAATGCTGACTTTCACATAATGTCACTGCACTCTGCACTACCTAAACAATAACATTTGCTGACACTAAATTCTTATTAGAGTTGCCACATTTACCCTTAATTTTCTCAACCATATTTTAATTGAATGCTGGCAACTTTAAACTAGGTAATTAAAATTTTAAATATTATTTTGTTCACAATAGCTTACTTTATCAGTAGTTTTTTATTGACATGTAAATGAGATATGTATGATATAAATAAGTTTAAATATATTTGAGTGGTCTGTCATGTAAATTGATGATGAAATGATCATAGTGTATATATCATACCGACAGATGCTTTCGGCAAATCTATTAAGTGTTGACAGTCAACTGTAGTATTAATACTTGTAAATTGCAAGGTTAGCAAGACTAATAAGTGTGGCATGTAGATATTGAGTAAAATGCTATCAAACAACTACAAATCCACAGCGACTTGTTACTTTGACACCTTTTGAAGTCATTTCCAAACACTGCATTTTTGAAGACAAATAATACAGATTTTATTTATCTTTATGTACAATAATAATACCAGATATTATTTTATTACGAAATAATAGCTCAAAACAACACACCTATGTAGGTATCTGTTTTATATATATTGTTATCTCCTTCATTATACATTCATTGGTCAGTATAGGTACTATTTATGCGAATCAACCACATTTTATTATATTTATAGATTGTGTGTGGGACACGAGTTCTTAAGCATAGTGTATGAATAATTAAAACTGAAATTTTTTATATGTGGGTTTCCTGTATTGATATCAGAGAGATACTATGAGAATATACACATATTATGCTACTGCCTTTCCTACAGGCATGAAAAATAGATGTCGGTTTTAACTTGACTCGGAACCTTTTCCCTTGTGGGTAGGCAGAAACTACAGAATGCTATTATCTGTTTTTTTTTTTGTTTTTGATTTAGGAATACATCAAGTCACTCGTCTTCCTCTGGGTTTAGTAAGAGTGTTAAACTTTTATATAAAGAGACCAACTTGTGTTCTTTCAGTTGCATTCGTAACTTCTTCAAACACTACCACAGATTGGCTACATTCCTGCCTCTTTTTATTTCACTGTTTCACTTATACTCTATATTTTATTTCTTGCCAGTCAAATTACTGACTAGATTAGCCATATTAAGATTTGCCATAAACTTCTCAAGGTGTACACATTGACAGTTTTTGGTAATTCTCACTCACTTAATAATGAACTAGCTTTTGCCCTCGTTTCATCCACATACATAAAATATAGCCTGTCACTCAAAAATAAAGCAGCTTACTATGGGTGAAAAAATTTTAGCAATCGGACCAGTGTTTTCAGAGATTACTTCCTACAAACAAAAAAGAAACTACCTCTTTTTAGTGTAGATTTGCGGATGACCTAACTGTCCTTAGCATTCTTTCCAAAATCCACTTGTTCTCAGAGATTTTAGTCACCTGTTGCACTGTTGCTCCTTCACAAACATAATAAATAATTAATGTTTTAGGAACAACAGATTTGTATAAGCCTGAAACTGTAAATACAGTTTGTTAACTATAATAATAATTTATTTCGCTCCAAAAGTACAACAATCTTAATTAATATACATATTATATGAACATACAATTGGCTGGTTGGTTGTACAGTAGCACACAGTAAATGATCTACTAACTCCCAAACTAAGTCAAGCTTGTATTTTGGGAGTTAGTGGTACTTTTGAATTAGATTTTATATTTACACAACCTTGTAGGTAAAGCGTTGGAATTCAAATTTTTACGATATAATATAAAATAAAACTTAATTTAGAGCAATGGCCATTTTCCTTTAGTAATAATAATAAAAAAAAAGAAAAGGGTTGCAACAGAAAAAACAAGAAAAAATAATAATAAAAACTGTGGTCATTACATTAATTTAATGGCAGATGATACTTATCTGAAATGGAGCTCGAGCCCCGGTATGAAGGCTAGAAGGAATGGGGTGGGTCTTTTAGTTAGTAAGAGTCTGATACTATCTCCCGCTCCACCCAAGAGAGGGGGTTGTCATTGGATGATTTTTTCCCGCCATAAAAAAAAAGATGATACTTAAAAAAAAAACAGTTAAACAACTTTTATTTTGAAAAAATACTTAAATAAATTTAATTTGATGTAAGTTTGAATTGGAGTATTTATTCAGAACCAATGCTGAGGTCAAAACATTAACTCAAATAACTGAATCAATTTGTCTTCCCGTTCAATCATAATTTTCGTGTCTTTCGTGGCTAGACTGAATAGGTTAACTAATGCGCCTCAACATCAACAATTGCATCACTGCTTACCATCAGGCAAGATCGCAGTCAAGCACTAGTTTATCTTATTAAATATAAAATATTATAATTGAGTTAAAGTTGTGTTGTTTTGCTGCTGAGTCTGTCCTAGTATGATTAAACATCCAAAAATAATTTGCCTTCCATATTTACATTACTTGGGGATAAATGTTGCTATAATCACAAATCTAAACTTATCAATATTTTATTTTAAAATAATTTTAATTTATTTTTGATCTCTTTAGGAATTTCCTGAATGTCTTACCTGTTAGTGGTCTATTCTTAGACAAAATGTTGAAGGATTATTTTCAAATATTGTATTTTTGTAATGTAAAGCGAGATAATGTAACACAAGCACAGGTTTAGTGCTGTAATATGACATACTTCAAATATACCAATCAACTCGAGTTAAACTCAAAGTATTTCTCTAAACAGTATGTTATTTATGCAACACATTAAATAAATTGAATATTTATTGTGAAATATAACATGACAGATGAAGGAATCAGAAAAAAATAAAAACTAGCACTCAACCATCGCCATGTCCACACTAGATTATTCTATATCTAGAGCAATTATCATGACTTTAACATACATAGTCAGAATTAGTCATAGTTAGGTTGACACATCATCATCATTGCAGACAAAACATGCCCACTGTTGGACATAGGTCTTCCCCAAGTGTAGCACTAATGAACCAAAACGATTAATTTAACTAAGATTAATAAAATGGTACTCATATCTGATTTTCGTAAACACAATTTTCTTTATTTAATAATGCACCCTTACGCTCAAAATATTAAATTCAGATCCATCTTGTGGGTGTAAAGCCATGCTCAGCAGTTCAATAGCATATTAATAAACAGAAGTGTTTGGTTTCAGCACCAAGAAGTATTCCTAACGTCGCGTGTAACGCACGTGGTGCGTGACCGTCCTGTGGGCGTGGTCGGGGGCGCGCGATGGGCGCGGCGTGAGGGGCGCGCGCGCGCCGATGCCATGCTGGAGCGCGTGCGGCCGGACCCGCCACACATCTCGCCCAACACCAAGTACATACAGCTCACTGTGCAGAAGGTACACCCACCCCTCTCACTCCACACCGACAGTCGCCACTCTCTAGCATAAGCAAAGGTGCGAGTTTGATGGATAACATGTGGCAATATTTATACTCAAACGGTTACAGTTCATGTATATACTTACCGATAGGGGCTTAGGATTCTACTTAGCTACTTCGTATCCATGAAATTGATGCCTTGTATAATTGTAGTAATTAAGATGTTATACATACAGTTTGTGAGATAATTATTATGTAGTTTGAATTTATGTAGGTCTTTATAGAGCTTGATGCAACTGAATATCTATTCTATGCATGCTACTATCTGTCTAAAACATTTAACAATTTTCTATTTCCTTCTGATATTTCTATTTATTTATATCTGAATGTGCGCTTTATTATTATATATCTTTACAAAATATTTATTAATCTTTCAGGCTATAAGTCTATTGGATAAACTGTATGATACATTCTTCACGGCGTCGCGCAAAGCGCATGTCACGCTCTTCACTAAACACTTTATCAAGATTGAATTTTTGGACAAGTATGAAATGACATTTATAAGAAACAGTATGTCTTTTCATTCACTAACAACAACAAAACTCACTCACGTTGTGTAATTCCAGGTTGTGCAGACCTATTTACAAGGAATTCGATGAATGGCCCGAGATATCACTAGAGCCGGACCCTCCGAAAGAAAAGAAGAAGGAGACACCAGAAAACATTACTACAACTAACCAAAATATTAAAGACATTGCCATACAAAAGTAAGTAAGAGTTGCGTAAGTGTGCATAATTGTGCATAATTGGAATTACTCAATATATTCTTATAGTGAAAAAACATTTCTTCTTACAGAATGACGAGGAAAAGTCGTCCAAGAATCAAAGAGAAGGAAGACAAAGAGGTGAAGGGTGGTTACTGTGAGATGTGCAACACCGAGTACGTGGACGCGTCGCTGCACCGCCGCTCGCCGCACCACCTCGCCTTCGTGCGCAACCACACCAACTTCATCGCGCTCGACTCGCTCATCGGCGCCGGCACCGACGTGTCCAGCTTCCTCGACAAGGCCACGCCCATCAACGGCGAGAGGCGCTCGCTGCGGAAGATGTGCAACGGCGACGTCGACCAGCCCAAGAACAAGAGGTCCAAGCGCTCGCAGTCGCCCGACTCCACCGTCAACGGCAACCTGAGCCCGCGCCGCAACGGAGTCGTCGACGACGAGAGGAAACACAACACCCGCTGTAGCAAACGAGCCAGCGAGGCGCTGTCCGAAGACCGGCAGTATTACAAAGTAGTCGGCGTCAGCACCAAGCTGAGATCGAGCGGCGGCTTCGCTAACAAGAGGAAAGACTCGCCGCCCGCCTGCAACGGCACCAAGCCTCTAGTCGTCAAGTTCAGAAAGGTGCGGCGCTCGGAGCTATCGGTATTGAGCGACGAAGCCGAGCAATTCATGTTCCCCAAGCGAGCCAGTTCCACGAGCTCGACGTCGTCCGACGACGACGACGACGTCGAGCTGAGCGCGCGGCGCAAGAGCCCGCCGGCGCCGCCGCCGCCGTCGGCCGAGCGCCGCCGCCTCGCGCGCCCGCTCGCGCTCAAGGAGGACTCCTCGGAAGAGGACAGCTGGCCCGATGACCGGCGCAGACGAAAGAAAAGAGCGCCCGCGACGGCAAAGCGCGCGCGACGGGTCCCCTGCAAGGCTCAGACCACGGAAATTCCGCCCGAACCACCCGAGGTCATCGAACAGCTTGTGCCCGTAGAGCCACCGGTTCCACCAGAGCCTGAAGTCAGTCCATTGAGAGAAGAACCTATAGAGAAGTGTATGAAGTGGGAAGATGGAAAGCTAAAGTATACCCCAGCTGTGGAACAATTAGAGTTCGCCTTTGAATCTGTTCCACTCAGCGAGCCCTGGTTTGAGACCTTCAAAAGACAAGATGAAGACAAAGTACTAGCAAAAAATATACCCCAGTATTTTGGTAAGTAATGTTATACTGAAACATATATTTTTGACTTTTTTTCCTAATGAATTTAATATTAAAACAAGAAAAAAGAAACACTTGTCCAATTAAAACTCCTGTTTCAACATTCAAATTGTGTTTTAACCAATGTTTTATTATTTTTACAGCACTATACTCAAAATCGCCAAAGTTACCGTATGAAATCGGTCAGTTACCGCCCTTGAAGCCAAATTGCTGTCCATTGAGTGACTTAGTAAAACGGGAAGAAAAAGCTGGACCGTCGCGGTCTTACGGTACACGAGGAATGAAGAAGCAGAAGATCAGAAAGCGCACCGCCGCAGCTCTACTGGCGCTGGAGGGACACCCGCGGAAATCTCCGCGCGAGCACGCCTCCACGCTCGCCATCCTCGGCTCCGCGGGCCTGGTGCAGCGCCGGAGACACAACGACGACTCCAAGTCCACGGCGTCGGAAGACACCATCAGCGACACCCACAGC
Organism: Mythimna albipuncta; assembly: GCA_929112965.1. Classification (NCBI taxonomy): domain Eukaryota; kingdom Metazoa; phylum Arthropoda; class Insecta; order Lepidoptera; family Noctuidae; genus Mythimna; species Mythimna albipuncta. The sequence goes on from OV815970.1 coordinate 21,829,040, forward strand.
AATGTCAAAGTTGATCCGGTCATATCTGAGACTCAGGAGGCATCCGAGAGACTGCAACAGTTTCTATCAGAAGTGTTCGAGGACGCAGCCGAGTACGATGTGTCCGACGAAGCGATGGACGGTGAGCCCGCCGTCACCACGTCCACCAACGTGCCTGACGTGTCCAGTCTCGTGTCCGAATGCGACAACTGCGACCTCATCCGCAACGAAATCAAAGAGGCGGAAGACAGGCCCAGAGGAAGACGCGGCAAATTCAAAAAGAGGAATCGAACAGGCTGGCCAAATAAAACCAAGCATACTAAAAAGGGTTCCAGAACAAACAGTGTCGAGTCAGAACTCAAAGGGGGAAGCAGTTTGGACCGGTCGTCAGCGGAGTCCCCTGACGACGACACGACGCAGGACACCATCAGCGAGGAGGACACAAATCTATCAGAGACTGAAAAAGAAGATACAACTGTCATAGAAAACTCCAAATCAGAGTGTGACTCGCAAGACAAGACTCTGGCAGAGGATTCGATGGAAGAGCAATGTGAGCCAATGGACATATCTGAAAGTAAAGATAAGACGTTAACTGATAGTAAAGAAAAGACATTACAAGAGTTGAAGGTATCGGCGGAAAAGGCGAAGGCTGAGGAGAAAGAGGAACGCAGATTGCGTTCAGAGACTGAAGAAAGGGAGAGTAAGAAGAAAAAGCGCGCACTGCACGGGCTCGGCGACTGGCTGCAGCCCGTGGTGCGCGTGGCGCGCGTGGACCCCGGCGCCGCGCGCCGCCTGCGCTCGGCCGCGCGCGCGCGCTCGTCGCGCCACAGGTAGCGCGCCGCCGCCGTCTCACAGCGCCCACGGCCCAAGTGACGACGACTTCCTCCCCAGTGACCTCTCACCTGCCGTCGAACGATCACTCGTGTTGTGTCCGCGTCCCGTAGCCGCGCGCTGCAGTAGACTCCTCACCGATCTCTTCGGTTATTGTTTTGTTGTTATTTATTTTGTAAATACGCTGTTGTTGTCTGTGTCAGCATATGAACTTGGCCATTTTTGGCAGTCGAGAAACTGGGAGTATCAGTATTTAAATTGTTTTTTTGTTTATAAAAGAATAATATATCTTGAGGCTGCGAACTTCAGATGAAAGTGTACATAGTGGTGTAATATAATATGAGATATGTGGACTCGTGCATGTGTGTGTGTAAGGACAGTGCGGTCGTAGATGTCGCGAGCTTAGTCTGTATATAAATGTTATTATTGTATGCTTAGAAAGTATCTTTCTTTTCTAAAGATAAATGGAGATGCAGGAATAATGTTTTTAATGTTTCAATCAATAACCTATGTAATACTAAATATTAATAATAACCGAAATAATCCTGCTGTTAATAGAAACTGTAGATATGTATTGAATATGTTTTTAATGTCAATATTCATACCGTTACCGACTAGTCAATCTGATAACATTTTTTGCTGGCACTACCTACATTTCGTATTTCTGCTCCCATCTCCTTTATCTATGAGAAAATTCGTCAGAATAAAGTTGTATAAATACTATGATTCTCAATTATTTGTTTGTTTTTCTATATTCTTATACACAGCACTTTCCCTATTCCTAATACCGTAAAACGGGATTGTCACATAGTTATAATTTGAGTACTCAAAATTATATTGAAATGGTATACTTTCCAAAAACTGACTCAACGTATTCGTTTCTGGGTAGGGATGGTTATTATAGAAAAAACTGAATCAATTCGAATGAAAGTAAATCGATTATTCGAATCTAAAAGATCGATCCGATGGTTACTTTGCAGGTGTCTGGTTCTAAAAAGCACAGTACAGGTGATCCTACAATGCACTGTGTGTTTCGCTGATGAATAGCACTATCCATCAGCAAAAAAAAAATTAAATTACAAAAAAAAAAAATAGATTGAGGAAAACAACTGCTTTGAAAGAGTTCATAATCGCCTTCATGCTAACAAAGTTAAATTATTTATAACTAACTTACACACGTGTCTTTGGTTACTACTGTTGTTCCGCTCCTACTAGTCGTACCGTGATATTATTTAGCAGCCTCTTCCTCGTTACATGTGCTATACAATCCAACACTGATACAATTATTGGCACGGATCTTGAGCGCTCGGCGTCAGAGTTCGGATCGCTTTGCGCATTCCATACATTGGCGAGCCAATCATCGTCGTTTTTAGATACATGCAGTAAGCGCCGGGAACGAATTACAAGTGACGTCTATGACACGATGGCGCAGCGAGCCAATCACTGACACTCCCCGCCCCCGACTTTGGACTCCCGTTTCATAACCCGGGGGGGGGGGGGGGTAAATTTTAGAAAATCCTCTTTTAGTTCTCGCCTATGTCATAAAAGGAAGCCTTGTGCAATATATCATGTTCCTAGTCCCAATAATTACGAGTGTACGTTGATGTCAGTCAGTTTCTTCTTCTATACATAAGTAGCTTTTGCCCGCAGCTTCGCCTACGTACATAAAATATAGCCTATGTCACTAAGGAATAAAGCTGCTTTATATGGGTGAAAAAATGTTCACAATCGAACCTATAGGTACTTTCAGAGAATACCTCTACTTTACCTCTTTATTATATTAGTGTAGAAGATTATAATCTATTAATAGGGTACTGTGCAGGGTAAAAATAATTACGTTTTATTTAGTTCGTATCAAGTCCGTATTTTAGGTTATAAAAAAATATTGGACACGTATTTTTTCTTTTTTCGAAATAGCAAAGATATAGCCCATTAAAGTTACGTGAGCCGCCGCGCCGTGCTGTATCTTTTCGCACTATCTTTGTTATTTTTTGTTTAATCGAAAAAAGAAAAAATACGTGTCCAATATTTTTTTTATAATCTAAAAGAAATTATTTTTTTACGGCATAGTTGCCTATTACATAGGCAATCTTTTGAATACTGGTCTGAAAGCTATTTTCACCGGTAAAATGTACGGGTTTTAAGGTCACAGAGAACAAAGCCGTGAAAAAAAATTCACATAACACATTTTTAATTTATGCTAGGCTAATAAATTGCGCGTAGTATTTTATCACTTCATGTTGCGCGACGAGCTATTGGCCGATAAGCTTGTGTGTGACTTTGGCTAACGTAGCTAGATAGGTATTATTCCTACTACGTAAATAAATATTTCTGCAAGATGTCTACTTGAAACTACCTAATTCAGAATCAGAATCTATGCTTTCTTACCGAAGTCTAGATGGATAGATATGGGGGATGATGATCGAAGAAATCATATATAATCCTAACTAAAATAATTATAAATGTGAAAGTGTGGATATTTGTATGTTTGTTATTTAATCACGCAAAAATGGCTGAACGGATTTGGATGAAATTTGGCATGCATATAGCCTTTGACATGGAAAAGAACATAGGCTACCTTTTATTCCGATTTCTGCCACGCGGGCAAAAGCTAGTAAGTAATAAAAACTTCTATATTATGTAGGTACTAGCGACCCGCCCACGGATATATACGGTTGTCATCCATAATTTTATTGCTATTCTGAATATATGTACCTATATACGGTACATACACGAAAATAACATTTTTTTTTAAAATTTTTGTCTGTCGGTCTGTCGAAACAAGTTGAAATTTTGTTATATATTTTGATGGAGGCGGGCAGCCCTATCACATGTTTACGTACTGCGCGGCCGACCGGCCGTAAGTTTGTGTTGCTAAAAAAGTTCTACAAACTTGCTGATAGTGTGGATACAAGTAAAATAACTTGCATAAACAAAGCGAAGATACTCATCAGAATATTGGAAACAACGCCATCTAGGCGCTTCAATGCGAACTGTTAATCGATTGTATTTGCAACATGTTGTTTACCTAGCTGAATAGTAACACAAGTAAATAACATGACTTATGTAGCAAAGGTCAGATGGCAGGGTCCTTCACTAAATTTTTATCTGAAAAAAATCTGAGTAAGAAATGTTCAGCAATAATGATTTATTGCTACTAGAGTTTATTTCGGCAACTTTGAAGTAATCCAGTCATAATTCCCATGTAAAAACTACTAATATTATAAACGCGAAATTTTGTATGTATGGTTGCTTGTTACTCTCACGCCAAAACTACTGAATGGATTGCGATGAAGCTTGGCACGAGTAGACTATGTTCTGGTAGGTACAGTACAAAGGATACTTTTATTCCCGTGACTGTATTCCCTTGGGATAATTTTCTACTATCACGCAGGCAGCAGCTAATATTGAATAAATAAAAGCTTAGAAGTGTGTTTTAACACGTTATTATTGCTATTTAACAACTGATGGTATCACAATAATGAGGAAATCTATTATTAAAGATGTATACAAAAAAAAAAAAAATGACAAATGCAGTTTTCAGTTGCTTTTCACTAGTTTTAAATTGATTAATCATTGCCAAATAATAATAACTTTATTCCTCCACATTTTATTGATCTTAAAGATTCGAAGAATAACTGGAATAATCTTTAGGAAGTGTTATTTGATCAAATGAAAAACAAATGATCTACTCTAACAGGCGTATAATCAATAAAAACAGAATTTACACTTTATACATCTTCAGAGATGGATGTTGAATCAGCACAGATTACATTGTTCATTCTTATTTGAATTACAAGTAAAATAAATCAAACTAAACCCTAAGCTCAATGTCTTGATATCTTAGGCCAGTTGTATTCTAAAGGCACTGGAATTTTTCCAACTGAATTTTTAACAGGCATTATGCACAACTGGTCTCAAATTCCAAAGACAATGCTACTTTTTTTTAATTTTTAGTTTATTCATAAACATCCTCTTTGTCTGCAACATATTGGATAATGTCTTTGGGTCTAACCAGCCTCTCCGCATCCCCATCAGGAATTTCAAAGCCAAATTCGTCTTCCATTGCCATTATGACCTCCACGTGGTCCAGAGAGTCCAAGCCAAGATCGTTGATAAAGTGGCAGTCTACGCTCAGCTGAAACAGAGGAATACTTTGTTAGTTACTTGTTTTTTAGATCCTTATGTGAAAGAAATCAGAAAGAATCAGAACAAAAACACATTATGTGATAAGATCTCAAATAGAATGTGAATAATTCAGTATAGGCTACCTTTTCAGGGTTAATTTTGTCATAAAGTTGAAGTACAAGTAGCACCCTACTTTTAATAAGTTCTAATGTGAGCGGGGGTCCGCCGCTGTAGTTGCGGACACTGACTTTCTTGGCCTGAAACAGAATATTATGGAAATAAATGTTATGCATGTACCTTCATACTACTGAGTTTGTCGTATGCTTGGCAAACTTTCAGGACTCGCTCTTCTATTTCCTGTGGCGTGGGCCTGCGGTGCCCGCCTGTCGAGTACTGTTGTGCTTGCTGAACCTAAACAATTGGGGTAACACTGTACACATTTGTTATGCAATAAGATTGAGGTTATATTTTAGCAAAGACTAATCTATAGATGCTAGGATTTGGCGACAGTGCTAGTATCCTTGCTTGCACAAATTCCACCTAAATAAAACACTTTGTCTGCAAATTATCACGTTGTATCGACTATCAAGACCCTTACCCCATTCTGATGGTTCTGGGTGTTGTATGACTTTAGGACAGTATTTATTGTGCTATAGTTTTGCCGTAGGACAACGGTCGAGAGCCGGCACACTACCGGTGTCCTAATGGAAGTGGATTTTCGTAATAATCCACTTAGAGCACTGCGGGCAATATTTGCAGCAGCCATTTTCCAGCACTTCGAAAATGATTAGTTAATCATAGACAACTACCAAGTGACAAATAAAAGCAGAGAAGAGCACAGCCACAGATCGATATCAACTAATAGACCAAAGAGTTTCAAAAAAATAAATCTGTGTCAAAGTAAGAACAAAACATATTTTGGTCTAAATGATTGCAGATACAATTCTATTTTAATTCGCTATTGTAAGAAGATCGAAATGTATAATGATCTTAAATACATATCTATAACACACAAATTGTTCTTCATGGCTGAAAAACAATTTCCTTACCTTTCAAAATGTCCATAATTTGTCTTTGACACGTTGTCTTCTGTCAAGTCAACATAATGTCAGATTGTCATTTTCATTGTTTTTATGAGAACTTATGTTGAGATGGATATATTGTATTTAAACAATTAGAAATCGGGAAAAATGGGTAACGCTGACACAAAACTGAACTTTAGGAAAGCTGTCGTTCAGCTTACCTCTAAAACTCAAGTAAGTGTTTCGAATCTTGTGCAGGAAATATATTTACGAAGTTGATATTAAAATATTGATGTAATAATTTCGTTTTAGCCTATTGACTCATCAGACGACAGTTTTTGGGACCAATTCTGGTCGGAGAGCGTGACCAACGTACAGGATGTGTTCGCACTGGTGCCTGGTGCGGAGATCCGCGCTTTACGAGAAGAATCTCCGAACAATCTCGCGACACTAGTTTATAAGGCTGTAGAGAAGCTGGTGAAGATGGTGGACAGCAGCTGCAGGACCCAGAGGGAACAGCAGACAGGTATGACTTCGTTACGCTGACAGCACAGCAATAAACAAATTATAGCATTGTACAATTCTCAAAATAAGGTCAGTTTATTTTCATCCTACAGTTTTCTATAAACTAAATAAAATGTCTGTGAACAGATTAAAATGAATTTGATGATAATTCCATATAATGCAGCTTTAATATTACTGTTGTAAATATTAGCAGCTAAATGTTTTTTGAACACAGTAGATAGAAAATATTTGTTTTATGTAAAAACTGCCCAATAAACACTACAAACTAACAAATAGTAGTTTATTTACTCATTCGCTAAAATCGACAACCCAGGACAGACTGAACTGGCATAGAATTGTGAAGAGACCTGACCCCATGTAATGGGAGACAAAGAAGGCGATATACTTTATTGTAGGTACTTACAAGAACCACACCAAAGCAAACATACACTATAGTACATACTAGTTGTAGCTAGCAATTATAGCTTCTGGTTCTAGTATACTATAGATATTACAAAAAAAAAAAAACATTTAATAAATATAAAGTTTATTTGGAATTATAGCCAAATCAATTTTTAGAAATTACAGTTAGTAGTAACTATTAAAAAACTACTATTTCATAAGTAAAGCCTACTTTATAAAAGTAGAAAAAAGGCTTTTTTTCTTATTTATTAACAATTTTTAAAAACACTTATCTCTAAATATGAAAATAAGTACTTAGTCAAAACCTGCCTATTAAAATATTTAAAGAACCAAACTTAACATCTTATTTAATTTCAGCATTAAACTGTGCTCGTCTCCTGACCCGAGTCCTACCGTACATGCTGGAGGAACCGGAGTGGCACGGCTTCTTCTGGTCTTCTTTACCAGCAGCCGCTGAGAATGAGTCAGTACCCCTTGCGCAGTCTCTTATCAACGCTGTCTGTGTGAGTGTCTATCATGTCTTATCTTTGATTTAATTTGTGTCTAAGTGATAATATTGTATTTGGTTGTCTTGACAACTAATTTAGGAATACTGGTTTCCGCACTTAGTCCTCGGTAGATCATTGTACGTGGGCTAGCCATTATTCTTACTACAGCTATGGTGCCACTCGCAAAGGGCAACTAAAGTACCTCCTCTTACTTTAGTTGCCCTTTGCGAGTAAAAGTCTGACACACACACTTTTATTCTCCCAGAATTGGATAAGTTATTTATTGGTTTACCACGAAAAAAGGCACGCCATTATTGCTTCTAATAAAAGGTTTATATTGGTTACAACTAACCTTTCAATCGTGGTAATTAGAGACACGAGATCACTGCGTTTGCTTGGGGTTTAATGAATTAAACCGAATCCCAAAAATATCATTAACCTCTTATTTTTAACTTTTATTTTATTTATGTATGGACAATTAACAGCCACCATATATACAAACATCAATAATTTGAGTGGTCACAATATTGCAGCCCACTGCAACATCCGCAAATTGTCTTAAATAAATGCGATGAAGAGTGCTTTATCTATTTATATATATATATTTATCCATTAATCTATTACATTAAAAAAATATTTGAATAAATTGAAAATACAAGTATAAATAGTTGACTAAAAATTTTTAATTATTAAATTTATTATTATAAATTATCTCAGATTTATCCATCTTGTCTTATCTTTGTGGTCTGGTTTCCGCACTTAGTCCTTATCGGGCCATTGTGCGCCAGATTATCCATATTCAAACTTATCATTGTGATACTGTATCACTGTTAGAGCTGTGGGAAAAAAAAAACTGGAATATACAGGGTGTCTCTGACATCGACGCACAAACGAATACCATGGATCCAGTACAGTTCCTATTATTATTATTTTTATTTATTTTTTACGTTTTTTTTTCATTTAAAATCTTTATTTTAACATTTCTATTTCTAGTGAAAAAAAAAAAACCGGCCAAGAGCATGTCGGGCCACGCTCAGTGTAGGGTTCCGTAGTTTCCCGTCCGGCACAAATTCACAATAAGTGTACCCACTTATGAGGTTAGAAAAATGCCTGCATAATATACGATTATACTACAAACTTAGTCCAGAAATTATTTTGTAGAACCCTTTTGTCTTTTTTGTACAAAAACTGTTCTTTCAATCAAGTTCAAAATAATTTTCCTAGAAAGTCCTTATAAAGTTCTATTTTTCAGAATTTTTTCATATTTTCTAAACTCTTGGTTCAAAAGTTAGAGGACACATTGTTTTTAGGGTTCCGTAGCCAAATGGCAAAAAACGGAACCCTTATAGATTCGTCATGTCTGTCTGTCTGTCTGTCTGTCTGTCTGTCCGTCCGTATGTCACAGCCACTTTTTTCCGAAACTATAAGAGCTATACTGTTGAAATTTTGTAAGTAGATGTATTCTGTGAACCGCATTAAGATTTTCAAACAAAAATAGAAAAAAAGCAATAAATTTTGGGGTTACTTAGAACTGAAACTCGAAAATTTTTTTTTCATCAAACCCATACGTGTGGGGTATCTATGGATAGGTCTTCAAAAATGATACTGAGGTTTCTAATATCATTTTTCTCTAAACTGAATAGTTTGCCCGAGAGACACTTCCAAAGTGGTAAAATGTGTGTCCCCCCCCCCCTCTAACTTCTAAAATAAGAGAATGATAAAACTAAAAAAAAATATATGATGTACATTACTATAAAAACTACCAACGAAAATTGGTTTGAACGAAATCTAGTAAGTAGTTTTTTTTTAATGCGTCATAAATCGAAAAAGATACACTATTATTAAAACATCGATCGAAGTTACAACACATTACAAGAACTTTTATATTATGTTACTAGCTGCTACGGAACCCTTCATGGGCGAGTCCAACTCGCACTTGGCCGGTTTTTTGTTTTTTTTTGCGATTATTTCCGAAATTATTGACATTATCAAAAAATGATTTTAGTAAACCCCTATTCATTTTTAAATACCTATCCAACAATATATCACACGCTAGGGTTGAAATTAAAAAAAAAAATCACTTCCTACTTTACATATAGGGGGGCTACCCTAATAAAACATTTTTTTTCCAATTTTTATTTGACCACTTTGTCGACGTGATTGATATACATATTGGTACCAAATTTCAGCTTTCTAGTGCTAACGGTCCCAGAGATTAAGCGAGGACGGACAGACAGACGGACAGACAGACAGACAGACAGACATGGCGAAACTATAAGGGTTCCTAGTTGACTACGGAACCCCAAAAATGATTGAAACTAAAAACGTCATCAGGATTGACTAAAATACTGATTTTATGTACCCCAATGACTTTTTAATTTTATGTAATAACGATTTTACACAGTTTAAATTAAAAAAAGAACAGTTTTTTTTTTTTCAATAATTAGGAAAAACCCGACGAGAAATTCCACTACTGGGGGGTCCAGAATCATGCACTGAACATTCGTTTGTACGTCGAATAAGCAGTAATTATTAGGACATAAAATGGGGTAGTCATTGATTGGCTGTGATATACTTATAGTAAGAGATTATTTTTTTACGATGGAGTCGCCATGGCACTAACATGTTATACAGATGATGTTATAGTGCATATAAAAAACTCATATTGCGTATAATAACCGCCTTTTTTGAAGTCGATGGATAAATTATTGACAATGAAACCTAACAGTGCTAATTTTTCGATAAGTTTGAATAAATGATTTTCACGGTTGGAAAGTCGAATATATTGATTTATTATATGTGTTACCAGTTGTCTGCGAATTCGTCCGCTTCGTTGCGTAAAATAGTACACTGCTAGTTTCCACAATTTCATTTTTTTTTTCCAAAAAAAAAATAAAAAGCAACGTATTCACTCTTGACTTAAAGACCCCAAATTTTAAATTGAAATACCCTTATGTCCAGCTGGAACATTTGCGACGATTAGACCATGTGGTATTAAAAAAAAATAACATTTGTGACCATTTTTGTACCATAATTTGGTTGGCAGTGGTATGTGGTTGAGCGATTGGCTGCTGCGCTGCGTGTCGCGGGTTCGGTTCCACGGAACAATTATTTGTTTGGCCAAAAAGTTATTCCGGGTGTGGGCGTCTTGTGTCATGTCAGTTTACATGTTTGTGGACGCACTTACGATATAGGACTGTATGTCGCAACATAGGATTAAAAAATAAATAAAAAACCAGCATCGTGGTATCAAAGTTCTCCACGCGATTAAAACAAAAACACAAACATCCAAAATCAACTACCGGGCGGTTGCTCCGACCAGACACAACTTCAGTCTAGTCCAAAAATCCTCCCTTTTCATCGGAGGTTTGCGGACACTTCCGCATAGCTCTAAAGAATTAATTCAAATTAAATTTTATGTTTAATTCAAGATTATGCTTGTCCACAGGATCTGCTCTTCTGCCCAGACTTCACAGTTGCCACCACCAAGCGGGCTGGCCCCGTGAGTATTGATTCATTTATTATTTATTGTTCCTACATTTATAAAATTGTCAAGCAAAAGTGATTTTTTTTTTGTAAGAGAGTTTGTAATTGTTAATGTTAAACTCGTAAGTAATTGGTGAAACACTTAGGGTGAGTTGCACCATTTAACTATAACGATAACAAAGCCGTTAACAGTTGTCAAATCGTCGAATTGACCAATAGGCGGCCGTTTCACGGCTGGTTATGGTTTGGTTATCGTTATAGTTAAATGGTGCAACTCACCCTAAATCAATGTTTTTGCATTATGTAGTCGGTAACCAGTTTAAGATCATAGTAAAAGACGCTGGATGTAAATAATAATAATCCTAATTTATTTTTTTATGTTTATGGTTCCGTAATTATTAGGGGAATTAATATATTAGGGGAAGTTTGAAAGTGGCGCCAGTGACTGAAAGGTTGAAAGGAAATCGTTTGTCTTGGTATGGTCATGTAAAGAGGAGAGATGAAAAGCATGTTGCTAAAAGAGTTATGAATTTACATGTGGATGGATGGAGAGGGAGAGGGAGGCCAAAGAAAAGATGGATGGATTGTGTGAGAAGTGATATGAAAGAAAAGGGAGTTAGTGATAGCGTGACGAGTGACAGGACAGAATGGAAGAAAAAAACGTGTTGCGCCGACCCCAAATAAAATGGGACAAGGGCAGGAAGAAGAAGAAGAAGGAGGTTCCGTAAAAATGGGACCCTATTGCCAAAACATAGACAGGTACAGAAGACAATCTCATGTATGTACTTCACTTTTTATACCTACGCTCGGTGGACGCACACTAATGAGCGTTTGAGCCGGAACTGTTCGACGAGTGGTCCGAGACGCTCCGAGATATCGTGTCCGTGAGCGGTGTCTATGTATGTGTGCGTTGCTCGAGCGCGCTTAGTATGTAGATTGACTTCTGTACCTATCTATTTTGTGCTTATACTATGACTCCATTGTCCGTCTGTTTATCACCAGGCCGTATCTCATGAACTGTGCTAACTAGACAGTTGAAAGGTTTCTGTTTACTAAAACCAAAATAAAATAAATATTTAAGTGGGTCTAGGACAACAAACGTTATTTTTTTTGTCACGAACTGTATGGAACCCGTAGTGCGCGAGTCCGACTCGCACTTGGCCGGTTTTTTTTTATAATACAATTTTACTCAAAAAATACGTTGCGAGTTTATATTTAAGAGACATTGGCATAATGTTTTATTTTTTTTATCTTATCTCAGTACTAACCATATCTCCCTGTACCGCGAAGTACTAATGGACTTGGCTAGTTTTGTGACGTCACTGTAAAACCACTTAAGTTTACATGTGCAACAAGTTTAAAGTTTTTTATTGAAATTGCAATGTTTGTAGTTTGTATGTATGAATGTTTGGGTCTGAATTGTATCATCATCACCATTTCAGCCGAAAAACGTCCACTATTGGACATAAGCCTCCCCTAAGTGTCGCCACAATGAACGGTCCGGTGCATCCATCGGATTCCCGCAACCTTTACCAGGTCATCGGTCCACCTTGTCCGCTTTCCAACGCTGCGTCTTCTGATACGCGGTCGCCACTCCAGAACCTTCCGGCCCCAACGGGCATTTATTCTGTGAGCAATGTGCCTTGCCTATTGACACTTTAGTTTGGCGATTCTTCGACATAGCTGTCGGCAAAACCTTGGTTCTCGTGCGGATATCTTCATTCCTAATTCGATTACGAAAGGAAACTGAATTGTATACGGCCTCGAAATACTAGGGGATCTCGTCCAGACTTCTCCCAGACTTCTTATAGAATAGAATAGAATAGAATGCATTTATTTGTCAGAATATTGTACAAAGTTGTTCCACTGGGATACTAATTAATATAATTATAATAATATTCCACAACTATTACACAATGCCGTCTAGCCCCAAGCTAAGCAGAGCTTGTGTTATGAGCACTACACAACCGATAAACATTTTTATATATTTTTACTAGCTTTTGCCCGTGGCTTCGCCCGCGTGGCATTAGGTACTTAAGGAATCGGGATAAAAGGTAGCCTATGTTTTTTTCCATGTCAAAGCCTATATGCATGCCAAATTTCATCCAAATCCGTTCAGCCGTTTTTGCGTGATAAAGTAACAAACATCCAAACATCTACACTTTCACATTTATAATATTAATTAGGTTTAGGTGTGTGCTATGACCCTTTGTTGGTTGCAATAAACGTATTATTATTATAATAATGTTACTAGTGACGCCCCTTAGAGAAATAACGACTTATTACCACTCGCATACCCAGGGGGAATTGGCAAAACCTCGTTGAGCTTATAGTCTCATTAACATTATTGATTTAGGTTGTTCTACGTGTCTAGTCGGATATAACTAGACTGAGTTTATCGACGCCTACATATAAAAGGTGTAAGGGACAGCCCTCCACAAACTTTAAGGGCTTGCTCAGTAGACGAAACTGAACAACCTTCCACATTTACCACGTTAAGAGTTGGTACCTATGAGTTATGGGCCATAGAGTTTTTTATCAACATAAAATCCTGTAATAATCTTTTTCGAAATATATTTGTTGATGATTGTAAGTATAAGATCTTTGAAGAGTATAATAAATACATTTATGAACGCGGTAATTTTGGGAAATACTGATCTGATTTGAAAACTTTAAATATTCAATAGTCCATTTATTGAGGGAGGCATTATAGGCAATATTTTATCTCGGTATTTCCACGGAAACGAGAAAAACGCGGGTGAAACCGCGGGGCACAGCTAGTTGTTAATATTTGTGCCGATAGATGGCGCTGTTAGTTGAGCGCCAAAATCTGTTTGGTTCAGTTAATCTCTGAAACGATAGGATCGATCCTGACGAGACTTGGCTGGATAGGTGTAGTTATAAAGAGTAACTGGGACTACTTATTTTTTTTTTTTAATTCTTTATGCACACAGGGGTACAGAGGTGGATTTAATGTCTTAGGCATTTTCTACCAGCCAACGTTTGGGTGATGCAAAGACAAATTATCTATTTTTATTTTAGAAAACAGATTTAGGGATCCGCGCAAAACAAATCTTACTGCAATTGTGTCCAAATTGCATTGAGTTGTTTTACAAATCTAATGCAGACGAATAGAATAGAATAGAATAGAATAACATTTATTTGCACAAAAACACGGTATAAAAGATGTTACAAGGATTAAAAACAGAGCATACATGTTTTTGCTTAACATTATAAGCGTGCAAATTTTTGTGCATAGGTACAGTTAAGTCATTAATGTTTTTTGTCAAAGAACTCTTTAATACTATGTATAAAAACTATTAGTAGACAGCCAATCGTACAATTTCATTTTAAATAATCTTGTATTAAGAATTTTAAAGTCACTCGGTATCCTATTAAATATTTCTACACACATATACAAACAGCTTTTATTATATTTAGCCAGCCTTGGCATGACATCCAGTACGAGTCTGTGGGGGTCGCGCCGGTTTCGAGGATGTACATCGTCCGCTTTTGTAAATAATTCCTTATTCTTCCACACAAACATACATATCTCATATATATAAAGAGACGGTAGCGGTAACAAACCAAGTTTCTGAAATATTGGTCGACAAGAGTCGTCGGATTGAAGCCCGTAGATTGCTCGAATGCATTTTTTTTGTGCAACAAATGCTCTATTTTGATCAGTGCTATTGCCCCACATTATTAGTCCATACCGTAACACCGATTCTACATACGCATGATATGATATTATTGCTGTTTGCACATTTGTTATTTTCCTAATTTTTCTTAGCGCAAATACAAACTTATTTATTGGTTTTGCGATATTATCGACGTGGGTTTTCCAGTTCATGTCCTGATCCAAAGTAACGCCTAAAAACTTAGTTTTCGTTACTTCACTAATTTTATTTATATTAATTTTTTAGGATTGTTTGATCGGTTAAATTGTATATATACAGATTTTGATAGATTTAATGATAAATTATTTTTATTAAGCCATTTAATTAGTATGTCAATTGTGTTATTAATGTCAGTTTCATGATCGTCAATTGTATTATTTTTTTTGTCAGATGTCACAATAATCGAAATGTCATCAGCAAATAGTATGCATTTATGATTAGTTATATTAGTAATTGAATTAATATACAATATGAATAAAATTGGGCCTAACACACTTCCTTGTGGAACGCCATATTTGTTACTTTTGAGTTCAGAAGAGTGTGGTGTCATCTCATTGTGTCAATTCACTTTTGTAATTGTAACACGCTGTTGTCTGTTACTGAGATATGTCGATATCCATTGAAGTGCAATACCTCTAATGCCAATTGCCTCCAATTTTTGCAGTAATAGGTCGTGAGATACTAAGTCAAAAGCTTTAGATAAGTCAAAAAATAACCCTGTAGTGAAGTGATTTCGGTTAATATTAGTCAATATGGTTTTTACAAGAGTGAAAATTGCTAGTGTTGTAGACTTGTTTTTTTGGAAGCCAAATTGGTCTTTTTAGGGTTCCGTAGCCAAATGGCAAAAAACGGAACCCTTATAGATTCGTCATGTCTGTCTGTCTGTCTGTCTGTCTGTCTGTCTGTCTGTCCGTCCGTATGTCACAGCCACTTTTTTCCGAAACTATAAGAGCTATACTGTTGAAACTTTGTAAGTAGACGTATTCTGTGAACCGCATTAAGATTTTTACACAAAAATAGAAAAAAAGCAATAAATTTTGGGGGTCCCCATACATAGAACTGAAACTCAAAATTTTTTTTTCATCAAACCCATGCGTGTGGGGTATCTATGGATAGGTCTTCAAAAATGATACTGAGGTTTCTAATATCATTTTTTTCTAAACTGAATAGTTTGCGCGAGAGACACTTCCAAAGCGGTAAAATGCGTGTCCCCCCCCCCCTCTAACTTCTAAGATAAGAGAATGATAAAACTAAAAAAAATATATGATGTACATTACTATAAAAACTACCAACGAAAATTGGTTTGAACGAAATCCAGTAAGTAGTTTTTTTTTAATGCGTCATAAACCGAAAAAAATACACTTATTAAAATATCGATCAAAGTTACAACACATTACAAGAACTTTTATATTATGTTACTTGCTGCTACGGAACCCTTCATGGGCGAGTCCGACTCGCACTTGGCCGGTTTTTTAATAATGTCAAATTTATCACAATAGTCAATTAGTCTCTTATACATACACTTCTCAAAAATTTTCGATATAATCGGTATCAATGTTATTGGGCGATAATTATTAATGTCAGTTTTATCACCTTTTTTAAAAAGTGGCTTAACTATTGACACTTTTAATGATTCTGGAAAAATGCCTTGTGAAAATGATAGATTTATTAAATATGTCATAATTATAATTAGTTCATTAGTGCATGCTTTTATAATCTTCGTATTAATTTCGTCATAACCTGCCGAATTTGTTGCCGAATGTGTTGAAGTCAGGGGGACCACCTAGTCCATACATATAAATAAAATGGGAGTGTCTGTTTGTAATATTGAAATAACTGCTTTTTACTACATGCAAATGAATGTATATATACGGTACATAAACCAAAATAATATTTTTACGATTTTTGTCTGTCTGGGCTAATCTCTGAAATGGCTGGACCGATTTTGACGGGACTTTTTTGACAGGTAGCTGATGTAATAAGGTGCAACTTATGCTACTTTTATTTTAGAAAAAAAAAATCAAAACCCTGTAATCCACGCGAACGAAGTCGCGGGCATAGCTAGTCGTAAATATAAACTGAATACAGCATATAAGAATCCGGTCTAAGGGTTCCACTTCGTCGTTTATACCGCGTACATCGAAGGACTGGAACAATTTTCCTGCTGCGGTTTTCCCGTCCGATTATAGTTTAGGTGTCTCCAAGGCTAGAGTGAATAAGCTTTTAATAAACTAGTGCGCCTCACCATCAACGATTGCATCACTGCTTACCGTCAGGCGGGATCGCAGTCAAGCACTAGTTTATCTTATTTAAAAAATCCCTTAATGCAATTTATTGGTTTACTATAGTCTGTCTAGTAAGTTAAACGACTTGGATTTTTTTTAAGGAAATTAAAAATCTAATGTTGGCAACCGGAATTTTAGTTGTCATTCACTTGTTTTTTTTAAATTGACGATAGTTCTACAACAGATCTTGATCGTAGTATGGCTACTGATGATGAATCAGTAAGTGGAATAGAATGTTTAGAATCAGATTTCTCGTACGATTCCAGATTTATTTTATTACTTATGACACTATTATGTCTTTGCAAATGTAAATGTACTTTTGTAATAAGAATATCATTAAAGAGACTGGAATAGGTATATTTTAAACGAAAATCTTTTGCATTTTTTAATGTTATAAGTTCCCTAATAGTGTTAAATCATTAAAAAAAAATACTTAAATTGGATACTTTTTATAAGGTTCCATTAGATCTCATAATCAACCTTGATTTCTGAACCAGTGTTGACTACATCAGATTTCATTTTACCCTAAAAATTATTCAAGTCGTTTAACTTATTAGACAGACTATAAGAGCCTATTTAATATCCTGCGGATTTAATCACGTATGCGGAATTGCTCCGCTGCAGAAAATTTCACAATGAAAAAAAAATTCGTCCGTTTTTATTCCACGCATTACAATAAATTCTTGTATTAAATGGATATTGACAGGCCTGTTGGTCTAGTGGTTAGTGTGTTTATCAGTTGTCTAGTACTCATAACACAAGCTCCGCTTAACTTGGGACTAGACGACGTTGTGTGATAGTTGTGGATTATTATTTTTATGAAATATTATTACTATATTTGCGGGGATTGCATGCGTGATCAAAACCGCACCATATGAAAAATACCCTAAAGGAATATTTTCTTACTTTTACACGCATAAGTGTACCTAAACATGTGCGTATTCAGTTTCAATTCCCATAGTATATCCTTATCAGTACGGGTTATCTATTGCGTGCTTAGTAGGGCGACGGCAGGACACGATCGTCGAGCTGTGAGCCCCGGTTGTCATGACAACGTCGGTAACAGTTGCCGGTTGGATCGCTAGAAGGGTTAATAAAGTTAACGAGTTAATCCTGTTTCTTGTTGTTGGAAAAAGATTAGGAAGTAGGTAACCGGGTTTTCTCTTCTATAATAAAAAAATACTTATCTATGGGCACGGTATAGTCTACCTGTATTGCAAATTTCATCCGAATCCGTTCAGCAGTTCTAGCGTAAGAAAATAACAAACATACACAGCTTTAAACGCATGGGTATTACAAATATGTGGAATTAACGGCTTTTCTCTACTATAGACTACTAGCTTTTGCCCGCGCGGCTTCGCTCCCGGTCGTCCCTACTCCGCCCTACTATACCCTACTCTACCCTACCCTACCCTACCCTATCCTACTTTACCCTAATCTACACTACTCTACCCTACTCTACCCTACCCTACTATACCCTAATCTAACCTACCAAACTTTACATAAACCATCTACCAAATAGTCCGAACAAAGCGCATGATTAGCGTTCTTCAATTTGGTTTGGATAGGTGAGCCCGTTCTTGAGTTTAACGAAAAGTGGCATTGATTTTTATATATATAGATAATAGGCATATACAGTGCCATTGGCTTCGCCCGCCTGGAGCTAGGTTTCTCCATACAAACTTTGAACCTCTGTTTCATACACTTAGCAGGTGAATTTTCGGAAATCCTTACTTAGTGCTCGCCTGCATCATAAAAGAAAGCTTTGTGTATTTCACGCTCCTAGTCTTAGTAATTTCGGCTGTGCTTTGATATATCAGCCAGTTTTTCCTTTTATATACATACATAATTATAATGTACTAGCTTATGCCCGCGCGGCTTCGCTCCCGCTCTTCCCTGCACCACCCTATTATACCCTACTCTACCCTGCTCTACCCTGCTCTACCCTACTATACCCTAATCTTCCCTACTCTACCTTACCATACCCTACTCTACCTTACTCTACCCTACTCTATCCTACTCTACCATACACTACCCTACTGTACCTTACTCTACCCTACACTACCCTAATTTTCAATTTATTCACTTCATTTTATTAACACAACAAAAAGAGAATTAGCGAAATCGGTCCAGCCGTTCACGCGTGATGGCGTGACCAAGGAAATAGGGATTCATTTTTTATACATATATAGATTTAAACCTTCCTCAAGAATTACTTCGCCAATTGGTAAAAACTGCATAAAAATATCGTTCAGTATTTTTTTATTTGTCTCTAACAGATAGACAGACGTAATGGTGGACTGTTTTAAATAAACGTAAGCATTTATATTCCTATCAGTGTATCGAAATCGGCAAGGAAGCGATTGCATTAGTGAGTAGCACTCGATGTGGTCAAGGTTCAAACACTTGTAGAGTTGTAACAATGGTTCGCGAAGGTCAATCCTTTCGGCCAATCGACGCTTTGATTTAATTTATTGTCTGATTGATACTTAATGTAGTTAGTTGACTGCACATAGATGTGCGCAGAGTTTATTGATTGATATGATTTTGGACTTCATGTATTGTATTGTGAATTGCCTGGAGGACACGGTGGAGCATACGGTAGAGGTGTGTCCTGCTTGGGCATAGCAAAGAGGGTGGCGATCAATAAGTAGCTCGCCGTCCGACCGTCCGGTAACCGTCCGGACCGAGACCAAGTCGTCGACGGCGCGTAGTGTACGCGCGCCTCACGGAGATGTCGGCAAGCATAGGGGCCCAGCAGGGTCGAAGCCTATTGGGGCCATATGGGTGATATGAAAGAAAAGTCCAGGGCCCTGGAACGTAGGCAAAGAAAGAACTGGAGTTTTAGTCAGTAAAAGTTTGACACACCCTCCCGCTCCGCCCAAGGGCGGGAGATGTCATTAAATGATTTCCCACACAAAAAAAGGAGTCATTGGATGTTTACCCACCTTAAAAAAAAGATATAATATAAAACTGTCTGTATTACTTTTAGGCGATAACAAGTATTTGAATGACATTAATATGATCAAGTCGATAAAATAACAAGTTCACGATATATAGCTAAATGCTACGGCGACGGAAAAAAACACGATTAATATTCGTATGGGTCGATACATAGCTTTATTAGTATTCATAAAAGCTGAATACAGTAACATTGTTTTTCTGTAGAAGTATGGTGTTTTTATCACACTAATATTATAATGTTGAAAGTTCTTGTTTCTTTTTCACGCTCGAATAGTTTTTTTTTTATTGTAAATAGTTTTTTTTTTGTGGGTTTTAATCATCCAAATGACATCCCAAGCCCTTGAGCAGAGCGGGAGACAGTGTGAGACTTACTGACTAAAAACCCACCCCGTTCTTTCTTGCCTTTTATACCGGGGCCGAGCTACCCTTTCGGAATCAGACCCTGGCTTCGATCCCGCTGGGTCCCTGCTGCTGCTGACAACTCCTTGAGGCGCGGGAACAGTGCGCGCCTTCGGCGACTTGGGCTCGATCCGGATAGTTACCGGACGGTCGGACACTAAGCTACCCATTGCTCGCCGTCCGCAAGCCCGCGCCTACGGTTTGTTAATAGGTTCGCGCTTGACCGCTGTCTCACCTGAGTTAAATAGATTTCGATGAAACTAGTACACAGGTTGACCATGTCCTTTTCAATTAGGATACTTTAGAGGAGGTGTGCCAAGAGGCAAATTGGTGATCCAGGTTAAGACCAATCTACAAAACCTGGAGCACAGGCGTAGTATAGCCAGCCTTTCTATAGAATGCATTTTGGAGAGTATACGCAGTAATTACATGACTTGATTCCGCCATCACCTTTCTACCATCGGCCGGTCGGAAACAATTTCCGACGTACGGCGAATGTCCGTACAATGTTGACTCCTCTACACGGCTACGGTACCTCTACGGTCCTGGGTCCTGGACTAACCGTTTCACTTCGTCGTTTATACCGCCTACATCTAAGGACTGGAACAATTTGCCTGTTGCGGTCTTCCCGTCCGATTATCATTTAGGTATCTTCAAGGCTAGAATGAATCAAATCAAATCAAAGCATTTATTTCAAATAGACCATTTACAGGCACTTTTGAATAGTCAAATGTCGGTCAGTCCAAGAAAAGTGAAGCTAAATTGCACGTTCCAAAGAGTAGGTCTCTATGGAGAAGAACGTGCAAGAAACTCCAAGGACACTCTTTTAAATCATATTATGTGTTACATATAATGCTTGGTTACATATTACTTGTTGCTTCTATCATGTGAGCACAATGTCGATAATGAAATAAAAATGTAAAATAATTAAAAGATAGAAACTGAATTAATCCACTGGCAGCTAAGAGATGACCAGTCCCATCTGACGGCACCCGTTCACTAGCATGACGCGTGCATCAGCCCCACTCAGCTCAACCATTTTGAAGGGAACTGAACGACCCAATAACACGTGCCACCAACAGCGAGACATTTGAGTGAGCATGACAAACTCTCAACTGCCATGCTCGCAATGTCAAAAAAAAAAAAGTTGTAACCTAATAAAAATGCTCCATGGTGCTTCACATTCACAAACTTGGAAAAAGTGCTTCTACATTATACAATACAATTGTGTCTTTCAAATTAAAAAATAATAATATTAGTTTCCAACTAATCAACTAATAAGTACGCCCTAGTGGTAGTGGAGCTGGACCAGCATTGAGCCAAGCATTTTTATCTTGAATATAATCCTCCAACATATAATATGCTTGCCTGCATAGTGTGCGTTTAATACAAGATTTAAATTTCGTTTCATTGAGTTCTAATATTTGGGGAGGTATTTTATTATAACATTTCAAACAGTACCCCATGAAAGAAGAGGCCACTTTAGCCAGTCTGAAACCTGGTTGAACTAATTGATCCCTATTTCTTGTAATATAATTATGTCTATCGCCTCTTTTACTAAAAAGATAAAGATTTTTTCTAACATACATTATGTTTTCATAGATATATTGACAAGGTAGGAATAGAGTCCCTTAACTTTCTAGTGCGCCTCACCATCGAAGATTGCATTATTAGTTACCATCTGGTAAGATCGCAGTCAAGGACGGAAGGATATAAACTTGCTTCTGTAGTGCATCGGGGATGTTTGCACTGTATAGTATCGACGGCTTTCATACTGTCATTTGCAAGAAAATTATCCCTGATCTCCAGAATGCGTGGCAGCTTCAACCGAATCTTGAAGACTGTGGCTGACACGATCTCATCGCCAGTATGGAGAGCCTTTATTATGCGTGTAATTTAATGCGGTTTAATTTAATTTGTATTTTATTTTAAGTTTTTATATTTTTAATGGTAATTTCTAATACTGATTAAAATTTTTAGTTCTGATTTAATCTTTTAAGATTTGTTTTAAATTAATTGTAATAAACATTAAAATGTAAGATTTGTTTTAAATTAATTGTAATAAACATTATAATGTTTATTATAAACATTAAAATGTTTATTACAATTGTAATTATGTTGTTAATATTATTTTTAATTGTAATGAATTGTTTTGACTGTAACTATGGATCAAGATTATCTGAATTACATGAATTTTATTTTCTAAAAAAGTTGTCTGTACCGAGAAAGGTGGTCATAAAAAATGTCTAGGATTAATCCAAACCGCACTGAGCCTGCGTGTTGGATTAAAGCCCATTCCCTGTCGTAGAGAGGAGGCCTGGAACAGTGGGAACGTTATAAGGCCGACTAAGCCTAGATTAATCGATCAAACTTTATCTTTCTATCCAGGAACGAGCTGAAGAGCTGTCTTCCCTGGACAGCTGCGAGTACATCTGGGCAGGCGGCGTGGGCTTCGCGCGCTCGCCTCCTCGCGTGTCCACGCACGAGGCGGCGCGGACCGAACTGCTGCGGCTGATGCTCACGTGTTTCAGCGAGACGATATACAAGCCCGCCTCGCATGCAGCATCCCATCATAATAAGTGGATTGCGTAAGTTATCTTTGACCCTTTAATCGCCTCCGGGCTTTGGTACAGGCCATGGTCCGGAACAAGGAGGAGTGATAGGCGGTTGCTTACTTCTGCGAAAAGGTAATGCTAGCAAAGGAGGCATCCAAGCCGTCGACGGCGCGTAGTGTTCCACGCGTGCCTGCCTGTCAGAAAATGATTTCCCACCTAAAAAAAAACCTTAAACCGCTAGCGTCGGATATGTCTGACAAACACTCTCTCATTTATTCCGCCTGCTACCGTATTTAGTCGTGGATGTCCTCCACGACTAAATACGGTAGCAGTAGAGCTGATGAAGTGGGTCGTCAGTTCTACTGCCACCTATCGGAATTGAAGAGCTTAACGAGATGGAGTACCCAGTCGCTAACACACGACCCTGGCGAATAGAACACGGAAACAATGTGTCCTATTCGCCTCTGTACGCGCTATGCTACTGCACCCAAGGACAACCACTATCATCATATCAGCCGAAAGATGTCCACTGTTGGACATAGGCCTCCCCCAAGCGTCGCCACAACGACCGGTCCTGTGCATCACGCATCCATCGGATTCCCGCGACCCTGACTAAGTCATCGGTCCACCTTGTTGGAGGCCGTCCAACGCTGCGTCTTTCGGTACGTGGTCGCCACTCCAGAACCTTTCGTCCCCATCGATCATCTGTTCTGCGTGCAATGTGCCCTGCCCATTGCCACTTAAGTTTGGCGACTCTTCGAGCTACGACGGACAACCCCTAGTTGATGGGAAATTATGACGACATTATAGAAAACAAAGATTTATTTATTTTTATTAGTTACAATGGTTAAACAACCAATTACAGTAACTAAACAAAGAGTAAAAGTATATACAACACGTACATCAATTCCTCTCACAGTACTTCTGACATGCCAATAAAATCATCTTCCATTCATCCACAAACAGATCGTTTGTTGGATAAGAATCCAAGAGATCAATTAGTGCAGCCAAAGTGCGAGGTATTGGAGACTGAGCACGGGCAACAGTGCGACACTGAGGCACACCAAACATTTTGTGCTTCTTGCTACGGCAGTAATTGTCAGGGACAGAGAAACTTGCCAGCACAGTAAGTAAATCAGGCGCGTCAACAGTGCCACGGAGCGTCTTGCAGGCTACGATGAGCTGATATAGGGTATATTTATTATTCTATAGGCTGATAAAGATATAGGGTTATGGTTTTGGGAGGCTTAGCTGGACTGGTTACCAAGATCTATGTTAAAATTATGGCCCCTGTCTAAACCATGTCATTAATATCCATCGATAATAAAATATTATAATTCCTGTTATTCTTCATTTACAGATACCTGACAAGTCCTGAGAACCGCCATGCGCTGCCCTTATTCACATCATTAGTGAACACAGTGTGTTCCTACGACCCAGTAGGGCTCGGCTTGCCTTATAACCACCTGCTGTTCGCAGACACGCTGGAACCGCTCGTAGAAGTAAGTTTACAGGGTCTTAACAGAATTCAGGTGGGGCTGGATCTGGCGAAAAGCCAGTTTGGTTTCCGCGGAAGGCGCTCCCTGGTGTACGCCGCCATGCGCGTGCGAGCCTTCAAGACGGGGGACGCGGAGTCCCAGTGTAGTGTCGTCTTGGTTCTCAACTTTGCTAATGCCTTTAATACCTTACCCTGGAGCTGCATTAGGGAGCTACTGTGGTATCTCCGAATACCAATCTATCTCTGTTGTGTGATCGGGGCCTGTTAGACGAACAGGACCGTCCTCTACTCCGGTGACGAAGTAGAGCGACACTGGCCAGAGATATCGTGCGGTATCCCACAGGGAATGGTCCTGGGTCCGCTCCTGTGACATCAGTTACAACTGGATGATGTAAGTAAATTTACAGTGTTGGGGAAACTTCATAGTGTATGTTATTTTGTTTGCAGGTGGCTCTACAAGTATTGATCGTAACACTGGACCATGACACAAGCAACGCTATCAACGAGGAATCTGATGAAGTAAGTAATATAATTTATCTATAAACATAAAAAAAAACAAGCTAAATATCTGAGAATTCTCCAAGTACTTTCTTAACTTTTCAGTTGAATTTTTCTTTTTCTCTTCCTTTAAAAGTTAAATGATTTAGTGTAATGATACATTCCTGTTTGTATTACCAGCCACAGCTGGGACCTATGAAACAGATGATGACGGTATGACCGGATATATATCTAGTAACAAATAAAAATTTCATTACAATATTACAGTAAGGTGTGTCTATATCGTGAGCATTCGTTATACCGCGTGTCCATTTAAAACTGCTGAGAAACAATTGTACAATATCAAACTGCATAAAAGTGCATTTAAGGTGATTGCTACGGGTTGTTCGTGGCCATTTTCCCGTTAGATGGCGCTGAAGTCAACATTTTCAGTTTTATTTAGTTTTGAGCGTAATTGGAACAATATTATGTCACAGAAATAGTAGTGCACCAATCGGACATTCCACTTCACCGAAATTCGTCAAATTAAAGCCTCAAAACCCATTGGATTCGTCAAATTTCTAAATGTTATTATCCAACTCTGCTTATAGTATCGTTTACACACACATAGACATGAGCGACTACTTTAAAATCAAAAGCATTCAGCAAAATTAACCACTAGATGGCGTAAATTTAAGTTATTAGGCTGGACTCTAGTAGAAATTAAAATTGTCTGGGGGGTAAGTTTATTCTAACGCCACCCGTTACAATTATATTATGAAATAAAAGGAATTATGATTATATAATAAAAGGTGGTATTTCTGGTGTTAACTATTTAATTGATTTATTATTTTAGGAATCAAATGAATGTCAAGAATGCAATATAAGATAGTTTTATTATATTATGTACCTTATACATTATTTAAATAAAAAAAGCATATGTACTAACTAACAATAATTACAAGATACTTATAGTGACAATTATGTCTTGCTTGATACACAACTGTTTACTAAAAAACAATCTTTTTCAAAATATTTAGTCCCAATCTAAGTTTGAAGTAATTCAAGGTATATTTATTTACAACAATTCCACACCAATACAAGACAAGCGCAAGAAATTATAAATCATAACAAGACAACAAATTTAAAACACAAATTAGAATGAGAGATTGCAACCAGGAAGGTAGAAAATATTTGATAGTATCTGAGCATCCATAATCACATATAACTAACAAATGGTTATACATATCTGTATTGTTATGATTGTAAAGGAAATAAAAAAAGCAAGAGTTCTTTTTTGGTTTTTCATAAACCTGAAAAAAGGGTCAATGTATTCATCACATTACGAACATTATGTTCATCACAATGAGCACACCATTTCAGGTTTCTGGTAACCAAATATGATTGCAAACATTGATAATGTAGATTCTAAACAAACTACTATAAAAGTACAATTGAAACAAAAATCATTTGATGTGTTGTTTTCACTTTTCCTTTTCTTTCTTTTCTGATGTTCTTGATTTTCTTGTCCAGAAACCACCGCTACACAGCTGCTGCGAAAGAAAATAACTATATTTAGTGTGTAACTTTTGATGTGGATGTTGAAAAACAATTTCCTACAAGAAAAAATGGAAAATATGAAGTAAATCTTCTTAGTCGTACACTCTTGACAGAGTGACCGTGGTCATGTCTCAGTCGAGTCCCGCACCACCGTCTGTCTCGCGATCTCTGTGTTTGGCGGCTTTGGAGCCTTCATTTACGCTGTAGTGTGTCATGAAGTAAATAGAAAAGTAATAATTTAGTGTACCTTTCATATCCATACATTTCGCATTTTTTTTGGAAATGTGTTCCTGGGCTCTGGTGTGGTCTGCTTTTTCCATGCAGTCTCATGCCATTTGTGTCCAGTAGCAAGCGATAGCCCTGAAAACAAAATATAATTTTACCAGAAAATAAAAAATATGTAGAAATTATATGTTATGTACAATATAAATATAAAGAAACAGTTCTGATACATTTATTTTTGGTTCCAATCTACTAGAAAATTAAATGTTTGTACTGTTTACCTGCCACATGAACACGTCGCTGATATGATCCCCCTTTACCTAAACTAATTTGTTTTCCGCAGGTGAATTTATTTATTATGCTCAAAGTTTTCTGCCACATTTGTTGTCTCATTCGACAAACGACCTGCCTTCAATACAATTTTTCATTGGCGGCATAAATCAGAGCCCACACTGGAGCATTTTTAGATCTTCTACGAGGTTTTCTTCCTCCTTTTCACTTCCATTGACATTGCAGTAGTAGTCCTTGCAGTTTCCATGTACATGAAGTGGGCCATTTCTCAAATCTGCAGCCATAACAGTTATCACTGCTATACATTATGATTTTCTATGCCACTAAGGTAAGTTTCATTACTTTTGGTTTCAAAATCTTTCTCCCACAAAGTGGAAGACTAGTGTTGGCCAAAATCTGAAAGTGTACAATTATAAATATAGAATATGATTCCATAATTTTGTGTTCACAAACATGTAAATTCACATACACAAGACATACAAAAATTTGTTCCTTGGGAGTTTGAACCTGCGATATGCAGCGCAGCAGTCAATAGCTCAACCACTCAAATTCAACATTGCATAATTGTTGGTTATACCTTCATTGTTTTGACAATAAATACAATTTGTGTTTAGTAATAATTTATCTTACCATGCCAGATGATGAATCAAAGTTATTCCCGTATGATCTCTTCAACCATCCTCCATCCACATATACAGTAATAAATGGAACACCGTCTGAAGACACATGACCTTTTTAATTATTCTTTCTTGTTCACCAGCTTAATTTCCTCTGTCAAATGTTCTAACCAAACATTGCCTAACTTTTTTTCAACACACTGAAATTTATTAGGTGACATTGTTGGAATATCCATCAGACTTGTTATATGAGCAAATGCAGTATTTACTTTGTCTTTGCTCTCTGTGCAGTGTTCCCACGATTTTCCACACATACTGCACTTCGAAATCCATCACGTCTTTCACTGACAAATTCAATTTGTGAAGATTCACAGATATTTCGGTGTCTTTCCATATGGAAGGCCCACTCAATAACATGTCTAAGGTCCATGTAGTCGTTTCTATGCACTTTTCGATTGTTTAGACGATTTACGGACGCCTGAATATCGGTTTGATACGCTAGTTTTTCGTAGCCAACACACACACATAGCTTCTAGACGTAAACCGAATCTGAAATACACAAAATCAAATGATATACAAGACAATAGTTACTTTTATAAACTCGGAATTCGAATAAAATTGAATGTAATCATAAAACAACCAGATCAAATCGCTTCGAAATGCAGTTGCAGTTGAATGCAATGCAAGTCCATATATTCATAGATATAGATAATACAGAATATTACAAACTGAGACGTTCCAAATTACGGTCGAGATTACATTAGCATTTTTAGAAAAATATAGCTGTAAGATTTTACTTACCTAAATAATTTTGATATCATATTGATTGACAATCAAAAAAATAATATCTAGTCAACAAATCCCTGACGATTATTCTGCAGGGATTAATCTAAATATAAGAGAATTTCATAAATAATAAATCATTATTACATAATTATACATTCTGATGTAAAAGTAACGGAATGCACGCAACCATTCAAAAGAAACGAGATTGCAGTAAACTAATGTTTGTTTGTTCGTCTAATATTAATTGTCCATCGATAACTATTTGTATTACTAATGTGAAAAAGTAATATGACAGGAAATACAATATATATATATATATGTATAGCGACTTAAAAATTTTGTTTACAAATGATACATAATAATATTATTATTTAGTAAATAAAATTTTGTTTACTTGATATTATTATAACTGAACAATATCAATCGGTAATTTCTATTTATTATGAGAAGATTTTAGTTTGTAATAGCCAGCTAAACTCACGGGCCATCTTGCTAACACCACCGAAAGACTACTTTTATTTTGAAATAAAATTGCTAAGCAATCTATACTACAATACCTTGCAATTATTATATTAAATTGTAATGAAATACATACAAGAAAATAATATTATTTCAAATCAATGAAAATGCATACAATTTAAAATATACAAGCAATTCCGCGCGTAAAACCTATCACTGCATTAGCTAGCCTAGTTTCAAAAATCATGTCAATCGAATGATCAAATTGAAATAAGTCTGGCAACGCGTTTTCTTAGAAATTCCGACGTAACATCTAAGGTCAAAGGGTCACGTTGAGAAGATCGGCAACGTCGCGCGTCGCGTTTTACGTATGTTGAATATAACACGTTGCCAGGAACAATAATCATAACTAATGCTAAAAAATTTTTGATAACAATAATGTTTTATGTTTTCGTCTAGGATAGTTAGTTTTACGTTTTTATAATGTTTTTTTTTAATGAAATCCATTATTATAAATTTAGTAATGATTTTTGAAATTTATATTATCGGTTGCACGCCATCTAGCGTTAAATATTATAACCTATCGCAGTCATGGCCGTTTGTTTGGTTGTCACATCGCACTCACACTAGTAAACACAATGTCAAATTTTGCCCGGTTTTCATGACTGTTTTTCTCAATATATAACGCAAATTATTTACCAAAAAAGTCGAACGCGCCACCGTTATAATGTAGAAAAGTGATAAAGTGATTCGTTTTGAGAAAAAAGTGTCTATGTACGGAGTATCGTCAAACGATTAAATGTATGAACAGGCCAGCGGAACAATCACCTTAAGCAAAATTTCACTGCTAAAATTATGAATGTAACTTAAATTTTTAGATGAGATATATAGGTTGTGTATTATTCCAGTTACATGTTGTATATCTTGTGTAGATCGATCATAGGAATTATCCTGATATATTAGAACATATACAGCAGTCTGAAATATACCTATCGGGCTGTTGCCCAGACCAGACTCAACACCCGTCTGGTAGGAAGAATCACCCTTTTCAAAGGAGGTTAGTGGGACTTTACACCCTGTTCCGCATACTCCATGTTTTTAGAAAACATGTTGCTTCACTTTTATTTCCCAGTGACCAGTCATAATCTACAACTACCAGTTTTTAATTACTCAGTGCAACATACTGCTCAAATGCTTATAACCGAATGCTCGCTTTCTGGACATACCATAAACACAATCCAATCTAATTAGCCCCACTGCTGGGCGAAATCCTTCCTCTCTCTTTTCCAATCACGTCTCTCTTCTGCCGTTGTTGGCCAGTCCTCCAAGTAAAAGTCCCTTTGTCTTGATCTGCCACGATGTCGCCTTGCGGGACTCAATAAGTGGGTCTTCTAGCCCACAACTCACCTACCGTAGGCGTAGGTTTGCGGACGGCGACCAATAGTTAGTTCGCCATTCGGCCATCCGGTCTTCTAAAGCGCGTAGTGTTCCACGCGCGCCTCAAGCAGAGGTTAGCAAAACTACGGTTACCCTACGGTGTAGCAGGGTCGAAACCTACTGGGAACCCCGGGGTCTTGGAACGCATAGCAAAGAAGGAACGTAGGTTGTTTTAGGCAGTATAAGTCTGATGTACCCTCCCGCTACGCCCTAGAGCGGGAGAAGTCATTCGATGATATCCCACCAAAAAAAGCCCACAACTCATCATGTCATACTTTTATTGATTAATAAAAACCCACTCCAGTTTCTTCTTTGCCAATGTTGCAAGGCCCCGGGAATCTCTTTCGCATCACCCATGGCCCCAGTAGGCTTCAACCCTGCTGAGCGCCTACGGCTGCTGACAACTCCTTAAGGCGCGCGTGGAACATTACGCGCCGTCTGCGACTTGAGCTCGGTCCGGACTAGTGATAAATGATAAATGAAGAATAGCAGCCCACACAATCCAAAGCTACCACTTCTTACAGACTCTACCAGACAACCTCTTCATCAACTACCTGTCCCGTATCCATCGTGATGAAGACTTCCAGTTCATCCTGCGAGGGGTGACGCGACTCCTGAACAATCCTTTAGCGCAGACCTATCTGCCTAACTCGGCTAAGAAGGTGAACCTTCATCAGGAGCTGCTGGTGCTGTTCTGGAAGATGTGTGATTATAACAAGGTAAGCGGGAGGATGGGAATCTTCAAAGTTAGACAAAGATATATTAGACTTGGTTCAGCAACTTTCTCTTTTAAACTAAGAGCAACTATTGAAGTTAGGAAGGTGCCAAGTTCATTTAATATGTAAGCTTCAAGCAAGCGTACTGGCACAGCGCCGAGTCGTGAGCGCAGTACATTGAATTAACAACCTAATGCCCCTTTACATTGGATTGTTAATTCAATGTACTGCGCTCACGACTCGTCGCTGTGCCAGCGCTGAGCTCAAGGCGGTTTTCTTAGAGAATAGCCCCCCAGTATCCATAGTGATCCAGTATATAATTTAAAATTAATTAAATTATTCCCCGCCGGAATCTATGTTTTTTGATGGCTACAACCCGGGAACCAAGTCAAGAGTGAATAGGTAAGCGCGCTCCATCGTCAAGAAAAATTAAATTAACTACTGGTGGAATTTCTCGTGCCGTTGGCATATTTTCTTATTAAAAAAAACTTCAGTCATTATTTTATGTTTATAAATTTTTTGTCCCAATCAAACCCAATATTGCAAAATAAAACGTAAATACATATATTAAATTGCTACAAATACTTGCTTTTGGCTAAGGGTGTTTTTAATATCGTGCGGCTTCATCACTTGGAATACACACGCGGGACGCGTTTCTTTTTTAATTTGAAAATATTCTGCACGCGGAGCAATCCCGCATGCGTGATGAAATCCTCAGGATATTAAAAACACCCTTAACCCGTTGTATGCCGGAATGCAGATCTACGCGAGACATAATGGCTTTTTAATTGTGTCTCTAATTACGGCATACAAGAGGTTAAGCAAGCATGTAATTGGTATTCTCTTGTTTCAGAAATTCATGTACTACGTTTTGAAGAGCAGTGATGTGCTAGAGGTGTTGGTACCGATTTTATATCACCTCAACGACTCCCGCGCAGACCAATGTGAGTAAAATAAAAAAATGAACAAAAACTGCTGTACTTTTAATTTACCCTTGTAAAAAAAAATACTGTACGAAATTAATATCGCGTTCGTCTATTTAAATTATTGTCATGTAAATATACTTGCTCGGTTTTGAAACTTCACGCATGAGAGGCACTTGCCTTAACCTTTTGAATGTCTTATGTTACACAGTTCGACATAAGCAATTGTCTTTCTATTGTGTCTCTAATTACGGCTTTCAAAGAGTTAACTACTGGCCATCACGACGCTAACCCTATTGAATGGTTATTTCATGAAAAAGTCATACAAATGAAGTGTAAAATGCAATAACTTTTCGAGAATTAGAATCAGAATCATTTACTCTAATGAAATATTGATGTATGTATGTTACATGGGAGCAGTGGTGGCCGAGTGTTAATGGCCCCGACTTAAGAGTTAATAGGTCGCGTGTTCAAACCCAGCAGGCGCATTACTTTGTGTAATTTATTTCATCACCACTGTTCTCAAAACGGTCAAGCAAAAAATCGTGAGGAAACTGTCCTAGAACCAAAAATTCGAAGACATGTGACATTCACCAACCCGCACTGGGCTCGCATGGTGCATCCCCTCTCCTAGAGAGGAGGTCTGAGTCTCAGCATTGGGAACATTAAAAAGGCAGATGATGATGTTGATGATGATAATGTTCCAGCGCGCGTGGGCCTGATGCACATCGGCGTGTTCATCCTGCTGCTGCTGTCGGGCGAGCGCAACCTGGGCGTGCGGCTCAACAAGCCGTACACGGCCACCGTGCCCATGGACATCCCCGTGTTCACGGGCTCGCACGCCGACCTGCTGGTCGTCGTGTTCCACAAGATCATCACCACCGGCCACCAGAGGCTGCAGCCGCTCTTCGACTGTCTGCTCACTATACTAGTCAATGGTGATTCATCGTTCATTTATTTAGAAACTAAAACACATTCAAGGCCACGGTATAGGTACACCCCATCGGTAGCCTTTTCGCATTCCGCTAACTCTTCCAGGCACCAATATTAAATACTAGTACTTTACCAGCGACTTCGTTTGCGAAATTATTTTCATAAAAAATGTAACACCCCTTAAACCATATTTTGAGGGTATTTTTAAAAACCGAACCTTTATTCGTTTTGGATAGAATTTGAGCCAAATTGCAAGTTTATTAAGGTGATTGTTCCGCTGGCCTGTTCATACATTTAATCGTTAGGCTATACTCCGTACATAGACACTTTTTTCTCAAAACGAA
Source organism: Mythimna albipuncta (assembly GCA_929112965.1). NCBI lineage: Eukaryota > Metazoa > Arthropoda > Insecta > Lepidoptera > Noctuidae > Mythimna > Mythimna albipuncta. The sequence continues at coordinate 21,862,047 of OV815970.1, forward strand.
TCACTTTATCACTTTTCTACAATAAAACAGTGGCGCAAACGACTTTTTGGTAAATAATTTGCGTTATATATTGAGAAAAACAGTCATGAAAACCGGGCAAAATTTGACATTGTGTTTACTAGTGTGAGTGCGACTTGACAACCAAATTTCCAAACCATACCGCCATGATTGCGATAGGTTAACGCTAGATGGCGTGCAACCGATAATATAAATTTGAAAAATCATGACTAAATTTATAATAATGGATTTCATTAAAAAAAAACATTATAATAACGTAAAACTAACTATCTTAGACGAAAACATAAAACATTGTTGTTTATAGCATTAGTTATGATTATTGTTCCTGGCAACGTGTTATATTCATCATACGTAAAACGCGACGCGCGATGTTGCCGTTCTTCTTACGTGACCTTAGATGTTACGTCGGAATTTCTAAGAAAACGCGTTGCCAGACTTATTTCAATTTGATCATTCGATTGACATGATTTTTGAAACTAGGCTAGCTAATGCAGTGATAGGTTTTACGCGCGGAATTGCTTGTATATTTTAAATTGTATGCATTTTCATTGATTTGAAATAATATTATTTTCTTGTATGTATTTCATTACAATTTAATATAATAATTGCAAGGTATTGTAGTATAGATTGCTTAGCAATTTTATTTCAAAATAAAAGTAGTCTTTCGGTGGTGTTAGCAAGATGGCCCGTGAGTTTAGCTGGCTATTACAAACTAAAATCTTCTCATAATAGATAGAAATTACCGATTGATATTGTTCAGTTACAATAATATCAAGTAAACAAAATTTTTAAGTCGCTATACATATATATATATATATATATTGTATTTCCTGTCATATTACTTTTTCACATTAGTAATACAAATAGTTATCGATGGACAATTAATATTAGACGAACAAACAAACATTAGTTTACTGCAATCTCGTTTCTTTTGAATGGTTGCGTGCATTCCGTTACTTTTACATCAGAATGTATAATTATGTAATAATGATTTATTATTTATGAAATTCTGTTTTATATTTATATTAATCCCTGCAGAATAATCGTCAGGGATTTGTTGACTAGATATTATTTTTTTGATTGTCAATCAATATGATATCAAAATTATTTAGGTAAGTAAAATCTTACAGCTATATTTTTCTAAAAATGCTAATGTAATCTCGACCGTAATTTGGAACGTCTCAGTTTGTAATATTCTGTATTATCTATATCTATGAATATATGGACTTGCATTGCATTCAACTGCAACTGCATTTCGAAGCGATTTGATCTGGTTGTTTTATGATTACATTCAATTTTATTCGAATTCCGAGTTTATAAAAGTAACTATTGTCTTGTATATCATTTGATTTTGTGTATTTCAGATTCGGTTTACGTCTAGAAGCTATGTGTGTGTGTTGGCTACGAAAAACTAGCGTATCAAACCGATATTCAGGCGTCCGTAAATCGTCTAAACAATCGAAAAGTGCATAGAAACGACTACATGGACCTTAGACATGTTATTGAGTGGGCCTTCCATATGGAAAGACACCGAAATATCTGTGAATCTTCACAAATTGAATTTGTCAGTGAAAGACGTGATGGATTTCGAAGTGCAGTATGTGTGGAAAATCGTGGGAACACTGCACAGAGAGCAAAGACAAAGTAAATACTGCATTTGCTCATATAACAAGTCTGATGGATATTCCAACAATGTCACCTAATACATTTCAGCGTGTTGAAAAAAAGTTAGGCAATGTTTGGTTAGAACATTTGACAGAGGAAATTAAGCTGGTGAACAAGAAAGAATAATTAAAAAGGTCATGTGTCTTCAGACGGTGTTCCATTTATTACTGTATATGCGGATGGAGGATGGTTGAAGAGATCATACGGGAATAACTTTGATTCATCATCTGGCATGGTAAGATAAATTATTACTAAACACAAATTGTATTTATTGTCAAAACAATGTAGGTATAACCAACAATTATGCAATGTTGAATTTGAGTGGTTGAGCTATTGACTGCTGCGCTGCATATCGCAGGTTCAAACCCCCAAGGAACAAATTTTTGTATAAGACATACGTGTGTATGTGAATTTACATGTTTGTGAACACAAAATTATGGAATCATATTCTATATTTATAATTGTACACTTTCAGATTTTGGCCAACACTAGGCTTCCACTTTGTGGGAGAAAGATTTTGAAACCAAAAGTAATGAAACTTACCTTAGTGGCATAGAAAATCATAATGTATAGCAGTGATAACTGTTATGGCTGCAGATTTGAGAAATGGCCCACTTCATGTACATGGAAACTGCAAGGACTACTACTGCAATGTCAATGGAAGTGAAAAGGAGGAAGAAAACCTCGTAGAAGATCTAAAAATGCTCCAGTGTGGGCTCTGATTTATGCCGCCAATGAAAAATTGTATTGAAGGCAGGTCGTTTGTCGAATGAGACAACAAATGTGGCAGAAAACTTTGAGCATAATAAATAAATTCACCTGCGGAAAACAAATTAGTTTAGGTAAAGGGGGATCATATCAGCGACGTGTTCATGTGGCAGGTAAACAGTACAAACATTTAATTTTCTAGTAGATTGGAACCAAAAATAAATGTATCAGAACTGTTTCTTTATATTTATATTGTACATAACATATAATTTCTACATATTTTTTATTTTCTGGTAAAATTATATTTTGTTTTCAGGGCTATCGCTTGCTACTGGACACAAATGGCATGAGACTGCATGGAAAAAGCAGACCACACAGAGCCCAGGAACACATTTCCAAAAAAAATGCGAAATGTATGGATATGAAAGGTACACTAAATTATTACTTTTCTATTTACTTCATGACACACTACAGCGTAAATGAAGGCTCCAAAGCCGCCAAACACAGAGATCGCGAGACAGGCGGTGGTGCGGGACTCGACTGAGACATGACCACGGTCACTCTGTCAAGAGTGTACGACTAAGAAGATTTACTTCATATTTTCCATTTTTTCTTGTAGGAAATTGTTTTTCAACATCCACATCAAAAGTTACACACTAAATAGTAATTTTCTTTTGCAGCAGCTGTGTAGCGGTGGTTTCTGGACAAGAAAATCAAGAACATCAGAAAAGAAAGAAAAGGAAAAGTGAAAACAACACATCAAATGATTTTTGTTTCAATTGTACTTTTATAGTAGTTTGTTTAGAATCTACATTATCAATGTTTGCAATCATATTTGGTTACCAGAAACCTGAAATGGTGTGCTCATTATGATGAACATAATGTTCGTAATGTGATGAATACCTTTTTTCAGGTTTCTGAAAAACCAAAAAAGAACTCTTGCTTTTTTTATTTAGATATGTATAACCATTTGTTAGTTATATGTGATTATGGATGCTCAGATACTATCAAATATTTTCTACCTTCCTGGTTGCAATCTCTCATTCTAATTTGTGTTTTAAATTTGTTGTCTTGTTATGATTTATAATTTCTTGCGCTTGTCTTGTATTGGTGTGGAATTGTTGTAAATAAATATACCTTGAATTACTTCAAACTTACATTGGGACTAAATATTTTGAAAAAGATTGTTTTTTAGTAAACAGTTGTGTATCAAGCAAGACATAATTGTCACTATAAGTATCTTGTAATTATTGTTAGTTAGTACATATGCTTTTTTTATTTAAATAATGTATAAGGTACATTATATAATAAAACTATCTTATATTGCATTCTTGACATTCATTTGATTCCTAAAATAATAAATCAATTAAATAGTTAACACCAGAAATACCACCTTTTATTATATAATCATAATTCCTTTTATTTCATAATATAATTGTAACGGGTGGCGTTAGAATAAACTTACCCCCCAGACAATTTTAATTTCTACTAGAGTCCAGCCTAATAACTTAAATTCACGCCATCTAGTGGTTAATTTTGCTGAATGCTTTTGATTTTAAAGTAGTCGCTCATGTCTATGTGTGTGTAAACGATACTATAAGCAGAGTTGGATAATAACATTTAGAAATTTGACGAATCCAATGGGTTTTGAGGCTTTAATTTGACGAATTTCGGTGAAGTGGAATGTCCGATTAGTGCACTACTATTTCTGTGACATAATATTGTTCCAATTACGCTCAAAACTAAATAAAACTGAAAATGTTGACTTCAGCGCCATCTAACGGGAAAATGGCCACGAACAACCCGTAGCAATCACCTTAAGCTAAGACATAAAACACTCCCATACCAGTTTAACAAAGGAGGTGGTAAAGTTTGTATGGCATTTATAGGGGTAGGTTTGAAAAACGATTAATGAAAACCTTTTTTAATGAATACTATTATTTTTTGCTTTGCTGCAATTAATAAATGCTAACTATATCGGCTTGTTATATTATATATTAGCTTCGATGATATTGTCGCAGTGTCTCCGTACCTGAAGACGTTATCAATGGTGGCGTCGACGAAGCTGCTGCACCTGCTGGAAGCGTTCAGCACGCCGTGGTTCCTGTTCTCGCAGGCGCACCACCACCATCTCGTGTTCTTCTTGCTGGAGATGTTCAATAACATGATACAGTACCAGTTTGATGGCAAGTGATATCTGTTTGAATGTACACTTAAACAAAACTTGATCTATATATGCTTCTCATTGAAAATAATAAAAATAAATGTTACCTAGATTAAAATAGAAAATCACAGTAACCATTGTAATAGGTATAACACAGCCAGAAATGTTTTTTACTTTTTGGACATTCTTGTATTCATTCCGAATTTATTTTCTCTCTCAGGTAACTCCAACCTAGTCTACACAATAATCCGCAAGCGAGCAGTATTCCATAACTTAGCGAACTTACCTCACGAGCACAGCGCCATCGCTCGCTCGCTAGCGGCCGGCAGAGCTAAGGGACTAGTGCACCATAAGACTACACTACCCAGGTGAGATAGCACTCATTATCTAGCCAAACTACCGCGCGAGCACAGCGCCATCGCTCGCTCGCTAGCGGCCGGCAGGGCTAAGGGACTAGTGCACGATAAGACTACACTACCCAGGTGAGATAGCACTCATTAACTAGCCAAGCTATCGCGCGAGCACGGTGCTATCGCTCGCTCCATAGCGGCCGGCAGAGCTAAGGGATTATTGCACCATAAGACTACACTACCCAGGTGAGATAGCACTCATTAACTAGCCAAGCTACCGCGCGAGCACAGCGCCATCGCTCGCTCGTTAGCGGCCGGCAGAGCTAAGGGACTAGTGCACCATAAGACTACACTGCCCAGGTGAGATAGCACTCATTATCTAGCCAAGCTACCGCGCGAGCACGGCGCTATCGCTCGCTCGCTAGCGGCCGGCAGAGCTAAGGGACTAGTGCACCATAAGACTACACTACTCAGGTGAGATAGCAATCATTAACTAGCCAACATAAACAGAAAACATTGTTTATTTCAATGCAGCCTTGAACATGGAGAATGACATATCTACTTCAAAAACGACTCGCACTCAAACCCTTTTAATTTCAATAGATTCCTTATTCTCTGTTTTTTTTTTCACCTTTTTTGTTATTTTCCTAGGACTTATCGACGAGTTAAAGCTTCAGTGTTAATCTGGATGCTGGAACAAATATGATGGATATATCCCATCTTCTATTACTATAAGAATTGTTGTCCACCCAGCTTACGGCAGTCCACCGCGGACGAAACGCCACTCCGGCTTGACGCGCATGTCGCCAACGGAGCTCCCTCTAAGCCAGTGCAGCCCGCCGATCGACTGCGGTATTTAGTATACGCGCATTGCTAGCTATTCACTTAATACACATACGCGGACATACAGTTCTACTAGAAAAGGCATGCGCTTCGGCAATCTTCGTTTTTCCGAGTAAGCCCGAACCGAGTACCATACTAAGAAGTAAAACTTCCTCCTAAGACAAAGGCTTGCTAGATTGTTCAAAAGAGTCTCCGTAGCCCTGGAATGATGGATGGATGTTAGTCAGTAAAAGTCTGACAGTACTTCGCTTTCCACACAGAGTGAGAAGAGAGCCTTTTGATGATTTCACACTTCAAAAAAGAAAAAGAGGCAAATCTCAGATTTGCCGCACTTTGTAACTTTTTAATTTTTAGAATTCTTTCCAATTGTTTACTTTTATTGAGATGCTTGCATTAGACCACTATCTCACCTGATATTAAACAATGTTCTAGACGATGAAGGAGCACCTAGAATTAGCCAAATCACTTAATACTTGACTACCCACTGGTTAGCTGTATACAAACTAAAAATGTTTTTTTTTTTTAACCTTTCAATTGTGATAATGACAGACACAATTGAAAGACAATAGGTGCGCGAACGCCGGCGTTCGCTTGGGGTTTAATGAATTAATTGCATAGAGCTGTTACATAATATATATATATATAATTTTGTAATCATGGCGAAGCATTACAACTGTTAGTCGATTGTATAACCGTCGTGAATTCGAGTTTCCGAAGATAAACGACGATCCCCGAAGCGCATACTTTTTTAAGGGTAACTGTAAATCACAACACCTAAATAACAATAACACATATTCACACCTAAGAAGCTAGGCAGAAACTAAAAAAAACTTAATGCTTTATCCACGTTCATACATATTGTAGTTGAGACGTGTTTTAGGGTTACAGTACAGTTTGTTTGTGTATGTCCTTGTAGGACACGTAAGGTCTACTGTCCACAGACGCGTAGCTTCATAGACGCGTATTCCAAATTATACGCTTGGTGTATGCCTGCGTAAACTCTCGAAGCGGCATATCGTTGACACAGTTTTCTATGTAAGCTTCACGCAGGCGTACCGGCCCTTTCATGACATTGACGATATGAGCGGTGACTAAGCGCGGAGCGGTGAGCGGTAAAATCAAAAGTAGCCCCGCTCGTCGCTAAGACCAGGCCGTAAACCAAGCATATAATGACGAATACGCGTCTATGAAGCTGTGCGTCTGTGGGCCTAAGCCTTTTCATTGGTAAATTCATCTTGCTAATCGCCTGTCATTCATTCCGATAATATGTATGTTTGTACTACATTTTATTCGTTATCACCTTCTTAACTTAACTAAGATTTATACAGGGTTAATTGTAAAACTGGCAACCTCTCAGGATTACGTTACTAACATCATAAACAACAACTTTTGTTCTATGACTTTTAAAAAAATATCATATTTTAGTTCATCAAATTTTCATATAAAAATTTAATTTAAATTGAATATTCTAAATAGTACGAAGTCTATGCGAAACAAGCGATAGTACAATACCAGAGGGGAGCGGGACCGAGTGGCGGGGGTGCTTGATGCGCTTGCATCACATGATACAAACGTAGGTAGATATAGCAAAATACACAGTTGCATTGTGTTAGATAGAAAAACGAAATCTTGACGGTTTGTTTTTGGTAAATGAATTATGTTTTGTAAAAAGTCATAGAACAAAAGTTATTGTTTATGATGTTTTTATTTCAGTCCTGCAAAGTTGTTAGTGTTATACAAATAACCCAGTATACTTGAGTCTTGGCAAAAGCTTGGTGGTGATGATGATTAAATCTGTCCAAGTTTGTGATCGTGACACTTTGTCTACATTTCTGAAAGTCTTCTCAATTTTAATCAACAAATTAACTCAACTTCATTCTTTTTCAAATTACCGCATGTCTTTGTACGATGACTAGCAGCAGTTTGCACGTTACTGAATTACTAATATTATCGTTAACCCCTTTGACTAAATAAAACTTTACTATTATTCTTGTGAATACTTAAAAAAAGTAATATTTGGCAAGAAGGCCTGTGTATCAACTCGAAAGTCATTTTGAAGCATTATGTTATATCATTTTGTCTTTGTTTTACCTAAACCTTATCTCTCCCCACTGCTGGGCAAATCCCACCTCCAGGTCTTGCTAGAGCCATGAGGAAAAGTACAAAAATGATACCCATGGTCCTAATACGCAAAGGACAATTGAAGGAGCATAGGTGTGGTTTTAGTCAGTAATAGTCTGGCACGACCTCCCACACTGCCCTAGAGCGAAAGAAATCATTAGATGATTTCCTTAAAAAACCCCAGGTCCTTGAAATTAAATTATGAATAAATTTTACACGACATCATTATTCTTATTTTTTTAAAGCTTATTTTTTTAATTTTTTTAAAATACAAAAAGTTTATAATCTATCGACAACACACTTCCATTTATTAAATGAACCTTATAACCTATTCGCATTAAGATTAGACATTTCAAGAAACCTTTTTTTACTTCTATTCAACCGATATTAGCTTCTATTGCGTAGGCATAAGGATGGCATTAAAAGCAAAAAAGTGATGACAATACCAACTATTTGCTGCAGTCGCTATTTGTCATGCTGCCAACGTAATAAAATTCAAAATCGGTTGAACGAACAGTAATAAAAGGTTTTGATAAACGTTAATGTAATTTCGAACAGAGTATAAAGTCAGATGAGATCATTTTAATAACTAATATTGAACGATATGAGACTAAAACTGACAAGGCCTTCAGAAACCAAGGTAAATGTTTCGAGGGTTCAACTTCTCTAATTACAGGCTGATATTGTGATACAACTGTGTTTCTCCCAGGTCTAGGAGCGCCGAGTCGGTGGCGGAGACCCCGATGGAGGGGTCCAGGCCTGCGCAGCCAGCTGAGCCAGGCACCCTCAACCCTACACTTGCGGAGACACCTGGTAACTAAAAATAGGGATGTTATGGAGCTCCCGTAACTGTAACTATCAAATATCAGAAATATAAAATATCCGTAAACGAAAACCTACATAAATAATAGACGACGACATGTTTTTGTTTCTGTTGCCCGGATAGACAATTGATAATTTAGTGTCCTCGCACACGGGCCACAAAAAAAGCCGCTTCTAGCTCCTTTTTGTGGCCCGTGTGCGGCGGTGCCGACACAAAAAAAAAGCTAGAAGCCGCTTCTAGCTTCTCCGGCCACAAGCTGTTGCGCTCTTTAGTTTTTTTTTGTGGGCTGTGTGTTTATTTTCTCATTAACCTTTCGAATGTCTTAAGTTACACAGTTCGACATAAGCAATTATCTTTCTATTGTGTCTCTAATAACGGCATTCAATGAGTTAATCATTATAAACTGCTATAATGATTAATTATGTTATTTTTATTGTTAACGGATACAAGCCTTTAACTTTAAACATATAAACCCCATAACAGTAATAAAAGCTTTTAAAGAAATCAAGATTAAATTGACAGAAGATCTATGGGGTATGTCTATCAAAGTTTGTACCTCAATTATTGAGACTATAGCGCCGTACTTGGCTTTAATATTTAATTTGTGTATAGATCAAGGAGTCTTTCCAGATCTAATGAAATAGTCAGTTCGGCGCGCGCGCTCCCACCGTGCGAACGTAACACCTGTCATTGCGCTAATCGACGCTGAGTGTTTTCGGGAATACTTAAATAGCCTTTGCACTGTCTCAATAACAAGTACATTGCGATGGTGCAGTGCAGTTTGTGTAAGATATCGCTAGCAAGGGTGAAAGGGGATAGTATTATGAAGTGTAAGGGTGACTGTGAGGGGGTATATCACAAAAAGTGCGGCGTCAAAATCAAGGCATTTGCCGACACCGGCTTCTGTGATGAATGCCAAATTACGCAAGCAGGTCGACCTTCAATCGATGTGGACCTATCGAAAACCACCCCAGAAAAACTGTTAGCCGAAGTAAATCAAAAGCTAACAATAGTTTTCAACATGAAAAAAACATTGGAATCCATGTCTGAAGATATAAGCTTCTATGCAGAGAAGTACCAAGAATTGATAGAAGAGAAGGAAAAAACAGATAAGAAGATTAAATCATTGGAACATAAAAACTTGCATTTGGAAACGCTTAACAAGTCCCTAGAAGAAAGAATAACGTACTTGGAGATAAATGAGAAAGAAAGAAATGTAGAACTATTTGGATTGGAGGAAAAATCTAATGAGAACCTAGATTCAACATTAAAAGTTTTAGCAGGAAAATTGGGCTTAGACGCCGGCAAGATTTATGAAATTAAAAGGGTAGGTGAAGAAAATAAGCACGGAGTTGCTCGCAATACGAGCTCCATGCGCGGCGACTCTGCTGACCACAAGAAGCATAAACCGCGGCCAGTTACTATCACGTTATCTACGCGTGCCGCCCGTGACCAGTGGTTAGCGACAAGAAAAACCCACCAACTAACCAACGATGATGTTTTTGCCAACGGAAACACACAAAGAATTTACGTAAATGAGGATCTTACAAAGCATATGCATAATATTCTCTGGACGGCGAAAAATGAGCTAAAACCCATCTACAAATATATTTGGATACAAAACGGTAGGGTGCTGCTAAGAAAAGATGATCCAAATGATTCTAAAATAAGATCTATCCGTACATTGAGTGACATAAATATGTATATGAACGAAACCACGGGCAATAAGTGATGGGTCGGTGGGTATATGTGATACAGTGTCTGCGTATGTCAGTTAAATAATTGCACTAAAATTCGATGATCACGCATTACATATTAACAACAATATCAAATACAATAAATTTGGATCTATAGACAGCTGGCAAGAGGAATTATTACAATGTGGCAAAAACTTGAATATTATGCACTTAAATATAAGGTCACTTAGAAAAAATTTTGATCAATTCCAAGTTCTTATCAACAACAGCAAGGAACACTTAGACTTCATTGCACTAAGCGAAATAAACATAAAACAGCAAGAACTACCTTTGTATAACATAGAAGGCTACGACACATTTATAAATACGAGGGAAAATAGAAGGGGCGGGGGTATATTGCTATATGCTAAAAATAAATTAAATTTTACGGCAAAAGTACTAAATACTAATTATTGTGAATCAATTCATGGACAGCTTTTTCAAGACGGAAGAACCACAATGCATATTTTTGTCATATACCGGCCCCCAAAAACCAATAACCAAGGATTTGTTGAAGAAGTGCACAAGTTGTTATCTGAGATTCCAGCTAGCTGTGAATTACTACTAATCGGCGACACGAACTTGGATATTTTGTGCAAAACTCGTTCCGGCAGCGGCGTTATCAGTAACTTCGAAAACAATATGTGTGAGGTAGGGATGGAATGCGCCTTCCGTGACGTAACACGGGAGGAGGTGTACGGCGGCACAGTGACGCGATCGTGTATTGACCATGTGTGGGTTCGAACTCGGTGCAGCGTGTCTTCGTATGTATTAAACTGTAAGATATCAGATCATTATATCATCGGAGTGTGTCTTGATAATGGTGCCATAAATACCGTAGGTGAGAAACAATCTCAGCGGACAATTATAAGTGATAAAAAGATTATTGAATTATTAGAAAATGTTGCATGGACGGACCTTCTGAACTGTAAGTGCCCAATTGAATTATATAATAGTCTTTACTCAATTTTTTGTGATGTTTATGAGAAGTCAAAAATACAAATAACTGTACGTAATAGTAGGAAAAGTAAGCCATGGATCACTGAGTCAATTAGAAAAATGATTTATACTAGAGATAAACTTTTTCAAAAATGGAAATCTAATCCCAATGATATGACCTTAAGATTACAATACAATAAATATAGAAATAGAACGAATAAATATATATATAAAGCCAAAAATAAGTACCGTCAGGAAGAGATAAAAAAATGTAACAAGAATATTAGACAAATTTGGGGTAAAATAAACTCATGGGTAGGGAGGGAAAAAAGTAGCTTAGATAACATTATTATGAAGCACCTAGGTAGAATGGAAAGTAAAGTTGATATATGCAATAAATTTTCGACCACCTTCACTCAAGAAATCTTAGCGATAAAACATGTTTGTCAGCGTAAGTTTCTGGATAGATCTAGTTATGTGAACAGTAGCCAAATGTCAATGAGATTTCAAAAAGCTTGTCCAGAAGATGTTTATAAAATTATTAATTTGCTAAGCAGTGAAAAATCCGCAGGGGTAGATAATATAAGGGTTAAGGAAATAAAGCATCTAAAGTGTCAAATAAGTCCTGTATTGGCCTTATTTATCAATTTATGTGTAGAAAAAGGTCAATACCCGGAACTATTAAAAACTGCATTGATAAGGCCTATTTTTAAGCAAGGTGCACATACAGATTACTCGAACTATAGACCGATAGCTATACTCTCTGTTATAAATAAAATTGTGGAAAAGTTTATTGTAGGCCAAATAAGTACATTTTTGGAGAAAAACAATATTTTAGCAAATGCTCAACATGGTTTTAGACGTGGTAGGAGTACGGCTACGGCCCTGGCGCAGTTCTCTAATGATATCAATGAGTACTTAGATCAGCGGAAGCAGGTGGTGGTGGTCTACATTGATTTCAAAAAAGCATTTGAGACCCTGGAGCACCACCAGCTGCTTCAGGCTATGGAAGAGTGTGGGGTCGCGGGGCCACTTAATACCTGGCTTCATGCGTACCTCGCAGGACGGACGCTGAGAACTGTGGTCGATGGAGTGGTCGGGGAAGCTAGACCTATCACCTGTGGTGTGCCCACCGGGTCGGTCTATGGTCCGGTCGGCTTTATTATGCATGTTAACAGCATGTGCAATGTGGTGCAGAACTGTCATATATATATGTATGCAGACGATACGTGTCTGGTGTACGCTGACAATGATCTAAATGTTATAGAAAACAAAATTCAAGCCGATTTCACGAATATTATAAGGTGGGCACATGATAACGGAATACTTATTAACATAAAGAAAACCAAATGTATGCACATACGCTCACCTTATTATAAAAATATTGAACGCCCGCCGCGCATTGTGGGACACAGCTATGAATGTCTGCATAGCGAGTGCGACGGCAGTGTCCCACAGTGTGAGTGTGCGGCTATCGAGGTGGTGGAGGATTATAAGTACTTAGGCCTAATAATAGACACCAATTTCTCGTGGAAAACGCATATTATAAAACTTTGTGATAAATTACGATCGGTTCTTGTAAAATTCCACCACCTCAGTGTAGTGCTGGACAGGGCTACTTTGTTTGTTGTGTACTATGCGCTGGTGGATTCGCTGCTTTCTTATGGACTGGCATGTTATGGACGTACGTTTAAAACATACTTGGATAAAATTAAAACCTTACAAATTAGATTTATGAAAAAATTGGCAGACAATAAAACCAAACTACGATGTAAAAAAACAAACTATGAGAGATTGTTTGTTGAATGTAAAATCCTACCGGTACATGAGAGGGTAGCGCTATTAGTTGCATTGGATCATTACTGTCACCAAGAGTACAAAATCAGGACTGTACAATTAAGGCCTCGAAGTGCAAAACAATGTAAAACGTTCGAAGTGCCCACTTGCAATAATTATTATGGACAAAGATGTGATAAAAGTTTAGTTCCTACAATATTTAACAGTCTACCTGCAGACATCGAAAATGTGTCAACTTCCAAACGGGTGTTTAAATATAAAACGACGAAATATTTCCTAAGTGTACTCAGTGAAAACATGATAGATTCCTAAAAAAATAAATAAAAATAATAGCAACATATTTTGTAACAAAAATTGAATTAAATTAAATTGGATTAAATTGAATTATTATGATGACATTGAATTAAATATAATTATATTGAATTGAATTGAACTGAATTGATTAAGATATTTGTGTGTAATGACAATGTTTGCAATATGAATAATGTAATAACGCGGGAGCTACGTCTGCCAACAAACTGCTATGCAGTTTGGCAGGAGTATAAGCATTGTAAAAAATTGATAAAATACAAATAAAGCATTTTTATTATTAAAAAAAAAAAAAAAAAAAAAAAATATAGTAAAGTGATACCGCTCTTTAAATCCGGGAATAATAAAGACACTAATAATTATAGGCCGGTGTCCGTTTTGCCGGTTCTTAGCAAGATATTTGAAAAGGTTATGTTAAATCAAATGCTTAGTCATTTTAACTCCAATAACATCCTACATGATAAACAGTATGGTTTCACCAAAGGACGTTGTACAACTGACGCGGGTGTTTCCTTACTAAAACACATTTTTAATGCGTGGGAAGAGGCACAAGATGCTATAGGCATCTTCTGCGACCTATCTAAGGCGTTTGATTGTGTAGTTCATGAAACATTGCTTCGGAAACTCAATCATTACGGACTAGGCAATGCAGCGTTAAGCTTATTAAAATCTTATTTGAATAATAGACAGCAATTAGTGCAAATAAACGGTGTCAATTCGTCGGGATTGAATGTTGAAATGGGGGTGCCCCAAGGTTCAATTTTAGGTCCTTTTTTGTTTTTAGTTTATATTAATGATTTACCCAATTTGTTGCAAAATAAACTTAATATGGTGTTGTTTGCTGACGACACTTCTTTGATTTTTAAGATAAATAGAAAAACTAACAATCTTGACAACGAAAATAGCGCCCTATTGCAGGTTCAAAACTGGTTCACTGCTAATTATCTGGTTCTAAATGGGAAAAAAACTAAATGCATAAGATTTTCTTTACCGAATGTCAAAAGTAGTGATTGTGACATTGTATTGAATAATGAAAAACTAGAATTTGTTGATAAAACTATTTTCCTGGGGATTACGCTTGATTCAAGGCTACAATGGGGTCCTCACTTAACATCTCTTGCAGGGCGGCTTAGCTCAGCTGCATATGCTGTTAGAAAAATCCGCCAATTTACGGATGTTGATACCGCTAGACTAGTCTATTTTAGTTATTTTCGTAGTGTCATCTCGTACGGTATCTTACTATGGGGACGGGCTGCTGACATCGAGTCAATCTTTATATTACAGAAAAGAGCCATCAGAGCGATTTAAAATCTCCGCCGGTGCGATTCTTTAAGAGAACTGTTTAAAGATATTAACATAATGACAGTACCTTGTCAATATATCTATGAAAACATAATGTATGTTAGAAAAAATCTTCATCTTTTTAGCAAAAGAGGCGATAGACATAATTATGTTACAAGAAATAGGGATCAATTAGTTCAACCAGGTTTCAGACTGGCTAAAGTGGCCTCTTCTTTCATGGGGTACTGTTTGAAATGTTATAATAAAATACCTCCCCAAATATTAGAACTCAATGAAACGAAATTTAAATCTTTTATTAAACGCACACTATGCAGGCAAGCATATTATAAGTTGAAGGATTATATTCAAGATAAAAATGCTTGGCTCAATGCTGGTCCAGCTCCACTACCACTAGGGCGTACTAATTAGTTGATTAGTTGGAAACTAATATTATTATTTTTTAATTTGAAAGACACAATTGCATTGTATAATGTAGAAGCACTTTTTCCAAGTTTGTGAATGTGAAGCTGCATGGAGCATTTTTATTAGGTTACAACTTTTTATTTTTTTATTTTTGACATTACGAGCATGGCAGTTGAGAGTTTGTCATGCTCACTCAAATGTCTCGCTGTTGGTGGCACGTGTTATTGGGTCGTTCAGTTCCCTTCAAAATAGTTGAGCTGAATGGGGCTGATACACGCGTCATGCTCGTGAACGGGTGCCGTCAGATGGGACTGGTCATCTCTTAGCTGCCAGTGGCTTAATTCAGTTTCTATCTTTTAATTATTTTACATTTTTATTGCACTATCGACATTGTGCTCACATGATAGAAGCAACAAGTAATATGTAACCAAGCATTATATGTAACACATAATATGATTTAAAAGAGTGTCCATGGAGTTTCTTGCACGTTCTTCTCCATAGAGACCTACTCTTTGGAACGTGCAATTTAGCTTCACTTTTCTTGGACTGACCGACATTTGACTATTCAAAAGTGCCTGTAAATCGTCTATTTGAAATAAATGCTTTGATTTAATTTGCCTATTTTATAATAATTTTCAAAATGTTTGTATCTGTAACCGAAATTATCGGATAATCCGAAATAATTTTATATCCGAAACCAGTATAAATAATAAAATATTTCTGACTAAAAACAATTGTATAAATTGCAAAGTAAAAATCTGCAAATTGGTATATTAATTACACTCTTCTGTCAGCGGCTTCGCCCGCGTGAAAGTAAAAAAATATCCAAGAGAACAAGATAAAAAAAAGATTTAACTATCAATATTTTTTTTTTCTTTTCCAACTTAGCAATCAGCACAATGACAGAACGCGAATCAGCGCACCCTCCACCACAGCGTCTAGAAGTCGAAGCCGTGCCGCCTCGCGATGTCGCCGACACTAGCGACGCGGGCGACACGGGCGCCGCGCACGACGGCGACGCCGACACGCGCGAGCCGCGCGACCGCCTGCTGCCGGCGCGCGCGGGGCCCGACGGGGAGGATCGCCCTGATGATGTAGACATGGAGGACGATACTGACAAGAGGACGGTCACGCACGTGAGTGATCCATTTGTAAATCGACAGACATATTTTCACAGCAGCAAGACGATTGGACTGTTTTAAAAATCGATCTGTAGGTGTTTGGTAACCAGTTAAAATTGTTGGTTGGTTTTTTTTTTTCAAATAAAAAACTCTCGGAGCCATACTTTTATAATTATATGGTCGCATGTCTTTCCCTCTCCTATAGAGGAGGCCTGAATCCCAGCAGTGAGAACATTTTATATAAGGCCGACTGTGCTCTGTCTTTCCAGAGGAACAGCCTCCAGGTGAGCAGCACAGGTCGTCAGCTGTCAGAGTCAGGAGGCGAATGGAGGCCGACTGCCGAGTGGGTGTCGAGCTGGCGCGGCAAGCTGCCGCTGCAGACCATCATGCGACTGCTGCAGGTGCTCGTGCCACAGGTCGAGAAGATATGCATCGACAAGTAAGTGCTGTTGGAACGCAGTATAAAACAGATTAAAGAATTACCTTTACCTGTCTCCCTCTAACTATTTCTGCTCACTTCTAAACTTAGCACAGATATTAATTCATTAAACCCCAAGCGAACGCCGGCGTTCGCGCACCTATTGTCTTTCAATTGTGTCTGCAATTATCACAATTGAAAGGTTAAAATGACTTTACTAATAAAAAGAACGATAGATAAGGACTTTACTGATAGAAAGCACGATAAATAAGAAAGATTTGTGCATATAATTTGCATCCTGATATCGGTAAGCAAGTAAGAACTGAAAATAAGAAAGGACCGAAAACTGAGCCCTGAGGTACCCCATTTTCCCTTTAATCTCAAACGAATGAAATTAAACATCGTTTATCAATTATTCGAATTCATTGCCGTTTATCATTAAACTGCCTTATTTATTAAGCTTACCGCTGTTTTATCTTGTCCTTTAAACTCAAGATTAATAACTAATGTTTTGTGATTTACGTTATCAAACGCCTAAGACAGTTCATGTACTTATGGCACCTCGTGCCTCTTCTTACGCATTCAAGATGTGGCTTAATAAAACGACACCGGCGGGCGTCAGTTGTACGAAACTATATTCCAAGGGCATTACTAATAGAACACGTCTGTTTTCTGTTACAGGGGCTTAACGGATGAGTCAGAAATCCTGCGGTTCCTGCAGCACGGCACGCTGGTGGGCTTGCTGCCCGTGCCGCATCCCATCCTCATCCGCAAGTACCAGGCCAACGCCGGCACCGCCGCTTGGTTCCGCACTTACCTCTGGGGCGTTATTTATATACGGTAAGTGTTTTATATGATAGATAGTCTTCTATCCAACAAAAAATTGAAACATTGTCAACAGGACAATTTTCTAAAACCTTTACAGAAGTTTTTCAAGCTAAAATCAGCGGAAAATATTTCCCAAGATCAGTTATGTAATGTAATTTGGCGTATTTCTAAAGACAGGCCATGGTCCGGAGCGAGGAAGACTGGCAGGCGGTCGCCTTCATCTGCGAAGCAGTAATGCTAGCAAAGGAGGCGACCGCTCGCGAGAGGCCCGGAAACGAAGGCAAAAATTTCTACAGAAATCTTTTCCGACCTGCTTTTTCTCCTACTTGCGAAAGGAGAGTTTAGTTAGTCTTGGAAAATATTTTACGCAATACCAACATAAAAATTACTGCCGTTTAAACAATATATTTTCGATTAATTTCGAATTATATAGAGGTTTTAAATTATATATTTAATATTTTGAACACCACAAAATAAGGTTTGCATCTATCAGCTATTAGTTTTTTTAATCCTATTTAATCAAAATTATATCCAATATTTTGTCTGACCACAGCAACGTCGACCCGCCGATATGGTACGACACGGACGTCAAGCTCTTCGAGATCCAACGGGTATAATCTTCGCGACTTCGTAACGACATCGACTAACTGCTATTACCCTTAACACGACCGGCGTGATGATCTCCTAACCGATACGCTGGTAAAGTAATACCTTATTAATTAATTAATGTTTTTAATTGATACGTTTATAAATATTTGTTTAATAGGTAATATTAATTTTAATTTTTTGAAGGTCTATTCACACAGTTTTAAGTCTGAGTCTTATGTTAATAATACAACACTTTTCTTGTACATTTTTTAGTATGCTTATATGACTTGCTAAAAAATATACAACCTCACATTACATTACATACCCCCAATATGACGCGCAACACTCAATCTACGTGACGCTATCGCTACAACGTTGCCCAGTATCCCGCAACTTGGCCACCAACATTTTGCGACGCGTTCACGTAATGGTATTTACAGACCTGGCGAATGCGACGCTCGCTCACCGCTTGTGAACGACGCGCGTGCATTTCGTGCGCAGTTCGTTCCTACCCGGCCCCTGCGCCGCGTGCGCTGACTACGAACATGAAATGCACGCGCGCAGCTCGCAAGCGGCGAGCGAACAGCGTACAAACGGCGCATTCGACAGATCTAGACGCACCATAACGCGCGACATGTTAAACAATTTGACAGCGTGCGTCATGTTAGGGGACATTTTGTCCCCTAATTACTGTGTCTGCTGAGGCTAATACTAAAATATTGACAACAATAAAAAAAAAACATTTATTTCAAATAGACCATTTGCAGGCACTTTTGAATAGTCAAATGCATTTATAACAATGCATTTGACTATTGCAATGGTTTAAAACTTTAAGTGCCAGGAACATAATACAATAATTGGTTCGTGTGCAACATTATTAAGATCAAAACTAAATGTGAGTTTAATAGGTTCGTAACTAATATATAAAAAAAAAAAATCTAGCACATTCCATCAAATTTAAATGGCCAGATTCCAGGCCGTGGTTTTTTAAGACTCAGATGTGTGGATAGATCCTATTACGTAAAAACTTACGTATATTTCTTGAACTAACGAATATTTGCCTGCTATATTCTGGCCTAGGCAATATTACTACGCGTTACAAATGAGAATAGGACCGATTCCTATGTTTTAACGTCTCGTCGTACTGTAAAACCAAAGAAATTTTGGCAAAATTGAAGAACTTAGAGATGAATAAAATTTAAGGACTGGATTCTGATTATACTTTTTTCGTTCACAGTTCATAAATTAATTATTTTTTTCGTAAATTAATTAATGTCTTTCCTCGATTTGACAGTAAATCGTGACGTCACAACATGGCGGGCGATCCTATTCTCATTTAGAACGCATTGTACAGCAGCCATGTTATCACTGGATACTGCTACAAGTTGGCTGCTATTTTTTCTGTGTTTTTGATCATATTGCATATCTTAATGTGTAGGCTTAAAGAGCCATTTTGCCTTGACTGACAGACTCTTCGAATATGTACTTTGTTCAAGACCAATAAGATCTATTATTGAATTTTAAAATATTTCATATTATGATTGTTTATTTTATTAACTGAAGCTTAATCTTCAGAAAATTTTATTTATATTTTTTTTGTACAGTCATCTGCATTAATTGGTATACCCATGTTCTCACCTGAATAAAAACCTTAAAAGAGGTGGTAACCTATCAATGCAGCTGTCTGTACATTGCATACAACAATATCTTCCAGTGTAGAAAAATAATATTTAAATTATTTCACCATGTCAATGTATTATTTTAGTTAAATGCAACTTATATAATTATTTTCTCATAAATGAATATCTTATGAAAGAAATAGCTGCAGTAAAGTCGGGTTACTTTGAGCCAAGCTTTTTAACCAATAGGGACATAGGATACTGTGTTTCTATTGGTTAACGAATTTGGCCAAAGTTTTATCTCAGAGCCAAAGTAACCCGATTTTAAGGTATCTATTTGTGGTGAATGCTCCGGAGTAGGCCCCGAAATTTAAAGTTTCGTACTTTATTTTGCAATTAGCAAACGCAATAAAGGTTTTTGGTGTTTTTATTTTTGGCAGCTGTGTTAAGCAGCAAATATATTTAGTAATAAATATAGTGCGTTTCACATAAGAAGTTTGAAAAGAGTTGCCTAATCTAGCAAAACTGTTGCACGAAATGCGAAAATCAATTTTAACGGTAATTGCAACACTTTTTGGAAAATTATGAGGGGAATGGGATTTTATTTAAAAAAAAAAGCATCTAAAAGGAAGTTGTCAATAGAGAGGTACGACATTGTGGCGTGGCGAAAAAAAAACTTCAAAAAAGTTTAATAATGCGGGCTGCTCTGTATCATTCACCTTTCTCTCTTTAGTTTGTGTGACAGTAAAATACTGGACACATATCGATGTTACTTTAGTCAATTCAATCATTTCAAATGTAACGGACCATGTCTTATGAGCGCTTTACGTGTTCTATATTATATTAACTTCAAAGCTGATAGCTAGTCATAATTTTTAATATGTGTATTCGTAAATGAATTTCTAAACTTGTGTGTATTTTTATCTCAGTGCTTGCTAGATTCTACATTTTGTATTTAACCTTTCGAATGTCTTAAGTTACACTGTCCGACATAAGGTAATTGTCTTTCTATTGTGTTTCTAATTACGACATTCAAAGAGTTAACCGTTTACGTCGGATATAATCGACAAACATACTCGCGTTTATTTCACCAACGTCGCACGTCCACGACCAAACACTCCATCTCGTCAGCTCTTCTGTCACCTATGGGGATTGAAGAGCTAAACGAAATAGATTACCCAGTCGCAAACACGATTCTGCCGAATAGTCATCACTCGTCGAATCAATCCAACGCAAGCGGTTATAGAGTTAAATACTTGAAAATTGTTCATGACAATGTTTTCTCCAAAATAACCCGAGTTTACATACAATATGAATAATCCGTGGATCTTAATTTAATTGTTCGCGAACTGCAATATATTATTTCTGTTTACATTTTGTAGCAGTACAGATTTTACAATTTTCTTTAAAGTGTATACGAATGTTAAGTAATTATGCAGTGGGAAATATTCCAATAGCTGATAATTTTCAAGTACAAGCTAATGAACTAGTATCGATTACGTATATGTTTATTGTGTGTGTTTTTTTTAATAATTCTTAATAAAGTGTACTTTTTACAAAACGTGGCTATATCAACATATAAGCTGGTTTATGTTTTATTAATTTAATGGATTTTTTATATGTTAATAAGGCCTTTAATATATCTACGTTTCTACCAATAATTTAGTTAAATATGTGTAATTAACTTGATCAAATCGAATACACATTAACTGATATAGAATTCGCTATAAACATACTTGCCGGTAATATTTGAAAATGTATTGAATATCGAATTATTTTTACTTTGTTTTGTTTTACATTATGACCAGTGAACGAGGCTTATGACAAAATACAATTATTATGATGTATATACATTCCATGTGATGGTTTTATTTTTATGATTATTGACTGGATGTCTATAATATTATGAGAATTAAAATATAAAATAAAATAGTTTATAAATGAATTTATCACCAAATTTTAATAGCTATATACTTATGCATTTATGTTATGGTCGGTACACACGATATGTACAATATATTAATGTGACAAAATGTCAACGCGTCAGCTGGTTTATTGACACATTAAATGCCAATTAAGGATAAATCCGAATACGGTTTCTAAGCAAGATGCAGCTACGGGTATATACGTTGGTCTGCTACGTGAAACGAAGAAGTGTGTGGGGTGAATAAGTACCAATAATGCCAAATCTACGTAATTTTACGTATACTAGCACCCAGGGTGCGTTCGTTTTCCACAGATATATCCCTATACATATAGACAAATATATGATGGCAACTGACATTGGCCGTGTAGTCAATTTTGGCATTCAATGAATTAATTTATTTTGTAATATTACACAATCGTATCACATGAATTACAAATGAAAATCTATTTTAATTTCTGAAGTGCTGATATTTTTACCAAAAACATGGGTCAATAATAAAATCTTGAATAAAAAGTCTTCTAAATTCTAAATAATTCCAAGCAAAACCATGTCGTGTGTACTAGGCTTTATGTCATGTTAAGTGCACTGTCACCGTAATTCTTATGTAAATTAATAGGGGCCTTAGTGGACCAGTTCAAGAGAGAATATGTTTATAACAAATGTTTTACATAAGAATAATATGTAATTGATTATTTATGTAGCAGAAAAAATAAAATCAATTTTAAATGTGTTTATAAAGTTTTAAGGGCGCTTTTGATTTATGCGTACTGCAACGAGCGCCTAAATTTAAAACGTATCTGTCTGCCGTACGTTTGTATGCCAGTGATGCTTGCAATGTGGTGCTTGTGACGTTGCCGTCCTGTTGTCGACCGTTTGCCGCACGGTTGTCGCACCGCGCGACTCAACTATGAAAAATACGATCGTCTGTACGCAGTACGACTAAGAACCCGTCTCCATCACCACGGCACGGTGCCGCGAAATGTGCGCCGCGTGCGTATTCTTAGATTTTTCAGTCGATATTTCATATATGTAAAACAAAATAGTGGATAATATCGATACAAACTTCTTTGTGTCGTCAATGGAGGCACGTCCAGACGTTCTAAAATATTCAAAATTAATTCTCATTCCCAAACAACCGCCCTCTGTGTAAAGGCACGGCGCCGTGGTGATGGGAACGGGCCCTCACGAACCGCATCTGCACCGTAGCAGGCTGTCAAAAAACGCATAAATTTGAAGCGCCCTAATTACCTATGTTACACTTTTCAGTGTATTCAATAAAATGTTTCTTAGATACAATTAGATATTTTAAATATTCCACTGCGGCCCGCTTTTAGTGTAAAATGTAATTTTAATAATTTATTTGACACAATCACTGTACTTAATGTTATGTAAAATAGAAAATATATAATAATGTGAGCATTGATTTTTTCGTTTTATTTCATATAATATAAAGAGGTAAAGTTTTTTTTTTATGTTTTTTTTTGTAGGAAGTAATCTCTGGAAGTACTGGTCCGATTGAATTTAACTTAAATTTAACCGATAGAAAGCTGCTTTATTCCTGAGTGGCATAGGCTATATTTTATGTACGCAAGCGAAGCCGTGAACAAAAGCTAGTATTTCATATTCTTGTTTTACGTACCACAAATTGATAGTCGTTTAGTAACATTTGAGCAATGAAAACTTTTGGCGGTCTGTCCCCCTCGGGCGAGGCACCGCGGTGTCATTTTAGAGGTATGTGGAATAGAGTGCCGCAAACCTTCATCAAAAAACCGGGCAAGTGCGAGTCGGACTCGCCCATGAAGGGTTCCGTAGCAGCAAGTAACATAATATAAAAGTTCTTGTAATGTATTGTAACTTTGATCGATGTTTTAATAATAGTGTATTTTTTTCGGTTTATGACGCATTAAAAAAAAAACTACTTACTGGATTTTGTTCAAACCAATTTTCGTTGGTAGTTTTTATAGTAATGTACATCATATATTTTTTTTAGTTTTATCATTCTCTTATCTTAGAAGTTAGAGGGGGGGGGACACACATTTTTCCACTTTGGAAGTGTCTCTCGCGCAAACTATTCAGTTTAGAAAAAAATGATATTAGAAACCTCAGTATCATTTTTGAAGACCTATCCATAGATACCCCACACGCATGGGTTTGATGAAAACAAAAATTTTGAGTTTCAGTTCTATGTATGGGGACCCCCAAAATTTATTGCTTTTTTTCTATTTTTGTGTAAAAATCTTGATACGGTTCACAGAATACATCTACTTACAAAGTTTCAACAGTATAGCTCTTATAGTTTCGGAATAAAGTGGCTGTGACATACGGACGGACAGACAGACAGACAGACAGACAGACAGACAGACAGACAGACAGACAGACATGACGAATCTATAAGGGTTCCGTTTTTTGCCATTTGGCTACGGAACCCTAAAAAGGGTGGATCCTCTGACTAGACAGGTGTTATGTCTGGTCGCAACCGCCCGATAGTTCATTTCGATGTGGGTTTTTTTTCACTAAAGTGATAGCGAAATGTTCCCAATAATTAGCATTCCAAATATTGAAATGGGGGCGCCCAATTCAAAATTTGAAATTCTAATTGCTGCTTCACATAAGAAATTTTGATGCTGTTTTCAGAAACTTTTCCTATAACATCATTTCAGCCGAAAGACGTCCACTATCGGACATAAGTGTCGCCATAATGCCTAGTCCTGTGCTACTCGCATTCATTGGATTCCCGCAACCTTCACCTCGTGGGAGGCGTTCCAACACTGTATCTTCCGGCACGTGGCTGCTATTCCAGAACCTTTCGTCCCCATCGACATATTCCATTATTTATTCCTATGACATATTTTAGCAAATAACCACAGGATATCGTAGGAGTTAGGACAGTATAAATAAAACACAAAACTCACAGATATACAATCTTTAATAACGAAGCGTCTGTTATAAAAGACGAACCGACTCCCCTTTCTAAAAGGTTCCCTTGTAAAACAATAGTATTGCAAACGCCAACAAAGTACAATTTCCAACTAAATAACATCACATTCATTAGAGCTAACATGACTAGACTTACTATTATTATATTATTTAGCGCTGCTTAACTTCTTGTGCATTGTGGCGATTTTTTTAACATTATCATTTCAGCCAGAACACGTCCACTGTTGGACATATATGTTATTTCCTTTATTCTTTTTAAACACATAAATTTCATTTTTAAATAATTTTTTTTCAATATACTTGCTCAGAAAGTGACTCTTATTGCACTGCACTTAGATACATAATGGCCCTTGTTACCAAATTGTGACATTTTGATTACCAATAGTATTTTTACAAACTTACTTAACTTGCAATGTATGTTTGTATTACTTAGTAGTTTGTAAATCTACCTACCGAATTCTAAGGCCTCCCCCACATTAGGCGCACGCGTTCCTCGGGCGTGTGAGTGATGCGGGCGCGTGTTGCCGCCGTGTGGACGTGTGTACGAGTGTGCAGCGAGCGCGGCGCGGCGTTTAACCCTCATCAGAGTGCGCGCCGCGTGCACGCTCCACACACGCTCGAGGATCGCGCACGCCTAATGTGGGGTCAGCCTAAGTTTGTAGGTAGTATAGTTTCTGAGATTTCGTGATTAATCAGTGAGTGCTATTTGGCTTTTATATATATAGATTTACAGGATAACCAAAACTCCAAAGGATAACTTTTCTTTGTGCGTCGATATCTCAGTCAATAGATCTGGTTATCCCGTGAAATAGTACCAATACTCTCAAAATACACTAGAAGTTAAACACCGCCTCCATATTGTTATCAATTCGCCATTTATGAACTATACGAATGAATCCTGCCGATAATTAATTTAATAATCAGTAAGTTTCTTGCCAGACTTCTTATATTACCATGCATAATGTGTTGAAACAGTTCTGATAAATGTGCATGAAAACCATTGAAAAACTACCAAAAGCGTATGTTTTTTATTAAACTGGCAACATTTATATTACCTTTTTCTGGCAACCCTGTGGTATCAGCAGGTTTTTATTATGACATTGGCTGTGCACTGATGTGCAATTTAATGACATGGAAGATCTTACAATCTTACATAATGTCCTGTGTTTTACACCCGAACTACGCGAGTTTGTCTTGGCAGGATTTTTACTAGTCGGTAATTCAAGTAAGAAAGTTTGACATTTCTTAGGGTATTACCAAGCCAATCGATGGTAGAATGAATCCGTCGTTTCTACTACCCCAAGGCTATTTCCCGATATCTGGCCACCGTGCACCGTGGGCTTGCGGACGGCCAGCAACGGGTAGATCGCTGTCCGACCGTCCGTTGACTGTCCGGACTGAGGCCAAGTCGTTAATGTCGCGCACTGTTCCCGTACGCCTCAAGGAGTTGTCAACAAACGTAGGGGCCCAGCAGGGTCGAAGCCTACTGATGCCAAGGTCTGTTTCCGAAAGCGAGGCTCGGCCCCGGTATGAAAGGCAAGAAGGAACGGGGTGGGTTTTTTACTCAGTTAAGAGTCTGACACTATCTCCCACTCCGCCAGAATGTGATGTCGTTTGGATGATTTATACCCACCAAAAAAAAAAAACTACCCCTAAGCTAAAGTTGCCACATCACATGGTAGTCGACGGATCGATCAAAGCCATCGATCAATAAACAGTTGCTATGGTAACACCCTTAGAAATGTACGCAGATCGGGTGTAATATACAGACGAGTGTAAGCAATAATATCAGCACATATAAATACATGTTTGCTTACCACAGACATACTAAACTATACATACTATTATATACTAAACATGTACAGAATAAATGGGGTTTAAGATTATCTCTCCGTCGTTATATGCGATACAAAACTAGCTCCGAGATAATTCTAAAAATATTTTTTTTTTCCAATTATTGAACACCGTATTTATTGTTATTTACATTTAAAATCGACTTACGAATCATGGCGTGGTGATCGGTAAGATTCCTAAATTACAATCTATTTTATGACCTTAGTTATATCGAGATCGGTCTAGCAGTTACGGACAGAAAAAAGTTAAGTATCTTGTCTTGTGTATTTACTATTACGGCGGTTATTCATATTGATTGGCCGTTTTGAATATAATAAGTACCACAAAAAATTAAAACATTCTTTAAAAGTTCTCATGAACTTTTACAATTTACACTTTTGTTCCATTATTCATCGATCTTAGGTCTGAAATCGTCATTTTATGGAGAATTTTGAGAAATCTGTTCCTCCATCTTGTCATAACCTATCCTATGTCCTATTCTGGCCATTCTAACCAAGTTTTCAATGGAGCTAGAAAGACAATTTACTGCCTTTGCATTCCCCTTTCAGACATACCAAAACAGTACAGGTTTAATAACAACTTTCTTCTTCTTCTTGGTCGTTTGACTCTAGTCAGGGTGGTCGTGATGATCATGGAGCTAGCTCTCCGGAAGTCGTCAGGGTACGCCGCACGACTTCCCGCTACTACTATAATCCGGATAATTTTCAATAGCACACTCGTTCAATGGACAGTATTTATCTTAAATTACTTACAATCATATCAGAATTTATTCTTAAAATTCTCCATAAAAGTTTATACATTACTTTTAATTAATCGTCCATAAAATAAATGATCCATGAATGCACGCAACGCACAGATTTAGTTGAGAACCGAAAAAAAAAAGTTAAATTCGTTTCTTTTTCTCTCTGGCACAACAAAAAGGATAAAAACACTTTATTGTAGTGTACTTCTTTAAAGTAAATAAAGACAATTTCAGTAGGTATGATTTCATACTTTCTATTTCTTGTTTTAATAGCAACACTTTAGGAAAACGCGGCCATTGATGTCCGTGTCAGTTTAATAAAACTAAATTATAATTCAAATTGGACTATTTCATTAATGTTCTTAAGTTTAAAATACTAAGTACCAATGCTTGAATTTTATTACTGAACAGTGCCAATTAGTAATATTTATTGGGAAGGGTATACCTTGGAATTATAGGAAATGGTGGGAAATTCGAAAAGGGTGATCGTGAAGATATTAAGATCATTTTGGTGATAATAAGGGTGATAATCGTGAGTCAGGATATAATAGTTTACATATAGACTAGTCTAGGGTAAGGTTTGGCTAGATTTTCTATAAATTGCTTGGCTTTAAATATTAAAATTACGTGTAAAAATAATTTTATGGTAATTTAAAGCGACTTTAGCTAAAGTTTTATTCAGACTTCAGCTATTTGGCTTCATTTTTACTTTCATACTCATGGAAGCCACAAATATTAATTAACAATTTCTCAATTTTAAAATGATAAAAAATTGCACTCATTTATATAATCACTCTGCCAAACGGTCGCAAACACAACGTTTATTTTCTTCAATTTACAAATCGTATAATTTGCTAAAACTACCACAAAAACTGGCAACATCGTCAATAAAACATCGGGTGTAGCCAGCGAAAAAGAAAGCTACCATTTTAGTAATTTTCTGTAAATCCGGTGTGCTACTAAAACCTTACCCTCGTGTGCAGTCTATATAATGAACTCCTGGCTCACGGGCGCTGCCAGCTAGCTGAGCGAGCTGTAGGCGGGGGGCGGAGGGCTAGCGTCGCGCCCGGGCATGAGGACGGCGATCTTGTAGGGGGGCGGCGCCTCCGGGGACTCTGTGGCGGGCTGCGACCGCTCTGACGATTGTAGGAGCGTCGCCAGCGATATGTCGTCTGAAGGTTCTGATGGCGGTGGCTGAAAAAGGAAATGCACGGTGTGAAACAAAAGAACACCGTAAAAGAAATGCTATATCTATAAAGTCGGTATTTACCTACAGGAGAGAGTAAGGAAATATTGCTAAGATCTTCATCTTTCAGCACCACAACACCCTGGGTATCTCTTAGAGGGCATAGCAGTGCCCCTGCCAAGGCAGGCCAAAAAAGCGCCGCGGCCATATCATCCTTTTCTCAAAACAGTTCAGGCCCTAGGTACCATCTTTTTCTCAAAACCGTTCAGTTCAGGCCATACATTCTTACAGCAGGCCACTATCAGACATAGCGTGAAGTATCATGTGATTATGTGTTTGACCCGCATTCTATTACCCCACTTAGAAAGAAGAAGACGTTAAGCCTGCCCAGGTAAGACTATTTTTTTTTTAGGTGGGAAATCATCCAAAGACTTCTCCCGCTCTTGGGCAGAGCGAGAGGGAGTATTAGACTTTTATCAGATTTTTTAAAACCTCATGTTCCTTCTTTGTTTGCATTCCAGAGCCTCGGAGTACACTTTTGCACAACCCATGGCCCCAGTTGGCGATGTGCAAACGTAACTGGGTGATTCTTTGAAGTCGAGAGAGTGTTTCATTCATTTTGCCAGGTTTTGTACTTATCTATATTGTATTTTAAGCCACTGGGCGTAAATGAGATCCTTTGATATATTTATTGTGCGCACAGCCAAGAAATGGAATTCCCTGCCGGAGTTTGTGTTTTCTGATAGCTACAACTTTGGGTCTTCAAGTCAAGAATGAATAGGTTACCTCTAGGCAAGCGTGCTCCAGTGCCGACCATATCATCGCTTACCATCAGGTGACACGGCAGTCAAATGCGAGCAATAATACATAAATAAAAATTGGGCCAGATGAATGAGAGTTTATTTCGGTTTCGGAGAGTCACCCAGCAGTACCGAAAACTTGTGATGGGTCCGTAGTTGGTTGTATAAGGGACATCAGTTCTTACCACGTATATACTGACGTGTCGGTCCCGCTGCGCCGTGGAGGAGACGCGGTCGGGCGTGCGCGGCGGCGGCGGCGGGCGCGCGCGGCACAGCGACAGCGCGCAGCCCACGCCGCACACGCACGCCACCGCGGCGCACACCACGCTCGCCTCCCCGCCGCCGCCCGCGCCGCCGCGCTCGCGGATCACCTGCGCACAGGGTACACGTACATATGTGTCGTAATGCATACAAACTCTTCACTTCTTCCACCACGCCGCATTGGAAAAAGATAGCATAGTCAGCCTTATAATGTTCCCACTGATGGGACTCAGGCCTCCTCTCTGGGAGAGGGATTGAACCGTAATTCACTACGCGGGCCCCGGTGCGGGTTGGTGAATGTCACATGTCTCCGAATTTGGAAAGAGATCCTTTACTTTAAACATGTAGCGACATCTATGGCGCCAGGTATGAACTATATGAAATCCTGCATCGCGCATTTGCCCACCAGACACACCCATCTGGCCGGAGGATCCTGCCTTTCCAAAGGAGGATTGCGGGACTTTACTCTCTGTTTTACATAAGTCTAAAAACATACACATATTATAATTATGTGATGTGATGGTTTCTTTTTTATTTTAAGATGAGAAACCATCCAATGACTTCTCCCGCTCTAGAGTAGAGCAGGAGGGCGAGTAAGATTTTTACCGTTCTATGTTCTTTCAGTAGCCCTTTGCGTTCTAGAACCATGGGTTTCCCTCTTAGCAGTCATCATCAACGTAATGTTGATGTCAATTTAACAATTATTAGAAAACATGAGCGCGGGATTTTTATATGTAAAGTTCAATGGATGTTATTATTATTCGAAAATTGATCTTAATGGAATATTGAGATGAAAAATTGGTGTAGCGTTGTATCTCAAGTCACTCCCGGTTTATGATTTATTAAGCATTTGAAGTTGAATATTTCTCAAAAATAATTAACCTGAAAACCTATAAAATTTTGGGATTTACAATAAGTAAGGTTCGTAGGGTATATAAAATCCTTGGGTTTGAGACGGGTCTACTCAATTCAGAAACCCTAACCAACGTAACCCTAGACAACGTAAAATAATGTACGAATGAAAGAAATAGGCCAAGCTATTGACGCAAGAATCCACGTTCATAGGAAACAGTACCTACTTTTGTAATTATTTTATCTAGACAATTTACCAAAGTTCACGGTAAAACAAGTACCGCGTCCTGCGTAGTTTTCCAACTCTAAAACACGCAATGAGATTATTCAGATTTAGAAATCCAGCGCGATAAAATAGTTTGCTAAAGCTTGGCACGAAGCTTGGTCCGATAGGTTAAAAGGTTATTTAAAGAAATAGGTGAACTAACGAAGTGAACTCTCGCAAAGTTCATAAAATGTAGTTTTATTTTTTAACTGAAACATAAATATTTGCCGCTACTCTGTTAGTTTGCAGAACATTACTGGATCTAATTTATTATTTTTCGCTCTTTGCTGATTTATCGAAAAATAACATGATTCCCTGTCGGAGTCTGAGTTTTCTGATAGCTACCACTTAAGAGTCTTTAAGTCGTGAGTGAATGGGTTACTTCTAGGCAAGCGTGCTCCATCGTCGACCACATCATCGCTTATCATCAGGGAGTCTGCTATTTTTATAAACTTGTCATTCCAACACGATCCCATTGTCATTTTGCTAAAAGTTCGTAGGTAATCTGCTAATTCATAATGGTCTCGTAATAGAGTTGTGGTAGAATGACAATATCGAGCTTATTGAAAACAATGACTGCACAATGACGTTCTAATGGTAGGTCAATGATTAAAGCAACTGTTACAATTTTAGTAGATTATTGTATACGTCAGATATTCATTCATCATTATGTACGAGATTACTATTCTATATCATTTCTTTCATTGGAGTATCAGTGGTTGATCATTGGAAAGTCATAATGACGCCATTATATTAGTAGATTACCAAAACTTGTCAAAATCAACAATTATGAAAACAGTGATAGACCATTCTGACACCATTTCAATAGCAGACTTGAGGCCCTGAGATGATGGCCAAACGCAAGCCTATCAATAATAAAAAAAATGCTTTTGAAAGGTATCTTACAAAATGTTGATTTAGATTTTTTGGTGTACCATCAAAGACACTTCTGCCTGACCACCGCTAAATTAATTTTTGCTTGCACTCGAAACGAAAACTTCAAAGGGTTTGGTTTGGCGCCGTGCCGCAAGATTCAAGCGAAAATTTTCTATTTTTTTTTATTTATGTGGTCAGGCAGAAATTACCGCGGTGGTAGGTTTGAAGACGGTTACAAGGGTACTTTAAGCATTATAGTTTGAGGCGTTCTGTATAATAAAGACAGTCATTACTTCCTATAGGTACATACGGAGAGTATAGTCTCATCATAATCGTTCAATAAACGAGACAGCGACTGTAGCAAGTCGCAACACTCGCAACCCAGTGTTCGACCACATCGTCGCTTACCATCAGGTCAAATAGCAGTCAAACGAGAGCCTATCCATTATGAAAATAATACTCACTCTAAAAGAGTCCTCGCTTGTGCGAGGCCCCTTTGTGTGCGAGACCAGCGTGGGCCGCTTCGCCCACGTCTAGCTACGCTACTGTTGCACAATTAAAGTTCTCTGTGTCATTTGAACAATATACAACAGCCCGAAATCATCTATCGAGCAGTTGCCTAATCCAGACATATATATATATATATATATATATATATATATATATATATATATATATAGAGAGAGAGAGAGAGAGAGATTGGGAAAACAAAAAAATAAAATTAATTACAAAACAAGTTGGTGTGTCATGTGGGTTCCCATGACGTTTAAAGTAAGATTTTTTTATTCTTATTCCAGTGTGGGTAAGAGATGGCGTTAGACAACCTGTATAGCTCTGACTCTTACCCACACTAGAATAAGAATAAATCAATCTTACTTTGAACTTCGTGGTAACTCAATAGTCAGCGTCTCGTAAACTAGGTTGTCGTTCCACCTTGTGCATTCTCACACGATATAACCACGCTCCTTTTACTAATCTAACTTACAATAAAAAAAATAACATCAAAAATAGACTCACGCTCACCTGCCGGTCAAAGTAGTACTTAGCGCCGGCCAGAAAGACGGTAGCCAGCGCAAACGACACCAGCATGCCGAACTTGAGATGCGGCGCCATCATAGGCGAGTGGTGGAGACCTAGGGCTGCGGTCCGGAGGAGAGTGTCGGGGGTGACAGAGCGCGCGGCTGCGAGGCTCGCGATGGTCGGCTGCGGGGGCTCCGCTGGTATCTCCACGTATAAACTTGGCTCGTCGTTCTGTCGCCGCGCTGCGTGCACCGCTGGCATTGGTGGTGGCCTGAGGGATTTATATGTTCGGTTTCTGTGATTCACAAGTCGTAATATAACTGAGTCGGTTTTTTTTTGAGCAAATATTGTCTATAGATGTGAATTCGTGAATATCACCTCATAAACGTAGTCACAAGCCTAAAAGTCTATCACTGGTTCTTGCGTTAGCCAGTAAGTGTTCAGCTCGGTAGATTAGGTGAAGGCTTAGAGGATCCCTTGACCGCAACCTCAGCAGCAGTTGATTAGTGCTGCGATTCACAATGCGCAAAGCTCATCAAGCATCTTTGAAGCGAATTCAAATTCAAATTCAAATTCAAAGCATTTATTTCAAATAGACCATTTACAGACACTTTTGAATAGTCAAATGTCGGTCAGTCCAAGAAAAGTGAAGCTAAATTGCACGTTCCAAAGAGTAGGTCTCTATGGAGAAGAACGTGCAAGAAACTCCATGGACACTCTTTTAAATCATATATGTGTTACATATAATGCTTGGTTACATATTACTTGTTGCTTCTATCATGTGAGCACAATGTCGATAGTGAAATAAAAATGTAAAATAATTAAAAGATAGAAACTGAATTAAGCCACTGGCAGCTAAGAGATGACCAGTCCCATCTGACGGCACCCGTTCACGAGCATGACGCGTGCATCAGCCCCACTCAGCTCAACCATTTTGAAGGGAACTGAACGACCCAATAACACGTGCCACCAACAGCGAGACATTTGAGTGAGCATGACAAACTCTCAACTGCCATGCTCGTAATGTCAAAAAAAAAAAAAAGTTGTAACCTAATAAAAATGCTCCATGGTGCTTCACATTCACAAACTTGGAAAAAGAAATGCAGAATGCTTCTCGGGCCCGATTTTAATATAGTTGGGATAAGACTAGGAGAAGCTGAGAATCGAAAACTCATCCAGATGCAGAGTTGGAAGGCCTCCCACAAGGTGGACCGATGACCTGGTGAGTTATGGCAATTGGGGGAGGCCTATGTCCAACAGTGGATGTCTTTCGGCTGTAATGATGATGCGACATACCCAGCATGTCGATGGCTGCGATGCGGGCGGCGCGGCGGGCAGTCGACGGCGGCGAAGCGGTGTACGGGCGCCGCCATGCCCTTGCGCCCACCGCCCCCGCTGGCGCACACGCGGCCACGCGCTCGCCCTGTACAAAAGTCTTAAGGTAAAACTACATTGCGCACACTTGGCCACGTATGCCGATCTAGGCGCGTCGGTCTCCATAAATTTTATATAGCAACTAGACTTGCAGAGCTAAATTTGATCCACGCCACGCAACGCGCCGCTACGTACAAAGCAGGCGTGATCCACGTGTGCTTCGGTCTAGCGTAGTTCTCGCTATCAAGTACCACTAGCCTACCTTCAAAATATTGACGCAACCCACCATTCTAGAAAAAAGTTACTTGAAGTCACAATAGCTGGGAGAGTAGACATAATTATCGCTAAGAATAGCTGACCCTACTCCTTACAAAGTTGAAGAAAACTTTCCGGTGAACGATCTATAGGAACTACCTACTCTAATAGATTCAATTTATGCAGGGTCAGTGTTGGATCTACCTGCTAACCTGCTGATCCGGCACTGTTTAGGGTTAAAGATTATTTTACTTTTTTTTATATATTAGATATCTGTATACCAAACCATATAAATCCACTGTCCCAAAGAGTACCAGGATACAGACATATTTTCCCCTCTACCCTAAAGTACTTTACACATCTAGTGTCTCTGTATTCCACATACCAGCAGAGAGTGAAGATGGAACACGATGACGGCCGGTGTAGGCACACTGGCTGCGTTTATCTATCCAAAAATGCATTGGAGCGCCTCGGTACTAGCTGCTGCAGGAAGATCAGTGGCCGTGCGACGCTTTCAGTGTTAGGCGCATTGGACCATTGTGTGGAAGGCTGCAAGAAGAATGTACTCGATGATATGCGAATATCTTACGGCTAAACGTAAAGGCGTAGGTGTAAACATAAAATTAAGATTGGTTGCCTTAAGTTTATCTCTGAGAACCAGCTAGAGTTCTTTTTTTAAATGATAATTAAACCAGTGCTTGACTGCGATTGATAAAATAAAAATTTTCGTCGTGATATTTTATCTTTAGCCGGCTAATGTTTATTAACCGAATCGACACTGTCCTCTCATACTTATTACTCTAGTACTATGGAAATATTTAATATTGTAAAAACAATCATTTTTTATTTAAAGAGTAATGGAGTTTAGTAGTTTTTCTTCACCACTTACCTTTTTGTTCTTTTGCACTAGTTTCTGACGTAAGCATGTACGTCTTTGTGAAATAAAATTTAGTATTTGATTTGATAGAACTAAAAATTTATTCTATGAACAGCTCGTTAACGAATAATTGTTTTGTGTTAATAAGTGGACAAACACTTTTAACGATGTCATTGTAAGATAAAATTATGGTGTGCAGGCAAATGCTGCAGCCAAATAAATAACATTCTCTCTAATATCATGTTCAATAGTTAACAAATAGTTATTATTTTATTTTAATGATTAGATATTGTTATGATTGCAGTTATTAAAGAAAGTTTTATTGTTATTTTGGATACTTACCTAAGTATCTTCGTGCAAGCGAGAAATGAAAGGAGCTATACACCCTGAATAGTTCGATCCCTTTAATGGTTCAGTTTAGGTCGTAAAATGGATCGTGTTAAGAACTCGTAGGCACTCATGTCGAGCTCTGTAATCTAAAGACTGATTGTTGTTTAATTGAATACTCTCTCTTATTCGAATCCACTCTATCACTTTCTTTATTATTTTATTATATTTTAACGATTTAATATTTTTTTAATTGCAGTTTTAATTAATTAAACACTGCAGCCGTTTTGTTTTGTCTTTTTGAATACAAAAGTATCTATTTATAATAAGAGATAATTTTTTCTTAAGCAGTTTTCGTGACGGAATTGTAAACATTATTCTGTTGTTTACTCTTTAGAACGCGTCCATATTTTTAGTCAAGGGACTGCGTTTACACTTAAGTTTAGCCGGCTAAAAATAGAAGAAGGTAACATTGACCTCTCCTCGAAGATAAACCTGTTACTAGCTGCTATGTACAAATTTGAGATGGAATAACCCACCAACACAGTGTATTATTTTAAGCTCTTATCTATCCTAAGGTTGTCTGGAAGATATCGCTTTCAGCGATAAGACCGCCATAATTGTACCCACAAATTGAAGTTTTTGTATAAGCTGTGTTACTTTTTGATGTACAATAAAGTCTATTCTATTCTAACGCTGGGCAACGTTAATCAAGGGAATAAAACATCAATTACTAATGAAGAACTTCTTTAGTATTGATCAATGCATTAAAACCTAGAACCACAAGCTCTGTAGTGGTGCTAATACTATGGCAGACATGTCTCGAAGGTATAAAGAATATAATGATACCAGCCTATCAGGCTATACAATGACTTCTCTCGTATTGAGTGGAGCGAGAGAGCGTGTCAGACTTTTACTGACTAAAACCACCGCTGTGTCCTTCAGTTGGGGGGCAACTGAAGGACCAGCGGTGGTTTGGTTTGTTTCGCGTTCAAGACCACGGGTTTCCTTTTCAAAAAATGCCCACGGGCATCGGCCCTTCTGTTAACCGTAAAGGTACGGTTTGCTGACTTTTTTTGAGGGGCGCGTGGGACACTACACGCTGTCCACGACTTGGGCTCGGTTCGGACGATTACCGGACGGCGAGCTACCCATTACTCGTCGTGCACAAGCCCGCACCTACCGTGCTTGGTAGCACGAGAGGTCACTGCCACCGATCGCCTCCACGGCGCTGCTCCGAACTAGCAGGAAGTTTTATTTAATATAATGGTTGTAAATAAAAAAAAAACGAATTTTTGTACCCGTCGGGCGGGGCCCCTATAACCGGGGGGCCCCGTACCATTGTTTATATGGCGGTAGCTACGCCCCTGTCAAACACAACATTATATGGTGTTAGATCACGACGACATATTAATGTTGTCTAGTTTATATAGATAGTAATAGTAATTTAGTTTGTTTGTTAGTAATTTGAATTCTTCTCTCGGTATGCATGACTCATAGATGTAATAAATGCTGGTAGTGTATTTTGTTAACATAAAACAGATGTGTTCAAAACATTCTTGTTTGGGAAGATCATAGTAGTATGTACATAGGTAGAAAATAAAACTGGATATTATTTTTTGTTAAAAAATATTATTGTTGTTGTAAAGAATCGGCTACAGATAACAATTTGTTTAATAATTGCTTCAATGTTGGCAGAGCGCAACCAGATAATACTTATTATTTATTTAATAATTCATGCACATTATATATAGAGGTGGACTTAATGCCTTAGGCATTTTCTACCAGTCAATTATTGTTTTTTACTATGGAGTGCCACAGGGGACAGTTTTAGGGGCTATAATAAATGATGAAATGTTACAGAAATCATGTAAATACACTTATAGAGTAAGTACTAGTAATAAAATGAACTTGCTAGTATTATAAAGCAATCATAGAGTTGTCTTTATCACCAGAAATAATTGCAATAATTTCTTGTGAGATATTCACATTGTTTCATTTGATAACAGTAGATAATTATCTAAATAATCAGCTGTGAGCTACAGATCTGTCATGGCAATTAGTGCCTCAGACAATGGATGCGAAGGCCTGACCTATAGTGACCTATTTTTTAATTCTGTTAGTGTGTCACACCTAGTTTAGTGATCTCCTGATCTCTTTAAGTAGGAAGAGGCCGAGAATTTTAAAGTTCGCTTTCTTAATGAGACTAGCATACTTAAATTGTACAAATATAGTAGCCACACTGAAAATAAAATAATATTTTGTTCATATATCGACGACCACTCTTCCAAAATATTTGTGCAAAATGAAATCATATTTACAGCTCTTAGAAGAATTAAATAAAAAACTGAAATCATAGAAAAATACTTTACCTTTTTATTTATAATATTCACGCTCTCAAATAAGATCACGGTCTAAGACCAGCTGAGAATTAATTATCAAATATTTATCTAACAATATAACCATTCATGACTATATTCACTGTATATTCACACGAACACGGCAATATAAAACCTTCTCACTTATTTAAAAATATATACACTATCTAAATACATAACTAATATACTAGTACATAAATCTACCGTGTTATTACTTTTAAAATATAATAAAATAAATCATCAATTCACTTTTGCACTTGACAGCCATTTGTGGGCGGGGTGCGCGCGCTAAGCAAAACAATCGGAACTACCAACTGCACCATGATTTTGCAATCAATAGTTATTAATTTGCTCAATTACTTTATTAATTACCATTTTACAAAACATCTTACAAAACGCTGATCAGTAACAATTTCTAAAAATATTTAATAGTTTTACATGTATAGAAAATGTGGTAAAGCTTTAAAATTATGCAAAGTGCTGATGCTGTATTAAAGTACACTTATTAGAAAAATATTCCTTGATCATTCACAATATTTTTAAGCTTTAACTGAATATATATTATTAATAAAACAAACGTTTTTGTTTTACTTTATAGCTTCGATAGGAAAAATGTTATGAATAACATTTAAATTTACCTCTCAAAAGTCTAGTAATTTCCGGAAACTTCTACACATTAATTATCGTTCAGAAACCAAGTCCTTTCAATGTAAAAAGTTTATAACCATTGAAAATAAAATAAAGAATCCTTCAGAAAAGACTTTGATTGTGTATATTTTACTTCTTGCTATTGAATAACATAAGAAATCTAATTATTCATAAAATAAACAACGCGAGTGCCAAATATCTCTTTAATTAAGCCAGCTGTGTATTTCTGAACGATCAGAGAGTATAAATACACCCCTCTGCCACAAAAACCAGTTTAATCTGTCAAAAAATATCAAATCAACGGAACGTAAATAGTATTGCGATTGTATTTTTGTTGTATTTCTTGAATACGGAGTGAGATTTTTCAAGTTGAAAAACAAATTACATAAGTTGGAGATTGTGATATTTTAAGAGTGAACTTAAAGTTTTCATTGACAGTGCAACGTGATTTTATGAGGACAAAATGCTAACATCAAGAATTAGAAATAATGAAGATCGTCAGAGGTCAGCGAAGCCCTATTGTCAGTGTTGGAACGAGAGCAGACCTACACCATGGGAGCACACTGGTGGCTGTGCATGTGGAGAACACTCAAATAGTAAGTAAATCAAAACATATTTATTTAAATTTTTTGATAC
This sequence comes from Mythimna albipuncta, assembly GCA_929112965.1. Taxonomy (NCBI): domain Eukaryota; kingdom Metazoa; phylum Arthropoda; class Insecta; order Lepidoptera; family Noctuidae; genus Mythimna; species Mythimna albipuncta. The sequence goes on from OV815970.1 coordinate 21,901,013, forward strand.
AGTCACATCAGTTTGGCTTTCATTTGCTCGTCAATTACATCTTGAAGATCGTATTTCTGAGTAATAGGTACAGCTACTAATTTATGATTTTCGTAAAAAAGAAAGAATTCAAAGTTACCTGCTCCAGTTTGCTACTTCAAGTGCTCATTATCATAGACTTTCACAACAATGTCAACCAGTATCTTGTAATTAGCATTGATTTGTATCAATAATTAATTCGACTCATTTGAATAATCCCTAGTACTTAAAACAATGAATTTATAAATGGAATCCATTTAGACAATGTATTTTTAAATCTAGATGGTTTGTTTACAAGAGCCTAAGTATAGACAAAGTTGGTAAATATCTACTTTGTCCTATATCCAGGCATATGTGTCCCATATCGAAAATGTATGCAAACCGATTTTGGTAATGTATCTGCATACTGGTTTGTGCACAATTTAGTGTCTAATGTGAAACTGTATACTAGTGAAATCTTATAATATACCTCGGTATACATCTGGACGTCCATTGTTGGACATAGTGGACGTCTATTGGTTGAAATTATAATGATGGTGATGATGATACATCTGGACCACCAATTGACCTGGAATAAGCAAAATAATGTAAAAGAGATGAGCTTAACAAGTTTAGACCCTAAAATATTAGTTTTGAACTTTGCCCCGTTAACCAAAAAGAGACAAAACTCATAACTGTCTACAGATAATAATAAACTCCTGATCTGACATAAGCATACTAAGACCAAGCTATGGTGTATGGTGTCCAACTGTGGGGAAAAGCTAGTGACTAATATACCTAACTATAGCGACTTCAAGAGATTATACTGAGATCTCAAGTATATGATAATTTATTAAAAATGCTGAGATACTTGATAACTTACAAATTAGCACCATGAAAGAGGAAATCCAAAACAGTAATGGAACTTAGAAGAGGCAAGCAAATCATTGTAATGATCAAGCACTTTAGCTAATACGTACCAGGCATGAAAACGGCTTGAAACGGTGTTTGATTCTGGGACCAGGGCAGGTTGTTTCTGTTGAGCAACTGTCTCCACTGGGAGGCATACACTGCATGACACAACGTATTTTAATAAATTTGCTTATAGTCACAGAGAAGAAAAAAATGTGTAACTAGGACAATCCAGGTTGTATATGGTGGCACTCTAGAGTTGACACATGATTTCTTCTCCGATGCCACATACAAGTGGCTGTAGATAGCAGTATTAATAGTGTTGGAGTAAGTGCGAGTTTGGTCTAAGAGCGAAATATCTAATTAAATTCTTTATACAAACACTGGACCCCTGTTTCATGGCTTTATGGGGTGAATTTTGCCAAGTCCTGTCTTAGTGTACGTCTATGTCCTAAAAGGAAGCCATTGTGCAAAATTTTATGATTTTTGTCCCTGTCGTTTTGGCTGTGTGTTGATAGGTCAGTCAGTTTCTTCTTTTATATAATAGATATCATATCTATGTGCACTGTTATGTAAGTTGACTAATAAAGACGCTAGCTATGATGTTACTTGTATTGACTGAAAATGCATGGAGAGAACTGAATTTAACTCCTTCAAATTTTTGGCATTGAGTGTGTCGCAAAATAAAAACAAACATCAGAAAAAAGTCTAGTTATGTTGCCATGTGAATAAGTAAAAAGTTGTAAAGGCTATCAAAGTTAAAGATCAATGTGTTAATTGATTGTACAGTAAATGATGCAACTTTCGTTTAAAATTACACCAAGCAGAAACACGTAAATGTTGTGTACTTACTAGACAGTTCAACCCAGTGGCTCCCAACCTTTGGCCCAGAGACCACTGGTGGGTTCGCAAAAAATATAAAATGGTTCACAAAACATGTTAAATGTAAAAGTTTTGAACTATAATACGAAATAACATCATCTCCCTAGCCTTTTCACAACTAGTTAGGGGTCAGCTTCCATTCCGGTTGAATGAGAGTAAATACTTGTTTTTTATCTGACTTCAAAAAAGAGGATGTTCGGCTGAATGTATTTTTTACATGGAGCGACTGCCTATCAGATTGATAAACGAAAACGACTGCCTTGACAACAGTATGATTGGCACAGAGGTTACGCACAGAGGGACATTTGTCTGCTGTACTGCATTCTGCCAGTTTCAAGTCTTGCATGGAACAATTAATATTTATACGGTGTACAAATAGTTGTTCCATAATTAGGTCCGAGTTGACATGTTTGTGAATGCACAAAATGTCATTGCCAATTGCTGAGTCTAAGAAAATACTCATTGAATTTTTATAAGCAGTATGTTACAAATTTTGAATTATACACATTTATTTTTAGATTAACACAGTTAAATTTTTTTTCAAGGAAATCAATGTAGTCTCAGTGCTCAAAAGAAGGTTGGGAGCTGCTTATCATGCTAGATTGCTCAATAGACATTTGAATTGGTTAGATTTGCACTTGAAACTAGTCGCAGTTTGCCACCTTGACCTTAAGACATAGAGTTAGCTGACACCAATATGCAATGTGATCATGCAACTCTGCATTTACATTAAATAGTGATTAATTACAAAACTAGCTGTTTTATGCAGTTGCGCTAATGTGATAGTCAGAGATAATGATGAGCCAGCAATATTTCTGTGAAGTGGGAATATTGGTGGCAATATTGCCCGAAGTATGAATTATAAACTTAGTCTATTTACTTTAGAAAAAAGAACATTTTGTGTACTATTACAAACTGGCTGACCAGGCAGGCATTGTCCTGTCCTGTCTAAACTATGGACTATCAAGCCCACATAAGTCTTATCTTATCTTTGTGGTAAGGTTTCCGCACTTAGTCCTTGGTGGACCAATGCGCATGGGCCTTGGCAGCCTTCATTCCAATCAGCAACAGTTTAATAAGCCTTTTTTTGTCAAGTTAACTACTTGTAGCTTCTTAGTAATCCTGAGTTAAGCTACACGAATACTTACAAATACTTGTACTGACTGGACAGGTCCACTTAAAATTGTGTGGTTCTCATATGATTTGACCATTAAGGCATATAGTCCCTTGAACCATCTGACCGAAATTATGTGAACGCAACTCTCGCACTCGCCTAGGCGGCAGTACGCAAATCTGTGCATTTATTTGCGGCCAGCAGCGCCCGGAAAGCGCTTTAAATCCATTTTCTCTGCGAGATATTGATTGATTTACATATGCAATGTTCACTTTGAAGAATATTTAACCACCAATTTTTATGTGTAAAAATGTTTCTAAAGGTCCAAGCCGTTTCGAAGGAGTAGGGAAAAGTTGCAAAATTGCTAAATATTTTTTTTGACAAAAGTATTAATTGCACGAAAAAATCAAATGTTGATATTATTGTTCATGAATCTCTATAAACATAATATGTTATATTAAAATGTTATATGAAAAAAATATATTATATTTTTTTTAAACCAATTGACCTAGCCGTTACGGAGGAGTAGGCCTCAGAAAATCACTGTTTTATGGCACTTTTGTGGCGCTTGGCCCTTTAATGATTGCTGTATGGGCTTTTAAAGAGACTGCCCCCTGAGTTTGTTTCGGTTTTTCTTTTCAGGTTAGTCAGCCAGGAAACATCGGTTTGATCTAGTAATGATGAAAAAAATTGACGTGCCAGTGTTTTTAAAAACCTGTTTGCACAATAAATATTATTTATCATAAAAACTGCAACAAAGATAACATTTTATCAGCCTTTTTGCAATCTTAACACGGCATCAAAAGAAAATGCATTCAACTTTGTTTTCAGTTTCTATACATAATAACTCATTCTAATCTTTATAAAACTTTTTATATGGTAAATTTTATACAGAGAATGAGTCGGTACTTATCTACATAAACAGACTACGAAAAAATGATGTTTTCGAAAAAGTTGAGAAATTGATCACTTTATGGTATGGCCAAGTAAAATTGGACAGATCGTTTTAAACGTTAAAGTTTGATGATATTTCAATCTTCGCTTGTCTTACTTTCTTTAGACCTGTTATTATCATTGATCAATGATTCGGCCAAACGAGGATTGACATAATATATCATCAAATGTTAAAGTTTAAACGATCTGGCCATATAAGTTACTTTTAGCCACAAATCCTAATTTAATTATTTTCCCACACTAATATCACAAACTCGAAAGTTTGTGCGTGTTTGTGTGTATGTTTGTTACTTCGTCACGCTCGAACGGCTGAACGAATTTCAATGAAACTTGGTATACGGGTAAACCATGTCTTGAAATAGCACATAGGATACGTTCTCCCGGAAGTATTATTATTCCCTTAGGATAATTTTTAACTATCACGCGAAGCGAAGTGAAGGTGCTGGTAGCCGCTAGTAAAAAATATCCATCTATGCTATATGTAATTATGAATAGGTACCTACCGAATATTACGAGTATAAAGAGGAAAGATTCGTACATATGTATGAGTATTTGTATTTAAAATGAATAAACTTTCCACAACTATCACACAACGCCGTCTAGTCTCAAGCTAAGCAGAGCTTGTGTTATGACAGCTGATAAATACACTTATATATTTCTAATGTCCTAGGTGGGAATCGAACTCACGACCTCCGGCATATCAGTCAGGGCCACTAACCACTGGACCAACAGGCCAGTCAACTCAACAATTACTGGATCGATCTTAAAAAGGAAGTTATTTTATCCACTCAGTGATACAGGCTATTTCGTCTCCTACATTCACGCGAGCACTGGCAGGACCTAGTCAATAATAAATACTCTATCCATTCTTTCAGTAAGCGAATGGCGATGGGAGATGCCAGACAACGCAGGCACCAGCTGGGTGATGATGTGTCCAGAACAGAAGCAGGTCACCTTCCACCCGTTCTACAGTTCCGGTACAGCTGCGGTCAAAGGTGACACTCCGCTGGTCAATGATTACCATTACTACTGGGAGGTCAAGATGCTGACGGAACCTTATGGGACTGATATTGTGAGTATCGAAGTAATCTGGCTTTATTTTTTAACTGCATCATAAAGTGTCTTGGTGCACAATTTTAGCTTCCTTCATTCCTTTTCGGATTCCAAGAATTTGGGCTGGGCATTGCTCAATCAGTAAACGAGTAAGTCAGGCCTTTTCTGATATCGATTGACAGTTTCTATCTAACGCTGTCTTTGATTCACTGCAGGGCAAAAACTTTACTCGAGGTTCTGTCCTTTGTAATTTTAATGCCAATACATTTGATAGGAGTCAAGACTTTAAATCTTCATCATCATCACCTTCCTAGCCGTTTCTCAATTAGCTACGTGTTACAAGAAGCGACTACCTATCAGACCTTCACAAGTCCACAACCCAGTTACTGGGCAAGATAATACTTGGATAGACTGATGTCCTTCTGGCATCTGACTACATTTAACGACTGTAACTACATCATTACATAATTATTATAGAACTTGATAATTTGTAACACCCGTGGAAATCAAAGTCCCCCCACCCACCGCGTCTGTCTATCTGTCTGTTTGCTATAATCTTAAAAACTACTAGTAGAGGACAACCGAGAATTTCAAACTGGGCTTAGGCGGTTGTTTATTATACTAGCTATTATTACTAACAAAATGACAATTTCAGCAGTCCCATTTTCTTCTCTATGTAACCCCACTGCACATTTCAATATAAACTTTTATGATTTTAATATCTTCCAGTCTATATCTGAAGATACGTGTGTTATTTCTTGCATATAAAATATAATCTTATCATTTGTTTGGTTCACTATCTGCCTGCTACTAATAAATTTAACACAGTCATGTTTTACTAAATATTCTTTATTTGACCTTCAGTTATTTATAAATATATTACAAAAGATCTGACCATATAAAATAGATTATGTAAGGTCCCCCGTCAATTACGCTGACATCTCTTTGAGGTACACGTCGATCAGGGCCTGGACGGCGAGCTACCCATTTCTAGCCGTCTGCAAGCCCGCTCCTGCGGTGGCTGGGAATTGCTCTGCAACTCCTGATGCCCTGAGACGGCTGGACCACTGAGATTGCCCTTTGACTAGCCCATAGAAATGACTAGCTTTATGCCAATATTAGAAGTTGGTGTTCCTTGTCATATCCAATACCGTCAATTTGAGACACAATAGTAAGACAATAGATGCGAGGACGCGGTTCCCTTGATGATGAATTAATGAGACATACATAAAAATACACATTGTTTGATAACTCTCCCTAATATAAGCCTAAGTCGTCAACTAGCAACAGCGATTGCATAAACAAACATCGAACGCGTATGCTCTGCGGACAATAGTGATCTAATACAAACACGTGACGATTTAAATGCTGTGTTATAGAACAATGTGATAATAATCTAAAGCATCGCTTCGTTGAGCCATGCCCACTGCCACTTAAGTTTAGCGATTCTTCGGGCTGTGTATCTTTGGTTCTCCTATATCTTCATTTCTCATGTGATCACGCAAGGAAACCGCAAAGGACTGGAACAGTTTGCCTGCTGCGGTCTTCCCGTCCGATTATAATTTGGGTGTCTTCAAGGCTAGAGTGGCTCTTAATAAACTAGTGCGCCTCACCATCAAGGATTGCATCGCTGCTTACCATCAGGTGGGACTACAGTCAAGCACTAGTTTATCTCAATTAAAAAAAAAAGATGGGGATGGGTCGCTGCGGTAATATTCAAAAAAGTTTTCAAAGAAAATATTTTTTTCATGGCAAGTTTTTACAGGGCGGTATATATCTATATAATTAATAGGTACTCGTCAAGACCATTCCAAAAAACTCAAACACGGTATGGTTATATACTTATATAACCATACCGCGTTTGAACTGAATTGAACTTTCCTATGGCCGCCTTCCTGTTCCATCATCAGATCAGCTCCATGTCATAATAATTTTGCATTGTCGTCTGATTTACACATGCATGCAAAATTTTAGTTCAATCCGGGAAGTGGATCGAATTCATTTTGCAAGATTTAATTACAGACATACAAACATCGGGACAGGTGAAACTAAAGAATAGCTTGTAAAAAGAAAACTACTAGAAAAGTTTTTGCTCGACAAAAACCTGTCAAAAACCCATTAAGACGATGTCTAGTCTCATGTTTAATGTTGTACTAGCACTTTCCACGTTTTGGCAAGGCGCCACAATGTCAATGTTGATGAACAAGTTCAAACGAATGTGTTGAACGAGAACTGTTTGTCTAGAAATATTTAAAATAGAACACACTTGACCTTTTCTTTCGTTTCCGGTGTAAATACAGTAGCAAAATTATGTATTGTAGTTTGTACATAATAATAAACTTACGCGAGATTTTTATTGTTACATCACCATAGTGATACAGACTATCACGTGCGCCTCAATGAGATGTCAGCAGAACCGTAGGGGTTTGCAGGGCCGAAGCCTACTGGGGCCATGGGATCGCTTCTGAAAGGAAATCCCGGGGTCTTGGAACTCTACGCAAAGCAGGAACCTAGGGAATGGGCTTTAGTCAGTAAAAGTCTTACACGCCCTCGCGCTCCGCTCTAGAGCGGGAAAAATCATTGGATAATTTCATGTATATAAACTTTCCTGAATCTAGTCTGATTGCCGAGGGCGCACAAAAATCAAATACATAATTACAAAATAAAGTTACTTCAGAAGTCTATGTCCAAATCAGAAAGACCGAATTTCCAAAATTATTAAATACATTTGTTTTTTTTGAAATTTAAAGGTTTCGATTCTTTTTTTTTTTTAATTTTTCTTTAGGTTTGTTACCCCATAACTAAAACACCATATAAAATTGTAAAAAAAAATGCCAATCTTCTAACTCCACCAAACCTGTATTTTCAGATGGTAGGCCTCGGCACCAACAAAGTGAACATGTCGGATTCTCTGTTCACATTCACCTCGTTCCTCGGGCGCGACGGGGAGTCCTACGGACTGTCGTACACGGGAGCCCTGCGGCACGACGCCGCGGTCTGCAGAGACAACACCGGCTTCTGTAAAGGCAGCATTATAGGCGTCAAAGTGGACCTATGGCAGGGCACGCTGGAGTTTTATCTTAATAGGAAATCACAAGGTGAGTTGCTAGCAGATCTAGTGTGTTTCCCTTTTAGATTATACGGTTATCGATAGGGCCGAAAGGTTCTGGATGGGCGACCGCGTACGGAAAGACGCAGTTTTGGACTTGGAATACATCCCACAAGGTTAACCGATGACCTGAGAGTCGTAGGAATCCAATTACTATGAGAAGACCCCTCGTGGTGAAACGTGGAGGAGACGTATGTATATCTTGTGTCAGAAAATTTATGTAATACTAGCTTTTAAATAGACCAGTTACAGGCACTTTTGAATTGTCAAAATGAAGGTCAGTCAAACAAGTGAAGCTAAATTGCACGTTCCAAAGAGTAGGTCTCTATGGAGAAGAACGTGCAAGAAACTCCATGGACACATGGAGCATGACAATCTCTCAACTGCCGTACCTACATAAAATATAGCCTATGTCACTCAGGAATAAAGCAGCTTTCTATAGATGAAAAAAATTTGGCAATCGGACCAGTACTTTCAGAGATTATTATTTTTTCTACAAAAAAAAAAGACGAACTTTACCCTCGTTATTATCTTAGTGTAGATTGTCAGAACTTTTTGCCAAGAATAAAGCGAGAACTACATTAGATCGATGCACTCGTGGGCGACTCCTGAGTTTTATGTTTTATGCTCTACTAATCTAGTTGCCATATAAAATGTATGCAAACCAATGCTCCCAGATCGGCCTACATGACGCAAGGTAGTTCCACTTTAATACATTGACAGTCTGATAAGTAAATACAATTAAGAAAAAATGTAGGAATGATTCAAAGTCATAGTCAAATTATTTTATAATTTTACTTCACGCCTACATGGGCACTTATAAAACGTTAGAAGCTAGTGCATGGTTCTAAATTGGTTGTTTCCTACGGAGAAGAATCGGCAAGAAACTCTATGGTTACTCTTTTAAAGAAAGTGGTTGTTATTACAATATTGAAAGATAATATGTAAGAACAGCCCCCGTAGCCAAGATACAACCGTATCGTGTCGAATTTCGTTCTCCAATCGGTAACGCTTCGGTGTCAGCAATTGTCGAAAACGATAAGTGGGTAGCCATGTTGACGCACCTGCGTCGGTCGCTCGTTCTACAATGTAGCGTTTGTTTATCAAAGGAGGTAGCGTTAAACGTTGTAGAAATTCATTCTATCATTTTGAACGATGTGAACTTGGCTACGAATTTCCTATTCGTTTACTGTACAAAAAAATAATCATAATTTAAAAAAAATAAGTCGTAATATGAAGTAATCTAAGAGTTCGTGGAGTATATAGTGTTCTCACATTCAATTGGATGCCTAAGTTCAGTTACCTACAATCAGGCAGTCACAATAAAGAATGTTTCCTGTAAAAATATTTCCATAATCGTAAGCTGTAGTATTGTTGTTTTGATTTAAGTTTATCAGCAGCTGATACTGATAATACCTACGGTACTAATCGTTCCATGTTCTATGTGGGTCAAGTCTTGGTGTCAAACTTCTAACAATAAACAGATAAACATATTTATTGGTAAAAAATTACATTTACAAGTCACAGTGTATTCTAATTAAATGGATTATATACTTAGTAGTGTAAACTATTAGTATTAATATAATTAACTGTGATAAAGAAAATAAAATATAACAGTAACTAACTGACATATTAACGCACAGCCAAAACTGCTGGGACTAGGAGTGTCACATGGCGAAGTCCTGAACAAAATTTTGCTGGCATATTTTTTTTAGCGTATCATAGTGATGAAAAATATACATAAGTATACAAGGTGTAAGGGACAGCCCTCCACAAACTTTAAGGGCTTTCTCAGTAGACGAAACTGAACAATCTTCCACAAAAATGTTTTTCAGGAAACGAAAAAAAAATTCGGCCTCCATACAAACTGTCCAATCAAGATTATAATTTTCTATGGTGAAGCGGATTTTTTAGAAAAAAAAAAATTGTGCTAGGTTGTTCAGTTTCGTCTACTGAGCAAGCCCTTAAAGTTTGTGGAGGGCTGTCCCTTACACCTTGTATAGATTACATTTCTGAACAATTTTGTCTTAGACATTACTATTAATATTAACCGAGTATTAAAGATATTCCAGTTTATTTAAGTTGGTGAGATTAAGTATATTGTGTCAATAATACCTACATACCTCCTTTAAAACGCATTTTTTGAACGAACGGCAAGATTTCATGTCAAATGTTATGTTTTTATTTATGTCTATTAGCGTGATTTGATAATACTTAGTAAATTATCTCGCAACATAGGGATATACATATATGATAGTGATATATAAGTTCTTTAAATCAATGATGTAGACACTTAATAATTTCATAAACAATTTCCTCGCCGTGGCTTTCCATTATTTAACATTATTGGCACCAGATTTAGCTAGGCACCTTATTCGCAATGTCCGCATCCGTTAATGAACGCATTATCTATCATATAATATTTATCATAATCAAATAACAGATGATGGAAGAGATTTCTTCTAACAGGTCTCGTACTAATAGATAGTACAATTCTGTGGTTATTGCTAAAGGTGAACGCAGACTTATTCGAACCGAACGTGCCGAAAGAATCGAAAGAATTTTTCTTTATGCTGGAGTCCTTCCAGATTTGGACGATTCGGCGCGGTTAGTTGCACAAGGTTTCGTCGGATTTCATATAAATAATTCTAAAATTCTTTTGATTCGTTCGTCGCGTTAGATTCGAATAAGTGTGCGTTCACCCTAAATCAGTCGTTATTTTTATTTTTATTCTCAGAGAATTCAAACGAAGCCAGTGTCGACAACATAGCGACTATTAACTAATAAGTCGTTATCTCTGTTATCAACTATGTTGAGGTTGTATGACACCGAACGTGTCCGTGTGTTATCCGCCCAACAGCTAGGAGATGCGGATAGAGGTCATGTGCCATGCAGTAGGCTCGGGCAGATAACCGACAGATACTAACTGTTACATTGGACTTGGGGTTATGTGGAGTTATCCATATTAAACAATGGCAGATTGTCTGTCTTTTTGTTTAGTCTGTTTCTAATCTTCAGAATTAATTACAGATAGCGAACGTCGGCATTCGCTTGGGGTTTAATGAATTAAGGCGAAAAATGATTTTGACGAAATTGAAAAAGTATACATAGCATAATCAGTGTTACAATATCCCCGCTGATGCTGCTAAATGCCTCCTCTCCTGGTGAAGGATCTACCACGCGGGCCCAGTGCGGATTGGTGCATGAATTGAAGAATTGTATGTCGTGACCAGATCTTAGAAATTGATTACTTCATGATATAAAACAATCTGGCCAGTTATTCTTGGCCAGTAGCCCGATTCACATAACCAAAACCTTAACGATTTAGTCGTTTAGACCATTTCCGTATTCACATCAATCAATCGAGTTTGGACGACACCGATTTTAAAATCGTTTGAAATTCGTCGATTTAAAAAAAAAAAAACTGTTTTACATTATCCTGGTAGAATACTTATTAATGTAACTGTAAATAAGTCGATAGATCGTGAATACCGCTTTTGGATAGGACTTCGATCGAACGACTATAAAACTTCAACGATATTTGGCTTGTTTGATTTTACGTGAATCAGGTTATTAGATTCGCGTAATCAAAACAGTAACGATATCGTAGACCATTACCATATTCACATCCATCAATCAAGTTTGAACGACACCGATTTTAAAGTAGTTTGATCGAAGAGTCGATTAAAAAAAAATCTGTATTACATTATCCTGGTAGAATACTTACTAATGTAATTGGAAATAAGTCGTCGATAGATCGTTTAGTTTCGAGCCAGTTGAGTTGTCGTTTTATCCAATCCCGATTAACGAATACCGCTTTTGGATAGGACTTCGATCGAACTACTATAAAACTTCAACGATATTTGGTTTGTTTGATTTTACGTGAATCAGGCTACAGAATGTATTAAACGTTAAAGTTTGAAGATTTTTTTATTTATTTATTTATTCTTTCTACAAAAGATTACAGGTTTATCTAAGTGAAATAGCAACAAAAAACCACTAAGGCTTAAACTTGTGCTATCATGAATATATCTCAATAAGATTGAGTTTTTAATTTTATGTTATTTCAATCTTCGTTTAGATTACTTTCTTTACACCTTTTATTATCATTGAAATCCTACATCACTCTTTATTGTGACTGCATATTATTATAAGCAAATAAAATACTGTACCTAAGTTCAAAAGACCAACTAACAAAGTAAATTGTTTACTATATTACAAAAATAAATAATTAACAACACTATGTCAACCTAGATTACCGTACTAATTACAATTGATTGATTTAGTGTTACAATAATATGTTTACAGTCTAGCTAGAAAACAATATATAATTATGAGAGATAAGAATAATAGCAAAAATCAATGATAAAACTAGTGCAATGACTGAGTTACCTACCCTATTCGTCATTGAATTATTACAAGACAATGTTAAATTATTATTTCTGCCAGGTTTCGCCCACGTGAAAGTATAAAATTACCCCAAGGGAACATGATGGCGGGGTAAAAAATTATCCTATGTTCTATTCTAGGATATGATCTATCTGTGTGCTAAATTCCATTCAAATCAATTCAGCCGTTTCAGCGTAAAGGAGTGACAAACGTACACATGCACAAACTTTCGCCCTTAAAATTTTAAGTTTGATAAGGGAAAAAACCCGAGGACCTACATACCTCCTCAAATCTTTTTCCTTAGCTTATCCATAAAGATTTAAAAAGCAATTACAAGACAAAAATTTGTATCAAAATACCCATTTGTATATTTCAACTCAGCGCTCAAGATCCGTGCCGGTATTTGTACTGCCGAAAATGGACCGAAGCACAACCCCTCAGTACACTGGTCAGAGTAATTATCAGTATACCAAGTCAATCAATCAATCAAATCAAAAATATTTTATTTCACATAGACCTACATGGGCACTTATAAAACTTCAGAAGCTAGTGCACGATTCCAAATTGGTCGTTTCCTATGGAGAAGAACCGGCAAGACACTCCATGGTTACTCTTTTAAAAAAAGTGGTTGTTTTACAATATTGATAGATATTATGTAAGAACAGTGTAGACCAGTCAAATATTGTACACAAAAGCACAATAAAAATTGTCTCAGTAAAAAACAAAGTAAGTCGTAATAGGAAGTAGTCTAAGAGTTCGTGGAGTATACAGTGTTCTCACATTCACAATACAAAAAGAGGCTATATAAAAAAAATCAGGAATAATATAATAATTACAACTATCCATAAAATGTTAACAAAATAAAAAAAATGTATAGTAAAGCAGTAGGTCCGAATAATATTATGAAAGAACCTTACATCCATTCATTTTCCACTTAAATCTCATTACAGGTATATCATTCTACAACCTTCGACGTCACCAGGCACTGTACCCGATGATCTGCTCCACGGCGGCCCAGTCCTCAATGCGGCTGATATACGCAGCCTCCTGGCAGGCTTCCCTCTTAGTCGACGCAGCCAAGATCTTAGCCTCCTCGGTGAATGGAGACCAGAGGCTCGGTCTACCACCAGGCTTGAGATGTACCTTGAAGAATCAGTTCTGGTTGACGTTGCCTAATCAAAGTAAGTACATCATAACAATAAACAAACAGATCTGCATATGCACCCTCTTCTCTCTCCCACATGAGGATGAGATTCGATTCGACCCCTCTCTCCCTCCTCACCTAAACGCCTTACGTAATTAACGCCCCCTTAGGTTACTTTTTTTTTTTTATTCATAAGGCACACCAACAATTTGTTCACAAAATAAAATTCTAGATTGAATATTCAGAGTATGTTTTCGTGTAAACAAATCAATTAAAGGCATGCACTTCATTCAATTTTATTTCATTAAGGGGCCGGCGACGGATGAATTTCCATACAAACGTTTAGAAAAATATTATAACCTAGATAAATATAATAACCTAGATAAATATTGTCTATAACCGAATATCATCATAATATGTTGGAAATATGCTCCAACTGCAAATGAGTGTGGTATTACGTTTGTATGGAAATTGATTGGTCGCCGGTCTCTTAAACCCCAAGCGAACGCCGGCGTTCGCGCCCTATTGTCTTTCTATTGTATCTGTAATTTCCACGATTGAAAGGTCAAATTCGTTACGACTCGTATTGGCATTATTATGATAGTGCATCACTATTCTCTCAATATGTCCCTCACCCACGCATCCACAAGATGATAGACACACGTCATCGACCAATCTAGATTGAAAAGAATGTTTGTAAACAAAATTATTTGGGTAAAAATATTCCCAGAATTAATTTATTTTAGGTTTTAATCGTGCCAAAAACATGGCTTATCTAGATATTTATTTGTGAAAGAAACCGTGCAGTCATAATATTTACTTGATAATTAATGAAACTGTTAATAGGGCATACAGTTATCATTATGTATTAAAGTTTTTGGTGTCAAGAGGTGTCAAAAAAGTTATCATACTTTAATCGTATAGTAGGTAGTAAATACAAATAGTTTTGGCTCGCCATAATTATGGCTGTAAGTCCCTCTTTGAGGAGTGGCTGGAAAGACCTCCGGTGCCCTCACCATCCGCATGACGCAGGTTCTCACCGGACATGGTCAGTTCGAGAGGTTCCTCCACCGGATTCGTGCGGAAGTGCTATTACGCGATACTGGAAATATGAAATAACATAATGGACATTTACCTAAAATGTAAAAATATAAATGTTTAAATATAATTCTGGCATCGTATGTTCAAAACTATGAAACTGTCTACGAAGCGGTAACCACAAAATAGATAGGTACAGAAGTCAATCTACATACAAAGCGAGCTCGAGCAACGCACACATAGACACCGCTCACGGACACGATATCTCGGAGCGGCTCGGCCCGCTCGTCGAACAGTTCCGGCTCAAACGCTCATTAGTGTGCGTCCACCGAGCATAGGTATAAAAAGTGAAGTACATACGTGACATCTTCTGTACCTATCTATTTCGTGCGGTAACGTCGTGCTGTCGTGTTAGTTGCAGCTTCGTTAACAGTTTCATAGTTTTGAATGTAAGCTTCACGCAGGCGTACACCGAAACAAATATGCGTCTATGAAGCTACGCGTCCGTAGACAATAGGCCTAAACTCACAGGTCACAGACTCTTTCTCAGTCCAGACACAGTCTTGGTTATATCATTCAAAACAAACGGGATATCCACGCGTCCTAAAACAAAAGATAACACATATTATTACTATCACGAACACAAATATGAACGCAAATATGAGTGCACACGGAAAGGCATTGAGACGAAAATATTATGCACTTATACAGCCGAATGATAAGTGTTGCTATTGATTATATTTTGTTATTATTTATTGGTCTTTCATAACCTTTACGAAAATATGTATATTGATTAAAAATATCCGGGAGTACCAAGGCTACATAAAAAAAACCGATCAAGTGTGTGTCGGACTTGCGCACTTCTTCTTCTTCCTGCCCTTATCCCATATTACTTGGGGTCGGCGCAACACGTTTTCTTCTTACATTCTGTCCTGTCACCCGTCAAACTATCACTAACTCCCTTTTTCTTTCATATCACTTCTCACGCACTTGAATTGCTTACCTATTAAATAGTTTTCGCAAATTAATATCAAATAAAAACAATCGTAGATTAATCCCAAAAAGTGACAGGTTTTCTCAAGTGCGGTTTTCTCACTTTTTCCATTGCTTTTTTGACATTGCTTCTTGCCAAATTTCATGAGATTCTAGATCAACAGAAGGACCCCTACAGGATTTGATTTCTTCGTTAGCTTCAAAATATACGCCATAAACCGCTTTAGCATTAGATTGCGTACACTTAGAAGATAAATAGATGGATACACTCTTTCTTATACACAACTAGCTTTTGCCCGCGCGGCTTCGCTCCCGCTCTTTCCTACTTCTCCCTAGTGTACCCTACTCTACCCTACTATACTTTACACTACCCTACACTACCCGAATTTTCATTAATTATTTCCATAAGAACCTTCTGATAATAACATAAAAAACAAAAATAAAAAGAATTAGCGAAATCGGTCCAGCCGTACACGCGTGCTGGCGTGACCAAAGGAAATAGGGATTTATTTATATATATATCTTTATATATATAATTCTTCTGTGAGTGTGTATGTCACTGAACTTCTCTCAAACGACTGGACCGATTTTGATGAAATTTTTTGTGTGTGTTCAAGGGGATCTGGGAATGGTTTAGATTCACAATTTTCACGCGAGCGAAGCCGCTGGCAGAAGCTAGTATATATATATAGATAAAAAAGGCGAAGTATGACTTAAATAGGCTCGCGCTTGACCACTATCTGATAATAAGTTCGACGATGAGGCACGCTTGCCTAGAAATAACCTTTACTTAAAGACCCCCAGGTTGTACTACCTATCAGGAAACAGACTCCGGCAGGGAATTCCACTCCTTAGCTGTACGCATATTACACACTAGCTGTACCTTGCGGTTTCACCCGCATCATTGGTTACTGCTCCGCTCCTATTAGTCGTAGCGTGATGTTATATAGCCTATAACCTTCCTCATTAAATGGGCTATCTAACAGTGAATAAATAAAATAATAAATTTTCAAATCGGACCAGTAGTTCCTGAGATTAGCGCGTTCAAACAAACAAACTCTTCCTCTTTATAATATTATTAGTATAGATTTCTTATTCATTCGAACCCTTGATTTCTTCTTCCAGAATGTATCTTAGACGACGATGAGATGCAACCGGAAACAACACAGAAGCCAAGTAAATCTAGCACAAGTATGGTGAGTTAGAGTTTATATCAACTCTAGCACTGAACAATCTATTGTCTATGGCACTCTTGACCGACGCGATATGTTTCCTCTCTTTCTAGCTCAAAGCTGACGTATAGCGACGTTTCTTTCTTTTAATTTGAGACACAAGGTTGAGAATGCCATTGATTAATAGACTCATTAAAAATTTAGCCAAACTAAAAGATGAACCATACTTTCACTAGTACCTAAATTTGCTCAACTGATAAAAAGAACAATGTTGTCGAAGGTATTATGCATATATTGAATGTTGTCTACATGATATTAGGGTGAGTTGCACCATTTAACTATAACCATAACAAAGCCGTAAACAGTTGTTAAATCGTCGAATTGACCAATAGGCGGCCGTTTCACGGCTGGTTATGGTTTTTTTTTTTTTCGATGGGAAAAATCATCTTATGACAACCCCCGCTCTTGGGCGGAGCGGGAGATAGTGTCAGACTCTTACTGACTAAAAAACCCATCCCGTTCCTTCACGCCTTCATACCGGGGCTCGAGCGCCCTTTCGGATAACCCTGGCCCCAGTAGGCTTCGACCCGGCTGGGCCCCTGCTTGGTTATGGTTTGGTTATCGTTATAGTTAAATGGTGCAACTCACCCTTAGCAACATAATATGAAATGTTTGTTAATTTTTTTCTTATCTATTTTTTTTCTTATGTATTTTTTTTCTTCTACTAAAGGAGTCCCATAAAGCAGGGGTGGCCAACTTAATTCGACCCATGGTCTACAGTTTACCAATTATAAAAACCAATTTAAAATTAAGAATAAAAGAGCGAGCGATTTTATTAACTTTAGCCCAACGCTTCGAAGAGGTTCAAAATGATAAACAAAAGGTAAAAAAAAAACACTTTCAAACTATTCCTTTTGACAAACTAGAAGTTACAGAGAGACAAGGTAGTAGAATACCTATCTGCCTCCTAGCCCCATAGTACTCTTAGCCTACTTCTCTTATTTTTATCTTGACTAATGCTTGCCAAGATCGACTGGTTGGACACCCCTGCCCTACACTCCCCCTGGTGAATCAGTGTTACCTTCTCCTACCAATCTTTCGTAAACACTAATTTTTTTTTTATAAAATTAAACTTCCCGTTAAGAAAAAAAAAAACTACATCACAAATGACAACTTCATTTACCTTACATTTTATATTATGTTGCTAATTTTATCCAATTTTATCATTTAAAATTTCAATGGCGAATGTGCACGCATGAAATGGGTTAAAATATATTGCCATAATTATTTATTTATTTTGGATATATATAAATATATCTTTAAATCAAAGACAGTAAACAAAGCCTTGTATTTATATTTGTTTGAGTCTTAAAGACAAATATCTGATTATTTTGTTATTATTCACATAATATAATTATTATTTATAAGTACAGGTGAAACTCATTAAACCACGGAACATTATTTTTGTGTGCCATCAATCATTTGTGAAAATTGGTTTAATTAATGTTGGATTGCATGGACTGGGGGCTATGAGAATAAGTTTTTAATATTTCGGAAAACTTTAGAAAGGGGTTTGAACAAATCTGGCCTTTTCGACGTTATCGGTAGTTGTTCTCGACTCATACTCATTTAACCTTTCGTATGCCGTAATTAGACACACAATTAAAAAGTTATTTTGTCCGCGTTCCGGCCATACAACGGGTCGATGGTCAGTAAATTGTTTTAACTGATAATGATGGGCTTGCGGACAGCGAGCAATTGGTAGCTCGCTGTCCGACCGTCCGGTAACTGTCCGGACCAAGCCCAAGTCGTCGACGGCGCGCACTGTTCCCGCGCGCCTTAAGGAGTTGTCAGTAACAGCAGGGGCCCAGCCTGGTGGAAGCCTACTGGGATCAAGGTTATCCGAAAGGGAACTCGAGCCCCGGTATGAAGGAACGGGGTGGGTTTTTTAGTCAGTACGAGTCTGACACTATCTCTCGCTCCGCCCAAGAGCGGGGGTTGTCATTGGATAATTTTCCCCACCAAAAAAAAAAAGAAAAACTGATAATGATAAATGCAGTTTTATCCAAAACATTACAAAACATTTAATTACCACTTTAGTCAGAAAAGTCCAACATTACGAAAACTGCGTGCAATTCTGTCTCTCCGTCCTGGCGATGGAACGCGATGACGTCAATTTGATCACTCGAAAACAACTCCATTTTGTACCCTAAGTTATCAGGGCCAAAATCATGAAAAATTAGCTCTATCACAACTCACTACAATGAATGCACCTGATTACTGTATACCAGAGTTTTGGATCTTCTATAGATTAGGCCAGATTTCATAGACAACAGTTCAAACCCTTAACCATCTCATAGACTTGCACTACACATACAGAGTGTCTGAAAAAAAAAAACACCCATAGATTGTGTAATAGGGAGGTTGTGACTAAAATGCATGATATAAATTATTTATCATACTTTTAGAGTTCTCCAAGGCGGAATGAGAGAAAATCTTGCATGCTTCGTAAAATGCTCTGTTCTTACTTCAAAACGCTCTTCCCCAGTCCCTGACATCTGCTGGCTTGAAGAGAAAGCACTGGCGTAGGAGGTGGTACAATATGGAGCTACAAGACATGCAGCCTTTTTTCATTGGCCCCCGGTTGTAATGGAGGAGCCCAATGAACCCTTACATTCTTTGCCGTGACGCTGCCGAAAAGGCTGATGAAAAAATGCAAAAAGAATAATATTGTACTTACAATATTTCTTAAAAATCTGACTGCCATTATTCCGCGCCGGTGCCGAACTTGCCAATGGAAAAAATATGAATAGTGTTGCCAAATTATTAAAATAAAATTTAAAATTTTACTCTCACAGGCACCATGAGTAACTTAATACGTTTAGCGATAAAAGAATTTAAATGATCATTCTATTTTTGTCATTTGTTTAAAAGTGACACAGACAGAATGATGCTTAAATGCATTAAGTGACCTGTGGTGCAAGTAGACCCAAAAATCGGCTGAAATATTTTTTAAATGTATGTATAGAGAGACTATTTTTGTGTGACTCATAATAATAAGTTAAATAGATAGTTTAAAATGAATAAGAAGACTGTAAATATTGACGTAATTAAATTTTTGATACATATATGAAAGTTTTATTGTGACAATCCTAGCTTGTGAGTTGCATTTGTGTGATTTTAAAGCTGAAACTACACTGCGCTCACGTGTGCCACTGACGCCAATCGGACGCGTCGGTCTCCATACATTTTATATGGAAACTAGACTTGTAGAGCTCCACTAGATCCACGCCACGCGACGTCTTTCTACGTACAAATCGGCGTGTTACACGTGTGCGCCGGTCTAATGTAGTTCTAGCTAAGTGTTTATACAAGCGCAGCTCCTTGCTATCCTCTATTTTCAGAGAATAATCGACCTTGATGATAAATACAAGGCTTTGTTATCGTTGTAACAACCACCTTGCACCTTGTTTCATGAGGGTGTTTTAGAAACAATTACGCAAAACCACTAGGTAGTGGTTTTGCGTAATTTTTTGATTCCATCCATTCACATTTTTATACACCTACGGGCCGTAAAGGGCACTACGAATAAAATCTAATTGCAGCTAAGAAAACTCGCAAGAGTCACTGCACCGTAGCAAATTCATACATGACAGTCGAGTGAAAAGTACTGCTTTTCCACTAGAGGGAGCTACGGAAGTGTTTGACATCCACCAATTATTTTAATTAGTTCGGTGGAAACGGGTTCAACTAACCTATGTTATTTACATGGATTATTGCATGTGGTGTAGCTATGTGCAGAGCAGAGTATCTACAGAAGCTGCTCCCCGTGCCTTCCCTATAGTCTATACACTGCATAGCTTGCTCCATATCTTACTCGCACTTCTACATAGCTAAGCATCAGTTAAAGAGGTCGCATAGTTCCGTAGCTTAGTTGTCATCTCCTCGCAGCATAGCTGCAAGCCGCATCTCAAGTGGAAATGCACCCTAAGGGCGGAGGGGAGGATATAATAATATGCGCGGCGAATCATGTCCACCATTTATTTTTAAAGATACACTTTCAACTCAAAACTTTAATGTGTTTTCCAGCTGAGCGACATCCTGCCGAGTCCGTTCATGAACAGCTACTATGTGGATAGTATTGAGAGGAACTTCCGGATCGTAGTGTGGGAACATTCTAACTTTGGTGTTCTAGCTGACTGAGTAAATTAGTCTAAGTGTCAGTCGTGAGCAAGTACGCGAATTTTAACGGTTTAAGAGGAAAGCTGGGCTTGAAGCACATCTGAAGGAACGGAGAGTGAATCCAACCCAGTTATCTAAATTCTAAGGAATATACTAAAAATGAACGCAGTTTTATTTGAGCCGAACGCGCGGAGCGAACGAATTTAAAGAAAAGAATTTTAGAATTATTTTTTTCTGGAGTCCTTCCACTCAGTTTCGATTAAGTAGTGCTGTATGGTTTCATAAGATTCCATACAAAAAATGTAATTTTTTTTACTTCAAATTTTTTCGATACGTTCGGCTCGGACAAGTGTGCGTTCGCCTTTATAGATCGTATTTTGACTTTGCTTTTTAACCTTATTATAAATAGTAATTTTAATAATGTAGGTAAAATGTGAAGTGGAAAATATTATTTATAACAAAATATTGGCCAAGCAGATATTTAATAGATTTTGGTAAGACTTTATTATATATCGCAGAAAAAATAAATGAAATGAAGTCATGTTCATTCGGATACTGGCTAATTTTATAGGAATTTATATAAATTAAAAGAAAAGTTTTATGTTTAAAATTCAAGTTTTCGAAAAATGCATGCATTAGTGAAGAGCTAGTAAATAATACCATGTTTAACCATGAAGATAGAATCGACTAAATGGTGTTAGTGATCATGTTTTTTATTAGTGATTATAAATGTTTATGCTTAGATTTTAAAATAGGTTCGAGTGTTCTTGTACTTGTGTACAATTAAGTATAAAACTTTAAGAAAATAAACATTCTTATTTTTAGAATTATTTGACTATAGTCGTAATTCCAGGAATATTTTATGCTTTACAAAATGTGTATTGTAATAAAATTTCTACTCTTCTAATGTAGTTCAAATTGTCATGAACATAGTTTAAGTTATTTTTCAATAAAATATGGAGATTAATATTATTGTTTAAATTACGTCCTCTTTTGATTGAACCATTGCGGCGGAAACACATAACTTCTCTAGTTCTCCCGCTCTAGGAGATTCAACAGGGAGTATCAGACTGAAACCAACTAAAACCCCACCTGTGTTTCTTTAGTTACTTTCTGCGTTCCAAGACCACTTTAACTCTTTCAACAATCCCGCAGCCCTCAAAAAAGTAAGTAAAGGTTACATTTTAGCAGCCCTCACGGGTAAAACTGTTATTTTATTGACATGTCTTTGAGGCGCGCATGATAGCGGTAGTCGATTCTGAGATGTTTAAGCAATCAAATTAACCATCGAGTCAACCATGGACTCGCTGTTCTACAATATAGTCGAGATTGCTTTTCGATTGTTTCGAGTCAATAGAATCGACTGCAAGTTTTCGATTTTTCGAATGGGTCACTCTTACTCACCGGGGGTGAGGGGGCAGCAAGGATCTCGTGTACCCTACGCGCGTGCCTACGGACAGTCAGTCAATTGCAATAATAGACCGAGTCGAGTCGAAACTATCGAGAACCATCGAGATGTTCGGACAATTGAATAAAACCTCTCGCCATGACGCATCGCTAAATTAGTTATTTATAACGCGTCGTCAACTTAAGCTTGTTTCTTTCCCGACGGCCTGTCGGTCGCCTCCTTGAAGATATGGCGGTGCTCAAACTGTGAAACAAACTTCCACGATATGCTTCATTCATGTGTGTAAAAACACTAAAGCTTCAAAGTATTTCGTAGTACATGTCGGTTAATTACAAATCGAATACACATGAAAAATAAATCGATATATTTCATTTGACCTGCTCAGTTATGATTGTAGCAATTTTCTAGTTATTGTAACTAACCAATTGTGACTCACTGATGCAGATGACAATATTCTCCTTGTGGTTTTCCCTCTCCCTTTTCTTAACATAAGGAACGAATGAAGTATGCCAATACCCGTTGAGATTAATGATGATCACCTAAATTGCGTTTAAAGAACTTTAAACATTGCACATCTCTATTCTATTCTATTTTTTTATTAATGGCAAATAGAGCCGATGTCGACTATTCTGCCAATGTCAAAAGTAAATTGGATTGGCAAGAGTGTATGGTAAAAACAATTTAGAATTTTGAATTTTAGAACAGTAGTAACTTCTACGCATAAAGATTTGCACATCTCTATCGTGCAAGCCCTGCCATTTTGACACTTGACTTTGACGTTGGAACTGATGCTTGTGACTTGACAGTGACAGTGACAGCTTATTGCCATTTCATTTGTGAAGCGGGAGCTGTGCTTGTGTGTGCTGCGAGTCCTGTATTAAAATTTATTAATTTCTATTGCGTGAATGAGTCAGTGTTCGTACAGGCTAATTACAATCGCCGGTTTTATTTGCAGATATCCAGTGAAATAGTGTCAGTGAAAAATCCATTAGAATCCTATTCGAATCTAACCAGTGATCTCTTATTCTTCTTGTGAGGCAAAGAAACGCTACGTCAATTAGAAAAAAATGGCATTCCAAGTGAGTATTCGATTGCTTGATTCGTTGTTTCCTGGCTAATGGTGGGCGTAGGGCGGGTCCCGGTGACATCAGAATACAAATTAGGGCGCAGGGTAGGACACGCAACCTTGACCCGCGCGTCTTTCAGTAGTAAACATTTAACAAAATGAAATATCGATCCCTTATTTATAAATCCGCCCCTAAGACGACCCACTAAAAATTGTTTAATGATGGCTTCTTCTTCTTCCTGCCCTTGTCCCATCTTATTTGGGGTCGGCGCAATATCATTTTCGGCTTTCATATCATTCTTCACGCAATCCATCCATCTTTTCTTTGGCCTCCCTCCACCCGTCCACATGTATGTTTAATGATGGCTAATGAATCAAAATCTAATTAAGACCACCATATTACCATGTAATTTACTACAATACTAATACACAGTCATAATCAAGACTATTAACACAGATCAGGGCTACTTGAAACTCGTTTTTCTTTACTTTTTTTTTGTAAGTAATTCTTAGCCTCGATTTTCAAAACCGCTTTAAAGCTGCATTTAAATAAATGTACCTATAATCTTATCAAAACGAAATTGTGCTAGGCTAGACTTGCCAGTTTGGCTTTGTAAATACAAAAAAAAAGAATAGACAAATCTGGGAATTAAAAAATAACTGTCTCTAAGACGACCCACTGTGACCAACCTTTTCAGTGAACATCTTATAAGAATAAGTTAAACAAAATACAGACATTATTTTGCAACAAAACTTAGTACTTAGAAAGTGGAACCACTTGATAAGATCTCTTACTTACATTATAAAAATTTAATAGTGAAAGCATGCACAAAGTAATACTTCTCTGTCTTATATGTTAATCCATTAAACCCCAAGTCACTCTTTTGTTGTCTTTCTATTGTCTTTAACTATAGTATTCAAAAGGTTAGTTCTTATCCTATCTATTTAAATACAAAAGGAGAAACTACTTGTTGACATAGCATATACTAACTTTTGCTTGCAACTTTGCCTGCATACATAAAATATAGCCTTTGTCGCTCCAAAATAAAGCAGGTTTCTTTAAGTAAAAAAGCTTATATCAAAGGTTTAATGTAAAAAAAAAAAAACGTATAATATATGAAGCTAAGGTAGTCATAATTATTAAGTTTTTGGTCCCGATTTTCTTTTACATCTAGGTGATGATGATCTTAAATTAACCTTTCAATCGTGATAATTACAGACACAATTGAAAGACAATAGGTGCGCGAACGCCGGCGTTTGCTTGGGGTTTAATGAATTGAACTAGCTCATACCCGCAGCTTAGCCTGCATACACAAAATACACAAGTAGCCTATTTCACTCAGGAATAAAGGAGCTTTCTATTGATGAAAAAACTTTAGCAATCAGACCAGTACTTCCAGAAAAAAAAAAAGCTTCTATTTCAGGCAACCAAAGGCACCCATACAGCAAATACACAGAAATACAACACACTCATTCTCACTATCGGATATGTCCGGATGTTTTTTTGTTTTTTGTTTGTTGCCCCTACGAACAAAAAAAAAAATCTACCTCCTTATTGTATTATTGTAGACATACACAGCCAAAACTATAGAGACCATTTACTAAAATTCAACTTTGAAGAGGATGAAATGGGGTGTAAAGTTTGTTATAAGAACTCAACTTTTATGTGGGCGAAGTCGCTGGCCGAAGCTAGTCTCAAAACGTAACAAGTTTAAATACTCAATCAACTACAACACTAACAACCCTTTTATAAGTTCATTTTATAGAAATTTTAATTTACTTAGAATGCCATTCATAAGTAACTCATTCATTATAATTTATAATAGGTTGATGTACTCAGTAGTATGTCTGATGAATGTTAATGAAAATGATTCATGCATTAATTTTATGACGACGCAGTATGACCATGTGTTAGTCATAGTTAAATGACCATTTTATTTGTTGGCCATCATCTTCCTGCCCATAGCCCATATTACTTGGGGTCGGCGCAACACGTTTTCTTCTTCCATTCTGTCCTGTCACCTGTCAAACTATCACTAACTCCAGTAACTCCCTTTTCTTTCATATCACTTCTCACACAATCCATCCATCTTTTTTTCGGCCTTCATCTTCCATTTCCTTACTGGCTAAAATCATGTCATAAAAAAAAAAAAATATTTGGGTTTAGTGCATAAACATGTTTTAGTAGGAACACCATTAGTTGCCATTATTACTTCAATAATCCAAACCAAAGTACAAATACCGGCACGGATCTTGAGCGCTGACTTGAACTTGAAATCGCGCAGACTTAAATGAGAAGTGAAGTATTGGGTCTCTTTAGTAGTTTGAAGTGAGACGCGGAAGCTGGGAGTACATCTTTGTAGTTACAGTAATTGGCTCGACGATGTGTATGATGTGCAAATTGATCCTCACTATTTCGCCAAGCGCTCAAGATTCGTGCCGGTATTTATAACTGACATAACTCAAAGCATCGCCAAATTGCTGTGGCTGTGGGCAGGGCATATTGCTTGAGGTTGGGAATGACAACCACATAGAGGAAGATGCAGCATTGTTAAACCTCCCACATGGTTGATTGATGAAGTGTCACCAGACTTGGTGCAGGTCATGGTTCCAGTAGAGGTGTGTGTGACATACATAAGCAGTTGTTGTGGCAACACTTGGGGGAGACAACAGGGGAATTGTTGTTTTGATTTGCAAAAAAACTGCATTTGTTAAGAAATAGAAGAATAGAATATAAAATATAGTATTTGACTCAGACACAACACACTAGCAACAAACACAAAATAATATTATGATACAATAAAATTGTGCTGTAACCTCTCAAGGGCCACCATTGTCTATTATTCACACAATAAGGTGTAACTTGTAAAACTAAGGTCAACGACTACCATGCAGACACTCAGCCATAATTAATCTGGGCTACAACTGTCACATAAATAAAAATATCACCCTCCTTCTGGGGCAGGTCACGTAAAATTCTGCTTCGATTTCTGCGCTTCGTTTTGTTGGGCCGACGCTTTTGATGACTCGTTATCATTTCAACGCTTTTTCTAGTATGTTGAGAAATTTTAAAACAGGTTCAATGATAGAAAAGAGAGAAAGATAACTCTTTATTTTTGCAACACACTAACTTAATAAAACCAAATAATATATATACGGAATAATAGTTTTTTTTAATAGATTTTAATTTTCTTTAGATTTCTATGATTTATACGTTCTTCAATTAAAATATTTAATTGAAGAACGTATGTATAAATCATAGAAATCTAAAGAAAATTAAAATCAAAACAAAAAACCATGAATCAAAAATCAGTGTGAAGCCAAAAAGGAGCATATACATTGAAGTGCGTTGTCGCAGTGTCTCGACACACGTCTGCGAGAGTCTTAAATTAGCGTGGGCCCATCCCACCGTAAAAATAAGACTTTCAACACAAAATCACTAAAACACCTACTTTCCCATTCAGCGTAACCCAACAGTGGTGGGCGTCCCCAACTTCAACGCGACAGAGGATGCGGCGGCGCTCCGAGCGGCCATGAAGGGCTTCGGAACTGACGAGCAGGCTATCATCGAAATCCTGACCACCAGGTCCAACGCTCAGCGGCAGGCCATCGCTAAAGCTTTCACTCATGAGTATGGCAGGGTAAGTCCATCACTATTCAGGATTGCTTCGCTTCGGAACAGTGCCGTAATTAAGGTAGGCGCCAGATAAACGTGGAATAACGGTCATTGACCTTCCTACATTCGTTGACATTCTTAATTTCAAAAACGGAAATAAAGACATAAAGCTGTCTTGAATCGACATGTATCGTGATCCTTTACATGATCTAGTAATGAAAAGCAGTTCATTGTTTGTTTTTCGGGTACATACGCGAAAAGGTCAATGTACTTTATTCCACGGTTATCTGGCGCCTAGGCCTTCTATAGACTTTCATACGCCCGGTGCGGGCTTCTACATCAGCGCCCCTTGAAAAAATTTTTATTCTCGACCCAGTACCCCTAGCCATGTTGCAAATCTGCAATCGTCAACGCTTGTAGAAAGCTTCAAATGTACGGGAATGACGTCATCTCAACGCTCAGCCACGTGGTGAGAACAAAAGATTCGGCAACACGGCCAACTAGAAGCTTTAGACGCAAGCGGAACAATTGTAACTTGGCTAGGGGGGCAGGTCAAAATTCTTTCACCAGTGTACCAGTAGAACGCTACATTTAAGTAAGGTACCTTTCAAATCTTGAAGAACTGGAAACTGTCAAGTAACAGAATAAAGACGCAAATACTGAAATGTAACGTCACTACCATTAGGTTTCGTGTGTACAAAAAAGATAGCGAGATGTTCTCACCACGCTCCCACTTAGCGGGGCCGACTCCGTGGAAAGAAATAAACTGGGTGCCGAACACCCCTGAAAATAGAAATCAAGAAACAGATCAGTAATCGCCTTATTTAGGGCGATACTGTATGTGATAAAGGGTTTTTAATTTTTTCATTACCCGTTTTGCGCAGTGGTTGAGGCGGAAGGGTACAATTTTAATTTCATAGTTATTAGGTAAAAAAAAAAAACCACTTCAAACAAATAAATAACACTTTCAAATAAATAAATATAAAATGTTGTATCTACTAAATAAACATGGATCAATTATAATTGGAAGAAAAAAACGTGTTGCGCCGACCCCAAATAAAATGGGACTAGGGCAGGAAGAAAAAAGTTTCTGAATGTGTAGCCTAAGGCGGATATCACACTGCCACGCACCACGCAGCGTAGGTGCGTCTTGTAAATTCACTCATTTCATACAAAATCACGCACGTTACTACGAGACTCAGTGTACAGCGCGACCACTAGCGTGGGTGCGTTTTTCTCCGTATGTAGGTGTGTGATCTGCATGAACGCGCGTGGATGCAATTTCATTGTAATATGTGTTGTCGAATATGTAACCAAGATCTATGTAACTCATAATATATTTTAAAAAGAGTGTCCATGGAGTGTCTTGCACGTTCTTCTCCATAGAGACCTACGCTTTGGAACGTGCAATTTAGCTTCACTTTTCTTGGACTGACCGACATTTGACTATTCAAAAGTGCCTGCAAATGGTTTATTTGAAATAAATGATTTTGAATTTGATTGATTGTGTTGGACTGTGCGTATTTTCTATACAAACGGAGATAGGTACTAACAAGCAACGTCAAGACACGCAATCATGCACTACGCTGCGGGGTGCGTGGCAGGCAGTGTGATAGCCGCCTAACGTAGTGTAGTACTACAATACAGGGCACTGCCCTTTTACTTAACACGCGCCTTCCGTGATGTAATTATTATAAGGATTTATGATATTGTTAATTTAGATTCACGCAAACACGATAAACTAAACGGGGGCCTTACTATAACGTGTTAAAATGCCAATCGTGCGAGCGAGACAAGAACGGAGCTTATAATGGTACCTCTATTCTTTTAACAGTTCAGTTTGGTTCGTAAAATCTACTTACGCTAATATAAAAAAAGAAAAGAAAAAAAAGAAAGAGGGAGAAAAAGAGGTAAAGTTTTTATTTTTTTGTTTGTAGGAGGTAATCTCTGGAAGTACTGGTCCGATTGCTAAAACTTTTTCACCGATAGAAAACTGCTTTATTCCCGAGTGGCATAGGCTATTTTATGTATGCGGGCGAAATTGCGGGCAAAAGCTAGTGTTATTATAAAAATATTAAATTATATCGTTAAGACCTCGAGGTAGGGCCTCTCTAGCTGCACTTTTTACTTTAAATGTAGCCGCAAATGTATAACCTAATAAATATTTACACAAGTGAGTGTAATATACACGTAAACACTAAGAATATCTCCACAATCTACACTTCAGAGAAAATGCCGTGAGAACATTGTTACGCATTCTCATTTGATCTAAATCATAGCTATAAATATATGAATAGATTCACTGTGCTAATAGATAGTGAGTCATGCCTCATACATAGTTAAAATGTATAGATGAAACCGTCTACCTATCTAGTCTAGTTTTAAAATCTATTGTAAAGCTGAAGTAGCTTATGCCTTGATCACACGTACCGAATAAACGGGCGGGACCGTGCTCTCGGTCGAGTACTCGGTACGTGTAACCAAAGCGCCGAGTGGTCGGCCAAGCGCTTATCTCTACAACTCGCTTACATCACTGTCTCGGCCGAGCAACATTTTACTCTCTCGCCCTTTAACTCGCTACGTGTGATCAAGGCATTATGGATTAACAAAAGATTATGATGAAACAGAAAAGATATGACCTTTTTTATACGTAACCCTTATTGGATCACTTTATTGTCAGTCTGTCTGTCTGTCAAGGCCCTTTATCTCGGGAACGCGTGGAGGTATCGAGTTGAAATTAAAACCGTATACCTACTCAAGTCTGCGGTCCCTTGAAACTGTGACAAAATCAGATTGAGTTCACGAAAAATAAAGATAAGGCCGTTTATGTTGCAAAAAACGTAACTGTATATTTTTTAACCGTAAGATTTTATTATATTGACCCTGCTTCTGAAAGTGACTTTGATCTTGATAATTTAATCAATGATTAATTACCTAACCTACCTACCAGATAACCATGAGAACCAACAAGAAATGAGTCATACACGAAAAGGGGGTCTACTCGCTTTCTCCGAAAAACGAAGTTTCGATTGAAATTCGGCGTGTTTCCTACCATGGTTCATTTCGTTCCCGAAATTTCGTACGAACGAAAATTATTTGACGTACCGAATCTCTAAACCTACTCTAATTAGTTATATTTCGAAAAAAAAATATGATCATGACATACGAATATTTTGCAATTTTAACGTCAAATTGACGAAACCAAAAACCTTACCTTTTCATTTTCGTTTGTGTTGATTTTGTAAGAAAAGTGCTAAAAATGGCCTCAAAAATGCTTTTAATTGAAGCAGCTCTACATTACGAATGTTTAGAGCGTACAAAGACCCGGCAACCAGCTCAAATTCCTGACTTACACGTTGTGAATAATGTTAGACTCAGTCGGCAATTATTTGAGAAGTTGTACCAGGAAATAGTGCCTTTATTACCTTCAAGAAGCCTTCAAAGGCTTCTCCTTAGCAAAGCACTAGGAAGTGGACTACTACCGTGATGTTTTCAGCTCAACATTATGCAAATTCCTGACACACAGTTTGTGGGAAATAAGGGACTCAATCGACAATTATTTGAAGAGTTGTACCAGAAAATAGTGCGTTTATTACCTCCAAAAAGCCTCAGTAGGCTTCTCCTCAGCAAAGCATTAGGAAGTGGAGTACTACTGTGATGTTTTCAGCTCAACATTACGCAAATTCCTGACTTACATGTTGTGAATAATGTGAGACACAGTCGGTAATTATTTGGGGAGTTGTAACAGGAAATAATGCCTTTATTACTTCCAAAAAGCCCCTGTAGGCTTCTCCTCAGCAAAGCACTGGAAGTGGAGTACTATGGTGTTTGCAGGGTACTGTGACTGTCTTAAATTGTTGTTGTTTAAAAAGACTTTAATAAAAGACTAAAAACTACATTTATATTTTTTATTAACTTGAATCCTGTAGGATTCAGAGATTTTCATGTCACTAGTGGTCGATTTCCTGGCAGGGTCGTATGTCCACAGCTACCTCGGGCTGTGAAAAGTTTGGAGGTTAGCTTGATTGCCTGGAGGTGGATGGTATTGGTTCATTGATCTGAAAATAAAACAGATTAAATACCTAATAGAATCATAAAATATTGAAATTAAATAGGTAAGAATTGATAGAATTTACTTTTAATACTATGTGGTAATAAAATCAATTGTTATTGTTTAAACAAAATTTGGATACAACTAAGATGGTAAATAAAAGAATTCTACGAATGACTACCCACGACTAAAAACAAATAGGTACATACATGGTACATACTATATTGTATAATTATGAAAATATTACTTACAAAGATCAAAGATCCACAACAAAACTTGTGGAAGACTGCGACATCCACAGTTCTACTTGAAACTTTCTTACAGAAAGCGTACCGTGATGACAAAATATGTATATTAAAATATACCTATTTGTAACTTGAGTTAAAGTATAGGTAAAGTCCAAATAAAAATCTTTTGATTTCAAAATTAACAATGCAAGTTGACCAGTGCTGCCAACGCCTTAAATTATTTTCTGCTAAATCTGCATTCAAAAAATGCCAATTATATGCCAAAATTTTCGGAAAATGCTAAATACTATGCTGATAACTGGACCCTCGTGTGTATCCTCTTCGTATGATGTCTGAGCAGAGCGGAAGAAGCCATTCTTTCAAATCGGACATCAATTCCCACTCTGCACGATAAAGTTGTTTATAGGTTATTTATTGACATTGTGAATTTAATAACTCTGGCTACGTGCGTTTAATAAGAGTTTTAATAACTCTTATTAAACGCACGTAGCCACATAAGAATCAAACAAAACTAAATTACCTTTGATGACAACGTCTAGTGATGCAATAAACCATAATATATGTGGTTCAATCCAAGCGGGATTCCCCAAACCACTAGGGTCGCGTTCACAAACAACAGAAACATCAAGATTTTATTTTGCATTTAGAAATAATGTTCAAACTTTTCGAGTAAAATGCTAAAAATATGCTAAACTGAATTTATATATGCCAAATTACTTTGAAAAATGCTAAATTTAGCCATAATAATACTAAATTGGCAGCACTGAAGTTGACAATGTTGACAAGTTACACATTGTTTTTTTTTGCCCCATTTGGGCCGGCTAAGGTCTTAGACCATACCGCCTCATCATCAATAATAAATACGTTTTTTTTTAGTTTCATTTGTATTCTATGCATAAATATTACAAGAAATATTTAATCACATCAAAGAGGTATTAAATGTAAAGAAAAGTTGTCGTGGCCCAAAAAGGTAGACTGCGACAGTCCGACTTTCTTACGTAATGCGTCATGTAAAAAAGCACTGGCAGCATGATATTTTTTAAAAAATTCAAACTAAAACTCAAATTCAAGTTGACATTCAAAGATTGACATGTTACGTGTGATTATACAGATATTTTTAGTTGTCATACGTTAGTACCGATGATTGAAGTAAAGTAGCGCTCTATAAATAAGTCAGTTAACGATGACCGTAGAAAAGGTTGTTTTATGGTGTCTTTTTGTATTTTATCGAAAATTATTTTTTACGACATATTTATGTTTTATCTATAAATATTACAAGAAATATTTAATAAACCACCTCATAAATGAAAAATTTTAAAATAAAGCAAGATTTAAAATTAATTTAAAAACCGTAATTTACTTTAAATGACATATAAAAAGACCCAAATCATATAGTTCATTCTATTCGGTCACGAAGATTGTCTGTGGGTCCGAACTTCTTGTGTGTATCCGAAAATGAAACAGAGTAGGTGCACTAACGAAACTTCGTTTGAATATCGTTCGTTTACGAAAATTGCGTTTCGGAGAAAGCAAGTAGGCCCCCAGATCTCCCGCATATCCGCTACGAACTACAAATTGTAAATTATTATAATAAGTGTAGCTTTTTTTAAAAGAGTAACCATGGAGTTTCTTGCCGGTTCTTCTCCATAGGAAAGGACCAATTTCGAACCGTGCACTAGCTTCTGACGTTTTATAAGTGCCCATGTAGGCCTATGTGAAATAAAAAACTTTTGACTTTGACTTGACTTGAGCTTTTGCCCGCGGCTTCACACGCGTACATAAAATAATTGCTGTCATTGTAACTCAGGAATAAATCAGCTTTCTATCGGTGAAAAAATTTTAGCAATCGGACCAGTACTTTCGGAGATATTTTTATGAATAGGCTCGATATCCGTGGAATAGGCTTACATTTACATTTGACCACTATCTCACCTGTAATGGTAAGCGATGATGTGGCCGACGATGGAGCACGCTTGCCGAAGTAACTCTATTCCCAGAAGACCCCTAGGTTGTATGGACTGGCAGGGAATTCCACTCCATAGCTGTACGCATAATGAATGTGTTCCCAAAACACGTTGTACGTATGGGTGGGATGTCCACCATGTACCGATGGTGCAGCACCGTACGTCTAGAGATCCGTTGATGAAACCGACTTGGTGGAATTAAATTGTACAATCCCAACGCACACTTCCCGAAATGTAAACGATAGAAAACCGACAGGCCCGCAACTCGGCGTCGATGCTCAAGACTGGAGTTTTGACTCGACCAGTGTGTCATTACAGATTCAGGTCATAGAACACAAAAGGTAACTGAAGGAACATAGGTGTGGTTTTAGTCAATAAAAGTCTGACACGCTCTTTCGCTCCGCCCTAGAGCGGGAGAAATCATTAGATTTAAAAAATTATAATAATATTAATATTTTTATTTGCAAAAGTACACAATTACAGGTGACACTTAATTTAGGGTATAAGATACATGATTAATGACCCCTGTGCTAGGTAAACCTGTGTTGGGGGTCTTTCCTTCTGAGATTTCCCATCTCAAAAAAAAAACACATGAAAACACATCCACGTTTCAAACTTCAGAGCTTTTCTAATTACCTTTCGTTTACATTTTACTTCCCCATACCACTGCGACGTAAACTTTTATTGATTCTTCGTCAAACTATAATTGATATACATATCACATGGTGCGGTATTTCCTCGAGCTAGACACGTAATCTACTGTCAAGGTCGTATACCTCACTCGGAAACCTTCGTCATGATATTAGTCATGCTTCTTATTTTTTACCGTACCATAGTACATTGCCATGGTAATTGGTAAAGTCAGAATTGTGATAGCTTGAAGTTCGAAAATCGCCCTTATCGCTACGAAATTTATGAGCTGCAAGTCAAATATGTCAAATGGTTACCTCTGGGGCAACGAAGCCTTACCTTGACATGTTACGCGCCGGGCCTTGGTACAGGCCATGGTCCAGAGCGAGGAGCAGTGGCAGGAGGTCGCCTCCTTCTGCAAAGCAGTAATGCAAGCAAAGGAAGAGGCCGACCGCATCAGGCAACGGCGCTCACGCCCCAGCCGCCACCGGGATACCGATCCTGATTTCCGGCCACAGTAGGCGCGGGTTTGCGGCCGGCGAGCAATGGGTAGCTCGCTGTCCGACCGTCCGGTAACCGTCCAGACCGAGCCCAAGTCGTCAACGGCGCGCACTGTTCCCGCGCATCTCGAGGAGTTGTCAGCAACCTTAGGGGCCCAACTGGGTCGAAGCCTACTGGGTCCAAGGGTCTAGTTCCGAAAGGTAGCTCAGCCCCGGTATGAAAGGCAAGAAGGAACGGGGTGGGTCTTTTAGCCAGTAAGAGTCTGACACTATCTTCCGCCCCGTCTTAGACAAGTCTGAGTCAAATGAGCGCAGGCTCTTAATGTCGGTGGTGTCCAACTTGTGATCTTTTTAAATATTTTTGGAAAAAAAAAATATAGCCTGGTGTAAAAGTTACTGGACTCGATTTAGTTACCGATTCTGAATAAACTATATTAAGATAGAAATAATGTTGTATAGGATGTATACTGAGACCAGTGGTGGACGAATGGTAACGGCCCAATGGTTAAAACGCAGTCAGGCGCATTACTTTGTGTAATTTATTTCACCACCGCTGCTCTCAAAACGGTGAAGGAAAACATCGTGAGGAAACTGGCATGTCCTAGAACCAAAAATTCGAAGACGTCACATCCACCAACCCGCACTGGGCCCACGTGGTGGATTACGGCCCATTCTCACTCTCAGAGAGGAGGTCTGAGTCCCAGCAGTGGGAACATTATAAGGCCCACTATACTAGGGTGGATACCGGTACATTCCTTTAACAGTTCAGATTAAGTCGTAAAATAGATCGCCTTTTGAACTCGTGGTGGGACAGGGCCTCCGAAGTGCGGTGAATGGTCGACGTAATAGCGAGGTGTTTGTTTTGTTAATTCACTACGCTTTCTCAAGGTCAAGATAAATTATGAGTTGAATGGGGTTTTTGTTCTACGAATAGTATCTGTCTGTTATGTAATTAAAGTTTGTACTCGGTTTTATTTTGTTGTATATTTATACTGTGTACATACGAGTACCAAATAAAGTTTACGTTACCTTGGATAAACTAGATGATTATATTTTTTTTATTCTACATAATTATAATGTATGATGATGATGATGACGCATAATTTTTTTTGTTACTTATTTCCATAATATACAGTTGACAGTTATGACAAAAGACTGACTTATTCGAAATCCCGCTTTTAGGCACGCAATTTACTATATTTCGCACTAGTGCGGAAAAGTGCGCGACTTCGCTCCTGCCACAATTTATTACATTTATCGTATCAGGTGGGCGCTAATTAACCCCAACGAGGCGCGCGTCAACGTTATTATTTATATCATCGTAGGTGTATTGAAAAACGTTTAATACACGTGGAAATTTGTCACTGCAGCACATGGCTACACAATACCCTTGCCTACGGCTCGGGCGAATTTCGCCACGGTCGCAATGACAAACTTTCTCCACTGGTATCAAAATGTACTATAGTGCAATTATCAATGCACCAGTTTGTTCCATGTTTGACCTTTTTACGTTTCCATCCTAGGACATCATAGAAGACCTAAAGTCGGAGCTGGGTGGTCACTTCGAGGACGTGATAGTGGCTCTGATGATGCCCCCCGAGGAGTACCTGTGCAAGGAGCTCCACAAGTGCATGGACGGGCTGGGCACTGAGGAAGACACCCTGGTCGAGATCCTGTGCACCAGGACCAAGCAGGAGATCGCTTCCATCGTGCAGGCTTATGAGAGGAGTGAGTACTTATTTGAAACTTTTGATAGACTAGGTTTTCCCACTGCTGGGACTAAGGCCTCCTCTCTCTAGGAGACGGAATGGGCCGTAATCCACCACGCAGGCCCAGTGCGGGTTGGTGAATGTCACATGTCTTCGAATTTTTGGTTCAGGACATGCCGGTTTCCTTAAGATATTTTGCTTCACCGTTTTGAGAGCAGGGGTGATTAGACAAATTACACAAAGTAATGCGCCTGAAGGGTTTTTTCGCCATTTTAGTCGATGTTTCCGAGCTGGCTACGCTGAGAAATAAGATTGACACAAACTCAGAGGTCTCAAGTCCATACAGCAAACATGTAATGGTCAAATCATATGAGCACCATGCAAATTAAATGTCTGAGATGGTCTTTTGGAAGAAAGAAATACACATATTTGAGTGGAACTATCCAATCATTGCAAATATTTGTCAGTAAAACAGATCAGTTCCTCTAGAGATTAATTTTTCCAAACATAAACAAACAAACGACTCTTTTTACCCGATTGTGACAGAAGTTATTAAGAGGGTATTTATATATTTATATGTCCTTTACTAGCTTTTGCCCGCGCGGCTTTGCTCCCGCTCTTCCCTACTCCACCCTACTATACCCTACTCTACTCTACCCTATCCTACCCTATCCTACTCTACCCTACTCTACCCTACTCTACACTACTCTACACTACTCGACCCTATTAGACCCTACTCTACCCTACCAAACTTCACATAAACCATCTACTAAATAGTCCGAACAAAGCCTAAACATTTGATTTGGATAGGTGAGCCCATTCTTGAGTTATAAAATTACAACGAAAAGTGGCATTGATTTTTATATTAAAGATTGGTTTATTTTATGTTACGACAACAACAGTTCAAAGCACAAACCCAATTCTGAAGATGTTGAAGTTTGATAATAGCTGGTTAGATGTAACGAGTTACGAAAGCGTAAAAAATTGTCACGGACTGATTTCCTAAGTGAATTGTGAATTTGGCGGTTTGAACACCAAGACGAGACGCAACATCTACCTAGCCGAGTCGTAACAGCATGTAACTGGCTGTCTTGCAAAATACAAAAATAAAACTTAGGAAAATATGAATTTTATGGGTTACCAGCGTTTAGGGTTACCAGATGTAAAAATCGAAAGGCTGATAACTAGAATAGGTTATTTCTAGGCAAGCGTAGTCCATCGCTATTTTTTTTTTAGACCTATGTAACAATAAATGTACTGTTTGAAATTTCAGGATTCTGGGTTAACGGGAAGTACCCGTTAAACCAGAATCCTGAATGTGTAAGTAATTTCGATCTTTGAGAGTATCAAAATATACGTTAATTTCAGCTCGATACGTCCATTCGTTCTCGAGATAAAGGGTCTTGTCAGACAGACAGACATACGGACGGACAACAATTTGATCCTATAAGGGTTCCGTTTTTCCTTTTGAGGTGCGGAACCCTAAGAAAAGATTTATACAATTATACATCCTATATAGCTCCATCCCTTAGCAGTTCGGTTTGGGTTGTTAAACAGATCGCGTTAACAGCTCGTGGTGGCACTACTGGTAGTGAAGTACTACGCAGACCAATTTCCATTAACCAGGCAAGCTCAGTAATGCTCAAACTAATGACATTTTCTTTTCTGCTCAGTGTATGATCGTCCCTTGGCCGAGCACATGTGCTCCGAGACCTCGGGCGACTTCCGTCGTCTGCTCACCCTCATTGTGACTGTAAGTATTATGTTTTAAAATTCCACCATGCATGCAGTTTGGACTACTACTTTGTGGTAAAATTAATATAGAAGAATTGGTAGTAGAACTAACTAATTACACCGAGATGTGGTTGATGGATAGTAGGGCGAGAGTCCACCCCTACGGCTCGTTCACGAGCTTGCCGATGTGAGCGGTAGATAAGCGCGGGGCGTCGAGCGGTAAGAAGAAAAGTATGCAAATGTTTAAAGGACGCCACGAGACCGGAAGACCCGGGGCCCGCTTACCGATGTTCCCCCGCCCGCCGCGCCGCTAAGACGGAAGCGATGTCGTTAACAGGCCGTTACATTGTTGACACCTTTACGGTGTGGACTAAGCGTTTCGCTTCGTTGTCTATACCGCATACATCGAAGGACTGGAACTGTTTGCCTGCTATGGTTTTCTTGTCCGATTATATTTTAGGTGTCTTCAAGGCTAGAATGAATAGTCTCTTAGTAAACTAGTGCGCTTCACCCTTCACGATTGCATCACTGCTTACCATCAGGTGGGATCGCAGTCAAGCACTAGTTGATAAAAAAAGTTTATGAATGTTGTGTGTCATTGGAACGTAAAACAAAGCATGGTAAATTGTATTATAGTTCAAATATATGAAGTAGACTTAGATTTTGTTAGAATGGCGACATGCTACGGTATCTCATGAATAATTCTATTAAATCCATATCGTACAGCCTACCTTGAAAAATATTCTTATAGTCTCCCAGACTGTCTATGTAAATTCTTTGTAATAAGTAAATGTAATAATTTGTATGAAGCAAAAATAAAAATAAAACTTGCTAAACCGGTTGCCATTTTCTCTTCTATAATAAGAAGACTGTAATCGTTGGCTATTGTTGCTTTGTCGCCATATTTGATTGTGAACATGGTGAAGTTAATGATTATATTAGGCAAGACATTTATTATTCTTTTTCTTGGTATAGTAGGCGTCAGATAAATAACTCTGCTTTAGATCTTTTCCTAATTATCTCTGAGTAAATACCCGAAAAACAAACTATGAACTGTTTCTCATTACTACTAAGTTCACGTTAGATGTCGATTCAAGACAGCTTTGTCTTTATTTCAAATAGCCAACTACTTTACTTTTTTTTAATAGCGATCATAGACCCTATTCAATCAATTATTACATTTTTTTTCTGGCGCCAACCTTAGTTGATCATGAACAGAATTATTTCAGATTAGCTAACCCGGTAAATTTCGTACCGCCTAACAGTCAATGAATGTAGTATATCTTTCGATATAGTCATCCGATTGCGATGAAACAAAGCCTAAGTAATATATCAAGTTACACACAATTTTAATGTGTAAAAGTTGTCTACATCGATTTCGTACGTTTTACGTGATGCGCGCACAACTAAATACTTCTACAGATTTATAATATGTAGTATTATGTGGGTAGGAGGTACCATTTCTCCAATAAAACGTTTGCAAAATTGTATCGCTACCTATGTATGTAGCGATACAATATCGCATGAAAGCATGTAAGGTGCTGGGAACGATACTAACACTAACTCCATCAATTAGTGATTGTTCTGAATGTATTTAGATAAAGCTTTAGCGGTGTTATCTTTTGCACTTAACGCTTTACTAGATTAAATACAATGCAGATACTGACATAAAATTTAAGTGTATTTTTTATTTAATATACATTACATTTAAAAGGTACATTCGATATGTATACCAAAAATCTATTTTTTAACATTTTTGTCTATCTGTCTGTTTGTTCAGGGTAATCTCCGAAACGACTGGAACAATTTTGACGGGACTTTCACTAGTAGATAACTGATGTTGACTATAAGAACTAGGAGTAACGTAGACTACTTACATTTTAGAAAAATAATTAGGGTTCAAGTTTTGCCAGCTAATTTAATTTGGCCTTGTAAACTATTCAATGTATGAGATTCTTATTTATACGTACCTATTATTCGTATAAATATATAAAAGTAAGGGCGCCTTTATAAATCGACCCCTTTATTACTAACTGAATAGGACCTAAGTGCGTCCCCTGTGGCAGCCCTCATCATGCTTGCACCATTAACTTTCCTTTTGACTTCGCTTTTGCTGTATAACTTGTGACCTTGGAGTGTGGTGATCAACGATATTAATGTCGATATGTGTATGTGTTCCGTTTGATTTATTGATTCACCGATTGTTGTACAAATTACTAGTTTTAGCTTTTAATATGAGGTTTACGTGATGAGTTTGCATGTTTTTTTTTTTCAAGGTGAGTGTTAATTTTGTAGATTTTTTTAACTATAAGACTAGTAATGTTAGTTACATTAATACAGTCATATACACCGCTAAATTTTAATCGTTTTAATC
Source organism: Mythimna albipuncta (assembly GCA_929112965.1). NCBI lineage: Eukaryota > Metazoa > Arthropoda > Insecta > Lepidoptera > Noctuidae > Mythimna > Mythimna albipuncta. The sequence goes on from OV815970.1 coordinate 21,941,252, forward strand.
CCGTGGAGAGTCGATCCGGTACATGAAAGACTATCGATTTGTAAAGATAAAATTAAAAAATAAAGTACCTCTTTTTCAAAACTTGTATTTATTCACGCAGTACGAAATTAGTATCTTTAAGAAAACGTCAGCTGAGCGAGTTCAATGACCTGTAGTTAATAGTCGGCGTTGCGTACAAAGTACCTAAAGATCATTGAAGTCGCTCAGCTGACTTTTTCTTAAAGATACTAATTTCGTACATGCGTGAATTAATACGAGTTAAAACGGTTAAAATTTAAGGGTGTATAATTTACAAAACAGGGTCATCAAAAAATTACGTCAAAACAAACTTTGCCCCACACTTGAACTCCCAGTAATTTAAAGGACAAGACTTTTATGTATGTGAGTTTTCAATCGATTTCATATTTTCAATTGTCTGTAGGCTATAAAAATAGTTGCTCCGTGCGGGAATCGAAAACCGTGACACGCAACATAGTAGCCAATGGCTCATCTACTTCGCCAACCGTTTTGAAATGACATAGCATTTAAATATCGTTATAAGACTTTGAAATGTAACATCACAAACTTATGCCCACTTCAACCACTTCGTCACAGAAAATCCACACTTTATCGACCCTTCCTCACACCATAACGTGTGACGTAATTTTTGGATAGAAAACTAAAAAAAAAAGTAAAATTTGAAATCCTACTTTGCCACATATTAAAATTCATTAAACCCCAAGCGAACGCTGGCGTTCGCGCACCTATTGTCTTTCTATTGTGTCTGTAATTTCCACGATTGAAAGGTTATGCATAGTATGTAATTGAAAATTAAATAACAACTATCATGAATTCTATATTATCTAGAAATTAAAGTAATATCGTAGGTAGGATAGCTTTCTGTAGCAGGCATGTAATGAAATGAATCGGTAGGTATACAGTTTCGCGGTTATTGAGTCTGCGGCCTGGTGAATACATTAATATTTATTAGCGTTATGTGTCCCGTCTACTGTGCCGTCTGGCGTCTTAATACGAATTCGCTATTGTAGGTCATTTATTTCTAATTTATAGCATAATCAACCTTTTAAAGTTCCCACTGCTAGGATTCGGGCCTCGTCTTTCGTTTTGGTTCGTCGTTATTTTATTGGGAAATCCAAAATGAACTGCAAAATATGCACCATAAACCGAGCATAAACTGCTATTTTTTTAGATTTCATTGACAAAATATTTATTTCAAAGAAACCGATCCTATAAGGAACCCTTATAGGATCGGTTTCTTTAACCGTTTTAATTTTTTTCTTGGACTGCAATAGGATTTATTATGACTTTAATATTTTACTATACAATTTTCACGTTACCTCAAAAACATGTACATACTAAGTATTTACCAACAAAACAGAGCATTTTCGTTTACTGGAGCCGGATTTTGAATTGAGTTTGACAAATTAGAGTTTTGTCAAATACTCAACTTTAATTCTTTACTTAGCAATCGTGGGTTAATCGTCAAACACATACACAAGACAACTGTGCGCTGAGCGCGAGTTGTGTTTACGTTAACGCAATCGAAACGTTTGCCGCGTTAGGCTCTCTGATTGGCAAAGAGCTTGGAGCGGGCCAATCGGAGCGCCGAACATCACAAACGTGTCGATTGCGTTAACGTAAAATAAACTCACACTAGACACTCTGATCACCACACCCAAGGTATGCCAAGAGCTTTGGCTAGGTGTTCACATAGTCTGCTTTGCGACAGGGGGCACGCGATGAAGAGGTCGGCGTCGACCCGGAGAAGGCCAGGGAAGACGCTCAGGCGCTGTTCGACGCTGGGGAAGCCAAGTGGGGGACCGATGAGGAGGTGTTTAACAGGGTAAGTAGACCGGCCTGAATTGATTATGAGTTTTTTTTTTAAGCTCTATTAAATACACTATACAATGGCAGGCAATACTTTAGGCATTTTGGACCAGTAAACCTTAGGATGGTGCTGAAAAATAAAGTGGCAGCTGCAACTTGATAGGAGACAAACAGTGTCCTAGCTGAACTGAGAGAGTTGTATATTTCCATAAATAAAGAAGTACGTGTTACGGCCACAAGTGATAAAAAAAACTTAACACTGAACTGCAACATTTAAAAATAAAGGGAATTTTGCGTTCAACCCTGGAGCTTTAAGAGGTTAGAGATTGCCCACTTCTACTAAACCGTTTATTTATATTCCACCATATGATACAGATCCTGGCCCACGAGAGCTTCGCGCAGCTGCGGCAGATCTTCGAGGAGTACAAGAACATCTCGGGGCGCACCATCGAGCAGGCCATCAAGGCGGAAATCGACGGAGAGCTCAAGGACGCGCTGTCGGCTATCGGTCGGTAACATCCTCCACTAGAACATAATCTACTAGCTGTTGCCTGCGGCATCGCCCGCTTGTATAACTACCTGTCACTCAAGAATAAAGCTTTCTATCGGTGAAAAAATTTTAGCAATCGGACCAGTACTTTCAGAGGTTACCTCTTACAAACAAAAAAACAATCTCTTATACAAGGAAAGTTTAAAAGAAAGAAAAATAGGTAGGTTGGATAGTCAGGAGCCAAGGCGCGGGCAAAAGCTAGTACATTATAAACGTTGGTCGCTCGGTCGGGTGGTTGGTAGTAATTATCCTTGCAGCGGCAAGGATAATTTGGCCAAATGCGGTTACCTTGACCAAATACATATTTAGCTACTCCTTTTTGAATAACCGACATTTTGACAATTCAAAAAGTGTCTGTAAATGGTTTATTTGAGATAAACGTTTTGGATTTATTGGTTTAGTCGTTTTGGGAGTTTAGTGGAATCAAAGACTTGGTAAAGGTAGACTCTTTACGCATGATCTGTCAAGATTTATACTACAACAAAAAAAAAAAAATCTGGTAAACGATTTGTTAAAAACGGAGTTGTTTTAACGATCTTTCAACTACATTATGATCGGTTTATTAATAAAATATGCGCACGCGTGCCAACAGCGGCGTTCTCGTAAGACGCGAGTAATTGAGTCAATTGTGTGCTGCATGCCTCATTACAGCCGAGCCGCGCCGGTGACGCGTGGCGACGGAAGGAGACATTAATGATATTGTACACGAATTGTCAGCTTTCAGATTGGTTAGGACGGTGCATGAGAATATTAAGCTCAAGTGTGAAATTTCCATGAACTGAAAAAATACAACTCCCCACAGTTATTTCTGACTTAATAAGACTTTTTTACCTTGATGGTACGCGCACTTCCCCCTATTTATTTGTGAATTGTGTGCTCTCCATACAATCGAAAGTCGATTACGACAGTTTCTTATTGCCTCGCAAAGGGAATTGGGTAGTAGAAGTAGCTTCATTTTAGTAGTTTCTGTGTAACTTGTAACGGTATTTTTTTAACAGGGTAGGTTTTTTTTTAACATTAGTAGCCCAGAGTTCTGATCTTATATCACTCAGGATAGCTGAAATAGTAATATATTAGTTTAGTTTATTTTAGGCATTTTTTAGCATATAATTCATTGCATGGATTACTATCTGCAGTGTTGTAAAAGTCCAATATATAAGTAAGTTAGTTGGTTAACCCATTTATGTAGTCCACTCACACTATATAAGTATAAAAAAAGAAAAAGAAATGTGGATTTTTTAATACTTATAAGTATTTTGCTTCCGGTATAAACTTATTGCACACTTAACTATTAAATTCGTGCGCCGCCTACCGACGTAACGGCTCCTTGCTAATATGGTGCGAACAGTCACAGTGGCCTAATGTAATTAATTAGTACAATTGATTAATACACTTGTCACCCATTTATAGCAAGTTGAATGCACTGTTCTACTAGCAAAGCTTCATAACTACTGGATAACCTTGAATTATCTGAAAAAAAAAACCTGTTTTCCACAAAATTACAGTTGCCATCACGGATCTTGAGCGCTCGGCGTCAGAGTGGGGATCGGTTTGCGCATTCTATACATTGGCGAGCCAATCGTCTTCGTTGTTAGATACATGCAGCAACGCAGTAAACGAATGAGGAGTAACGTCTATGACGCGATGGCGCGGCCAGCCAATCACTGACACTCCCAGGCCCCGTGTCGCTCTTCGCACCATTAAAGAGACCGAATATTTGACTTTCAAGGTCCGTGATGGCAACTGTAACTTTATTATAATATTGGAACAAAAGGTTTATTTTCGCGTTTTATAAGTAAGCCCCAAGTTTGCTGACGCATTCGCTCCACCCTAGAGCGGGAGAAAACATTTGATTATTTCTTACCTTGAAAAAATGTTTCTTTTCATTTTAATGACAACTTACCAAAATATTATCAAAAAATAGCGGTATTTTTTTATAATCTTTCCGAGTAATATAGTAAAGAGATACACGCGGATATATCGAAGGTCTAGAACAATTTGCCTGCTGCGGTTCTCCCGTCCCATTATAGTTTATGTGTCTTCAATTTCTCTTCTCACCATCAATGATTACAAGAGTCAACGAGTTAAACAGTGGTCTAGTTAGATCATTTAAAAAAAAAGAAAGAGAACCTACATAATTTCATGTGTTATCATAAGGACCTTTTTTTTAATTTATGTGAATGTTAATAATTATTTAATTAGTAAAATATTTTTTTTTTAATCAAATTATATAAAAAAAATTAATTTAATGAAATGTTAAATTATATTATGGAATCAATAAAGGCTATAATAATAAAAATCATCATGATCTAATAAATATTTACGTTTCATAACCTAACACATTATTTAGACTTGACAAAACTGTGTGGCAACAAAACCTAACCTCGCAAATCAGTAACGCATCTGTTGCCACCCAAATGTTTTCAGTGGAATGTGTGGAAAGCGCAGCGGCTTGGTTCGCGACGCGGCTGCGCAAGGCGATGCAGGGCATGGGCACCGACGACCGCACGCTCATCCGCATCGTCGTCAGCCGCTCCGAGATCGACCTCGGCGCCATCAAGACAGAATACGAACGCCTTTACGATAAAACCTTGGAAAGCGAGATTAGGGTACGTATAATGTCTTGGGACCTTCTCTTCCAGTGGAATGTGTGGAGAATGCTCCAGCCTGGTTCGCTGCGAGGCTCCGCAACGCCATGCAAGGCGCTGGCACCGAAGACAAGACCCTGGTTCGGATCATTGTCGGACGCTCGGAAGTAGACCTTGGCAGCATCAAGGACGAATACGAGAGATTGTATGATAAGACTCTCCAGAGTGATATATCGGTACGTTGGCTTATGTGGATGGTGGGGGGTGGTGGTGGACTTTGTGCAACTTGAATAATAATAATTCTTCTTTTGATTATTTTGATCTCTGTCTCACTACTGCTGATTTGGAAGCCATTTAATATATTTTTTTGCTAAAATTTGGCAGTCACTAGCATGCTACATTATTTTATTTGACATAATATGCCTCCTGGAAGACATCACTGTCTCAATAAGTGATTCTCAACAATATTTTTTTTGTTAAAACACACTGTTACTGCACATTAATTTTTGATTTTTAAATTCCATCAAGCTAGAACTACACTAAACAACCGACACATATGTGTAACACGACTGATTTGTACGTAGAATAACGTCGCGTGGCGTGGATCAAGTGTAGCTCTACAAGTCTAGTTTCTATATAAAATGTATGGAGACCGACGCGCCCAGATCGGCGTGTGTGGCACACGTGTGCGCTCCGTAGTTCTAGCTTCAGAAGTTCTTATTGTACTGTTGGCTTCCAAATCAGCAATTATAATTATTTATTAAAAATCTTAATATTATATGTATCGAGTCAATCGCTACCCCCTTTTTGTAATGGTCGAATGCTTGAACTTGTCACATTCACTCATTTATATTATGCAAAAAAGCACTCGCTACCTATACTTTACACACACTACATTTTAGCATTTCAATCGATTTAGTTACAAGGTTCATGATATAATTTGCTTGTTGAGCTGGGTAGGATTAGGATAGCCCATAATTGGGTACTTGACTATTTTTTTTATTTTTATTAAAATCATTTGTATCAAAAGATAATTTTATCCAAAACCATGAATAGAAAGAACTGTTCAAATCGGTTCAAAATTAAAAAAAAATAGAAACCTTTCAAGTCTGGTGGAGGGGGAAACTGTCAAGTACCCTCATCAAGATGAAACTCAGATTGGAAAATATCAGTTCTTATTTTTAATAGATGCTTTTCCACAAATATTTAAGCACATTATAAGCATGAAAGTAATACTTTATTTATTTATCTTTTTATTAAATCTAAGCATGATTTTTCTTCCAAATTTTCCAAAACAAATCTGGCATATTATATTATATTTCCTATTGGTTCTATCTACGTTTATGGACGCTTTCGTTGTTTTTTATATGAACTGAATAATTACTTTTATGTTGTTATGTAATGTGGTTTAATATTTTTCACATTTTTTTTGTAACTCTCTGCCATCGTGATTGGAAAGGAGGTGAGAACATTATTTTGAGTATTTATAAATAAGAATATTGAGCTTTATGGCTGTTGTAGCTAAAAGCATCATGTATTTAGAAAAATATAGATCATTTTTTGGATACTGGATTATGAAAGGCATTTAAAAAAAACCTGCTGGTGAACTGAACCCTGAAGTGATTCGAATGTTTTTTGTTATCTTGGTAAGATAGTCGCAGCAGTCTCGACTAATATAGAAGCCTTTTAAAAACACTATGATATAGTTTGTAGAAATTTTATTTATATTTATGTATTTGCTATATTTAGTAACTGTCTCACGCTATATATCTTGTCATAATGAGTAAATAACCCACAATTTCTGAAACCCGTAAGGACATATTAAATTAAATACTTACACATTTAACTTTACTTCTATGTCGGTTACGGGTCTCCAAAATATTCACAAAAATACTAATCATGTCGCGTTTCTCTTTCCGCACGCCGCATGCGCCTCTGACGACACATCTCTTCCTTGAACACAACGCCATCTATTGACGACCCACGGAACTACTTGGTAACGCCATCTTGGTTTTGCGACACGTCAGCAGGGCGAGACTTCGGGCGACTACAAGCGCGCCTTGGTGGCTTTGCTGGGACCTGTTTAAGGGGAAGATTATGGAAATAAGCAGATGGAAGGCTAAAGAGCATAATTTGGTCCTAGATTCCGCATTCAGAACTGTCTTTGGGCATTTGCCTGCACGTACTGTGGCTTAGTATTGCTGAGCCATTGATTGACAAAAAAATACATCTATCATGTGGCACACTTATTATTTCTGCCAACCTTTCTTTGCTCTTTAACGCTCCATTTGCTTACTACTCTACAAAAACTAAGCTTCTTTGTCGTGTGCAGCTTAGATAAGATACTTTACGTGTATTCGAGTTGTCCTAGTAAGATAGTTTGCATCTTTATGTGTTATATTTGCAGTTGAATGTTATAATGTTGTATTCGGTCGACGGACCTAAAACTGAAGCATAATGTTTTAAGACATGATTTATTTTAAGCTCAAATGATGCAGATATAGCCAGCTAATTGGCTGAATTATGATTATTTAATAAGGAAACATTGGAAATCAATTGAGACACTTATAATAATTTTATTTTTGTTTAGGTAATTATAATGCAAATAGTAAATGATTAATGAAGCTGTAAATGAAAATCTCAATAATCTAAACTCGAATAGCTATACAATTTTGCATAATAAGATAGGTCGGGATAACCGTGGAATAACGGTCATTGACCCTTGTACATTTGTTGACATTCACAATTAAAAAAAAAACGGAAATAAAGATATAAAGCTGTCTTGAATCGACATGTATCGTGATCCTTTACATAGTTTACATGATCTAGTAATGAAAAGCAATTCATTGTTTTTTTTTTTCGGGTACCTATGCAGAGGTATTAGGAAAAGGTCAATGTACTTTATTCTACGGTTATCTGCCGCCAGTTACAAAGAGATTATTTTGTTAACTGCCGAAGTATACGATTGATCTAACTAAAATAAAACATCACGCCTGACTCGAAGTGTTAGACTGAGGTGCATCACACCTACATGATTAGCTATTGATTGCTTATTAAGCTTATAAATGGAAATAAAACGAAGCAGTACATTAGACGCCAGCACACCGTCCGGACTTAGCAGTGCCTTCATATCATGAATAATTTATTTTACAGAAGATATTTATGTAATTAAAAATTGAAATGAAACAAGGTTTTAACTCAAAAACGGCTGAAACCCTGATAGTTATTATAATTCCTGGACATCTTTTACATGGTTCTTAATTCAGTACATTAGGCCTATTTTTCAGTGATATGGAATGTTCATAAAATGGATCTAACCCAAAAGTACAGTGGCCTAGTATCGATTCTATATTGTTGTCAATTCTAGATGTTTATTGTTAGTATTGCAGAATGTTAATTGGAAATATTTAATTTATTAATAAAAATGTTTATTGGAACATTGCATTCCACTTCGAATCTTCATTTTAATCTTTGTAGCTTTAATTTTTATTTACGAATAAATACAATTTTAATGTAATTTCTTGCTTTTCTTTTTCCCCCGAATGTCTACTTCTGAGGAACACTCACTGTCCAACATAGGGTTCGTACCCAGAAGCTCTGTACAATAACAGTAGCGCTTGCAATCTCAACTGAGTCTACTGAATATGCGGAGCAAGCGATAGTACAATAGCGGAGAGGAACGGGGATCGAGCGGCAGGGGTGCTTGATGCGCTTGCGTCGCGTCTTACTGACATAGGTAGGTATAGTAAAATACAGAGTAGAAAAACTCAATAGCAGTTTTGCCCGACCCGGGATGCTCGGCAGTCGCGCTTGCCACCACGAGACCGCGGGAGTTTTATTTGTATTGTGTGGTGTAATAGGGATATCATGTTGTGTAAATAAAACTGCAACTTACATGTTCATAAAACTTATTTAATCGCACGCCATTCGCGCGTTACAGCCATCCGTTAACTGATTCTAACATTACAATTCATTATAACAATATAATATTTTAAAACTTTCATAAAAATACTTTTAAAACACATCAAGCTGTGAATGTAGGAAAATAAAATATGATAAATATAGCCTTCATATGAATATTTAGAATCTCGTATGATTAGTATCTGCTAAGCAAAAATAGATATGTTTCTTTCTCCTATTGAACTACTTTAGCCTTTGATATACTTTATACAATTCTCATAAAACAAGATGTATCTCTACAACTTCACCGCAGTGAGATAAATCATGATTGATGGATGCAGTTTAACGCTGATTAGACTTTTAACAATACTATATATAATTTCTTTAGTGACTTGTAGTGTTACGAGTTACAGTACTCGCTAGAACGACCTGTGGCCGTAACTGGCAACATTGGCAAATAAACAAACAATATATACAACATTTCAACTGTAAAGATTGCACGTTCATACATTACACCGAACACTACATCTAATTTACGCAAAAGCAACGATAACTAATGTAAATTTACACGAAATACACAATAACATCACATACTGACATTACAGTATCAAAAATATTTGTTTACACTTAATTTTATGAGCCTCTTTCTTTACAATACATCGTTTATTATACATTTTATGTCTATATAACATCCATTTAGCTAATTCGGGGATTAAATGTGAACAAATAGATTGATAATGCAACTCCGTGTTACGTCGAGGAACATTCGCAGCGAGCCACTCAACAGTCGACAGTTCGTATGCGCGCGCTCATTACTAAAGTCTCTCGCGCTCACTGAGTTAAGGCCGGCACATACTATAGCTCATTATAACGCTCCTACAAACAATCAGACAAATAGTGAGGCACATTTACATACATATGGCCTGCGTTTACAATTTATGACTTAGCATAGCCTTTGGCGTTACACGGACACTACAATGTGTCCCGGACCTAACATCTAGCACAGGTTTTGCAAAGCGGATTACAATATGATTATATTACGTATTTACAAGTTGAGCAGCTTTAGAACCATCTGAAATATCTCCTATGCGCGCGTGCGGTGATCCGTTAAGTAGTATCTAGTATGTCGTTTTGGGTTTAAATGTACAGCAGAGATACAACTTGAGTATTATAAGGAGACGGCTGTACTACCCGCTCGGTGTCAACTTCACAAAACCCGTGCTAGCACGCAGTGGAGGTTCCATTTGTGCTTCAAACTGTCAATGTAGCTTTATGTGCGTTTTACTATGTATTAGGCACTGAAAGCTAAATGAAACCTCTCGAACACTACCATAAACAATTTGTAATTCTGTCGTCAATAAAGGCTTATAATATAAATAGTTCTGTGGGTGTCACTGTTTAACGTCCGCAGTGGGACAGGAGGGAGTGTCAGGCCGCGAGACGGCGAGCGCGCTCAGTCGTTGGGGCCGAAGAACTTGGCGTGCAGGTCCGCCAGCGGGATGATCTGCTCGTCGCCTAGCGCCGGCTGCTGCTCGGCTTTCGACTGTTCTCGCAACTCTGTGGAAGTGAACGACACATGTGACGTTGGAATCCTGGTTGTCTGCCTGGTGGTCGTTGGTGTCCTATAAAAATGGCATTCATGTTGATGGGACATTTGAGTACCAGTTCTTCTATGGGGACTTTTTTTGCTCTAAGAGTTTATTTTCAAAACTTATTGATTATTATTTGGTTTTCAAGTCGAGATTTTGTTGTAAAGAATGTGTCCAATCCCATTTTGAAGCCACTATCAGAGATTCCTTAAAGAAATATGAACAGTGTAAACCAATGTTACAGAGGACTTAATTCGGTTCCAGCGAACTCTGACCTTTGTAATGAAATGAAAAAATATAAGAAGTGTTATATCCTGCCGCCAGTGCGAGGGCAAGAGTTTAGAATTAAAATATATTCTGTCTCTTACACCTTGCCAGTGCATGTCATTTACTTGGTCGACCTTCCACGGACCTTGATTTTGTGTGGTGTCATTGGTTTTGATAGGTTTCCAAGTTAGAGCTTGAGTAGTACTTTTTTGAATTACCAATTGCAAATGCGTAATTCAAAGAATCGGAAGATTGTCAAGTTGGCTGAGTGAGGATGCTGTGTGAGAAAGGATATGTGAGACATACCCTGCCAGTGCTGAAGCAGACGGTTGTAGTGGTTGGCGCGGTCGTGCCGCTTGAGCTGCGTGAACACGTGCACCAGGCCGCGGTAGTCGTACTCCAGCCCCGAGTAGCGCTCGCCGAACAGCTTTAGACCTGCGCAACAACATTATTACGTGCTATTAGGAAGATTGTTAGTTAAAAACAACAAATGAGTCCATCAGATAGATCTTCGCATACTTATTATAGAAAAAAGTCACCCACTGCGTTTATCTGAGCCAGGTTACGATAAACTCAAAAGTACTGGAATAGATTTTCATGCCATTTTCATCAATAGATGGTGTAATCGTATGGTTCGTATCACAAAATAGGTAGGTACAGAAGACAATCTCATGTATGTATTTCACTTTATATACCTACGCTCGGTGGACGCACACTAATGAGCTTGTAAGCCGGAACTGTTCGTCGAGTGGTCCGAGACGCTCCGAGATGTCGTGTCCGTGAGTGATGTCTATGTGTGCGTCGCTCGAGCGCGGTTTGTATGTAGATTGATTTCTGTACCTATCTAGTGTTCATATACAGGCAAAGTATAAGCGCCCTCGTCCACGACGAATTTTTGCATCGCTACTAACGGGCGTCAGTCGCATTTGCAAGTGCTATAGAAAAAATGGCAACGTCACCAAGGCCCTTAAGTCACTGCGACCTTACAACGCAAATGACAACTGAAAGAACACACTTGACTAAAATCTAAGCAAGTTCAAAAACCGACTCTCTCGCCCACCTAGAGCTGATTATTTGATAATTGTCGACATAAAAAAGCAAGCAATTCTTTTGACACCTAGTTAAACACTATGTGACTGAATACTTACTGATTGATATAGATCTAAGATAGAGCTTCTCCGCGGCGAGATGCATGTTCATGTGGTAGTTGTAGAGCGAGGCCAGGTGGCCGATGCTCAGCCCCACCTCGTAGTCCTCCGGCCCGAGCAGCTCCTCCTTGATGGCTATCGCCTTCAGGTGCATTTCTTCAGCCGCCTGGAAATATTACAAATATACGTTTTAGATAACGTCAACAGTCGCTTAGTCAGTATTTCCCTTGCTATTTTTTTTTATAATTACGTATAATAATTATGTATGCATTTATATTTGCTAAATTAAATCGTTTTTGACTCTTTATCAACAATACTCAATTGTTTATTGCATTCCACAATGTACATGCTTAGGTGGTAAGTGAAAATTTAATAGATACAATTGTGGACCCTGTTGGGCACAGGCAAGCACACAACAAGTCATAATGTTTGAAAACTGCGAGCTAGTAAGAAAGATAAGTCTGATATGGTTTTTAACGTCACAGTAGAGTCGCCATAGAAAACGGCGATTTGGTGATTTTTGAATAATAATTTTTCAATTATTATTGAAAAATCTTATATATAAAATTCTCGTGTCACAATGTTCGTTCCCGTACTCCTCCGAAACGGCTTGACCGATTCTCATGAAATTTTGTGACCATATTGAGTAGGTCTGAGAATCAGCCAACATCTATTTTTCATACCCCATAGTGATAAAAAAATAATAATATATTTATATGGCAAAACAATGTTTGCCGGGTCAGCTAGTATATATATTTAAATATATATCTGTCTCTCTCACCAAATCGCCGTTAACAATTATTGTTATATCACTTTTGCTTTCCTATCAATTTTGATATTGTTTTCACAGTTAGTATTCTACGTTTTGTATATTAATTGATCTGGTTAGATAACAATTTTCATTTACATGCATATTCCTTTCGTCCGCGTGATAGTAGAAAGTTGTGGCAAGAGTAAATATACTCCCGGTATAAAAAGTAACCTATGAGTTTCGGGACATGGTTTGCCCGTGTACCAAGTTTCATCGAAATCTGTTCACCCGTTCAAGCGTGAAGAAGTAACAAACATACACACTCACAAACACTTTCGCATTTATAACGGCCCGTTCACGACTTTGCTGCTGTAAGCGGTAGCTGAGTACGGGGCGGCGAGCGGTAAAATCAAAAGTATGAAAAAATATTTGAAGCAAGCCACGACACGCCGCTCATAGAGCCGCGCGTCCGCTTACCAATGCCACCCCGCTTGCCGCTAAGACCTAAGTGGTGACCAACCCCCTAGCCAAGTTACATTCGTTACTATTCTATTCTCTAGTGAGATGATGTCGGAACAAAAGAATCGGAGCCGTGGCCAACTCGAGGCGTTCGACACAAGAGAATAGAATAGAAACGGTTGTAACTTGATTAGGGGGGCAGGTCGTAATATTAGTATGATAAAGTTAAAGAAGATATTGCTTCTGGCATTTTTCTCCGACCTGGAATTTCTGCATGCTCTGGTAGAGGCGGCCGAGGTTGCCGTAGTGCTTGGCGGTCTGCACGTTCTTCTCGCCGAACGCCATCATGGACAGGTTCAGCGCAGCCTTGTGCAGGGCTTCCGACTCCTCCAGTAGGCTCGGAGCTGGTGACAAGCAATATGTTATTAGATTACATCATGAAAGACAGGAAAATTTGAAGATATGTGACATCCAAAAGCAGGTCGCCCAGTGGTAATTGTCAGACTTACGAGTTGTGGGTCGTGGCTTCAAACCCAGCCAGGCGCAATTATGTAATTTATTTCATCACCACCTGTTCTCAAAATTCTAAGATATTTGATATCCAACCTAATCAACCCACACTGGCCTCGCGTGGTGTGTGTTTCCGCTTCACACTTCTTAGAAAGGAGGCCCGAGTCGCAGCAATGGGAACATTAAAAAGCTGATTATATTTATGTGACATCCATCAATACGCACTGGGCCCGCGTGGTGGATTACGGCCCTCTCCTTCTCTTAGAGAGAAGTCCGAGTCTTAGCAGTGGGAAGACTGTTTATGCTATAATAGGGAAATGTGTATTTCTTTGACGGGGATGGTATATTTGTGTACTATTGACACATCTAACTGTTCTCGAAGTCACGTCTGTTTTTTCAAACTATATTATTTATCATTAGTTTTTTTAACACTCAACAGCCCTACTGATTTTTTTGTGAGATTCAATAATCCATTAATAAAGCGTTAGCCCACTCTTTATAGCTTCCCTTTAACAATTCAGTTTAGGTAGTAAAATGGATCGTGTGAGCTAGTGGTAGGAATCTATTTAATGTTTGAGTTGGGCTAAGTGATGATGTAGTGGTACGTGGTGCGACTGACCGGTCATGTCCTGCCCCGCGGGCGTGTCGAGCGCGATCTCCTCGAGGATGAGCGCCTTCACGCGCTTGGCCGACGCCAGCAGCAGGTGCTCCGGCGGCACCAGGTTCTGGAAACACACGACATTTATTTTAAATAAAAATTATGGTAAAAAGGCATTTGTTTCAAATATATAAACTATCTTTCTATACAATACCAATTCTCATCGGAAACCGAAAGAAGCGACAGGGTATCACCAATATGCACCCCGCTCCAAAAATACGGTGCAGCATACAATGAAAGGAATGTGCACCCCGCTTAAGCGGAACCACATCCTCGTGGGAACAACCAACGGAAGGGATCTCTCGCGCCAAACCTGGGTACAAGTCATCATAGTCCCAGCAAAAGGAGACGGCCGAACGCGTAAAAAAACGGATTTCTACACGTCTCATACATCACAACAAAAGGCAACATCAAATAGCCCAAACCCGCAATTTTTAAATCTATTCATTAATATTATGGCCTGTTGGTATAGTGGTTACCCTGACTGCTATGCCGGAGGTCGTGGGTTCGATTCCCATCCAGGACAAATGTTTGTGTGATGAGCATGATCATTTGTTCTGTGTCTGGATGTAATTTATCTATAATATGTATGTATTTAGAAATATATATGTATGTTTATCAGTTGTCTGGTACCCATAATACAAGCTCTGCTTAGCTTGGGGACTAGACGGCGTTGTGTGATAGTTGTGGAATATTATTATATTATATTATTATATAGCGTACTACTTAGCCGTGGAAAAGTACAGCCCCTAATCTGCGTACAATGTTAAGACCGACCTCAATGATCCGTATAGCGCGCTCGGCGTGGTCCCTGGCCTTGTAGAAGCGTCCGGAGGAGTACTCCAGCACGTAGAGCGCGTACGCCAGGTCCTCCTGCGCCGTCGCCACGTGCAGGCTGCTGCGACCGAACACCCGCCGCAGCGTGTGCAGAGCCTCCTGGAAACAAGGCATTACAAATTATATTCAATAGAAAAATATAAAATAGCGAGACGCACAATACCATTTTCACTGTGGCGACACTTGGGGAAGGTCTATGTTCAACAGTGTACATCTATCGGCTTATATGATGATGATTGAATAAAAATCTCGAAATGCAACAAAATTACTTCAAAATAGCACTTCTTCCGTTACTTCACGCAACGCGTCACAGTCCACATTTAGCGAAACGAAATCTTTAATATTTTTTCCATTCGGTAAATTAAATTTTAGATGGAGATTGAGATGATAGATATGTAGCTATAACACCAAACTATTATCCTCCGATTTTAATATCTCTCAATTTTTGAATGATCTTTCAATAAGGAAGCAATTTGTGAGGCTACTGACACAAAGTGCTCAGCCAGACTAGCTCCGCGGTGCGGCGAGCGGTGCAGGTGCAGGAAAGCGGTGACAAATGTGACGTTACCTCGTACACGGCCACGCTGTGCACGATGGAGTCGATGTTGAGCAGGTAGAAGCCCAGGTCCAGCAGCGCGGCGGCGTAGCGCGGGTGCTGCGGCCCGAAGGCGCGGCGCGCGAGGGCCACAGCTTGCCGCACCAGCACGCCGGCCGAACCGAAGCGTCGTTTCACTACGCATGCCTTTCCGCACGCGCGGAGGACTTCTATCGTTATCCTGAAATGAGGTTGGTTTATTGTTAATACAGAGCTATTGTACGGAGATGGAAGTAGGAGGAGCTTGTTGTGCTTTTAACGTTTCTAATACAGTGGACAATGAAATTTCATTTTGATATTGGTGTTATTTGTGCAATTTTTGGAGGG
The DNA here is from genome assembly GCA_929112965.1 of Mythimna albipuncta. Taxonomy (NCBI): domain Eukaryota; kingdom Metazoa; phylum Arthropoda; class Insecta; order Lepidoptera; family Noctuidae; genus Mythimna; species Mythimna albipuncta. The sequence continues at coordinate 21,957,258 of OV815970.1, forward strand.
GCTGCTATTGAAAGGAATTTAAAAAGGCAGTCAAAAAAGTTGCAAGATTTTTCGTTGTGAGCGTCATTTCCACAAGGGATGATGCCAAGAATGAGGTGGAAATCAAAACCGTGACGATGTTGCCGCACCAGTGCGAAGGTGAGTACGTACTTGGGCGGCGTGTGCGGCGTGAGCAGCTTGAGCGCGCGCATGGCCCAGTCGTAGGCGGCGGAGTAGTCGCAGCGCACGAAGAACAGCGCGCTGAACTCCTTGCACACGCGCGCCGCCAGCGACGTGGCGCCCCACGCGCCCGGCCCGCACCAGCCGCAGCAGCCGCGCGGCCCGCGCCCCGCCACGTCCACGCTGCAACACAACACAACTCATATTCAAGCATCCTCTGTGTCAGAGGCAGGGGCCTAGCCTCTAGCTATTTAGCCGGTACTGGCAAATATAATTTTCGCCGTCCTTTACTTATGCAGAAAACCATATAAGTCATGAGTCTTAAGTCTGAAATATTTCCACAATCCAACCTGAAGTAGGTTGGAAGGTGGCACATAAAATTCCCAACCTGCCAACTTGAGTGTGGGTAGCTAATGGCTAGGTTGGAAGATAGGAATAAGTCAATTTTGCCACCCTTATTTTTTACCGCACCCCCCCAGGTCAGACCCTGGTCAGGGGCCGTATTATGACCTCTTAAAACCATCATGTTTTCGGTGTGAAAAAGAGACGGAGCTATACAGGACGAATAGCACTATCCTTTTCTCACACAGAAAACGTGATGGTTTTAAGATGTCATAATACGGCCGCAGGGAATAGTAACCTCCAGATGTCAATGTCTAACTAATGTCATAAACATAAGTGTTTTAACCGGGGCCTGGGGTGCTATTCTCTAAGAAAGCGCAGCGCTGGCACAGCGACGAGTCGTGAGCGCAATACATTGAATTAACAATCCAATGTAAAGGGGCATTAGGTTGTTAATTCAATGTACTGCGCTGACGACTCGTCGCTGTGCCAACGCTGCGCTTTCTTAGAGAATAGCACCCCTGGACCTGACGCCTCAGAGCTGTCATTTGTTAAACGTCATTTTGGATTGAGAGTTTAGTATGTCAGTAGAGGGTTTCAAGACAGGAAATCATTTGTTTTAGACCTTTTCTGCAAGTATTCCTTCAACTTTTCTACTATATTAACTATTACTCCCAATGGTATCTTCGAACCACATATTTTTTTTTTTTTGGTAAAAACTTTCGAAAAAGTTCCAAAATATAATTAAGAAGTCTGAATGATCTCCTAGTGCTTTCATTCATGTACCAATATTTCATAATAATAAAAAATACGAAAACATAATATGTTGTCCGTTTTTTTTTTTTTTTTCAAAGTTTCGGTTTGTTAGGCAAATCGCAATGATAATTTTGTTATTATATTTTGGCTCTTAATTTGTGTTAGTGTAAATATATTCATAAGCGATTGACTAGAATTTTAGAATTAACATAAAAACTTTTACATACCTGAAATAACATCTGAGGCAAAAGAAAAAAACCTAATGTCAATTATTTTGTTTGCCAACATTTCTGCAAAATTGAAATTAAAACGATTCAATGTGTAGATGATGATGAGTCCCTATTAGATTAGTATGAAATGAATATTTTATTGTTCACATTACGAAATGACAATCTTTTACATTTCCCTTGAAGTAAACTTCTCACATGCATGTTCCCAGCAGTGGGTTAGGGTTTTCTGGGCGCACGGGATATAGTATCAGACTCTTAATAACTAAAAAAACCCGCCCCGTTCCTTCTTGTCTTTCATACCGAGGTCGAGCATTCCTTTCAGAAGCAGACCCTCGGCCCCAGTAAACTTTGAAGGTTAGGGTGAACCCTCCATTTTTATATTTGACAGATGATAGTTTGCAGAACAAAGTTTGCCGAGTTAGCTAGGAATATACTGGGTTATTTACTAACAAACTTACAGGACTGTATTACTAACACCATAAACACCGCTACAAGACCGCCGCTGTGCACATAAGTTTCTGTGAAATTGTTACTACTTTGGTGCACAATAAAGTTTATTCTATTCTATTCTATGACTTTTTACAAAATATAATTCATTTACCAAAAACAAACCTTCAAGATTCCGTTGTTCTATCTAACACATTTCAACTCTGTTGATATGACACGACGCAAGCGCATCAAGCTCCCCCGCCACCCGATCCCGCTCCCCTCCGCTATTGTACTATCGCTTGTTTCGCATAGACTTTGTAATATTTAGAACATTCAATTTATTTATTTTTATTTTTGTATGAAAATCTGATGAACTAAAAAAATGATAGAGACCTTTTTAAAAGTCATAGAACAAAAGTTGTTGTTTTTGATGTTAGTAACATAATCTTGACAGGTTGCCGGTGTTTTACAAATAACCCAGTATTTGACAGACTATGGCAGAACAAAGTTTGCAGAGTTAGCTAGTTATATATATTTATTAATTCCTCATACATACTTAGAGTCCCGGTTATATTCCTCGGTCCGCAGCTCCCGGTCGCTGTCGGTGACCTCGCCGAGCGCTATGGGGCCTTCGGGCCAGTCCGACATCATGCAGTGTTCCGGCACACCGAGCAGGTCCAGGGCTAGCGCGTACGTCTCCGCGGCCCCCGTGAAGCAGCAGTACGCTGACTGTGTATTTAGTAACCTGGGAATGAGAAATAGATACATTGTTTATTTAGAAAAAGGGTTTATAGCGGCAAGCGGCGCGGCGAGCCGGGCGCTATAAGCACAAAACGCTTGTGCTTCCAAATTTTTCATTTCTTCTTACCGCTCGCCGCTACGCGCTAAGTTACCGCTCACAGCGCCAAGGTCGTGAACGGGCCGTTATTGCTGTTTCTGTCACGCCATAGAAACCGATGTCTTGGCGAGAGAGACAGATACATGTGTTTATAATAATTATTATTGTTTTATCTACTTTGCTTAGCTACCAATTTTGATATTATTTGCACCAGCAGTACTTTATTTTATATTTATTGTTAAAATAGTTAGATCATAAATATTTTTTTATTCATGCATATTCCCTGTTGCGTTGTTTTTTCTTATTCCACAACTTTTTTACCACGGTTTAAGATAGGAGTTAGTGTAGAACATCTTATTATAAAGAAACTATTCTAAAAACTTGTGCCTCTCTCTGATAGAAACCTAGAAACTGCACATTATCGTAATTTCCGTAACATCAAAAAGTTGAGTTGCAAAGCAGATCGAAACAAACACGCTAGCCGCATTACGTTGTATACTAACCGTAACGTAACAATAATTATGTGAATCAGTTATGCAAATATTAGTACAATGTATGATATGTTTTTTACTAGTTAACAGCGTTTTTAATCTCGCGTTCGCCAGCGCGACTGATAAGCCGGGTCTAGGCCCAGTTTCGTAACTTTTAGAGGCCTACCACGAGCTCTCAAGAGGCTTTTCCACTCGCCTGCCGTCAACATCAAGCATGATTTAAAAGCTTGTTACTTCATCTAACGCAATCCAACGTGATGTTTGACGAAAAGGCAACGCGAAAAAAGAGAGATATCGCCAGAAAACTCTGTTAGCATTCGGTAATTCCGTGATTTACTCAAATACTTTACATAAATTGTTGCAGGAAATACGTGTTTTAGTTTTTGAAAAAAATTGTCATCAAAATTTGCAAGGCTTCTTTCTATTGTTATACTTTTTTGACTTTTTAAATATTTGAGTAATGACAAAGTACATGTAAAATAGCAGATTTTCAGAGGTCTTTAAATTTCTCAATTGCAGACCGGAAATCGGAAGCTAGTGGTGTAGCCACAGAACAGATGAAAGAGGTTAGAATGGCCTCGTGGCCCCGCCCACGTGTGCCACAAAGTAGGACAATGCTCACAGTTCAACTACCTATAGCAAACTTGCGATCTAAGTGTGCGTGGTCTGTTAGTTGCGTAATGCGCGTTCGTATTGGTTTATTGCCTGTAGTGGAGTTAAAAGGTGTGAGACAAGCGGCGACACTCGTAGTACAAATTGTAAAGTATTTCCTTTCTAACCTCTTCATCTTTTCTGTGGATGTAACGCTTCTAAGGCTCGAAAAGTAAGTAAAGCCATTGGTCTTACGCCTGATCTCTTTTGAGCGGCAGATTGCAGTGCCATCGATCGGACTATGACAGTAAGGGTCAACTCACATCGAAAGAGCGGCGAAGGGCAGCGACCCGTTTACCGTACATAGAATTCGCTGGAATTCCCGCGGCGCATCCGCGCGACTCGTTCGAGTTTCTCATGCGATAATAAGTATTATAGCAATGAAAATAAAGTTAAAACTCATATGACACTGAAACTGCGATCCGCTTCGCTGCGCTTCGACGCTCTTTTGGTGTGAGTTGACCCTAAAGCAACAGAAAGTGCACCTGTGTTTACGCACACGCTTGTTCACCATAATATCTCCTGCTTACTTAGCTAATCTCCGACGAGATAGGCCGAACCTTGGCCGGGATTCTGTCACAAGGATTATTATCATAGTTACATGATTCGAAGACCTTAGTAATTGAGGTGTAATTACAGTAATAAGATGCTAGGAAATAATGACAACTACTACTTATGTCTGATCCTTGAGTTGTAATAGCGAATCATAGAGTTCATATATTGACATAATTAGCTTATGAGAAGGTCTACTTTGCATTTCAGCTTAGATGGTAGATTTCACATATCTCTTGATGTTCTCATGAAATAACAACCAACCAACCTCAGCCTTTCAACCCTTTGCACAAAAAAAACAACAAAATAACATGTGTCCAACACGCCACAGTCACGACTTCGTGACAGACTTAAAAGCTAATAAATCTTATCATAAAGTATTGTATTTTAAGGTATCGTACCCAAAAAAGTTACAACGGTACTCTATTGCTAAGACTCCGTTATCAGTCTGTCTGTTAACCAAGCTATTATCTCATGAACTGTAATTACTAGCTAGACAGTTGAAATTTTCATAGATGATTGATTTCTGTCGCCGCTATAACAACAAATGCAAAAAAAATATTTCAATAGGGCTAAATCATGTTTGTTTATGGGAATAAACAAACATGATTTTGTTGTTGGTTAAGGTACGAAATCACCAAGTTGCTCTTTGGCGCCGTCGAGATCACACTTGCTTTTTTAACGTGGTTATCAAAAGGTCACAATATACAGTAACGAGCCTGGTCTGGTCTGACACTACTCGTAAAACGCGGTCATTTCCACCGGTTCACCACACCAGTGTCATCACCACTGCTCTCCCAGTGTCACTGCCTAGAATTAATTAAACGATTTTGCAACTGCAGAGTTTTTTTTAGTTAATTAATAAAATTTTCAAGGCATTACAAAATTATGAACATGGCATTTACTCAAGGCATTGGCACCAAAACTATTAATTTACATGATACAGTTTATTTGTAGAAGAGGGTCAATGTTCCGTGACTAATTTAATTTCTAGTATAGAATCTAAAGTACTGAATAAATTTGTTGTAGATCAATGAACTTTTATTACAATGAACATTTTAAAAACAAGTATTGGTAGAGCCTGTTTTATATAATGCTCCCAAGGAAGCTAGGACTTAGACCTCCAGACAGTGTAAGTAACTACCCACCACGCAGACACAGTGCGGGTATGTGGGTGTAACCATGTCTTCGACAGCAAAGCAGCTATTGGGTAGCCGGGAATCCGCTAAGTGCTTCGATCACAGGACAAACGAATTCCTATTTCGACACTTGGGGGTAACCTTTTAATTACGAGGGAAAACATTAAATAATTTTTTCCTCTCCCGGTGGACCGGGAGGGAGTATCAGACTTTTACTGAACAAACTCAGTATATCTTAAGTTGCCCTTTTTTTGGACGGTTAACTCTTTTGAACAATCCGCAGCCCCTAACTGGCCCCATTAGTTTTGCTGACATCTCTATTAGGGGCGCGTGGCGCACGACGCGCCGTCCACTGGAGGAAGCCTATGTCCAACAACTATGTCCACAACTATGGACGTCTTTCGATGGAAATGATGATGGTGATGATTTTAGTATAGCTATTTCAATAAACAATAACATATTTTTTACATAGTATAGGTAGGATGACAGCAGGACGAAAATATGCATCTTTAAGATGAGAGAAAAGGATAGGTACAGTTGCCACAAAGGATCTTGAGCGGTTGCGAAGAAGTCAAATGTTCGGTCTCTTTAGTGGTGCGAAGTGAGACGCGGGGGCGGGGAGTGTCAGTGATTGGCTCGCCGCGCCATCGCGTCTTAGACGTCACTCCTAATTCGTTCCTTGCGTTGCTGTGTGTATCTAACAACGGAGATGATTGGCTCGCCAATATATGGAATGCGCAAGGCGATCCCCACTCCGACGCCGAGCGCTCAAGATCCGTTTTGGCAACTTTAGCTACATGGTATTAATCTGACAGATGTCACCCGCACCACGCTATAGCAATTGTAGTGTAGCAGGATTAAGCTAGAACTACATTAGACCGACGCACACGTGTAACACGTCTGATTTGTACGTAGACCCACGTCGCGTGGCGTTGATCGAGTGTTTGTGTATAAGTCTAGTTCCATAAAAAATGTGTGAAAACCGACGCGCACAGATTGGCGTGTGTAACACACGTGTGCGCAGTGTAGTTCTAGCATTATCCCGTAAAAAGATCCGTCTTACCTATGGCAGCATTCAAGTGTGAGCCTCTTATAGTGCGTGGTCTGAGGCATCTGTAGGCAGAGGTCGCGCACGCGCAGCAGCACGCGTTGCGCGTCCGCGTACCAACCCGCCTCGTTTAGGAAACCACCTGGAATGCAACGGAATAAAAACATGAGTCTAGTTAATAGAGACAGAAAATGCAGCAGCCGTATGTCGAAGACTTGAATTTGATAACTTTAAGCTCTAAACGAGTGATAAAAGAATGTGGATGTCATCGCCCTGCAGTTGGAAAGTTAAGTGTTATGAAAAAAAGTCCGTCCCATCACCTGACAGTGAAAAGCCATTGATGCAGATGGCATAACATAAATATATACCAACCTAGTTCAGGCAACAAATGCAATGTATGCGTTAAAATTGTTTTTGTATTTTTATTTAAATGTGCCACTTTTATTAAATAAACGATATTCTATTCTATTCTATATTCTATTCTATTCTATACAAATAAGGAGTGTTATTGCCTACTGGAGTCTAATATTTTTTTGATAGGTATAGCCTGAGACTTCAGGAAATCAGGACTACTGAATAGGTCTCTTGTTGGTTCCAGAAGTGCTGCCAAAAATCACATAAAACAATAGATGTTGTGTACAGCTAAGGAGTGGAATTCCCTGCCAGAGTCTGAGTTTCCTGATAGCTATAACCTGGGGGTTTTTAAGTCAAGAGTGAATAGGTTACTTCTAAGCAAGCGTGCTGTATCGTCGACCACATCATCGCTTAACATCAGGTAACAGAAACAGTTCTCTTTTGGTCATGAAAGGGAACCCTTTTTAAGCTCAATTTAGCTGCTCTGTGACGTGAAAAGTATTTGCCATTGTGAGTGTCATATTTTTTTTTAATGATATTAACTAGTACTTGACTGCGATCCCACCTGATGGTAAGCAGTGATACAATCGTTGATGGTGAGGCTCACTGGTCTATTAAGAGCCTATTCACTCTAGCCTTGAAGACACCTAAATTTCCAGCTAATCTTTAATTCAAGTACATGATGTAATCTCCTGTGGGCGACTAATGTACGTGCAATTTTTAATGTTCCCGCTTCCTCATAATGACTCGCTGTGGGTTGCTCTGGGTGTCTGGGTGCTCGTTAAATTGAAATATGGCCAATTTAAACCCTTTGGGAAGACTAGCAGTTTCGGTATAGATACTAAAGGAGTTTATGACTGAATGTCTTTCTCACCGATTTATTTATTTATATTAAGTCTTCATGCAACATAAAAGTACTTACATAGGCGGACCGATTTGTTTTTTTCTTTGCAATTTTTAGGCTCGCGCTTGATGGAAATTGACGATGGAGCACATTTGCCTAGAAGTAACCTATTCACTCCTAAGTTAAAGGCCCCCAGGTTGTAGACATCAGGGAACTCAGACTCTGGCAGGGAATTCTATTCCTTAGCTGTACGCACAATTAATGTGTAACAAAAGCGTTTTTGGGAACACATTTATAAATTTTGGTTGACCTTCGAAAGCACTACTGGTAGGTACCTACTAACAGGACTGCACTAACCACTAACTGCCCCACTCCTAAAGAGAAGTCCTGGGTATAAGTAGGTAATAGGAACATTAAGAATTGGTAGTGTATAGATTGCAGTTATTGACTTTTAACAGAGTAACCGTGGAGTTTCTTGCCGGTTCTTCTCCATAGGAAACGACCAATTTGGAACTGTGCACTAACTTCTGACGTCTTATAAGTGCCCAAGAAAGCCTATGTGAAATAAAATATTTATAATATTGAAATTTTTTAAACACTTTTTAATATCAGTGGATTTATTTAATTAAATAATAACATCTAAGGGCTTTTAGCCCTTGATTAACATTATAGCGACATCTATTTTCACCTAATCCAACATCGCGGGAACATACACAATAGTCCGAAATCTAATATTGGGCAGTTGGCCGGAACAGACACAACATCCGTCTGGTCGGAGGGGATCCTTCTTTTCAAAGGAGCCTTGCGGAACTTTACACTCTGTTCCACATACGTCTAAAATATTTTCAATCTTCTCTGCTCAAGTGATTCTGAGTGAAATTCGAAAAATGCAGTCAGAGTACAAAGTATTGCCACCCATGGTGGTTATACTTACTTACCGAGTCTGAGTCCAAGATGTATGAGTGTGGTCTTGGTGTAGCGAGGGCTCTCAGCCTTGCTCAGGTAGCTGACGGCCAGTTCTGATGACAGCTTCGACCCGTGCTCTATGACTGCCTGGGGATGAGACAAAAACAAGATTAAGTACCTCATAACTATTGTTACATCTGAAGAAGTGGCAAACGGCTATGGCTCTTATTAACTTGTTAACTGGCAAGGTTATTTTTTAAAGTTTATGGTTTTTAAAGAATAGGTGTTTGTATTTTGATAGGAAAAAAGGAAGATTGTTATAGAATGACAGAGGTCAAGACGGCTACCTAGTCGACCATCATTATCATCATCATTTCAACCCAAAGACGTCCACTGTTGTCCTCCCCCAAGCGTTGCCATAACGACCGACTCTGTACATCTTGCATCCACCGCATTCCCGCGACTCTCACCAGGTCGTCAGTCCAACCTTGTGGGAGACCATCCAACGCTGCGTTTTCCGGTGCGCGTTTACCACTCTAGAACCTTTCAGCCTCATCGTCCATCCGTTCTATGAGCTCTGCCACTCTAGTTTGGCAATTCTTCGGGCTATGTCGGCGACCTTGATTCTCCTCCGGATTTCTTCATTCCTGATGCGATCACGCAAGAAAACTCCGAGCATAGCCCTTTCTATTCCCTTTTGGGTGACTGTAAGCCTTCTGATGAGGCCTTATTGTAAGCGACCATGTTTCAGTGCCATATATCATCACTGGCAACACACACTGGTCATAGACTTTCGTCTTGAGACACTGTGGTATGTTATATAATATTGTAATATAAAGTGTGGTTCTAGCAGTAAATCAATATCATCAAATAATTGGAGTTATTTTTGGTTTCATTGTCAGCATCACACCGGCGGAGTTTGGCTAGCTAGTTTATTTTGACCCTGTGGAATCATTGTAGCCTCGCTCACATTGAGCAGGCTAATATCAGGGGAGTGGTGGAGGTAAGAGCCCGTATTGATGACATAACAACCGAATTGATTTGCCTGCCGACTCTATGAAGCTTACAATCGCTATTACATTTAGGGTTGTCGCATTTTATATGACATGAGATTTTTACAAATTACTTTTCGTATTATTGAAACTTTATGTAGCAGCAGTAGTTTATAGGCGGACTTAATGCATGTGTACTTTTTGAGTTAATAGTGATTATATATTTTTTTATCATTGATAGGCTCGCGTTTGACCACCCTCTGACCTGATGGTAAGCGATGATGTGGCTGACGATGGAGCGCGCTTGCCTAGAAGTAACCTATTCACTCTTGACTAAAAGATCCCTAAGTTGTAGCTATCAGGAAACAGACTCCAGCAGGGAATTACACTCCTTGATTCAGTAAATAATTACGTGTGAGAATCGCAAATCATATCAACAGACAACGTGACACTCGCGCAAAATGCAAAAAAGATTTCTATAGTTAATATCCCCATTACGTGGTGTGCCAATTCAATGTAATGTAGAATGACGTGTAAATTGTAAACAATATTATCAGTAATTAGCGGATTAAAGATTACAATTATGTTGTTACTTTTATCACATAGTTAATTTGTTTATTTTACTAAATAATCACATCTGAGATAAGACAAGCTGCACCGATAAATTATATTATTCATCGTGGCAAAGGATTTACGTGACACCGTGATTTCATTTTAAAATGGGTATCTTGACGATAGCTTGGGTAAATCCAGCTTAATGCTAATAATATCAAAAGCGTTTATTTTTCTCTATCACATAATGCAAAAAAATAAAGCCGTAACTTAGCCTTTTCATGATCTAAATAACAGACTAACCAGGACCCAAGATCCATTCATATATTTTTTAATTACTTTTTTTGCTCTGGGTAGTGGAAGATAGAGGGTACAATTGCCGTCACGGATCTTGAGCGTTGACTTCAAGTTGCGCAAAAGTCAATTATTCGGTCTCTTTAGTGGTGCGAAGTGAGACGCGGGGGCGGGAAGTGTCAGGGCGCGTTCACACGACACACGCACGCTCAGCGCACGCCACCCGCGTTCAGCTCGTAATGAAATTTATTAAATAAGAATTTGAGTCTTATAATCATCATCAATAGATCTCAAATTGCATTTAACGAGGTCTACACGCGCACGCCAAGCGCACGCCCCGCGCCCGCCTCGCGCCAACCCTGCGCTCGCCCTGCCCACGCTCTGCACCCTCCCCGCGTACGTTTTGCGCCCGCGCTAGGGCTAAATGCCTAGTGAACGAAAGAGTCCAGCTACTAGTAGTATAAGTGGGCGCGAGGCGTACGCGAGGCGGACGCAGCGCGTGTGCGGGTTTAAGGCGGGCACAACGCGTGCGCGGGTGCTGTGCGTGATCGGCGCGTGTCATCTGAATACGCCCTCAGGGATTGGCTCGACGCGCCATCGCGTCATAGACGTCACTCCTGATTGGTTACCTGCGTTGCTGCATGTACCTAACAACGAAGACGATTGGCTCGCCAATGTATGGAATGCGCACAGCGATCCCCACTCTGACTCCGAGCGCTCAAGATCCGTTTTGGCAATTGTATGCCAGACTTACTGACTAAACCCATCTGTTTTCCTTCAGTTACCACGGTCACTCTTTCGAACATTCCACAGCCCTGACATGACTACAAGCGATTTACACACAAGTGCGATATAAAAGTGATTGAGTTAATACGCCTGCCAGCCCTGGTGCTCGACGAGGCGTGCACAGCTAGTTGAGATGAGTCTGACATTGCGTCGCCGTCGTAAACAGACGCTGTTTACTATCCAGTGTGTTATGTACGCGACAGGAGATCCATCTGTTTGGACAGTCTGCTGGGACTACTGTTGCCAGCCGTCCCGATTTACGCGGGATGTCCCGATTTTTAGTCTAGGTCTGGGGACGCGTCCCGATTTGCACCTGATTGGGACACTAAAGGTTCCGAGAAATCTGGGCTTTACTCAGTACCTAAGTTTCACATGCTCTCTTGTTCCACCCCAAAGCGGAAGAAGCCATTGGATGATGGCCCACCTAAAAAAATATTTGTCCAGATCTAAAACCCTAAATCCCGATTTGTTTTACCATCTGTCCCGATTTTTGTCCAAACGGACCTGGCAACATTAGCTGGGACTGTGACGTTGGTAATCCTTACAGTTATCTGTTTGCGTCTGATAATACAAGCTCTGTTTTATATTGACGTAAGAAGGTAACGATGTAAATAAATGGTGGGAATTACCGGGTCCTTAAAGAGCAATCCGATTCAAATCTTTGTCTCAATCTGTCTATAATTTTCCAACATTTTATCAAGTTTTGACATTGATCACCTAATTTTCACCGATTTCCTTGTCTTTTTTTGGTGATAAATCATCCAATGTCGGGTTCCCGGTGGCTGGGGAGTGAGGGCCGTCCACTCGCGCGTGCGACTGCCTCCTTCGCTAGCATTATTACTGCTTAGCAGAAGGAGGCGCCCACCTGCCGTTGCTCCTCACTCCAGAACAGGGCCCGGCGCGAGAGGTCATTATCACCGTCCGGTGAGGACCAGCGTCATGCGGAAGATCAGGAGGACGCATTGACGTCTTTCCAACCACAACTCAAAGAAGGGACATCTTAAAGTAGATATAGGTACATAACGAAATTAGAATTTTCTTTATGTATAAAAAAGCCATTTGTACGTTACCTGGAAACACTGCAATAGCCTGAGTTGTGACCCTGCAAACCGCATCAGCCGTTCGAATATGTCCAGCTCGGACAGCTCCGCGCCCAGGATGCACAGGCGCTTCTCCTGCAGCATCTGTAACAAAGATAACAACAATTTTAATATAAATGTTGGTGTAGCGATATTTATGGCGTAACATAAAAACTAATTCTGCATCTCGCAATTAAAATTCTCCGTGCGATTTGAACATATAGAACAGCCCGAAATCATCTATCCGGCAGTTGTCCATCAGACATAACACTCGTCTGGCCAGGGGATCCTCCCTTTCCAACAATAGAATAGATTTTTGATAGGCCGAAAGGTTCTGAAGCAACAACCAGTTACAAGACCTTCCATAAAGTGGACCGATGACCTGGTAAGTGTCAAAGGAATTCGATGGATGCGAGACACACAGAACCGATAGTTGTGACGACACTTGGGAGAGGATTTGCCCAACAGTGGGCGTCTTTCGGCATAAATCATAATGATGAACCGACACCGCAGTATTTTTGGCCAAAAATGGCCGACACCGACGCCTATATTTCGATCGATCATTACTGTACGCATACTACTTCTCAAGGAACCAAGCTACTAATGATTGCAACCGAAACCGAGTCTCGCTAATCAAAAACAGTCAATCGACCTCCAAGAAATCCTATCCATTAACACTGATTAAAATTCCTCACCGAAATCATCAATCACAGTAAATCCCAGATGAGAACCGGCTTTAGTATACTTTGTAAGTACCTACTTCGTTGCTACGAAACAAAACAAATAATCTTCGACATTGTAAGCTGGAATCCCGTTGGCGGCAAGCAGGTCCTATAACGCGCAATAAAAGCAATGTCTTATGTCAACGAACGCGTTTCCGAAGACAAACACTGTAAAAACCGCCATATATTCTTTATTCATTTAATAGGTGACTTTGGTAGAAGCGTCAAGCGATAAACAAGGTTTATACACTGTAGGTAATCAATCATTACACCTAGAACTTAATTAGACCGATGCACACGTCTGATTTGTATGTAGAATGACGTCGAAGGCATGGATCAAATGTAGCTCTACAGTCTAGTTTCTATATAAAGTGTATGGAGATTGAAGCGCTCAGATCGGCGTGTGTGGCACACGTATGCGCGGTGTAGTTCTACCATAATGATGAACAAGAGAATGATTTAAATATGCATTTTTATCCTTGAATGAACTAATTTCGTATTGGCTTTTTTTTTTGGTCGGAAATCATCCAATGACTACTCCCTCTATAGAGCGGAGAAAGGGTAACAGACCAAACCACCGCACACCAATGCTAATGCAATGACTAACTAAAACCACTTCTATGTTGCATGTTTGCCTTGCGTTGTAGGACTCCGGGTTTCCCTTTCGGAAGGCGACCCATAACCCTAGTAGGATTCGGCCCTGCTGGGAATTTCATAATGGCATGGATCTCCATGATAACATCTTTGAATTTAAAATTAAATGAGTCACGAAATACATCTGGTTTTGTCAACAAACTGACAGTGACCAATATCCTCCGCTTTATACACAACGACTTTCTGATATCTATAGTTCTGACTAATGCGGTTAGAGTTTCTGAGAAATTACAACCATTTGTGTATGTGAATTGCCATGATCGTGAACGTCATACCAAGAGTATGGCAACGTTTAAAACCAAAAAAAAACCTGGATACGTCTAGCTTTATAACTTTCTGGAATTGCCGAGTTTGAAGGATGCATTAATTCTTAGCCCCGCTATTCACTTGTCACTTGCACCCCACACCATTATAGGACAATGTCGCCGATTGCTGGACAACAAACTCCATACATTGTAGTACCTACCTTGTGGTCCACACATACATTGTGCCAAGTGTTTTTATACGTTTTTATTAGTGCATATCTTTTAACGGACACCGGCTCACCTGCGAGTGGCCACTTAGTTGCCTGCGTTTTAGTCTTGTTTTCATTCGATGAGCTGTTTAGTTCCGTTATTGATATAAGTGTAACCTATAATAGTCTCTGCTAGTTTGTAGTTGGTTTGTGAATCCCATTATGAGTAACTCCAATTGTCGCCGTTTTATCTTCATATGCCTCATAGTGTGGTCGTGCCGTTCCGTGTACAATTACATGTTGTTTTTCGTCTTGTACTTTAGGAGGAAAAACGTATGAAGTAATGCAGTGTTTTGTTTTAAATAAATTGCAGCTGGAGCGTCGATTTCGCGTGTGCATCAGAATGGCGGGTGTACTTTCCAGATTTGCCTTAATTTATTACAGTTATTTGGTACCTTCTGTGTACCTTTACGTACCTCTTTTGAAAATCTGTGTACCTAAACCCATACAATGATATTTTAAAAATTAGGTACACCCGCCATCCTGACGTCAGAACCGCGGGTGTACTGCTAACCAATATATGTAGCCAAGCGTACTGTATAAGTAAATTTGGTACCTCTTGTGTACCTGCAGATAAAAGTATTAAATAAACGAAATACTGTAACGTTGCTGCGAAAAAAAAGAAAAGATTTTTCTTAGACGGCGCGTTACTATTTTATAATACTAATAACTAAAATAGTACCTAACGACGTCAAAGAAACATCTACATTAAACATTAGGGCCACAATACGTTTAATGTGCAATATGTTTAATATCGGGAATTCCAAACCTCTGTATATCATTTAGTCACTATTGCGTGACCATACCGAGAGTTGGAATTGAAATTAACGGACACAACTTACACACAGATTATGGAGAACACTTTATGTGATCCGCTAATTTAATAAGGTGGCTAGGCTGTCCATCTTTCTCCCGTATATATACCTTGCCATTCATAATCCAACACTGCTCATAGCCGCATTCTTTCGCAAGTTCTCGCGCGTGATAGTGCAGGCGTCTAGTCATTGCTGTGAGGACTTCATTAATAAATATGGGAAGGCCTCGTCCTGTTCCTGTTAAGTGGGTTGTGTTCAAGCGATTATTTTTGTTATGTTTATTGAAATCTCTAGATGATTTAAGGAATTGTTCCTTAATAGTTGCCGACGTGAATTCCACCATAACAGCTCCCACTGTACCAGACTTGCTCTTGAATCGGAAGATGTTTTTTATTTCTGTTGAATTCACAGGTTGGTTGATGACTTGGCCCAATTTTTTTACGGTTTCAGACAGGGAGTCCCGAGTTTCCAGGGTTGACGCTGGCAGATTTTTAATTTCAAGACAAGAGACTTTTTGTTGCTTTTCTAAGAAGTCCACTTTAGTTTCAAGCGTTTTTATTATTTTTTGGTTGCTGCTACATTCCATTTTTAAATGGTTTATTTCAACCAGAGCTTCATCATACTTTGCAGAAAGAAACACGATTGCCTTTTGAATTTCATCATTTTGGGACTTAATTTCAGAGTTTTGTGAACTGATCATAGAATTTTGTGACCGTATATCTTCAAGTGATAGTTTTAAAGAATCTATTTTACTGTTTTGTTCATTTTGTTTATTAACCATTTCCGAAAACATTGTTTTCATTTCTTCCATAGTTTCCGCTAAATCCTCCCATTCCTCCTGACCAAATTTCCTTTTTCTTTGAGTTGTATTTATGTAGTTTCCTGTACTAGTATTTGTACTCAAAGCCGTATTCGGTTCTGGCGCGTGTAGAGGTGTAGGTGAAGGTGGAGGCGTGTGTTTAATTCCAGACAACATAATGCCACAAGTTTTTTTTTTATATGTATATAATATTTGGTAGAACTAGGTATGAAATCGATATCGTGTATAAGTTAATAGTTTAAACTCACTCAGTAGTTTCGAGTTTGATCTCGTTGGGCAGGAGTGGCTGCAGACTATATTCACCGCAATCCAAGCGCAGTAGAAATCTTCTATGCTATGTTAATATACTAAGTAGTTAATAGAGGATGTTTTAATTATATACTAGTCTTATTTTTATTACATTGATATATAGCTTTGTAACAAGTTATAAGGCCGAGTTAATGCATATAAAACCAATGCGTTATTCATATTAATCATTACTTATTTCGTTATTGTTCAAATCAATTAAAATATACTTTAAAATTGTCTCTTGTTTTATTTTGATTCTGGAAACACTGACAGACAAACTTTCTAATTCCATTAATCATTCACAATTCTAAATTATGCAATATGTTGTTAATTTTTGTAATTATATATACATATAGGTTTTATAATATTTAACTTAAGTTATCAGTACTTACGAAGATTGTTATTTTTAAAGATAAATACGTCAAAAAAAGATCTTTTTTTTTGCATCAACGTTACAGTATTTCGTTTATTTAATACTTGTATCTGCAGGTACACAAGAGGTACCAAATTTACTTATACAGTACGCTTGGCTTCATATATTGGTTAGCAGTACACCCGCGGTTCTGACGTCAGGATGGCGGGTGTACCTAATTTTTAAAATATCATTGTATGGGTTTAGGTACACAGATTTTCAAAAGAGGTACGTAAAGGTACACAGAAGGTACCAAATAACTGTAATAAATTTAGGCAAATCTGGAAAGTACACCCGCCATTCTGATGCACACGATTTCGCGTGCACGTAGGTCAGAGCTGCCATTACTAACCGGATCGCTTCGGAACCGCATTCGCGTTAAGGGACGCCGCTTCAGAATATTCTCGGTTAATGTTCTTTGGGTCTTAACAATTATACCTTAGCTTTGTTTTAGGGTGTTTAATCATCAAATAAATCCTTCGGTGGAACAAGACTGAATGTCAGGCTTCGACAACCCACCCTGCCAGCAGGGCCGATGCCCGTTAGGACCAAAGAAATTTTCTGAAAAGGAAACCCGTAGTACTAGAACGCAAAGGGCAACAACAGGTATAGTTTTAGTCAGTAAAAGTCTGACACGCCCTCACGTTCCACCCAGAACGGGAGAAGTCATTGAATGATTTCCCACTTTAAATAAAAAACCTTATTCCTTTGCTTGCTCTTTGCGTTTTAGGGCCGAAGTGGGTTACTCTGCCGAAAAATCGCATAGAACAATAAAATATGCGTGGCCTAGCAACACCTCTATTTATAGGTAGGTATAGTATACCTTAGCGTTTTATTAACCGTCACTTATCGTTAATTACAAAACAGTTTACCCCCCGCCATCCTTATTTATAGCTTATTGTGGGGGGGAAATTCCTACTTTGTGTGTAAGCGAACATTTTGTAAGAAAGACCACAATGTGTAAAGAATATCGCTTCCCTCTACATAATTCATTCGTACACTTTGTAACTCACCGCCACAATCAGGGCGTTGTAGGTCAACGTAAACTAAAATGTAAGCTCGCAGATTATTCGAGCGACTTGTGTGATTTCCTTCTCAATACAATGTGTTCAAAAATGAGGACCTTCTTGGAAGTCTTTAAAAACAATGTAAGTTTAGAAGCTTGAGATAATAATATGTTGCTTTACTGGTTAAGCACTTACTTGGTTATTGAAAGCGTCATTGTATTTTGGTATTTTGTGTGGGGGTTTGGTTTTTAACGCTTTTGCAGATACAAGAAAAGGTATAGCGGTTCCTTCTAGCCTTCATACCGGGGCTCGAGTTCCCTTTCGGATAACCCTGGCCCCGTTAGGCTTCGACCCGGCTGGGTCCCTACTGTTGTTGACAACTCATTGAGGCGCGCGGGAACAGTGCGCGCCTTCGACGACTTGGGCTTGTTCCGGACAGTTACCGGACGGCCGGACAGCGAGCTACCTCACGCAAGCCCCTACGAGGCCACGGCGATGTTCCGCCCGAGCAGGGCACACTTCGACTGTGTGGTCCACCGTGTCCTCCAGGCGTTCCGCATAGTGGCGACACCCGGACGTCTCTTCCGCTTGAATCCGGAACAGATACCTCCCGAACGTGCCATGTTCGGTGAGGACCTGCGTCATGCGGAATGTAAGGACGCCGTGAGGTCTTTCCAGTCACGCCTCAAAGAGGGGAGTTACCGCCATAATTGTGGCGTGCCCAAATCGCGTGAAGGCTGGGATGGGAGAGTGGAAGATGCGTCAAACATAATTATATATGTGTCACGTTCGACTTCCATATGGGGTAGGTAGAAGTCCAAGCGATGTGAGCTCTGTTATAGCGTTGAATACTTGATATACCGTATTATATTTAGATTTACGCAGACTGATGTTACTCAACCACCTTTTTAAAGATATTTTTTTTTTGTGTGAATAAAGCTAGAACTACATTACACCGACATACACATCAACCACGCCTGATTTGTACTTGTAACGCCGCCGTCGCGTGGCGCAGATCAAGTGTAGCTCTACACGTCTAGTTTCTATATAAAATGTATGGAGACGGACGCGCCCAGATCGGCGTACTTGGTACACGTGTGAGCAGTGTTCTACCTTTATCGTCGCGTCGCACCCGTTTATCTTGAACCTATAAAGGCTATGATAATGCAACTAAACACAATATTTAAAAAAAACAACATTATTTTGATTAAATTAATTCGAGCCTGTTGAAAACCAGCGCTGGGTGTGTGACGCCCAGCAATTGTTGAAACGGCGATTATTTTGTGTTGTTGCTATTGTATTGCCTGCGTCGAATAAATTCTATTCTATTCTTTAATTCAAATTAATGAGAACTTACGAAAACGGTTCATTTCACGTACTCAAATAAGATTGTAAACATCCGTTTTAACATTAGGGACATACATGACTCATCAATGAATTATCGCCTTTGACCGCAGAAAACTAGAACATCGCAGGTTGCATCAATGTTTATAAACAATCGGTTAATTGACACTTGTCATTCATTTAAAACTAGAATATTTTAAATTATATGCTAATGTGTGGCAACCGTATGAATAAATTAGATTTTTTGTAGGACCACCTTTGACCTAGTGGTTAACAGTATCGTTAAAAGAATATGGAATTATGGACACATTCAAAATCAAAATCAAAGCATTTATTTCAAATAGACCAGTTACAGGCACTTTTGAATAGTCAAATGTCGGTCAGTCCAAGAAAAGTGAAGCTAAATTGCACGATCCAAAGAGTAGGTAGGTCTCTATGGAGAAGAACGTGCAAGAAACTCCATGGCCACTCTTTTAAATCATATTATGTGTTACATATAATGCTTGGTTACATATCACTTGTTGCTTCTATCATGTGAGCACAATGTCGATAATGAAATAGAAATGTAAAATAATTAAAAGATAGAAACTGAATTAAGCCACTGGCAGCTAAGAGTTAGTGAGACATAAAAGAAATTGAATTGAGAACAGAATGGTAGGTACAATAAAATAGCGCTGAGCACGCGCGAATCGAACGGGTTAGGTACCATCTCCGCATTTTCTGGGCATCAGACACGCAGTGCTGGTTTTCAGCTGGCGCCCCGGACCACGAAGTTTATCGCTGATTTAATAATGAAGTAACAATGAGTTGATTGACAGGCACGTGTTTAATGTATGTATTTTACGATCGTAGACAATATCAGGAAGTTGTTAAACTGTTTGTAATGTGTCTGGTACTAACATAGTTTGTAAGCTAATCTTTGTGACTAGGAATTACGGCCTCTGTCTGATAAAATTCACATATGACATAAATGACTATACATACTTCAATACACGTCCAGAGTTTTGATCAAACTAGCAACCAAAATTAAATTCAAAATGGTTACTTTCAGGCACGCACGCGTGCTCCATCGTCGCCCATATCATCAGGTGAGATAGTGGTCAAGTACGAACCCATCAATAATAATAATAAAAATAAGAGCGAGAGGCGTGCAATGATTGTTGACATATCCGTTCCGCATGACGAGAAACTCGTGAAAACTGAGAAAGATAAACAAATCAAGTATATCGACTTGGCTCGCGAGGTTGTCGACATGTGGGATGTAGACTCGGCGATCATTGTACCGATAGTCGTGTCGGGTAATGGCTTAATAGCCAAGAGCCTCGACCAATATCTGAGGAGGCTCGCGTTAGGTAGCTGGATCAAGGGCTTGATTCAAAAAGCGGTACTCCTGGACACGGCTCGTATTGTTAGGAGGTTCCTTTCACTGGAGCCCTGACCGCCGGTAGCTTGGACCCTGTTCCCGATACCGGTGGGCAACTATTTTTTATAAAATATTTAAAAATGTAATTTATATGTAATATTTATGAATAAATGAAAATAAAAATAAATAATTAAAAAAAATTAAAACGCGTGCCATGTCAAAAAACTGAACTAAAAAGCAAAAAACGAGATATTAGTTAAACTGTATAAATAATAAAAATGAGAATAGTTACTCATTCACTTACAGATTAAACACGATGTCTAAAACTATTTGATCTACTAAACAAAAGCTTTCATTGCAGTCGGGAGACCAATCTGTAAAATACTTTCTTATATAAAAAGGGGGACTTTTTGAAAAAATTTCACACTCCTTTTTTGGAGCAGTCATTTAAATTGTATTCACAATATGTGGTCACCCGAGTCGTATTTATTTAAACAAATAAATCATCGTACAACAAATTGATAGGTTTGGCCCACTTGAGAACCGTGCTACTAGTTACTATGCTACCGATAGCAACGAAGCGCTTAATAAACAATATTAGATTACTTATTGACGTTGGTATCACTGAGTCGACATCTTGAAATGCATATCGCTGCTCTAAATTGGAGTTGGTAACACTGTAGTTACTTACAAGGTCAAATCAAGCTAGCAAAATAAAGGCACACGTTAGGGGACGTCGATCAATTACGCGAGCTAGTTTTGGTGGGTTTTTGGTCCCCCTCCCCACAGTCAAATCGTGGACAAACTTCTGACGTTTTTATGTGCACATGTATGACTATGTGAAATAAAAAATCCACAGGACGATCAAGGTTACCTGGGCAGGGCACATTGCTCGCTAGTCGATGGGGACAAAGGGTTCCGAAGTGGCGACTGTAGGCCTCCCACAAGCTGGACCGATGACCTAGTTAGGGTCGCGGGATTCCGATGGATGCGAGACGCACATAACCAGTCGTTATGGCGACACTTGGGGGAAGCCTATGTTCAACAGTGGACTTCTTTTGGCTAAATGGTGAATGATGAAGTTTTACTCAAATATATCTAGTTTCTGGTTCATATAAACTGTTTGTTAGCGCAAAAAAATTACGGGTCCCTCTCCTCCATATGAGATTGGATGAGATTCGAATGAGTCGAATTGTCCTCCTCCCCTTTTTTTTGGAAAATCATCAATGAAAACCTCCGCTTGGGCGGAACGGGAGATAGTGTCAGACTCTTACTGACTAAAAACTTACTGGCTCGAGTTGTCTTTCGAAAGTAACTCCCTAAGACCTCACGTAATAAATGGACGCTTCCTTAGAATCGATGTTTAAGAATGATTTAATAAAAATGTTTCATATTTCAGGAGCACGATACTACCTAGTCGTTGACCCTACTCGAAGATTTTTCTTGTTTATCGCCTTGAAGTTGATCCGACGAGTGATTTAATTTCCAATTGACCAGGGTCATGGGTTTGCGACTAGGTACTATACCTCGTTTAGCTTTTCAATCTCCTTAAGTGACAGAAGAGCTGACGAGTTGGAAGTATTTGGTCGTGAGTGTGCGACCTTAACGGATTAAAAGCGAGAGTGTTTGTCGGACATATTTGACGTAGGTGGTTTAAAGGTTAAACTGTAAAAGCTTAATTTGAACTTTCCTAAGTAATTTGATTTGACCTTGAATACTGGCACGGTTTTCCACCTTGACATCACAGCTCAGGCGAAAAATCAATACGTACTGACATTAGAAGACCTTTCAATTGACTCTGAATCTTAGTAATTTTAATCAATTGAAGGAGTTGACGACGCCGCCGAGGTCGACCTGTCAGGAGCTAGCCAAGTTGATAATCTGCAATTGTTAACGCTAATAGAAAAATTCAAATATACGGGAATGACGTCATCTCAACGCTTAGTCACGTGGTCAGAACAAAAGAATCGGGGGCGTGGCCAACTCGAGGCGTTCGACGAAAGCGAAACGGTTGTAACTTGGCTACGGCGGGCTAGACACCTATCGCAAGAGCTGGTTCGAGGTGGCTCTAGAGAAGAATACCTGGAAGGGGAAGGGAAGCTTTTGCCCAGCAGTGAGAAAGTTTAAGTAGGCTAAATAAAAACAACAAAAAAGGAGTCAGGGGCCCGATGTAATAGGATATCAAATCATGTGATGGTGGATTGAGTCAATTCATCATTTCTTCAGCGCGTTATGGGAGGATTGCCTCTCAAGCTTGAGGTTACGGGTTCAAAACCGGGCAAGTACCATGTAAATTTGTCAATTTAAATGTCATTTTCTAAGTTCGTAGATCTTTGACTGTAGTTTATGGTAGTCAGATGCCAGAAAGTCTGATAGTCTGACCAAGGAGCGATGCCCATGCCCAGCAACTTGGTTATAGAAGTCTGATGAAGGTTCTAGAGTGGCGACCACGCACCGGAAAACGCAGCGTCGGAAGGTCCCCCACAATGTGGACTGACGACCTGGTGACTGTCGCGGAAATACGGTGGATGCGAGACGCACAGGATCGTTCGTTGGGGAGGCCTATGTCCAACAGTGGGCATCTTTCAGCTGGAACGATGAATGATGAAATCTGATAGGCGCGACTGCTCTTGAAAGAAAGCCGCCCCTGACATAAGTAATAATAATAATAAGGAGGTTCCTCTCTCAGGAGCCCTGATCGCTGGCAGCTTGGACCCTATTCCCGATGCCGGTGGGCTAGTATTTTTTATATTTTTAAATGTTTTTTTTTAATTATTATTTTTAAGGAATTATTATTTTTAAAAATATAATATAATATGTGTAAATGTTAAATAAAGGAATAATAATAAATGTTTTACTAACACAAAAGGGTTACATTAGTTTGTAGGGTTCCTTCTATTTGGCAGAATCTTGATACTCCGATTTTTATTTGGCATAACTCACATAGCATAATCTTATTTAATCGAATATTTTTAAGGCATAAAAATTATTTAGCATAACTTTTGTTTGGCAGAATATTTACGTGTCCGAATTTACAATGGCATACTTTTATCTTGGCAGAATTTTGTTTCGCATAATTACCTTTGCCATAATTAATATTATGCATAATTTTGTTTAGCATAACATTTATTTAGAGATACGATTATTTGGTATGGGTGCATATTTGAACATCAAAAATTAAAATAGATGTATCTTCTTGTAAAAATTAGTGTTCAAAACATCAAAAACTTATAATATATGGAATAAAACTGATAATTTAAATAAAGTAAATTTATGCTGTCGAATGGTTAGATAACCTACGTGCAATGTATTTAAAATCGAATGGTCTGCAAAAGTGACATAGAATGTTCTAAATATAGCATGTATTGGTAGCATTTTCAATATTAAATTAAATTTGTGTCATAAAAAGTCAATACGTTGTGCTGCAAAATTTTGTGACAGAAACGAATCGCTGCGAAACCGACTTTACGCAGTCTTGTCTGCCCTACCCCTAGAGTGTAATTTAAACCCGCGTAGGCGCGGAGGGGTAGGGCGGCCCGCGAGCTGAGGAGCAGGTGGTTTGAAGGCCCGGCTGCGGTGGTGAGCGTTAAAACCATCTGTGACGATAAGCTCGCGTGGCGCCGCCCAAACCCCGCAGCGCCGGAGCCGTGACAGAAACAATGCTTGCTGCATGTTGCATGCCTGCTTGCATGCTGCATGCCTGCTGCATGTTGCATGCCTGCTTGCATGCTGCATGCATGCTGCATGTTGCATGCCTGCTTGCATGCTGCATGCATGCTGCATGCATGCTGCCTTTTAATGACTATCGATATAAAATGTATGCCAAAAGACGATTCTGACTGTGAATTTTCTGCGATATGATGGTTCTGCTTTTTAATTATTATGGATATAAACATTATGCCTAAAGATGATTCTGACTAACAAAATTATGAGTTTTGAATGTATGACAACTGAGTGTATGCGACATGATTTTCTGCGAAATGAAGTTTATGCTATCCGTTGTTATGCAAAACAATATTATGACGTAAAAAGTTCTGCTATAAAAGGTAGACCCTAGTTTGTATGTACATAATGGTGGTATCTATACCATAGCAACTATTTGAAATTTAGCAATTGTAACCATACAGTTTGTGAACCCTGCCTCTCAAACTAGGGCTACCTGTATTTTGAGAGACAATTTTCGGCTAAGTTGGGAAAAGATAAGCAAACTGGACCTGCCTATCCTAATCTGATTCGTTTGTTTCCACTTGAGATATTCACTTGGTGCAAATCGTTGAATTTGTAAAAGGTCACGGGGCATTATCGTTGAACTGCGAATATCGTCTAACCGTGTAAACAGTATATCAAAAATCCTAACATGCAACCTTCAGAAGTAGGTTGCAAACAAATAAACTCGTCAATCAAAATATTCCCATAAAAATATCAAAATGGCGTCTTTAAAAGTACAATATTACGGACATAAACTCAATTATATCAACATTAGACCTTCACGAACATAATAAAAACTTCATGACTGTCGTAATATTTTCACGAAAGATGAATCGGTTTTACGCAGTATTTCGTAAAATGTGATAAACATCAGAACAAGCGATAACAAATGGAGAAACTGACTGACTGACTGACATATCAAGGCACAGCCGAAACTACTGGGAACGTGACATTTTGCACAAGATTTCCTATTAAGATGTCATCATCATTATCATTTCAGCAGATACACGTCCACTCTTGGACATAGGCCTCCCCCAAGCGTCACCACATCGAGCGTTCCTGTGCGTCCCGCATCCATCGGTTTCCCGCTACCTTCACCAGCTCATTGGTCCACCTTGAAGGAGGCCTTCCAACGCTGCATCTTCCGGTACGCGATCGCCACTCCAGAACCTTTCGGCCACAACGGCCGTCCGTTCTGCGAGCAATGTGCCCTGCCCATTGCCACTTAAGTTTGGCAATTCTTTGTGCTATGGGCTATTTCGGCAACCTTAGTTTTCCTGCGGATATCTTCATTTTATGATGTAAATAGAATAAACTTTATTGTACTTTTTTGTGTGTAGGCGAGTATTATGAAGGGATTTTTGGAAAATCAAACTTTATAGGCGTGAAAAGAGGAAATTTCATTTGTAAGAAAATCTCATTCCGTGTGCCAATCAATATACTTGAAAGTAAACACAAATAATAGGTAACCTAAATAATACAGGTTGTCATTATTTGTTTTCAGAACTACCCCCAATAGAAAATTTGCGAGGATTTTAAATATTATTTGCAAATAACTTCATAAACTAGTAACAAACAAAGGCGGACTTAATGTCTTAGGCATTTTTTAACAGTACCTTAGGATGGTGAAGAAACATAACATGAATTATATAAAGGATTTAAAAAAAAATCTGATATAAACTATTGCTTGACTGCGATCCCACCTGATGGTAAGCAGTAATGCAATCGGATAATAAACTTGAACCTTAGCATAGTTTTTATTTAATCAAAATTAATTATGATCACTGTATTAGTTTTTCAAAACAAGCCTCAAAATAAGGTTGCGAACGAAGTCGCAGGCAAAGGGCTAGGGCAAAGCGATATAAGGTTTAAACTAATTGCCCCCACTCATAATGGCTCATTAAGACTGGAGGCCTAACACAAGTATTTGCATAATAATAAACGCAGTATGTACTAATCGTTTAAGGCTCCAACATAGCAAGTCTAGTTATTGTTTAGACTATGTTGCAACGATTGCAGCTAATTATGTCATGATTGTAAAGGTTTTATGTAGACACAGCGAAACATACAACATATAGCTGTAACATAATAACTATGTATATGTACAGTCAAGAACTTGATTGTTGAACAGATAGACGGCTTAACTTTTTGCTGTGGTACAGCCGTCTCATACACCCAGTTACTGAGTTGTAAGCAATCACTCCATGAAAATAGACTCCACTGGTATTTAGCTGCATTCGTTTAGGCTGAAAACTAACCCAGGTATCCATGTACTTTGATGTCAAAGTTCATATCGGACTTCTCTTTCTTATTAGCAGTTTTGATACTTGTTAATTTCGTTGTTGATGAATATAATTTAAAAATTATTATTTTTAGAGTTATGAATTTACATGTGGATGGATGGAGAGGGAGAGGGAGGCCAAAGAAAAGATGGATGGATTGTGTGAGAAGTGATATGAAAGAAAAGGGAGTTAGTGATAGCGTGACGAGTGACAGGACAGAATGGAAGAAAAAAACGTGTTGCGCCGACCCCAAATAAAATGGGACAAGGGCAGGAAAAAGAAGAAGATTTCATATTTGTTTAGTACATGTAGCTAAATGATTACATTTGCGTTAAAACAATGCGTGTACATAGGTATATGTATAATCTCTACTAAGAAAGAACCCATCGACAATTTAAGTTGGTCTTCATTCAGTTTCCCTGGCACCAAGGTTTTTTTTATTTGATTAAGGTAGGCGCCAGATAGCCGTGGAATAATGGTCATTGACCCTCCTACATTTGTTGACATTCTTAATTTCAAAAATGGAAATAAAGACATTAAGCTGTCTTGATTTGACATGTATCGTGATCCTTTACATGATCTAGTAATGAAAAGCAGTTCATTGTTTATTTTTCGGGTACCCACGCAGAGATATTAGGAAAAGGTCAATGTACCTTATTCTACTGTTATCTGGCGCCTTCTATAGTGCTTCACCGCGATCTCACCTTATGGTAAGCAGTGATGCAATCGCTGATGGTGAAGAGCACAAGTTTATTTTGAGCCTAGCCTTATTTTCAGGAAACTTATCACAGATACCACATACGACCCTGACGAAGTAATATACCGACGTAATAATCCACGCGCTAGCACGCTTCAGGTTCTAAACAACAATCATGGCAATCGATTTTCACCGTCCGCGCGCGATAATTATAATTGGATCTGATTTTGATTTTAATTGAACGTATCAGGTGTGTTTAGCGAGCAAGGTTTAATTAATATTGTGCTCCTTCGAGATAATTATCGTCGTAAAGCATTTGATATTCTTTGACTAACTTCTAAAACTCTAAATTTAAATTCTACCAAAATACTGTGAAACGCAATATACTAATACTGACAGATCGCGTTTGAAACACTATACTACGCTCCAAAATACAGATCGTTGATGTGTTTTAGAAGGCTGCCTAGCTTAAGAGGCCGGCGACAGATGAATTTCCATACAAACGTAATACCACGCTCACGCTCAGTTGGAGCATATTTCCAACATATTATGATGATATTCGGTTATAGACAATATTTATCTAGGTTCCTACGTCGAGAATATTAGAAATATTGTTATTTTTAATACAGAAAAAGCCAAATGGCATGTTTTGCCATTTACGCTGTAAAAAAGTACGAAATACCATTCGCTTAAATTTCTTTTTGTTTTTTTTTTTTTAAAGAAAGACGTAGGAACCTAGATAAATATTGTCTATAACCAAATATTATCATAATATGCTGGAAATATGCTCCAACTGCAAATGAGCATGGTATTACGTTTGTATGGAAATTCATCTGTCGCCGGCCTCTTAACGGCCAGTTTACGACCTAGCCGTCGTGAGTGGTAGCTAAGCGCGCAGCAGCAAGCGGTAAGAATAAAAGTATAAAAATATTTGAAGCTCGCCGGGAGACGCGCGCTCGCCGCTAAGACCGAAGTTGTGAACAGGCCGTAAGTGTGATTGAGTTGGACATGTCTACCGTATACCGATCAAGACGTGGACCGGTAACAGACAAAATGGTACCCTAAAATCGCACGACGGCGTGAAGATTGACCAAGAAGAAAATGGCGGGACGACTTAGCTGTCTTTCTTTGGAATTGGCAAAAAGTGGTTCAGAGCAATGGAAGGAATGAAGGAAGGCCTCTGCCCAGTAGTGGGATAGTACTGGCTTGATATAACAATAATAATTTGATAAATGATAAATGATCTTTATTTTGCAAGTAGGTTTTATAAAAACACTTTTACACGTCAATTTTTTTTTTTCGTCAATTAATGCTAGATGAGGCCGATGATAGTGGCCAGTTCCAGTGGTATTAATAATATTTCTTGACACCTACATATGTGTTACAGTTTCAAAAGTGTTGAGACACCAGGTGAGTAACTCTCTAATACAGCTGTATACGTTTTGTTGTTAGCAGCGACTGGTCGCGCTGCCATGGTGTCCAGGTGAAATAAAGCCCTTAATCCTTAGTCTAATAATCTCCCTTACTGCACTCGGGAGTCCGAAAAGTTATTTGGTGATTTCCCACCCACTCCTAAAAATAAAGGTCGACATGTAACCACATTACATGAAGACTCATTGTTTACTGTTTCAGGAGATAAACACACGCTTGCTCTTTGTATACATACATACATATTCTCAGCAAAAGCTGGAGAGTGGCGTCGGCCGCAAGTTGGTATGTTCCGACGGTTAATGAAGAAAGGGTTGTTTTGTTCAAACGAACCTTGTTTTGTTGTTTGTTTGCTGTTGGGAAGCTTTGAGAGAGAACTGTTTATAACCTTGAGCTTGATTGTTTAAATTAAAATATTTTTGTGCTCTCAATTTCTGGAAGGACGAAATTATTTTTAACGATGTGGTTATAGGTAAGGTATATATTATTTTTTGTAAACTGCATTCTACATATCATCATTATTATTTGCTTGACAAAGTCCTCTCCTAAACGTCGCCAAAGCTACTGGTTCTGTGCGTCGCGCATCTATCGAATTCCCGTGATCCTTACCAGGTCATCGGTCCACCTTGTAGAAAATCTACTAACGCTGCGTCTTCTAGTAGGCGGTCGCCACTCCAAGACTTTTCGGCCCCATTGACCATCTGTTCTGCGCGCAATGCGCTGCTCACTGTCGTAAGCTTGTGGATTCTTAGGGCCATGTTGGTAACTTTGGTTCTCCTGTGGACATCTTCATTCCTATTTCGTATTATACATGTTGTGGTTAGATCATTTTAAACGTTAAAGTTTGATGATATTTCCATCTTCATTTGGCCTACTTCCTTATCTACCTTTGAAATCCTACATCAATATTATGGCCAAACAAGGATTGACATATCATCAAATGTTAAGGCCACATCATGAAGTGATTAATTCTAAGATCTGGCGGTCTGGCAACTGACTAAATTCGCCAGCCTAGCCATTTTCCTAAACAGTCCCGTTCAAATAGCCGCCCGAATATTAAGCATTCAGCACAAAGTAGATTCTTTGCGCACATTTTACAACTTAATTAAGGGTCCAAAATCGTAAAACAGGCCGTATAAAGTAAATGTTCCTATAAAATATCTGTCAGTCACGAACTAGTCCACCGTGTGTTTTATATTGCTGTAAAAATAAAGCACTTAATACTGTATTAGTAACAGAGAAAATTATGTTTGAAAAAGAAAATGATTTTCCATAGAGATCTACGTTTTGGAATGTGCAATTAGAATCAATTTGTAACTGACATCTTGACAGTTCAAAAGTGCCTGTAAATGGTTTATTCTTAATCTTTGATCAATTTTGTAAAAAATTTAGATGATGATAAATGAAGCCGAAGGACGCGGTACTCTGTTGGATACGAGAAGCGCAGTACGATCTAATGGGCTTAGACATGGGCCTTGAAATGTCGCCAACTTCTAAAAGGCTTGTCTCCTATGAGGGAGCAGTTTTACGTTTTTCGGTTGAAACATCGAACGATGATAGCACTGTGAAAAAAAAAGATAATATTGTTGTCTAGAAAAGGGGTGTGTGATGACTACGATACGTTTTGATCCGACCCCAATTGCTAGATAGAAGTTTAATTGTTATCCATTGTGAGAAGAGTTTAAGCTGTTCAATTTTGGTGTAATATTTTAGAGATATGCTGAAAAGGGTGTGTTCGCAAAACTCCGTTGAACAGGGAGGATCCCCCGGCTCCGACTAGACGGGTATTGTGTCTAGTCCGGGCAACAGCCAGATTTAGACTTCCAGCTGTTGTATATTGTTCTATCGCGCGGGGAACTGTGATACCGCGATACAGGATAGTTCCAATGTGGCGACATAGATGTCGCTAGCCGCTAAAAATCCGAGAGGAGCGAAGAGTGTTAGACATTTACTGACTAAAACCCACCCGTGTTCCTTTAGGGTATTTATAATATCGTCCGGATTTCATCACACATGCAAATGACCATTTCATGCACGTATTTATTGTAATGCGTGTTTTTTTTTGCATTTTGAAATTTTCTAGTCTCGTATGCTTGATTAAATCCGCACGGTATTAAAACACCCTTAGCACGGCGGAAATGGTTAGCTAGATCAGTAAAACAGGATCAATCGTGATTATTATATCGAACAATATATAAAGGAACCATATTATATTGATTCCATGCAGCTTTTGTTTGCATATTAGCAAGTAATTCGCGCGGAATCGATATAATGCCTGTTGACAGTACGTCACGTGAGATTACGTGCAGGGATTGCATAGAAATATTATAATAAGTATAACAATAACTAATGACGTACATAGGTATGTGAGTCAACTCTCGTCAATATTCAGAAGATTAGCATATTCTAATGGAAGCATAACAGTGCATCGTCTGAAACAGAAATACATATAGGTAGGTAGAGTATACAATTTTCTGTGAGGGTCACGATTTGTGAGACAGAATAAAAAGTGAATAATGGAAAAACCCACTGTCTTAATAGAATTTTAACATGTTCTCTCTCTCTCTCTTCAGGTGTTCGAAGTTTGAATATTATAACTAACGCTAAGCTTAGTAACAACCTTTGCACACGGGTAACAAAAAAAAGCCGCTTCAAGCTTCTTTTTGTAGCGGCCTTTTTTTGTGGCCCGTGCGGCGGTGCCACCACAAAAAAAAACTAGAAGCCGCTTCTTCAAGCTTCTCCGGCCACAAGCTGTCGCGCGCTTCAGCTTTTTTTTGTAGCCGTTTCTAGCTTTTTTTTGTGGCCCGTGTGCACACTAAGGCTCATAAAGACAGTCGCTAGACAATGATTTCGTGTCGCGGCAAATGAGCCACATGATACAGCCACAAACAAAGAACAAAGAATACAGAGAAGTGCCCCTATACTGGCTAAGCACGGAAACCAGTGTCGTCAAGCTCACACATTTGCACATCAAATTTTCCATTACACACATAAAAACAGTGCTACAAAATAATAATATGAGTATAGTCTCTTTGAATAATTTCGCAAAATAGCAGTGTAATGAATTAACAATACTAATCTTTGCCCTTACTAAAAAATAGCATAAAATTTGCCTGTTGCGGTCTTCCCATACGATTATAATTTAGGTGTCTTCAAGGCTAGAGTGAATGGGCTCTTAATAGACTAGTGAGCCTCACCATCAACGATTGCTTCACTGCTTACCATCAAGTGGGATCACAGTCAAGCACTGGTTTATATGAATTAAAAAAAGCAATAATCAGTCCATAGCAGAAACCCTAATGTACGATAGGAGTATTAATAGTGAGCACTAAATAAAGATGTTTTGCTACAAGGCCAGCCGCTACACCGCGGTTGTAAGCCAAGTTTCTATACGTAACATTTGATTTATTTCAGTAGGTAATCTTCTAATTCCGCTCGCGAACGGGCTAAACACTCGTGATTGAAATAAAAAACTCATTTGTTGTCGACTGGCCTGTTGGTCTAGTGGTTAGTGACCCTGACTGCTATGCCGGAGGTCGTGGGTTCGATTCCCACCCAGGACAAATGTTTGTGTGATGAGCACAATCATTTGTTCTGTGTCTGGGTGTAATTTATCTATAATATGTATGTATTTAGAAATATATAAGTATGTTTATCAGTTGTCTGGTACCCATAACACAAGCTCTGCTTAGCTTGGGACTAGACGGCGTTGTGTGATAGTTGTGGAAATATTATTATTATTATTATTATTATTAATTCAGCTGAGAATTAGCAAATTTTAAAGCATAAAAGACAGGTGTTCAAAATGCCCGCCAATCACTAATTTCTAGTGTTAATTATGTGGGAAGAAGTGGCGCAGTAAATCCCCCAGAAAGCAGAATGAATCTTGTACAAAATGTAACATGGCCCACTCCATCCATAAGTCTCACTCAAATCGAATTGTCATGCAGTTTTTACCAAAACACAGAGTGCTACATACCTTTATTATATATTATACCTTTCTCATAAATATGAGAAAGGTCTGAGTGTAAAATACATGGATATTATAGTAGAAAAAAGACGAGAATTTCCAAGATTCGTAACACTTGGCGAAGCTGGATTGGGTCGCTAGTATTAAATATTTTAATGTCAAGATCAAAAAATCTATTTCTTAATAATTAATTAGAAATTGAATTTTACGAGAGTGTATTCAAATCAATAATTGATTATGTCGAACACTGCAAAACGCTACGTGTATATTATCCGTAGAATATTTCTGTGAATAATGCGAGTCGCATTGTTTTCAAATTGTCGTATCGTTGAAAGTTGAGACGCATTTAGATGCAGCTCGAAATAGTAATTGGACTTTTGACATAATTTTGGTCTCTTCAATCGTATACGGCTTATTTAGAACTTTGGGACTCCATAATCCATATCGTCTTCTACATAACCGTAGTGCAGCCAAGCACCAGGTCATCAGAACCCGTACGCTAAAGGCCAGACGACAATGCGCTATTAGTGCAACCAACAAACAACTCTATTATCAGCCACCTCACGACAAGTCGAGCAATCCATTCTGCACCGAAGTATTCGCTTGGGAAGAAACAAACAACAAGATTCGATTGTCTACTACTCTGGCATTACTAAACATCGAAATGGATGACATTTTCGGCATGCTAACAGTACTGTTTTATCTGTCAAAATTAGTTCTTCGAGTCAGAATAGACCTGTTATCCAGAAAGCAGACTATTGTTGGTCTGCGAGTGCTTCGAAAGCATCGCTAAACATTATGTTCTGTGCACCAGATTAGGCGTGCCGAACACACACTTCACTCGACTAAGATGTAATGTAGTCCATACACTTTAAACATTACACTATGTTGACCGAAACGAGTAAGTGCCACGAAATTCAGGACGCTTATGAAATTTTGGTCGTGATCCTCTTGGCGCTATTAATAGTTCTGTTAGACGACATAATGCCTATGTAGCGCTGTAGCGAACTTTTGTTTACTTTCAATATTCCGACAAATAGTTTCCATGAATGTTCTTGTCTATCAGTCGAATATAAGTCGATGATTAAAAGATTTTTCGGACTGGACCTATCTGGCACAGCCGTGAGATCAGACACAATGTTGATGTATTTAAATTTAGTTTCTATAATTTTTTTTTATTACATTGTATGTACGTGTGAGTTAAATAAACGTGTTTTCTTTTTTTCGCTATAAACGCCGCGGCCTTGGAGCTCGGCAGGG
The DNA here is from genome assembly GCA_929112965.1 of Mythimna albipuncta. Taxonomy (NCBI): domain Eukaryota; kingdom Metazoa; phylum Arthropoda; class Insecta; order Lepidoptera; family Noctuidae; genus Mythimna; species Mythimna albipuncta. The sequence continues at coordinate 21,990,984 of OV815970.1, forward strand.
TAGGGAAGGGGGGGGGGAGAGGAACATGGGTGTGTTTTAGTGGCTCTCACAGCCTTTCACTCCACCTGGAGTGGAAACTTAAGTCAAAAACGATTGGGAGCCACTGGTCTAGAACCAATAACCTAATAAGAAAGTACCAAGATAATGACCTCCGATGAAGATATCCGCAGGAGAACCAAGGTTACAGACAGAGCTCAAAGAATCGCCAAACTTAAGTTGCAGTGGGCAGGGCACATTGCTCGCAGAACAGATGGTAGATCGGGACAAAATGTTCTGGAGTGGCACCAGGTACTGAAAGATGCAGTATTGGAAGGCGTCCCGCAAGGTGGACCAATGTACTGGTGAGTGTCGCGGGAATTCGAGTCGAGTCGTTATGGCGACACTTGGGGGAGGCCTATGTCCAACAGTGGACGTCTTTCGGCCTAAATGATGATGATTGTTCCGAAGATGAAGACTTTCTATTCAATTTGACACCAATCCGAGCCCCATTGACCGTATTCTTTTAGAACAATACACCCATCATTTTCGAGGCTCGTCATAAAATTAAGCTAATGAGTCAAGTAATGACGGAGGCCGCCCGCGCCGTGAGAAAGGTCACTAGTTTCACTTTCATTCTCTGAATTAATAGTAGCATCAGCGTGAGAAAGTAACTGGAAAAAATAACGAACTAATAGAACTGCGATTTTTATTTTTTTCAATTTTTGACATAATAAAGCAAAGCATAATCAGCCTTCTAATTTTCCCACAGCTGGGACTCAGGCCTCGTCTCTAGGAGAGGGAAATAGGCCGTAATCCACCACGTGGGCCCAGTGCGGATTGGTGAATGTCACGTGTCTTCGAATTTTTGGTTCTAGGACATATCGGTTTCTTTACTTCACAGTTTTGAGAGCAGCTTTTGACAACAAAAATCGAATTATTCAAATTGATTAAGGTTAAGTGATTGCTTACTGCGCTGCATGTTGCGAGTTTGATTTCCGCATGGAAGAAATATTGAGAGGTGTTCCGGATCTGGTATTTTTGTGCATGTGAGTTTACATGTTTGGGAACACGCCCACGACAAAGAAGTTTCACGATAGAGAAGTTCTTAGTGTAGGGTAAAAAAAAAAAAAATTATGGTGGGAAAAAATCATGCATTGACATCCCCCGCCCTTGGGCGGAGCGGGAGATAGTGTCAGACTCTTACTGACTAAACTGTTAAAATAAGCTGTCCAGCACTTTTTGAATGATTAAGTTTAAGAGCAGGCGCGAGACCCATAATGTTAGTTTCTTTTGTTAATCTTATGTGCCTACATGTTGTGTCTGCATTTTCTGTGCCGAATAAAATATTTTTCTCTCTTTGTTTTCTTTTTTACAAAGACAATCCATAAAATCAAGGCCCCCGTCACCATTACTGATAAAATCTTCAAACGTCTACAGGGAAGCAATTTTGGAAAATGAAACAATTATCATAATTACAGTCATATCCATAACTGAAAAGCAAACATTTGAGAATAATCGTAAACCTCGGCACGGAAGTGTAATGTAACACAAATTCTCGCCTTGAAAGAAATTGCCAGAATATTTTCCGCCAAAACCCCATAATACAACTAAATAAGTATGTAGGTTTATTACTGCTGTTAACTTTTTATTACAGAGTAGCTGTGCCCGCGACTTCGTTCGCGTGGACTACAGGATTTTGAATTTATTTTTTCTAAAATAAAAGTAGCCTATGTTACTCCTTATTACATCAGCTACCTAATGTACTGTGTTTAAGTAAGTCAAATTCAATATCGATAAGCAGTGGAGTGAGCGTTGTGCTAAGCATAGGAACACCTACGCAGTGTTGTGTTACAACACAGTGCATCTTGCACAACTGTGTGTAGACCAGGTGTTGTGCTGTCACAGGTGAAAGGTTACTTTCACTTTAGCCTGTGAATGAATTACTGAATGAAACTTGGTACCATCGCGGTCGTTTCTGCCTGATCACTTAAAAAAAAAATTCGCTTGAATTGTCAAACCAAACCATTTGAAGTTTTTCGCCATGTAGGGACGAGATATATTACGACTGATGGAATAGTGCTCTTTATTAAGATGTAGCCAAATATTTATATAGTGCTTGCAACTATAGATTCCATGCTAATACTTATATCTACTACAGTACAACATATGATTCCCTCATTTCATTCCGGGAGTATGTTCTCTAGGAATTAATTCCTACTATCACACAGGCAAAGCCACTAACAGTCATAAACCCTAGCAATAAAATCACCAATTGACATTTCCTCACAATAGATTCGCGAGCAATCCCAAGGTCCAATCTAAAACGGTGGGCTCCATCGAGCCGGACGCGCCAATGAGGCAACGAGCACCAAGCCGTTGCCCGCCAGACAAAGACTGAGTCAGCAACGTCAAACGCCAATCAATAACCGAGCTGCAGACACTTGAACTTTACAAGGTCGCCTCACACCTGTGGGCTCCGTATCTGAAGTATGAACAGACTGACAAGGCAATAATCACACTAGTATTATAAAGCTGAAAGTTTGGGAGTGTGTGCGTGTGTTAGTCCTTCACGCTGAAATTGCTTATAGGAATTAAAGTAGGTGTAGTGTGAGGAAGGTAGTGAGTCCGTGCACTAGAATAGAAGGAGAGGTAGAAAGGAGATGACAGAACATAGTGAAAAAACGTTAAAGTACAAGAGATTTTAGGGCGGCGAATTGTCTCATAGATAGATTTTTTTATGTTTATATTTATTTATAAGACCAATCAATGAGATTAATCTACTTAATAATTAAGAAGAAGAAGAATTATCTAGTTTACGAAATAAAAATTGTCCTTTAAATTAAACATTATTTATATAAGCTATGTATGGTAGTTAAAAATGTGCATTTTTATTTTTCGTACCACGTCACTATTCTGATTTAAAGAGGTCTTTGTTTTGCCTGCCTTTCAATAACCTCTGATCTGTATTGACGAATCTTTCTGCGGCTAAACCACATGAGTAAACAAGGCTAAAGTAAAGAATGGAATATTTGTGGGTCCTCAAATCGAGTTGGTGACGAATCGGATAAAAACGACTGCCCCAAAAAAGGAGTGTTATCTTTAGTATTATGTAAAAGCAATGTTCTTTTTTATAAAATAAGTAATAATTCACTACATGCTCAAAGGAGCGCTGGGTGTCTTATGCCCAGCAAACGCTGAGGACCCTTTCGACACAGTGGGTACGGGCTCGCTTGGTGCATTCTGTACCTTTGTTCTTTTTTACGTACTTTGTGTTTGTAACCGTTGTGCTGTCTCGAATATAACTGAGCATTTTTATTCTATTCTATATGTATATTATAGTAGAGATACGCCGAGAATTAAAAGGATTTCTATCAAGCTGGGGCATTGAATAAAATAGAAGTCGAAGCATTTTCCTTCATTTTCGTGCCGATTAATAAACAGTTACAAAACACTGCCAGTGTTTAAAACGTTTGTGAAGGAACATCACTTGTCACTGTAATCTTGTTTTCGTCTCACAACTTATTCTCTTGCATAAATACATTTGTATCTATTTTATTTAGTATTAAGTACTTATATCATTTTTGATTACTTTTATATTTGCACTAAGTGCAACCCCATTTTGTGTCCAGGCGATCTCTATCTATTTCAGGTTACCTGGAAGAGATCGCCGAGTGTGATCAGGCCGCCAAGTGTATTTTTTTTATTATATGGTTTCCTTTTATAAATATTGTGATATTTGTGTCCAATAAAGTGTATTTAAATAAATAAATTTTAATAATAATGCTACGTTTCCGTTCTCCTATGCTGCTAATTAATAAAAAAATATTTACGTACTCAATATCCAAATGTGACCACTTACAGTCCTTCTCCAACTGTCACCTCTCACCGACCAAATCAAAAGCCACTCGACAGACCGGACGTGTATTACCGCTTAGACCTTGACCCGCCTGTTTGCATAACAGAAATCGGTCAATCGCCAGACTATTGCTACAGCACACAACACAAACAAGTAAAGGCTCTCACAGACAGAAGCGACGCGACGTTTTCCGTAACAAAAAAAAAATCTAAAAAGTGTTTACAGACAGTATAATTTTTAAGAGGGCACGTTTACAGGAGCCTTTTTTTAGGTTGGAAAATCATCCAATGACATCTCCTCATCATCATCTTGGACAGAGCGAGAGGTTGTGACTAACTAAAAACCACTCCTGTTTCTTCTTTGCCTTCGTCCCAGGGGCCCGGGTTTCACTTTCACAATACCAATGCCTTAAACCCAGCGTTGCATTCATGCAGACAGGACTAAAAGCGTAAAAATTGCATATTTTCTTTTAGCTTTAAACTTGCTCAGTATAATAATAAAAATAGTTCCAATTGTCACAAAGCACGCTACATTTCGGCTAGGTTTGAAAATAAATAAAAAGTTTTATTTATTTACAAACTTTAAACATGACTTTTTAAATTGAAATAAACCAGTGCAGTGCTTGCAATCATTGATGGTGAGGCGCAATAGTTTAGTAGTACGGTAGGTAGAGTTTTACAATATATTTTTGTTAAGTGACAAATCATCAGATGACTCCACCATCTCTGGGTGAAACAAGAGAGAGTGTCAGACTTTTTATGCCCGGACGAAACCCAACCCGGACGCTCCCCGGACGCTCAACAAACGAGGACAAATCCCGGACGGATGACAGCAGAATTCATGCGATGTTGTTGTCATCATTGTTATCAAGGTGTACATATAAGATAACTGATCCCATTGTATCGACACCATACGAGTAGTTTATAGCGTGATAAAAAGATTAGTCTATCTGGTACATTTCACACATAAACAAGTCTATCTAAAGAGGTTAAACGATTCTCATTCTTTTCAGACTATGGCTAACTTTTAAACTATTTTGAGTTCAGTAGGTGGCCATGTTACGGCAATTTATACAATTCGGGTAATGTATAGAATGCCCAGCTCGTTTAGGCAATGTAGGTACAAAATATTTTATTTATCACTAGCTAGCATTAGCGCTATAAAATAAAGCCTGTCACTCAGGAATAAAGCAGTTTTTTATAGGTGAAAATGTTTTCGCAATCAGACCGGTACTTCCAGAGATTACTTCCTACAAACAAATAAACAAACTTTACCTCTATATAATATTAGTGTAAATTAAACATTGCCTAGTCAATGACAACCGAATAAATATTAGTATTGTCTATAGATAGTCGTTTTTGGTCTGGGAGTCTCGTGTATGTGAGTTTGTATGTTTGTAAACGCACCCACGATACAGGAGTCATTCCCAAGATAGGCATACACGCTAGGGTATACCTGATAGGTTTGCCTGCACAGTTATACCTGTCAGATAAGCGTCAGTTGTGTGAAAAAACCTGCACAGTTGTGCAACATACACGCGGTATACCTGTAAAACTCAACTGTACAGGCAAACTTATCATAACCTAACGTGTATGGCTACTTTTAGGTCCTCAAAACTGAAAGTGTAGGTCACACTACAAGGCACTTATTGACAAACGATTCATCAATTAGAAACGATGACCCAGAAATAAGAAAAAAAGAAAAATACAATAGAAGATTCTACACAAAGCATTCTGTGGCACAAACACACGCATGCGACCTTGACCCGCCGTGTTATGCAAGAGCACGCGGCGTGACCCGGTCAGCGCAGCGCGGAGCCAAAAACATACATAACAGACCAAATGACCAACAACACGGTTGGGTAACAGACGCTTATTTAATCTAAGAAACGGAGATTGACGAGTGAAAGATATAGTGCGTTGGGGTAAGATCGGCATTGGGGTAAGAACGTATAAATATAAATTATACCACTTATTTAGCTTTATTTTTAATGCTAGTCATATTGCGTGCCGCGTCATTATGTTCTACCTTGCCCAGCAATGTGGCTGGCAATTAAAATAATGCTAAATAAATGGTATATTGATTTATACGTTCTTACCCCAATGCCGATCTTCCCCCAACCTGCCTTAATGTGCATAGAGATGGTGATTAGGTACTTTTTAGTATTGAAGAAAAATACGGTAAAATAGGATGAATACAAACTCAGGGGTGGATAGAAACGAAACTTCAAAGGGTATTTTTACGATATTTTAATAATTTTTACAGCATTTAAATATCAATTTATTATAGACATGTTTTTTTAAAAAAGTCGATACTTTTTTAAAAGCCGATAATAAGGTCAAATCAAGGTGAAAAACAAAACCAAAGTTTTGTTTCTAGTCACGGTATATGTTAACCTAAATAATGAGCTGTCCCTAAATAAATTGGAATAAGGGCAAGAGCAAATAATGACAGTGTATTAGATCTGTTATCAGCAGAGGACGCAATAGGTAGAGTCACTGAAAGTTCGTGGAAGTAAGTAACCTAGAGTTGATAATACCTCATCTAAAATTTCAATTTCCTATAATTTTTTAGAAATATAGTATAGCCAGATATTGTTTCATAATATGTTATTCAGGATCTATAATTTTGTATGTATATCAACATGTACCAAATAGTCACCTTAATACTTACAGCTAGCTAAAAATGCGCTAGTTTTAGACGTATTTTTTTTACATTTAAGATGGACCACACACAAGTCCTTTTAGTAAAATTGACCAAAACAATCAGGATCCAGGATCGAAGCTCCGGGTTTGAGATTCGTACGATCAAGCGGCGTGCGTGTGAACGGCTCAACCACTTCTTCCTGCATGACGGATTTTCATGGGGTTTTCACCAATTCACCGAGTGATTTAAGAGGAAAGTTTAGGTGTAATACATACATATTATGGTAGAGAAATACCGTAAATGATTTGCAACACCCGAGTGAAACTAGAATGCTCGCTAGTTACAATAAATAACGATAAAATCACGAAAGGCTTACTCTAGGTTCACAAAACTATCCATGACAGCCTCACTCAAATTGTCAATTCACCATAAGTTAACGTGTTGGATTTAATTGAATTTGATTCCGGAATTACAGAAGAGGTATTATCAACTCTATGTTACTTACTGCCCTAGACTTTGGGTAAATAATAGTCTACCTGTTCTGACCTCTGGTTATCAGATACCCGAGATAGTGTTGTGATCACAGTTTAGCAATGCAGATAACGATATTTTTGTTTTGAGGTGGGAAATAATCAAATAATTTTACTGCCTACTTTTATTTTACTTTCGAACAATCTCGAAGCTGGTTAAGCGATGGACTGCTACGTTATGGGTTCGATTTCCATTCGGAACAAATATATTATTTGTTTGGTCTACAGACAGTTATTTCGGATCTGGCTTTCTTGTGAGTGTAAACGTTTGTGAAAGTCTCAAGGATAAGAGTAATTCTTAAAGTGCGTTAAGACTTGAAAAACAAAATAAGCTAGGATTTTTGCCAATCTGAATAACATCACTGGTTGCTATATGCAGAGTGGCAATATACGCGGCGCGTACGCACAGACGCTTGATTGTTTACCAATGTGAACACATAGTCACAAAATAGATAGGTACAGAAGTCAATCTTTGTACAAGGAGCGCTCGAGCAACGCACACAGACACGATATCTCGGCTCAATCGGCCGGTCGCACTCGTACAGTTCGGGGCAAGCGCTGACCTCAGCGCGATCGCCTAACGTATGTATAAAAAGTGAAGTACATAAATAAGATTGACTTCTGTACATATCTATTTTGTGACTTAATGCTCATTGATAACGGTGTTTTCATGTAATGTGTGTAGCCATATTTTTTTGCAGTGTGAGTACATATGTATAAGAGGCCACTTGTAAGTACAAGAGGTGTAATGAGCGTCGACACTTAACCTTGATATAAATATTAACCATAGCACAAAAAGATGTTATTATTTGCAATTTTTTTTAAGCGAAGTTTTTAAGTGTGGGATACCGTAAAATAACTCTTCTCGCTTTGTGTGGAGGAGCGAGAAAGCCTGTAAGACTTTTACTAACAAAAACCCACCCTCTTGCCGCCAGCGTTCTAGGGTCACGGTGACTCTTTCCAACACTCCCGCAGTCCTGACGTGACATTACCTTAGGTACTGCAAGCGGAGAGTCAAAAGTTAGCTCAGCGTCAAGGCAGTCAAGCTTGAATCGACGACGCGTTGTATACCACGCGTCCTCAGAGAGATATCAGCTTAATTGACGGAGGCAGTTAGGGCAGCTGCCAGAGCTGCGGATTGTTACCGTAGCCCTCGCAAGTTGAAGGAACACTGTGGGTTTTAGTCAGTAAAAGTCTGATACACCCTCTAGCTCCGGCTACACCCAGAGCAGAAGTTGACAAAACCTATTTTTTTTTTATACATTTAAGCTAGTGCTTGACTGCGATCCCACGTGATGGTAAACAGTAATGCAATCGTTGATGGTGAGGCGCACTAGTTTATTAAAAGCCTATTCACTCTTGCCTTGAAGACACCTAAATTTTAATCGGGCGGGAAGACCGCATCAGGTAAATTGTTCCAGACCATCGATGTACGCGGTATAAACAACGTACCTATATTTGATGGTATCGTACGTAAAAGGTAAAAATGGTACTCCTAGAAGACATTGAGACAATATTTGTCCTGTGTTAAGTTAAAGTATGCAATTAAGTATAATATATAATAAGATATTGTTGTCAAATCCCACCCATTCTAAAATGATTCAGTAATTTATAAATACAAACAGAACTTCGAGACGCAATCATGAAAATTTTCAAAACAGTCGAGTTTGTGGAGCGTCAACACTTCAAAACGGCAATCATGAGCAATTTTGCGTATTGTTTACCAAAACTGGAAACATTGGCTCTTAAGCTGTTAAATATTATGGATTTGTGTATGAGTATGATAACTGTTTTGTGGTCCATTTCTTAGTACTGTATAGTTTCATGATCACTTCAACCGAAAGAGGTCTATTATTGGACATAGACCTCCCCCATCTGTCACCATAACGACCGGTCCTGTGCGTCTCACATCCATCGGATGCCTGCGACCCTCACCCGTGACCAATGACTTGTTCCTAGACCACGACGTTTAAAGTAAGATTGTTTTAATCTTATTTCAGTGCGGGTAAGAGATGGCGCTAGACAACCTGTATAGCTCTGTCTCTTACCCAACCTGGATTACAGTAGGCACAACGGATCTTGAGCGCTCGGCGTCAGAGTGGAGATCGCTTTGCGCATTCCATACATTGGCGAGCCAATCGTCTTCGTTGTTAGATACATGCAGCAACGCAGTGAACGAATGAGGACTGACGCCTATGACGCGATGGCGCGACGAGCCAATCACTGACACTCCCCGCCCCGCGTCTCACTTCGCACCACTAAAGAGACCGAATATTTGACTTCTGCGCAACCGCTCAAGATACGTTGTGCCTACTATTTCAAGCTGTTACAGTATGATGGGTTTTCCATGGTAACCGCATATATTACAGGAGTCCTACTTACTCCTCAAAGTTTTCCTACCTACTCCATAGAAGATACAAACTACTCCACACAATGAGCATTGACAAACGGGGTACTTGCTGACGCATCCTTTCATGGCACATTATAAAACAAAGTCCCCTACCGCATCTCTCTGTATGTTCGTGATCAATTTAAAAACTACTGGACGGATTGTCATGCCGTTTTTCATGCTATGATTTCAAGAATTCAAGCGTAAGATTTAGAGATAAACTGTGAATTTAAGTTACTTGTAACACGCGTGTGAAACTGAAAATCACGAAAGAACTACTCCAGGTCCAGTAAACACACGATGCTTTACAAAATTGTCAGTGCACAATAAGTTTACGTGTTTGTGGACATGGACCTTTCCGCGCTTAGATTGATGGTTATAGAACCTGTGTGAGCGTGCAGGAATCCCGGCGCCCCCAGCCTGACGTCACGCCGATTGAAGCGAATTATTTGTTTGACGTGAACATTTGTTTATTGACCCAACAGCGGTATGCAGTATCCATACATAAAACTTGTTTATTATTTAATTTCAGAGGAATCTCATCCATTTGTTTTGACAGGGGGATAAGACGATTGTCGGTATCTCGGTTGACAGAAATCTGGTGATCGACTCCAAGACGTCACTCACTGACACTGGTTGATTCAAGAATATGTTATACTCACGGATATCTATGGTAATACTACAACTTTGATGGATTCCGGAGGATTTATCTATAAATAATATAATGTTATAAAATTGAAGAGTTTGTTTGATTGAACGAGAAATACTCAGAAACTGCTGGTTCGAATTGAAAAAATATTATAGTGTTGAATATGCCATTTATCGAGAAAGACCATAAGGCTATATATACAGAGAGGAAAATGACCAACGAAAAGATGGATAGATTTTTTACGTTGTTAATTAGAAAAAAATAATTATATTTTCTAATTTTGACTTTAATTTAATTATATTTTCTAATTTTGACATGAAATGAAAATGAATTGAATTTTAATGTCATTTAATATAATAGTGTATATTGTAACTAATTGTGGTGTTTTAATATGGGAATAATTTCCTGGCAAATAAATGAAAATTATTATTATTATGTCAGGAATTAAAATAATGAAAGAAAAGTCAGTCAGTAATAGTCAGACGGTAAGTAGGACTGAATAAAAAGAGTGAATAGGTAACTTCTAGGCGTTTGCCTAGTAGTAACCTACATCACCGCTTTCCGTCAGGTGAGATAGTAGTCAAGCACAAGCCTGACAATAGAAACACCAAAAACAAAACGTGTTGCGTTAACCCCAAGCAACATGAGACGAAGATAGTAAGATGATGCACAGCCAGAAGTAGTCGCTCCGAACGAATCAGCTGTTAGCTGTTACCACAGGCATTATCATTTGTTATCTCATCGTTTGGACAGGTGATGGATGACCTTGCAAAAGATAATTTGTATAATGTTTGAATTATAATATTCAAAGCGTCTGGTGATGTGGAAGCAAAAACTATTGTTGAGTGCGGTTACATAAAATGGAAAGACTGAAGATGTAATAGGTTGGAATACTGAATACCATTTACTCAGACGGTTATTCATAGTGGCTGTGTTTTTTTTTATAGGTTTGCGTTTGACCTCTGTCTCACCTGATGGAAAGCGACGATGCGGTCGACGATGGAACGCGCTTACGAAGTAACCTAAAAGATGAATGTGTTCCCAAAACTTTTTGTGTGTTCAATAGAATCACGAATTAGGGTTTCGGGTTTATAATAAAACAACGTGATTGTCAGCAGAAGAATTGTAATAGAATGGGTGAAAGGAACCCTTTGCCCAAGAGTGGGAGAGAACAGGCTAACAAAACAAAAATTGTTAGTAAGCGGACACAGAAAAACGCAGGATTGGAGCCCGGACACAGCGACGCGGGGCCGAGGCAGACCACGAAGGACACGGTGGGACGACCTGGATGGCTTCCTTCAGAATTGGAATGAGAAAGCGAGGAATCGTGATCGTTGGAAGGAGTGTGGGAAGGCCTTTGCCCAGCAGTGGGACAATATGGGCTAACTTTAATAATAATAAGCAGACACAATTCGAGTGTGAGTAGCGTGACGTCTAGTCGTTCCCTGTAACAGGGAATAGGTATTCACGACGTACTTCGCCACCTCTTGAGATGCGTTACTTTTTATGGGTATATCACAATGATGTATGAAAAAAACGGGATCTGCTCTTAGATTTTTTTTTGTAGGTGTGAAAATCATCCAATGACATCCCCCGCTCTTGGGCGGTACGGGAGACAGTGCCAGCCTTTTACTGACTAAAAACCCCACTCCTGTTTCTTCGTTGCCTTTCATACCAGAACCGAGTTTTCCTTTCAGAAGCAGACCCTTGGCACCAGTAGGCTTCGACCCTGCTGGGCCCCCACGGTTTGCTGACATCCTCTTTGAAGCGCGCGTGGAACACTACACACCGTCGACGGCTTGAGAAAGCTGTGATTGGTTGGAATATTGAGATGGTTGCTGATAGATACTGCTGCAAATGCAGGAACACATGGGTTTGGGTCGGTAAAATTCTGACAGGTATTTGATGATTTCCGAATTAAAAAAGGGCATAAACACCAAATCAAATGACTGCAACACAGGGTCAACTCCAAGCGAAGCGGATCTGGCAACTGTCCAAGAGACGCAACGTTGGAAAATAATCAAAGAGGTTTTAAGGTTTTCCTCTTCAAAAATGAATGGAAAAATGCCCTTTTAATGTAAATAAGTATACCTTAGTATGAAGCAGTATGACTGATAATATAATCTGGTGTTTGTATTTGAGATACCACGTGTATTTGTTGTCGTTGAGCGTATTTCTACAGCGAAAAACGGAGCTTGATCTTGACGTAATATGGGGTTGGCGTAACCATGACGAGAAAATCCTCGATTTTATTTATCTTTAAAGAGTTTTTTCGCTAGTGCGAATGAATTACACTGTTGGTATACAAATATAATGGTTAAACAATAAAATAAAAAAATACAGTTAGATTTTGGTTTCTTCAGAGCGAACTTAATCATATTAATGATTGATAAATTCATATTTGATTGTTATTTATGATTGATTTGATAAATATTGTGCGTGCCAATTTGTGTTCTGAGTGATTGATTTCGGATACATAAAAAAAAAATTACATAATAATACCTAAATATTATTTTTTAAATAGATTTTTTTTATACCCGAATTTTGGGTGGGCGGAGACTAGTCTAAAACATCATCACGCATAACCATGGGAGGAGGTATGTTAAAGGTTTCGTGGCTAAAGTGAATAGGCTCTTAATAAACTAATGCGATTTTCCATCAACGATTGCATCACTGCTTACCATCAAATGGGATCGCAGTCAAGCACTGGTTGAATTGTATAATTTAAAATGTTTTGCTCATAACGATCAACCAGCTCTTATTTCATCTTCGCAACCGTGCAAAAACGTAACCCCACTAAATCAAAGTTCGCCAACTTCCTCATCTGCCAAGTGATTACCATTCATACCAGCGCACCGCCAAATGTTTTATTTACTAGTGTTGTACCATACATCGGATTACAATCGATATTCGACGCTTCCCTATGCCGATTACGGACTGTGCTTGCTGAATTGTAATTAGGGAGTTAATGGTGACGGCCGTAGTCATGGAAATATACAACACAACATAATATAGCGACTGAGAGCAGCGGTGGCCGAGTGGCAACGCTCCCGACTTACGAGTTGTAGGTCGCGGGTTGAAACCCAGCCAGGCCCATTACTTTGTGTAATTTATTTCATCACCACTACTCTCAAAACGGTAAAGGAAAACATAGTGAGGAAACCGGCATGTCCTAGAACCAAAAATTCGAAGACATGTGACATTCACCAACCCGCACTGGGCCCGTGAGGTGGATTACGGCCCATTCCCTCGCCTAGAGAGGAGAGAGGCCGGAACAGCAGCAGTGCCGGCAGCAGTGGGAACATTTTATGGACGAATATGCTATGGTTAACATAATATAAAAGGTTCCAGTTAAAAACAAAAACAGGAGCTCTTCAGTAGCTTTGTGTAGATACGTTTTTTTTTAATAAAGGTACCTTTGTAAACAAAAGTTTGATGGATACCTAAATACCATAATCGCAACTGTTAGTAAACAAATACACGTTTCATTCATTCTTAAATGAATACAACACCATATTGAATACTCGACCAACATTGGACACAAACATTGGAAACATTACGTGAGCCCCTTCTTGCAATTTCTTAGTTTGACATCAATCGCCAGTCTTAGACCGCGTCTACACCGCCGGCGCGCCCAGCAAACCGCTGCCATATAATGCTCCACCCATAAAAGCGAAGCCGCGCATGCGCAACGACATCCGCGATCTTTTAAACCGAGACCTAAAAACAGCAACCAGTCGGACTTCTAATAAATCCACATAGCACATATTTTCTCAGAAGCCGGAGCCAGATAATTAACAAACATAATTGTGACCAACGATCTCCGTAAACGCGTACGGCGCGTACAAAAAGGTGCGCTCGCGCAAGTGTGCAAGCGGGCCACCCGGTTACCGAGTTGGCAGAACCTAGAACGTCTAGCGCATATTGCCTAGATACGGCCCAGTCTAGACTTGTGTGAAACGCATGACACACATTAACGCAAGTTAATAACAGTCGTATGTAAGTGTCCCGATGGTGGGAGGTGAGTGGTCTTAGCGGGTGGGTACGGTAAGACCATGGTTCCCTTTGCTCGGTAATCATGAAAAACTTCTCCCGCTCTAAAATATCCATATTATTCTAACCTATGGCAAGTATATTGTCTTATGTCCTACCTATGCCCTACCGGCCTACCTATTCCGATCTATACATATCACAAATGTTAACGTTTAAACGATCTGGCCAGTTGTAGTCGGCCACATCATGAAGTGATCAATTCTAAGATCTCGCCACGACATAGAGAACAACTAAGCGTCAACTCACACCGAAAGAGCGGCGAAGGGCAGCGCAGTTTCAGTGTCATATGAATTTTAACTTTATTATAAACACGAACGAGAGAATTCCCCGGAATTCCTGCGGCGCCGCGGGCATCCGCGCGACTCGTTCGAGTTTCTCATGCGATAATAAGTATTATAGTAATGATAATAAAGTTAAAATTCATATGAAACTGCGCTCCGCTTCGCTGCCATTCGCCGCTCTTTCGGTGTGAGTTGACCCTAAAAAATCTGTCATATTGGGAGCAACAATTGACGTAAGTACATTTGAGATAAAAAATAGTCTTTAAATGTTTTCAATACTGCATGAAGATTTGAGTAGAGCTGACACACCTATACCTGAGCATTCGCTCTCTCTGCCAGAGAATCGTTTGATCGAGATGCCATCTCGTATAGGTATCGCAAGCGTGTGTATCTCTACTGAACCGACTCACTGTTCCGAAACATTTTAGTGTTCCGAAAGATTGGAACATCAGTAATGTTTTAAATGCATCATTTGGAACAATTGGAACAGATGAAACACTCTTTATTTTAAGTGACCAGCAGTCTTTTTAAAATTCAAATTAAAACGTAAATAGTGTAATATAATGAAGGACCTGAACTAAAAACATCTTTCACAAATCAAAATTAAATTAAATAAAACTTATAGTGTGACGCAACTTAACAGATCACGATTCATAACATTTGTATCTTGTGAGTCGATGTTTCAAATGTTGCGTTTGTATCTTTTCAGCCGATGTTCCAAATGTTCCATTTGTTTCTAGTGAGCCGATGTTTCAAATGTTCCGTTTGTTTCTAGTGAGCCGATGTTTCAAATGTTCCGTTTGTTTCTAATGAGTCGATGTTTCAAATGTTGCAACTTTTTCTTTTGAGCCGATGTTCCAAATGTTCTGTTTGTATCTTGTGAGTCGATGTTTCAAATGTTCCGTTTGTATCTTTTGAGCCGAATGTTCCAAACGATACATACCACTCTGTTTCGGTACATTTCAGTAATTCAGATGCAAATGTTCCAATCGCAAAGAAGACCAACTTTTCCCACGCTTATATAGCAGGAGCCTTACCGTGACGTGTTTAAATGTCAGGCGTGTGAGCGAAAAAGAGCGATATCATATCATGAAGTGATCAATACTAAGATCTGGGGTGCTATTCTCTAAGAAAGCGCAGCGCTGGCACAGCGACGAGTCGTGAGCGCAATACATTGAATTAAAAATCCAATGTAAAGGAGCATTGGGTTGTTAATTCAATGTACTGCGCTGACGACTCGTCGCTGTGCCAGCGCTGCGCTTTCTTAGAGAATAGCACCCCTGGCCGCGACAGCGATATAAATCAACTTGTGTTTAGGACCACTAGGTTGTGTGAAAGTGTGAAAGTAACGATAAAAATCAGTCCTTGTGAGGACCTGCAGCCTACTTGTTGCGGTACTAATGTTTATTAATACCGTTCATTAACATTTATGGTAATCCCATCGGTCCCGTTGGGAGTTTGTGCTCCATCGATACCGTAATGCGGTCAACGGACCGATCATTGGATCAAGTGTTTTGAATGGGATGGTTATTGAAATAAATGATTTAAAAAAGACCACAAATATAAATGTAACAAGTAGGCGCCACTTGAGCGGCTACTTACTGCTGGTCTCTAAAACTATATAATGTAAAAAAGTGTCTGTAATATCAAATTACCATTTACATTTTTACTAAACACACATTTTTTTACGTGGTGAATCATCAAATAGCATTTCTCGCTCTTGGACGGAACGGGAGGGCGTGTCAGATTTTTACTGACTAAAACCCATCCCTATGTTTCTTAGTTACCTTGCATTCCAGGGCTCCGGGTTTTCCTTTAAGAAGCGAATCCATGGTCCCAGTAGGCTTCGATCCTGCTGGGACCCTACGTACTAAATGCACAAGAAAGTAGTGAATACTCAATACATATAATCAAAAACGAAATGTTTATTTTTTTTTGTCAACTTATGATTTTTTTATATATCAATAATGAACTACTTTTATTTCCGAAAAAGAATTGGGCTACGGGCAAAAGAAATCTTCCTGAAATTGCGACCAAATGGCATAGTGCTGTTTTACGAGTCTGTTGAGGACGAAGTCGCGGGCATCAACTAGTAAATTAATAAGAAAAGAAAAGACTGCAAATTTATGAAACAAGTAGGCACGTTTAGAATTCTACAGAATAAAAGATTTCAGACATTGCAAAAAGAATTAAAACAAATTCTCACAGTCTTCATCAACTCATTAGTAGAGTGACAAGTTCAATTGCCGGCTCGTTTTAAAATCCAAACGAAAAACGACCAATTCTATAAAACAAACACCAACTATAAATGAGCAAAGCGAATTTCACGCAAAAAAAAACCAGGAAACGAGATCGAGTTAAGACATGAGCAAAAAATAGGTGCTAACGATCTAGGACCGATTTGGTACGAGTATAACGCTAACCACACGGAAGTATTTGAGATAAATTGAACTGACATAAGCACTTAAGATTTCCTAGGGCTATATTTTACCGGGACACCATGGCAGCGCGACCAGCTTCGCTGCCATGGTGTCCCGGTAAAATAGAACCCTAAAAACCTACCAAACCAGACACCATACAGACACTAGAGTCGCCACACGTCCGGGCTGGTCGCGCCACCAAATTGATTGCGCAACCAAACGGACACCAGCCCCCCTAGCCAAGTTACAATCGTTTCATGACATTACCGTCAATTCTTTTGTTCTGACCACGTGACTAAGCGTTAAAACGACGTCATTCTCGTACATTTGAAGCTCTCTACAAGCGTTAACTATTGCAGATAAGCAACTTGGCTAGGGTTACAGGTGAGCAACTCTCTATAGAGCTGTATACGTTTTGTTGGTAGCGGTGACTGGTCGCGCCGCCACGGTGTCTCGGTGAAACCCTAAGTACTCCCAGTGCACAGCTCTGAAGGGCACAAAAAAGAAACGTGGATCTGTTTTCTATCGACTATGTATGGACTGGAACCCGTTCCATACATTGTAACGAAGTTTTTGCACACCATCTTTGATTGTCTATAAAGTGTTGCAGCACTTGCAAAGTGTTATAAAATGAACCTGTAAATTCCCAGGGCATGTAATATTGGCGACGCTAATAATAAAAAAATTAATTAGCCATAAGACTGACATGAGTATCGAAAGAAATAATTAACATCAACTGATAGATGGTAATCTTCTGGGGACCAAGTCTACTATTTTTATAAATTCGTCATTCCAACACGATCTCATTGTCATTTTGCTAAAAGTTCGTAATCTGCTAATTCATAATGATCGATCATTGATCGACCAATGGTCTCGGAAGAGTTGCAGTAGAATGGCAATATCGAGCTTATTAAAAGCAATAACTGCACAATGACGTTCTAATGGTAGGTTACTGATCAAAGGAACTGTCAAAATTTTGGCAGATTGCCGCATACGTCAGACATTCATTTGTCAATGTGTACGAGATTGCCATTATAAGCCACTTCCTTCAATGGAGTGTCAGTGGTTGACCATCGGAAAGTCATAGTGACGCCATTATATTAGTAGATTACAAAACTTGTAAAAATCTACAATTTTGTAATCAATGATGGATATTCTGACACTATTGTAATAGCAGACTTGAGGCCCAGATCGGTCAACAAATAGGTCGGTAGCAAATAGGAACATAGGTGGGTTTTAGTCAGTAAAAATCTGACGCTCTCATCACGACCCGAGAAGTCGATTAATGATTTTGATTAGGAGAAGGTATCAGCCAGGTTGGACTACCCTGGTCAAGTGACGGTCAGTAACTCGGAAATAACATAAACAGTATTCAGCACAATGACCTTTAGTTTCTTCCGTCGCATTTACATTCAATTGTTTTGTAACAAAAAGCATACACAATTGCACAATCAAAAACCTATTTAAATAGGAAATTGTGAACGCAGCTATCGGGAGCAATAACCCATTTTACTGCACATTTCGATAACACTTCTTGATAACGGCTCGGTTTCTTGATATGACTTTGACGTTTGACCTAAAATATTTATTCATTTTGATGTTCGTCTATAATCTATGCTAAATGGCAGTAGCGTTTTGTTTGAACTGATCTCGGGCCTAACTATAGAAATAAGCATAATCAGCCTATATGTTTTTTCCACTGCTGAGAATCGGATCTCCTTTATAAGAGAGGAAATGGGCCGTACTCGACCACGCGGGCCCAGTGCGGGTTGGTGGATGTCACAATTTTCGATTTTTTGGTTCTGGGACACGCCGGTTTCCTTGTTTTCTTTCACCGTTTTTTGAGAGCAGTGGTGATCAAATAAATTGCACAAAGGGCTATACTTCACTGAGACACCGTGGCGGCGCGACCAGTCGCCGCTACCAAAGAAATGTATAGTATACAGCTCTATAGAGTTCTCACCTTCGGGGTTACCATGACGTTCAAAATAAGATTGTTTTAATCTTGTTTCAGTGTTGGTAAGAGATGGCGCTAGACAACCTGTATAGCTCTGTCCCTTACCCACACAGAAACAAGATTAAAACCATCTTACTTTAAACGTCATGGTTTAGGTCCTGGTGTCCGTTTGCTTGCGCAACCAATATGATGGAGCGACCAGTAGCCTGATTCACGTAAAATCAAACAAGCCAAATATCGTTGAAGTTTTATAGTCGTTCGATCGAATTCCTATCTAAAAGCGGTATTCACGATCCATCGACTTATTTTCAGTTACATTAATAAGTATTCTACCAGAATAATGTAATACAGATTTTTTTTTTAAATCGACGAATTTCAAAAGACTTTAAAATCGGTGTCGTTCAAATTCGATTGATGGATGTGAATACGGAAATGGTCTAAACGACTAAATCGCTACGATATCGTTACGGTTTTCATTACGTGAATCGGGCTACAGCTCGGATGTGTAGCGACTCTGGTGTCTGTACGGTGTCTAGTTTGGTAGCCTAGAGCTATATTTCACCGGGACACCATGGCGGCGCGACCAGTTGCGTCCAAATGTAGACCAAAGTAATGCGCCTGGCTGGCTTTGAACCCGCCACCAACAACTCGTAATTTGACACTGTTACCATTGGGTGCATGGTCTCGGGGCCTTACAAAGACGTTTTAGAACGTCAGCCGTGCGAGCGAGACTGAGGGTCACCCTTTAAAGCTCCATCCCTTTCAGTTCAGTTTACGTCGGCAAATGGATCGCATTAAGAACTCCTGTTCGATTATAATTGGGTGAAGCCAGCCGATAGGCGGTTTCATTGGAGCTAGGTGAGGCGACGATCTTATCAGGGTGAATGATAGCAGCTAGATGAGATGAGAGAACCCGCAGACAGGGTTAAATCTTATCAGTGTTTTATATCTAAGTACACTAAATAATGTAGTGAGATTGGAAGTTTTTTGAGCTGGGAAATCATTACATTTTAACTTCTTCCTTTTGAGAGGGTGTGTCAGACTTTTAATGACTGAAACCCACCTGTGTTCCTCCAGTTACACTTTGCGTTCCAGGGCCACGGTAACTATAACTCTTTCGAACAATCCTGATATTGGCCTTACTGGACCCCGTCCGTTAACTTAGATTCAGTTAGGCTGCCTTTTTGTCTGAGGGTAGTCTTTACCTTCTGTCCGTTCTGTTTTGGGTATATGTGTAGAAAAGAATAGAAAAACTTTTATTCGGGATTGACATAGCAGGCACATCGCTTATACAACGTGTAACATTATATGCGCAAAACCTCAGACACCCCAAATGATTTTTAATTCAATTGACCCAATTCTGTGAGAAAAATAAAATATTAAAAAAATTAAAGGTGTGCAGTTTTAGTTAGTTGAAAATTAATTTTCCAAATTTTATTGGACTACAACCATTTGCGTTTGTTTACCTATTTGGGCGGGTTTGCGCTTAACCTATTAATAAATAGACAGGGGAACATTTTAAATGATGATTTTTTTGAAAAATATAACCTTTATTATAAAGTGGTTCAATTGATTCTGCTCGTTATTCTGATCAAAATATTTTCAGGTTTTGCGCATCTAACGTTACACGCTGTATACAAAGTTAAAAAGAAGAAAAGTACAGAATGTGCCAAGCGTGCCCGTGCCGAGCGGGTTAGCAATTCAGCTTTTACTAGGCGTCAAACACCCAACCCTGGTTTTTAGCTGGCGCCTAATCAGACTTTGTTGAAAACTCTTTTCAAAGTTGTTACAAATTACAGCATCGTAATTAATATAGTTAAACCATTTTATCACATAATTAAACACCACACCCACATCGATATACCTACTTACATACACCACACCCACACCCACCGATATACACAGTTATTTACGTAACGGTTGGTAACACGTCGATCGTAAATTGACACAAACAGTTCACTTGGCTCATTGACTCATTCATACCAGGTTGAATAGCGTAGCAACTAGGCAGAGCCGATTAAGATTGACCAAGATTCATCCTTCGTCAATTTAGTCCTCATTTTTAGGCTGGAGCTTGACCACTATCTCACCTGATGGAAAGCGACGATGTGGTCGACGATGGAGCACGTTTGCCTAGAAGTAACCTATTCACTCTTGACTTACAAATCTCCAGGTTGTAGCTATCAGGAAACACAGAATCCGGCAGGGAATTCCACTCCTTAACTGATTGCATATTCTACTAGTTTTGCATCGGCCAAATAACACCTAAAACTTTAGACTAAAGTTTTGACTCTTATTAGCTAATTTATCAGCCGTAGTTTTAGATGAGGTATCGATGAAAGAACAATTACATCTCTTCGCAATGGGCTATTGAAGAAACACAGGCGGGTTTAGTCAGTAAAAGTCTGATACGCCCATTCCACCTAGAAAATTGATGATTTTCCACAAAAAAAGAAAGGTGGAACAGGACCGTTCCGGATTGGCACAAGGGATTGGGAGCAGAGAAGGCCTATGCCCGACAGTATGTCTCGTAGGGCTGATGATAATTTAGGGGTATGTGGAACAGGGTGTAAAGTCCCACAAACCTCCATTGAAAAAGGTGGACCAGAAGGGTGTTACGTCCGTTCCGGGCAAGTGCCCGAAAGCCGAAAATTAATTTTGGACAGAACATATACAATTCCTATCGCGCGAAATTTAGTTCCTATATTTAGTTTTGAATTTTAGTTCCTATATGGCTTCATAGATGTCGCTACAACGGTAATGACGCAATTCAGATCGGATTATAAGAGTAACAAACTCTAACATCGTGGTTAACCGATTACGAGGCTAATATGTGCTAAACCAAATGACGCAGAACGCCTCTACTTCCTAATTAGAGAGAAAATAAATTAAAAGAGGTACGTTACCAAAACCATAGCAGGACGCAATGGGTTACATGATGATCACTGTTGCATTTCATAGCATTTACCTGCAAAGATAAACAAACAAAATTATTATCATTGTTTTAATAATTAACAGATAACAGAATTAAGTAGAATCTATACATATAAATAAAATTAGAGTGTCTGTTTGTAATATTGAAATAACTGCTTTTTACTACATGCATATGAATATAATATACGGTGCATACACCAAAATAACATTTTTTACAATTTTTGGCTGTTTGTCTGTCTGTTTTTCCGCGCTAAAAAATTAATTTACAATCCTCTAATCCACGCGTACGAAGTCGCGGACGCAGCCAGTTTATTCATGTACTTGCATCGAAATGTTGATATTAATATGGATCTTCCTAGGACTTCTAATGAAAAATTCCATGTGGCCAACAATATTATAAACTAACTTTTGCCCGTGGCGTCGCCCGCGTACATAAAATATAGCCTATATCACTCAAGAATAAAAGCAGCTTTCTATAGGTAAAAAAAAACTAATCGGATCAGTAATTCCAGAGATTACCTCCAACAAACAAATAAAACAAATAAGCAAAAAAACAAACTTTACATTTTTATTAGTATTTTTCATTGAAAAAGATTTCTCTTCGTCAACTGAGACGAGGTTAACAAACTTATACACTTCCTCCTCTTCGTCATTAATGCAAGAAGAACGTTTTCTGCAATACTTATTTCTGATAATGTCCTAAAAAATATCTGCTGTTCAAAATTAATCTCAGGATTTAAAGGATATCTACTTTATTCTTTCGCTGTATGAAATCGGTCTAAGTACATGAAAAACTCTGCCTAATCCCGGCCTCTGATAATGATACGATAACAACCGTTTTTAGGGTTCCGTACCCAAAGGGGAAAACCGCGACCCTATTGATAAGACTCCGCTATCTGTATGTTTGTCACCTAGCTGTATTTTAGGTATCACTAGCTATGCCCGCGACTTCGTTCGCGTGGACTACAGGATTTTGAATTTATTTTTTTCTAAAATAAAACTAGCCTATGTTACTCCTAATTACATCAGTGTCGTCCTTATTGTCCGGGACAAACAGACAGACAGACAAAAATTGTAAACAATGTTATTTTGGTGTATGTACCGTATATATTTTCATATGCATGTAGTAAAAAGCAGTTATTTCAATATTACAAACAGACACTCCAATTTTATTTATATGTATAGATAAAATAGTTAGACAGTTGAAATTTTCACAGATGCTGCCGCTATAACAACAAATACTAAAAAAAAAAAATACGGCCACCTACGAGTTTGACTCACGCGCCTTATTATTATTTTAGTCACGAGAGAGTAATAATAACATCTGCAATACATAGTAATTTAATACGTCAACTTCACGGGCTTTGGACAGCATTATTGTTAATTGTTATAGTACGTCATAATATGAAGTTATCATAACAATAATAAGTAACGTCTTGGTTTTATTGCCGAATAAGGAAAAAAAAATCGTAAATCCAGCACCTCATTGCTTAATACTTTGAATCTTTTGAGCGAACAACTCTACAAACATTTTCACTGTTCATCATACAACCGTCGCTCTTACAAAAAGACGCAGCGCTCAAAAAACAAAACGGATCCTGTACTGAAATAGCACATAGGTACCTACCTTTTTAGGGTTCCGTAGTCAACTAGGAACCCTTATAGTTTCGCCATGTCTGTCTGTCTGTCTGTCTGTCCGTCCTCGCTTAATCTCTGTGACCGTTAGCACTAAAAAGCTGAAATTTGGTACCAATATGTATATCAATCACGCCGACAAAGTGGTAAAATAAAAATGGAAACTGTAACAAAATGTTTTATTAGGGTAGCCCCCCTATATGTAAAGTGGAAAGTGATTTTTTTTTTTAATTTCAACCCTAACGTGTGATATGTTGTTGGGTAGGTATTTAAAAATGAAGGTTTACTAAAATCATTTTTTGATAATGTCAATAATTTCGGAAATAATCGCTCCAAAAGTAAAAAACAATGTGTGCCCCTCTAACTTTTGAACCATAGTAGGTTTAAAAAATATGAAAAAAATCTGGAAAGTAGAACTTTATAAGGACTTTTTAGGAAAATTATTTTGTACTTGATGGAAATAACAGTTTCTGTGCAATAAAGACAAAAAGGTTGTACAAAATAATTTCTGTAGTATAATCGTATATGCAAGCATTTTTTTAAACTCATAAGTGGGTACACTTATTGTGACGGACGGGAAACTACGGAACCCTACACTGAGCGTGGCCCGACATGCTCTTGGCCGGTTTTTTTTTTTTTGATGGGTAAAAGTCATCCAAATGACAACCCCCGCCTTTGGGCGGACCGGGAGATAGTGTGATCTTATTGGCTAAAAAACTTAGTTGCCTTTCGTACCGGGGCCGAGCTTCCCTTTAGGATAACCCCTGGCCCCAGTAGGCATAGGTACTCACCTACATTTTATCCTGGGAGTATATTCCCTCGGGATAATTTTCTACTTTTCAGAAACTTATAGCTTCTTAATGTTTAAAAATTAATTTATTCAGATCAAATTATTTTTATTTCAGAATCTAGTCGACAATGTAATCAATGCTATCGAATGGTCAAAACGATGTCTTGATTGAATTTCACGAAATTACCTAGCCGATTTAAAACAACAAACATTTATAAATAAAAATGTAATCAGATAGTCGAAGAAATATGCAGTGATTGTGTGTACTTTGTTCAAGATATGAGGTAGGTATCGCTGATAAATCAATGGTCAATGGTGATATGATAATTATAGGTACACAAACAAATAGATAAGCATTCGTAATCGATACTGCCACCATGTGAGACTAACGGTGTAACCAGTTGATGACTCAAAATAAGTGAATCGTTGCGGAGAAACCGATTACTGCGGCCATTATGTTTGTACATTGTGAAAAAAAATCTATACATATAAATAAAATTGGAGTGTCTGTTTGTAACATTGAAATAACTGCTTTTTACTATATGCAATACGGCACCAAAATAACATTTTTTTCCACAGATATTTAACAAAAATGTTTACCAAAATCGGTTTTAAGGGTGAAACGTCAAAAAACCTTTTAGCACTGTTTACCATCTGGTGGGGAAGTAAAGCACAAGTATCAAAGAAGGGAAGCCATTCAATCCACAACGATATAGCAGTCGTTATCAAACAATCATTAGCGTTATCAATGCTAAGCGGCACGCTGTATACTAGTGATTATCTGATAAAGCAACGTGTGAGATCTGAGGATTCCTTGCAACTGTTTACATTTTGTTTTAGCTTTTACAATCTATACTTATACCAATTACGCAGGGCCATGGGTTCGCTTCTGAAAGGAAAGCCCTGCAATGCAAAGCAAAGAAGGAACATAGGTATTTTTTTTTTGGTGGGTAAATATCATCTAGATGAGATCCCCAGCCCTTGGGCGGATCGAGAGATAGCTTCAGACTCTTGCTGACTAAAAAACGCACCCCGTTCCTCTCGGAGCTAACCCTGACCCTGCTAGGTTTCGACCCGGCTGGGCTCCTGCTGTTGCTGACAGACAACACCTTGAGGCGCGCGGGAATAGTGCGCATCAAGGAACATAGGTGTAGGTTTTGGTCAATAAAAGTCTAACACCCCGGTGCCCAAGAGCGGGAGAAGGCATTGGAAAATTTTCTACCTAAAAACGCCAATTTAATTTTTAAAGATGTGAAATTACGAAATAACTTTTTCCGCTCCGGGTGTACAGGAGGGAGTGACAAAATTTTACCAACGAAAATTCACCCCTGTTCCTTCAGTTGTCCTCTATGTTTCAGGGCCATCACGAAAAAAGTTCGTCACGCCCTTGCGCTTCATCCAACAGCGGGAGAAGTCATTGGATGATTTTTCACCTCAAAAAAAATAGACAACATCTTTTTTTTTTTAGGCGGGAAAATCATCTAATAACATCCCCCGCTCTTGGGCCGAGCTGGAGATAGTGTCAGACTTTTACTGACTAAAAACTCGCTCCTGTTTCGCCATTGTCGCAGGGCCCCGGGGATCTCCAGGGCCTTGTTGAAAATGTTACTTCAAAACAGATTAAATAATCTTGTAAAATCTTCAGAGTTATGAGGAGCTAAATTCACGCCTACCTACTTTGTTATTGTAACACATTGTGTATCTCCTGACCCCGATTGATACACTGTTACGAATCTAGATTTTTGTAAACAAGCAACAAATTCTATTAGCAGCTAAAGACAATGTAGGTCGACTTGCAACGCAGTTTTTACTCACAATGAAGTCTCATCTCTTAATCTTGTACTATTTTAAATGCTGTAACTACTTACAATGTAACTACATCATTTCAACCGATAGACATCCACTGTTAGACATAGGCTTCCCCAAGTGTCGTTACAATGAACGATCCTGTGCGTCCCGCATTCATCTTTACCAGGTCATCGGTCTACCTTGTAGGAGGCCTTCCAAAGCTGCGTCTTCCGGTATGCGGTCGCAAGTCCAGAACCTTTCGGCCCCAACGGCCATCTGTTCTGCGAATGTGCCCTGCGATTCTTCGTGCTATGTCGACAACCAGCAACAAACCGGAACCCGGCAAATATGTGGCTTGCAATGTAGTAGTGCCTTACATTATCGTCTACACTAAAAGAGGTACTTAGTTTGGTTTTTGTTTAAGAGGGAATCTCTGAAATTCTTCACCGATAGAAAGTTGTTTTATTCCTCAGTGGCATAAGCTATATTTTATGTAGGCAGGCGAAACCGCGGACAAAAAACAGTCTATCATAAAGTATAAACATATCAGTCTACAGTAATCCCACTGCTGGGACACAGGATTCTTCTCTGCGAGAGGGAGTGGGCTTTATTCCTTGGATGAAGGAGATAATGGGTCCAGTGAGGACTAGTGGGTAAATCTTGTTGGAGAACCTATAACAAAAACAAATCTATCCTATTTCAATACCATGGTTTTTCTCTTTCTAACCAATAAAAATTGTATTTAATGATCCGAGCCCCTTGTCAGCATTTGACTATAATTCCCGGTCTAGTTACAGTTACTGTATTCCTTTAACTTTGTTTACTGAACTTCATATTACTGAAACACATCTAGTAGAAAGAAAAGGATAAAAAACAATGATTAACTCCTTAAAACGGTATTTCCTTTGCCGTTCACTTATCAACCCAAAATCAAGAACTAAAGATCGCTATCGCAAAATCAAGAACAAAAGTACCTTCCTCATTATTTCGAACTTCGAATCGATTCGCATGTTGCAGACCGACGCGTCGTAATTTACAAATCGCGTGGCTGTTGATAAAAGGTCGCAGTAGTTTATGTAAGCAAGCGAAAGTGAAATTTTCGCGAAGCGGCGCGCGACCCGCACGCCGTTAAGGCGACACACTCGTCTCGAAATAAATGCGAAAGTCTGGCCATTGCCTAATGGTGAAAATTTATGCGGCAGATTGTGAGTTATTTATCCTTGAATTGTTCGAACACGCTGCGGGTAGTGTTTGCATGTAAAAAGAAAATGTTTGGACTAAATTAACGGAAATGCAATGCATTTAGTTTATGATGTCACTATGATTGACTAGGCTTAGTGATCCGACCCGGTTTCGCACGGCTGTAAATTATATACATTAACCTTACTAGTTCATTGCTCTTTGTATTAATTAAAACTCCATCAAAATGTTGCGTTGGTTTAGGAAGAGTCGCGGAAATTGATTTTGTTTTATACAATGTAAAAAGTAAATCCAAAGAAACAAAGTCATACCATATATATAAATTTTCATAAACTCACAATCAAACATAACTATCAACTCGCAACAATAAAACAAATTACAAAACAAATGGTTTATTTTTCTGTGTTTTTGCCTACATAACGCGTTGCGGTCGGAAACAGTGTCGGTCGCAATTATCTTGCGCTGATAAGTTCGAGTAGAGAGGTCTTTGCCCTTGAGAGCCAATAGACTCGCAATGGAGCGAAAATAGCCAGTTACAATTACCCAAGTACCACAGTAATTGCTTCATTTGGTGTCGGGTACCAGTGGACACTGAGAACGGTGGACCATATTCGCTGAATGTACCTCAGACTCGAGTGTTGCTGATAAGGGCAGTGGAAAGAGGTAACAAGTTTTGTTTGTGAAAATTAATATCTGGATTTATAGACAAAATTTGCCGTTTTGCGCGGAGGAGACGCATATCCTCCCTATTAATTATTATTGATGTTTTGTTATGTTATCTATTTTTAAGATTGCGTCTTTAACGCGTAAATAAACTGTTTTTCTTTCTTTCTTCTTCTTCTTAAAACTAAAGTTACTGGCAGAAACCATAGGTACCACCGTTGTAGACGAAAATGCACTGTTCATGTTTTTTTTTTTTTTTTTTTTTTTTTTTCCGATGTGACAAATCATCTTATGACAACCCCCGCTCTTGGGCGGAGCGGGAGATAGTGTCAGACTCTTACTGACTAAAAAACCCATCCCGTTCCTTCAAGCCTTCATACCGGGGCTCGAGCGCCCTTTCGGATAACCCTGGCCCCAGTAGGCTTCGACCCGGCTGGGCCCCTGCTGTTGCTGACAACTCCTTGAGGAGTTCGGGATCGGAATCCCGGCGGCGGCGGCGAGAGCGCCGTTGCCTGATGCGGTCGGCTTCCTCCTTGCACTGTTCATGTCGGTTAACGGCAGCGTTACTGCTACGAGTGAAATTCATCTCTCCACCTTCGACTTGGTTAAGTCCTACGTAACCAAGTCGAAAGTAACCCATTTAGAACTTTAGCAAAAGTAATTTTTCTCAACTTCATATCAAGTAGCCCTGAAAAATATTTATAACAGATTTATTGATATTTTTGTCTATTTTTTTCTGTTTTTCTTTAACAACTTTTTTTTTATAAAATGTCTAAAACTTCTGTGTGCCCATTGAGAGAAGCGTAAAGCTTCGCCTTAACAGTTGTGTGCTAGAGAAATTCCCCTTGAAAAGCGAAAGGCAACACATCACGTGTTTCTCGTTCGATGGTAGGTAGGTAGCTTCTAAATGACAACCAGTTTCCGACCCGAACCAGTAGAAAGGGGTATCAAGGTGACCGATGATAACTTTTGAGTACACACCCACTTTATTTGAAAGAAAAGCGAAACGTCTTGAGAAAATAGTGCTACTGCATTTGCGTTTTTAGAAACCGATGAATTTTTGATGATGGAGTAATACACCTTTACAGGGTTTGCAACAACAACTTTTGTTCTATGACAAAAAGTAATTCATCAACTTTCAAGATTTCGTTGCTCTATCAACACATTTCAACTCTGTATTTTGCTATATACCTACCAACGTCTGTATGACGAGACGCAAGCGCATCAAGCACCTCCACCGCCCTATCCCTGCTCCCTCCGCTATTGTACTATCACTTGCTTCGCATAGACTTCGTTATATTTGGAACGTTCAACTTAATTATATTTTTATTTTTGTATGATAATTTAATGACGTAAAATTACATTTTTAAAAGTCATAGAACAAAAGTTGTTGTTTATGATGTTAGTAACATAGTCCTGTGACGTTGCTTGTGTTTTGCAAATACTCCTGTATCCCCCATCCCTTTAACAGTTCAGTTTAGGCCTGGCAAATGGATCACGTTAAGCGTTCGTGGTAGGACTTATAAACAAGATACAAAAATCAATAAAAAAAAAAAAACGACTTGAGAACCTCCTCTTGTTTTGGAAGTCGGTTACAACTAGTGTTGCTAGGCGTTCCGATTTGCGCGGAACGTTCCGATTTTAGTGGTCTGGGGGCGCCGTCCCGATAAATCAAAAATCCTGAAACGCAAAGAGCGATTGAAGAAGTCTGGATTTTACTCAGTAAGTTTGACACGCCCCCTTGTTCCACTCCAGAGAGGAAGAAGTCATTGGATGATTAACGAACTTAAAAAAAATCTTTATTAAAAATATATATATTTATATAATATTTCTCGATCTAAAGCCCGATTTGTTCCACCGTCTGACCCGATTTTTATACAAACGGACCTGGCAACCAGTCACAACTAAATTGGTTTGCCTCATATACTTGCACATAGTCACTTTATATAGAAAGTTCAAAACGCAATAACATAGGACACTTTACGACGGTCGTGGTCAGGCAGGTCAGGCATTAAACTAGATAATTCATTATTTATCTACTTACCTGTTTTAATATTCCATACATAAAATCACATCTGTGGTAATAAAGTGGTCTGACCAGTCTGGCTTAGTTTCACCAGTTTGTCATGATTCCAGGACTTGCTGACGATTTGGACAGTGTCCGAATTAACACATTTTATTTTTTCATTGACGATTCGGACACCACCAAAATTATTGAAGCTGTTTAGTACAGTTAGATAAAAAACAGTTTTAAAATATAACAAAAAAAATATTACTAGAAGTTGCCGCCTTAAATCCGAAATAGTTTTGGTAACGTCTCTTTCCCCCATCTAACATAGAATAAAGAGGTAAAGTTTTTTTTAATGTTTTTTTTGTTTGTGAAATAATGGGTAATCTCTGAAAGTGCTGGCCCGATTGCTAAAATTTTTCACCGATAGAAAGCTGCTTTATTCCTGAGTGACATGGGCTGTTTCATGTACGCGGGCGAAGCTGAGGCCCAATAGTGGGAACATTATAAGGCCGACTATGCTATGCTATGCTATGGGTGAAGCCGCGGGCGAAAGCTAGTACATTATATGTATTTTAAAACTTTTTATTTGACTGTACTAAACAGTGTGTCCGAATCGTCCTCAGTAAAAAAATATTGTAAGTAATAGAAATGTATCAATTCAGACACTATGTCCGAATATATTGAGTCTCAATCACCAGCAACTCAATTCCAGGACATGGTCTACCCGTGTGCCAAATTTCATTAAAATCCATTTAGCCGTTCGAGTATGAAGAAGTAACAAATATACTTTTAAACTCACAAATCCTTAGCCTTTATATTATAAATAGTGAGTAATATTTGTTGTTCGATTAATTAATTACTTTGAAACGTACAGAAAATTAAAAACAAATACGTTACCTAATTTATTTATTGTTGTTCAATTTATATTGAATTTATCTGTTATTCAACCCAAGGTGTCAGGTCATGTTAATTATGTAAATATTTATTTCGTTTATAATACACAATAAATAAAAATATCAAAAGACTTTTAGTAATGCTGTAAATATACTTGTATTTAACAAAACAATAGAACTATGAAGATGATTATGCCATTAAGTGATTATTAAAACTTTATGTACTAGTACCATTGATACTAGTACACAAAACGGAGGTAAAAATGCCGTAGACATCTTGTGCACCTACCTTGGTTTGAGCGTTCGGAAGAGTTAGGCTGCCCGCCCACTTGAGACTTTTTGTAGGACAGATAATCAGAGCGATTTTGTATATTTGTAACACTGTTCTGTATATTTCTGACAAACTTTTTTTTAGGACGTGTGCGTTGCACTATTGCTGTCAGTGTGTTCTATTTTTCTCCTACAAAAAATTGGTCACCGATTATCGGACGTGGGCGGGCAGCCTAAGGTACTGAGGCTTTGGGACGCAAAAGGCAACTAGAAACACAGCTGAGTTTTAGTAAGTAACAGTCTGACACTACCTCTCTCCACCCAGAACGGGAGAAGTTATTTGATAATAAGATTTTAATCTCGCGGTATTATATAATATAGTACTCAACAAGACCAATCCTATAAGGCTATATTTCACCGAGACACCATGGCGGCGCGACCAGTCGCCGCTATCAACAAAATGTATTACAGCTCTATAAAGAGTTACTCACCTGGTGTCCGTTTGGTTGCGCAACCAATTTGGTGGCGCGACCAGCTCGGACGTGTGGCGACTAGTTTGGTAGCTTAAGGCTATATTTCACCGGGACACTTGGCGTGACCATGATGTCCCGGTGAAATATAGCCCTATGATCTCACGATAGGATTGTCTTGCTGCGCTCAGTAGTTTCTATGGCCACTATCAGACACCGTCTTCAGACCAGCCCCATGGCACCATATAAATGCATTGTCATCTAAGTTATGTACCAAACAGCTCAAACGGGGTTAACTGTTTCAAAATCCATTCGCAAAATGTCTTCATATAAATGGTTTACTTATCATCATCATCATCATTTCAGCCGAAAGACGTCTACTGTTGGACATAGGCCCCATAATTTACATTAGCATAACGAAATTCAGCATAATATTAATAATAATAATAATAATAATAATAATATTTATTTGCCCAAAAAGTTTGTACAAAAGAGACTTAAATTTAGTAAAGTAAGTTAAAATTTAAAAAAATCACAATATAATAAGTGCCTCTGTAACCGAACTAGGTAAAAACCTGTATCTCGGTATACAGCGCCAAACCTCTCGGAGTGTTATTAGCTTACTTAAAAACCATAAAATTGTGCTGACGAGTATGTACAGTATTACTTATTTAAATTATACAATAAAATCAGCAGTTTACATCAAATTAGTTTAGTATGTGTTATGAGAAGTGAGTGAGAGTGAGATTGTAATGGGAGGTGAGTGTTGGGGTGTGTGTAATGATGTATGAAAAGATATGTGCGGAGTAAACTGGTGAGAGTGTTTGAGTGTAGAGTAAATAGCGAAGAGTATATTAGAAATTGCACAAAGGACCCTGCCTAACTCGATACGGTAAATAATTCCTCTGTGTCATCATAAGTTAATGTCAACAAGTACCTTTTTACTCTGTCTTTGCAACAAACCCTATTTAGCGAGTAAATATCAAGAATATAGTTAATTTTATTATAGATATGGGGACCCAGAAATACAAAAAATCTTCTAATAAAGGACGTTTCCGGTTTATGTTCGCGAGTACATACCAATCGTTTTCCACGCCTACGTGTAATGTTGGAGTCATACGCTGATTCTTGATGCTGCCTCAAAATTATAGTTAACACGTAAAGCTGTCTGACAGTGAGCACCTCACAGTATTTATAAAGCTCTATAGTGGGAAATAACTGAGGCTTGAAAGTGCAAACTTTCAAAATGGCACGTTGAGCTATCTCAGTGGGCTTAATAACTGTTTTGGGAACTCCTCCCCAGGATGAGATGCAGTATGTGAGTACTGACTGGCACA
Organism: Mythimna albipuncta; assembly: GCA_929112965.1. Taxonomy (NCBI): domain Eukaryota; kingdom Metazoa; phylum Arthropoda; class Insecta; order Lepidoptera; family Noctuidae; genus Mythimna; species Mythimna albipuncta. The sequence continues at coordinate 22,023,735 of OV815970.1, forward strand.
GAGCGAAATAGATTTGTTTCAATAAACAAGCATCAACAACGTACCGCAGCTTCCTAAACACGTATATAAGCTTTCTAACTCGAGCGGTGAGCAATTTTATATGATCTTTGAAGCTGAGATTGGCATCGAAGAGGATCCCTAAGTATTTTATTGAATTTACACGTTCTATTGGTTTACAATTGCAGTGTCCGTCTAGGGAACAAAGGTGAGGGACTATGTTGTAGTTGCTCCCTACATGTGTTGAATGCCGCATACTGAATGTCATATATTTGGTTTTGTCAGAATTCAAGGTTAAAAGATGAAGTCTTAGCCATTGATTAACGATATTAAACCCATTTTGAGCAGCATTGAAGGCCTCATCCCAGGTATCAGCAATATTATTAAGCATAAGTGTTTTGCCATAATGCTTGTTGCTCTAACGATGCCTCATATGTCGAGTTCCAATAAATAGATTAGGAGTTATGAGGGAACAGATGAACATACTCACATACATACATAGGTTTTACATACTAACCTAACCTAACCTTTGCAATATGCCAAAATATTATTATGCTAATAAAAGTTTTGCGTTATGCCAAACTATATTATGCGTTAAAATTTTATGCCAACTTAGGTATTACCCATCAAAAATACATACGGACATTGTAAAAAGTTCGTCAAAATTACACCACATATCCTATTACTTCTGTCTTTATCAACACATGCCTGTTTTTCTGTGCTGACGAGTGCAGTGCGCACAGTTCCGGAAACAATCTTATCAATCAGAATAATAATTACGTCCAGTTATCGTGATGTATCGAAACTTTATTATATTTTTATTTTTATTGAAAAAACTGACCTCGGAATTTAAAAACGTGTAACTTATCAACAGTACTAACCGTTTTATCACCATTTTTTTTATATTAATTACGTCAGATAATATCTGACGTATTTAATAAAAAAAAATGGTGATTTTATTTAGTCTTACATGCATTGTATATGTCGTGGCCAGATCTTAGAAATTGATCACTTCATGATATGGCTATATAGAACTGGCCAGATCGTTTTAATTCATTAAACCCCAAGCGAACGCCGGCGTTCGCGCACCTATTGTCTTTCAATTGTGTCTGTAATTATCACAATTGAAAGGATGTTAAAATTTGATGATATTTCAATCCTCTTTTGACCTTTTATTATCATAGAAATTCTACATCAATGATACTTATAGCCATACGAGGATTAACATATCATCAAATGTTAGCGTTGAACCGATCTGGCCAGTTTTAGCTGGCCATATCACGAAATAATCAATTCTATGATCTGGCCACGATATATACAAAATTATTTGTTTTGAACGCAAGATCTTACAAGATCTTAAAGTTCAATAAAGTAAATGTCATAATTTGCCTTATTGTTGTTCCCTTTATTCATTTTTTACACATTTTGTATTACATTCATAACAAAATTATAAAAAAAGAAAGAAAACAAAAACATTCAAAAATATAAAACTATAGTTATCCGCCGGTGTCGGGAGCAGGGTCCAAGCTACCGGTGGTTAGGGCTCCAGAGACAGGAACCTCCTCACAATGCGAGCCGTATCGAGGATTACTGCCTTCTGTATCAGGCCCTTGATCCACCCGTGCAACGACAGCTTCGACAAATGGTCGTCGAAGCTTTTGGCTATAAGGCCATTGGCGGTAACGACAATCGGCACAATATAATATTTATTTGTTATCATAATCATAGTCAAAGATTAAGAATAATTCAAACACTTTATACAGTCAAAGCTTTCATAATATAAGATAAATAATAATAACAGTATATATTATATGTTTTTATTAATTAAGGCTTAAGGCTCCTACAGACAGTCGAGTTACAGTCATTGAATAAGACCGTAAAATTCACGCTTAAGCAGGGCGCAAACGTGGACACTTTTGTGTCTTGTGTCAGATACAAGCTACCGATGAATATTTGATTTTTATAGAACCAGTAGGCATGGAATCATCCACTCCCTGCGCATACGTAAACCACGTCTATTTTCACTGTTTTTCCATGTGGAAGCACAAAAAATGTAAGAGATGTAAAAGTGTAAATGTGTTGTATGTGTTAAAACATACTCATGATCAAAAAGTGTTTAATGTCGGTAACTAGAACAAAAAGTGTCTCCGTTTGCACAGGGTCTTAGTCAATTTACTAATCATCTTATTATTATTGTTTTTTTTTTTTAATTCACTATAAGCCTTCCATTACCAAAATTCTATTATATTATTCATCTGGGTATGCACTACCTTTAATTTGGCTTGGCTAATGTTCAATGTAAAAAAAAACGACTTGTAGTTGGTCGTGTCGTTAATAAAACTGTCAATAACATTGACAGGTTGTCAGCCTCAGTTCACCATGAATAATAAAATTCTCCTTTTTCCTTAGACATTTTTATGACTTGTGTCACGAACATGATTTATTTATAAACAAGACGATACACGTTTTAGCTAAACTTAAGATTCTTTTTTCAAATTAAAGTGACATTGACAGGTGTGTGTGACAGTTAACATTTTCTTTAAATGAGAGCCAATTCACTTTTTTTTCGTAATATTATATATTTCTTCTTTCGTTCTTTTTATTTATTAGTTGTTGTTTTAGTTGTTTTTATTTCAATAAAAATTTAGGCAATATCCACAAGATAACTAGAGAAAGATGTGTAATAACGTCATAGTCACGTAAGAGCGTTTGTAAGCAAATGTATTTCGGGTTGGGTTCTCTTAATAAAATAATACACCATCGTCTGAAACTTTCACAAAATCATTACGATTGTGGGTCATGCATTTTAGCGGTTAGCATCTTAAAGTACCGTTACGGATACAGGAACATTTGGTACAGTGTCTACCTACTGGCCAATCATGAGTCATTGATGATAAGAGCAATGACCTGTATTACCTGAATACCTGCTTATTTTGCTCGCCCTACCTACTTATAGTGAGCAAGATGGTAAACATCACCTACCACCGTCATACTTCTCGAAATCTCGAAACCTTAGAAACACTACCTGAACCAGAATGCCTAGTGTGAGTTGTTCTATCGTAATGTTTACCGCGTTTAGCTCTCTGATTGGTTAAGAGCTTGGAGCGGGCCAATCGGAGCGTCAAACGTCATAAACGTGTTGATCGCGTTAACGTAAAATAAACTCGCAATAGGTACTCAGAACTGCAATGTCATTGTATCGTCAGCGAAGATCTAATCTACACTAATATTATAAAGGGTAAAAGTTTGTCTTTTTGTTTTTAGGAGGTAATCTCTGAAGGCACTGGTCCGATTGCTAAATTTTTTCACTGATAGAAAGCTGCTTTATTCTTGAATGACATTAGCTATTTCATGTATGTAGGCGAGTCAAGCCGCGGGCAAAAGCTACTTAGTGTATAAGTCAATGATGACTATTTCACGAAATGAAACAGAAAAACAATAATAATAAATAATAAAAACCAATTTTAAAACATCCGTTTTTAGAAGAAAATTGGTAAGCATTTGCTTTCTGATTAGTTAAAACGAAACATGAAGTTTCTTAACGAAATGGCATCCTTTATCGACGATATAATGGAAGAACTTTATTGGTTACGTATCAAGTAACTTGTTAAAATGATTCACTCAATGTGAATGAGGTGCCTCTGCCCAGAACATGACTCACGTTTTGGAATGCCCCAAGTGCTTCTAAACCTGCACCATTCGTGGCCTGATGAATACCACTGTTGCTGCTATTTTAACCCCCGAGGTTTGAAGTGTCTGTGTGTCTGTCCGTAGCATCGTGGCAGCTTCTAAGCGAATAGAACGATTTTTCTTTTGTTTACTTACAGTAAACAATTAAGTTGACAGATTGAATAGATTGATTTTACAAAATCACGTCAACTTATCGACCGCCATTGAGACAAAACATTTCAATCGATATAATTTCTTGTAAATAATCGACTTTCTTTCTGCGAGTCTCGAACTTCAACTTAATTCCAACTTTATTGTGTTAAAATAAGGTAGTACTTCGGTTGTATCGTGGTGTTCAGTTCACATGGCCGGTTTGCCTTCACCTAAAATGCTAATCGTTGTAGCGGTAACCGAGACGGCCGGCCAGATATCTAACGGTAAAGGATTGCTTGTAATATCTCCGCACTAGTCAACATTTCGACCGAACCATTCGGTAAAGGCAACTACCTGTTGTATGTTTATTTTGGAGAGTGTGCACAGGCCACGGGTTATACAGGGTTATTTGTAAAACACTGGCTTCCTCTCAGGACTATGTTACTAACATCATAAACAACAACTTTTGTTCTACAATTTTTTTAAATGTATCATATTTTAGTTCATCAGACTTTCATACTAAAATGTTTAAATTGAACGTTCAAAATATTACGAAGTCTATGCGAAGCAAGCGATAGTACAACAGGGGAGGGAGCCGGGATTGAGCGGTGGAGGTGCTTGATGCGCCTGTGTCGCGTCATACAGACGCAGGTAGATATAGCAAAATACGGAGTTGAAATGTGTTAGACAGAACAATGAAATCTTGAAAGTTTATTTTTAGTAAATAAATTATGTTTTGTAAAAAGTCACAGAACAAAAGTTGTTGTTTATGATGATAGTAGAACAGTCCTGCAATAGATGTGCCCTGTCTATAGAGCAGTGGTGCCCAAGTGGTAATGGCCCCGACTTACCGAGTTGTAGGTCGCGGTTTTAAACCCAGCCAGGCACATTACTTTTTGTAATTTATTTCATCACTACTGCTCTCAAAACAGTGAAGGAAAACATTGTGAGGAAACCAGCATGTCCTAAAGCCAAAAACTTCTAAGACATGTTACATCCACCAACCCGCACTGGGCCCGCGTGGTGGGTTCGCTCTCCTAGAGAGAGGAGGCCTGAGCTCCAGCAGTGGGAACATTAAAAAGGCTGGTGATGTTATGATTTTTACTTGACATCTCAGGGGCGGGTCTCGTGATATCATTTGAATATTATTATGTGCCTCTCCAATCTAATCTTCGTCTTTATTTTTAAACATTTCATCCTTATGTAATCTGATCATTCTTGGTTTGAAAGGCCTAACAGTAAACTAGTCGAAATATAATAAAACATACGTGCTTAGCACATTGGATACTTTTTATCCCAAGAATACGTTTCCTTGGGATAATTTTCACACTTAGGTTTTTAAAAAGAACTTTTTTTGTATGTATGTTTGTTACTTCTTCACACTGAAACTGTTAAAGAGATTTGGATGAAGTTCTGCACACGGGTAGACCATGTCTTGGAATAGCACATAGGATACTTTTATTCCAAGAGTACGGTCCTTAGAATGATTTTCTGCTATTACGCGGGCGAAGCTGCTAGTAGTAGCTAGTTCAGAATAAGGCCCCTATCCTAGAACGTCACTCAAAACTCAAACGTTACATCTAAAACTAGTTTCAACCAATCAAATAACTTGAATCGCCTTGTCGTTTATACCGCGTACGTCGAAGGACTGGAACAGTTTGCCTGCTGCGGTCTTCCCGTCCGATTATAATTTGGGTGTCTTCAAGGCTAGAGTGAATAGGCTCTTAATAATAAACTAGTGCGTCTCACCATCAAAGATTGCATCGCTGCTTTTCGTGAGGTGGGATCGCAGTCAAGCACTAGTTTTTATCAATTAAAAAAAAAAACTAGTTTTAAGTAATGTTTGAGTATTGAGTGAGGTTCTGTAATACGGGCCTAAATGTAGTAGTTTTTAGGGTTCCGTACCCAAAGGTTAAAAACGGGACCCTATTACAAGGACTTCGCTGTCTGTCCGTCTGTCTGTCACCAGGCTGTATCTCGAGAACCGCGATAGCTAGACAGTTGAAATTTTCACAAATTATGTATTTCTGCTGCCGCTATAACAACAAATATTAAAAACAAAATAAAATAAATATTTAAACGGGGGCTCACATACAACAAACGCGATATTTTTGCCAAATTTTCCTAAGGTACGGAACGAGTTCGTGCACGAGTCCATCTCGCAATTGGCTAGTTTTTTTCGATGTAATGAAAGACTCGTGACCAAAAACGGGAAGAATTGGACATAAGAAGTTCCTATTTACCACGAATTTGTAAGTTAGGTTTTACCAGTGACGCCTTAGTTCTTAGAATACAATGAGTAAGTGAGGAAGACTGAAAACAAAATATTTGAAAAAGAAAGTGGCTACCTATAGTGTTCTGTAGCCCGATTCACGTAATGAAAACCGTAACGATATCGTAGCGATTTAGTAGTTTAGACCATTTCCGTATTCACATCCATCAATCGAATTTGAACGACACCGATTTTAAAGTCGTAAAAAACTGTATTACATTATCCTGGTAGAATACATAAAAATGTAACTGGAAATAAGTCGATAGATCGTGAATACCGCTTTTGGATAGGACTTCGATCGAATGACTATAAAACTTCAACGATATTTGGCTTGTTTGATTTTACGTGAATCAGGCTACTGATGACGTGGCAACGGTTTATGGGCCGATATTTGAAGTTTTATTCAAACCTAGCCTTTGACCGCGGCTTCGCTCTCGTCAACTGACTATTCTACCTACCCTACGCTACTTACCTACCTACTCTACGCTAATTATGTATTTTTTACAACTCTCTATGCTAGTTATGTGGTGAACAAAAAAAAAAGATTTATTAAAATTGGTCCAGCCGTTCTTAAGTTAAACTACCAGGAAAAATAGTTTATATATCCTCAAACGTCCGGAATAGCTTCCGGAATTCACATCATTAATCTAGAAAGACCTAACTATAGACATAACTATGACCGAAATATCATCCAATATCAGTATGCCGCCACACACATTCTGATTTTCTCAGATTATGAATTTCTCCGATCGATCTGTCAGAATAATACTGACGAGCGTTCAGAATTCCAGATCGGATTATTTGAGATTTCATAACGTGCAATCATTCCCATACATTTCAATAGAGCGGCACACACTGATATTATCACATTACGAATTAATTCAGTTGACAGTGCCAAAAGCAATGCGATTAGGCGTTTGAGAGTATCACGGGACTACTTACTGATCAATCTGAATTTTTAAGATATTTGTGAATCGAAGTTGTCAAAAAAATAAGACAAATGTCATAACGAACACTTAAATGCGCAAAAAACTTTATCATCATCGTCAACAGCCTTTTTAACGTTCCTACTGCTGGGACTCAGGCCTCTTCTCTCTAGGAGAGGAAATGGGCCGGCCCGTAATCCACCACGCTGGCCCAGTGCGGTTTGGTAAATATCACATGTCTTGGAATTTTTGGTTCTAGGACATTTCACGGTTTCCTCACGATGTTTTTCTTCACCGTTTTGAGAGCAGAAAGAATACATACAATACCTATATTCCATCTCTTACAAAATAATTTTAATATATATATATATATATATATATTTTATTAGACTATTGTATGTCCCACTGCTGGGCAAAGGCCTCCCCTTTCTCCTTCCAAACTTCTCTGTCTAGAGGGTAGGGTTGCCATAAATTCCCATGACCCCGTCGGGACAATTACAATTTGGGGGTCCTTATTTTTAATTAATTAATTACCTGTGTTCGTCGGTAAACAAATCACATCACATCGCAAATTAAAAAAAAGGAAACTTTAAAACAAAACCATTAGAGATTATATGTATTCATTTATATCGAGGATAACATAACAATTAATTAACATCAGTCCTTTTTATAAATATTTATCGGATGATTTTATTTGGGACAGTAATTGTCGGTTACCATTAATGAATTTATAAAATTCTTCACATTTCATGTGAAAATTAATTTTATTTTACATTGAAGAATAGCTTCCACGGTGTCGACTCCCAAGCGATTTCGTTCGTCTACGTATTTTTAAAAACTTGTAGCACTGCGCTTGATTGCGTTTGTCGGGACATTTTATAGCTTGTCGGGACGTCGGGACATCACTGTTGATAACGGTGACATGTCCCGACGTATCGGGACGAATGGCAACCCTAGTCTAGGGCGATCTCTGGCCAAGTTTGCCCCGGGAACATGATCAGATCGTCACACAATTTTAAATCGCCGTTTATTAGTTTTTTTGAATTTTGCTGACATTTTTATTGCAGTGTTGTGTCACTACATTTGAAATTACCTACTTCACATTCTACGGAGTCGGTCTATGCTTCTTTGGAACTCTTGATCCTGCCGCTCACGGATCATTCGACCCTGTTCTTTAATTGTATTAACCACGCTGTCTATTTCCTGGAAATGACAATAACAACATATAACGGAAACACTGTCGAAATCAACTAGATTTCCTAAGAGAGGAGTTGAGGGAGGAGAGTACCTACAACGTTTTTAGGGTTCCGTATCCAAAGGGTAACAACGGGACCCTAATACTAAAACTCTACTGTCCGTCTGTTTGTCACCAGGCTGGATCTCATGAATCGTGTTAGCTAGACAGTTAAAATTTTCACAGATGACGTATTTCTGTGCCGCTATAACAACAAATAAAAAAATATTTAAGGGGCTCTCACACAACAAACATGATTGTTTTGTCGTTTTCTGCTACGGACGGCACGGAACCCTTCGTGCGCGAGTCCGACTCGCACTTGGCCGGTTTTTTTTTTTTCAAGAACTGCGCGTATTCACTTTCAAAGTAAATAACTAGTTAACTTCATTCGAGAGGATGTCAAGTGATTTTAAATTGCCGGACATAGAAAGTGAATGTATTTTTACTGCTAAACTTGATGAGTGATGACGCATAAAACCATAAAACGCATTACTCATACGATATCATAACGACCTCATCTAAGTGATCATGAAAAAGAACTAAGTATTAAAAAAAACGATTCATAAAATTTAGATTTTTTTTTACAGAAAGAAAGAATAAAAAAAAAGAAAATTGCGTTTATTAGCATTACAAAAACGGAAACACTTTAAAATTAAACAAATGGTACATTGAGTAATGCCGAAAAGGCCTGAAAAAAGTTTGGCCAGGAATTTCTAAGGCAACCCACCCGCGTTATATAATTTAATATAAATACTAGATTTGTCTTAGAATACGTTTCATCCATTAAACAGACCGGTGAAGGTCATTCTTAATCGTATCCTCTACTAAGGGGTGAGTGAAACACCTCGCCTATCTGTCCGGGTGGATTTGATTTTATCAGCATTTTTTCATTGCTTTTGGCTACCGTCACACCTGATGGTAAGCCATGATACTGTCGACGATGGAGCACCGTTGCTTAGAAAATAACCTATTCGCCAATTTTTTTTTAAAGGAGCAGAATTATCTCTTCTTTTAGTCAACTTATCAACAAATTCCTTCAATGGCATTTAATCAGCTGACATGACAAGTAGGTACTAAATAGGCAAAATCCTTTGTTGTAAGCCACTGCTTGAACTACGTGCAAATTCGCATGTCGCATGAATAACATCGTAGTTATCACATTTGAGCGTCAAAATACATACGTCACATCGATTTTTTATGTTATTGGATGGCAAACACGCAACCCACATGAAGTTAGACCATCGCCGCATATAATAATATAATATATTCCACAACTATCACACAACGTCGTCGAGTCCCAAGCTAAGCAGAGCTTGCGTTATGAGTACTAGACAACTGATAAACATACTCATATATTTCTAAATACATACGAGTACATACAGTGGCGTGCCAGGTGCCTTTAGAGGGGGCAAGCCAAGGAATCTTGACTTATCTACTACCCACACCTAATATTCCGAATAAAAAAACATTTTCATTTGTTAACAATAAGATAGAAGTTAAGTAAATATCTAATGACATGACGTAAAGTATATAAGAGCCTGAGATTGTTATTTGTGGCAACTTTTTTTTATTTTATTTATATAAACTAGTGCTTGACTACGACCCCACCTGAGGGTAAGCAGTGATGCAATCGTTGATGGTGAGGCGCACTAGTTTATCAACATGTACATATAGATAAATTACACCCAGACACAGAACAAATGATCATGCTCATCACACAAACATTTGTCCTGGGTGGGAATCGAACCCACGACCTCCGGTATAGCAGTCACAGTCACTAACCACTAGATGACTAGACCAACATGCCAGTCAATATGAATCCAATATACCAGCCCATCGACGGATATAGGAAAGATGGAGTCCTGATATGGGTTAGCTTATTAAGAGGGTCCTTTCCGATCCATATATTGTCAACGTAACGTATATGTAACGTATTGCAAACGCAAAAAAAAAAGATAACGCCTGAACGCTTTGTTTGCATTCATTAATTCCGTCACTCCCTCGAACATTGCACCAAACTAGTTCCAGGAAATATGTTTTTATTTTTAAATAAACATTAAATCTAAAAAAAAAAAAAATGTCGTCATTCAGAATCTTGATTCAATAGCAAAATTTCTAAAAACATATTTTCATTACTTTATTTTATGAAGGGTAAGGGTTTTTGGTTGGGTTGGAAATCATCAAGTAACTTCTCCCGATCTAGGTGGAGCTAGAGTGAGTGTCAGACTTTTACTGACTAAAAGCCACCTGTGTTCTTTAACTTGCGCTTTACCTTGCGGGGCCATGGGAACTCTTTCAGAATCAAGCAGCTCTGTGCTCACAACTACTTGTCAAAAATGTGTCAACAAACAAAAACTGTGCTAATTCATCAGTGTGATATCGGTAAATATAAATGCCAAAAGTGGTCAAAACTAACTGATCAGTGAAAGTAATGTAAACAATTTGAATGATTTTACAGAAAAACTTTACCGTTTTTTGTAATACCTACGCCGAATCGAATCGAATCGTTAGAAATGAATTACATAAAAAAAAAACGCAAAATCATGTGTGCACTAGAAAATATAGTACAAGAAACAGTTTTGGCGCAGCCGTAAGACACACAATGTGTTTTTAAAATTACATTTTTCCATAATTGTTATTTCATTGTGTGTTTTATTTCATTGGCTGATATGCTAAATGCTATATAAAATGAGGAAAATAAATCCTACAAAAAATTGTTTCTTACATAAAACTTCCTTCGCAACGGTTCGCGAATTGAACGGCGTCACGTTTCTGGCACTGTTGAGGCTTCCACGTTGACCATTGTTCGTTGATTGGCCCCTCCGAAAAAGTTACACGTAGGTAAACATGAAAAGTCACGCGGCAGACCGGCAGTTGCTTTCGAGATGAAATCAGAGTCACGCGAAAAAGTCGGTAAATATTATTGTAAAATTACCTCTACGGTCCGGATTAAGCGTTTCGCCTCGTCGTTTATACCGCGTAAAACGAAGGACTAAAACAATTTGCCTGCTGCGGTCTTCCCGTCCGATTATAATTTGGATTTCTTCAAGCCTAGAGTTAGGCGGTCAGTGGGTCATCTTAGGGGCGGATAGTAAAATTTCACACTCTTAATCCCAGTAGTTTGGGCTGTGCGTTGGTATGGTATTCAGTCAGTTTATCCTTCTATAATATTTAAGTAAATTGTGTAAACATCGTGAGAAAACCGGCATGTCCTAGAACCAAAAACTGGAAGACATGTGACACTCACCAACCCGCACTGGGCCCGCTTGGTGTATTACGGCCTATTCCATCTCTTAGAGAGGAGGCCAGAGTCCCAGTAGTAGGAACATTAAAAAGACTGATGAGGATATGTGCGTACATTATTAAACACAATCAAATGTTCCACAATCAATGGCTTTTTTGACAGTTCCACATCATTTATTATTTCGTTATCGAGCAGACCATTTTGTCAAACATTATGAAGCATTGATTTGTTGGAATTTTCCTTCGGTTGCTCGGTCAAGTTATAAAAATTTTATTAAACTTGAAACTCGTTTCAAAATGCAATCTTTATTGCACGTGAGTTCCACATGTTTGTTGATAAGGTGTTCAATGTAATTGAGCCTTTCAGGAAGAACATCTGAACCCGTTGTGTGTCCGGAACGTGGATCCGCGCGAGACACAATAACTTTTTAATTGCGTCTCTAATTACGGCATACGAAAGGTTAAGCGACGCTTTTTGTAAAATAGATATTTTTCATTCTTAAAAAAATGTTTTTTTTTATAGGTTTGCGCTTGACCGCTAACAACAAATATTAATGTAGATGTTATGATATATGATAGAAGGGTCCGATCTAAACTAGCTATTTAGCCACTCCGGGCAAAGATAATTTTCGACACTCTTTACACACACAAAACCATAAACTTAAGTCATGAGTCTTCGATATTTCCACTATCCAACCTGAAGTAGGTCGGAAGGTGGGACATAATATTCTCAACCTGCCAACTTGGGTGTGGATGGCTAATGGCTAGGTTGGAAGATAGAAAATATTGCTGCTCTGGGCAAATGCCCGGAGTACCCCCCCTCCCCCCCCTAGATCGGGCCCTAAATAGACATACTGATCTAACTGTTTTATTAGAATACTCTCAATTAACATATAAAACATAATTACTTTTTAATCAGAAAAGAAAAAAGTACCCGCCTGCAAAAAGTGTGAACCTTCGCTTACAACATTCTTCCTGAAAAGAGTCGATACATCATGCGATTCTGTCCTTTGTAAAAACCGCAAAAATCAGGAAATAATTATTGAACAGAAGCCAAATTCACATATTTCCTGTTTATGTCCACTTTACACTTTAATTCGGAATGCTTGAAAATTTAAAACATCGTGATTGTGTATTGAATTTTAAAAGAAACTTGTGCGTATGTACTTGGAGTTATTATGCCAGCCATGGAAGCATCGTTATATGAATTCTTTATTACAGAATATACTTTCAAATCAAAAATATTATTATACTAACTGACTTGGCAAACATTTTGTTCTGCCAAAATTCAGTTGGTTAGTTAGCCTATTACATCCCACTGCTGGGCAAAGCCATCCGCATCCCTCTCCCTTTTCCACATACGTCTATCATCTGCCAAATATATTGTCATAGAAAAAAATGGGGACAAGAGAGTAAATATTGTATCTAAGTAAGAAATGTAAGTTTATGCGAAGTAAAAGGTTGTCTGGTAGAAATTGCCTTGTGCAATAAGACCGCCTATTGTATACTTATTCTTTAGTAAATGATTATCCTATAATAAGGGTTTCCTTTTATGAAATAGGCAAGCACTAAAAGAGGATTTGCAAAAATTCACCCCCTAAGGAGACAAAATGGAGGTCCAAAGTTTATATGGGAAAACAAACTTTCACGTGGAAGAAGCCGCTGGCATAAACTATCTCACAACATTTTACATCATCAAACAAATTAATAACATTAGTTACATCACAAGGATTATTGTAATTTATCTCGCTACGTAATAAATAACTTTCTATAGAGGGAAATGAGAACGGACGCTTTTTGTTGTGAATTCTATCAGTATTCTGCAAGGCAGACACTTTCGATGTGGTCGCCCGGTCGCATGACAATCGACCTTTCGCGAATTCGAGACTACATTTAGGTACTTGGTAGGTATAATCAAAGGACTTTCTCATTTACAAATCTTTAAGGAAAATGAGAACAGGATACTGCAGCTATAATCTGTCTTAAGAAGTCAAAGGATTTGGGTAATTATTAGGGTAATTATTAGGCTACAATGAAATCTGATGTAATCAACTCTGATTCAAATAATCAAGGTTGATTAAGAGATCTTGATCATTGTTTACTAATAGAAGAACCATAAAGTATCGAATATAAGTATTTTTTAAATGATTAAATTTCCAAGTCGTTTGACTTTTTAGAATAGTCGGTAGAAAAAATAATTATGGTCTACAGGGAAGGTCGAAAAATTTAAATGGCAATGGGCCGCAGGGCACATACGTCAACTGAGATAGAGTTAACAAAAAAGTCTATTTTGTTAACTTCACCTCAGTTGACGTATGTGCCCTGCCCTCCTCGTCATTAAAGCAGAAAGATTTTTTTGCTATATTTCTGATAGGTAAAAAAAATCTGCTCGCTCGGGATTTGAGGCATAGGTATCCAGATCCACTTTATCCATTCGCTGTATGAAATTAGTACAAGTACATGAATAACTATCTAATTTCGACCTCTCTTATGCCTTAATCACACGTACCGAGTAAAAGGGCGAGACAGTGCTCTCGGCCGAGTACTCGGTACGTGTAAACACAGCGCCGAGTGTTAGACCTACCACTTATCTCTACAACTCGCTTACATCACTGTCTCGGCCGAGCAACATTTTACTGTCTCGCCCTTTTACTCGGTACGTGTGATCAAGGCATTAGTAACACAATGAATTCGCGAGCAATACAGTGATCAGTTGCAAAATACGTACGTTTAACGCCATGTCAATGAACTTCAAGTGTAATGTTCAGAGCTCTTTGACCAATAAGGAAAAAGTATGTGACACATAGCCTTGTCTGGTCTCGCATTTAGTTTCTATGTCAGTGTACATGAACTACACGATTGGACCTATTGGCTACTTGTCTATGTTAATATTTGTACAACAAATAACCCAAAAATGCTATTCGTATTTTCTGTTACTAGAAAATTTCTCGAAGAATCGCCAAACTTAAGTGGCAATGGGCAGGGCACATTACACGTAGAACAGATGGTCGATGGGGACGAAAAGTTCTGGAGATAGCGTTGGAAGGCCTCCAACAAGGTGGACCGATGACCTGGTTAAGGTCGCGGGAATCCGATGGATGCGTGACGCATAGAACCAGTCCTTGTGGCGACGCTTGGAGGCCTATGTCCAATAGTGTACGTCTTTCAGCTGATATGTTGATAATGATGATGACATTTTCCCCTTCCACCAGATTTGAAAGTGTCAGGACTAATAAGGCAATACTGTTTTAAGTCGCGACCTTTATCCTGTTGGGCTTAATAGGACACCAAAGAGAAACATCGTTTTATGGATTTCAATAATAACTGTTTATTATCCTTTTCTTTATATTGGAAGGTGTGTTTCAGTAATATCACGTGAGATGTGTGCTCATAAGCAAGGCTAAAGGAATATAATGTAGTAACTGTAACCAAAACTAGGGATTTCAGTCATGTGCTGACAAAGGGCTCAGATCAATTAAATACAATATTTATTGGTTAGAAAGAGAACGATAGGATAGATTTGTTTTTATTATATTCCAACAGAAAGATTTCTTTTCTAACTAATTTAGAAGGAATTTGAAAACAATCTTGTCTCCTGTAAAAAAATCTTGCGTTTTATGTTGAAAACATTCTCCGGGGATAATCTATATATATATAAATCACTTTTCGTTGTAATAACTCAAGAACGGGCTCACCTATCCAAACCAAATGTTTAGGCTTTGTTCGGACTATTTATTAGATGGTTTATGTGAAGTTTGGTAGGGTAGAGTAGGGAAGAGCGGGAGCGAAGCCGCGCGGGCAAAAGCTAGTAATGAATATAATGATGTCTAAATGAAGAACGAATTTACAATACCACAATACAAGTGAAAAAGTAACCGATAGAAGAGCACCGGGAAATCGGTTCCCCGCGCGATGATTATAAACTTCCTCCGATATGAGTGTCGATTGAAAGTGTATCGAAACCGAAATTAGAATCGAAGGTTTAAAATCAATCGAAATTGTAATCGTTAGATCTGGACTTGGATCCGTAACATATCTGGTTTCAAGCAGAGACTCCACAAACCAACCAAAATACAGACAGATTCGTCCAACAGCCTCTGCAAAGCCGACAAGATGTAATCGAAACTTCACACTCCCGTCTTCATCTAAATTTAGTTACGGTCGATGTAACCCTCTTCTCGTTTTCCCCCATCATAGCATAATCAGCCTTTTAATGTTCCCACTGCTAGGACTAAGGCCTCCTCTCTAGGGGAGGGAATGAACCGTAATTCGACACGCAAGCCCAGTGCAGGTTGGTGGATTACCTATTTATTAAAACTTCATACAACAGGTACACAGGCGGACTTAATGCCTTAGGCATACTCTACAAGCCAACCAAGGCTGGTGAAGAGAAAACATGCTAGGTCATGGTATGGTGGATAACCACTCTTTGGGTGGATGTCACATATCTTCAAGTTTTTATTTCTAGGACATGCCGGTTTCCTCCACACTTCTTCGTTAGTATTCAATTTCATTTTTTTTGAAATCTGATATAAACTAGTGCTTGAATGCGATCCCACCTGATGCTAATCAGTGATGGTGAGGCGCACTAGTTTATTAAGAGCCTATTCACTCTAGCCTTGAAGACACCCAAATTATAATCAATCGGACGGGACGACTTATTAAATTTCTTGTCTGAATTACCATTTATATACTACATAGTTTAAAAACTATTTCCTTTAAGACATTGTATAGCGTTAGAATATCCTTCATTTGTTTCGCCAGTCGTAATATTGGCACTGGTGACGAACAATGCGCTGATGCAACGGTTGCTCAATGCGTTCGAGAACTTGCCTGTGCGTTGGTACCTACTGTCGATTGTGTGTCTAGGAATATGTGATGTCTTTCATATCATCATGACGTGAGGTGGAACGCGAAATAGGCCAAGATATAATGATGCAGATGAAATTTTTAAAAAGTCTCATGTGAAGGAGAAATGGTAGAACATTGCAGGAGAGTAATTCATTTAGAAAAAGGGATGAATATACAGGGTATAAGGGACAGCCCTCCACAAACTTTAAGGGCTTGCTCAGTAGACAAAACTGAACAACCTTCCACAAGACTTTTTTTCAGGAAACAAAAAAAAAGCCTCACCAATTCACCATACAAAATTAAAAACTTGATTGGGCAGTTTGTATGGAGGCCGATTTTTTTTTTCGTGTGATTGTAGTTCAACTGGCAATGTCAAGCCAGTGTCATTAATGGCCGATAACACCAACCTACCCTGCTAGGGGTAAGTGTTGGTTGGGTTAACTCTAGGGTAGCTACTCGAGTTATAAAAGAACGACCCTGGGTTGCAACTCAAAGCATTTTTGAACGATAGGAGTAGCGACTCTACTCTACTCTGGTTATTTTTGAACGCAGGGCAGAGAGGAGGTACAAAATAGGTACAGAAGACAATCCCATGTGTGTACTTCACTTTTTATACTTACGCTCGGTGGACGCACACTAATGAGCGTTTGAGCACGAACTGTTCGACGAGCCGGCCGAGGCGCTCCGAGATATGTCCGTGAGCGGTGTCTATGTGTGCGTTGCTCGAGCACTTTGTATGTATATTGACTTCTGTACCTATCTATTTTGTGGAGGAGGCCTGTGACTCAGAAGTGGGAATATTAAATCCTGATTTATTATCACAGTTATCTAGACTATAACGTCAAGTATTTTTTTTTTTTGCAATAAACTATAAACATCACAATATTTTATGAGAAACGTGTGACATTATTATCCTTATCTCTTTTAAATAAAGTGTTTCATGGCGGGACGTATAATTTTTATGACGGTCCATTACACGCTACGGATTTGATGTCTTAATTATATAATACTAGCTGCTGCCGGCAACTTTGCCCGCGTGTAGTAGGATATTATCCTAAAGGAACCTCATTATCATCATTTCAGCCGAAAGACGTCCACTGTTGGACATGGCTCCCCCAAGCGTCGCCACAACGACGTCTCGCATCCACCGCATTCCCGCGACTCTAAACCAGGTCGCAAGAAACAGTCCCGGGATGTGCTATTTTAAGATGTGGTCTACCTGTGTACCAAGTTTGATCGATATCCATTCAGCCGTTCGAGCGTGTTGAAATAATGAACATACAAACACAAACTTTCGGCTTTATAATATTAGTATGACTAGATTCCGATTCTGCTTTCGCCGGTATGGAATTCAGTAAGAGAGAGAACTAGATCTACCTGTAGTTTTATCCAGATTCGTTCAGCCGTTATAGTCTGTCTCTATACTTCTCATTCACGGTATGACATACAAGCTCACAAGTCATTATTCTCTTCAATTAATGAGTTAATTTTAATTAAACTAGGTACATATACCCAAGGTTCACCTCTAGCTTTAAAAAAGTTAGTTACAAATGTTTCTGAAAGTGAAAGTAATTTTTCACTTTCCATAGAAAACGTCGCTCTGAAACGCTCTTGAGCCGTGAAAGCTAAACAAACAAACTCACATTCGCACTTATAATAACTATTACAGTTAGAATTCTATATAATATGTATGTAAACTATTATACATGTACATTGATTTACTGACAAGCCCTAAGTTTTTATTTACACGAAAATAAAATGACAGCTGTATTCATAAATGCAATCTATCTGATCTACACTAATATTATAATAATTTAGAGGTACAATTGCCAAAACGGATCTTGAGCGCTCGGCGTCAGAGTGGGGAGTGGGGATCGCTTTGCACATTCCATACATTGGTGAGCCAATCGTCGTCGTTGTTACATACATGCAGCAGCACAGGGAGCGAATCATGAGTGACGTCTATGACGCGATGGCGCGGCGAGTCAATCACTGACAAAAGTGTCTGAGTGTAATTTATCTATGTATAAAATTTAAGTATTTCAAAATATTAAGTACCTACTTAAGTATGTTTATCAGTTGTCTAGTACTCATAACACAAGCTCTGCTAAGCTTGGGACTAGACGGCTTTGTGTGATAGTTGTGGAATATAACTTTGAATTTCTTCCCCTCTCATTTAACATCCTGCTATTTTTTATGTAACAACAACAATAATGATTTTGTATAACGAATAGACTGAGACCTCATTCATAAAAATCGGTTCAGTAGTTTTACTATTACTATGAAACATATACATAATATATGCTAACATTACATATATTGCTGAAATCATAAGCAGGAAGGTCTACAATTTTAGCTTTGCCTTAGGAAAAAGAAGTTAGACAGGATTATTTATAAATGTATTTGCGTGTCATAATTTAATATGCTAATTAGCTAAACCAACATATCCGTTAACGATATCAAGAACTTGTTTTTTTTTGTCCGTCTGTCCCCAATAGTCACGAAAACGACTGTCTTTATTGATAAGGTAGTTCTTATTTCACAGCGTTTTGGGTAATATATCCCGCCATCTCTTTCTTTGTCTCCCTTGCTTTATTTTACAGTCTAATGGAATCCATTCCGTTACTCTCTTTGTCCACCTCGAACACTGCAATCTACACAGATGTCCTGTCCTTCCATTTCAGTAATCTTATTCTTTGGTTTACCCCAACGCTGGGGACCAAACTGGATGCAGAAAGAGCGAGATAGGAAAGCGTGAAGTGATTTAGGGGAGGCCTACACCGCAGAGGCGACCGCTACGAATAGCGATTACAATCTAGGATAGAAGAAACAGATGAAGGAACGAGTTTACGTTAATAGATAGAGAAGAAGAGCAGAAGATTTTTATATGTTTTTAATTGTTTTCATAACTGAACAAGTTTCTATTTAATTGTAAGTAGTGGAATAAAAGGCATATTTATTTATTTATAGCTCTTATTTCACAATTATTTTACGGCATGTCATTACGGAGACGAAAACAGGAAAGTTACAAGAGCCTTGACAGTAATAAGCAAATATTTACTTTACAAGATTAATTTCGAAGATAAAGTATGTGAGAGAAATAATGCTTGCGAAGAAAGAATTAAATAAAGCAATGTCTGTGTGATTTTCTATCTTTTTTTTTTTTGTTGGTCAATGGGAATCGTGTAATGACATCTCCCGCTCTAGTCTGGAGCGAGAGGGTATGTCAAACTTTACTGATAATATTCTGATTAGGTTGAATTTGATTTCAATCCATCCTAAGGTTGTCTGGCAGATATAGCTGTTATAGATAAGACCGCCATTGTACCCATAGATTTAAGTTTATGTTAAGTTACTTTTGGTGTACTTACAATAAAGTTTATTTTAGCTGCTAATTCTTAGTCGGGTCAGCTAGTCATTATAACTAAGTATAATAAATCTGTACAAGTTTTTAGTTGTGCGCGCATCACGTAAAATGTACGGAATCGACGTAGATAACTTTTATACATTAATATTGTGTGTAACTTGATATATTACTTAGGCTTTGTTTCATCGCAATCGGTGGACTATATCGAAAGATATACTACATTCATTGACTGTTAGGTGGTACGAACTTCGCCGTGTCATCTAGTAAGTTATAAAATGATTGAATTATAAGGGAAACTGCTATTCCATTATGTTTTTTGCTACTATTTTTATCAAATCTTAGTGATATTGATAAATTAATATTCAAAACCGCTATAACCTAGCCTTCATCATCACCATCATATCAGCCGAAAGACGTCCACTGTTTGTCATAGGCCTTCCCCAAGCGTCACCACAACGGCCGGTCCTGTGCATCACGCATCCATCGGATTCCCTAACCCTGACCAGGTCATCGGTCCACCTTGTTGGAGGCCGTCCAACGCTGCGTCTTCCGGTACGTGGTCGCCACTCCAGAACATTTCGTCCCCATCGACCATCTGTTCTGCGTGCAATGTGCCCTGCCCATTGCATAGCCTAGCCTTAATGTAATAAAAAAAAATACAGAAAAAGACGTTTTTTTTTTTTTTCGATGGGAAAAATCATCTTATGACAACCCCCGCTCTTGGGCGGAGCGGGAGATAGTGTCAGACTCTTACTGACTAAAAAACCCATCCCGTTTCAAATTCTATAAGCCCTATAAAAACGCTTGATTCGACGTAGAAAAAATGTCATATTGTGTCAATAACCTCAGCCATAGGACCAGAGTACTGTTGTGTCAACGAGTTCAATAACACACCTGTTTTAATGCAAAACAATGAAGGCTTATTGAGTATTCATATATTTTTTACATATTGATTTCTAACAAAAAAAAAAATATTGTAGTTATAGCATAGCATAGCTTGAAACGGCCACACAGGAAGCTAAACCATGCGACAGCCAGTTATGGCCGATGGCTCCTACTTAAACCCATACGTGCAGTATGATAATGGACTCTGACGAAGAAGGTTTAAATGCGCGAATAGCGTGTGACGGCGTTTCGTATTTGCGTTTAGTGACCAGTGCGGGCCATAAGAAGCGAGCAGCAGCGATTTGTAGCGTGTGGCGGCCACCGGCGTCAACAGTGTGCGGCGGCCACCGGCGTCAACAGTGTGCGGCGGATCCATACAAAATGTATGACGGCGTTTTGTGGTTGTGGCCGTGTGCGGTAACCCTTACAAGCTAACGTCGTTCTTCAGCAAGTAGGAAACTGTCAAATCGTGACATTTCTGACAAATGGATTGACATGAATTTACATGTAGAGTTGTGTTTACCCATGCACATGTAAATATGTATTGTTAAACAAATGTAATGTATGTATTCGTCATTGATTGACACACATCACAGGTGTCGCAGGGTTCAGAATAACAATGTCGTCACACTCGTCACATTGCACTTATGTGCACTTAACAACTCACTGCAAGGTATCACATCATCATTATCACACTAATATTATAAAAGCGAAAGTTTGTTAATGTGTCTGTAACTTTGCCTTGGTTTAACCACAAAATAGATAGTTACAGAAGACAATCTCATGTATGTACTTCACTTTTTATATCTACGATTGGTGGACGCAAACTAATGAGCATTTGAGGCGGAACTGTTCGACGAGCGGTGCGAGGCGTTCCGAGATATCGTGTCCGTGAGCGGTGTCTATGTGTGCGTTGCTCGAGCGCGCTTTGTATGTAGATTGACTTCTGCACCTATTTATTTTGTGGTTGAACGGATTTCGATGGGTGCGTCATGGAATAGCATTTAGGATACTTTTTACCCCGGGATTATGTTCCCTAAGGATAATTTTCTACTAACATGCGGACGAAGCCGCTAGCAGCAGTTAGACTGTTTATACGAAGGTTTATAGACGGAGGAATGGAACATGGACCAAAGGAAAGTTTTTGAGTGCTTATGAAAGTAGATAGAATGGAATAAACTTTATTGTACATCAAAATATTAACAATTTCACAGAAACTAAAATCTATGGGTACAATGACGGTATACATATTCTTCAGACAAGCTTAAGATGGACTTTAAAGTCCATTCTGTGGTTTATTAATTTGTAGGTATGACGCACAAAAAAGGAACATTTTAATTTTTTTTTTTTTGGTTCTGGCAATTATCTAAGGACCTGTCCACACAACGATATTTCACAGCGCGGTTTTTTTTTCGTTATTCTGTAACATATTGAAACATAAGGAAGTTTCCGCACAGGCGTTAAAAAAAAACACGCGATTATAAATTCTGTGATTTCTTCAGATTTGACGCGGTGCGTAGCGGAAATAAAAACCGCGCGGTGAAATATCGCTGTGCGGACAGGTCCTAATACGCGTCCGAGTCGCTTGTTATCGATATAGTTAGTGGTCTTCAAAAGACAATAACCCTAGCGTTTTTGTTAAAAAAATATCTTTTACCGACAAAATACAAAAACAATCGGAGGGTCAATAACCTCCGGCGTGGTTTGTCTGTGCAGGCAGTAAACAGATGATGCCATTGTATTATAATTTATCTAGCATTGGAAAATAGTCAATGTCATAAAAATATAGTCAATTAATTACCAATATTATATTTTTAAAGAGATACATTTAATAATACATTTAAAGTGATTAATTATTGTTATATTTGTTTTTTAAATAACCATGCGTGGAATTAAAAGGTTTAAAATAAACTCAACATTACTTGACAGTGTCAGACTTTTACTGAGTAAAAACCCACTCCTGTTCCATCATTGCCTTTCGTGCCAGGGCCAAACGTTCCTTTCGGAAGCAGACCCTTAGCCCCGCCCCAGTAGCCTTCGACCCTGCTGGGCCCCTACGGTTTGCTGACATCTTTCTTGACTACGCGCCGTCAATAATAAGACAATATTGATATCATTCAAGGCTCATCCAATAAGACCAAATGCAATTTTGCAGAATCTTTTCTTTAATAATAATTATATTTATCGAAATTATTTTATTTGAAGGCACATTAGTTGTAAAGTTTCGTCTCTTTATGGAGCATTAAGTTATAATATCTAATGGTCAGTCATCATATTTATTCACATACTAGCTGTCACCCATGATTCCGTCTTGCCATTTTTATGAGATGACAACATACAAAATTATTAATGGTCAGATAATAATAATCTAAAAAGATAATTATGTAAACCTACAGTTTTTATTATGGAACATGTTTCATAATTTGATAAGTTGCTTTTGTTTGTTTCCACCAGGAAAGAAAAGATCCAACTGAACATGAACCAAAATACTTTATTAGAGAACCATAGCACAGAATATAACAACACCTGATAAGTATAACATTGTAACTCAAAACTTAGTTACAATTTATTAGTGTTGGGATTTAATCCGATTAAATACTCAAAATGAATAAATACTCAACAAATACTTGTTTTTAGTGGATAAATACTCAATTAAAAACGAGTATTTATTGAGTATTTAATCGGATAAAATCCTAACACTAGTTACAATGTTATTCCAAGCAGGTGATGATATTATACTTTGTTTAACTTATATTAGTCAAGAGAGCATTTTAGAAATAGTTTGGCATCTTAATTTTAATGTACCAAATGTTTTTATTTGTACCTACATACATTGTCTATCTAAAATATATTGAGTTTTTACAACAATATTGTTTTATAAATACTATGTAAGAATAAAGTTGTTGGTATAACTACTTGGTTAGGTTAATAATTATCCTTATTTATGTAGGTATTGTTTTCTAATTAAATGAATATGAAATGCTGGTTTGTTTTGAATGGTTGTACAATCCATAAATGTGGTGGCAAAAATAATTCATTTTAGTTCAGAGTAATGGTAGACAGATGAGTTTTAGCAACACCAGTCTGTACCAAAACAACAGGTAGTTCAATGCCAATCTCCACAACAGATTTAATCAGACTATTTTTATTAGAATATGTAGACTACTCAACACAACGAAAACTAAATACAGGCTAACTGAGGGTATAGTTATCAGTGTAATAGGAGCAAAGCACCTACAGAATCTAAATGTTATTGTTCGTCAATTCATCATAGACATTATCAGTGACTACTGAGGGTCAAACTAAATATAATACAGAGAACAACCTAATAATGTTTTCGATAAATTAGCTCTAACACAAAGTAGGTACTTAGTGAGCCGACAATAAGTGCAAGGAAGTGCCAATTTGAGAACTCGCTTGCAATCGAACTTTTAATTGTCATACAAAGCAACAAATTGGACTTTAAATGGGTCGTATGAAACACAATAGTGAGCAGATTGATATCGACGCATGTTGGCGATGCACAGCTAGCTACGTGTTTCGTAACAAAGAGCAATCGTGTGACGGCGGTGCAGCCAGTGAAAGTGACTAGTGCGAATACACGCGAATATATGTTCACGGTCAGTTCCCAGACCCGACTAAACACTGAACATCCTCCGCTATCGATCCGCAGCACCTCTGATAACGATATTATCGCCAACATTGACTATTATCTGACAATAATAACGGTATTCTCACTGTACACTGTATTTTTTATCGATAAGAGAAAGAAGAATAAAGTGTGGCATAACTCACCTTGTAATAAACATCCATGCGGACGGTGTCCGGAATCCCTTGGAGCACATTCCTGTCGCACTTAGCTTTCTGCAAATAGTTCACTAAATTCGTGAGGCACAGCTCGTACAAATTATCGGGTATTTTCTTAGAGCGCATCGCCGACGATGATGCGTCAGCCATTTTGCCGAGATAAATGAAAACTCGATTCAATTTGCTTTGATCGTCGAGATGTCACGGCACGGCAGTAGAGAATTCGTACGAACTTCACGTGTTATGCTGTGTTTCTATTGGTTGATCGTAAGCTCGTTTTATAAGCTCAAATGAAGAATATTTCTGATTGGCCGTTGTGATTTACAAGTCAGAGTGCTAGAATATTGTCATCTTTTTTTACTCGAAGTGATAGGAAGACGTTTAGGAAAGAGATAGAGATATGATAATGTGATACGTCCATGAAACAATGAACAGCTGTGGGTGAGCGTTAGCAAAATTTGCGAAAATGGATAACCGGAACATCGAATTGAACAGCTGTTTGGCTTTAGTGTGTGTAGCCATATTTACAAACGAGAGGAGTAGAAACAAAACGTTGAAATTAGGTTTTTCATTTTGATACTTGCCCGTGTGAAAATATTTTCATCTAACAAATGCCAAAGGAAGAACTTTTAAAATCAGTCCAGGTTTTTGTTTTACAAACAAAAATACCTACAAAACTTTACTTTATATAAATTAGTAGGCATACTTAAATTTTAGGTTTTTGTTAAAAATCAGTAACAAATTGGAATTTCTACATTCTTAATGTTGCAAACAATTTTTAAAAACACCCTTCAGTGTAGTTTGCATTCACTCCTTTTTTCAGTCAATCATCAAATTACTGGAAGGATGTGGAGAAGTGTCAGAGCTGTACTGACTAAAACCCACCTGTGTTCTTTCAGGTACCCATTGCGGTCTAGTGCCACGGGAACTCGAACGATCCCGCACCTCTATGCTTAGCAGGTATTTCATATATTCTTTGCAGCATTCGCTGCAAGTCGTGCAATTGCAATGACCAGCGAACTACCGTCGTACATAGAGATCTACGCTTTGGAACATGCAATTTAGCTTCACTTTTCTTGGACTGACCGACATTATTTGACTATTCAAAAGTGCTGCAAATGGTCTATTTGAACTAAATGATTTTGATTTTATCAGTGATTAATGGGATCTAAACTCAAATATTCAAAGTATTTTACGTTGACTCCCGTGTATTCTCTTTTTTTATTGATGTACTAATAGTCCAATGCTTGACTGCGATCGCTGCTGATGGTTTGCAGTAATGCAATCGTTTATGGTGAAGAGCAATATTTAGAGATCGGACGAAAAGACCACAGCGGGCAAATTGTTCCAGTCCTTCGATGTACGCGGTATAAACCAGGCGAAACGCTTAGTCCGGACCGTAGAAATATCAACAATGTAGGAGTAGACACTTGCTGTACGTCGGATTGTCCGGTGCAGGCGATGGCAGGATCAAACTTGCATCTATGAATGTTGGAGTATACAAGGGTTTATGTGAATTGAAACAAGATATAAATTGGAACAATTTAATTCAGGTAACTAACATATAACTAACATTAAACAAAACATCACCATCATGACACAACTAAATTATTTTAAAGCTGTCTACAGCATAAATGCTTCACTCATTGCAAACAATCTTATTTTAAATGAAACTTATAATATTTAATTCATTTAAAATATGAAACTTGCATGATTGAAAGTTAAAATCTTTAGATTCCGACAATATTGACCAGATGTGAGTGACTTAATTTAATTTGAGTACACTACTTGAGATATTCCTTTTAATTTCGAACAATACGACTACAATCGAGCTCAAAATTCACAAAGTAACTCACACTCATGATAAACTTGACAGAAGACAAGCCATTAGATAAATTCGACTATTTATTACATAAAGTTGTTTGTGTAAAGGAAAAACATATCATTGTCGTCATATTAAACTCAGATAAAATAATACTGTACTTGAATTCAGAATTCAAAATAACTTTCAAATTTCAACTCTACGTTGTACAAGACAAAGTTCAAATTCTATTGCAGCCCTGCCTTTTTTAAAAAAAAAGAAATTGTCATAATTATGTTGAAGTGTCAAGTGCAAGCCATACTAGGCCCAATCATTCTAAGGAGTCACTATCGACTTGAAAAGAATAAGAATTTCTATGGTTACTTAAAAATCAACTTAAAATACGGCACGCTAAAATAGATTTTTGAGTTGATAGATGCTAACAAACTAAATAGACAGTGAATGCTTAGTCAATTTCCTCATGTCTGTGACATGTAAACACTGTAATAATAGTCGAATTTTCCGTGAGCTTAAAAGTATTTGACACTGTTCTTGTGATTCAAGGCTTTGTCCACGGACGCGTGGCTTCATAGACGCGTATTCGTCATTATAAGCTTGGTATACACCTGCGTGAAGCTTACCTACGAAACTATGTTTTTCTGTCGATGAAGCGGCAGCGACAAGACGGCACGACGCTGACGAATACTCTTTCAACTGTCCAGAATATTAAAAATTAAAAACTTTTTTTTTATCCTTTCAGATACAGTCTTTTTGAGACACAATAGTAAGACAATAGCAGCGCGAATTAATTGATATAAACTAGTGCTTAACATTTCAATCGTGGAAATTACAGACACAATAGAAAGACAATAGGTGCACGAACGCTGACGTTCGCTTGGGGTTTAATGAATTAACTGCGATCTCAACTGGTAGTAAGTAGTGATGCAATCTGTGATGGTGAGGCGTACTAGTTTATTAATAGCCTATTCACTCTAGCCTTGAAGACACCCAAATTGTAATCGAGCCGGAAGACCAGAAATTTTCCAGTCCTTCTACGTAAGCGGTAATAATTGTGAGAGAATTAACTATTTAGTTCAATTAAATGCAGAGACTTTTTCTAAAATAAACCACTGGATGTTGGACTTGTCAGTTGAAAGGATACGCTTCTATGAAACTACGCGTATATGAAGCTACGCGTCCGTTTACATTGAGCCTAAGGCAGTTGTTTAGCGTCTATTTCCCAATGGTGAAGCGTGAGACAGTCTCGAGCAGGTTGATGTAGGCGTGGTGTTCGTATCCCGTGCTGAAGTCGGACAGTTTGTTCACGAAGTCGTTGCTTATGCCCTTCTCTTCGAGCAGGTTCATCAGCAGGTCGTACAGGTACTGGAAGGTCAGAAAAATAAGGTTAAATTGATAATATGGTTTGAAAACGCAAAACATAGGATGCATAAAAATTTAGGGGTCTGTTTAGTCACTATTCCTGCATTAGAACTAGATATTTAATAAAAGACTAGCTTTTGCCCGCAGCTTCACCCGCGTACATAAAATCACTCAGTAATAAAGCAGCTTTCTATCAGTGAAAAAATTTTAATAATCGGACCAGTACTTTCAGAGATTACCTCCTACAAATAAAAAAAAAACAAACTACCTCTTTATTATATTAGTGTAGATGAATTACAAAAAAAAAAAAAAACAAAAGGATTCTATAAAGTTGTTTCTGTCACACAACACGGACTTTTTTTCCGTATTTATGGTCAACTAGCGGCTGCCATTGGCTATGCCCGCGTGATAATAGAAAATTATCCCAAAGGAATATAATCCCGGGATAAAAAGTATCCTATGTGCTATTCTCAGATCATGGTCTACCCGTGTACTAAGTTTCATCAGAATCCGTTCAGTCGTTCGAGCATAAAAAATTAACAAATAACTAGAGTTATCAAAAAATAAAAGCCCCATTTTGACATTTGATGTTTTTATTATTTACGTTATGTAACCGTCTATATTACATTGTGTAATTACATTAATATAATTAATTATTACTTTGGGTCTTTCAGTTTTATTCCAAGTTACATTCTAGGGTCTTTCTTAAACGTCAAAACGAGCCTTTATTTTTTAATGAGTAAAACTTTAGCGTTTACAGTATTAATGTGAAACCCTAAAATAAATTAATAAAACATTTAAAAACACAAAAACGTAGTAAAAACATGAAAAATATATAAAATTCAAAATAAAAACGACGAAAGTTCAAAACATCTCACAAAAAGTGTTTTATCGTAACTACTTACAATATTTATTACCATAATACATTTTATTAATGTCTAAATTAATTAATTACAATTTATTAGAAAAATGTAGCATCTCAGTGAATATCCCGCATACACAGTGCGAGATCGACTTCACTTCATTACATCAATATACCCCGATTTTGGCACCTGACGACTACTTGTGTGATAGTATCAAGTGTGGCATAGAAATGGGGCGACCCGGAATCGAACTCGAGACCATATGATCACAAGTAGGTGTTATATAACGCGAAGCTATAGTAACATGGTAGGGTATGGCGAATTTGGACACTGGTATGAATAGAAGTGATGCTGATGTTAATAATTATGTGAAGTAAGCAATTTGAATTTTAGTGGTAAAACACACAAGAAAGAAACCAATTAGGTTACTTTCTTGTGTGTTTTTAGGTATTTTATCTATCTATCTATTTATCTAAAGCAGCCTCTTTATATCCAATTTTGGACGTAGCTAGCCTCTTTCAATCTTCTCCACTCCTTACGGTCTTGAGCAATCGACCTCCAATCCCGTCCAGCGTGTCGAACAATATCGTTCTTCCATCTCTTAGGTATTTTATACTAAACTATAAATAACACGAAAACCTTTTTTTTTCTGTATTTTTTACTATCGGTATGAACGCACGTAATCTATTACCCTATTCGCGTTAAAATTAGACATTTAAAGAAACATTTTTTACTGTCTGTTCAACCGATTTTAACTTCTATTTCGCAGGCAATAAGGATGGCAATAAAAGCAAAAAAGTGGTTACAATACCAACTATTTACTGCAGCCGCCATTTGTCTTGCCATCAACGTAATAAAAGTCCAAATCGGTTGAACGGACAGTAATAAAAGGTTTTCAGAAATGTTTAATGTTATTTTGAACACAGTATAATGGCGGGGACGACAAATTTCAGTAACTTGAACAGGATTTAGTGACTTTTTAATACAAATTATTTAAAAAATGAAGCAACTACTACTAATGAGATCATTCGATACAAATTGTGAATTTAAAAAAAGGGAGTTTTATTTTCATAATCGAGATGAGTGAGATCAGTAAACTCGTTTTATCGGAAATTAGATAAGATATAGATAACTGAAACGAAGAGAGGAGACGAAAAAACATGTTTCGTGCCTATTATTTAGACAAGTTTTTAGGTGCATCGCGCGCCACTCACTTATAAAGGTTAGTACTACATTAGACCGACTCACAAGTGTAACACGCCCGATTTGTACGTAGAACGACGTCGTGTGGCGTGGATCTAGTGTAGCTCTACAAGTCTAGTTTTCATATAAAATGTATGGAGACCGACGCGCCCAGATCGTGTGTGGCACACGTGTGCGCAGTTCTAGCTTTAGTCGTCTTATAAGAGAGAGAGAGCATAACTGCACGTCTTGATTCTAATAAAATCGTATATAACTCCGCCGGGAACCTCCCCGATTCGATCTAGCGCGCACCCGTCATAATCGTGCAAGTGTTATCAATGACAACGATGAATGGTACTTTTTTTGAGACTATGAGATATCATCGTCCCGCTCACCTACTTTACTGACTAAAACCCACTCATGTTCCTTCATTTGTTCTGCGCTCTTGAATCACGGCTGTAGCGACATCTATCACTAAAAATTGAACTAAAATTCGAAATCCTCTATCGCGGTATTGAGTTCTCCGCGCGATTAGCACATATACAACAGCCTGAAATCAACTATCGAGCTTTTGCCTGGACATAACCAGTCTGGTCCAGGCACCTGCCCGCCCTGTTCCGCATACCCCTAAACGGTAACTCTATCAAACGATCCCGTAGCATGATGAATGATATAAACATTAATTAGTTGAGTTGTAACATACCCCGTCAAGCACGTCCCCAGCGACAGCATACACCTTGTCGTTCCACTCGCCCTTGTAGATGGTCACCTCATCGATGCCGAATACATCATCTGTTAACAAAACATCCAGTATTATTATACGGATTAAGATCGTCCAAACCAAGATATCCGATACATATCATATATCCGATGGATGCGTGACGCACAGAACAGGTCGCTGTTGCGACGCTTGGGGGAGGCCATGTCCAACCCAACAGTATAATAATTACTTGTTGTATAAATAACTTGGCTAGGGGGTTTATCGTATCAGGATGGACGCGCGTCGAACCCACGAGGGAATTAAAAAAAAAAAATATGAAAGCAGAATTTCATCGCTACAAAAGTGTACTAGTCTTACAATTATTTTCTACACAAGTGTATTGAAAAATGTCGAATGATACACGTGAATAATAAATTAATGATTACCGTTCCCGGCTCTCTTAAGTCCCTCGCCGTGGCTCGGGTCTAAATACCGCCTCGACGGTAATCACTAACATTATACACTTATATCATAATGTACTATTATAATCTTTCACTTATAAAATACCAAAAGAGTGTTCTTCTTTTCGTGTCGATACTCTCAAACTATACTTTTTCTGAACAATATTTAGCACCCTGTACAGCTCTATTGTTGACTACCAAAAGATTGTTGTATTTACTACTAATCTTTTACAAAATCTTTCTTATGAAATGGTATATTTTTGTAGCAGTAGTGTTCCATACTCACTGGCATGGAGCTCAGTGGTATTCTACTTGACTGCGTCACTGTACCCCGCATGTGGCACCCGACCATGCCATCGAGAGGCGGCGCCGAGCGTGGCAATTGTGAGGGGATAATATTATAAGGTACAGATTTTATTTTTACGAAAATTATTGTTAGAACGGATCGCACACGACTTTTTTGTTTATAATTAAAATCAATTTTGTTACTAAAGGAACATTTTTATTGTTAATTATTTATCTTAATAAAATTGTCTTTGTATGTAATATCAAAATAAAAATTCCCCTAAAAGACTATGAAAGTGGATCCGATATGTTTAACATGTTAGTCTGTCTGTAGGTCTGTTTGTTCCAGCTAAACTCAAAAACGGCTGTACCAATTTTAACGTGACTTTCAATCATAGATAGCTGATGTTATAAGAAGTAACTTAGGGTACTTTCATTAAAAAAAAGGAATTAGGGTACCGCGAAAAAAAACTTCTTATAATTGTGACATAATATGCTTATGCCGTTTTACAAATCTGACGTATATGGGCACCAACTAATGGAACATATTATTAAGTTATCAGTTTATCACTTTTCTTTAGTACATTAAATGCAGTTAGGTAGCTATTTAGCAATTTTTCTCTATAAAGAAGTTTGCCCTACAGATCAGAGATCTTATTTCACTCAAAATAAGGGTTAATAAATTAATTTTAAGAAGCTATACATACTGTATTCATCAGCGCTGCCCGCAGCCGCTGGGGGCTCCTGCAGGTAAGAGCAGGTGAAGCCGAGGGTGGTGTCTCCGCGCACGATGTCCACCTCGAACTGCGGCCGCGACCTCATCTCCGCGAACTCCTGCTTCTCGGGCTGCACCTCACCTTCAAGGTCCTCGGAATCCACCGTGTGGTTCACGTTGAAGGTGATTTTGATGCTGTAGTGGAAATGTAATGTGTGAGTGGATGATGACTCCAGAACAATTCATATTGAGGCATATTAGTTGAGTGTCCAATGTAAACATGTTATAAAGCTATAAAAGGATTTCATTTTGCAAAAAAAAAAAAACATGCTTATGCATTCCTGACGATGTTTTTAATAAGGTGCAGTTTTGATCACGCATGCGGAATTGCTCCGCACGCTTTTCCGCCGTAAAAAATGTCCTTTTCATACAAGTATTTGTACAATAAATATTTGTATGAAAAGGACATTTTTTGCGTGGCATACGCACACGGGACGCGCATTTGTCGTTCAGTGTACACAACCACAATTTTCTGCATACGCAATGCCGCATACGTGCTGAAATCCGCACAATATTAAAAACACACTTATTTTTGTCGAGAGAAATTATTATTTCTTATTTGAACTCTTCTACAGTGAGTTCAAATAAGAAAAATAATAATTTAACGACATATGTAAGTGTAGCAGTAGTGTTCCATACTCACTGGCATGTGGCTCAGTGGTATTCTACTTGACCGCGTCACTGTACCCCGCACGTGGCACCCGACCATGCCATCGAGAGGCGACGCCGAGCGTGGCAATTGTGAGGGGATAGAATTAAAAAGATAACAATATATGTTCAAAAAGTTGTGGAAAATTGGACCTTCAAGAATGTACATAAGGCTTGATGTTGCAGAGCATCGACACCGCGGTGGCAGTAGTAGTAAAAAACGTGCCTATAAACTATAATGGGCCACAATCCTTAGCTTCTATTGTATAGAAATTTAGAGGTCTGCTGAACAGCTGTAAAATCCCATATTATACATTGATTAAAAAGGCAGGATCCTCCGACCAGATAGTTATTTTGCCTGATCTGGTAAGTTACCATGACATTTAAAGTAAGATTGTTTCATTCTTAATCCAGTGGGTAAAAGATGGCGCTAGACAACCTGTATAGCCTGTCTCTTACCCACACTAAGTACTATCTTGGAATAAGAATAAAACAATCATACTTTGAACATCATGGTAACCCCACTGGACAACTGCACAATAGATTATTTCAGGTTGTTGTATGTTCAAATCACATGAGAACTTTGATTGCGCGATGCAAGATTTTTTAGATTTTTTTTAGTTCTTATGGAGCGCCATAGATGTCGCTATAGAAATGTTTTCCAATAATGTGTCTAGCACAGCAACCGCCATCAAGAAGGTTTTGTTCCATGAATATTATAATAGCAGGATTGAGTATAAAGTGTCTTGCCCCATACTTACAGTTCATCTTTGAGTTTCTTAGTGAGCATCACTTCGGCACCGTCCCCAGCTACCACAAAACCTTCAAGTTCTGTTGGCAGTGTCTTCATCTTCTGTGCTTTGCGCTCAGCCACAATCTCCTCAGTCAGGAACTCTACAAGCTCTCGCTCACCTAGAATTTGTATGAAGAAAATGTTTAGTTTTTGCTTGGAAGATTTGAAAAATGGGATACCATTTCTAATATCTAACTTTTAATATTCGTCATAATCTAAACTAATATTATTCCTCTCCTGTTACGATTTAGCAAAAAAATTACTTGATCAATTTCAGAAATTCTTTCTCCATTAGAAAGCTACAAGTTTACTAAGTAATAATAGACTATTTATTTTCTACTTTCAATGAAGCTGCTGGCTAGAAGCTAGTTATTACTTTCTGCAAACTAATTTAAAATCCTGGCAAGTGTAAAATTTACAGTATGTCAATTTAATACAGTGCTAATATTTTTTTTTTTATTATTGATATGTATTGCTGTATTTAAATATATTCCTATATTATTTAATTAACAGGAAAACAATTCTGAAACTGTATTTCAAATTATTATGAGCATGACAAAAGCTATTACAATCGAACATGACCAATATTGATTTCAGGAAGCACTAATAGTGATTTTGATCACATCAAAATCATTATTAGTGCATACAGGGTAAATTAAAGTAGTTATTTTGCAAAAAGGTTTTAAAACTTGATGAGGCCTGAAATTATAATTTGAATCAACTTGTTTGGTACTTTTATTTGTGGACTAGCTTTTGCCCGCGACTTCGTTCGCGTGGAATAGTGACTTCCGGCAGATAGTACTGAATTGATGCCGACTCTTGACCAATAGATGGCGCTGTATGTCCGGAATCAATTTAATTTTTTATATTATTTTTTATTTTATTGTTTGTAATAAAAACTATCCTATGTCCTTTCTCAAGTTTCAAACTATGTCTGTACAAAATTTCACACTAATCGGTCCAGTAGTTTAGGCGTGAAGCAAAGACAGACAGACAGACAGACAGAGTTACTTTCGCATTTATAATATTAGTTTGGATAAGTAACATCTTGATATGTATGATGCAACAATTTCATAAGTTGCTAAAGTGTGAATAAACTAAATCTTCCACTTTTATGGGATTACAGTGAAAATAATTGATGGAATAGTAACAGTTAATCTAGCATGAGGTAGTAGATCTTTATATGTGGCAAGTGACAATGTGACTTTTTGTATTTTTTTCTATTGCAATGCTGAAGAAAATAATTTATTTTACATTTAACTAAAATTTTCTTTGCAGTATAATCCTAACTCAAAAAACATCTAACCATAAGGTACGATAATGATTTAAGGTTAAAACGAATGCTATAAATAAATGTCCCATGTGTTTATGCAGAAACAAGACACAGGTCCGTGTTCCTGGATGTGAGCATGGAATTACTCTCCCCTGCAACTGGCGCTGAGTCTCTCCTTAGTAGAGGACACAGTGTGGCAAAAGTGCAGGGTGTGAATGAAGTACCATGCATTTATATTAATTTTTCAATCATGTCAATTCAAGAAAAAATAGTAAGACAATGGAAGAATGAACGCCAGCATCGCTTGGAGTTTAATTAAGCAAGCACCAGCATTCACTCTCTCAATTATCTTTCTTTTCTGTCTCTCGGTAATTACGGTATTCAAAAGGTTAATGCTACTATGATGTGATGGCAAAGTCTGTAGCTTATTTACCCAGGAGCTGTATGGAAAATGGACTAACAAGATACCTGAAATATTTTATAGGTTACTAATAGGTTTGCTAAAATAATGTTTAAAAAAAAGCTAAAATACTCAATGGAAGGATGTGAACAAAAAACTTCGAAAACTTACCTTATCTCGATGGCAATGTTGGGAAGGAAAGGAAAGAGGAAAGGACTCACCAAGAGGCCTAGGTTTGAGTTGAGGAATTGCACTATCAATTTCCGTATCTGGAGAAACGATAGCATATTAAATTAGTAATGTTAATGTTACTGAAATATGGTAAAACAAGCATGGTAATGGGAGCAAGAAGCACATTTTGAGCGTCATCTGTGCGTGTGGTGCAACCACATAACCTCAAAATGGTTCCAAAGAAAATGGGTTAAATTACCTTTGGTGTGCAACGCTTTAAGCCCGCAACCGCAGCCGCATGTGTTGGAGTGATTGTGAAGAAGGGTTGATGTCGTTGCACTTCCATCTAGCCTTTTGGAACAGCTCATGTGCCATATTCCCCTAGTGAAATCACGTTTCACAGGAGCTTGCGCGCGGGTCACTAAGGCTCCCGTTAATGTTGAGGTTTTAACACAATTTTGTAATACGCGTTGCGCGGTTTTCCCTAATCCATTCATTTTTACTAATTTTCTATAAATGTGTCAATTTCTCTAAAATAATTCGAAAAAATGTCAGGAGACACAATAGAACGCCGCCGGTTTGAGACGGTATTACCAGCAGTATAAAACTTGGATAAAATTTTTTTACAGTTTTATCAGTAAGAAACCGAGAATAAAAACGTGCTTACTAAAAATAAAACCGTAAACATCGACAATTCAATTTGGTAACTATACAGGTGCAACACTACTGTCAATTCCATTCTAAGTATTTCTAAGTAAAGAAGAAAGAAAGAAAGAAAACTATTTTATTTAATTTATTATATTAAAAAAAAATTGGTATTAGTGCCATGCTGTATTACTATCAAATCAGGGCAATAAATCCAAATTTAGATTTTGGCTGCTAAGTTGTTTTGAATGTGATAAATAGTAGAGATCAGTGTTTTGAATAAAGAAAACTTCGAAATCAAATAAAAATGCTAAATAACAAAATAAAAGTCACAATATATTTGCTATTTGCAACCCTGACTTTTCAATTGTCAAACTGTCAATGTGACGTGAAAATAAGCCGAGGTGTTCGGTGTTCTCTTGTCAGTTTCACGTGTTTGTGTATGCAATTTGAAATATTAAATTGCATATATTTGAGTAATACAGTAGCTGAAATTCGTCAAAATGCCTAGGAAACGTAAACTGGAGTCAAACGACATCAATACCCAGAAATCTCTACCCGTAGAAGTGGTTATAGAAGATGTAACTTCACATCCGTTGTGTTTGCATGGGCCAACGTTATTATTTTCTACAGAAAAGGGCCGATATTTCGCTTGTGCCTCGTGCAGAAATAAGGAATGTACAGTACACATTGATGAAGAAGACTGGCAGAAGGAAAATGTCAGGAAACGCAATGAAAAGTACTATAGTTTGATTCCGAAGATTGATAAAGCAGCAGCATGGAGTAACTTTTGTGAGGTTAGTTTTGAATTTAAATGACCTATTCAATAATTTTTTTTTTTAATTGATATAAACTAGTGCTTGAATACGATCCCACCTGATAGCAAGTAGTGATGCAATCATTGATGGTGAGGCACACTAATAGTTGATGAGTTTTTGACTCCATCCATAAAGATCCTTAAAAAAAAAAACAATAAACTAAACAAATACCATTACAACTACAAATAACAATACATTACAAACAACACAATAAAAAATGTAATAAACTTAATTTTTACATTTATTGGTAAAAATTGCAAATAACTAATTATAAAGGCAAATTAAATAAAAGGCTCATCTTTTATAGACTGATTTCGCACTAGACCTCAGTTCGATAGTCTTAAGTTTATTACAAACAAAAATTAAAAATTAAGTTTTTAAAGGCTAAATCAAAATGCTTTTATTCCAGGTGAAATCCAGTCACTATGTAGACCGAGCATTCTGCAACACATGTGAAGAGCTCTATTTAGTCTCTAAACCTTCTAAAAAGCATGCAAAGGATCACAGGATAATAACTCCTTTAACAGATGAGCAGCTGAGCCGCCCAACTACGTGGCTACCCATGTTGGCTAACGACTCGGTTGAAGCACAGTATATGTTCACTAAGAAATCTGTTGGCACTGTGTTTGGGATACTGAAGAATAATAATATCAGGTAATTGTGGCCTTCTTTAGTTTTCAAAACAATTTCTTGCATGCATCAATTTTTTTTTTGGATAGTTTTATAAACATAAATATCCCCAGTTTGGAAGAATACAGTATAATAGTGCGTCCAGACCTGGCGAATGCGCCGCTCGCAAGCCGCTTGCGAACTGCGCGCTTGCATTTCATTTTAGTAAAAAGCGTGGCGCAGGGGCTTCATTCGGGCGCCAGGTCTGGCCACACCATTAGGTATGTCATTATTTGGCACAAACTGTAATTCAGTTTGACGATGATAGACTTAGTAGTCTATCATCGTCACTACTAGTGTACTACTACATATTAATAATAAAAACTAAAGAAACTATTTTTCATCTTAGGAAATACCACAATATTTGTAGTTGTAGCTTTTTCAGAAGAAGCTAATTACTTCTGCAAAATAGTATCTTTTTAGAGTAGAAGTTAATATAGCATTCTTATCTGAATACGCCAGTAGGCCTAATCTGCTTTTGGAGGGAAGTGGGGTGGCTGGAATAAAACCCTCTGCATGATTGCCATCTTGTCCATGCACAGTGGTGCATCATGGACTAAGTGCAGAAACCGATTAATTATCTCTGTAACACTATAAACATTCATATATTCAGCAATATCCTCTGTGTCGGCACTCCCTCCATCCATGAGGAGGCCCAATCCCGTGATGACTTCAACTCCATCCTGCTGGACTATGACAAGCGTCACCAGAACTTCAATCCTCCGAACAAGTTCATCTGGTACAACATGTTCAATAACTACATGTTTAATGGAAATGAGGATGAGAAGGTGCTTAAAAAGTTCTTCAAACAGTCCCGGTAAGTATTTCTCAAATATGAAACAATTTTTGGGATGCACAATTAGAATTTATATCTGTATTGCAGGTGAAGCTGCTAACAGAAGCTATCATTAAACTATAAGTGTCTTGTTTAACAAATAAATACTGGATTATTTCAATGATAGTTTTTAGCTTTTTAGTGTCTTTTCACAATTTTTTTAATATCGAAAAAGTAGACCAGCTTTTATAAACCTTGATAAAAGTGTTTGAAAGCAAATGAAATGTACCTCTAAAACGTAGGAAAGAAAAAGAACTCGCAAAATTCTACTCAGCCCGTGATGTGGGCCTTCATCAAAATCCTTTTTTTGGAATTTGGTCTGGCATTGTAATTGTTAATTGTATTAAATTTTCTTGGTAACTCGGTTGTTAAAACTTCAACTCGTTAAACCCCAAGCAAACGTCGGAGTTTGCTCACCCAGTCTTTCTATTATGTCTCTAATTACGGTTTTTGAAGATGCGAAGAAGCAATGTGTGATTTGTGAAACATTAGGCTAAAGGACCTTTTATAATTTCAGTGAAGGAGGCATCTGTATAGTAATTGACCCTCCATTTGGCGGTCGCGTAGAACCTCTGATTCAAACTCTGAGGGAACTAACTGAGTTATACAGGAAGATCTGTGACAAGCCTGATGAAGGTCTCTTGCCGGTCTTGTGGGCCTTCCCGTACTTCTCGGAGCCCTACATTACTAACAATGCACCAGAGATCAAGATGCATGACTATCAGGTATGCATAGAAAATTTTTTGATGTTAAAGTTTTGGAATTCCAGTATCACAATCACAGGGCAGTAAATAAAATATATATTCTAAGATTTGAGTGTCTGACAAATAAATAGCATACAGATACTGGCACGGATCTTGAGCACTGACTTCCACTTGTTCAGAAGTGAAATATCAGGTCTCTTTAGTGAAGTGAGACGCGGGGGCGGGAGTGCATCCTTGTACAGTGCTTGGCTCGCGGATGTGTACGATGCGCAAAACGATGCCCGCTCTTTGGCCGAGCGTTCAAGATTCGTGCCGTTATCTGTAACCGTGTATTGAGTAAGATTTAACGTACCAAATGTTTTTTTTTTCAGATTGAATACACAAACCACAAAAAATTCCTAAACAAGACAAAAGATGGCAGAAAATTCACATCTCCAATCCGCTTCTTCACAAATTTGCCTCTCCGTACCATTGACTTATCCAACGACAGTAACTACAAGATGTGTAACAAGTGTAAATTCTACGTGTCAACGTCAAACAACCACTGTCACAAGTGTGGGGAGTGTACGAGTAAGAATGGCATGACGTACAAGCATTGTGATGTTTGTAAGCGGTGTGTGAAACCAACGTTCTTCCATTGTAAGGAATGTGGAAGGTGCTGTCAGCAGCGGAATCATGTGTGCGGTGTTGTTGTTGAAAGCCAAGTAAGATATAGGACAGACTTTTATGATCTTGAGTTTACATAATTCTTCCCAAAAATCGACAATTGTTTACATGCAATGCTACCTATACCTAACGGTATGAGAATTCTGGGAAAGGTCTAAAGTATTGAACTGAAAAAAAATTCTCATGGGTAATATAACTCTTCGCGTAATTGGGAAACATACATAAAAATTCCGGCGAATTGAGAACCTCCGACTATTTTTAAGTTGGTTAATAATCTCCGATTGAATAAGATTTATTTGTGGAACTGTTAGGCTCGAGCCTCACTGAGACGTTATGGCGGTGCTGCCAGTTCGCGTAGCCAAGGAAATGCAGTTTTGGTGTCCAGTTCTCAACTGGTCATTGTTGGCCACGCATTCAACGCATGGCGTCGCAGTGATACACACACATTTCCTGAAATTTTTAACTCCTAAAGAGGCCCTTAGGGGTTAAAATTCCAGGAAATGTCAAAATGTCATTAAGTGCTCTCCTGTCTTGAGAAACTGATGATATGACTTGAAAATAAAGTCATCGTTTGCAATAATGGGTTTGTTTCATTCCAGTCATGTTTCAACTGCAAAGAGAAAGGGCACAAGCAGACCGACTGCCCACAGCTTCAGGGAAGAAATAAAAAGAAACGAAAAAGTGCATAATTGATAATAATCACTATATTCTTATATTTACACAATAAATCATTATAAAAACACTAATTGTTTGATTACCATTCTATTCGTCAAATCAACATGATTGCTTCTATACTTTCTATAATCAAAGTAATTCTATACAAATTATTGTAAAATAATCAAAAGTTTTGTAAATTGAGGTAACACACGGAATGGAAGCAGATCTCAGATAGCACTGAAACAAAAGAAAATGTCTGATTAACCACAATATCTGGCCTGTATTGCAGCTTGCAATCCCGGTGAACTTTTACGCTTACGAACCTCCTCCTATATCAATTATTTACATTTTATTCTTATCTAGGTATCATTATTATAAAGGCGAACGTTTTTTGCATGTTTGTTAGGCCTTTTTTTTATGGTGGGCAAAATTCATGCATTTACATCCCCCGCTCTTGGGCGGAGCGGGAGATAGTGTCAGACTCTTACTGACTAAAAGACCCACCCCGTTTCTTCTAGCCTTCATACCGGAGCTCGAGCGCCCTTTCGGATAACCCTGGCCCCAGTAGGGTTCGACCCGGCTGGGTCCCTGCTGTTGCTGACAACTCCTTGAGACGCGCGGGAACAGTGCGCGCCGTCGACGACTTGGGCTTGATCCGGACAGTTACCGGACGGCCGGACAGCGAGCTACCCATTGCTATGTTTGTTAGGCCTACTGAAAACGGACGCGTAGCTTCATAGACGCGTATATCTGTGACTATGCGCGTGTGTCGTGTGCGGCGTTCTACGTAACGGAAACTCAATTATTACCTGCGCAACGTCGCTAGTTCAATTTTAACGGGTGTGCATGTAGTCGTGTCGATGGAGAACTTTAATATATTATTTATTATTAAAGAGCCTCGACGGAGCACTTTTGTATGAAACCGCGCGGGCGTCCGCTTAACGTAGCGTCTGCCCTAACAGTTCTTAGAACGGATATGTTATGAATACGCGTCTATGAAGCTACGCGTCCGTGGACAGAAGGCCTAACAAACAAGAATTAAACCTTTCGCCTTTATAATAATGACACTTAGATAAGAATAAAATATTAATAATTGATATAGGGGAGGTACTAAAACGAGAACGTTGCTCAATATGAAGGCTACGTACTTAACATTGATCTTGTTGAGTATTTGCTGCGCGGCGTCGTAGCGCGCCTCCACCTTGGCGGCCTGCTCCAGCCAGGCCTGGCGCACCGCCAGCCAGCGCGACGAGTGCGACGCCAGCAGCTGCTCCCGCGTCGGCGGCGGGGCTTCGCGCTGTACGAACAATAAGTACAGTAGGCACAACGGATCTTGAGCGCTCGGCGTCAGAATGGGGATCGCTTTGCGCATTCCATACATTGACGAGAAAATCGTCTTCATTGTTAGATATATGCAGCAACGCAGAGAACGAATGAGGAGTGACGTCTATGATGCGATGGCGCGACGAGTCAATTACTGATACTCCCCGCCCCCGCGTCTCACTTCGCACCACTAAAGAGACCGAATATTTGACTTCTGCGCAAACGCTCAGGATCCGTTTTATACAACCTTATTTTAAGTATATGCGAAACCTGAAACATCTGTCTAGTATTTTTATACAAAATTTCAAAACTGTATTACGAAAATCACAAAGTTTAAGCCAGTTATGGTACCTAGTTCTTTACATTTGCTCTATGATGAAGAGACCGAAAATTCTTGTCTGTAGACCATATGAATATTTGTACCGTGTGGAAATCGAA
Source organism: Mythimna albipuncta (assembly GCA_929112965.1). NCBI lineage: Eukaryota > Metazoa > Arthropoda > Insecta > Lepidoptera > Noctuidae > Mythimna > Mythimna albipuncta. The sequence continues at coordinate 22,065,626 of OV815970.1, forward strand.
CCCACGCAGCCAATTACTGCACTGCACCAACCGTGCCGTCATAAAATACAAAGTCACTTTAAGAACCCTAATTCTTGGAAAGCCACCCTGAGCATGGACCAATGACTTAGTAAAGCCTGTCGGGATCCGCTGGATGCGAGCTACAAGGGACCGGTCGAAGTAGCGGCCCTTAGGGGAGGCCTATGTTCAATAGTGGACGTCTATCTGCTAAATGATGATGATGAAAAGTCAATTTGCTCGACCATTAAAAACTTACATAGTTCAAGTTGATATTGTTTTTGTTGGCCTTCAGTTGTTCCGGCAGGAGAGGCGGTATCTTGGAGACGTGCGAACCCTCTGGTCCGGGCAACTCCAGGGTGTCTGAATGCTGATCCATGTCCTCGTCCCTACTGGAATTGAAATTAACTAAATTTAGATTGAGTTAGAAAGTAGTGGTGGCTCAGTCAGAATGTCCTTATGTTAGAGTCTATCTAAAAGGTCAAACAACTTGGGTAATTATTTAGGCAAAATGAAATCTGATGTAGTCAACACTGTTTCAATAACCAAGGCTGATTAAGAGATCTTGATCATTGTTTACTATTAGAAGAACTTTATACAAAATATCGAATATAAGTATTTTTTAATTTATTAATTGTAACACAAAATTCCCAAGTCGTTTAACTTTTTAGACAGACCATACGACTTGAGTCATCAGATCATAGTTTCGAACACTAAAAAGCCACAGGTTACTTTGGGTAACTATTTTATAAACATGTTCCAAGTGAATCTTACTTTTATAATTTATCATTTTTAAAACTATTGACTTTATACAGGTATTCCTGTGATCTTGTAAAGGACCACTATAAGTTAAAATAAAATATATTTAATGAAAAAAAATATGTCTAATTCTGATTTATTTTCTTATTAGATTAGAATATCTAATTTTAAAAATTAAACAGACATTCACAATAAGCCCTTTAGTTTAATATTGTCTCAAGGTATCTTTAGTTAGACAAATTTTAATTTTCTAATTTGTGCCTCAAAAGCAAGTGTACAAAATATATTTACTTCCACCAAATAATAGATCCACTAGATTTAGAGCACAATTGCTGTGACAGATGGAGACAGACAAGTGATCCAGTAACATAATGAAGAAACCCGTATGGTTACGAACCAAAAATTCTAAGATATGTCAAGTCGTAACCACTCAGTCTCACAGAAAGGCCAGTGTCCCAGCATTGGAAACAGTACGGCTGATAATGCTAAGAAAACTGCATGTATTTATGAGTAAATATTGATTACATATAGTTATAATCCAAAACCGCACAGGGCCCTTAGGGCAGATGCCTAGAAAGAGCATTTCAGGGCCACTTTACAGTGGTAATTGAGAAAACACAGGCTAGTCTTAGTCAGCAAAAGTCTGACACAGTCACACTCTACCTAGAGAGGGACAAGTTTTTTGATGATTCCCCACCTCAAAAAAAAAAAATAGATCTTAAATATTAGTACCCAAACTCTTTGTAATTAGCTCGAGGCTGGTTGGCAATCCACGCCCTGCATATGGGGTACAGTGGTGACTCCTCATTGAACTGTGATAGGTCCACACTGCGGTCGAACAGCTTCAGGACGTAGGACTGCCGGTGTGGGGACCGCTTCCTTCTGTACTGCTTTTCTTCATCTTCAGACCTGTGATCTCGGCTGGAAATATTTAGAATTAGGGTTTTATAAATGTACCATAATACTGATTTTAAAATCTTTGAAAACAAATTATAAAACATTTCACGTTTTTGGTGTTTCATCATGCAATGGTTGTTTTTAGAATCAAAACCCTTATTGTAATTATATAATGTAGTAACATCCTAAGATTACTTAATAAATTTATTATTTCTTGTCACGGTTTATATTGTTCAAGTTCTGAAACTTAAACACAAGATCTTTTGATTTTTTGTCCAGCCTATACTGTCCTAGTGTTAGATAAAGACCTCTGCGGAATCCCTCCAGGAAAAAGGATCAAAAACTTGTTTCATATTAAATCCTATTAAAATCAGTAGATCAAACTAACCTTTCTCTCTTATCCGGCACGTAATCAGAGGATGCATCAGACTCATCAGCGGTAGGATCCAGTACTTCCATCAAGGCTCCTTTGAGCCGGCCACGAGCTGTGGATACTTCTATAAAAGAAAAATATTTTATTTAAGTTTAATAAGGCATAGCATTTTTTTATATATATTCAAAATGGTATGTATAAAAAGATTAGTAAAAGAATAAACACTAAAGCAGATATCTAATGTGTAAGAGAAGTACATTATTGTATCTGCTTTAGTGTTTATTCTTTTATTACAACTATGTAAAAGTATTGATTTAACAAACAAAGGAACTATTGATTAGCTTATCTTCTATTCACTTTCACAAACAATAAAAGTTAATTTAGAAGTAGGGCATTGCTGTAACAAAGTTTACGATTTGTCATTATAGTAAATATACCAAAATATCTTCATCTATACGTGGCGTTTTTCGGTGCTCGTAAAATCCCTTCATTTTTTTTTGTGCCACCGCATCGATTTTTTGGTAATTTGAGAGAACCAGCAAGCAACAAATATATTCTAAAACTTTCAGAAACGCTTCAATATTAGATTTTGCTACGGCTCCAATGTAGAAACTAAAATCTAATAGGCCAAAATTTAAAAACATCTAGGGTAATAAATAGAAAGTGATAACACAAAATACCTCTGGCATCGTTACTATCTTTGTTGAGAGCGAGTTTTGCTTTGTTTTTCAAAGGTGTGAACAATCTCCTTCGTTTAGGCATCGCGTCAACCTACAATTAAAATTTTAATCAAAACAAAAACAACACGAATATTGACCAAATTCGAATTTGTTTGCCTGGCAGAAAAGCGCTGTCACTGGTCAATCGTAAAACAGATTCTTAAATCAAAAACATAGGGTTGGACGAAAACTGACTAATTACGGTTTTTTTTAAATGGTTTTTTATGGCAACATTTTTGTTTTTGGGTTCATTTGTTTCTTTTGTGATGGCCTGAAAGACTTCGAATTCGCGTCGTTTTATGAATAAAAAAAAATTGTTCGTCTTTTTGTCAAACGTCAAAATAGTTGTGTACGAAAATAGCGAAACGAGAATTTCGCAAGGCTTACCTACCAGGTTGTGCAGATTTTTAATTTACGTACACTTTTCGCTTCATATCAATGAATTATAATGGCCACAACAGCGTATGAGCATGATGCTGATGGTAAGCAACCTTTGTTTTTTTTTTAAATGCGTTTACTGCGTTTGTTTATTTAATTAGAAATTGAACAGCATTTTGGTGCGTGATAATATTTGTCTCGACTTTCCATATTTTCGTGCGGTCGGCGGACAGCTGCTAAGCCAGTGAAAGTCTGCTGTAAAAAACTTTAAGTGATAAATTATTAAACTTTACGATGCGTCAATTAAAACATTCTTGTCGTTTTGCTTATTAGTGTCATTCAGTTAACAACACGCTTCGCCATACCATCATGCCGCAGTACAGACCTCAGGGAAGGTACAAAGACAGTATTAATATCAACTTTTATTTATCTTCTATTTGTTACTACAGTTTATAACAAATCACCTTGTTTTAAATTTCAGGAAGCAAATTTATCCCGGCAACGCAACGTCCTGACGGTACTTGGCGCAAACCTCGAAGAATCAAGGATGGCTATGTCCCTCAGGAGGAGATCCCACTGTATGAGAGCAAGGGTAAACAGTTCAAGGCTCGCCAAAACACTGGGCTGCCTGTGGGGCTGACTCCTGAGATAGTAGCCCAAGCACAGAAAAAGAAGAACCATGGTGTTATTCAGCCCATACCGGGCATGCTCATCAATGTAGACAAAAAGAAGAAGAAAAAGAAGACAGGTTAGTTGACTGTCATATCTTATTAGCTTTTATATTGGAACAAAATAGTTGTTAAGCAAATATTGAGTAACCTATTGTTGCTAAATAACTAGACAAACTAATAGGTAATAGTCATAATTTCTAAGCTTGTTAGAAGTATGAAGAGATGTGTATTCTTGATAAGATTCAAGTGTGCTTATCTAAGACACAGGAAGCTATCTAAACTGTTTATTGTCCAGACGGGCAATTAGTTACTAATAATTAGAAAAGATATATAGTTTTATATATTATTGTGTAAAGAAATCTTTAATTCAACAACAGTAGCAGAATACCTAATTAATTTACATGCACTTCACGAATGAGAATCTTTTACTTTCACTCTCATTATAAAATGAAACTTATTAAAATTGTTAATTAGAATCAAATATCAGCAATCTAGTGGGTACTAGTAAAAAGAAATGCTTGTTAGTGTATAGTTGGTTCTGTGGTCAAACTCAATGTATTGATTTCAACATCTAAGTGTTGTACTGCTTACTACAAATCACAGTAAAGAATACTGTTATATCATTTCAGTTTTATTTAATAGAAAATCTTTCACTTTTCAGGTGTTGATGAAGCAGCAGAAAAACTTGCCAAATGTGAGATAACAGAACCTAACTTTACAAGTTCAGCGCCTTCCACCCCTAGTTCTACAGACCCTGTCAAACGCCTCAAGAACCTTAGAAAAAAACTCAGAGAGATTGAAACTCTTGAGGAGAAAATCAAGTCTGGGTCCCTCAAAACCCCTGACAAGGATCAGAAAGAAAAAATGTCCAAGAAAAATGACATTGTCAGAGAAATTGAACTTTTAGAAAAAAATAGTGAATAAGTTATACCAAATTTAATTAAATTTTATTGTTGAAAAACTATAGAATTATGTCTATAGTTACATGAATGATTGTGTTCTTTGTGTGGGTGCAGATTAATGACTTTTCTTTATTATAAATTATTTACAAAACTACTTTTTGGTGTTTTGTTTAATAATTCTCAATTACAATGCTTTGAAAGTAAAGTATTCAATAAACAAAGCCTGATTATAGTATATGATAGTATACACATACAAGTAGATACTGCAATAAAAAATAATATAAAATAGGAAACAAATATCTATATTTATTATAAATCAAATAATTATTATAATTGAAATTCTGATTTTGAGATTGCAATGAAATAAAAATAATAGTAAATAAATAAGCCTAACCATCTTAAAGATATCTCTAATAATACACGAAATATCACATGGTGTTGTTGGCAAGGCTTTGATCTGTTTTCAGACAACATTAACTTATAGTGGAGTAAATTTAGTAAGCTTGAAGTTTAAAATATGAAGCATAGTTACCAATCATATCCATAAGCCGACTAAGAAGGAATACATACAATACTTTCTCAGATATTTGTTTAGGTAATTTTGTCTGAAAACAGTTTTATTTTCTATACAAAAAATATACTTATATCCTACATTTGCTACATTATTGGATAGCCTTATAATGATAACAGTTATTTGCTGCTTCAATTTATACCATCTTTCAATATTCACGGCCAAAATGTGTTGGATATGCTAATTATATTTGAACAGCATGGTTGTTATTTATTTTCGTTAAAATATGGGTTTGTTCGTCACTTCCTGTATTTTTATCAGTGCCTGCATGTTCTGGAAATAATAAAACAATATTAGACTCAAATAATAATAAAGTTAATAGTTATAATAATGTTAACTCATTAAGTATCTACTTATTACGTTTTACGTTCTACTGAGCAACATAATTGAAGAATAACTGATGGCGTGAATACAAGGACGCAATAACCAGTTTTCACGATTTCTCAAAGTAGGTACCTACCTACCTAAAAACTACTACAAATTATTCTACAAAACTCGGTATGGAGATCGAAATGTACTCACCAGAAAACGCGGAGGTGTTTTATATAAACTCGTTTCTTGCTTGCTGTCTTGCATATTTCCCTAAACATGCGAGAATTCCTATAACAGCGATACCAAGTCCTAAAACTGTTGCCAAAAAGTCGCCGAAGTCGTAGCCTTGTGCCGCCTCAACATTTGTTACGGTCAGCAAGGTAAAGAGAAATACGCACAATTTGAAATACATTATTAATTTGGAAGTAATCCTTTTTGTACTTGTAGTGAATTATTTATTTCGTATTTTGTGTTGTATTTTTTTTTGTCACGTCGTCATGTCAAATTGACAAGACAAAATCGAGGGATGGGACATGCTCAAAATGCTGATTCATTGTAATATTAATTGATTAGTCGAGTTAATAGTCAAAATAAATTTTATCAATATTGTCGAATCAACCGAGAATATCTTCTTAGTGTAATTAAAACATTTTTTTATGTACGGCAACACAGCAAAACAGATGTCAAAAGCACCGTAATTGTTATCATCGTTTTCCCGTTGAAGTTGATATTTTATTGTTTTTATTAGAAAATAACTGATTAATTCGTGTATAAATACAAATGATGAGCATTAGGATCGTCTGATGTTATATTAGAGTCGATGTTTCATGACCGATACCGTTGTAAACATTAATAAATAACCTTAACGTGGTAATGAAAATAGATTCCTTGCGGGGTGTTTTGATTGTTATTTAGTGGCTTTTAAGTAATCAAGATGAGTTATAATTCGGGTGGGAGTGGTAGTAAGGGGTTCGGGTTCGCTGGTTTTACAATGCCGAAGCGTAACCCGTCGAACGTGTCGCTTCACGCGGTGCCTCCACCGACGACGCCGATGCATGCTGTACCGCCTCCTTCCACCGGCCTGTCGAAGCAAGGTTACTCCACCATGAGCGCGATCACACAGAATGCTGTAACTGGAAACTGGGGCTCTTTGGGGAAGAAGCGGTCCAAGACTGAGGATGAGTATGTTTCCATTTTTTTTTGTGTTAAGCATTATCAAATATAGTTTTCACATCAATAATCACCTGAAATATTGCCAGAGAGATAGATAACCTTAATATTCACGTACATTTTTCATTTCTACAGAGCTTGCCCACATAATAATATCATTCCAATCAGAAATAAGAATTTTTAACATTATCAGTATATATCTGGCCCATATTCCTATTCAGGTACTTTGATGAGGATGATGAGCCTCCAACACCAGCTTTGGCATACATTCCTGCACCTGGGAGCCCCACATATGAAGCCGCTTGTAGTTCTAAGGTATGGACACAGAACTCGTTTATCAAAAATTGGAGGTTGTTAGAAAGAATGACTATGATTTCTGAATACAATATTCTAATCAAAATCAGTCTCATTAAATTGTCTCTGCTAGAAGTCAATTTTTTTTTTAAATTAATATAAACTAGTGCTTGACTGCAATCCCAGCTGATGGTAAGTGAATCCTCTTTATGACAGAGAAAGGACAATAATCCACTGCTTAGGCTTAGTGTAAGTTAGTGTTCTCGTCATAAAACTGCTCATCTAATGATTGTTTTAGATTTTAGAATATTGATGTCTAGGAGTTATTTTGTCAGAGGAGTTTTTTCACATTTTAAGAAAGCTTACGGACTAATAACATTATTATGACAATGATAAATAACTTAATTGGTAATTACAACCTTCCACAGATAAAAGAGTGATAAGGTACTTACTTTAAAGATAAATACCTCGACAAGGTATAGGGAGGTCTACCATACCATATATTGACAAGAACCAACACAAGCTTCCCAGCTTTTAGCCTTTCAAATACCGTCAATTAGAGACACAATAGAAAGACAATGACAGCGCAAACGCACATGCGATGTTGCCTGCTCACATATGGACCTAATGACAGCATCAGTGGACGGCATTGCCGTGGCCGAATTCTGGGCCAGGCAAGGAATGTAACTAGTCTTGCCATCAATATGATAAGAAGAAATGCAAGCTTTCACTTGGGGTTTTATGAATTAAACTGAATTTTCAGTAACATGATACATTAAACATAGACAGAGAATGAGCACTATCACTTGTCAAGACAGAAATATATTTTCTGTATCTCCTCTGCATATGAATTTTGCTCTGTTACCAATCTATATTTAGTTTCTCAGCAATGAAATCCTCTTTTGAGCTATTTTCACAACAACTACAGTAAACGATCATTACAGGCGCAGGATGAAGATGAAGAAGATCCCCTTGATGCCTACATGGCTGGCTTGGAACAGCAGGCGGCTAAGGACCTGGTGGCCAGCAAGGAGAATGCGGCTAGTGGCAAGGGAGACAGCGGACGAGGGACCAGAGGGGATATCGATGAGATGGATGATGAAGAGAGCTATTATAAGTAAGTATGGATCTTTTAGACAGTTTATGATTTGATCACTCATGTTTAACCATGTCGTAAAATAGTCGTGCATTTAGATCTTCAATAGTTTTTTATTCTGGTTATTGTTCCCTATTACTTTCGGGAGTTTATCATGCCATGAAGAAGAAATTAGGTTGCAGTTTTTGACCCCCGCGGGCAACTCCCTAGGGGTAGGTCACTGAATACGCGCGTTTGCAGACGGCGAGCCATGGGTAGCTCATCGTCCAGCAGTCCGGTAAGGACCAAGCCCGAGTCGACGGAACGTTCCACGTGCGCCTCAAAGAGTTATCAGCAAGATTGACAGGGCCACTAAAACTAAAGGCTGGCAGGACTCCGAGATAGTTCGAAAGAATTACCGTGACTCGCCAAAAGCAGTTACCCTTGGCGAAAGCCACGGTTCCCTCAAGGCTCAATGTTCCTTCAGTTGAAGGAACATTGAGTTTTATTCAGTAAAGTCCTGACAGTCTCTCTCACTCCACCTAGAGCAGAATAAGTCATTTGATGTGTAGGTCATTCTTTTTAGTTATTAATTGATCTCTAATCTACAGGTACATGGAAGACAACCCACTAAACCATGGTGACGATGGCTCAGACTTAGAAATAGAATACGATGAAGATGGCAACCCCCTCGCGCCGCCTAAGAAGAAGTTCATAGATCCACTCCCACCTATAGACCACTCTGAGATAGAGTACGAACCTTTCGAGAAGAACTTCTACACCCCTCATGAAGATATAGAGCAGCTAACTCCTCAGCAAGTTGAGGAGTTGAAGAAGAATTTGGGAGTCAAGGTAAGATGATGGTTTGTTACGCTTGTATTGTGATAGATAATGAAGTTGACTTGCGGATAGCAAGCAATGGGTAAGATAAGGACTAGGCCTGCATAAGTGGCAGGACTCGCCAGTGCTGTGGAATTGTTCGAAAAAATCACTGAGACTCTAAACGCAAAGGGCAATTTAAAGAACACAGGGTTAAAAGTGTGACACTCCCTCTCACTCCATTTGGAGCTGGAGAAGTTATTTGATGATTTCCCAATACAAAAACATATGATGTAGAGAGTTGATTTATTGCGCATTTTTCTAAAATCGCATTTAAGAGTGTGTTGAGGGCTCCAACGTGATTATGACATTATACTTTTATGTTTCTCTAGATATTTTGAAAATACAAATATCTTTATAAATTTTTGTGGGTGTTATGTAGGCTGCTATTGAAAAAAAACTTGATGAAATAACAAGCTTTTCCACTATGCTCATGTTGATGATAGATGGACCTAGATGGGTCTTCTTAAAAAGCTTCTATTCAAATGGAACATAAGATCCTTGAAAGTGAGGCCAAGCTTATCACTGTCCACCAGGCACAAGTCAAGATTCCTTATTTCTACGGAGAAATCCCTAATAACCTAATAATACCTTTCCAGATATCAGGTCCAGACCCTCCGAAACCAGTCAGCAGCTTCGCTCACCTGGGCTTCGATGAGCAACTGATGAAGGCTATCCGTCGCTCTGAGTACACGCAGCCCACGCCCGTGCAGGCGGCCGGCGTGCCCGCTGCCTTGTCGGGGAGGGATCTTATAGGTAAGCTTATTTTTAACAGACTTCAAAAAGAAAGAGGTTATGTAAGGCTGTTTTTTTTTGTTTATTTGCTGATTTTTCTGTCAATTTTTTTTTTTTAATTGAAGGCTACTTTCGAATTTGTTCTATGGAAATATTGTTATGATATGGTAATGAACGAAACTCCTCATAGGGTCATAGCAGAACTGTCGTAACAAGTGAAATTGATTTATTTATACGTAGCCGATGATTATCTACATCGAAATGATCTAATGGTAGAGCCGGAAGGTGGCAGGTAGGCACAGGAACTCCGTAATAAAATGATGTATAAGATACAACTAAAAAGTGTAAAACAAATCAACTTTTTACAAAAATAATACAACCAACTTCAATGTAAAAAAAAAAATACCAAAAAATGCAAAATAACTTTCATTTCTAAAAACTACGTGAAATAACAAAGGTATTTCTATGATAGTTTTTTTCGTTATTTTACATCGACTTCCGAAATTAAAGTTATTTATTTCTTTACTACTACTTTTAAAAACTGTAAAAAAAAAGTGAGGAAACCGCATCAACCCGCACTGGGCCCGCGAGGTGTTCGGTGTTTAAACATTACAAATAATGTTTCTTAAAGTAATGCAATTTGTGCAGGCATCGCCCGTACGGGGTCCGGAAAGACGGCTGCCTTCCTATGGCCACTGCTAGTACATATTATGGATCAGAAGGAATTGGCTCCTGGCGATGGACCCATTGGGCTCATATTAGCGCCCACGAGGGAGTTGGCACAGCAGGTAAATAGGTTTAAACATTATGTGGTAAGATAGAGGCTTTACTTTATTGTTTGCTAGTGCACATTATGGTTTGCATCACTACTTACCATCAGGTAGGATCGCAGTCAAGCACTCGTATACATCAAATAAAAAAAAAAGGATCAAAGGAGTCGCCTAAACCTGACAGCCTAGCTAGCCTAGCCTAGCCTAGAAATGTTAGAACAGTTTCAAAACAGGTCACTTTATAAGCAGTTTGATTCAGTTGGTCTCATCAAATCTGTAATAACAACAAAAATTAACTTTCTCAACTGCACAGACTGTAGTGGAGCGCCTCAAGTGCCCATACGCCTGCACTTTAGCGGACTTCGTGTATGCCACTGACACGTTGGAGCAATTCACGCAGCTGCTGGGCCCAAACAATTTGAGGAGTTTTACCATTGACTCGAAGTCTAGTCTCAAGCTAAGCAGAGTTTGTGTTATGAGTACTAGACAACTGATAAACATACTTATATATTATAGATAAATTACATCATGCTCATCACATAGACATTTGTCCTGGGTGGGAATCGAACCCATGACCTGCGGCATAGCAGTCAGGGCCCACTAGACCACCGGTCAAAATAAATATTATATTATAAATAACTAGATGACCATCCGAACTTCGTACTCCCTGACAGTCAATGAATGTAATCTTCCGATATAGGCAACTGTTTGCGATGAAACAAAGCTTAAGTAATATATTAAGCTACTCACAATCGATTTCGCACATTTTACGTGATGTGCGCACAACTATAAACTTTTACAGATTTATTATATGATATGTAAATAATAATATTACTTGATATTTATAAATGTAACATTTACTCAGATCTACATGGAGGCGAAACGTTTCGGCAAGGTGTACAACATCAGATGCGTGTGCTGCTACGGAGGCGGCTCCAAGTGGGAACAGTGCAAGGCGCTCGAAGGTACGACGCACACCATGATATACGTCAACACTTATATAGAGTGCGTTTCACTTATGAAGTTCCTTCGCCGTAATGTTGGCTCCTCTGTCTGTCTACAGAAAAAAGAAGAGAAAAAGAAAAGAGTTGCCAATTCTACCCAAATTTTTGCCCGAAATGTGAAACGAAATCGATTTCAACAGTAGATGGAACACTTTTTGGAGAATTATGAGGGAATGAGATTTTATTAAAAAAAGCAGGTCTAAAAGGAAGTTGTCAATGGAGAGTTGCGATATTATAGCGGGGCGTTTTCGGTATTTGAAAGAATTGCAGGACAGTCGAAATGGAGCCCAGTATAGGACCCTGGTCTTTTATTCAAAAATAGTTTTTACAGTGTCCGAAAGAATAAAAAAACAAACTTATAAGACAACTGTTAAAAGTAACGAAATATTAGTTAATATCCCTAATTTTAAGTAATTTCATTGCTCAAAATATAGCAACACTGTTTTTCCGCATTGCCAACATTAGGGCGAAGGTACTTCTTAACTGAAACGCACTGTAAAGTCCGTCGTCCCACTCGCACGTTTTATGACCTCGAATGTTACGGGTTATTGCAGTTCTATAAAGCAGTGACCAGATGGTTGCATACCAACGTCCCAACCAAGGTGACCTTGCTAGTTTCAATCCGCGTAGACAGCAGTCGCAAAATCAACTAAACAGTCTCAAGTTTTGAATGTATTTAGTTTTTGATACAGAATACAGTCGCTTTGTTACAATGTAAATGTTTTGTTTAATTATATGGTTTGTTTCTCAAATGATATGTCGGCGTCGTCTTGATCTTAATAATATTATTTTTAGTTTTATAAATGCTTATAAACTTTTCAACAATGAAGCCAATCTCTCACGTTCCCATGTGCCTTGCAGGTGGTGGAGCCGAGATAGTGGTGGGCACGCCGGGGCGGGTCATCGACCTCATCAAGTGCAAGGCGACCAGTTTGCAACGCGTCACCTACTTAGTTCTCGACGAGGCTGACAGGATGTTCGATATGGGTTTTGGTAAGTAATGTTTCTACTTGTAATTTTTTATTTGCCGCCGTGTAACGGCCGCCTATTGGTCAATTCGACGATTTGACAACTGTTAACGGCTTTGTTATCGTTATAGTTAAATGGTGCAACTCACCCTTAGTAATAGGGTCCCGTATTGATCCTTTTGGTACGGAACCCTAAAAAGAAACTATATATATATAAATCTGTCTATCGTATCCTTCCAGAGCCACAAGTGCGTTCGATCTGCAACCACGTCCGGCCCGACAGACAAGCGCTGCTATTCTCCGCCACGTTCCCGCGCAGAGTGGAGCGCCTCGCGCGCGACGCGCTGCACGACCCCGTGCGCGTGCAGCACGGCGCCGCGGGGGAGGCCAGCCATCTCGTCACCCAGCACGTCAGGTATGTATAACACTTCAGGAACACTGCAAACAGCGCTTGAAAACGGGAGGATCCTTCAAACAGACGGGTGTTGTGTTCGAACTGTTGTATATCTTCTAATCACGCAGAGAACTCTGATAACAGGATGCGGGATAGTTCCTATGTGGCGACATAGATGACGCTACAATACGTCCCATTAGCAACCATCTCTGACGGGACATTTGAGATACCCAGCCATCATTCTTGGCCCAACTATCTGTTATGTGGCAGAAAAGATAATCTAAACATTAGTTATGCATGTGGCAAGTTAACCCACCCATCTGTTATCAGACAAGTTAGATGACAGGTAGTCATTCGGCAGTTTTAATGGACCAGGTATCTGTCTTTCGATAAGTTGGATGGCCCAGCCATCTGTCATGTGGCAGGTTAGATGGCCCAGCCATCTGTCATGTGGCAGGTTAGATGGCCTAGCCATCTGTCATGTGGCAGGTTAGATGGCCCACCCATCTGTTATGTGAGTGACAAGTGAAATGATCCAGCTACGTATGGCTATAAATTAGATGGCCCACCCGTCTGATATAGGACACGTTACTCAGCGCAGTAGTGCCGCATGCGTTATTAGTTTTGTTTCAACAAACCAACTCAATTCAATGTTTTAGTAGTTGTTGTGAATGTTGTTCTAAATGTTCTGTTTTGTTGGCAGGATATTCCACAAGCCCGAAGACAAGTGGTCGTGGCTATTACATCACTTAGTTGAGTTCCTATCGGCTGGCAGTGTGCTCATATTTGTTACTAAAAAGGTACGTTATTTATTTAAAACTTGAATCACTAGTGACAGAAACAATGTACAAAGGTGGACGTAAGGCAAATGAGATCGCAAAAAAATAAAACTTTATACATATTACAATTTAATTTAAGGATACTAAGGATTTATTGAATTTAAAATAAATTGGTTAATAACTAGCTGGCCCGGCAAACGTTTTACCATATACATTATCAAAGAAAGAAAATGGGGGTAGGAAGATAAAACACAGCCTACAACCTATTCTCAGACCTACCAAATATACACAAAAAGTCTCATAAAAATCGGTCTAGCCGTATCGGAGGAATTCGATAGCAAATACTGTGACTTTTCTAAATTAGATAACATCTTTATCTTATTGGAAAAATCTTTATTTATTGTTTCAATTGAAAGTTTGGGAGACGAAAATGAATTTTATTTCACTTGAGTTAACGATGACGCAGTGACAATCAACAAATGAAAACACAATAATAAAACCACTCGTACAGTGGATGGCTTTGTGTTAAAATCAAAAATTTAATACAACTTGTGAATATTGTTGCAGTTAGAAGCAGAACTGACAGCCACGAACCTGGGCGTCCAGCAATACGACGCGTTACTGTTGCACGGAGATATGGAGCAAGCGGAGAGGAACAAAGTCATCACCGCGTTCAAACGCAACGAACACCACATACTAGTCGCCACCGACGTCGCAGGTACACATGGGCCAACATACCAACCACATAGAAATATACGGAGGAAAATCTCATTTCCACTTTCAGCACCCCCCGAAGGATATTTTAACTTTCTGTCTGTAAAACAGTGTTGCCCAAGATTATGAGCGACTTCGGTCGTGGGTTCAAACACAGCCAGGCGCATTACTTTGAGTAATTTATTTCACCACTACTGCTCTCAAAACGGTGAAAAAAAACATCATCCTAGAACCAAAAATTCGAAGATATACTACATCCACCAACCCGCGTGGTGAATTACGGCCCTTTCCCTCTCCCAGAGAGGAGGCCTGAGTCCCAGCAGTGGGAACGTTAAAACGCTGATTATGCTAACTGTCTGAACTTTTGTCACCAGCTCGAGGTCTAGACATCCCTCACATCAGAACGGTCATCAACTACACAGTCGCCCGCGACATAGACACACACACACATCGCGTGGGACGTACTGGGCGCGCGGGAGTGAGAGGGGACGCCTACACTCTCCTGGACAGAGGGAAAGACAAGGACTTCGCCGGACATCTGCTCAGGAACCTCGAGGGCGTGCAACAGGTATACTATACACATACAGCATGGTATAGCACAGTCGGCTTTATAGTGTTCCCACTGTTCGGATCCCTCTCTAAGAGAAGGAACGGGCCGTGATCCTCCACGCGGGCCCAGTGCGGTGGACTGCCCCCACTGCTCTCAGACATACTATTCAGACACAAACACAAATTCGCATTGTGTAGGATATACTGGCCTGCCGCAGCTATGGCTCAGAAATGTTTGATATGACGTCTTAGATGGCATAGTTAGCTTGATTGGTTTTTGAGATATATTGCTTTGAATAATGGTCATGCGTACGATTGATTTTTTCCCATATCTCAAGGTCAAAATGGGTGCTGGTCGAAAAGTTTACGTTAGTTGTGTTTGCTCTTCAAGTCGATATTGGAACTTAAGTTTGGATGCAGGTTTCCATTTGGGGGCTGACTCGTCATATTTATCCAGCTAAACCCTTTAGTTAATAGTAAGATGTTATAATGTGAATGTTGCTCTTTTTTTATAAAATAAAAAAATGAAAATAGTTATCTGTTCATGTGACACATAATACATGTATACAGAAAATTGTTTGTGTCTTTTACAATGTAATATAATTTGAATGTATCGAATGGTTTGTGCACAGGAAGTCCCAGAGGACCTGATGCAGCTAGCGATGCAGTCGGCGTGGTTCCGCAAGTCGCGCTTCAAGAAGGGCAAGGGGAAGAACCTTAATGTTGGCGGCTGCGGACTGGGGTGAGTACACATCTTGTAGATCGCGGTTAATGGTCTTAAATAAGGTGTAATTAGGGTTGATTATAGCCTAGCAAAGTTCTTAGGACTTGGCGAAATAGGGAACTTGGAAACGTACTTACGTACATTTGTGTGCATTTCAATACATTTAATTTGTAGCGTCTCGAGTATATTTTAATGTTAGCTCTCTTTTTCATCACGCTTACACATATTTTCATTAAAAAGAGCTTTGTTAAAACAAGTGTTGCGTATAATCGAGACATTGTAGTTATGCTAAGGGTGTGTTTTCATTGATACGGAGCAGGGTAGAGTGGAGTTGAGTTACTCTCGCTTCGTGTTCTCCACTCCGCACCACAGCCTGTTCGACTCTGTTCTGTCTGGCTAGGGGCCTCGTGTTCATTTGCATATATTTCAATGATTCATATACATATTGTTATGATCTGTAAGCACTTTTAATACAATACTACATCAAAATATGCATTAGGAGTCAATTTGCAAATATCAAAACAGACACAAAATTTTATTTAAAAAAAAATCCTACAAAAATCTTCAGTCTACAGAAGTTCGCATACAGTCTTAAGGTAAGCCGACACGCTAGGGTATACTTGACAGGTTTGCCTGTACAGTTGACTAACAGGTAAACCGAAGCGTGTTTGTTGCACAACTGTGCAAGTCTCCATTCAAGCTTACTTGACAAGTACGACTGTACAGGAAAACCCATGAGGTATACTCTAGCGTGTATGGCTACCTTTACCCATATAAATTACTATTTAAAATACTTTTTCTTGTTTTCTTCAGTTACAAAGAGCGTCCTGGGCTGCCGCCCCCGCGCGAGGAGACGGCGAGCAGCGGCGGCGCGGGCGGCGACAAGCCGGGCGGGCCCGCCACCGACCGCCTCGCCTCGCTCAAGGCCGCCTTCCGCTCACAGTACAACCAGGTAGTCGAGCATCTGTCCTCCAGGCTGCCAGGGCCGCCTGCCACCCAGCATCACTCAACGACTGCCCCCTTAGCCAAGGCACGACCGATTCATTTCAATTCTCTTGCGTCGAACGCTTCAAGTAGGCTACACCTCCGATTCCTTTGTTCTAACCACGTGACTGAGTGTTGAGATGACTTCAGAACAAAGGAAGAGGCATGGCCTACTCGAGCCGTTCGACGCAAGACAATCGAAACGAAACGGTCGTGACTTGGCTGGGGCTGGTATTTAAAGAAAAGAAACATCCCACCGTGACATATTCATTGTGCGTACAGCTAAGGAGTGAAATTCTCTGCCAGTCATACAGACTGGTACTGGTGGACTGGCTGATAGCTAAAAATTGGGGATTCTTTGGGTCAAGAGTGAATAAGTTACTTCTAGATAAGCGTATTCACTCGTCACCCACAGCACTTACGACCAGATGACAACACGACGTATGATTTGTAAACACACAACTCTGGTCCTTTCTTCAAGTTGTTTGTTATCAATAGAAATCTAATTCACTGTCATACCATTGCTCTTTAGACTATGTTCCACTCTGAACACATTCCTTTTTCTCCCCCAGTTCACAGCATCAACAGACCACTCCTGGGAACAAACACGCCCCACCATTCAACCTGGTGTCAACGCTCCCGCCTCGCAAGCCGAAGACCGAGGCGACGACCGCTCCGACGAGCGAAGCGAGCGCTCCGAGGAACGAGCCGAGCGAGCGGAGCGGGCTGAGCGCATCCGCAAGAGTGGGAAAAAGAGTCGATGGGAGTAGAAAAAGAGAACGAGGGTGAATGTAATGAAAGGTTTGAATGTCATTGGACTTGTGTTTTGGGGAGAAGATTTTTAAAATGAATTTTTGTAGTAATTAAGATGAAAAAATTAATACGAAATTATGATTCGTCGCAATAAAGAAGCCTTATTCCTTAGATTTATTTATGAGTTTGAAGATATGCCTTCAAGTAGGCCATAGAACTTTGATGTCAGTTGTCATATTCGCTATTAATTTTATTGTACTTTGAAATTTCCAAACTTATTTTTTTCCTTTTCCCAAAACATGAATTCGTTACGACACGACTTGTTTTTTTAAGAGTTAAAATAAAGTGAGGTGAAATTAGTTATGGCACTCCCAACGTATTTTAAATATTGACGATTATAGTTGCAATCATAAATAAATAAGACTTATAACACAATTCGCTGATTGTATTTTGGTACAGGACAAACATGAATGTAATATACCTATTGTTTACTTAAAAAATTCGAAGATATAATGTAAATTGTACCTGTATTATGTATGCATACAGTAATACCTCAAATTTCTATAGTTATAAGTTAGTATTAACCAAAGGTACGCCCCAAATAAAGTAAGTAAATGATGTTATAATAAATAATGTGCCCTGCGTGGCGTAGTGCCTCGAAAGTGGATATGACGATAGTGTGTTGTTTTTTATTTTGGATTTTTAAGATAACGTCTTATTGAATTTGAATTATTCATATGCCAAAAGTGGGTGTACTGTACTGTCGTCTTTAAGGGTTATATTTCATTGGGACACCATAGCGTCGCTGCCAGTCGCCGCTACCAACAAAATGTATCAGCTCTATAGACAGTAACTCACCTGGTGTCCGTTTGGTTGCGCGACCAGCTCGGACGTGAGCGACTCTGGTGTCCGTATGGTGTTTGGGTTGGTAACTTAGGGCTATATTTCACCGGGACACCATGGCGGTCAACTAGTCGTGCGTCCATGGTGCTCCGGTGAAATATAGTTCTAAGGCGAAAGCTAAGGGTCTGAGTGTGGTCATATTTTCGCTAGATGGCGCCTCAAACATTTTTTGTTTATTTGTTTTTTTAGTGTATGGCAGGGTTGATAAGTCAAGTTCTTCTTCCTGCCTTATCCCATATTATTTAGGGTCGGAGCAACACGTCTTTTTTTTTCTTCCATTCTGTCTTGTCACACTATCCCTAACTCCCTTTTTTCCTTTTTCATATCACCTAAAAATCAGTAAAATCAGTCAAATTATTGAACCAAAATGTACCAAATTTGCTAAACTAAGATTCGAATATCATCATCACACTCCTTTTTTATGTTCGCACGGTAGGGACTAAGGCCAGGAATGGGCTGTAATCCACCACGCGGGCCCAGTGCGGGACATTCTACTATACTCAAGCACTATTTAGACTTAGATGTCATTTTAGGTATATTTTGAAAGTTAAAATGGCCACGCTCAGGGTCTTAGCTTTACCGTAAGCTATACTACCGTTAAATGTACATTTGGCGAGATTTAGTTTTTTCAAAACAGTAGTTTTACAAGTTTTGACGTGACAACGTCTTATAAATTGGTTTGCCGGGTGACACTTCAAGAAACTGCGTTACGCTCCGCTCACGTTATGCGCTCACAATGAGAGCGAGTGAGAGGCACGCGTCCCTTCCACTCGGGCATGGTTAGCCCGCCTAAGAGCGAGAGAGACAGACATAAAAAGTCGTTGTCACGTAAAACTTTCGCCCGTATACCGACTTTACAGGCAACCAATTTTTTTATTTAACTTGCAATGTGTGAAAGAATATTTGTTTAGGGCAAATCTTGCGATTGGATTTTGTAACAGTTACCCTCATTAACCGATTGAGCTGAAATTTGGTATACCTGTATAACTTGAACTTTGAGGCCTTTGGAAAGGTATTCATGAGTAACTATACCGCGCAATAAAAGCTTGTTATACAAAATGTTGTTATTTGAAAACTTATTCAAATATCAAAAGATTACTAGGTAAATATTATACCACCGTTTTTATTTTACTTTGGTTTTCTGTACCTAATATGTGATTTGGTCAGATATATAGCGATAGCTTATGGACGGCAATGTAGCAGTCTAGCTAGTAGTCTAGCTAGCTCCTCAAGGAAAAAAAGGCTGTATGTTATACATTTTAGAGTTTTTAATAAACTAGTGCACTTCACCATCAACGATTGCATCACTGCCTATCACCAGGTGGGATCGCAGTCAACCACTAGTTTGTATCAATTTAAAAAAAATAGATCAAATAACTTCACCATTGTTGACTATCTGACTTATTTATGGAATGTTAAATGCCTTTTGATTGTAATATAATTATGTAATATAATATTTAGCTAAATATACATATGGAATGCACTTTAAATGTGAATTTATTTGAAACCAACTCCTATATTTATCTGATAATTATACAATTATATCATATAAAATATACCTACGTTAATCTTTGATCACGCTTAGCCAGCAGTAAATTGTTGCAAGCTGATGATGATCTGATGTTTAGAAAAGTTACTGAGCTATGGCAGGAGAGATAATTAAAAAAAATAGTTTGTGGTATTACTGTATTCAATAGAATATTCTATTTCAGATACTTGTGTTTGTACACAAGTATGTATATGAAATAGTATTTATCTTGTGATAAATACTATCACACATTCGTTAGTGCTAAGTGTCTTATGCCATGGAGTACTACGTAAGCTAATGGAGTGAGAACACACCATGAAAAAGGCACCAGCCTTATTTTAATAACTAGAACGAATTTTTAGTTAGAATTATTCAAGACATCTGTTTTTGTTTAACCAAACCTACAAAGAATTAATAAAAAAACGAACTACTGGATATTGACTACACAAGTCAAATGACTAATGTCTGATTAGGGTAGATTTTTTTACGATTTGAACCACCGTTTTCGGCTACTTAGTCGTTTCTGCGAGGTTCTAGTTACGCTGTCTCCATAGGACGACCGATTTCGAACCGTGCACTAGCTTCTGACGTTTTATAAGTGCCCATATAGGCCTATGTGAAATAAAAAATTTTGACTTTGACTTTGCTGCAGAATAATATACCTCTGGAACACAAAGAATTCCTACTATTACAAAGAGATTTCTTCTGGTTAACAATTCTATATGTGTATGGATACTCCATTTACGTATTATTCTGTGTTTTTAATTCACAACGTCGAATTTATACAATTAATTATGTTAGGCCTGCTGTCCACGGACGCGTAGCTTCATAGACGCGTATTAGTCATTATACGCATGGTGTACCCTTACGTGAAGCTTACTTTCAAACTATGGCCTACAGTCCATAGACGCGTAGCTTCAGAGATGCGGATGCTTCACGCAGGCGTACACCAAGCGTATAGTGATGACTACGCGTTTATGAACGCGTAGTCAGCGTTTATGAAGCTACGCGTCCGTGTACAGTAGACCTTAGTTGTTTATCGACGCCATGACAATCAGCGTTAGGTTCTAAAACAAGCGATTTTTGAAGCGGATTCATACGCAGAAGCGTGGGACTGATAATATAATTAGTTACTGTTATTATTTTGTACTCAATGTAAGATTTATTATGGAAATTATGAGTAAGTTTCTTTGTTTAATTGTTATTGAATTTTGTTGCAATTATTGGGTCTTGAGTTAAGAGTTTTATTGAAAACACACTAATATTATAAAAGCGAATGTTTGTGAATGTGTGTAGGTTTGTTATTACAACACGCTCGATCGGCTGAACGGGTTTCGATGAAACTTCGTTGAAGGGTAGACCATGTCCTGAATGAGCACAAACGATACTTTTTGTCTCGGGAGTGTGTTTCCTTGGGACAGTTCTCTACCATCACGCGGGCGAAGTCACTGGCAGCAGTTAGTAGGAAATAAATAATAATAGGTATTTACATAATAATGAATAATTACTTGTTTGTTTTTATGTTATTTTTACTCCCCGCTCAAAGTATCGCTTGTTCCAGAGATAATTTTGGCACAATAATGTAAAATGTACTCTATTTGTATTGTGTGAGAGTCTTGTTTGTACCACCGTGTTATACAGTACTGATTGTTTTAACCGACTGCGTTAACTAAAATATTAGGTATGTTTATTATATAGTTTACGCGATTCATAATTTCAGTCGAATGACGTCCACTGGTGGACATAGGCCTCCCCTAAGCGTCGCTACAACGACAGATCCTTTGCGTTTCGCATTCATTGGATTTCCGCGACCCTTAGCAGGTCATCGGTTGCGATTATTTAGGAGATAAATAGAGATACAGGTTCTATGTAAAATAAACTTGTTAGAGTCTTGTGTTCTTGACTTAGATTTAGCTAAATAAAAGGCAGTGGACTATAAAACTGACAAAAGTATATCCAGAGAAATCGTACAGAAATATAAATTATAAGGGCTTCTACACACGTACCACAACTACACTACGTCGCAACGACAAAATGCTGTCAAGCAGTGGTAACGTGTGAATAGTGTCACTGCCTTATTGTAGTTGCGTTGACAAAATATAGATGTGGTTGCGTTGTGGTTGGCCACTAGTTCGCAGTGTCGTTTGTGGTTGTATGTGGTTGCGATGTGGTCGGTATCACACACACGGTTGATAACGACTGCAAAATGTGGAACGTGTGAATAGTACTAATTATTTTCAATACGAAATAATTATACGCCCGGCCACGTGGTGTGGTTGTGGTAGGTACGTGTGAAGAAACCCTAGGCGCGCGTGTCTTCAGTTGTTCTCGCCAGTGAAGTGTGGTGGGTGACGAAGGTAGCCGATGACGCCCGAATAAACTTAATTAAGGCCCAAGCGCCCGAAAAGTGCCTTAAAACAGTGACTTTCTGGAGTCTAATCCTCGGTAACGGCCAGGTTAATAATAGGTTTGAAAAAAATATATGTTTATTATAGACTCATGAACAACATTATCAGCATTTGATTTTTTCGTGCGATTAATACTTTTGTCTAAAAAAAATATTACATACAACATCACATTCGCAACTTTTCTCTACTCCTTTGAAACGGCTTGGATCTTTAGAAACGTTTTTACACATAAAAATTGGTGGTTAAATATTCTTCAAAGTGAACATAATATTGCATATGTAAATCAATCAATATTTCGCAAAGAAAATGGATTTAAAAGTCAGCGGGGCTCTGTCCGGGCGTAGCTGGCCGCAAACAAATGCATAGATACTTGTACTGCCGCCTAGGCGGGTACGAGAGTAGTGACCATTTAATTTCGGCCAGATGGTTCAAGGGGCTATAAGCCTTAAAAACAAATCGCACAACATGACGATCTCAGCTTATACTGCATAAACCGCTAGTATGTAAGCATTATATAAGAAACACATATTTTAGTTAATGTTGTCGAGTTGTTCGTTTGTCACTTTGTCTGCACATTATAAGTAAATAAATATTATTATACTTAATTTTAACATGTAAATAGAAATAAAGTGCTATTTAACGAATATGAGTTGTGTTTTTTTTCGTTAATACAACTGAAACCTTGGGTTTTCGAGTTTCAATTAGATTGCCCAGAATGACAGCTGTAACAATGGGTTCTTGACACCGGGGCATTATTCGTCGACAGATGGGCATTGTCCACTGCTGTCACTTTAGTGTTAATTTTTTTTGCGATATTAACTGAACTGTGGAGCCGAACCCACTCCGGGCCGATCACCAATGTTCGCCTGTGAGAGGACCGTTGCGGTCCCCCGAGTGTGAGACTCACAATGGCGGGTGTACCTCAGCGGAATAAATTATAGCAATTACGGTTAGAATGTACCTAAAATGTACTATTCAGTACCTAGCTCTAGAATATCTGTAGGTACTTAAGGTAATTAAATTATTTCAATATTGACGTCAAGATTGCGAACCATTACTCATGAAATATAATTACACCAAATAAATTTACCTAAAAAGTACCGCAAGTAGAATAGACAACACACTTAAGTAAGGCGGGCGCAGCCGCGGGCAAAAACTAGTAGCAAATAACTTCGGGGTCAATTTCCATACAAGATGTTTTAATGACTGACCAAAATGTATCTTTTAGTATTTCACACATAATGTGGAAATTTTCTCTGATTCTCTGAAATAACGTACGAATGGTACCATGGTACTGTACAGTCATTAGCCATCAAATCGACAAGCCCCTACGATTTAACCTTGACCTAACCTTCAGAAACTTCACACATAACTACAAAACGAACATATTCAAATCAATTTCGCGATAATCGCTTAAACTTCCAACTTTAGCGTTAGATTAGGCGGAGATTGCTTCAAATCTATCAGTACACTTACCTACCGCGCCGTGTGCGTGCCACCAAACAGTTTGCTGAATAAATTAAAACTTGGTAGGCTATTAGCGCCCGCGATTACAACTGGTTGTTTGTGAAATCGCGCCCTTTATCGCGGTTCTTGAGTAAATTGTTATAGCCAGCAATTTGTGAGGTGCTGAATGGATTGCAGTGTCGCTGGGAATTTTCAATAGGTGGAATAAGCATAAGGATGAATATAAATGTGGATGGATGGAGAGGGAAGCCAAAGAATGGACGAATGTATTTACACAATCCAAGGAGTAAAATGAAAGAAAAAGAAGTTAGCGATAGCTTGACTGGTGACAGGAAAGAATGGAAGAAAAATACTCGTTGCGACGACCCAAACATGGGACAAGGGCAGGAAGATCAATTATGATCAGGCGGGAATACCGCAGCAGGCAAATTGTTCCAGTCTTTCGATGTACGCGGTAACAACGAGGTGAAACGATTGAACGGCCAGTAGGGCTGTTATTTTTCATTCTACGAGCTCCACAGTGCAAAACAAACACTAGTCAGAGTAATTAGCAGGTAAATCAAAGCGTCTATTCCTTCAGCGTATCAAAAGCAGTTCGGTTACAGTACTCATTATTCCAGAAACTTATTCATACTCCATCAAAAGACGAAGTTGAACGTTTTACTTGAATCGCTCGCAATCTTGCCACCAGGCAGGCAGGGCCAAAAGTCTAGACGGAGAACTGGGGTCAACGTCATCAACTTGAGAATTACGCCTTAAAGAAATAGAAGTCTTTCCAATGATGTTGTGAACTTGTGCAAATACAAGGATCTTGTTGGTTCTGACTACTAGTATTGGTAATGTTGGCATGCTGCAGGTTTCCGTAAAAAACCATAGGTACCTACCTACTTTAGTTTCAAACGCCGGCGTTCGCTCTCTTATTGTCTTTTTATAGCGTCTCTTATTACATTATTCGAAAGGTTAAAATCTTGGTAAAGCTCTGAGTACACTGTGATTACAGCTTTCGCGAGTGGCAATACGACGGCTGGCGCTGCAAATCTGCACTCTGGCTGACTGGCTGTTTTAGACACGAGCCCCAGCATTTTGCTGAGCGCTGACGTAGTGACGCATCATCATCATCATTTCAGCCGAAAGACGTTTACTTTTGGGCATAGGCCTCCCGCAAGTGTCGCCGTAATGACCGGTTCTGTGCGTCTCGCATCCATCGGATTCATCATCAGTCGTCGGTCCAGCTTGTGGGAGGCCTTCCAAGTGACGCGATACCTTCCCGATATTATTACAGTATTGTTATTTTTTAAGATATGCGCTATGTTTCACACAAATAATCTCATTTTTTTTCTTTCTTTCTTTCCTTCAAATAATGTGACGTCTACGGCATTATCTGGGGCTATTTTGTGTCAAAAGTCTATCATAGCCAATAAGGGGTTAAGAAAGAAGAAGGCTTCAATCGTGAACCAAGTCGTACTTCTATTACTGCATTTCCCTTCGCGCCCACCCTGCCTGGGGGTGTAACTTCCCCAGATAACGTTCTATGTGGGTAGTAATCCGAGACGAGCACAAACTGCTTCGTCTGGAAGTATTTCATGAGTGTAGCCGAGTCGAGACTGGCTTCCAATTTTAAAAGTGCTCATAGGTACTTTTTATTTTTAGGTTTTTTTTCTGTCCAAATGAAACTTAAGCCTTGACTGGCCTCTTGGTCTAGTGGTCAGTGGCCCTGACTGCTATGCCGGAGATCGTGGGTTCGATTCCCACCCAGAGCAAATGTTTGTGTGTTGAGTACGATCATTTGTTCTGTGTCTGGGTGTTATTTTAACTATTATACAGGTTGTAAGGGACAGCCCTCCACAAACTTTAAGGGCTTACTCAATAGATAAAACTGAACAACCTTGAACATCAACGAAAAAAAAAACGGCCTCTCCATACAAACTGTCCAATCAAGTTTTTAATTTTGTATAGTGAGTATGATTTTTTTTTCGTTTCCAGAAAAAAAGTCTTGGGAGAGGTTGTTTAGTTTCGTCCCTTAAAGTTTGTGGAGGGCTATCCCTAACACCCTGTATGTACCCACCTATGTATTTAGAAATGTGTAAATATCTATGTATATCAGTTGTCTAGTACCTACTCATAACACAAGCTCTGTTTAGCTTGGGGCTAGACGGTGGTTGAGAAAAAAAAAATATTTCATTGAAATCATTTAATACCTGTCCAGGAGCCTCGCATGACGTGTTAAAATGTTAAGCATGCGAGCGAGAAAGAGGGTTCGAGCTATACGCCCTACCTAGCTTCATCCCCATAACAGGTCAGTTTAGGTCGTTAAATGATAGAGCATCTAGTCGTCAAAAAACCTCTTCTGGGTTATACTGCAAAATAGATAGGTACAGAAGTCAATCTACATACAAAGCGCGCTCGAGCAACGCACACATAGACACCGCTCACGGACACGATATCTCGGAGCGTCTCGGCCCACTCGTCAAACAATTCCGGCTCAAACGCTCATTAGTGGGCGTCCACCGAGCATAGGTACAAAAAGAGAAGTACAAACATGAGATTGTCTTCTGTACCTATACTACCTATAAATTTTGTGGTTATACTGCATTCGAGAAAATAAGGCAATACATCATTGTTTAATAAATTATTATTAATCGTCGTTAATACCGCATACATCGAGGGTCTGGAACAACTTGCCTGCTGCAGGCTTCCCTTCCGATTATAATTACGTGTCTTCAAGGATAGAGTGAAAAGGTTCTAAATAAACTAGTGCTCCTCACCATCAACGATTGCATCACTGTTTACCATCAGGTGGGATCGCAGTCAAGCACTAGTTTATATCAATGAAAAAATTGTCATTCGTGTAATAAAATGTGAGTCGATTAGAGATTGTGCGGCAAATGTGCAGCTGTCTATGGTTACCTGTCTACACTGTTGTTTTTATGTGTTTTTGTTTGTAGAAAGTAATCTCTGGAAGTACTGGTCCGATTGCTAAAATTATTTCACCGATAGAAAGCTGGTTTATTCCTGAGTGACTAAGGCTAATTTTAAGTACGCGGGCGAAGCTTAGGGCAAAAGCTAGTTTCTAATAAGTAAGTATGCACCTACACCTATATTCTTGAGATCTTCCGTTCGTAAAAAGAGACGTTCCTATCGTAAAAGAACCTCTAACAGTCGGAATTTCCAACGAAATTCATTTCGTTTGCCGTACCTAATAGCTTTTTAATACTGTTGGACGTAGAGACCTACATTTGGGAGAAACTTGCGCGATAAGGCGATTCGGCGGCGACCGGCTGATAACGAAACTATTCAAGTTTACGTAACTATGTGTCCACGGGGATTACAGGGATGAATAACTTAGTGCTAGTGGAAGATTTTGAAGTTTAGAATGATTCTCTAGTTTAGTGTTCTTGGTTAAAGTAGGATTAACCCGTTGTATGTCTGGAACGCGAATCCACGCGGGACACAATAACTTTTAAATTGTGTCTCTAATTACGGCACACAAAAGGTTAAGGCGTATAGCCCCTTGAACCATCTGGCCGAATTTATGTGAACACAACTCTCGCACTCGCCTAGGCGGCAGTACGCAAATCTGTGCATTTATTTGCGGCCAGCAGCGCCCGGAAAGCGCATTAAATCCATTTTCTCTGCGAGATATTGATTGATTTACATATGCAATGTTCACTTTGAAGAATATTTAACCACCAATTTTTATGTGTAAAAATGTTTCTAAAGGTCCAAGCCATTTCGAAGGAGTAGGGAAAAGTTGCGAAAAGTTGCAAAATTGCTAAATATTTTTTTTTGACTAAAGTATTAATTGCACGAAAAAATCAAATGTTGATATTTTTGTTCATGAATCTATAATAAACATATATTTTTTTCAAACCAATTGACCTAGCCGTTACGGAGGAGTAGGCCTCAGAAAATCACTGTTTTGTGGCGCAAGACCACATAAACGATGCCCGTATTTTCGTCAGTACAATTTTACTTCCACTCATCTAGTAGCGAGGCCATTTTTTATTGGGCACAGATACCGCTATTAGAAATCTTAAATGAAAAACTCTTCCTGACCAGGGAATCGAACTCAAGTTTGGATACTTGGCTGACGGGCGACGACGACAGTTTTCGCTACCAAGTAGGTGTTTAATGTCTTTGTGCTACCGAATGTAGACCAACGAAGCAGTTCTAGTGTTATAGTATCCTTTTTCAAAACTTGATTCGTAAAAAAAATCTAAGACCTAACCGAAGCTTTGATAGACCTATCGACACATCTGTGTCACTTTTAAATTACAAATTTATCCACGCTTCTTATTAAACAATTTAAAACCTGAAAACATGCAATCACATAAAATTATTATTAACGCTTTAATAGTCTTTAATAACATACCTTCCACATGCGCGGAAAAACAAAAATGTTTTTGTACGAAAAGAGTCTAGCAATATGATAAATAATAGGCGAATCGTCCTCCAACAAACCTCCATGGTAACAAAGGCAGAATGACAGTGTAAACAGTGGTGTTCGGACACAAACACTTGCTGTGTGGCTGTATGCCGCGCCGCCTGTGCCTCGGGAAAACACTCGTAAAGTTAGCGCGGCAATTTTGACAGCAATGGAAGTTTGTTTTTAGTTTTGTTTTGTGCTTTGCTTTTATTACGTATTGTGCAACTTTTGGAAAACAGGTATTTATTTAGCTGCTTTTATTTTGTTATTATGTTTTGATGTTGTGTTTTATTTGATTTTAATGTATTGAGGATATTATTTTGAGAACAAGTGTACAGGCGGACTTAATACATTAGGCATGCACCAATAAATAGTGTCAGTCGGGTGCATTATTGAGAATTAAACGCGATCAAAAAAAATTATTTGCAAGAGAATATAATAACCACAATACAAACACATAATACACTCATCTATAAACGGCTAAACGCAGGTACTTATCTATTTAAACATAAAGTGTACATATAATATGTTTAATTCAACATAAAATACACGAACTTAATTATACCATGTAGAATAGAAATAGATAAATTGAAAACATTAGCGCAGAGGTAATACTACCTACTGCCAACTTCTTACGAAAATGAAATGCAATGCAAATGAATTAATGAATTTAAAATTAAAGCCAACAAAATTAAAACTATAACATTATTGCTTCACAAATAGGTACCTGAATAATACCTCATCATGTTGATCCCGCTTTATAGCATCCGCGATGATAATCTCCCATATCTACGGCACGGGATTATCTCGTGACGTCACAAGATCACCATGACTCATGGCATCCTCCATGCTCTATGGGAATTAAGGTCAACCAATGAAGGTGACGCCAAGTAATAGAATTGTAATCAACTGGAAACTTTATTAATTATTCCAAGTACATTGTTATGTTAATTTTAGTTTGGTTAGATAAAAACCGGCTAAGTGCGAGTGGGATTCTCGCTCGAAGGTTCCGTAATCCGTACTGTCCGTAGTAAAAAGTGAGCAAAAAAAAAAAATTCGCTCTTGTTGTATGGGAACCCCCTTAAATGTTCTGTTTTTTTAGTATAAGGGGTTAAGCGGCTACAGAAATACATCCTCTGTGAAAGTTTCAACTATCTAACTATGACGGTTTATGAGATACAGTCTGGTGACAGACGGACAGATGGACAGACAGCGGAATCGTAGTAATTGGGTCCCGTTTTACCATTTGGGTGCGGAACCCGAAAATTGCAATTGCAAATGAATAATCTCGTAGTTGTAAAATGCTGTTAATGTTCCGATTACATAAACTTACTGTTTTTAATATAGTTACAAACAGCACAATTATCGTTAAATAGCTGTCGTGGCACAGTGGTGATGACTCCGATATACGAGTTGTAGGTGGGTGCAAACCTAGGTAAGCACATTACTTTGTGTAATTTATTTCACCACCATTGCTCTCAAAACGGCGAAGAAAAACAGTGCGGAAACCGGTATGTTCTAGAACAAAAAGATTCGAAGATATGTAAAAACCAACGCGAACTATGTCCGCGTGGTAGATTATGCCTACTTCTAGGAGATCATAGGAGTATACGCAATGTACCCAACATTGCGTGGGCTTGAGACCGGCAAGCAATGTGTAGCTCGCCATCTGTGTCCGGACCAAAGCCGAATCGTCGTCGGCACGTAGTGTTCCACGCGCGCCTCAAGGTGATGTCCGCAAAACCGTAGGGCCTAGCAGGGTCGAAGCCTACTGGGCCATGGGTTGGCAAAAGAGATACCCGAGGTCCTGGAACGAAGGAAAAGAAGGAACAAAGGAGTGGGGTTTAGTCAGTAAAAGTCTGACACACCCTCCCCTTCACCCTAAAGCAGGAGATTACGTCATTGAATGATTTCCCACCTAAAAAAAGCAGTGGGAACATTTGGATTGATTATTATGTTATGTAAAAGAGAACTAATAAAGCCGGATATAGAAGTAAAGCGAAACTTAATATGTTGAAGCAGTAATTGAAGTTAGACTCATTCATGTATTACATACATAGATACCTATTATACGAGTATGTACTCATGAGAATAGAATATCTCATCAAATAGTCAAACCAGTGGTCAATTAGCAAGGTTAGTAGCGAGACTGATGGACAGCAACCCATTGTCATTTTGTTGACATGTCACATATCATGATCATGCTTCTTAATTAATTATGGACTAGTTAGTACCCGCGCCTTTGTTCGCAAAGAACTCGTAAAACAGCCCTTTTTTTGCGCGGAACCTTCATTCTTTTTCTAAAATAAAAGTAGCGTATGTTACTCCATAGAACACTGCTTCTGCCAGTGAAAGTTCCGTCAAAATCGCTCCATCTTTTTGGAGATTATCCGGAACGAATAGATAGACCAAAATTGTATTTTTTTTTATGATGTGTAAAATTGTAGAAAGGCGAACATAACGCTTTAGGCATTCTCTGCCTGTATACCAAGCATGGTGGCTCTCCACTCCATCACCCTCGGCAGGGTAAAGGGGTTTTTGTGATGATTTTGCTATTTACATATTTATAAAAAAAAACTTGAAATTTCAAATCATACACGATTCCACAGAAAAGATGAAAGATATCTTTTTCTATCAAGTAATCATTCTTATATCATCTAACTTAGACACCAAAATATAAGTAAATTAAAAAAAAAAACAACGTCCAAAATCTATAACATATTCCTAAAACATTTCAAGAACACATAGCCACAACTCGACATATTCCACATACATCAATGTTTTCCTAATGGACACAATTAGTTGTCGAAACGAGCGGCCATTCGTAACGTATTGTCATCTGACGCGGAAGGCAGTCGCCCGTGGCTCGGTGGCTAGCAAAAAGATAAATACATGCACTCTATTAGTAAAAAAAGATAATTGGTGAGTGTTGAAGGGTATTTCTGGCAGTCCGCTTGTCTTTTGTTTTAATTATAAAAGATTTTGTAGAAGGTTATAAGTTGTGTAAGCAATTAACTACTTATTTAATTCATTAAACCCCAAGTGAACGCTGGCGTTCATTCTCTCATTGTCTGATATATTATCTCTAATTACAATATTTGAAAGGTTAAACCGTGAATAAATGATTTGGTAGGGTTGAAGTGGAGTCGCAGGGCGATTCCCGACCACTGCAGTTCCATAGAGACATTCTCCTTTATAATTTTAGTAAAAAGGATTTTTTATTTAAGAAGGGAGAGATGAGAAATCATTTTATCACTTCTCTAGCGCTAAGGCGGAACAGGAGTATCAGATTTTTATTGACTAAACCACACCAATGTTCCATGAAGTTGCCTTGCGTTCTAGCATCAAGTAGTAGAAGTAAGTGCCAAGAAAGGTTTCCCTACAAAAGTATAGATAGTGTTAATGTAGCAATTGTTAAATACAATGTTTGACGTTGATTAAAATGTAGCCTTTTTTGGTGGTAAATCATCCAATGACTTCTCCCACTCTTTCGTGTCAGACATTTACTGACTAAAACCCACTCCTATGTTCCTTTACCTTCGTTCTAGGGTCTCGGGGTTCACTTAGATATAACCCATGGCCCCAGTAGGCTTCGACCCTGCTGGGCCCTAACGCATTTGCTGACCTCTCTCACTACGTGCCGGTCCGGACGGTTACCGGACGGTCGGGGACGATAATAGCTTGCGTTAGACAGACAGACGCGACACAAATAGTTTTATACAATTTTAATTCTATCGAGCAAAGTAGCTGCTTTAGTACCAACTTGCTACTTTATTGATGAATGCTATAATAGTTCGCAGTATTATTGGCTGAATGGCCCATTCAATTGTGTAGGTAATGGGTTCTAATATATCCGTGATTTGTAATTAAGTAGCAAAATGCCCTGGGAAATGAGTGGATATTATTAGAAACCCTTTTTTGCGTTGGGAAATTGTCGAATAATTTATGATGGATTAGTTTTACACATTGATTTTAATAGAAGCCTAGGTAATATCAACAAGATACTGTTTTTCCAAAATATCTAATGAAAAATGTGTATTAACGTCATAATCGCGTATGGTTGGATGAAAAACAGAGAAAACGTATGTCGAATTGCAACCCCTAAAAAACAACATTAAGAAGTAGGAAATCAGCAAACGAGAAAGAAGAAAAAGATAGTCACCGAATTGGTTTTAGGAAATTCATCTAAAATGATTCGCATCAAGCAATAGGCAGCGATGAGATTTGTGAAGTAGTTTTCTATGGACTTGACTTGACCGTGACTATAACCTGAAGCAATGTCCTTCCCTCCATTCTCACATCAACCAGTCCTTCAAATATTCGTCCATAAATCAGGTAAACAACTCCAAATAGATAACAGAGCACGGTCACCTGTGCGCATGACCGGCACTACATAATGCGTTTCCGGCGGAAGTGCGACAATCGGCGCCATTTTGATTTTTGCCACATTGTGCGCCGGCGCACACCGTGTCATCAATGTTACACAATCGATTGTCATTGTATTGATCATCGTGTTTGAGGTAAATCGATGGGAAGGATAGTTTGTGTGCAAACATCTAATTTGACTATATTAACCTACTGTAACTAATTTTGTCTTATTATAGTCCTACCGAAAGATTTTGAGTAATTTTATATTATAGATTGTGTTGTGGAAGATGAATACAGTGGTCTTATATTCCGAAGGTACCGAGTAGTAAAAAGCGATAAGATTTACGAAGTAGACCCTTACGTTGTTGAAACTTCAACGGTCCGAACTAAGCGTTTCGTTTCTTCGTTTGTATCGCGTACATCGAAGGACTGGAACAATTTACTTATTGCCTTCTTCCTGTCCAATTATAATTTAGGTGTCTTCAAGGCTACAGTGAATAGGCTCTTAATAAACTAGTGCGCCTCACCATCGATGATTGCATCACTGCTTACCATCAGGTGGGATCGCTGCCAAGCACTGGTTTATATCAATTAAAAAAAAGATCAGCTCGCGTTTGACCACAGTCTCACCTGATGGTAAGCGATGATGTGGACGACGATAGAGCACGCTTACCTAATAAATAAACATTTTCAAAAATAACTTAAACATCCCTCAAGAGTTACCGTCATCATATCAGCCGAAAGACGTCCATTTTTGGACATAGGCCTCCCCTAAGCGACGCCACAACGACCGGACTTGTGCGTCACGCGTCCATCAGATTCCCGTAACCCTGACCAGCTCATCGGTCCACCTTGTTTGAGGCCTTCCAACACTGCGTCTTCCGGTACGTGGTTGCCACTCCAGAATCTTTCGTCCCCATCGACCATCTGTCCTGCGTGCAATGTGCCCTGTCCCTTGCCACCATGCAGAACACATTAGGGGTCGGATACTCGCTCCCGCTCCAAACAGAACGGGAGAAGCCTTCTGATGATTTCCCTTGGAAAAAAAAGGGTTACATCTATAGAAAGTATTAGCTTTTGCCCGCAGCTTCGCCCGCGTACATACAATATAGCTACTCAGGAATTAAGCAGATTTCAATCGGAGAAAAAAATTTAGCAATTGGATCAGTACTTTCA
The DNA here is from genome assembly GCA_929112965.1 of Mythimna albipuncta. NCBI lineage: Eukaryota > Metazoa > Arthropoda > Insecta > Lepidoptera > Noctuidae > Mythimna > Mythimna albipuncta. The sequence continues at coordinate 22,099,273 of OV815970.1, forward strand.
GACATTACCTTTTACAAACAAAAAAAACGAACTTTATCGCTTTATAATATTAGTGTAGATAAAGCTTTAATAAGATCGGTATTTTGACCGTCATAATTCGCCATACGCTTTGTTGAGGAATTTGAGATACCATTCCCATTTTGACCATGGTCTCGATGACAGTTTGGTAAACAAACAGTAATGCGTGAAGGTAAAAGGTCACGCAATTCGTCACGCCAAACGTGTCAGGACATTGTATTAGCACGTTCAATGTCAACCGCTCATCATGGAGATAACATCTAATAATTAGCTATAGTGACAGAATTGCTTGTTCTATGACATTTTAACACGCATAGATGTTTTTGTGAAACCACCTTCTCAGATTATGAGTCAGCATCATCTTTCTATCTTTGTTCCGTGTTACTTGGGGTCGGCGTAGCATGTTTTTTTATTCCATTCTGTCCTGCAACCGTTATACAATCTCTGACTATCTTTTATTTAATATCTCAGCTCAAGAGTTTTAAAGAAAGTTAAAGAATACGTTTTCACGTACTTACGGCGCGGCCATACGCCACTGGTACACGGTGGACATCTCAGTTGATTTTTGGGAACACATTCGTTTTGTGTATCTATGGCTAAGGAGTGGAAAACCCTTCCAGAGTCTGAAATGTTGGTCTTTTGGACACACTGACTGAAGCATAGGCGGTCTTATAATGTTACCATTGCTGGGACTTAGGCCTCCTCTCTATGAGAAGGTTAGGCCGTAATCCACCATTACGTGTTCTTGGATACTGGTTTCCTTATAATGTTTCTCTTCACCGGTTTAAGAGCAATCGCAGTGGTGATGAAATAAATTGCATAAAGCGACGTACCTACGACTTGTAATTCGGGGCTGTTATCAGTAGACCCTGCTCTTTCTGGATTCTTCTGATCCTAGATTTATGTATATGTTATGATAATTATGGCTTGTATCATAATATCTCAATGAACTTATCAGATGGCTGGCGAAATGAGGATGGAATATCTATATTTTTGCCTGCCCATTTAATAATATAGGTTTGATGCCAGGTTTTATTTCTTTACCAATTCTCTTTTTGCCAGGAGCTATGGGTTCAGGAGCATCAGGTCTTGCAAGCGAGATGCCGGGTGGAGACCTGAGACTACCAGCATCAGGGCTGCGATTCTCACTCAACCAGCTCAAAGCACTTAATTCCTATGTGGACAACCTCTGGGAAGAAGATCAGACAGGTAAGTGGTCGGCACAGATGGTATTGAAAAGTAAATGTAGTATGTCCTCAATGTTCTTCTCCTCTGTTATTTAGACATATGACAGATTTCCACAAGTTGAAAAGTCCAAGATGACCTAACATTGTCCAGGTTAAGAACTCACAGAGCGGTTTTCGCCCGCGTCCGCTGCGGTGCGGTGTTGTGGATCTCGCATCTTTTGTACAGTGCAGATATATTAAGGCACGTTTCACGACGCGTTTTACGGCCGCGATATCCGCTGTTGGTGGCGGATTCCGCTGCACCGGCACGGGCGGGCAACTGGCAGTGCGGGAAACGGTCATCCGCACGTTCTGCGATCGGTTGCCACCCGCCATGGCCGGCGGGGGTACAAAAATCTGTCGCGAAATTTGATAATCAGTAACCCAGAACATTTTAGGCCTACTTTTTTTATTTGTTCTGTGAAGATAGCACAGAGGCAGGGGGGCAGGGGGGCAGGGGTATCCAGATAGCGACGGCTGCGTAACCGCACAAAACTCCGCTCTTGTGAATTTAGAAATAACAGCTGTTCCTCTATCGCAGTGGGGGCGGATGAAAAGTTACTTCGGAATTTAATCCGTGACCTGGTGCCCGTTGGTGGTGGTGTCCCTTGCGTCGTGTGTACCCTGGTCATACTTAAGCTGTGAAAAACCTTGGCTTCTTCAGTAGAAAAATCGAATAATAAATTGATATCGTTCTTGTACTCAGGGCGGATTTCAACTGAGCTGGAGAGTGCAGTAGAGAGCCTGGTCCAGAGGATAGTGGACGGAGCTGGACAGAGGGACCCTAGGTTTAGATGCTGTCATCTGATAGCACTGCACAGGGGAAAGAAGGTAAGGAACAATGATAATCTTAATAGGAATTCGTAAGTAGTTTGTATGAAGTTTTTATTTTTATATTTTTTGTGTATGATGGGTAGGCCTGAGAATAGGTCGTAGGCTATCTTTCACCCTTCTACCTGGGGATACCCCCCTTTTTGACAATTTATATGGCAGAACAACGTCTGCTGCCAGGACAGCTAGTATTAGTATAGAATATTGTACCCCCACTGTTTTAGGTAATTGATCGAAGATTTGATACAGTTAATTGAGTCTACCTATTTCTATTCTTTCATCAGATGCGATCCCGTTCCTTGGAGTACCTGGTAACCTTGGACTCACTTCCTCCTCTAAACTTGGATGAGGACTGCCGTCTTCAAGATGGGCCGGTCGGCTATGGGCGGGTCCGACTCACAGGGAGAGAGGCTGACAAGTGGGAGGAGTTCCTCACACCTTCGGGATATTTGTGCAGGTCGGTGATGGACTGGATACCTTTTGAAGACTTTACTTGTCCAAGGAACCGAATTAAGCTAGAACTATATTAGATCGACGCACACCAATTTAGCTTCACTTTTTTGACTGACCGACATTTTGACAATTCAAAAGTGCCTGTTATTGGTCTATTTGAAATAAACGTTTCTGATTTCTGGACACGTGTAACACACCTTCGCACAGGACCGGTCATTGTGGCTACGCTTGGGGGAGGCCTTTGTTCAACAGTGGACGTCTTTCGGCTGATATGATGATGATGTAACACGCCTGATTTGTACGTAGAATGAAGTCGCGTGGCGTGAATCTAGTGTAGCTCTACAAGTCAAGTTTCCATATAAAATGTATGGAGGCCGACACGCCCAGATCGGCGTGTGTGGCACACGTGTGAGCAGTGTAGTTCTACCGTTAAGGTACATACACTATTTCCGATTTTTTTAGAAGGGACCTTAATTTGTTGGTGTTCGTAATCCAGGGTCTCTTCTGCGGATTTATACGAAAGAATCATCGCAGCCCTAGAATAAAAAAAGCAACAGAAGGAACAAGAATCGACTCTCTCTTTCGCTTTATCCAGAGCAGTAGAGTGTCCCTCACACGCTTCCTCCCTTCTTACAAATATATTGGTCTTGTATTTTTAGGGACAAAGTGATAGAACGTTGGGTGGAGCTGATCGCGCGCTGCACGTCGGCGCGCGGCGGCGGCGGCTCGCGCGTGCTGTGCGCGAGGGCCGTGCAGCACGCGGCGCCGTACAGGCACTGCTATCTGCAGAGAGGTGAGTGGACGAGGCTGGAAGGTTCCACTACAAAGTGATAGAGCATTGAGTGGAGCTGATCGCGCGTTGCACGTCGGCGTGCGATTAGCAAAGAAAGTTACTGTGGACCTAATTTATTGAAACATGGTGAATCCAAATATTTAGTCATAAATATTGTGTCTTTCAATGCAATTTTTATGTAGGTTTAATTTTTTTTTTGTAAAAAGTTTTTTATTTTTCACTTTTTAGTTATGGTATCACCACTAAAAAGTATCCCTCAGCCAAACCTAATTATACCTTATTGCCAAAGTGCAACTTATGAGTTGGTTTCGGATAATCCCAAACACGGTTGGATTACATTAACTTACCTTCCGGTTTCATCACCAGATCAGTTCGATACATACCCTCCCTCTTTCCTTTCAGTCAGTCATCAATTACACGTATAAATATTTCTATGGAACCAACTTGAAAGCATAACCTTTCAATCATAAAAATAATTTTCAAAATCGATCCACAATTGACCGAGATATCGGTGAACATACATAAAAAAAAAACATACATTCAGCCGAACATAGAACCTCCTCCTTTTCGAAGTCAGTTAAAAAGGGTACCTAAGTGAAGGAACATAGGGTTTAAGTCAGTAAAAGTCTAACACTCCCTCTCGCTCAACCCAAAGCGGGTGAAGTTATTTGATGATTTAACGTTTAAAAAAAAGGTGAGTCTGACTGCCAATTTTCAACCCTTGTCAGTCAGTGGTGTAAGATAGAGATGCTCTGACGAGTCTGACTCGCTTTTGTCTCCTTTCGATTCTATTATCACTGTCTTCTTATCATAGTTTCCTTACCAACATAAAACGGTGTAACAAAGACATAGTTCTGCTGACACGCTCTCATGGAACATGGTCGGCGCTCTAGGAATGTAATGTTATCGCCACGTCGCCGTCGGCATCCGCACACGCCTCCGACTTGGATGAATTTCGATGTGCAGTTAGATAACGTAACGTAAAATATATCTGTTGTGGTTTGTGCCTGGTTTCCGACTAAACCAACCTTGGCCTTGAAAAATATCTACATCACAAATTAACAAAGTCTGGATCGCTACATCTCCGTACCTAAAGACCAAAACCAAATTGGTACGGACTCTAGTCTTTTTGATCGTTTCGTATGGCGCTGAGACTTGGTCGCTAAAGGCTGCAGATCGCAAGCGTATCGACGCCTTTGAGATGTGGTGTTGCAGAAGGATGCTCCGTATCCCTTTGCCAGCATTTCGGACCAACGTATCCATTTTGTAAGAACTCAAAATCTCCTCACGGCTATCGTCCAAGTATCTTCGCAAGTTTCTATACTTCGGTCACATTGCAAGAAAGGACGGTGTCAACCTCGAAAGGCTAGTTGTGACCGGTAAAGTGGACGGGAAAAGGCCTCGCGGGTGCAGCCCAATACGTTGTTCCGACCAGATCCGCACCGATCTTGACTCTTCGATGTACAATGTCCTTCACACCGCCAGAGACAGGAACAGATGGAGGAATATCGGGTTAGAGTGATGAAGCAGAGAGGTCACGACCCTCAGCATTGAGGAATACGACGCAAGGAGGAGGACATCACAAATTACAGTTATGAACTTGAAAAAGTTCAAAATCGAGTCCTTATCCCTTTTCTAGTAATTGATTACAAATCTATGATGCTGACTTGATCGCAATACTCTTGAACATAATATATCATACCTACTAATCATCCTGTTTTGCCTTACGAGTCTGGTGGTCATGATTACATGAATATTAATTTCATGTCCCAAACTCGCTGAATATGTAGATAATAGACGCACATCCTGAAAATAGTGTACTTAGAATCGACTACTTAAATGATTTCAAATATTTTTTAAATAGGTTAATAACACCTCATTTTTTTTTTTGTCCCACTCCTGGGCAAAGGCCTCTTTCCACTCCATCCATTTTTCGCGCGCCCGGGCTTCTTCTTGCCAGTTCTGGCGGAATCTATCAAGTTCGTCGCGCCATCTCCTCATTATTTTAGAATAAAAAAAAAATACAATTCTTGATATTCAAGTCTTGATTATAACACCTAGGGTGTTGTGTGTATGTGTGGTTCGTATATGCCAATACTGATGTGCACCACTACTACACATTTGTACTGTGTGACGAATGTAGAGCCCAAGTGCATTTAAGTAAATTTACAGTGCTTAAATTAAAAAAGAAATTTAATTTTTAAAATGCGATGTATGGGTGTTGTCCAGTTACATGTTATTTATAAATGTTGTTCATGTTGTTTGTCATATATGACAGAATGTATATTCCAGATATCGATTTATCAAAACGAAATAATTATTTATTATCAAACACTATATAATTTTAGCTCTATTACAGTTTGGTGATTAAGCCAACAAAACTAGGTCAAAAACTTCAAACTTTACACATCGCTCAGTCGGATCAGTATCTTACAATCAACATCACCTAGACACATAAAAACGTCTTCTGAAACCACGGTCGGTACGCCAGGAATGTGGCTATCGGCCTCTGTCGACCCCGGAATGTGCAGACAAGCCGATCAAATGACTGAACCGCTCGCCGAAGACGTTACATTAGGGTGAGGAAGCAAGAATGCTTTCAATTCAACAAAGATATTGAGATTTGGAAATGACAAAGTCGAGGTATAAAAAATTGGGCAAGTGCTAGTCGGACTCGCGCAGTAAGGGTTTCGTACTATTGTCTATAAAAACGGCAAAAATTATGTCTTGAATGGCCCCACTAAAATATTTATTTTATTTGGTTTTGAGTATTTGTTATTAAGCGGCAACAGAAATAAATATCATCTGTGAAAATTTCAACTGTCATGGGATACAACCTAGTGACAGACGGACCAGTATAGGATTCTGTTTTAATCTTAGGATACAGAACCCACTTTGGAAAAGAAGTGTCTAAATTCTAATAATAAAAGTTTTGTAAAAGTAATTGGATGTGAAGTGAAACGGAGTTCATAAACCGACTTAATAAAACGTTCTCGATAAAGGTTTTACGGAGGAAGGGGCCGGATATGTCTAAATTCTAATTGAATTTTCATCCTTTTAAACAACTTCACATCCGTGCCTTTTCCATTAGAAATTACGCTGTAGTTGCCCAGTTGCTCAAAAGACAGGAATCCGGCATGTCCTAAAACAAAAAGTTCAAAGACAATCGAAAGAGAAATGAAAGAAAAGGTCGTAACTTGGGTAGGCCTGCAGCAAATGAAAAAGGCGTTTAGTATTATTAATATTTGTAAGGTATATCTCCATACATTGCCTTTAGGCATATTCGTTCAAGCCTGTAAAATGTAAACCTACACAAAAACGGGAAAGTCTCAGTGTCTAAGTTTTAGAGTTCCTCATTTCCTTTACTTTATTGGTTCCTAACGGTACAACTTTAGCAGAAGTTGTCAAACAAAGAAAATAATTTAATTAGGTACCTACATATCACACCCACATATTTTCATATCCGGAGCTCGGTTCGAGGAAGTTGCTTAAGTTTTAATTAAAAGGAAATTTTCGGAGCACACCCAGATTGTACAGTCAGTCGAACAACAGCGGGCCAAACCACCGAGCGTCGAAAGCCGTCATCATTTCTGATTAATGTTAATCTGCTGTTATCTCATTGTTGGACAAAGTCCTCTCTCCTTGACTTACTGTGAATCTAGATTGTTAAGTTGGTCTTTAGTAATCGGGGGCCTTTGGCCCTGATTTTGGCGATGTTTTCTAAAGCTCGAAGTATGCTTCGAGTTTGACGTATGCGTCAAGGTCGGATGTCGGGATTTTTCGAAAGAGTTTCTGTGGCTCAGGATGTGACACAACATGGTTTTAGTCAGTGTAAGTCTGACACTTCCTCGCTCTTCACCCAGAATGGGCGGATATAATTCCCACTTCAAATAAAGAGGTCTGATGTGGGTTCAGCTCGTTTCGCCATCTTATACGGAGTTTGACCCGAAACCATCTGGCTTTCGGTATGCGGAACAGAATGAACACCTTCCCTGAAAAGGAAAGATCCTCGGGCCAGACGGGTGTTGTGTCGGGTCTGAGCAACTGCCCAATGGCCGATTCCGAACTGTTGTATAAGTTCTTATCGCGGAGAACTCTAATACCGCGATGCAGGATTTGAACAGAAGAGATGGTCGATGGGGATGAAAGGTTCTGGAGTGGTGACCACACACCGGAAGACGCAGCGCTGGAAGGCCTCCAATAAAGTGGACCGATGACTTGGTCAGGGTCACGGTAATCCGATGGATGTGTGACGCACAACCAGTCGTTGTGGCGACGCTTGGGGGAGGCCTATGTCCAACAGTGGACGTCTTTCGGCTGATATGATGATGACGCACAGGGCTTTAAATTTTAGTTTTATCAACGAGATAAAAGCGCTGTCAATGTTGAATGTTGAATTGTTACATTGCAGGTGCAGTTGACTGTACGTTCCTACTAAAGGCAGTTTAACTTATAAAGTTACGGCTATTGGAAACGGTTGAGTGTAGAAGATTCTTCGCAACCTGTAGTTAAGTGGGAACTTTTCTTGTTTCGTGATGGTGGAGTTTCAAGGTATTACTACCTTATTTTGAAAGAACTGCTTCAGGATTTGAAAACTAATACCTACCTCAAGGATAAATTACATTACGAAGTCCCCCACTGCATGCGTGTGTCTGTATGTTCGCGAAACACTTAAAAAGTACTGAATGGATTTTAATTCTGGCCTGTAGGTCTAGTGGTTAGTGACCCTGACTGCTATGCCGGAGGTCGTGGTTTCAAATCCCACCCAGGACCAATGTTTGTGTGATGAGCATAATCATTTGTTCTGTGTCTGGGTGTAATTTATCTATAATATGTATGTATTTAGAAATATATAAGTATGTTTATCACTTGTGCTTTGCTTAGTAAGAGCCGTCTAGTCCCTTGGAACTAGACGGCTCTTCGGCGTTGTGCGATAGTTGTGGAATATTATTTAAAAAATCGGTTCTTATCAATAGGCAGAGTGATTCATGATGAAGGTTTGGGTAGGTATATAAACCATGTATACGAGGTGTAAGGGACGGGTCTCCTGAAACACTATTGAAAGATTTCTAACAGTATTGTTATTGTAGCTCTTTAGTAGTCCTGAGTTGAGTTACACGAAAACTGACAAAAGCTTGTACTGACATATCTTTAACACCTGAGTTTACAGCTACAACCTAAAGACTCTTTAATCCGCAAGTACAGAAAAAAACCAAAAACAACCCCTCAATCGCCTGGATGGCTCGGTGACTATGTATTTTTGCTGACATAACAAGCTTATAACTTTGTGATCATACATCATCATGATACAGTTATAAAATTTTGTACATAGATTTTTTACATAAAAATGAAACAATTGTGTTAAATATTCTATAAATATTCGCCTCTGAAACTCTGATAAATTCTGTCCCAACGTTCATGTGTTGTTATTTTCCTCTCATTGAGCACAGCAGCGCAGGGATTGCTAGCGAACTATTTATTCAGTTTGACAGTTGGCCGCGGTTCGCTTCCCGACTCCCGGTGGACACAAGTTTGTTGTGTGGTTCCCATTCGAGGATATGAATGGATTCCGTCATGTAATACTGTCTGTAGTTTTCAAAATATGATGTGACTATAGAGTCTGCCTTCGGTTACATCCGCGTTCTTTATTTCATTGAGTTGATAAACTATCTAATGATAGATTTCTCTTTCTCTAGGGAGGAGCAAAAGGGGATCAGACTTATATATTATCCAAAAGGAACCTACAACCAGAAAAAAGTACGGGTAGACCATATCCTGTTTCAAGACATGATCTACCCTTGCTAAGTTTTATAAGCTGTTTGAGCGTGAAGGAATAATAATAATCTTTATTAATTAAACCCCAAGCGAACGCGCACCTATTGTCTTTCTATTGTGTCTGTAATTTCCAAGATTGAAAGGTTAAATCTTTTACACAGTAAAGTACAGTTGTATATAATAGTAAATCTGCCACCCAACAACTAACTCAAGATATTTCAGGACTTATAGAAAAATATTTTAAAACATAGAATTATTTATTCTATAATATTATTGTTACATATATTTATGATCATTTTTTTTTTTTTTTTTTTTTTTTATTGTTGATAGGTTCGCACTTGACCGCTATCTCACCTGATGGAAAGCGACGATGCGGTCGACGATGGAACGCGCTTACCTAAAAGAAACCTATTCACTCTCGACTTAAAGATTCCCGGGTTGTAGCTTTTCCACTCCCTAGCCGCACGCACAATGAATGTGTTCCCAAAACGTTTTGTGCGTGTTGGTGGGATATCCACCATATACCGGTGGCGCATAGCCGTACGTCTGGTAGTCCGATGATGAAACGGGCTAGGCGGAATTAGGTTATGCAATTCCGACGCACACTCCCCGAAATGCAACCGGTAGAAAACCGACAGGCTAGCAACTCTGCGTCGATGCTCAAGACTTTGAAGCCTCGACTCGACGAGTGTATCATCGCCAATTATCCTTCTGGCTCGCCTCTCAATTGCCTCAAGTGCATCAAGCTGGTATCGGGCAGATCCATCCCAAAGATGAGAGCAATACTCCATACACGATCGAACTTGCGCTTGATAAAGTTTGAGCAGCTGTTCCGGCGTGAAGTACTGTCTGACCTTTGCGAGAATTCCCAGCTTTTTTGCAGCCAGTTGAGCCTTTGCTTCGATGTATGGCCCAAAGTTGAGTGTTGATGTCAGCGTAACACCAAGAAGGTCAAGATGGTCGGTTATCGGTACGGTTACACCCCGGAAAGTTGGAGCAGGACTGAATTGGCTCCTTTTAGCGGAAAATAGACACGCCTGGGTTTTTGCAGCGTTGAACCTGACCAAATTGGCATCGCCCCAATCGGAGACTGCCTCCAAGGACAAGCTCAAACGCTCAACCATAGCCTCTCGAAGAGACTGGATCTGTGACCCACTAGCTCGCGCGCTGGATATGTAACTCTCAGCAACAGTGCTGTCGTCTGCATACCCAAAGGTACCGGGCTTAAGCAGATCGTTTATGTGCAGCAAGAATAATGTTGCCGAGAGTACTGACCCCTGAGGGACCCCGGCATTAATAGCCATTTGATCAGACGAGCAGCCATCGATAACCACTCGGATGGACCGGTTATTCAGGAAGTCTGCGATCCAAGCACACAATCCAGCGGGTAAACCGAAAGAAGGAAGCTTACTAATAAGGCCTTCGTGCCAAACCCTATCGAAAGCCTTCGAAATATCGAGGGAAACGGCAAGCGCTTCCCCGTGCTTCTCGATGGCCTATCATTATGACATAGTGAAAACGAAGGGTTATAATTTTATTTAGTACGAAATTAGAGACGACAATACAAAAAAGAATAAATAGTATTACATTTACGATAGGACTAAAGTAGTAGGTACACTGAAATTGTGATTTTATCTATGGCTTATAGATGAATGTTTCTGGTCGAAGTGTTTCGTGTAGATGCGAGTTTACATGTTTGTGAACGCACTCACCATACGGGAGTTACTCCTGGAGTGGGGCAATGTTTGATTTCTCATTTGTTCAAAGATGAGTATTGCCATAGACTTCTTCACATTATATTAGTTTAGCTTTATCTGCCAGTAGTTATAAATATCAAAGTTTTCTTCGTTATCGGATTTTTGTTTTAACTGTATATTATCTACTTTCACTTGTTTTTCAACTAGATTTTCTTAGAAATGAAAAGTTTACACCAGGTTCTCTGAAAGGGTAGGTACTGAAAACTTTTGATTGAATTGTTAGAATAACTCTTTGAAAGATGAAGTTTTAGAGAATTGATCGAGATTGTTTGATATTAATACTATGAGGATTTCCGCGTAGAAGTTATATTTTCGAACCGTTTGGGGTTGAAACTCTCGGATCGTGGGGTCCGAGGGCTCACAAGTTGTTTAATGATCTAACGAAACGTCTAGTTGACGCTTCGCGTGACCCAAAGGCTGGCTTTAACCTTGGACAGAGGATAAGCATTGCCATACAGCGTGGCAATGCCGCCAGTCTTTTGGGAATATTACCAGTCGACGGCGATGTTGAAGAGTTTTTTGACGTCATATTTTAGTTAGTGTATTTTAGCGTAGTGTTTTTTTTTTTTAATTTACTGTAATTATAGTTATTAAGTTGTCTATAAGTGTAGATGATTAATTTTTTTTTTATTTTTTGTTAGCCTGTTCTGTCCCACTCCTGGGCAAAGGTCTCCCTCCACTCCTTCCATTTTTCGCGCGCCCGGGCTTCTTCTTTCCAGTTCTGGTGGGCCAAAGTAGCACAAAGTTGGTGCCCTGAAACAGCGCGTCGGGGTCGCGGTAGACCACGAAGGAGATGGCGCGACGAACTTGATAGATGATTAATTAATTTAAAATAAATAAAAAACTTTAAATTGAGATTATTTGATGAGGATACATTTTATCCGGTTTATAATAGTTTATAATATTCAGTGAATGTATTGTTTATTTTGCATAAATGTTGAAATCTGAAAGCGTTTACCACCGTATGCGCCAGACTGAATCATAATTTATGAGGAATTATAAAACGAGTGACTAAAAAAGACTTAGCGACTGATGATGAGATACTGTTTTAGTAACTTGAGCGATATGAATTTGAGTAAGCGACACATTAACTAAACTAGCGACAAATATTGATTAACAATAAAATCCAGAACAAGCTTACTAAAAGTGGGTTCATCTAGTAGCAGGTAGATTCATCATTTTGAACTGGGTGGAATTGGTTAGGTTAGGTTAGAATATATATGTATAGCTGGTAATAACATCGCATTGGCGTTAGCTGTAATGGTGTTATTTACAAAATTTTAAATAAATAAATAAATAAATAAACTATGACCTACCACCAAGTTGCTCGCAGATTTTATTTTATTCATCCTCTAATTATCCGAGTTTTCGCAATATTCGAATTATCTAATTGCGTTATGACATACATAATACATAATTATATCGATATTTAAGACATTCGATAATGTGTATTTCGATATTTAGGATATTCGAAACACTTCATATGCCGCTCAGTATAAATAAATAATTGGCCAAATATACTCAAACAAATATCAGGTCGATCAAATATTATGAAACTTCTTATTTTATATTTTAAGTAACTTAAATTAAAGTATGTAAGTCGCTGTTCTGTTGATTTCTCGTCACTCGCAGTCAGTCGCTCACTTATTATTTCTATAGCCCAAAATAATTATTTTTGTCACTTAAAATTTTAACTTACAGTCACTCGTTTAAATACTAACCATAATTTAATACCAAAACCGTGCCGAAACTGAAACTGAATCTTCAGTATTGTTGAATCTGAAGCTTTTTAGATATGTCAAAGTCTATTGTTTACTGGAATTTGAATTATTTTTATACTAAACTAGAGAGAGAGAGAAAAAAACAATAACTTCAGGAAAACGGGCTGGATAATTTCGATTTGAGTTTAGAGGCTGTTTTAATCATTCGGTATATTGCGAATTCTGTATGTCACGTGTAATCGATGTTTTTAGATCTAGGACATGCCGGTTTCCTCACGATGTTTTCATTCAGCGTTTTGAGCGTCTCCTTACTACATGTACTTACTTATTTAATTAGTAACATTCTTAATATTTCAGAAGCACTCAGAGAGACAGCATGAAATATGAAGAGTTTCTTTTTAAATTAGGGCAAGCTTGCGACTGAATGGCTCGAGATGAATAAATGAAACTTGCAAAGTAGAAAAATGAGCGCCTTATTTATTTTGCTTAGCGTTAGTGTAGCTATGTTGATGAGAATAAAAAATGTACAGCAGCTTAGAGGTTTTCAGGTAAAACAGATTACCTTAAAAGATTACATTAATGTTTGCTAGTAAACAAATCAACACTCGTGTATTTTGTGGGGTTGAGTAGGTACATATCTTCGTTAATAAGAAACATATTTAGAGGCAGAAAAGTACTATCTAAGCTCCTATCCTATGATAAACTATCAGTATAAAACCAAGCAATGATATAACCATGACATGGGTGTAATATAATAATATAATATGTATGTATTTAGAAATATATATAAATATGTTTATCAGTTGTCTAGTACCCATAACACAAGCTCTGCTTAGCTTGGGACTAGACGGCGCTATGTGATAGCTGTGGAATATTAGTATTATTATGTTAAATAATGACAGAAAGAAGGAATTTTATATTCATATACTTTTGAAACGGAAATGATTACAAAACAAATGTTATTTCGGTTAAACATACGTTAGCTCAAATTGACTTTGACTCGTTGTATTAACAAGTTTTTTTTTGTATTTCTACAATAAAAATTTTTGTAGAAAGCACAGGTCGAAATGACCTGTGCTTTCTACAAAAAGTGACAAATTGTTTTAAATGAACGTTGCTCCAGTCTAGGATATACTCCTGTACCGTGACTGCGCTCACAAACATTAAAACTAACATACACAAGACACCTAGACTCGTAACACCCATCTGTAGATCATTCAAGTATTTGTTCCATGTGGTGATCGAACCCGCGATCCGCAGCGTACGACCCAATCGCTCAACCAACTGCGCCACCCGTGCCGTCAAATATAATTTAATATTCCACAACCATCACACAACGCCGTCTAGTCTCAAGCTAAGCAGAGCTTGTGTTATGAGTTATAGACAACTGATAAACTTACTTATATATTTCTAAATACGTATACCTAGTACATACTCGTATTATAGATAAATTACAACTTTTTTTTATGGTTAGAAAAAATCATGCATTGACATCCCCCGCCCATGGGCGGAGCGGGAGATAGTGTTAGACTCTTACTGACTAAAAGACCCACCCCGTTCCTTCTAGCCTTCATACCGGGGCTCAAGCGCCCTTTCGGGTAACCCTGGCCCCAGTAGGCTTCGACCCGGCTGGGTCCTTGCTGTTGCTGACAACTCCTTGAGGCGCGCGGGAAGATAATTACACCCAGACATAGAACAAATGATCGTGCTCATCACCCAAACATTTGTCATGGGTGGGAATCGACCCCACGACCTCCGGCATAGCAGTCAGGGCTACTAACCACTAGACCAACAGCCCAGTCAAAAATATAAATATGGTTAGAGGCTTAAAAATCCACTTGTCAACCGTAATTTGATTAATCACCAGACCTACATACCGCAGTTATAAATACATATTTCAAATCTCTATTCGGAGGCCAAAGCTCTCGAATATCTGAATCCAACTCTTCCCCCGGGTGTCGGGGTCATACCAGGTAAATTAGTACATATTCGCTCATAATACGAGCACACCGAACTGCGAAGTTCTGATTTCCCTGGAGCCAGCGAAGTTATTCACTGACCAGTAATAAGGTTGTTCTGAGCATTGCAGTCGCTTAATTTATTATTATATTGGATTATGATAATGTAGCTTCTTTTATAGCAGGCGTATAGCTTCTTACACAGTACATATTTATTAAACCAAATATAGACATCAGAGACTTAATGAATAATAAAACCATGAAGTGTAGGCTGAATGATTATTATATCTACTTAATTACAACTTAACAGTTAATAGTGCGTTATCTATACCTACATATATTAGGCTATGTTATACTAAGACATCAATGACTCATCTACCTTTTCCTTTTTGTGGTAAGAAATCATCAAATAGCTCCTTTCTCTCTAGGTGGAGCGGCAGGGAGTGTTAGACTTTTACTTACTAAATCCCGTGTTCCTTTAGTTACCCTTTGTGCTCTAGGGCCGCGGTAACTTTTTTTAACAATCCTGACATGACTGACCTACTTTGACAGATAACTGGAGCTGGAGTATGAGGAACCATCGGAAACACCAAAAAATCAGGGTTCAAGAAATGAAAAAACGAAGGCTGACTTTGAATTTCCCTCACAGGGTCATCACTCCTATCCAGTACAGACCGTCGCCTCGCCATAGTCGAAGGAGCAGCCTGGGTCATGGTCCGCGTCGGCGCTGGTGAAGCAGAGGCCAAGCTGATGCTGGGAGCCAGGGTTGAGGGGTGCAGCGCCGCAGCGTACACAAATAGGGTGCCGCTGACACACCCCATGGCGTTACTGCATTATACTAGTGCTCAGGGGGTGCGTTATTACAAGAATTTAAACAGATAACGATTAACGATAGACGGGACATAATTATTATGTGGATTACACAATTTTTTCGAAGACATGTAACATTCACCAACCCGCACTGGGCCCGTCAGGTGGACTACGGCCCATTCCCTCTAATAGAGAGGAGACTTGAGTCCCAGCAGTAGAAAAGTTGAAAGGCTGATTATGTTGTGCTTATGCTACACAATTTTGCTAATTTATAAAGAAACTAGCCTCAGCCAGCGGCCTCGATGGCGTGAAAATTAGTTTCTCCTTAAAAACTTTGGATCCCCGTCTTATCTTCTAGAAGGGGGGGGGGGAGGGAATTAAATTTTTGGAAAATCCTCTCTTACGTTATAAAAGAAAACCTTGAGCATTTTCCACTTTGAGACCTCCAAAACTCGAGTCTGTAATTGTTCTATTTCTGCCACATCAGAATTTATTACAACTTAAAAATCATATAAAATATTGAGGACTTAACTTATTAGCTATTTATTTCTAATTAAAATAAGTTGTCCTTTTCTAAAGGAGATAAATTTTTCCTTCAGGGTTACTACGCAGTAGCAGTAGGTCCCCCATCGTCCCTGACGTGCGGCGACCGATCCTCCACGTGGCAGCTGTGGCACCCCTCACTGGAAGCGGAGCTGGACGCGCACTGCTCCGAGCTGTCCACCGTGGCCAGGGTGGCTGGCGCGCTCAATGTGCTCGTTGATAAGATGAGGGAGGGAGTTTATCAGGTAGGCTTCGAGTTCTACTTAGTAGCAGTGGGTCCTCTAGCGTCCCCAACGTGCGGCAACCGTTCCTCCACGTGGCAGCTGTGACAACCTTCACTAGAAGCGGAGCTGGACGCGCACTGCTCGGAACTGTCCACCGTGGCCAGGATGACCGGCGCGCTCAACGTGCTCATTGATAAGATGAGGGAGAGAGTGTATCGGGTAGGCCTCAGGTTTTCCTTTTAGGATCTAAAATCATAAAACGAAGAAGAGATGGGCTTCTGTCTTATGTCTATTGTCTTCTGTTTTGTCTCCTATCTCCAGTCTCCTGTCTCTTATCTCCTTCCGTCTCCTGTTTCTTGTATCCTGTCTCATGTCTCCTGTCTTCTGTTTCCTGTCTTCTGTCTCATTGAGGGATTCTTCGAGAGAGTTACAGTGGTCCTAGAACGGATCAACTGAAAGAACACAGGTGGATTTTAGTCAGTGAAAGTCTGACACTCCCTGTCGCTCTGCCCTAGAGTGAGAGAAGTTATTTGATCATGACATCCCACTTAAAAAAATAGGTTTTCTTTCTTCAGTAATATTATTCGTTCTAAAGTAACGTGTCTTCAGGCTGATTGATAATTTGATTTATGCCTGATAAGCTTGCTAATTAGCCTCCAAGGTTAAATTACCAATTGCTTTGTTTATTGTGCCTCAGGTAGTATTGATACCCCTATTTTCTTTTGTTTATTGACCTCTTGACTGCCGAAATTACGGATACAAAATTTTCCGTCGTGTCTCATGTGTTATGACCTGTGGCCCAAAAGTATAAAACTTACTGCTGGCCACTACTATGATTTTCTGAAGTTAGCTAGTACTGGCCACAACCACAAAACACTGCCATCGGCTTACTTCCTGTAGGTTTCATACATTTTATATGGATTCGGCGCACTCGGTTAACGCCGGTGGCCGCCACACGTTACAAATCACCGCAGATCGCTTATTGTGGGCGAACTGGCCGCTAAGTGCTGATAAAAACCGCCTTCACGCGCCTTTCGCGCATTTAAACGTTCCTCGTCCGAGTCCATTATGATACTGCGCACTTGGGTTAAAAAAGTAGCGGCCACCGACCACAAGTGGTACGGTTTCTCGTGGCGTTTGTGGCTGGCTCATGTGGCCCATGTGTGGCGACTCTTACAGTTGCATTATTTTGACGAAAGTAAAATGAAAAAAGTTGAAAGTGTCAAAAAATCCTACCGCAAAAAACAATTGAAATGTTAGAAACAAGTCACTTTAAGCGTCCCCGCACATGGACCTCTAAAAAACGCCACCACAAAAAAACGGTAGAAGCGGCGTTTTTTTGTGGCCCGTGGGACAGTAAGCAGTCTGATGTAGGTTAACTTACTTTAGCTCAATCTTAGATTTGACGCTATTAACTGCATCAGACCATGATGAAGTGACATGTTTCGAACTACGGCGCGTATTGTTCCACGCGCGCCTCAAGGAGTTGTCAGCAAAACGTAGGGGTCCAGTAGGGTTGAAGCCTACTGAGGCCAATGATTTGTTTGAAAGGACGATTCGGACCCGGTATGAAAGGCAACGAAGGAAAAGGAGTGGGTTTTAAGTCTGACACTATCTCCCGCTCCGCCAAAGAGCCGGGAATGTCATTGGATGATTTTCCCACCTAAAAAAAAGTAAGTGTGAGTTGCTGCATTAATAAGACAACCGAAAAATTACAAATAACTTATTTCACTTTGCTTCCATCGATTTATAATATTTTAGTGCGGCGCCTCATTCCCTCTGCCTGTCCGTAGGGAACCCTCCGCGTCCTCAGTCGCTACGCAGCGAGCAGCCTGCTGCGGCGGCGGCTGGACCGCTGCGGTGCGTACGCGCATTCGGCGGCCAGGTGCTGTGTAGCCACACATGCCTCGCATCATTTGCTACTGGTCTTGGACTCGTGAGTTTTGAACAATTGTACAGTGAAGGAAGAACGATACGTTATATATTTTTAACGATATTTGAGATAATTTACAACGATTTTGCACACAGCGGGCTTGCTACACCAGCCTACTGCACACGACGCAATCAGCACACAAACGTGCTTCACTATGCACGTATCTTTGTTATCTAAGTATTTGTACGACCATTGATCTGTTGTCAATGGTATTATAAAATCGATATATCTAGAGATCCGGCTCGAAGAACCATTGGATGGTGAGTTCCAAAGAAAAGATGAAAGAGGACATCATAATTAAAATTTAATAAGGCTAATCCGGCTCGAAGGACAAAAACCTTTTCATTTATAAGGTCTATTTTTGTCTTACATTCCTTTTCCTAGAGAGGTGTGTGTCCCAGCAATGGGAACATTATAAGACTGATTATGCTTATGCTATGAATTTTATAATTTTGGTGTTAATGACATGCATTTCTTTTAGGTTATACGCTCTATGCGATCGGGGTGGCGTGGCTGGCTACGTGTACCCAGTAGAACGAGGGTCTACCATCAGGCGAGGAGCGAGGGATGCCGACTGGCAGTTTGATGCTGCCTGCGTCAAGAGTTGCCTGCAGCAGTTGCATCATGTTGCTGGTAAGGCTTGTTGACTATGTGGGAGAAATGGAAGGTGTCTTTATTGATAGTCACTCGTATACAAGGTGCCCCTATGATTTGCTGACATCTCCTATCATTAAACCTATCATGATTACATTTCTCAGGTGAAGACATTCCTCCATCTCCGTCAGACTGCCTAGAGACAGCCCTGCTGAGTCGCTGGGAGAGCCTCAACAGAGAGGCGCGCCTGTCTGCCGGCTCCAACCCTTCGTACTCGAGGAGGCAGCTGCGCTACTTGTGGAGGGTGGCTAGCGAGCTGTGCAAGTGCAAGAGTATGGTGTTGTGTGTAAGTGGACATACGATATACTAAGGCAGCTCTGCTGAGTCGCTGGGAGAGCCTCAACAGAGAGGCACGCCTGAAAGAATCAAAAGTCAAAGCATTTAGCCCGAAGGAGATGACCGCAAACGTAAGGGAACAGACATCCTGACGCTCCAACCTTTGTCACAGGAGATGCTTCAGGCGTTGGAGTCCCAAAGAGCTTTCCAGCCACCTTAGACGCGGGCTTACGGACGACGAGCTATGGGTAGCCCGTAATACGAGTACGAGATATCTCGTATATGGGCTCTGTTAGTTAATTTAATCAATAGAGACGATGTATAGTGGGAATTAAAGATTCCTAGAAATTCTTGGCATTCAATGTATTAATTCATAAACCACTAGCGACCGCGTTCGCTCTCTCATTGTCTTTCTGTTGTGTCTCTAATTACGGGATTAATGCATCCTTCTAAATTATACCAAAGTTTTTATCAATTTCAATTTTGGTCTTTTCTCAGGAGAACCACAGCACGTTCAGAGCGAATCTCATCCAGGTGACGTCACTAAACCAGGAGCCCATCGAAGACCTGATCCACATCCTGGCCATCATGCTGGATCAGGCGCGGGACCTATATCTCAACAACTTCCACTCCAGGAATGTGGGGGAGTTCGATCGGGAGCTGTCTGTTTATAGGTATGTCTATGGAAACTTCTTCACTTTGACAACATAAAGACATTTTTCAAGTGAGTTTCAAACATACTGAAAAACTATCTCAAGCTAGTATTTGAAGTTATAGATTGCGAAAATTGGCTTAAAAAATGCATCCGAAATGCAACCAGTACATAACCGACAGACTAGCCACTCGGAGTCGATGCTCAAGTCTTTGGATCTTCGACTTGACGAAAGCATCATTACCAATGATCCTTCTGGCTCATTTTTCAATTGACTCAAGATGGTATCGAACTTGCTTAGTAAAACTTGAGCAACTGTTCTTGGATGTTCTGCAAAAATACTCCATCTTTTTTTGAAACCATTAGATAACCTTGGAGTTTCCTTTTCAGCTCCATTTCTCATATGTATTACGTTTATTTTTGTGCTAGCTTTTGCCCGCACCTTCGCCTGCGTAAAAAAAAATATAGCTTATGTCACTCATAATAATCAAAGAGAAAAAAAACAAAACTAAAAATATGCAAACTTTACCTCTTTATGTCATATAGTGTAGATATCTACGAGTATCCCCAACTATGTCTCCTCAAAAACCATTGTTTTTCACAACACACCTTCCTCCAACAGATCAAAGAAATGGAACAAACTTAAAGACTACTACGACGCCTCTTCAGCCTGCCTCATCGACGCCGTCCGAAGAGACCCCGAGCTCCGGCGAGAAGACATGACCGACCACCTCGTCGTCATGAAGAGCATCCTGAACTGGCTTTACAAAGGCGCGAAAGACGACAAGAAATACCTTGGACCGGTCTTAAGACCATACCTGGACAGTCTCTTCGCCAGTTCTTTAGAAAATGCCTGGTTCCTGGAAGATTTTGATGGGAAGAAGTGTTTGCAGGAGTATGATGGTCTGAAGGAGTATTGCTTGGGGGTCCATGATGGGTCTTTGGAGCCGTGCATGGGGTTGCTCGATGCTGCTAAGAAGTTTGCCTGGGCTAAAGCTATGGTGGACTTCGTGGATCGGTTTCGGCATGTTGGTGAGTACCCATAATCTATCGTAGTTTAGAACATAGGTACTATACTCTTCTGTCTGTCTTATCTTCTCCGTGGGAAATCATCAAATAATTTCTTCAGCTCTGAGCAGCGCGGGAGGGTCTGTTACTGACTAAAACCCACAGTGTTCCTACAATTACCCTTTTTGTGAGGGATACGGCAACTCCGAGTAATCCGTAGCCCTGGCAGTTGTCAACCCTAACTGGTCCTGTCAATTTTGCTGACATCTCGTTGGAGCGCGCGTGGAACACTACACGCTATTCAACCCTGGCTTGGTCTTTACCGGACGGCCGGACCGGGAGTTACGCATTACTCGCCGTTCGTGTCTACGGTGGCCAGAAGTAGTCTCGCGACTCCCGCCCCGGGCGTATTTGGCGAAAAGATCTTCTAAGCTAGACAGTGTTTTTAGATGCGGTTCTTATTATGGATATTTAGACGGCCAGTATGGAAATTTTTGGTCGGAAATCGAAGCAAATGAATGTGTGAATTGCAACATGGTGAAGTATTTAGCTAGCCAAGCTACAACCATATTCTATTCTCTTGTGTCCAACGCCACGAGTTGGCTACGCCTCCGATTCTTTTGTTTTAACGTCATCTCAACGGTAAGTCACGTGTCACAAATATTTAAAAAAGGTCACAAGTTGGACACTACCGACACTAAGTACAACACAGGTCACGGAAAGTTCATAGCGGACATTAGACATTAGCGCACAGCTGGATGCGGGAGTAAAACAACCCCTCAGTCACCCGGGTGGGCCGGTGATCATGTATTAGTGCGGCCAACCGGGTAACATAAGAAGCTTATAACTTCGTGATTTTTCATCGTACAGTTATTAAATTTTTTACAAAGATTATTTACTTGAAAATATTAGATACGTGTATCGTTTTTTTTTAAAATTTTTTATTGATATAAACTAGTGCTTGAATGCAATCCCCACACGGGGTGAAGCACGCACAATGATATTGTTTTTATTTATTTATTTTTTGTTTTATTTAAGTTGTGTGATCCAGGTGACTGTCGCCAAATAAATATTTTTTTCTTTCTTTCTATCCCACCTGATAGTAAGCAGTGATGCAATCTTTGATGGATTTCGCATATACTAAAACTAATATTGTTTACAAATCTGTGCAAATCTTTAATCTTTATAATTTTAGTAAATATAGATAAAAGGTTCTATAAAGATATTGGGTCCCTTCCGTCCTGTTGATTAATGACATCAAACACGTCGGCCCGTTCCACTTTAAACGCGTACATATAATTAAATAAAACGGTCTATCATCAAAATTAATGGTAGGCGTTTTGTTTACACTTTCCAGCCTGTATATCAAAATTCCCTGTCAGAGTCTGTGTTCCGTGATAACTACAATTTAGAGATCTTGAAGTCAAGAGTGAATAGGTTACTTCTAGGCAAGCATGCTTCATCTTCGACCACATCATACCAGGTAGTTAAGCGTGAGTCTATCGCCACCGTAGGCGCGGGCTTGCGGACAGTGAGCAATGGGTAGCTCGCTGTCCGGCCGTCCGGTAACTGTCCGGACCAAGCTCAAGTCGTCGACGGCGCGCGCTGTTCCCGTGTGCCTCAAGGAGTTGTCAGCAACAGCAGGGGCCCAGCCTAGGGATGGGTTTTTTTGTCAGTAAGAGTCTGACACTATCTCCCGCTCCGCCCAAGAGCGGGGGTGTCATAAAAAAAGCGTGCGTCTATCAATAATAATAAAAAAAACCGAGCAAGTGAGAGGCATTGGGGTTCCGTACAATCTTACTATGAAAAGAGTTCAATTCCCGAATTGAGTTACGAAGATTTTTCCGAATCGCAAAAAAGTTTTTTTTTGTGACGTAATACCAAATCAGTTTTTAGTATTTTTTTCTATACTTGTGCTTTGAGACCTTGCCTCATGCTAAATTTCAACGGCCGTATCTACTTGTAGGTTTATTAAAACCAAAATCTTTTTTTGTCATTAACTCAGAAGTTTGATTTTTCCACAGCTTCAAGGGACCGCCGATCTGAGTATATGGTTTAATTGCAACTCCATTCCATGTCTTCCCAAAATAAAGGGTGTTAACAGGCAGACAGACAGACGGATTAAAAGTTGATCTTAAACGGGTTCCGTTTTTTTCTAACAAAGAAATAAAACCAGGGTACTCCAGGGGTTTTCAACGATTTCAAAATAAAATAGAGAACAAAATAACAATTTCAAAAACTACCCCTTTCATTTACATAATTGACACCGCCCTACAGTACTTCATTATCATAAACTATGTAACTACCCCCGATCATTGCCCTCGTGATTACATGCGAAACACCGCAGTTAGTTTGATTGTTAATTTACAAAGCTCCTGGGTTTAACCACGGTTTAAACTGTTGTGGATTCACTGTTTCACTGAAAGCGCTCATATTTAGCTAAATTCTAGGGATAATAGTCCAACGACCTTTGTGAAATCTATAAATGAGATTTACTTTCATAATCATCATCATCATTTCAGCCGATAGACGTCCACTGTTGGACATAGGATTCCCCCAAGTGTTGCCACAATGCACGGTCCTATGCGTCCAGTATCCATCAGAGTACCACGATCTTCACCAGGTCATCGATCCACCTTGTAGGAGGCCTTACAACGTTGCGTAAAGAGCCTTCGCATGTGCGAGACCCTCATGGATGCGAGGCTGTGGGCTAGGGCCAACTGTTCTCACGCAAACGCTGTGGTGAATCTTCTTCTTAGCGTATCGATGGCAAAATTAGTTAAATTCCTTGCCTAGCCCAGAATTCGGCCACGGCAATGCCGTCCACTGATGTTGTCATTAGGTCCCTGCGTGAGCAGGAAACAGGGCGCGCGATACAGGACGTAAGGTGGGACATGGTCTGCGGAGAGACGCCGCATAAACACTGAAGATCAGAACCATCCGAGAACCCCCACCTGTGGAGATCGGCTTTGCTGGTGAATATGCCAGTCCAGTATGGAGCCGCTCCGCCCACTCCAACTTATTGGATACAGCACTTAACGAGACATGCCGAATTGCTACTGGTTGCCTTAAACCGACTCTGGTAGGAATGTTGTATCCACTAATCGGCATTGCACCCCCAGAAATTCGCAGGGCTGTGGCTAGTTGCATAGAAAGGGCGAAACAACTAAACGACCCTCGCCATCCAATGAACAATTACAGCTCGGTGCCCCCGAGACTTAAAAGTCGTAAAAGTTTTGTTGCAAGCGTGAACCCATCTTAAAGTTACACGACCACGGAGAGATGCGACCTCTGGCGGCAGAAGTTTAAACCTCCTGATGATTTTATCGAGCCGTCGGAGAGCCTCTCACCTGGACACGAGTCGCCATGGCCAACCTGGAAAGCTCTAAACAGACTCCGCACTCAGGTTGGGCGCAGCAAAGACATGTGGTGAATTAAAACCTGTCATTAAGTATTATTATCCACCGATTGGTACAGTCAGCAGAAGCCAGCTCGAAAATTTTTGGGCCAATAAAATTGTTTCAAATGTTTCTACTCATTTTGAACTTTTTAAACCTCTGGAAATCGAGAAATAAAAAACACGCGACGCCATGAAAAACAATTTGATTAAAAGTGACTATGATCACCTGCCTGCAAGCGCGCGGCGGCAATATCATAACATGATATAAATTAGCTGGAGTGATAAGAAAAAAATCGTGAATTTGACCCGAACTTATCATTTAAAACGTGTATGTCTACTAGATTACGTCACGGAAAGTTACAAAAAATAGTAAAGTTTGTTTTTTATAAGAGCCTTGCAAAAAAAAAACCACAGTTACGGGGTCGCGAAATCGACATAGACCCGAGTTCACAACCGGCTCTTAACTCTCTCTCTCTCCGCATAGCACGGTATATTACTAAAAATTCAAAACGAAACGTCACCCCGCTTCCATTTCAAAACAACAACTCGAAAACACAAACTTTAAAATTCCAAATAATTCCTTTAAAACGTACACAACAATAACAGAAGCCACTATTTTATATCACAATCCAGTGGATCAAAATTTCAAGATTGCTTCGGTTGCACCGGAATACGTTAGCATTTTTAATATCACCAGTTTACATTGGGATTGGGTGTTGTGGTGCTGTTTGTACGGGAAGGGTCAGGGTAGGGTGGGCAGGAGTTAATGCTGGCTGGTTTGGTCTGGATCTAGGTGGCTGGATGTGGCTTTAGATGGCTTCCGTTTTTGTGGGAAAGAAATTCAAATTCATAAGTTTTTATTTCACATAAACCTACATGGGCACTTATAAGTGAAAAAGCTAGTGCACGGTTCCAAATTGGTCGTTTACTATGGAGAAAAACCGGCAAGAAACTCCATGAACTCCTCTTTTAAAAAAATTATTGCTCTTACAATATTTCCATGTTACAGTATTAATAGATATAATTTAAGCACAGTGTAAACCGGTCTATATTGTACTCAAAAGCACAATAAAAATTATATATATATTTTAAAGTGATTCAAAATATGAAGTAATCTAAGAATTTGTGAAGTCTACTGTGTTCTTTCATTTACATTATAAAAAGAGGCTATATAGAAAAAAGAAGAATTCATTCTTCTTTTTTTATATCCGATATCCGCAGAAGAACCAAGGTCGCCGACATAGCCCGGAGTATCGCCAAACTAGTGGCAGTGGGCAGGGTACATCGCTCGTAAAACTGATGGTCCATGGAGCCGAAAAGTTCTAGAATGGTGACCGCGATTGATAATTCCTGTTTCTTGTGTAAGAAAATCAAAAACTTAATTAAAATATTAAGTTTTTGAAGGAAAAATATTTTTAATTTCTCTTATAAGGCTCTCGTTTATTATTAAGTTTAATGTTGTTAGCAGGCTAAAATAAGGTTTTAGTATAGTTGTGAAAGTTCTCAGACGTAGTAAAGTACGTAATAATCGTAATTACCGAGCTAACTTCCAGTCCCGTATCTCTCTGTTGAAGTTTGAAACTGTGGCGAGTTGCAAATCCCGCCTAAGTTGTGGATACGGCGCCTGTTCGCGAATTGTTACCGATCGCTCCCATCGCTATTGCTATGACATTATTATTTGTGACCATTTCTTATTTTAAACTAGCTTGTACCAGCGGCTTCGCCTGCGTTAAACTATAGAATGCGCCAGATAACCGTGGAATAAACTATATGGACTTGTTACTAATATCTTCGCGTAGATACCTGAAAAACAAATGAACTGCTTGTCATTACTAGATCATGTAAAGGATCACGATACATGTCGATTTAAGACAGCATTGTATCTTTTTTCCGTTTGTGAAATTAACCTTTCGAAAACGTCAACAGATTTAGGAGGGTCAACGACCGTTATTCCACGATTATCTGGCGCCTACTTTAGGTTTCTCCATACAAACTTTGAACCCCCTTTCATCTCCTTAAGGGGTAAATTTTGAAAAATTGTCTCTTAGTGCTCGCTTACGTCATAAAAGGAAACCTTGTGCAAAATGTCAAGCTTTTAGTCCCAGTATTTTCGGCTGTGCGTTGATATGTCAGTCAGTCAGTTTCTCCTTTTATAAATAGACTAGTGGCCCGTCCCGGCTTCGCACGGGTAATAAATATAGCCTATGTTACTCAGGATGAATGTAGCTTTCCAATGGTGTAAGAATTTTTGAAATCGGTACAGTAGTTTTTGAGTTTATTTGTTACATACAAAAATATAAATCTTTTCTCTTTATAATATTAGAATAGAAAGAAAGAAAAATATTTTATTTGGCATACTGATACACACAATGTAAACACATACGATAAAAAAAACAAAACTAAAATAAAATAAAAAATAACTTCCATTGTCTAAGTATACAGAGATTTACAATTTGTTCTTTATTGTTTGCAGCCAGCGCGCTGGAAGCAATCGGGGTCAATACTAGTTTCTTTTTGTTTATGACATGCATAGTTTGTTCAGCTAGACAATGGACATCCAATGATTTCTCCCGCTATAGGTTGAAGAGGGCAATGGTGCAACTCACCCTTAGTCAGTTAAAGTCTAATTGACTAAGGGTGAGTTGCAACATTTAACTATAACGATAACAAAACCGTTAATAGTTGTCAAATCGTCGAATTGACCAACAGGAAGCCGTTTCACGGCTGGTTATGGTTTGGTTATCGTTATAGTTAAATGGTGCAATTCACCCTAAAACTACACACTGTGTCCTTCAGTTACCCTTTGCGTTCTAAGACCACGGGTTTCTTTTCAGAAATTCCACACGGTCCTAGCGGGATTGAACAAAGAGGTGCGATTATTATAAAGTTGAAAATCTTAGACATTTTGACCTACATGTTTCTCATTACGCCATTACTGTCCAATTGTATGGAATTTAAAATAGACTTTGGCTCGCTGTTTCTTGAAACTGAATAAAATAAAATAACCTTTTTTGTTTGAATCCTTGTCCTACATTAAGAACTACTTACTCATGTAGGTAGGTGTGGTCACAAACATTTAAACTCACATACACAGGACACATAGGCCCAGAACAACAATCTATTTGTTCCAAGCAGAAATCGAATTTGCGACACGCAACGCAGCAGCCAATTATTCAACCACTGTGTCAACCGTACCTCTACTCCATAACATAGGTAAACTCCTACTAAAAGATCCAAATCCACTGTGTGTAAGGTTATCCAAAGAGATTTAAATACAAAACTATGTTTAGCTTATATACGAAACCTGAATCAGTAATTCAATCGATTCCAATCATTTTTACACCATGTTATATTTTTTCCCAAAAATATTTTAAAAAAGGTCACTAGATGTACACTACCGACACCAAGTAGGTAAAAAGCGCACAGCTGGATGCGGTAGTAAATCAACTCATCAGTCGCCCGAATGGCCCGCTGACCATGTATTTGTGCGGACAACCAGGTGACATAACAAGCTTATAACTTTGTGATTTCTCATGAAACATTTACAAAATTTTGTACGTAGATTACATACAAATACTAGATACGGTTTAAGGTTTTACATATTCCACTGAATTCCAAGCTTTTGCAGCGTAGCACCGCTTGTGAATTCTGACAGTAATCGTAAAAGCGGTAGGATTCATTCTATGCTAAAACATTTTATGTCATTGTATATCTGGGTTTACTCTTGCCAGAATTGTCCGAAGCTGCGCTGTGCTGAGCATTGAGCAAATGTTGTTTGTGCGATTTGGCAGATATACATACGAATCCATAAAGTTAAGACTAAATTGGGTCTAAGTTTTAAGACTTGGGTTATGTGTTAGCAGAGGAGCAGTCGTGGCCTAGTGTTAAGGGGCCTGACTAACGATTTGTAGGTCACAGGTTCAAACCCAGTCAGCAATTTTTCATCACCACTGCTATCAAAACAGTGAAGGAAAACATCGTGAGAAAACTGGAATGTCGTAGAACTAAAAAATCGAAGACATGTGACATCTACACACGTACTGGACCCACGTGGTGGATTACGGTCTAATCCCTCTCCTAGAGATGAGGCCTGACTCCCAGCAGTGGGAACATTATGCTATTATTATTATAACACACACATAGATTGTCTTGAAAGAAAAAGAGGAACATCGGCAATGATGCACTCGTCGAGTCAAAGCTTCAAAGTTTTGATCAGCGACGATTTAAAAGGTTCTAATCTGCCGTTTTGTATAAGTTGCATTTTGAGGAGACTGCGTTGGTATTGTATAACTTAATTTCGCCAAGCCTAATCCATCATCGGACGCTGTGGTACACGGACAGCCCACCCGTACGTGTAAAATGTTTTGGGAACACTTTCATTGTGCGTACAGCTGGGACTTGAATTCCCTCGTCAGTTTCTGTATTTCCTGATGGCTGCAACATTGGAACCTTGGAGTGATCAATGAAAAGGTTACTTCTAGGCAAATGAGCTCCATCGCCGACCACACCATAGCTTTACCACCAGGATTGTAATGGTCCTGTGCTTCATGTAACCTTCACCAGATCTTCAATAATTTTAAGATTTTTCTTGTCTGGTGTCACTTAAGTCTTGATTAATCCCCTACACTATACAATTTTCTTCAAACCAATTTTTCTTTTCAGATTTCCGCCTGGTATTCCCAACAGGCGAAGGCATGGCGATCTCCTACCCCATCAAGCTGCCTTCACGTCGCGAGCACAGTTCTGCTCGCACCCTCACACTAAGTCGCCGTGATAAGGCTGAAGCCAAGCTGCGACTGGCCAAGAGATGTGTACTAGGAGCCTTTGCTACTGCACTGGTGGGAGACAGGAGGTAAGACCTACCCCATCAAGTTACCATCACGCCATGAGTGCAGTTCAGCCCATATCTTCAAGTTAAGCTACCGTGATATAACTGAATGTGGCGGGGATCCGATGGATGCGAGACGCACAGGACCGTTCATTGGAGACGCTTGGGGGAGGCCTATGTCCAACAGTGGACGTCTGTCTGCTGAAATGATGATGATGATACAGCTGAAGCCAATCTGTAGCTGGCTAAGAGAAGACTGTTAAGAGATTTTGCTGCGATTCTGTTGGGAGACAGAAGGTAAGACCTACTCCATCAAATCAAAATTAAAAATCTAACACGAATTTAGGTACCATTGTGGTCATATCTGCCTGATCCCTTAAACAATTTTCGCTTCAATCATACAGCACGGCGTCAAACCAAACCCTTATACGTTTCGAGTACAAGCAAAAATTAATTTAGTGGTGGTTAGGCGGAAGTGTCTTTGATGGTACATTACTAATCGACAGCGATGCGGAGTTTTTTGACGCCATGGTTTATATTATTTTTTGTAAGGTCTTAAGTGCTTTTATTTTAGTTTTTTATTTAGTGTTTATAAAAATAATTATGTAATTTAAACGGGAAACAATGTTCACCATTTGTTCCTATAAGATGATTTTATACAATGTTAAATACAAGACCAAAAAAAATGTCTTCTCATCTGATTCTATTATATGTATTATCAATTCTGACCTAGCTACCGACGAAATATTAACCAGCTTTGATGCAGGTCCAAACCGGTGGCATCCAACCATCGCGTCATATCTACCTCTCTGGCTCTCTGCCAAATATTAAGTATTATCTTTACTTATTAACCTTTCACGCCTTTTAATAACGTATTATAATTATAGTACACAATTCCACGAGCTCGTAGTCAAATTCAAATTCCAAAAGTTAAATAATTACAACCATCAATAAATGAGATGATTACAAAAATAAATAACCAACGAATTTAAGATGGTTGGGGTCTAACTAATAAAAAACAACTGGGCACATGCGAGTCCGACTCGTGCCCGGGTTCCGTACAAACGTACCTATGAAAACAATTAAATTCCCGAATTGAGTTACGAATATTTTTCCAAATCGCAAAATGTTTTGTTACTCACTCGAATGTATTACAAAACTTATTCCAAGAAATACGTGTTTTTTAAAACCCTTAAGGTTTTGGAAAAAAATAAATCGTTATAATTCAGAATATCGATTAAAATTAAATGAGCAAGATTTTTATAGTTATATCTTCTTTAAATTTATCTAATCTACAGCCAAAGTTCACGCAAAATGGCAGATTTTCAGAGGTCTTAGTTTAAAAAAAAATATTTGATTTTAACCTTTTGAATGTCTTATGTTACACAGTTCGACATAAGCAATTGTCTTTCTATTGTGTCTCTAATTACGGC
The DNA here is from genome assembly GCA_929112965.1 of Mythimna albipuncta. Lineage (NCBI taxonomy): Eukaryota > Metazoa > Arthropoda > Insecta > Lepidoptera > Noctuidae > Mythimna > Mythimna albipuncta. The sequence goes on from OV815970.1 coordinate 22,129,566, forward strand.
ATTCAAAGAGCTAATTGAAACCTAGATAATATATCTATCAAAATATCTAAAAAAAAGGTATAATAACGTCATAATCACGTAAGAGTGGTTGTATGGAAATATATCTCGAGTCGGTCACAGCTTAGAAAAAATAAACCATTTTCACTAATAAAAATTGTGACCTTTGTGACATTCCATTTGTTAACAGTAGTTCCTTCACATAGATAGACAGATATACCTACTCCCTATATCAAAAATAAAATTATTATTATAGGGCTTTAATTTCGGTAAAAATCATCCAAATGATATGCCCAGCCCTTGGGCGGAGCGGGAGGTTTGTGTCAGACTCTTACTGACTAAAAAACCCACCCCGTCCCTTCTTGCCTTCCATACCGGAACCGAGCCTCCATTTCGGTACTAGACCCTTGGCTCCAGTAGGCTTCGACCGCGCTGGGCCCCTACAGGGAGTCATAATGGGCGGTCGTATTGCTAAAAGCGATTCTATAACCTATAGTAAGTAGTTCCTTCTTCGACACATTGCATGTACTGCGATTGATATGAATATAATAATTAGGGCTTTCAATACCGGTATTACGGGATCCCGTAATACCGTGATCACGGATATGTTTAGGCCTTTTGTCAATCACGGCATTGACGAGCCAATACCGTGATTACGGTATTACAATCTTTAATACATATTATTGTGTTTTGTTGTAATAAGTAGTAAGAAGTTGTATTATATAATATAAATTAAGATGTAATATTATTCTCACACTTGTATTAAGGGCCAACTCTCGCGATACGTCGAACCATAGACTAAAATGGTCTTAATAACGCGTAGTGTAATAAGCCCTATACGACGTTATTGTTTTGTTATTCAGTATCGCAAAGGCGCCCGGGTAACACATGCATGTGAACTTGGTCATTGTGTTTTTTTGATAAGTTTGTAATCTTGATGAACAACATGGTACATAATATTAATACTTGTATTTTATGGGGTTTGACTCAATTATCAACGAATCACGCGATCGTTTTTTTTTTTTTTTTTGTAAAAACTAATGACGAATTACGAATTCACAACAAATTGAAGCATCTAAAATTGCGTCATTTTCCACTTTGTTTAATATCATTTTTACTTTAACGAATCACGTTATCTGTTAGAGCTACAATTAAAAAGTAAAAATTGAATATTTTTGCGGTTTGGATGTGGCATTCTTTTTTAACTTCAAATATTATTATAACAATATTATTACGTGTACAACAATTACACGTGATATATTAATATAATAATAAGAAAGACACGAGTCTTGACGCTTGCTGACCTCTAAGGGCAGTATAGGTACGCATCGAATGTATCAGCCAGTAAACTAGAGGTACGGTAGCGCCATGCTTATTTGAACCTTAGAACTGCGTCTTAACCTTATTAGAAATATCGTAAAAAAGTTACAGCGTCAAGTAAGCCTAAACCTTACGCAGATCTATGATTTTAATCTACTTTATATGCTAATTGCCGGTAAACAATCAGCGCCATGCTTACTAGAACCTTATTAGAACGGTTAGGAGAGAATAAACACTGATTCGAAAACAAAAATATTTAAATGATTTTATTAATTTCCTAATTAAAGTTCCTATGAGACAGGGTTTTAGTCAAGCACTAGTTTAAAAAAGAAACTTTGAGTTCAATACCGTGATCACGTGATCACGGTATTAAAAATTCTAATACCGGTATTGATACCAGTATTGAAAAAATCCGGTATTTGAAAGCCCTAATAATAATATAATATAATATTCCAAAACTATCACACAACGCCGTCTAGTACCAAGCTAAGCAGAGCTTGTGTTATGAGTAGGTAATAAACAACTGATAAACATAGGTACTTATATATTTCTAAATACATACATATATAGATAAATTACAATTAGATACACAACCAATGATCATGCTCATCACAAACATTTGTCCTGGGTGGGAATCGAACCCACGACATCCAGCATAGCAGTCAGGGCCACTAACTACTAGACCAACAGGCCAGTCAAATTTGCAATATGCAGTCACTGTAAGCCTCACTCGTTTTTTCCCCAACTCATTTGATCTCATAAAATCTTCTTTTGATCTTCGATCGGCCTCGGTCCCTATGTCATTCCCTCGCCTACTTACCGATATCGGTGCAGAACCGGTGGCACCCGACTATCTCCACATCTTACCTGGCTCTCCGCCAGATATTATACCTCGTTGCCAATAAACTTTCACGGGTGCTTTCTGACATTGATAAAATTGTTTTGAAGTCCGAAATGGGATATTGTTGTCTGTTTGTCAGCGCAAATTATGATTGCTGTTTATATTTTTTAAGTATTTGTTTTTTTGTAAAAGAGATATCGATTTAAAGAAAAATAAATAAAGAAAGAAAAGTATTTATTTTGGCGCAAAAAACATTGTAAACAACATAAACTTGAGACAAACACAAAACAAAAAAAATATAAAAAGTAACATTGTCTGTCACACGTTCATAATCGTTTTTGACTGTGCATCACACTTTACACTAATATTTAAAAAGCGAAGGTTTGTACCTATGTATACATAAACTAGATTACACGTGACAAGGCATTTCTCCATTTGTCAACATTTAGGTTGAAAAAGACTACACTATGGGTGGTGTGCATCCACAAATATTTAAATAATATTATTTATCTACATGTGACATGTGTGTATGTTTGTTACTCCTTCAGACAACAACAACTGAAGTGATTTCAATGAAATTTCCTCGTAAGGGCAATCGGTGGCAGCGACCTCCCTCACCTGGCCATGACCTGTAGTCATGAGTCATGATTCGGAGCGAGGAGGAGTGGCAGGCGGTCGCCTCGTTCTGCGAAGCAGTAATGCTAGCGAAGGGGGCGGCCGCACGCGTGAGGGAACGGATTTCCTCATGCCCCAGCCACCAAGATTCTGTCCCCGATCTCTAGCTATCTTAGGTCCACGCTTGCAGATGACGAGCAATAAGCAGCTCGGCGTCCAGCCGTCCGGTAACTGACCGGACCGAGCCCGAGATGCCGTCGGCGCGTAGTATTTCAAGCGCACCTCAAAGAGATGTCATTAAAACCGTAGGGACCCAGCAGGGACGAAGCCTACATGTTGTTTTAGTCAGTAAAGGCGTCTTAAACGCCTTCAAGCTCTCACTAAAGCGGGAGAAGTCATAAAATATACGTGTAGACTAAGTCTTGGAAAGAAATAAAGCATTGGATACTTTTTACCCCGGGAATATAGTTTTAATTTTTTACTGGGATGGACTCTCTGACAGTCTGCCAGATGCCATATAGTAGGTACTTTATGAATTCCATGGTAGTTTAATCATTTAAAAGACACTTTGTTCTTTACACTGCTATATCCATCAATTTATTTGTTCAAGTCAAACAAACAATGACGGGCGACATTACATCTTAAACGCCTCAGGCTGTTTCGAATGTCACACAATACGTAATTACGAGTATTAATTACGAATTCAATTAGTACAGTATGTATCTTGTGTTACAGCTTCCCATCTGTGGCATTGAGATACACCTGTGTCTTTGTATTTATTGATTACATGCTGAATATCTCCGTATCTGTTTTTGTTCTACAACTCCTTATGCATACCAATGAGTAACAGAATTCATGACAAATTAGGTACGTTTTTTTAAAAATAATGTAATCCACGCAATGTAACGGAAGACGCAACATTGGAAGGCCTCCTACAAGGTGGTGAGGGTCGCGGAAATCTGATGGATGCGAGACCCATATGACCGGTCATTATGGTGATACTTGGGGGAGGTTTATGTTTAGATGCAGACAAGCTACGCCAGGATGCTTCGAAACTTGATTGGGACCAACTTGCAGCGGCGACATCTGTTGACGATAAACTGGAAATTTTTAATCGGACGGTCCTTGCGCTTTACGACAGACACGCTCCTGTCAAGAGGGTTAAGTTAAAACGTCAACCCGCACCTTGGATGACGACAGGTGTTCGTATGGCGATGAGGCGCAGGGATCGGGCCTTTCGAAAATTTAAAAAGGACCGCAGTGTTGACAATAGGGATCTTTTCAAAGCTGCAAGAAATCGGTGTAATCAGGTGATACGCAACGCTAAACGCCGTCATATTCTCGAAAACATATCTTCTTCTTCTCCTGCTGATATCTGGAAATTCCTTGGAACTCTCGGTATCGGTAGGCCACGTCATGTGGAATTCCCTAAAACAATCGTCCTGGATGATATCAACCGTCATTTCACAACCTCCTCTCATTTGGATTCCCAAATGTTGTCTCAGACGGTTGATTTCATTTCTGGCTTACCAAGTCCTGTCATTGAACCGTTCCACTTTTCTCCAGTTACTTTAGATGAAATCAAAAAGATCATCCTTTCCATCAAATCTAAGGCTGTGGGTTATGACGACATTAGTCGTTACATGATTATTTTGGTCCTCGAATTTCTTCTTCCTCCGATTACCCACATTATTAATTATTCCCTTGATTCCGGACAATTCCCATCCCTGTGGCGTATGGCTTACGTACGTCCACTTCCTAAAATCTCTAATCCCTCCCTACCTAATCATTTTCGTCCAATTTCTATTCTTCCTTTCTTGTCTAAAGTACTTGAGGCCTGCGTCCATAAGCAGTTTTCAGGATTTGTTTACCGTAACAACCTTGTTAACTCTTTTCAATCCGGATTCAGGCCGGGTCATAGTACTACCTCTGCTCTCCTTAAAGTGACTGGTGACATTAGAGAAGCTATGGAGGATACCAAGGTAACTATTTTGGTTTTAATAGATTTCTCAAATGCCTTTAATGCTGTAGTCACGATATCCTCCTATCTATCCTTTCCCATCTTATGGTTTCGTCTCAGGCGCTGGAATGGTTCTCTTCCTATCTTCGGGGACGTCAGCAGTCGGTTAGCGTTGACGAGAATTCCTCGAGTTGGCGCGATCTGGATTCTGGTGTTCCACAAGGCGGTATTCTTTCTCCCTTACTATTCTCCATCTTCATAAATTTTATAACTCTTTGTCTTCGGTGTTCGTATCATCTTTATGCCGGCGATCTTCAGTTATATACGACTGCGCGGGTAGAAGGTTTGTCAGACGCTATAGATGATGTAAATCGGGATCTGGAAGCTATCAAGGATTGGTCTGATAGATTTGGGGTGTCCGTAAACCCCACGAAGTGTCAGGCCATTATTATCGGTAGCTCGCGCATGATGGGTAAAGTGGTGGTTAACTCCCTTCCTCCTATTATGTTTAATGGTGCCATCATCCCCATCAGTCCTAGTGTAAAGGATCTCGGTTTACATCTTGACTCGACGCTTGGCTGGCAAAGTCAGGTTTCTAGTGTCTGCCAAAGAGTCAACGGGACTTTGCGGTATCTGTATCGTCTGAGGAACTTTTTGCCCGCGAAGACGAAGACAATGCTTGTGCAAACTTTAATCTTCCCTATAATCGACTATGGTGACGTGTGCTACTTTGACCTGAACGCGGTGTTGCTGGATAAACTAGACAGGCTCCTCAACAACTGCATTCGGTTCATATTTAATCTTAGAAAATATGACCATATCTCTACTTATAGATCTGAGCTTAAATGGATGCCAATTCGACAGAGAAGAAATGTGCGCGCACTGACTACACTTTTCTCTCTGCTCAACTCTCCCACGCCTCCATCCTATCTCATAACTCATTTTCAATTTCTTTGTTCTTCACACGCTAGGAATCTGCGTTCTTCAAACAATCTCCTTCTGCTCTGTCCTTCTCATACTTCTGATTTTGTTCATTCTTCCTTTCATATACAGTCCATCCTTCTGTGGAATGCGCTTCCTCTCGATATCAGGACGGCCGAAAGTCGGTATGCATTTAAATGGAAGTTGCGGAATCATTTTCTACACCAATAGCAGAATCGTCTCAAAACTTCTGTCCTTACTTTATATAAATATATATATGTAGTATATATATTATATTAAATATATATGTATGTGTATGTTATCTATAATTATGTATATTTTTACTCTTGTTTTAATACCAAAATTTTCTTTTTGTGCGCCTACCATATTGTCTCTTCACCACCCTAGGTTGACTGGTAGAGAATGCCTAAGGCATTAACTCCGCCTATGTACTTTTTGTTGCATAAAGGCTAAATAAATAAATAAATAAATAAATATGTCCAACAGAGGACGTCTTTCGGCTGAAATGATGATGATGAAACTAGTGCTTGACTGTGATTCCACCTGATGGTAAGCAGTGATGAAATCGTTAATGGTGAGGCACACGTTTGCAGAGTCGCTCATCCTGATTTCAAATCAGAATTACCATTACATTACACTTCAAATCTAATTACGAGGCTGCTTTTCCACTCGCCTATCGTAAACATCGAGCATGGTTTAAAAGCTTGTTACTTCATCTAGCGCAATCCAACGCGATGTTTGACGAAAAGGCAACGCAAAAAAAGAGAGAGATAACGCCTGAAAACTCTGTTAGCATTCGGTAATTCCGTGATTTACTCGAATATTTTATAAAACTTGTTCTAGGAAATACGTGTTTGTTTTAAACCCTTAGAAGTTTTTGAAAAACATTGTCATAAATTAGAATCTTATTAAAATTTGCTAGGCTTGTATGATTGTACTTTTCTGACTTTTTAAATTTTTGAGTACATTATGAAGTGTCAAAGTTCATGCAAAATAGCAGATTTTCAGATGTCTTAACTGGATTAGTTTTACACATATTTATAAATTGATTTCCATAGAAACCTAGATAATATCCACAAGATACTGTGTAACCAAAATATCTAATGAAAAATGTGTTATAACGTCATAATCGCGTAAGAGCAGTTGTATGAAAAACAGTGAAAATGAGTTATTTTTCAATGATAGTTTATTTCATAACTATTCAAATGACATAAGTGTTATATACAGTTCCTATACAAAACTTTAGAGATATTAGGTTAAATAAAACATGAAAAGATTTTGCTATCTTTGGTTATTTCTACTGCATTCATTTAACAAAAACTATGCTTAAAAATTATCATGGCTAACTAAGACTCTGTAGTTTGAAACTGTTAAATACAATCAGATTATAAAATAATCTGGGTCGTCATAACCGTGCTTCAAATGGTAGAGATCGTTTGCAGCAGTTAGTAGTTGAACCCGGTCGGTTTTAACCGGCCGTCGTTAAAACTTTTGCCACGGTAACTTTGAACACTAGTTAGGTAACGTGACTTTGTTTGCGTGGGAATTAGTCAAATGAAATTTTGTATAGCAGAGCAGGTATATAATATGGAGAGCTTATAATACAACAATAAGGTTAACCAGCCATACGTGCCCCTGCAGTCAGTTTTTTTTTTCGGTGGGAAAAATCATCCATTGACAACCCCCGCTCTTGGGCGGAGCAGGAGAAAGTGTCAGACTCTTACTGACTAAAAAACCCACCCCGTTCCTTCAAGCCTTCATACCGGGGCTCGAGTTCCCTTTCGGATAACCCTGGCCCCAGTAGGCTTCGGCCCGGCTGGACCCCTATTGTTGCTGACAACTTCTTGAACGCGCGGGAACACTGCGCAGTCGACGACTTGGGCTTGGTTCGGACAGTTACCGGACGGCCGGACAGCGAGCTACCCATTGCTCACTGTCCGCAAGCCCGCGACTATGGTGGTGCCCCAGTCGGTAACGTACCCCAATTGTCAAACTAAGACACGCATTAAAAATTGCATGAACTAAACAACGCAAATTAAACTTGCATTGTATAGTTTACCTACATCGCCGTCATACTTATAAACTAACTAGATAAGCTTAAATGAGGACCAAATTTTAAATACTTGCCTTAGTTTTGCTAGTGGGGCACAATACCAACAGGGGCATGTATGCGAACCCCCCTAGCCAAGTTACAACCGTTTCGCTTGCACCGAACGCTTCGAGTTGGCCGCGCCACCAATTCTTTTGTTCTGACGACGTGACTGAGCGTTAACACGACGTCATTCCCGTAGATTTGAAGCTTTCAACAAGCGTTAACTATTGCAGATTAGCAACTTGGCTAGGGGTACTGGTTTACGATAGCTGAATACTTGTAGTATCGAAGGGATTTGGATGATATGTCATTCGGCTGAAATGATGATAATGAGTATGAAGAAGCGACTCCTCTGTCACTACCTATTTATATCCACTTTGTTGATTACCATGACTAAAACCAAAAGATTTCCCTTTAGTTGTCCTTTGCATTCCAGGGCTACTATACCATGAGTTAAGTGAAAATTAACCCCAGGGCAAAGAAGGAATATAGGAGTGGGTTTTAGTCAGTAAAAGTCTGACACACCCTCCCACTCCGCCCATAAGCGGGAGAAGTCATTAAATGATAAATGATATTTGTTTTGTAAATAGGTTTAAAAATAAAAAAAAAACACTTTTACACGTCAATTTTTTTTCGTCAGTTTATGCTTGATGAGGCCGGTGTTTTCTATCTGACTACCCTGAGAAGAAACAACGAAACAAACTCAGGGGTCAAAGTCACATCATTGGATGATTTCCCACCTAAAAAAGGGCTACAATAACATTTCCAAACAATTCCGCTATTAGTCCTTCCCCTTAGAGCGGGTTCACATTAGGTCGGACCGACAGTTTTATCGGGCCGACAAAAGTGTCGGATCCATATCGGCATATTGTATTTCAATAGCGCCGTTCACATATGGGCGACCCGACAAAACTAACAGAGCCGACACTTTTACCGGCCGTTCAGCCATTAATTCTGTCGGATCGGTATAATATTCGCGTACTGGCAAGTAAAGCGCCGTTGACATTGGTCGACGCGAATCGGCGAGCCAGCCGCCCGCCACCCTTTCACCCGCTCATTCCCCGCTCTCGGCACTCGATCCAGGCAGTAAAAAGACCGTGCCGACGGTGGTGTTCACATTAGGTCGGGTCGGCAGCGTCTAGTGTGAACAGCAACAACCGACAGTCGTTCAAATCAAATCAATCAAATCAAAAATATTTTTATTTCACATAGGCCTACATGGGCACTTATAAAACGTCAGAAGTTAGTGCACGGTTCCAAATTGGTCGTTTCCTATGGAGAAGAACCGGCAAGAAACTCCATGGTTACTCTTTTAAAAAAGTGGTTGTTTTACAATATTGATAGATGTTATGTAAGAACAGTGTAGACCAGTCAAATATTGTACACAAAAGCACAATCAAAATTTTCTCAGTAAAAAAAAAGTAAGTCGTAATAGGAACGTTCAACGGTAAACTGTCGGTCCGTCTTATTGTGAACCGGTTCTTACGATAAAAGTTTTGAGTAAAACAAATACAATCAGATATCAAATTGCATTTAAGATGAACCATTATACGATCATTAGCAATGATATCTCTCAAAGTTCAACTAAACTCATAACAATATATCAAACGAAACAAACCAAGTAATAATCGATAAACTGGTTGTTGCAGTATTGTGACAATTTAACCGAAGTTGAACATGAACGAACAAACAACCCATCATTATTGTATTAGTGATTTGTAAGGGGGTGCGCTAGTCATTTGTCATTCAATAAGGGTGTATTCTCAGAGAAGTAAAGGCGGAATTCCACTGGCGCGTGGGGTGTGCATTTTATAATGTGAATTGGAGAACACTGTGTAGACTCCGCGGATTCATAGTCTACAATATTTATTGTACTATTGGGTACAAAGCTAACCGGTCTATATTGTCTTCTCATATCTATTATTATTGTGGAAATATTGTAGAAACATTTTTTTTTTTAAACAGTAACTATGGAGTTTCTTGCCGGTTCTTCTCCATAGGAAACGACCTATTGGAACCGTGCGCTAGCTTCTAACGTTTTATAAGTGCCCATTGTAGGCTTATGTGATTTCATAATTTTGAGTTTGTTTTTGAGTTTTTGAGCAGTGGTCGCCTAGCAGTAATGGTTCTGAGTGGCCAGGTGCATTAATTTATATAACTTATTTCATCACCACTGCTCTCAAAATGGCGAAGGGAAACATTGTGAGGAAACCGGCACTTCCTAGAACTAAAAATTCGAAAACATGTGATATCCACTTATTCGCACTAGGCCCGCGTGCTGGATTACGGCCCATTTTCCCTCTTAGAGAGGGGGCTTGATTCCCAGCAGTGGAAACAATAAAAGGCCGATTATGCTATGCTATTAATGTGAGATGTGCACAGTGAGGATAAGCTTGCTGGTTGCACGGGTGTATTTACCAGCTACATATCCGTACGTAGCGCAGCGCAGCCTTATTTCGTAGTCGATGATTCTGCCAAAATTATTCAATGTGAAGCTAGTACGTGTAGCTTTAGCGCAGTGTAGCCGTAGCAGCAATGGCACTGCACCTTTATACTCTAGGGTTAAATAGATAAGAATTTTGAACAGTGGTTATGTTACGTGTTCCTATTGGAAGTAATAAATAAGTATTTTACGCACGTGTATACTGTAGAGATCTTCTTCCATTTTGTTTTGCATCTCTTAAGAGGGTTTCGAACTTATGGCACATCATAAATGCCCGAGGAGACGCCTTGGGCTTTGGGAGTTGCAGAGTAATTCCCGATAACAAGTTATTAGTAGCTCGCCGTCCGGCAAATACAGTAAAGCTAAAACTACACTGCGCACACGTGTGTCACACACGCCGATCTGAGCGCGTCGGTCTCCATACATTTTATATGGAAACTAGACTTGTAGAGCTACACTTGATCCACGCCACGCGACGTCGTTCTACGTACAAATCAAGCGTTTTACACGTGCGCATCGGCCTAATGTAGTTCTAGCCGATATTGATAGCGCGTTGTGTTCTACGCGCATCGGTCGCAAAGAGAATCCAGGCTTGCCAAAGAGTATACCGTGACCCACAGAACGCAAAGAACAGCAAAGGCCTGAAGGACACGTGTAGAATTTAGTAATAGTCTCCATCGAAGCGGAAGCAGTTATTTGATGAATTAAATTCCTGTCTTGAAAAAAAAAAAATAAAAAAAAAAAACTATCAATAAGACAGTACCTAAAAATAAAATAGAGGCGTATCGCCACAAAATGGACTAGAATTTCCAAACAAAATATTTCCTACAGCGATCCTAATTGGAAATTGAACCCTGTTCGTAATTAATTTTCAGTTGCCCTCACCTCATAAATAAATAGCCACAAAGTAAAGGTTCCCTTTGCATACCGATGTTATCTATTTCAGGCCACAACAGTACCCACAAGTGACGCTTATTTACATAGCTATAACACCTAATTAAGTGTCTTGAATTAATTGACTTGCGTTGTTTGCCATCGATTTTATTTAATAGCTTAGCATAATTAGCCTTTCAGTGCGCCCACTGCTGGGGCTCTGGCCTCCTCTCTAGGAGAGGGAATGGGCTATAATCCACCACGCAGGCCCAGTGCGGGTTGATGAATGTCACATGTCTTCGAATATTATGGTTCTAGAACATCAGGATGTTTTTCTTCACCGTTTTGAGAGCAGTGGTGATGAAATAAATTACACCAAGTAATGTGCCTGGCTCTTTTACTCGTAAGAATTTTTTAAATTGCAATTGTTAGTTAAAACGAATCTTAGTCAGACAACTTACTCTTTTCAAGCCATTTCTAAATCCCCTCTCCAAGAGAGCAGGCCTGAGTCCCAAGCAGTGAGAACATTAAAAAGGCTGATGATGTCATGATGATTGTTTTATTTTAAAGGGAAAGTGGTGATATTTTTTTGTGAATTGTAGTTACAGCACAATTGGTTATTAACATTACATTATCATAAATCTGTAAACAGACAGCCCATTCCTACATATCGACATGTAACTGTAACACGCAGGGTACCAAGCGATTTGTCACGAACTGTTCACAGATAAGGGTGAACGTTATCAGTGAGCTATGACGGTGACCTGCAATGTGCTGCGGTCGTTTGCCGAATTATATTATTGCCACCTGTTCAATTGTGGTAATGATTTTTTTCATATTGGAAATGCTAAATTATCAACAGGAATATGTGTGTTAATCAGTTTCCTGTAGAGAAAGTTTTGGTTCAGGGTTCAAAGTTTTTATTATAAATTGTACAATAAAGTATATAATAAATAAAGATTTTTTACTACCATTCCAGATTTCCAAGGTTGTCCCTTCTGTACGATAATGTCTTGTTTATCTAACACAGAGTATATTTTAAAATCTTTAATTCCAAAGTTGTCAAAAACAAAAATAAAAATGAATATTGCCAAAACGGGTAAAGCGTGATACCATTCCAAGAATCGCGCGCTCATTAACATAAACTGATCAGTACAATCAATCCAAACTTTCCCAATTAGTGAAAGGGTATCGAACTCTCTGAACTACTCTTGTAGTAACATTGTTTCTAAATTCGATAACTTACTAATGTTGCGAATCATTGTATTTGTTGTAGTGTCCACCGGTTTTTTAACTGAAACCGAAACTGAATTTCGGCAACAGCCTCAGTTTCGGCCGAAACAGAAACTTCCTTACAATCATGTTATAAGGAAAAACTAAAGAAAACGTTATTATAATCAGTCGCTCCTTATTTTTTTCTTTAATGCATTAAAAAATTTGAATCTTTTTTTTTTATTTTTTTTTAAATTTGATTTTGAATTTTTGTTTTAATGTTTGTCCTGTATTTTTGTTTATTTGGTGTACAATAAAGATCATAATAAATAAATAAATTTTGGTACTTATAATCGTCGGCTATCATGACTTTTATTGCACTCAATTTTACTTTGGGAGTAGGTAAAACGCAAGCCAGTCATGACTTGATTAGGCACAAGAACACGGCAAAATGTCTTCGTTGCTTACTTGCTTAAACCGAAACCAAACATTCGGTCGAACACTAATTTGTTTAAGACTTTGTTTTAAATGCTGAAAAAATAATAGTATTAATCCATAACTTTCGCAAAACGCCATCTAGTGAATGAAAACGTCGTAAGGAAACCGGCATATCCTAGAATCAAAAGTTCGAAGACATGTGACATTCACCAACCCGCACTAGGCCCGCGTGGTGAATTACGGCCCATTCCCTCTCCTAGAGAGGAGGCCTGAGTGCCAGCAGTGGAAATATTAAAAGACTGAAGGCAGGCACTGGCATCTAGTCCCAACCTAAGCAGAGCTTGTGATCCTGGTTGGGTATCAAACCCACGACCTCCGGCAATGCAGTCAGGGCCACTGACTACTAGACCAATAGGTCAGTAAAAAGATGTGACTATACGTTTGATGCTCACAAGAATGATTGAATATTATTTTATGCTAATTTATGGAGAGGGACAGAGAGGCCAAAGAAAAGATGGATGGCTTGAGTGAGGAACGATATGAATCAAAATGGAGTTAGTGATAGTGTGACGGGTGACAGGACATAATCGAAGAAAAAAATGTATTGCACCAACCCCAAATGACATGAGACAAGGGTAGTAAGATGACGATGATTTATGCTGAATAACAAACAATATTAAAAAGAAATCTGAAAGACTATCTAAATTGTTAAACGGAATATAATAGTAGTATTTATATTTTACAAGTCATAATACATATACCCTTACACACCCCTTCCACTCCACACCTTCACTATACACTCACTACACACCATACACTACTATAGGTTAGAATTTACTTATCCTATATATTGTATAAGATATGGAACTACTGCTATTCTTATGTTTCTGGAGGTGGGCGCTGATAGCTGCGCCTCAGTTTCAAACTATTGCAGCTATCATCGTGCATAAATAAATTGTTGAATGTGTTTTTAGTTTCAAATAAAGATTATTATTATTATTTGTAGTAATATATTTGTCATCCCATATTTCTCATGCCCGGGAAATATATCCTCCGTAGTCTTAATTCTTTTTTGTACACCAAAAACAACATAATCAAAATATACAGTGTTAAAAAAGTCATGTAGAAAGGTGAGTTTAATGTAAAATTAAGTTCTTTCTGCTGTCCAAAAGCGGGAGATGTCATTGGATGTTTTCCCCACCTTAAAAGTAAGAAGTCAGTTGCATTACTGCTTGCCATCAGATGGGATCGCAGTCAAGCACTAGTTAATTGTTTATCTCTTCTCTTTTTCTTCTCCAGGCAAAAACAAAAGCCAATCTCCCGCCATGAGAGCAGCGACGAAATATTAGCAAACGTTAAGTCAGGGAACTACTGGAGAACCACCAAACCAGACATCATCCCCTCCTCATCCATCCAGGACATCTCCAGAGACACTCTGGACAACCTACCCAAAGTCAGGAGACGGTCCAGAAGACATCGACCAGCTACGTCTTACGGGTTTCCAGAAATTTCCATCTCCGACCATGCGGATACAAAGACTATGAGAAGGAAGTATCATACGCTGAAGAGTCTGGTGTATACGGAGCCGGTGGAAAGTATTCGGGAGATGAGGGAGAGGCCGCGGTCTGCCGGGTCAACTGTCAAGAATAAGGAGGCGCTGAGTAGACCTAGTATACTGGAGACATTGGATTTTATTAATAGCGTGAAGAGTGCTTTATGTGGTAAGTTTTGATACTTTAGAGATAAATAATAAGTCTAGCGTAGTTTTGTACTTTATTAACAAACTATTATACTACTTAACTTGGTTACTGTGATACGTAGGTGAATTTTAGTGAGACGTGGGTGAATCTCAGTGAGATAGTTCCGTGAGACGTAGATGAATTTCAGTGAAACAGCTCAGTGAGACGTGGGTGAATCTCAGTGAGATATCTCGGTGAGACGTGGGTGAATTTCAGTGAGATATTGGTGAAACTCAGCGAGTTATAGGTAAATCTCAGTGAGACGTGAATGAATTTCAGTGAGATGAGGTAAATCTTAGTGAAACTTAAAGAAATCTTTGTGACATAGACCTATCCCAGTGAGTGTCAGTAACACCAAAATGACATTTAGTGACAGTGCTGCAATTCTGTCTTATTGGGGAGACCTCGCGTACTTCTTCCAGATTCCGGCAAAATTTTTAATGCAGTTTCTCTAATCTTATTATGTTTTGCGCAGTGGAAGAATCCGGTGCCTCAGACGCTGAAGACTCGCCCTGGTCATTAGAAGATGAGTGGCTGGTGGGTCAGTGTGCGCCGCTCAACCTGATAGCTGGTCGCTGTGGACATCATACTCTGCATCTTGCGCTCGGAGAACTGGTGATGGCACTGCTACATCGTGGCAGGTTTACTGTGAGTATGTCTATCTGTAGTATAATAAAATAAAACAAATTTTGTTAAATTATTCTCTTTATCTACACTAATATTATAAAGTGGGATTTGTATTTTTGTGTGTAGTTTGTAATGAATAAACTCAAAAGTGTCGATTTTCAAATTTTTAAGCTATTGCATAGCTTCTATCGCGGGCCTTGAGCGTGGAGACCGAATCAAGAAATTCCGTAACGAAAATAACCTAACACCCCCCACTCATTTGTTTTTTGAGCGTGGTGACCAATAAGAAAACAAATGAGTGAACAATCAATCAAAATTCAGTTCCATGTGTGAAAGTGTAACTTCAATTAATATCAAAGAAAAAAAAACAAAGGAAAAAAAAATACTGCATAAATAAAATAAATAAATAATTATAATTGTATAAGTTTATAAAAATGCTATGCAATAGCTTTACCGCGGCAGTCCCCGAATGCCACACGGCTTTTTTGAAGTGAAAACTTCTTTAGCGGCGTTGAGCACTTTTTCTGTAATGGGTATAAAATCTTAAATTCGCGTCAGGACACGTGACCTGATCGAAAAAGCGTAAGACGGATGGAGAGTAGACAGCTATCCCCTCTCTACGGCGCGGTGAAAATGTATGCCTGGGCCTACTGTTTCAAATATATAGATATATATAAATATATATATATATATTTCAACGTATATAGATATATTATATATATATATATATTTATATATATATATGTATATATATAATCTATACATATAATAAAATCGTAGAAAAGTCAAAACTGTACATTGAATATTTTTTTAAAAGGATACTTGGGGCGTGATCTACAATCAATACCGAAGCCAAAAATATAGTTTTTAGAATTTTTGTCTGTTTGTCTGTATGTATGTCCGGGATAAACTCAAAAAGTACTGCATGGATTTACTTCAAATTTTGCATGAATATTACTAAGAGGTCGGGTCAAGATATAGGCTACATATTATCACGCTATCACCTACGGGGGAGGAGCTGTGAACCTTTCTTTTTCTTACGCATTCTGTGACAGCGTGTAATATAAGGACGCATATTTAAATGTTGTTTTTGAGTAGGTCATGCTATTATCTAGCTTTACACTATAAAAACTACGCCATTAAAGTAACTTGGGCAGAGAAACATAGTTTAATGAATGTTAGTAGTATAAACACAATTTTAAAGCAGCGCCATCTATGAGATTTCATCAAAATCAGATCAAGTTATATGTTAACAGTTTCTGGAAATTAATCATTTAAATTTGATCATGTTGGCGAGGTTAGTAGTTAGTTATTCTTAAAATTCATAGATGGTAATGTGCATTTTCTTCATAATTATTATAGTTCGTTTTGACAAATTCAAGTTCCAACAAAACCCTCAAAATCTTGAGCTGAGTTGAGGAAGACAATTTAAAAAAAAAGGTGTTACATGGTGGCTTTTCTCAGACTCTGTGAAGTCGACCAGTTTGCGAGATCCCTTACGTATGACGAGGTGCCTTCATATTACACGTACGACAAGCAAAGGGGTGTATTCAACCGACATCGACGAGGAGGTGCTGTGAAAGGTTTTCCGGGAATTTTCAAGGACACCGCATTGGGTAGGGTTTATACAGTGCACCCGAATAGTGGCGAATGCTATTTTCTGCGGTTCACACTGCATTACACTGTCCCAGGCCCAACGTCTTGCGCTTTTCTGAGGACATTCGATGGCGTGGAGTATCCCACTTACCGCGCAGCCTTTTGCCTAATTGGGATGACACCCTCGCGGAGGCAAGCGTCAGTAACAGTCCCAGCCACATGCGTCATCTGCTTGCCGTCATCTTGGTGTTTTGTGGAGTCGCGAACCCGGTAGCTTTGTGAGAGAAGTATCGCCATCATCTGTCTGAAGATTTTCTACGAGCTTTGAGGCGTGCTACTAGAGACGAAGTCGAAGTAACTGATGAACGCGTGTTGAACACCTGTCTCAGTTCACTTCAAGATGTGGTCATTTCTATCGGCGGCAATCCACTGATCGAATATGGGTTACCAGCTCTCCAATCATGACCACATCAAGGCCGTGGAAATCGGGAGTATAACGCTGAGACAAATTACGATCCGGGCGAAATAACAACCATACGAAATGACCATGTCGCTTTGTTCTCTTGAGAGCAAAAACAAATTTATGACACCGTCCTTGAAAGCGTTGGGCAAAACCAGGGTAAAATGTTTTTCTTGGATGCTCCTGGTGGAACAGGAAAAACATTTGTTACCACTGGCATACTTGCAGAGGTCAGGAGCCAAGGCAAAATTGCTATTGCTGTAGTTTCGTCGGGAATCGCTGCCACACTGCTTCCGGAAGGCAAGATAGCACACATGCCATGTTAAAAATTCCCATCGATTTAGAGAGCGCCAAAACGCCTGTTTGTGGTGTGTCACGTAACAGCGATAAGGGACACGTACTCAAAGATGGCCAATAGGCAGGCAGTTGAGGTCGTGGACAGAACCCCGCAGGACATCCGCAGGAACTAACATTTGATGGATGGTGTCACAGTTCTGTTCAGTGGCGATTTCCGGCATACACTACCCGAGGTGACGCGGGGATCGAGGGCTGACGAGGTGAATGCTTCGTCGAAACGATCTTCGTTGTGGTCACGAGTTCGTACACTGCACTGGACGCAAGTAAGTCGCAGGGGCAGACACTGAGGGCAGCGGGTGTCGACCTCAGGACGAGTTGCTTCTCACACGGGCAACTGTACGTCGCTTGCTTCCGCGCCACCAGTCCTGACTCTCTTCACATTTTGGCTCCTGGCAGTATAACTACCAACGTAGTTTAAAGGGAAGTCTTGTAAGGTACCTTTGTACGTACTTTTACTCTTTTGTGTTTCCTTCAGTCACATCTTATAACTGAACTCAGTAGGATTCTCATATAACTCTCTTCACTTGCTTCGTTTGCAAAGAAAACTTATATTATAATGCTATTTTAAAAGTTGTTTATTTATAATGCTATAGCGACACTGGCACCTTAGGTATTTTTAGTGCTGTAGAGGCTTCACGCAGACGACGTCGCGGGCAGCAGCTAGTATATCTATATAAATATATATACGTATATAGATATATTATTTATATATATATATATTTCAACGTTAATAATCAAGTTTTCACTTCTGCCGGCACTCCCAGAGTGCAACCCGTCTTTTTTTTGGTATTTTTGGCTTTTAATCAGCATCATCATCTCATCATCTTCCTGCCCTAGTCCCATTTTATTTGGGGTCGGTGCAACAAGTTTTTTTCTTCCAGTCTGTCCTGTCACTCATCACGCTATCACTAAACTCCCTTTTCTTTCATATCGCTTCTCACACAATCCATCCATCTTTTCTTTGGCCTCCCTCTTCTCATTTCATTTTTGGCTTTTAACAAACATAATATAATATTCCTACTTAGAAACAACTAAATAACTATAATTACAGTAAATTAAGTTATAAAACCCTATGCTAATTACAACTAACTAAAATCAAATTAAAAAACTTTTCCACATCGCTGTTGACTGGTAATGTGCCCAAAAGACTGGCGGCATTGCCACGCTGTGTGGCAATGCTTATAATTTCAAAATTGAAATGTATGTTCTAGATACTACAAGAGCTATGTTCGTTCCTGGGTGACGCCGGTGAGGGAGCGCTGTTTGCGCTGCACCGCCTCGCCCGGGCGGCGCGCTCCAGGAGCAGTGAGAGAGCCACCAGGTAAGGGTACCTCCACAGATCTGACGACACGGTTGGCGCATTGGTTGAGCGATTGACTGTTCCATTCCCGTATGGCATAATAGGATAATCAGCATCGGCCTTTTAATTTCCCACTCCTAGTCAAGTTAAGTCAAGTTAAATAGTACATTTTGGTACAAGTGCAGAAGCCGTAGATACGTGTGTTATGGAGCCGAGCGCTATAGCACGTGTGTTAAACGACTTTTTTCAATACACTCACTGAAATAAATAAACGGGAGTTGGCCGGCGCCTCGCAGGACACTCGCTGCGCGCAGCCTGATACGATACATGTCATATAATTGGGGAGAGCACGCGCATATTTAGCACTTGTGCGGGAAATAGCCTATTGCATGCCTGTAAGCGGTGGGATAAGAGCGGGTTTACGAGTGAGTGTATTAAAAATATTTATTTAACATAGGCCTACATGAGCACTTATAAAACGTCAGAAGCTAGTGCAAGTGCTTAGGACTCTGGCCTCCTCTCTAAGATAGGGAATGAGCTGAATTCCACCACGCAGGCCCAGTGCGAATTTTTGATTCCAGAACATTCCGGTTTCCTCACGATATTTTCCTTCACCGTTTTGAGAGAAGTGATAATGAAATAAATTACACAAAAAATGCTCCTGGCTGGGTTTGAATCTGCAACCTAAAAGTCGTGAGTCGGGCAGGTTACCGCTCGGCTACCACTGCTCCTCTCCAATATTAAAGTGTAGTTTACAGTTAGTTGTTCCAGTTTGTATGTCTTGGGTATACGTTTGCGTGTTTGTGAATGCACTCACTATACGGGAGTAATGTCAAAAGTAGGGCAAAGTTAAAAATTAAAGATATTGTGGAGCCTCTGAATTTCATCAGAACCTCTTTGGAGAGTTTAAAACTGGCACATCTATACTAATATTATAAATGTGAAAGTAACTGTCTGTCTGTTACACTTTCACAGTTAAACTACGGAATATATTTTACGAAGTAATTTTCAACCCAAATTGACAATTTGATAGTAGACAACTAACCTTAGGGAACACACTTCCGAGATAAGAGTCATCTAATCCTATGTGCTATATCCAGGACATGATCTATCCGTGTACCAAATTTCATTGAAACTCGTTCAGCTGTTCGACCGTAAGAAAAAATAAATTAAATCAAATCAGTTTATTGCAAACATATTGTACAGTGATTGGAATAAAATTTAATAATTTCAAACATGCTCCCTGTAAGCGCACTGCAAAACAAATAAACAATTTATAATAAAATATATTTCAAAATTCCCATTAAATTCACAATTACATTTTAAAAAGGAAAAGCAAATTTAAAAATATACATTTTTTTTTTTTTTTTGTATTTTATAATTTGGGTGTCTTCAAGGCTAGAGTGAATAGGCTCTTAATAAACTAGTGCGCCTCACCATCAAAGATTGCATCGCTACTTACCATCAGGTGGAATCGCAGTCGAGCACTAGTTTATCTCAATTAAAAAAAAAATGGAAAATGTCAAATCAATTAAGTGTGAAAAAAGATATAAAAAAATGAAAAGTTAACAACAGTAATAATGAATTGGAGTAATTTATTATGTACATACGCTTATTTAACTATTTATTGATTTTAAACACACACACACAAATTCACAAACTTACGCCTTTGATAGCAGTCCGATTCGCGAAAGTATGACCGCTATATAAAGCCCTATTCTTGCGCCAAAAATAGGTGGAAAATTATTTCAGATAACATTGAAAGTTCCACTGTTAGGGAACTTTCCCGGAACTACGTGGGCGCGAAACTCTTGGCTGAAATGAAACTTATATAAAAAGTAATCGAACTATGGCCAAACTCGTTTCAAATAATATCAACCGACGCACGGCGCGTTGCTATTTTCTGGGCCGGAAGTTTAAAATAAAAATCGATCATTCATAATATAAGATTTTCATCGTCAAGTTAGCTCTTAAATGTTTAAAATTTTCCTTTATACATTAAAGTAAATGCTATATCACATAGCATTTTCGCTTGCATGGAAATCGTGCTAAAAAAAATTAATCTATGTGTTATTCTCATATAGGTATGTAATAAGTGAGAAGTGATATGAAAGAAAAGGCTGTTAGTGATAGTGTGACGGGTGACGGGTGATAGAGGGGATGGAAAAACCTATTGTGCTAGCCCCAAGTAACACGGGACAACGACAGGAAAATAATGATGTGTTTTTAGTTTCATCAAAATCTGTTTAGCTCTTTTTGCGTGGAAGAGCACCACCTCACCAACTTTCACATTTATACTTTTAATTTAGATTTCTTCTTCGTTTGGTCCACTGAGTTGATATAAAAAAAAAAATTGGTTCGTCCCAAACTACATGGCTATATAATTTATTTTTTAACCTTTAGATCAAATCTAGTTTCTTACTTAGAATGAATTTTGATTTGGACGTGGATGAACAAATCAGAAATTATGAGATATATCGAAAAATATTCAAAGCAAAAACATGCATTTATAAAAGATGGTAGTAGTATACTGACACCATGACATCGTCTTTGTTCAACACAATCCTGAAAAGCTAGATAAAGAGAGGTGAGACCTCATCGTTGACTTTTTTTTCTAAAGTTCTATTCTAAGACAGTTTTCTTTCTCAGTTCCTGGCGTCTCCCCGAAGCGGAGGGTGCTACTACCGAATCTCCTCAGAAGTACAAACCTCGACACCCGGACTATGTGTCAGGAGACGAGGGGCCTCCGCCTCCACCACCGCTACCAAGGACCTCCAGTATTGGGAGACAGGTAGGAAGGAACTGACATGATGGCTGATAGTAGTCCTCAGAAGTACAGACCCTCGTCACGCGGACAGTGTGTAGGAGATGAGGAGTCTCTGCCTCCAGAATCACCACCTATGACCTCTCTTAGAGCATAATAGCATAGCATAATCAGCCTTATAATGTTCCCACTGCTGGGATGCAGGCTTCCTCTATAGGACTGTAATCCACTACGCGGGCCCAATATGGACTGGTGAATTTAGAATTACAAGCCGTAAGTCGGGGCCTGTTACCTGTACCTTTAAGCCTAAGATGAAAATACCTAAGATGAAAGGTCGTATGCTGGATCTAGCAGATTAGTGCGTCTTTACACCGGAAGTATAGTAACATTTGGGCTTGCGGACAGTGAGCAATGGGTAGCTCGCTGTCCGGCCGTCCGGTAACTGTCCGGACCAAGCCCAAGTCGTCGACGGCGCGCACTGTTCCCGCGCGCCTCAAGGAGTTGTCAGCAACAGCAGGGACCCAGCCGGATCGAAGCCTACTGGGGCCAGGGTTATCCGAAAGGGCGCTCGAGCCTCGGTATGAAGGCTAGAAGGAACGGGGTGGGTCTTTTAGTCAGTAAGAGTCTGACACTATCTCCCGCTCCGCCCAAGGGCGGGGGTTGTCAATGCATGATTTGTCCCACCATAAAAAAAAAAAGTATAGTAACATTTTCAAATCACATTTCCTCTTGCAGGTATCCCACCGCTACTCGGACTACCTCCCGCCAAGTCGTCTCCAACTGGAGCCTACCATCACACAAATAAACCCCATATCGCCTCCTCCATACACCGGCATCATAAACCCTATATACGACATCAAGATGCCCAAAGACAAATTCGCCGTCAAGCGTTCCAAGTCTCTCGGCCGTAGTTTCAGCTCAAGAAACCTAGGTCTAGACATAAACAGGTATAACATAACCCTAGGTCATAAAAGCGGGAAGAAGACCAATGATGTGGTAACGGCCATCACGGGTATGACGGGGGAGACTGGACTGGAGACTAAGGGACATTTCTTCCAAAGGTACAGTACTGCTGAAGTGGTTGGAGACTCTTACAGGATCAGTCGGGTTACTATTGATTGATTTGCTGATGATGAGGATCCTTTAAACCTTCCGAAGGATGGGAGGAAGTGCGTGAATCAATGAGCTAGTTTCCGTCTCCTCTTTGTTGTCAATATTGGCATTACTAGAATAAAGATGTTGTAAGAGTTCTAGAAGCTGAATAGTAACAAAAAATTATAACAGAATTTGTTATTATTTTTGATAAAATAAAAATAAGCCAATATGCTCCTAGAATTGCTTCGAAAATTGCATAAACCCCCAATACAAAAATAACTTTATGTTATGTTATGAATACAAGTTATTTTGTACGAATTATATATGTTTTGACATTCAAGGTGGAAAAATACTAAGATTACAAATAAAAAAAACAAGTATACTAAATTGAACGCGCGCCACCTATAACAATACATACCTCATATTATATCTTTATAATTTTATCACAGGTCTTTTACCTGATACATAGTTGACCCTAAAATAGTGAGAGAAAGAACGAAAATGATGACTTTAACTATATAATTCAGTTTTAGTCATCATTTTACAATTGTATACCAGCTTGTTGACTCGATCAAGCGTAAGGTTTGTAACGTGGTGTCCTACGTAGGTAATGTAACGTGATTCCGAAGCATCGTGGCTTGAATGGATCATACGTGATCTAGCGCACGTGGGTGTGGTATAGCGATGAGAGAACCGAAGTGGTTGCGATTGGTTGTTTGATATTTTCGTGCAAACGCTTGTAAATGGCAATTCGCGCGCACGTAGGACAAAGTCACCGCATCGCGTTAAATTTGCGTAAACCGCATCGAATCGCTTAGCAATTACGTTCGCGATGAATTGCTTACGAAGTGACCACCACGTAAGGTCGTCTGTATTTTTCCTAAAGAAGATCAGATGCAAAAAAGGAATTGATTATATTATGAATGAATTAGTTGTAAGATTTTAATTGTGTATTTGTTATGTCTTTTTAAAAATATTTATCCTTATTTATAAAAATCTCGACGCTGTTTAGCGACTGATTACGGCCTGTTCACGACCTTGCCGCTGTGAGCGGTAGCTAAGCATGAAGCGGCGAGCTGTAAGAACAGAAGTATGAAAATATTTGAAGCACGCTACGAGACGCTCATTGCGTTCGCCGCAAGACTTAAGTCGTGACTAGGCCTATAGAATCGTTTTGCGCCAATACGACCAGGAGTTGGTAGGACTAGAATACCACATCTTCGTTAACCTCACCCCTTCTCTTTTCAAAATGCCTCTGGCTAAGTTTGGCTCACGAACATAATCAGATTGACATTCATAATTAGCTTCATCATCATCATCATCGTTTCAGCCGAAAGATGTCCACTGTTGGACATGGCCTGCCCCAAGCGTCCCCAGAACAACCGATCCTGTGTGTCTCGCATCAACCTCATTTCCGCGACTCGCACCAGGTCGTGGGTCCACCTTGTGGTCGCCGCGCCAACGTTGCGTTTTCGGTGCACGGTCACCGCTCCTTTCAGCTCTATTGACCATCCGTACTACGAGCAATGTGCCCTATCCACTCCCACCTAAGTTTTTTTCAATTATTGATAGGCTCGCGTTTGACCATCATCTCATCTGATGGTAAGCCGACGATGGAGCACGCTTGCCTAAAAGTAACCTATTCACTCTTGACTTAAAGACCCAAAGTTTTCAGGGAATTTCTTGCACGTTCTTCTCCACAGAAATCTAAGCTTTGGAACGTGCAATTTAGCTTCACTTTTCTTGGACTGACCGACATGTGATTATTCAAAAGTGCTGCAAATGGTCTGTTTAAAATAAATGTTTTTTTGATTGTTTGGCGATTCTTCGAATGTTAGCTCCTGTTAGAATCTGTTATTTTGTTGTTAAACAGCTTACAGGTTTTATAAATAGGGCTCTATAAAGTTAACTTCGTAAACTGGAATGCGATCATGTAGATGAAGTTACAGGAAAAGTTGTAGCTGTGAGCCATTTAATTGCCTCGCAAGTAATAACTTGATGCCCAAACGAAGCTAACAAACTTTGTGCGGAGCTACATTTGTTGATGTTTTAATTAGTTGCATTTAATAGGCAATTAAAATGCTCTTTTAGAATGTACTTAAACGGGCTTCTATTTGTTGTGATTTATTTGATAAACAAGTTTGAAAAAAAAAATGTGTATTATTTCTGTTCTTTTTTCTCAATGTCTAATTTATTGTATTGATGGAAAATATCACAATCTACACAGAACATGGCAAAAATCTCACTTTATTTTTTGCCGCTTTGCTTACGATGTTTTCCTTAAAGAAAGAAAGAAAGACGTTTATTCAGGCCACCTATCAAGGATAGGGAATGGGCCGTAATCCACCACGCGGGCCCAGTGCGGGTTGGTGAATGTCACGTCTTCGAATTTTGGTTTTAGGACTTGCCGGTTTCCTCACGAAGTTTTCCTTAACCGTTTTTAGAGCAGTAGTGATGAAATAAATTACACTTATCTACAACTCGTAATTTGAGGTCGTTACCACTGGACCACCACTAATGATATCAAAGTTGCAGATACTTTAGAACAGTGGTGGCCGAGTGGTAATGGCCCCAACTTACGAGTTGGTCACGGGTTCGAACCCAGCCAGGCGCATTACTTTATGTAATTTATTTCATTACCACTGCTTTCAAAACGGTGAAGGAAAACAACATGAGGAAGCCGGTATGTCCTAAAACCAAAAATTCGAAGACATGTTCACCAACACGCACAGGGCCCGCGTGGCGGATTACGGCCCATTCTCTTTCCTTGAGACGGGGCCTGAGTCCCAGCAGTGGGAATATTATAAGGCCGACTATGCTATGCTATTGTTGTGTTAGCTAGCTAGGTGCATGGGTAGACTATTACTAAAGCCTCACGCGTGACGGAGCATGCATCGTCACGCTCCAGCCGCTGCGACAGGAGACAGGCGTCGAGACTTACAAGACGACTACAGGCCATCGTAGGTGCGGTGCGGGCTTGTGGAGGTCGACCAATGGGTAGATCGCCGTCCGGAGTCGTCTGTTCCACGCGCGTATCAAGGAGATGTTAGCAAACCATAGGGGCAACCCACCAGGGTCAAAGCTTACTGAGGCCAAGGGTCTGCTTCTGAAAGAAAGACTCTGCCCTGATATGAAAGGCAACGAAGGAACAGGAGAGTTTTTGTCAGTAAAAGTCTGACACACCCTCTCGCTCCGCCCAAGAGCGGGGATATATTTGAAGCATTTTTCCACCTAAAAAAAAGACAACGACACGTAATGTTCTACAGGATGTTCTACCTAAGGACGATGCACGCAACGGTCACGTGTTTTGAAAAGGAAACCCGCGGTCCTAGAACACAAAGGACAACTGAAGAACACAGGTGTAGTTTTATTCAGTAAAATTACTTCCTCCCGCTCTATCCTAGAGCAGGAGAAATCCTAAAAAAAAGGTTTCATATCCTGAACTTAGACGGACTTCATCTCGGTATAAAGATAGAGTCGTTTCGGTAGATTTTATTTCTTATATTCAATAGTTACTGAACACTTAGTTCAGTTCTACCTGACAGCATTTCCCCTCCGCAGCAGATCGGAGGCGACCTAAATTATTATTGAATATAGGTGACTGTACACTTTGGAATTGCCGATGAGTTTAATATTGTAGCGAATAGTGGGGGTTGCTTAGCGCACAGCTTGATATGATACATCCAATAATCAACTGTGACAGGGGCTCACGCACTTTTCCGCACTAGTGCCGAAAACAGTAAATATCGTCCCTAAAAGTTGTAGCGGGTTTTTGAGTGAGTATATTGACAGATAATATTGCTAACAATAGCGATCTTCGAATTTACTTATTTTTTTAGACTTTATGTGCGGAGGAGAAGAGCTCCTGGCTAAATATAACAGCCCCAAACCCCACAGGTTTATCTTCAAGGTTAAGCAATGGTTGCCGTAGTCAATTTGTGGTTGTGGTGATCATCTTGACATATCTAAATTCCTCCGTGCCTCGGAAAGCAATTTAAGTCGTTGGTCCCGGCTGGAATTTTTAGATCATTGACAGTTTGTCTCTTATACCATAACACACCCAGATCTAGAACAATTACGATGAAGGTCTTACGAACGCCAGCTAATCCATGATAACCAATCGATCTTGACTTCATATCACTAGCCAATTGTATTCACTGGGCTTATTTATAAACACTTGAAGCGCCTTATCAAAACGTCTTCACGATTTCCATTAAGCTTTTGATCGATCAATTGAGCAGCACTTAACTGCTCGGCAAGAGGGCACGGAGGGTAAACTTTCCCGTTTCTTTAAAAGCTCAGAATTAAGAGTTTCGACTTGCTAGCTTTCTATACAAACTTATAAAGAAGTTCAACCGATAGGCCGGGTGCTGGTAGGGGGTATGTGAGTTTGGTAAGAATGGGATATTTGTTTATTTAGTTATTGTTTTGGGCACACCGTTGTTCTTTTAGTGTTTTTCCGTGACAGATTACTAAGAAAAATTCAAGTGAATAAGAGATTGAATTAGAAATATTGTAATGGTAATGTAAAAATGTAGCTGCATATCACTCAACGATTCCAAACTACATTATACGTATTAAATCAAATTACAATTGTATATTTTACTAGCTGCTACCAGCGGCTTTGCCTATGTGGAAGTAAAAAATATATATTATAGTTTATGCTACTTAGTGATAAAGTAACATAGAAGAAGGATTGTTTAAAATTGGTCCAACAGTTTTTGAGTTTATTAATTACAAACAAAAATACAAATCTTTCGTCTTTATAATTGTGTTAATACAGAATATAGATTTGAAGATTCACCGCTGTCATCCGGAAGGGGCACATTTCCTGGAAGGCTGGCAGAATTGCCACGTTGAATGGCAATGCTAATTCTTTGGGTGAAGAATGAGCCAGCCCTCTGGTCATGCAATGTCGATCACTCGGACCCCATGATCCAAACGTTAAATAAAAATAGATCACTTTCCGTCATGAAAACAAAATCATAAACTTGTCCCGTTTTCAGCCATGAATATGGCCGCCGTCATCGTAGGCGTATCGAACGACAAGTCGCTACTTATTGTGTCCGGTTACCGGCGGGTCAATGTTACTGCTGCCACAATAACTATCTGTTTTATTACACAGCAAATATATCTTGTTTTTCTGGACGGTTGTTGTTTATTCGTTAAGTATAATATAGCTTAGTTATAACATAAATCTTATCTGGTTTTATTTGATAACAAAGAAACTGTATTTCTGTTGGTAAGTGAGTGTCGGTCAGTGGTGGTCGATTGGTAACGGCTCTCACTCCAGTTGTAGGACGCGGGTTCAAACCCAGCCAGGCGCATTACTTTGTGTAATTTATTTCATCACCACTCACCGCGCCTACAGTGGCCGGAAATCGGGATCAGAATCCCGGCGGCGGCGGCGGCGGCGGCGGCGGCGATAATGCCGTTGCCTGATGCGTTCGGCCTCCTCATTTGCGAGCATTACTGCTTCGCAGAAGCGACCGCCACTCCTCCTCGCTCCGGACCATGGCCTCAACCAAGGCCCGGCGCGAGAGGTCTCCGCTGCCGATCGCCCCCACGAGGGCACGGCGATGCTCCGCCCAAGCAGGGCACACCTCGACTGTGTGCTCCACCGTGTCCTCCGGGCATTCCGCACAGTGGCGACACCCGGGCGTCACTTCCGCACGAATCCGGTGCAGGAAACTCCCGAAAGAACCATGTCCAGTAAGAACCTGCGTCATGCGGAAGGTAAGGACGCCGTAAGGTCTTTCCAGCCAATGTTTATGTACCCTCAAAATAGGCTGAATCGTGAAAAAAATAAATGGTTATTACTATCGAAATAGTGAAACAGTTTTGAGTTTACATGTAGACGGATGGAGAGGGACAGGGAGACCCCCTCCTTGTCAAAGAAAACATAGATAAATTGTGTGTAGAGTGGTATGAAAAAAAAGATGGTTTGTGATAGTGTGACGGGGAACAGGATAGAATGGAAGAAAAAAACGTGTTGCTCCGATCCCAATTAATATGGGATAAGGGCAGAAAGAAGAAGAAGAACTATTGACATGCTGAATAAGTACAATCTTTCTACCTTATTCTTTACCAGGAGCCATACCAGAGTTGCTGGAGTTACTCTCCAGATTGGTTTTTAGTGTAGTGAACAAGTTGGTTCTAGTTTCTGGAGAGCAGTGGTGGCTCCGACTTATGAGTAGTTCATCGTGAGTTTAAAACCAGGCAGATGCATTTCTTTGAGTAATTTATTTTAACACCACTGTTCTCAAAACGGTGAAGAAAAACATTAAGGAAACCGCCATATCGCAAAACCGAAAATTCAAAATTATGTGTTATCTAACAACCCGCATTTGGATTACGTTGAATATTCCCTCTCCTAGAGAGGAGGCTTGAGTCCCAGCAGTGGAACTGTATATAAGGATGATCGATCATGCTTTGCTTATGCTATCTATCCTGAAAATCGTCGGACTTGTTATTCTTTCGTATCTTGTATTTAAATGACTTGCAAAGTTTCTTTAACCTTTCGAAAACCTTAAATATACACAATATAAAGGCAATGAGAGAGCAAACGCCGGCGTTCGATTGGGGTTTAATGAATTAAAGTGAATGCTACGAATCCGAATACTGATTATTATGCTTAAATACGCGTGGAAATGTATTTGAGTTTATATTTTCGATAAAATTTTCATATATTATTTCCACGGAAAATTATAATTAATGAAATTGTGCACCACAACATTTAACAAAAAGTAATATTGTCATGATGTCCTCGTACATAAAATACCTACATGAATGTAAATTTTAAACTGTCTGATAGATTAAAATTAAATGCCTGTGAAATATATAATTCGTTTCATTTCAGATTGTTTCCGTAGAATTTCAGCGTTATCAATAATTATAATTGGATGCGAAAAATGTCTTTTATTATTTGTAACTGATCGCAGTTAAAAAATTTAGTCTCACTGCATGGTAAAGAATTCTTTGGGCTGCTACTGAGAACATCTTAAACAGAACACTTAAAAAACTAAGTGGTTTCGTATTTTGTACCTTTACCATTAACAGTTAGACCTATATATGTGGAGGCAGTGTCCATCTTCAGAACTTGAATACTGGTATAGATTTAAATAGTATAGAAACCGTCGGACCATTTTATTTGTGTATACGCGTTCATCATGCAAAAAAACACGACATTTTTAGTGTCTGACTGTCCGTGGGTAACGGCTGTCAAAGATCTACCAATTTCAATTGAAACCAACGGCTTGACGTGCTTTCCGAAGCGAAGAGGTACCTTGGAATGCTGTGATGGCCACCCATTTACAAACCAACTTTGGTAAGCGTTATCGACTCTGTATCACTGCAGCTGTTAGTACTCAGCTACGATCTATTACTACTGTTACTATTTTGGTATATCATAAAACTGCTAGGTAGCATTTTGCATCACCAGCCCATATGCGGCTGCAATACTCCACACACGATCCCACTTGGAGACTGCCTAAAGTGAGACATTTGTACGCTCTACCAGGTTCTCTTTCGACCGGATTAGCTCCTTACTAGCCTGAGCACTTGACAGGTATCTCTCGGCAACTGTGCTATCATCTGCACACCCATAGATACCGGGCACCAGCAGATCGTTGATGTGCAGCACGAAAAGAGTTGCAGAGAGAACAGACCCCTGAGGAATTCCGGCATTAGTCGTCAGGGGCTCTGATGAGCAAATCAAATCAAATTAAAAGCATTTATTTCAAGTAGACCATTTACAGGCGTCATTCAGCTCAAAAAATGTGAAGCTAAATTGCACGTTCCAAAGCGTAGATCTCTATTAAGAAGAACGTGCAAAAAACTCCATGGACACTCTTTTAAATCATATTATGAGTTACATATAATCTTGGTTACATATTTCTTGTTGTTTCTATATTGTGAGCACAATGTAGGTAGATAAGTAAGCATCCGTCGACAACATTAACTAATTTCTCTAATCTATTCTATTACTCTCCAATCATTCTTCTTAATTCTCCATTAGACTATAAACTATCTATGACACCTGTAATTCCGCTTCCCTGGCATGGCGGCAATAATTAACCTTTAGCCGGCTATAATGGGCGCAATCAGCTGCAATCCGGCGCATAATGGGTGCCACGTCGCGCTGACCCAGTTCAAACGCACGGTCACATGACCTCAACGAGTTTATACAACTACCCTCATCTGTGGGTTCACCTGCGTAACAATAATTGTTTAATTAAGTCGTAATAGGTAGTGCCTACTAATAGCAGTTCTGTTTATTCAGATCACGAGCTCTCTATGCGATCCATTTGAAGACCTAAACTGAATTGTTAAAGAGATGGAGTTATAGGGTGTTTAGATCCATCTTTATTTCTGACTCGCACATCTGACTTTTTAAAACGTCATTGTAAGGTTTGTCATTGCATTAGAGTAAGCATCGTGAATAAAGTGATGATATTTGAGTTAGTCCGGAGCTCAATATTTTTTATTTTAGTCGAAAAATCTCCTTCTGCTCTGTCCTTCTCATACTTCTGATTTTGTTCATTCTTCCTTTCATATACAGTCCATCCTTCTGTGGAATGCGCTTCCTCTCGATATCGGGACGGCCGAAAGTCGGTATGCATTTAAATGGAAGTTGCGGAATCATTATCTACACCAATAGCAGAATCGTCTCAAAACTTCTGTCCTTACTTTATATAAATATATATATGTAGTATATATATTATATTAAATATATATGTATGTGTATTTTATCTATAATTATGTATATTTTTACTCTTGTTTTAATACCAAAATTTTCTTTTTGTGCGCCTACCATATTGTCTCTTCACCACCCTAGGTTGACTGGTAGAGAATGCCTAAGGCATTAAGTACGCCTATGTACTTTTTGTTGCATAAAGGCTAAATAAATAAATAAAAATCATTGAATGACTTATCCCGTTCTAGAGTAGAGCGGAAGGGCGCGTCAGACTTTTACTGATTAAACCACGCCTGTGTCTTTCAGTAGCCCTTTGCATTCTAGGACCACGAGGTTCCTTTCCAGAAATTCCCCATGGCCATTTTTTTATGGTGGAAACATCATCAATGACACTCCTCTCCTTCCACTATCTCCCACTCTTGGGCAGAGCGGGAGATAGTGTCAGACTCTTACTGACTAAAAACCCACTTCATACTGGGCCATAGCAGCCATCGGCTCTGCTAGGCCTCTACGGATTTGCTGACACCTCTTTGAGGTGCGCGTGGAACATTAAGTGCCGTCGACGACTCGTGCGCCTAGGGTTGCCAGAAGTCATCCTACGATATCCGAGGCCCAGGGCGTCGCTCTCTAATGGCAATGCCTGGTGCGTAAGAAACGTGGGAACTATGTCGCTGTGTCTTAACACCAATCTCGTTTAGTATTCTAATAAACCCAACCCGCACTGGGCTCGTGGTGGATTACGGCCCATTCCCTCTCCTAGAGAGGAGGCCTGAGTCCCAGCAGTGGGAACATTACAAAGGCTGATGATGATGATTTAAAAAAAAAAAATTCTTATCCAATTTTTTATTGAACCTAACTGATTACATACATTACTTTTTATTATAATTTATTTACATTTTCACTATTATAAATTAATTAATTATCTACACTTATAAACAACTTAATAACTATAATTACTGTAAATTACAAAATAAATAAATAATAAAACCCTACGCTAAAATACACTATCTAAAATATGGCGTCAAAAAACTCTTCCACATCGCTGTCGACTGGTAATGTGCCCGAAAGACTGGCGGCATTGCCACGTTGTATGGCAATGCCTCTGTCCAAGGTAAAAGCCAGCTTTTGGGTCACGCGAAGTGTCAACTAGACGTTTCGACAGATCTTTAATTTAACAGACATTACAAATCACAATATTAGTGAGGATCACAACCCCTACAGCATTATATTACCTCTACATTCGCCACATATTGCGATGTGAATGACGCAGTTCCATATAAACACTTTTATCGCTGGTAACATTGGACGCGCACTAAACAGTGTTGCGCACGTTGTTATTCAATTGATGAAAATGGTTCAATCATGTTTTTGTTATTGTGTGTGGACTGGCGTGATCAGACCACCTATATTGTGAAGGTCAATTGTTGTTAGAAGTTCTAGATTTTATCTCTGAGAATTTTATGATTTCTTAGAGTTTGATTTAGAGTTATGGCCTTATATAACGACATGCTGTACATATATATGAGGCGGAATATGAAGAACAATCTATACCACTATATCAAAAGCAAATGAATGATTTATTATTATGGTTTTGAAGCTAATTTTTTTTTAATCTCACTAGTGTGTATCAAGATGAGATCCTAGTTATTAGTTTGAGATAGTAAAACACTTGGCATTTAGATTATTATCTAAGCCTAGTTGAAAAAAAACTTTTTTTGTTTTATTTTATTTCTTCCTTTTTATTATTATGCGCATGCTCTGCGTGTTTGCGGGCTAAGTATACAATAATATGGAGAAATGGGAGCTGGGTTTGTAGCTTCAGGAATCTCTCGACATCCACCATAGACACTCTGATGGATGCACCAATGCGGTCAATTTAATTTATTGTTGTAGTGTAGGAAGGACTTTAGTTTTACTTGTACTTGCCCAATTAGGGTTAGCTAGGTCTTGAAACAGAAAAACCTTATAAACCTAAAAAAAAACAATAATTCATAAAAGTGACAGATGTAAGCGCTAATCCGCTCTGCTTGCGCTAGCGATACAAGGTAAGCTAGAAAACATGGCTAATCTGAAAGGAAAAACATCAAATTTAAAAAGAGTAACAAAAGCCGAATTGTAGCCCGATTCGCGTAATCAAAACCGTAACGATATCGCATCGACTTAGTCGTTTATACCATTACCGTATTCATATCCGTCAATCGAGTTCATATCGTCACAAATCGTCGACGGCGCGCACTGTTCCCGCGCGCCTCAAGGAGTTGTCAGCAACAGCAGGGGCCCAGCCGGGTCGGAGCCTACTGGGGCCAGGGTTATCAGAAAGGACGCTCGAGCCCCGGTACGAAGGCTAGAAGGAACGGGATGGGTTTTTTAATGGGAATGGGAAAAAGAAAAAAAAAGTTCATATCGTCAGAACGACACCGATTTCAAAGTTGTTTGGTCGAAGAGACGATTTAAAAAAAAAAACTGTATTTCATTATCCTGGTAGAATACTTATTAATGTAACTGGAAATGAGTCGTTGATAGATTGTTTAGTTTCGAGCCAGTTGAGTTGTCGTTCTATCCAATCCCGATTAAGGAACACGTGAATACTGATTTTGGATAGGACTTCAATCGAACGACTATAAAACTTCAAAGATATTTGGCTTGTTTGATTTTACGTGAATCAGGCTACAGACCAGGTCATTTGACAACAAAAAATAGTATCATTAAAGACCTCGTAATTAAGTATAGACCTGTAAAGGGATAAATGAACAACTTGACAAACTACCTCATTTATAATTGACGCCCCCTCATTATCATTACGACAAATAAAACTAAAGGACACAGAAACGCAAGCTAGACGGTTTGGGAGTCCCCGATCACTTGTGGTCTCTTGGGGGACAAGGGGGATAATCATCTCATCCCAGTAATGATAATGTTCGCACTAATATATTAAGGTTCTAAGTGCTGGGCATTTAGATGATAATAGACTAATTAGATGTAATGCGGGGGATATGGCAAGGATTCAAGGTCAAGTGTTGGCTGAAAAAAATGAATATGTGATTCAGTTTTTGTTAAGAGAAACAAAAATACAAATCTTTCCTCTTATTTTTATTTAGTTTATTCAAAATTTGCTTACAATAAATATAACAAAAATTCTGCTATATGTAAAACAGTTTGTCGGCAGTAGTTGGGTCGTTCTAAAGAAAGTGGCTCTGTACTAAGTAAGTGACCTGCCTCTTTGAGTTTGGACACGGCAGGTTACTGAGAAACATTTGTTACAATTTTATTTTGTTCTAAGAATATCACTTCAGATTTCTTAATATTACTCAGCATCTGAGTGAAAAGTCTCTCGAATTACATTCACTGTTTTTCTTACAACCACTCTTACGCGATTATGACGTTATTACACATTGATCATCAGATATTTTGGAAACACAGTATCTTGTGGATATTAATTTATAAATTTGTGTAAAACTAATCCGGTTAAGACTTCTGAAAATCTGATATTTTGCATGAACTTTGACACTTCATAATTTAATTAAAAAAAAACAAAAAAGTACAACTATATAAACTTAGCAAATTTTATCAAGATTCTAAATAATGACAATGTTGTATAAGTGTTTAAAAAAACACACAACAGGTATTTCCTAAAACAAGTTTTGTAAACTATTCGAGTAAATCACAGAATTACTGAATGCCAACAAAATTTTCAGGTATTATCACTCTTTTTTCGCTTAGCCTTTTCGTCAAACATCACGTGGGATTGCGTTAGATGAAGTAACAAGCTTTTAAACCATGCTCGGATGCTCGGTGTTTACGATGGGCGAGTGGAAAAGCAGCCTCTTAAGTAAAATATTGTGCAGAATTAAATGAAAAGCACTTTAAAAATCACACATTTCCACTAAAAACTGCCCGACAGGTTACATAGCCACTTATTTTGAGAACGACCCAGCTCTCGTTTCATATTTCTACAAAATTTGTTAAGACGTGACAATAAACTTATGCTAAGCTAACAACATAAAATAACCAATCCACCCATGAAATCAAACAATCCACATTCCATATCCATGGTCAATTTTCACTGTTCATGAATGCAAAATGCGGGGCTTGTTACATAATCCACATGACTACCGATACAGTGACTCAGTCTATAAAATATCAGGATAGATAGTATAGTTTCTGAATAGCAATTAACATTATTTTTCTGACTGACATGTGGACAGTTCAAAAGTGCCTGTAAATGTCTTATTTGGAATAAATACATTGATTTTTAATTTTTCTGCTAGTGGCTTCGCCAAAGTGAAAGTAGAAAATATATGACTTAGTCCTTACTCCATATCACTCTTTACTCCATATCACTCAGTGATAAAAAGAATTGGTGAAAGAATTTTTAAAATTGGTCCAGTACTTTTGAGTCTTTTCATTAGAAGTCTGTCTAAAAAGTCATTTA
Source organism: Mythimna albipuncta (assembly GCA_929112965.1). Classification (NCBI taxonomy): domain Eukaryota; kingdom Metazoa; phylum Arthropoda; class Insecta; order Lepidoptera; family Noctuidae; genus Mythimna; species Mythimna albipuncta. The sequence continues at coordinate 22,165,364 of OV815970.1, forward strand.
AAAAATACTTAGATTCGATACGTTTTATAAAGTTCTATTAGTAAACAATGATTAAGACCTCTTAATCAACCTTAATTGTTCAACCAGTGTTGGCTACTTCAGATTTCATTAAGTCCTAATAATTACCCAATTCGTTTGACTTTTTAGACGGACTCTACAAAACGATATTACGAAAATCCAAAAATACAAATCAAGCTTCTTCTTAATATTTAATATACATACATTTATGTAAAAGTAAAGATAATTGTATTAGATTTATTTATTTATTAAAAGTTTTCGCACAAAAACACAGAACAAAGGCGGTCTTAATGCCTTGGGCATTTTCTGCCAGTCGACCTTAGGTTGGTGCATAAACTTAACACGATAGGTGCAACTTAATGATAAACAAATAGAGTGAGAAAAAATACACAAAGTAATACACCTGGCTGGGTTCGAACCCACGACCTACAACTCGTAAGTCGGGGCCGTTACCGCCCGGCCACCACTGCTCTCTAAATAAATATATACTTATCCATTAATATATTATTATTTATCCATCGCTCTCCAGGCTCGTGACGGGAGGCGGCTGTCCGCACTAATTAGTGCAGTCGGATGGACTTGACATAATTACACAACTACCGGCGCGGCGGCCGCACGAGCGAGATCCGTTTGTTTTATTAAGGAAACAAGATAAACGTTGTTTTAATACGAAAATGATTTAGTTGTTACAAGTTCTAGGAAGGCCTTCCACAAGGGAGCACTGGCGGCCGAGTGGTAACGGGCCCGACTTGTAGGTTTTAAACCCAGCCAGCGCATTACTTTGTGTGATTTATTTCATCATCCCTGCTCTCAAAATGGTGAAGGAAAATACCGTGATGATACCGGCATGTCCTAGAACCAAAATTTTGAAGGTATGTGACATCCGCCAAACTGCATTGGCCTAGCGTGGTGGATTACGGCCTTTTCCCTCTCCTAGAGAAATGGCCTGAGTCCCAGCAGTGGGAATAATTAAAGTTTGATTATGGTTAAGCTTTATGCTTATATTGTCCAGTATAAATAGACGTGGAGTCTGTTTCGCATACCCTTAAGATTTGATCAAACTTGGTTTCGGTACTTAATAAGATATTGTCAGGCAATGTTTTCAGTTCTTATGTTACGTGTAGGCCATTGTTGATGTGACAAAGTTAATTCGTAAAGTAATAATACAGTGAAAAACAAATTTTTCATCTTTTTGTGTTACTACTTAAAAACTAACGAAAAATAACGCTAAATTTTGCATTCATAAAACATTTAAATCTCATAATCTTTCATATTTCGCTTGAAAGTAATGTAAACTAACTCCATAATACATATTTAGTATACGAACACTCGAAGCACTTTGTAAATGAACAGTGTTCTACGTGATTACGTAGCACGCGCTACGAGCCACGAGCTACGGGCTACGGCGTAGCACCCGCATTGTATTTTGTGAGAATTTTCGTCTTGCCAGTTGGTCTGTTTAGTGGCTTCGGTTTTGAGAGTGTGGTGGTTTTAATGACTAAAATTGGTTGTTCACTCCGTGTATGAATACCTCAATCTACTTCCACTTGTAAAAACTCGTTATGTCCTACTGCTGGACGCCTAGATTTTTTTTTAAATTTTATAATTGTTGTTAGGCTCGCGTTTGACCACTATCTCACCTGATGAAAAGTGAACACATCATCACTTTTCATCAGGTTAGAAGATAGAAGATTTCATGAAATATTATATCTTCTTTACATTTTACTTTAGGTACAAAATACATGCCATTAAATTCATTTTATAATAAATTACTATTAAGTTCTTTATATCGTTTTATTTTCGGTGTATAGTAAATAGTATATCTATCGATCCATATATCTATCTATAGATGATGACGCAAAAAAAACTTGCTCATTTTTTGAGGGCTGCGTACATTGAAGGACTGTAACAATTCGCCTGCTGTGGTCTCCCCATCAGATTATAATTTAGCTGTCTTCAAGGCTAGAGTGAATAGGCTCTTATTAAACTAGTGCATGATATAAACTAGTATATGCATATAATGATTGCATCACTGCTTACTGTGAGGTGGGATCGCAGTCAAGCACTACTTTATATCAATTTAAAAAACCAGCCAAGTGCGAGTCGGACTCGCCCATGAAGGGTTCCGTAGCAGTAAGTAACATAATATAAAAGTTCTTGTAATGTGTTTTAACTTTGATCGATGTTTTAGTAATACTGTATTTTTTTCGATTTATGACGCATTAAAAAAAACTACTCACTAGATTTCGTTCAAACCAATTTTCGTTGGCAGTTTTTATAGTAATGTACATCATATATTTTTTTTAGTTTTATCATTCTCTTATTTTAGAAGTTAGAGGGGGGGGGGGGGGACACACATTTTACCACTTTGGAAGTGTCTCTCGGGCAAACTATTCAGTTTAGAAAAAAATGATATTAGAAACCTCAATATCATTTTTGAAGACCTATCTATAGATATCCCACACGTATGGGTTTGACGAAAAAAAAATTTTTGAGTTTCAGTTCTAAGTATGGGGACCCCCAAATTTTATTGCTTTTTTTCTATTTTTGTGTGAAAATCTTAATGCGGTTCACAGGATACATCTACCTATTAAGTTTCAACAGCATAGCTCTTATAGTTTCGGAAAAAAGTGGCTGTGACATACGGACGGACAGACAGACAGACAGACAGACATGACGAATCTATAAGGGTTCCGTTTTTTGCCATTTGGCTACGGAACTCTAAAAAAGCTCTAGTACGATATTTTTTAAGGTATTTTTGCGCGGGCACTAAATAGTGATCTATAATTCTTACCACACCATAGGAGTGTAAATAAAAAACATATTTCAATACTATGTCCTTCTACTGCTTCTAACCAACAGATTTACATAATACGTCAATAGAACAGTCGGTAGGAACAGGTCCCTGGCAATTGAGCGGCGACCTTGGCAAGGTCACGCGCACCGCTGGGCGCTCCCACGCCCGCTATCCTGTTTGTGATCTCCGCGACGATCTCCTGTACTTGCGTCCATTTGTTTGTAGAATTAATATCTACTGTGTTGGTCAACATTGTAGTATACCAGCGTCTGGCAGCTACCATGTAGTTGTCTGGCATTATTGCTGAACTGGACCTATTTGGCGCCGCCGTGAGACACACATTGTTAGTTGTCTCTTTTTTTATATATAATAATTTATTAGTGTCTACACGTTGTTACTACATTGTGTGTATCTACGAGTGTGTATGCCAAATAAAATATTTTTCTTTCTTTCTTTCTTATATACTAGATGCTGCAAGCGGTTTCGCCCGCGTGATAGTAGATAATTATTCCAAGAGAACGATTTTAGCCAGTAAAAGTCAGACAGTCCAGTTGGGTAGATATAATTTCGAGAAAGAGGTCAACCGTCGAATCCGACTCGGCTGAGCAGCGTTCAGGAAGCTACGCGGTATCTTCTCATCCAACATACCATTGCCTCAAGACGAAAGTGTGACCAGTGTCTGTCGCCAGTGATGACATATGGTTCCGAAACGTGGTCGCTCACAATGAGCCTCATCAGAAGGCTTAAAATCACTCAAAGGGCAATGGAAAGGGCTATGCTCGGAGTTTCCTTGCGTGACCGAGTCAGAAGTGAAGATATCCGCAGGAGAACCAAGGTATGGCTATGTCGGCTAGCACGAATCGCCAAACTTAAGTGGCAATGGGCAGGGCACATTGCTCGCAGAACAGATGGCCGTTGGGGCCGAAAAGTTCTAGAGTGGCGACGGCGTACCGGAAAATGCAGCGTTGCAAGGCCTCCTGCAAGGTGGACCGATGACCTGGTGAAGGTTGCAGGAATCCGATGGATGCGGGACGTAAAGGATCGTTCATTGTGGCGTTCGGGTGACACTTGGAGGAGACCTATGACCAACAGTGGTCGTCTATCGGTTGAAATGATTTATTGATTGATTGAAAAGTCTGACACGCGCTCTCGCTTCATCCTAAGCGGGAGATATCATCGAAAGATATCACACCCTAAAAAATGGGCCACGGCGGCGGCCTCTTTGGAACAATATGCGAGATCATCGGACAAGACGTACGGCGGTGCACCGCTGTTACATGTTAGACAACCCACCCATACGCACAAAGCGTTTGAGTGCGTGAGATGGTGGTCAAATGCGAGCCTATCAATAATAATAATAAAAAAAATAACTGGACAGGTCCACTTAAATCTGTGCAGTTCATTCATCAAAACACAATATATATAATATAGACACAAATCTGCATGATGGTCAACCATTAAATGTTTACTGTGTGGACATTAAATGAGACTTTGACTCTTGAGTTTGTTTCGGTGTTTCTTCTCAGGTTAGTCAGGTAAGAAACATCGGCCTCATCTGGTTTTAATTGACGTGTAAAGTCTTTTTTTTTAACTTATTTGCAAAATAAATGTCATTTATATTGATCTACCACTTTATTTATTTATTATTTAACAATTCATGTACACACTTAACTTATATAAGAAAAGAAGACAGAAACAGAAAAATAGGTACATAGGTGATGCTTATTTCTAACGAAATCTCTTCCAGCATACCCGCGAAAGGAGAATTAGAAAAAAAGAGAAGTAGACACCGTGTGTAAAAGTTAGAGGAAAAGAAACAAACAAAACAATTATTATAAGAATATACCTACCATATAAATATATATGTACTATCATAAATATAAACATACATATAATAGAATAAATATCGCAAAAAATACATACTGACCATATTATATTATATAATTATAAATACATACTAATAAGCAACTTACTACTTATACTTTATTTATTTACAAAATCCAAAACATCTCTTTTACAAATTTTACTTAATTATAAACTAATATTACAGCCAATTAGGGATTTACAATTTACTATCCAAACATTTATGCTTCAGAAACAAACAAAATAAAACGCTAGTACCATTCAAGCGTAGTAGTTGTGTGTGGTGTGGGTGGGTGTGTTGGAGTGAGTGTGAAGAGTTGAAGTGGTGTATGAATTAGTGTATGAAATACTGTTATTATACTTTGATTGGTAAAGTACGTATAGCCCTAAACACCTTCCCACACGACCATAACGTTTACAATGGCCAATCTACGCGGAATATTCCGCCGTGTGAATAGTAAGTGATGATACGTAACGTAACGGGTACCACCTTTATCTGGCGGCTAACTCGTACCAAGTCGCCGTGTCCGGTGCGCCCGCACCTTTATCCGTCAGCCGCCGGTCGACGGCGACCGTAGCTGGATCCTGATTGGGTGGTGTTGTTGCCACTACTAAGAGTTATCTAGAAAAAAGATGATAACGCAGGAAAATAAACGAGGTTCTAAAAGAGAGACTAGTAAATCAGATTGTCAAGCACATCTCATCATCATCTCCCTAACATTTTCCCAACTATGTTGGGTTCAGCTTACAGACTAACTGGATGCGGCTAGATACCTGTATTTTACATGGAACGACTGCCTATCAGGCCTTCACACCAAAGCAACACGATACTCTTTGAATAAACTTGTGATCAGACTTTTTGGTGTCTAACCGTCTCTAACGTGCCTAGACTAATGGCTTAAAGCCGCGTACATGTTTCACTTTCAGTAACTGTAAGTATAAAACCATACCTGGATATAAATCTTTATCGTTATTACATATGAGCAGATGATACTCTTTTGGCAAGCAGCTATAATCTAGCAAAGTGAATTTTCAGAATTGATAACAGCGCAATAATTTTTGTATATACCACGTCAACGCTATAATCTGCCAATAATCTTTCTACTACTGGGACTCAAGCCTCCTCTCTGGGTGAAATAATGGGTCGTAATCCACCCCGCTAGCCCAGTGTAAGTTGATGGATGTCTTACGTCTTTGATTTTCAAAGATTAGGGGGAAAAAGTGACTACGAAGTGAGTATCAACCGGTAGTAAGGGCAATCGACACGTGCACCGCACACCAAGGCACGGAAACAATTACTTACATTGTATCAGAAACGTGTCCGCGCGTCGCGACGCATCCCGACGTCCCAACGCTGGCAAATTGGACGGAGGTATTGACAAGCGAACTGACGCACTGAGCTACCGAGCTGTCGCTTCGTCATTTTATTTATTTATTGAATGCTTTATGCACATAAAAGTACAGAGGCGGACTTAATATAGGTACCATAAGGCCTGGTCACGACTTTTGTCTTAAGACTGCGCCGAGCAAAATAAGTCAAAACGGTCGTCACCGTTTAAGGCGTATAGTCCCTTGAACCATCTGGCCGAAATTATGTGAACGCAACTCTCGCACTCGTCTAGGCGGCAGTACGCAAATCTGTGCATTTATTTGCAGCCAGCAGCGCCCGGAAAGCGCTTTAAATCCATTTTCTCTGCGAGATATTGATTGATTTACATATGCAATGTTCACTTTGAAGAATATTTAACCACCAATTTTTATGTGTAAAAATGTTTCTAAAGGTCCAAGCCGTTTCGAAGGAGTAGGGAAAAGTTGCGAAATTACTAAATATTTTTTTTTGACAAAAGTATTAATTGTACGAAAAAATCAAATGTTGATATTATTGTTCATGAATCTATAATAAACATATTTTTTTTTTCAAACCAATTGACCAAGCCGTTACGCAGGAGTAGGCCTCAGAAAATCACTGTTTTATGGTACTTTTCGGGCGCTTGGCCCTTAAGTGATATAATCAGTACTATAACCATGATTACTATATAAAAATATGTAATGAACGCCACAATGAATGTGTTAGCGATTATAGTTGGAAAAAAATAAAAAATATTATAAGCAAAAAATATGTAAAGTTGGTCAAAAATCATAAAATAGCGTGCTCGCGTTTTGTTGAATTATGATAGAAAAATATCAACAGTTTAATAGTAAACTGTTGATTTTTTTCACAAGCTTCAATTTATATTAATCTCTAATAATCATACTACAATTTATAGTTTTTACATTTTCGAAATGTCGCTTGGTTATTTTATTATATATAAGAGTGGGCGGCGCGGCGCTGTGAGAGTCGCGGCATTGGTAAGCGGGCGCGGGGCGCTATGAGCGTTGTTTCATGGTGTGCTTCAAACATTTTCATATTTTTGATCTTACCGTTTGCCGCTCCATGCTTAGCTACCGCTCACAACAGCAAGATCGTGAACGGGCCGTTAGGTATTTTCTACTGGTCAACCTTTGGGTGATGCAGAGAAAAATAGTGGTAGGTGCAATACAAGAGAGAGAGAAGAAAGCAAATACAAGAATAGATATAATTATAAACCATAGATACTCGTATAATACGATTATACGATATATACTCAAATCAATAAATATTACATGTCTACACTAAAATAGTCAAACAATTGGTCCAAATCGACAATATTGAAAAATATTAACGCTGTGTATACTGCCAACTTCTTACGAATTAGCTCGCAACCTTTAGTTTTGAATGTTAATCAGTTTGTTGCCATCCTGATTTGTAGGAGCGCATTTCACAGAGAAATAGCTTGAATAAAGAAAGAATAGTGAAGAAAGTCAGTACGATGAGTAGGACAATGGAGAAGGCCGTTATGAGTTTGATTATTTGAGGATAGTGGAGTTTCAAAGAGATGAAAGTATGATTGGCGGGCCCTCCAGTACCATCGCCTGATAGGTAAGCGAGGCCCACCGGACCGCCATAGGACCGTCATCTGATAGGGTTGCGGGACCGTCTAGGACTGTCACCTGCTACGGCTGCAGGACCCATCATATTTTGTATTTACCTGAAAATATTTTCCTTGTGAGCTTTATCAAAATCTTAGTTTTCAATACCTGATTTCATTCAGGAACGTTTGAAAAGTGACCGTGGCTCTAGAAAGTAAATGGCAACTGAAGGAATACAGTGGGTTTTAGTCAGTAAAGGTCTATAGGAAAACTCTAGAGTCAGTCAAACATTTCAAACGGGCACTGTGCATGTATCTCATTCGCATGGCAAACAAAATTTAGGCACAGAAATCTAATTTGCAACTCCACCAGGAAATCCACTGCTGATCAATCAAATCCACCGTCTCCACTCTTCCCTTAAAAATTACTTTCAAAAGCAATAAAAAAACAAATCCAATAAAATGCGAACGCATCATAATACCATTTGCGGTATCTCGTCGGCCGTTCGCTCAGATTCGCTCGTTCGCACAGATAAGCTGACGTGTCGCTTTAGCGCTCACTCCACGAATTAGCGAGCGGATGACAAGCTCTTTACTCTTTACGCGATTGTGGAGATAAAGCGAGGGTGTGCTTTTTTAAATTATATAGGTAAATTAACTGTGTGTTTACTGGTAGGTTGGAGCTGAATTTAGTTGAAAGAAAACACGTTTATTTGGCACAAAGATACACACAATTCTGACACATTTCGACCCCATCGTCTATCTGTTCTATGAGCAATTTGCCCTGTCCAACTGCCCAATGCCACTTAATTTTGGCGATGTTCAGCAAGCCTCACCCTCACCAAACTATTTTGAAAGTTCTAGACTACTAGACATATACTGTTATTTAAATTATTCAGGTTCATTGAGAGTTTGAGGAATTTCCCTTAATTCATTAAACCCTAAGCAAAAAAAAAAAAAATGCAAAAAAGCGTTCGCTCTCTCATTGTCTTTTTATTGTGTCTCTAATTACGGTATTCCAAAGGTTAAAGGAAGTTTTAAGTATAGATACCGATAATCACCGTTCGCGATTATACTCAATACTTATTATCACACTCATATTATAAAGAAGAAAGTTAGTATGTATGTTTGTTGTTTCTTCAAGCTCAAACATCTCAATGGATTTGGGTGAAATATGGCACTCGGCATGTCCTAAAACCAAAAATTCAAAGACATGTGACATTCATCAACCCGCACTGGGGCCGCGTGGTGGATTACGGCCCATTCCCTCTCCTAGAAAGGATGAGTCCCAGCAGTGGGAACATTAAAAAGGCTGATGATGATGGCACTCGGGTGGACCATGTTGTGGATAAACACATAGAATAATTCTCGGAGTACGTTGCTTTGGGATAATTTTCTTTTTTCTGCCAGGCAAAGTCGCTGGCAGCAGCTTGTAGAGTATTGGGCGGAGCATCGCCGTGCCCTCGTGGGGGTGATCGGCGGCGGAGACCTCTCGCGCCGGGCCTTGGTCGAGGCCATGGTTCGGAGCGAGGAGGAGTGGCAGGCGGTCGCCGACTTCTGCAAAGCAGTAATGCTCGCTAAGGAGGAGGCCGACTGCATCAGGCAACGGCGCTCTCGCCGCCGCCGGGATTCCGATCCCGATTTCCAGCCACCGTAGGCGCGGGCTTGCGGACAATGAGCAATGGGTAGCTCGTTGTCCGGCCGTCCAAACAAAGTCCAGACCAAGCCCAAGTCGTCGACGGCGCGCGCTGTTCCCGCGCGTCTCAAGGAGTTGTCAGCAACAGCAGGGGCCCAGCCGGGTCGAAGCCTACTGGGGCCAGGGTTATCCGAAAGGGCGCTCGAGCCCCGGTATGAAGGCTTAAAGGAACGGGATGGGTTTTTTAGTCAGTAAGAGTCTGACACTATTTCCCGCTCCGCCCAAGAGCGGGGTTTGTCATAAGATTACTTTACCCATCAAAAAAAAAAGCTAGTAGAGTATAAAGTCAAATTGTATATATTATGTACGGAGGTAGAGGAATGACAAAGAAACGAAACATCGATTGTGTGAAGTTAGAACGGACGGCGAGCGTTTATTGATGACCAACACATTTTTATCCTCTTGGGCACCGTTTATACATACAGTTATACAACTTGAATGATCTTGAAAAAAACGCTTATACGTCGTATTGTAGACCTGGGTGTACGAAATTAATTCAGTCGGAAATGTTGGTCTGCACATAGTTTTTTTGTTGAGTTTTTACTCAAAAGACGCGCAATAACGTGATAATAATATTCCCCTGGCGCTCGGGGGGGGGGGGGGGGTTAATAAAAAATTAAGTCATTACGTGCTGCCAAAGAATCTTGACTTGGTGATTAATGGAAAAACAAATGTTATTAACTTAATTCTTTATTTGCAATCCGAAAAACTAAAAAAAAGTTACACGAGCTTATGAACTATAATAAAAAAACATTACAAAACAAACGATTACCCTAAATACATTGATATTAGGACATTAGACTAATAAATATTCACAGTAGAACACCTAAAACTTTTTTGATTATCCAACCGTTTATTAACTCGACGAAATAAACAAAACTAAACTAATATGCATACAAATAAGTCCACGTAACACTCAACAAAACGGATCTAAACCGCAAGACAAACAGATACAGAATGAACAGCGAACGAAAACAGAAAGTCCTTGAAAAGTGTTCCAAACTAAACTGCTGAAAACCGCCGAGTTTATAATTAGAAATTAAGGCCTCTTGTTCGTCCACTATTCGAGTTTAGTTCGATTGTCTAAGTATTGGACCTATGTGGGTGGGCAGCTTAACCTTTCGAATGTCTTAAGTTACACTGTCCGACATAAGGTAATTGTCTTTCTATTGTGTTTCTAATTACGACATTCAAAGAATTAATATGCAGGTTTTAATTCCATTTATCGATGTAATAAGTCGGCAAAAACAGAACCCATAAGTTCTTTTAGTTTATCTCTTGAGTCATTTTGTTGTCCGTCTGTTAGGAACTCGTAGAAGTGAACTCGTTGAAAACCTGGCTAAAATTAATAAAGTCTAAAAACCTGGCTAAAATTAATAAAGTCTAAAAACCTGGCTAAGATTAATAAAGTCTAAAAACCTGGCTAAAATTAATAAAATCTAAAAACCTGGCTAAAATAAATAAAGTCTAAAAACCTGGCTAAAATTAATAAAGTCTAAAAATTTGGCTAAAATTAATAAAGTCTAAAAACCTGGCTAAAGTTAATAAAGTCTAAAAATCTGGCTAAAATTAATAAAGTCTAAAAACCTGGCTAAAATTAATAAAGTCTAAAAACCTGGCTAAAATTAATAAAGTCTAAAAATCTGGCTAAAATTAATAAAGTCTAAAAACCTGGCTAAAATTAATAAAATCTAAAAACCTGGCTAAAATTAATAAAGTCTAAAAATCTGGCTAAAATTAATGATATTAAATAAAGTCTGCTAACCTTTAGGGCAGTGAAAAAAAAATCATATTTATAATTCTTCGCAATTTATAGATTAGGATGTTTATGCGTAGTTTACGGCCTTTGTTTTGACGTTAGTAAGTGAATCAAAACATATATAGGGGTAATCCTAGGTCAACGGAGAGTCCGTTGACCTGGATTTATGTCTGTTAAGTAGCAATGTCATGTAGCACAAGTAAAGGGAAAGTCAAGTAATTGTTTTGTAGTTACATCACAAAATTATGACCTATTTATCGAATTGAGAAAAACTTTAAAACTCGATTCGTAGTCCAGTCAAATTAGACCACGTTAATTTACAAGTTTCACTTTTTCACAGTTTCGAGGAACCGTAGACCTAAGTATATGGTTTTAATTTCAACTCGATACCTCCACGCATTCCCGAGATAATACTCGTATACTAGTAGTTCTTGACAGACAGACAGACAAACAACAAAACCGGCCAAGTGCGAGTCGGACTCGCCCATGAAGGGTTCCGTAGCAGCAAGTAACATAATATAAAAGTTCTTGTAATGTGTTGTAACTTTGATCGATGTTTTAATAATAGTGTGTTTTTTTCGATTTATGACGCATTAAAAAAAAAATACTTACTAGATTTCGTTCAAACCAATTTTCGTTGGTAGTTTTTATAGTAACGTACATCATATATTTTTTTAAGTTTTATCATTCTCTTATCTTAGAAGTTAGAGGGGGGGGGACACGCTTTTTACCACTTTGGAAGTGTCTCTCGCGCAAACTATTCAGTTTAGAAAAAAATGATATTAGAAACCTCAGTATCATTTTTGAAGACCTATCCATAGATATCCCACACGTATGGGTTTGATCAAAAAAAAAATTTTGAGTTTCAGTTCTATGTATGGGGACCCCCAAAATTTATTGCTTTTTTTCTATTTTTGTGTGAAAATCTTAATGCGGTTCACAGAATACATCTACTTACAAATTTTCAACAGTATAGCTCTTATAGTTTCAGAAAAAAGTGGTTGTGACATACGGACGGACAGACAGACAGACAGACAGACAGACAGACAGACAGACAGACAGACAGACAGACAGACAGACAGACAGACAGACAAACAGACAGACATGACGAATCTATAAGGGTTCCGTTTTTTGCCATTTGGCTACGGAACCCTAAAAATGATCGTATAAGGGATCCGTTTTTTCCTTTTGAGTTACAAAACCCTAAAAACGACACTACCTCAAAGCTGATGTGAAAACGTGAAAAACTCTTTCAACTTTTTGAATCATTACATGTACCTCAAAAACGGTGGCTCTTAGGAAAAAAAGTATTACAACATTTTTGTAGATATATATCAGATCTACAATTTTTGACTGAGCTAATTTTATGACACGAATCTTGCCGTTTGGCTAAATACCGCGAAAACTTCGTTTTTGACCTTTGACCCCGAGTATTTTTCCAGGTGTCGGATCGATGAGGACTTTAAGATTTTATTTATGATGGCGTTTTGAACAACCCTATAAATTTTCAGCTGGATGCGAATCCTTACTAATATTATAAAAGCGAAAGCGAGTTTGTTTGTTTGTTTGTTACGTCTTCACGCCTAAATGGCAAAACCGATTTTGATGAATTTTGGTACAGAGATAATTGGGACCCTGGAGACGGACATAGGCTAATTTTTTTAGAAAAAAAGTAAGAAAAGGGGGAGAAAGAGGGAAGGTCTTTTATGTATGAGATGGACAAATTGTATTTGGCTTTATTAAATAAACGATTATTGTTATGATTAGTATCTTGCCTTACAATAATTGAGGACTTTAACACGAGCAATAAAATTACGATATATCTGACGATTATTAAGATTAGTCAATCTAGGTCATGTAGGTCCCTTAAGTACTGACTGAATTAATTAACTGACTTGGTATTACATGGATCTCACAACTTTTCACGGTAGAAGACCTGAGTTCTACGTCTTTTTACGGTTTTTTAACAAGTTACATATGTTTTTGACGGCATTAATTATTTTCGTAACTACTATGTTGACGACTCTAACATCCATCGATATATATGAACATTTCGGTCGCGAAAAAAGTATCCTCTAAAAGCTATCTTAGCGCTGTGTGTTTTAATAGTTCTGTTAGATGACATAATGCCAATGTAGCGCTGCAGCAAACTTTTTTTAAACTTTTCAGTATTTTGACAAATACTATCTACGAACGTGCTCATCTATGACTACATTTGAAGTCGATGATATCTGCTCATCACACAAAATACAAAGCTCCGTATACACAAGCTAGTCTATCGTAAAAGGTCTGTAACCACTAACCACGGGGTCCAGCCACCAGTCGGAAGAGAAAATTTTAGTCATAACGAACTAAGTCAGTCATTCCTTGTACAGATATTAAGGTTTGCTGTAAGAAAATTCAATTTTGGGTTAAGCTTCCTGTGTACATCGGCTTTCTTACTATGTAGATTTTGTAAAGTTATGTACAACACAGTTGTGTACATTAGACTACAATAATAAAACTATGTTTATGGCCCCTAGTATACCAGATGATATTAAAAAGATCATAATGTCCTTGCATAACACAAGGGCTCAGGCGCAAAACGTCTCTTTCGCAAAATGTCCCCTGGTCGTAAAACGTCTCTTTCGCAGAATGTCTCTTTCGTAAAATGTCTCTTTCGCAGAATGTCTCTTTCGCAAAATGTCGCGCCAGGGACTTAAGAATAAAATTTTGATTTTCAAAACAAAAAATCAATTATTAAAATTATAGTGCAATTATGATGTTAAAATTTTGGTACTTAAATTTACTTAAGAATGTTTTCCAAATAAAAAATAAATATTTTGTTACAGTTAAAAATAATATTTTGGTACAATTTAAAGGCTGAGCGTAAGGAACTGACGCTTCCACAATTCTTAAAAAAGATTATTTTTTTACAAATTTTCAAATAGCTAAATTTAGGTTATTTGCTGAGTAGGTATCATTGTTTATTTTGATTTACAATTCTTCATTAGCAAGTAATGTACATTCCAGAATGAAAATAAGTACATTTATATTTTGTTTTTCTTAATGAAAGATTTATTTTCATAATCATTTACGAAAATAATAATTTATATAGCAAATTTTAATTATTAACCAAGGTTTATTTTAGTGCGAAGATTAAATTTTTTATCATTTATGAAAATGATAACAAACGTTAATTTCAGTGTCACAATTAAAACATAATTTCATTTGGTATGTCATATATTTATATTTTCTTTTTATCAATAATGTTATGTTAATAATTTATGAAAATGATTAAAAATTTTTTTTTCGCAATTCTTGATTATAACTCAAGTAAGTTATAATGCCAAAATTTATTTATTTGACATTTTAATATTAAATATATTTTTTTTAACCATTTTAAAAATGGTATAAAAAATATTTTCATTTGCAATACTTAGTTAATGTTTAGTTACTATTAGTAATAGCTCCTATTATATTATCTGTTGATATGTTTACTAACAGTATTGATTCTTTTGATCTAAATTTTGAATGTGTGTAAAATTACACTACGAGGACCAGCCTATAGAAGAGGCAGAAACCACAAAATTTTTAGGGCTCCACATTGATAAAAAACTGAATTGGAAAGCCCATATCGAAATCTTATGCAAGAAAATTAGTAAATCTGCCTATGCCCTGCACACATTGTCGTCTTTAATAAGTGTGGAGGCCTTACTTACAGCCTACTATGGTTTAACAGAATCCCATCTACGCTATGGTGTCATTTTTTGGGGCAACTCAACAGATAAAGACTCGGTGTTCAAGGCTCAAAAGAGATGCATTCGTTCAATATTTAAAATTAAACCTACTGATAGTTGCGTGCCATACTTTAAAAAATATAAAATACTTACTTTGCCATGTCTATACATTTTAGAGGTAGCTGTATTTGTCAAAACAAATCCACACCGATTTAAACGAATAGATGAAGTAGTCCCACGTAACAGGCGTGACAACAGTAAGATATGCTCTCATCCTGCGAGAACATCCCTCATGCGCAAAAGTGTTTTCTGTATGGCTCCTATGATATTCAATAAATTGCCTAAAAGTTGGAGAGAACTGCCCTTGTCACTTTTCAAAAAAAAACTGAGAAGTTTTTTAGTTAATAAAGTGTACTATAATGTTTTAAATTTTTTGAATGAAAAGGACTTTTCTATTCCAACTTAATAATGTGAATTTTTGACTACATAATATTATGAATTTACTGGACATAATTTAATTTAATTTATTTTTGACTATAATACACTTATACTTGACATCTTGACATCAATTAATTATTTATTTTATGTATTTTGTAATGGAATTTAGAAATTTTGAAATGACTATAATATGTAAATGCAATTAAATGTAATTTTTATAACTAAAACATTTGTACGCCGTTATTGGCAAAACATGGACGCTCATTACACAATATTAATTTAACACCTTGCATGTCTGTTATGTCAGTTTATGTAAACGCATGTTTGACAAATAAATTTTCTTTCTTTCTTTCTTTCTTTACAATAAAGAATATAATATAAGAATAAGCACACTCGTACATACGTAAGTTTATTTACTGTTTGTTGGACTTTATACTGTTCACTAAGACATAAGGTGGGTAACGCAAGGTTCATTTTAAAGCGTGTGGTCTGTAGTATGTGTGCATTCATTTTTATGTCCACATATTGTTGTTAAATTGTTTTTTTTTTTTAATTAGTAATTGCCATTGTAATACTGGTTGGTTAATATTCAAACATATTTTATGTTTTTTTTTGCTGTAATAATAAATAGAAAAGTCTGTCTAATAAGTTAATCGACTTGGGTAATTATTAGGATTTAATTAAATCTGATGTAGTCAACACAGGTTCAATAATCAAGGTTGATTAAGAGATAGAGATCAAACCTTATGAAAAGTATCGAATATAAGTATTTTTTTAAATGATTAATTCATTAAACCCCAAGCGAACGCCGGCGTTCGCGCACCTATTGTCTTTCAATTTTGTCTGTAATTATCACAATTGAAAGGTTAAGGGTGAGTTGCACCATTTAACTACAACGATAACAAAGCCGTTAACAGTTGTCAAATCGTCGAATTGACCAATAGGCGGCCATTTCACGGTTGTTTTTGGTTTGGTTATCGTTATAGTTAAATGGTGCAACTCACCCTAAATATTATACAAAATTCCCAAGTCGGTTGACTTATTAGACAGACTAAATCGTGAGACACATTACAAAACTCCTTATTTAAAAATCTCGCTAACCATAAATATGCTTAGTTTAAACGCTGATTTGAAGATTCTAAATTCAAATTCTCCGTAAAAAAACTGGCATTAAAAATCGGCGTATAAACTACACATATGTAGTTATAATACGAGATCCGTAGAATAAATCTCTACCCCCATCTGTTATTTGATTATGATAAATATTATATGATAGATAATGCGTTCATGCGTTCACCATCATTGGCACCAGATTTAGCTAGGCAACCTATTCGGAATGTCTTAATAAACGCATTATCTAGCATACGAGTATAATATTTATCCTAATCAAATGGAGATCTTAGATCACTATACTCGTATTTTTTATAAATTAAGCCCTGAACACTTAACTTTATTTGTAAACACGCACTTGGTAACCTTACATATGGCCATGTTCCAGAAATCACCCCTTATCGGAAAACCGTTTGACAGAAAGGACAAAAATATGTACAATGATAGTACCTAACATTAATTTTATTTTTCCTTATTCGCCTTTCGGCGCTGAGTAACTTTCCCGTTGGTATTATGAGGTTTAACAAGTAACGAAAAAAACATTATTGAGTAAAATATCTCATCACTTTCATTAGGAGGTTCACGTTTTTTAATTTTCACTTATTAACTTTATCTCCATGAATCAACACTTCTACAAAAAAGGCGCGCTCTATGAAAAATATCTTTTTTAAATTTTGAACGTGCCTAGGCAACAAATTGAGAGGATTATTGCACTCACTTCGGCAGTATTGTCGTCTCGCTCTTATGTACGAAGCCGGTGTTGTGGTCTCGCTCCAGTTTTCCAGTTCACGCCTGCGCGTTGAGGGTTTTCCCGAAAGATGTGCGCCGCTCGAAGCTTCGTATGGTGAAAAAACTACTGTGAAATAATAAGGATTTAACATTCTTTTTATTTGTGTCGAATAGAAATATTGAGGTGTCGGATGACTATGTATTTTGTCAAAATTAACGATATGTGTTTGTTTTTTTCATGTAGTTGGTTTAGACAATTTAAAAGTATTACCTTACCGCATAACATATTTACATTACACAAAACCGTCTAAAGAAAAAATAATATTTTGAAGTAAATATGATAAAGGAGCTATTATAATTTACAACAATATCAGTTACGCAAGAGGGGAGGCGCAGTATACGTAGCTTCGATCGCCGCCCGAGCCAGAGTCAGCCTCTGGAACCGGCGAGATCTCCCGGGCGAACGTCGTGTACGGACGGAAGCCCCCGGACGCCGGACAAAATTCGATCAGTGCCCTCGTAATAATTAAAAAAAGTAATCGAACTGTCAAAAAATGTGTCTACCGCGTTTCAGAGCTGTCACATTTGAATTTGGAATTTATTTCTTTTTTATTCGGCCGGTGTGAGAGTGGAGGTTCCGTGTGTGATTGTGACCTTTGTTTTAGAAAAAAGCGAATTTCTTTATTGTTACTTTTTGAGTTTATAGTGAGGTGTCAATTTGTGTTATCCGTTTCGGACCATGAGAATTACGGTAAGTTTATGATGTAACTCATCAAATTATTAACATTACGATTAGATTTTATAAATATTCATTATTATTTTTACAAAACAATTTAGATTACAGTAATCTTTCGTAGCCAAATTATAACATTTAAGTTACCAATTATGGTTAAAAAAATTCATGGCAACAAGTAGCAATTTACCGTTACCGGTTTCTTGTAGGCAGTAGTGTAAGCAACAATTGCACGATCTACATTTATGTAACTGTGTTGAACTGTGCTTTTGTCACCTTAAGACCTCTTTGACCTCAAAAGGCTGGGATTTGAGTTTATTTCGACATAGTCTTATCGAGTTGGCTGATTGGAGATTCTAGTTGCTTATGGGATTTTCTTTGCTGGATGTTTAACGGATTTTTCAGGATTTACCTCAGGTACAGAGAGTGATTGTCAGCTTTTATTATGTTAATTATCGCCCTATATTTCATTATTGTTAATTAAGCACTTGGCTGCGGTTGCAGTGCAATAATTCAACTGCTGATATGCGGTGGCACGGCATAATTATTGATATGATTGACAATAGATTCAATTGATATTAATTCATTAAACCTCAAGCAAACGCCGGCGTTCGCTCTTTCATTGTTTTTCTATTGTGTCTTTTATTACAGTATTCAAAAGTTTAATTGGTTTATGTAATTGGCATCAATCTTATAACAAAGCGACTATTGAAATAAATAGCTACTGTCAACGAATGAAAGATAAATCTTATTGGCGATCGGTATAGGTACTGTGTTTTCAGTTTTATCGGTTTTCCAGGTGCAATAAAACGTCACACCCAGTCGCATCCCTATTATGTCAACTGAAGTGTCGGCATTCGAAATTCAAATACGAATGAATGCGAATGTTTTATCGTGGGAACGTAACAGCAGTTCGTAAAGTACGACACTTTACTGTTTATTCTTGTCTTTGGTAACGAACGAAGTTCCAAGCTAAGAGATGTTTATTTTGTCGAAGACCTAAATTAATTCTAGTTCATCATCGAATTTCTAATCTTTTCATAGCAGGTTTGGCATCGACTTTAAGTCTAACGTGGCATTTTAGTCTGATTTATTTGTAATTCGAGACCGAATTGGTGAGTTTAATCGTTTAGTTTCGGGAATTCGGGTTTCTGATTATGTATCATCTGTCATAGATATTCGCAAGATTGTGTGACTAATGATGAAGCTGATGAGTTCTGGTTTAGTGGTTGCAATTTTTCTTGATTGACTCTCAACAAGAATTCCCGATTTTGTGCCCACATTTGTAAGTTCATTGTGTAAGTTTGTTTCAATCTCACGTTCTATTATAATATACATAATATATTATACAGATTTTGATGAAACTTGGTACTTAACTTTGGCTGAACTATGTTTTGGAATTGCAGATACTTTTCAGCACGGCAGTATGTTTTCTTGGGATAATTATCTAGCATCATGTGGGCGATTCCACTGGCAGCTGCCAGTCTTAGATATATCTTAGATATATGTATGTATATCAAAGAGACAAAGAAACGTTGTCTTTCACAACGATTGTATAGACGCTAATACTATACTAGCTTTTGCAAGCGGCTTCGCCCACGTGAAAACAGGTGTCTTCATACAAACTTCCAAATCCGTTTTACCCCCTTATGTGTGGTGTTTCGTAAAATCCGTTCTTAGCGGATATAAGAAACCTACCTGCCAAATTTTAAGTTTGTAGGTGTCATACCTAGTTTCTGAGATTTCGTGAGTAGACTGATTACTGAGTGGTAATGCGCTTTTATATTATAGAATATTATTATGCACCAAATTGCTACATAATTTAGGTACCTTAAAATGGCATACCAGACAGTCCAGTTGGGTAGATCTAATTTCGAGAAAGAGGTCAACCGTCGAATCCAGCGTTCGGGAAGCTACGCGGTATCTTCTCATCCAACATACCACAGTGTCTCAAGACGCAAGTCTATGACCAGTGTGTGTTGCCAGTGATGACATATGGATCCGAAATGTGGTCGCTCACAATGGGCCTCATCAAAAGGCTTAAAGTCACCCAAAGAACAATGGAAAAGGCTATGCTCGGAGTTTCCTAGCGTGATCGAATCAGAAATGAGGATATCCGCAGGAGAACCAAGGTTGCCGACATAGCACAAAGAGTCGCCAAACTTAAGTGGCAATGGGCATTGCTCGCAGAACAGATGACCGTTGGGGCCGAAAGGTTCTGGAGTGGCGACCGCGTACCGGAAAACGCAGCGTTGGAAGGCCTCCTACAAGGTGGACTGACGACCTGGTGAAGGTAGCGGGAATCAGATGGATGCGGGACGCACATGATCGTTCGTTGTGGCGCCGCTTGGGGGAGGCCTATGTCCAACAGTGGACGTCTATCGGCTGAAATGATGATGATGAAAATGGCATACCTAGAATTAGTATGAAATACTACCTGGAACTTACGTAGACGTGACGGAACCGGTATATAACAACAGAAATATTAATTGCAAATGGGTGACAGTATGTAAATTTTTTTTGTTAATATTTTCGTCTTGGATACTAAGTCCTTTAAGCCACGTACCTCCGTATGAATTTGCTTATGAATAGAATATGGATGTACATATTCTATTGATTTTGTAGTATTTGGAAGCAAATGTATCACGTCAATCTTCTCGGTGAACTACACTGAGGTAGTCAACACTACAATAAAATCCTCAACTCTATTTTACCCAGGTCCTCCTATTGACCTATTGTCCAGTTGCGCAGACACTTGAGATAAAAACTACACCAATTTTTGATCACAATATCTCCTAGGAATCAATTTGTGAATAATTAACACAGCCCCAGAACTTTACTCGAAAAAATTCTCCTAAACACTTCCGAGTTTAAAAAAAAGTTCAATATATTTTAATTTCACATAGGCCTACATGGGCACTTATAAAACGTCAGAAGCGAGTGCACGGTTCCAAATTGGTCGTTTCCTATGGGTAAGAACTGGCAAGAAACTCCATGGTTACTCTTTTAAAAAAGTGGTTGTTGATACAATATTTCCATATTACAGTAATCATAGATTTTATGTAAGAATAGTGTAGACCAGTCAATGTTATATCCAAAAGCACAAAATAATCATAATAAAAAAAAGTGAGTTGTAATATGAAGTAATCTAAGAATTCTACACTGTTTACACTGTTCTCACATTCACATTTAAAAAAAGAGGCTACGAGTATATTTAAACAAAAAGGCCTGAAAAATATAAATAATTACAACTATCAAAATCTTACAAAAATAAATTATTTAAGATAGTTGAAGACGAAGAGAGAAAAAATACAAAAGCAATGTGTTAGAAAACACAACGGAAAAAAAATTACACATTAAAAGAAAATGGAGCAGTTAATAGACACAATATTAATAATGAGTTAGCAGGGGGCACATGTGCAGAGGTAGTCATTGCCAAGTTTTGTGACATTTTCCAATAACCCACAGAATAACATCTCGCTAGCTAAGCTTCAAGGCTTATTACCATGTATGAAGGTACTTTTGAGGGACCGAATCGCCGAGATACGTTCTCATGCCTCGTTTGAAGCCTTGTAGGTACGGTGGTATGATTTTGTAAAATATAGTTATTAGATACAGTCACTACCATAAATCTTACACTAACGCAGAATTTAAATTCCATTATTCGTAAAATTTGACAAATATTATAAAGGTGAGAGTTTGTGAGTATGTATGTTTGTTGCTTCTTCACGTTCGAACAGCTGAATGGGTTACAATGAAACTTGGTAAATGGATAATTTGGAAAACCATATCCTGGATTATCACATAGAATACTTTCATTCCGGGAGTAAGTTACCTTGGAATACTTTCCTATTTTCGCGTAGGTGAATTCGCTGGCTGCAGCTAGTAATATTATAAAGGTGCAAGTTTGTGCGTGTGTATTATTTGTTTATTTATTACTAGCTGTGCCCGCGACTTCGTTAGCGTGAACTACAGGATTATGAATTTATTTTTTCTAAAATAAAATGCCTATGTTATTCCTAATTACATCAACTATCTGCCAAAAAAAGTCCCGTCAAATTCGGTCCAGCCATTTCAGAGATTAGCCCGGACAAACAGACAAACAGACTAAAATTGTAAAAAAAAATTATTTTTGTGTATGTGCCGTAGCAGTTATTTCAATTAGTTGTTGTTGTTGTTAGTTATTTCAAAGCGTTTTGGAAACACATTCATTATGCGTACAGCTAAAGAGTGGAATTCCCTGCCGGAGTCTGTGTTTCCTGATGGCTACAACCTAGGGGTCTTTAAGTCGAGAGTGAATAGGTTACTTCTAGGCAAGCGTGCTCCATCGT
Source organism: Mythimna albipuncta (assembly GCA_929112965.1). Taxonomy (NCBI): domain Eukaryota; kingdom Metazoa; phylum Arthropoda; class Insecta; order Lepidoptera; family Noctuidae; genus Mythimna; species Mythimna albipuncta. The sequence continues at coordinate 22,187,505 of OV815970.1, forward strand.
CGGCCACATCATCACTTACCATCAGGTGAGATAGTGGTCAAACGCGAGCCTATCAATAATAAAAAAATAAAAAAAATATATTACAAACAGACACTCCAATTTTATTGATATGTATATGTATAGAAAACTTCATGCAACAAAGGCGTACTTAATGCCTTAGGCATTCTCTACCAGTCAACCAAGTGTGGTGAGAAGAAAACATGGCAGGTGCATAAAAAAAAAAACAAAAAAATATAGAGTACTAGCTTTTGCCCGCGGCTTCGCCCGCGTGGCATTAGGTACTTAAAGAATCGAGATAAAAGGTAGCCTTTGTTCTTTTCCATGTCAAAGGCTATATGCATGCCAAACATCCAAATCCGTTCAGCCGTTTTTGCGTGATTAAGTAACAAACATCCAAACATCCACCCTTTCACATTTATAATATTAGTTAGGATTAAGAAAAATAAGGGTATATGTATATTTGTGATTTCTTTTCGCTCGAACGGCTGAACGGATTTCGATGAAACTTTGCATACGATTGGGCTATGTCCTGCAATAGTACCTTTAATATTTTTTTATTTATTTATGTACACACAAATACTTAAAAGAAAAGAACCAATGTGAACCAAACCAGCGGGGGATGTCATTAGATGATTGTTGTTAGAAGTTAGTCCACGGTTCCAATTGGTCGTTTCCTAAGGAGATGAACCGGCAAAATCACCATGGTTATTCTTTAAAAAAAAAAAATGCTTTTCTTACAATATTTCTATATTACAATCTTAATGAAAAAAAAAAAACATTTTTAAATCTTTCGCATGTATTTGCCAATATTTATGTTCGTGATTGTACTTCAATTTGGCCCGGTATCTCTCCAAGGTAGCGAAGGTCGTTCCAATAACTTAAGTATATTATCAGCCGAGCCCTCTCGAGTATGTTGGGGTCGGCTCCGTCTTGGATGGTATACCTGTACTAATATTGGTATGATGTCGACTTGTTGACCTTGTGAAGGTCATCTACGTTATTATTATAAAGTGGTAAAGTTTGCTTTTTTGTTTGTAGGAGGTAATCTCTGAAAGTACTGGTCTGATTGCGAAATTTTTTTCACCGATAGAATGATGTTTTATTTCTGAGTGTAGTCGTAGTGAGTGAAGCCGCAGGCAAAAGCTAGTATCTACTAAGTAATATTACAAATAAACTATTTATAGGTACTTTTAAAATGTCACGAAGTCAGTCAGTCAGAAAATTAGTAATTGCACATTTAAATCATGTTATGTATTTCAAATGTGTGTCTCTGTTACATGTTCCTTGTCGCTGTTTTATGTGAGAAAAATGTAAATAAAGTAAAAATAAAACTAAATAAGATATAAAAAAAAAGACGGGTTGCACTCCGGGAGTGCCGGCAGAAGTGAAAACTTGATTATTAACGTTGAGCATGTTTGATATTTTGGAATGGTTAGGGAATAATTTTGCACCAATTGCTTTATCAGTATAAAAGTACTGTCATTTATGTGGTAGAATACAATATTCATTTATTGCGCTATCGTACACAAACATGACAATTTATATTACATTAAAAATTTAACACTTTAAAACTATTACAATTATTTTACATTAAAAAGTTTATCTCTCCGAAAAATCAACTTTCATAGCTGTCTACTCTCCATCCGTCTTACGCTTTTTCGATCAGGTCACGTGTCCTGACGCGAGTTTAAGATTTTATACCCATTACAGAAAAAGTGCTCAACGCCGCTAAAGAAGTTTTCACTTCAAAAAAGCCACTGGCAGCTAAAAGATGATCAGTCTCAATTGACAGCGCCCGTTCACGGATATGACGCGAAAATTAGCACCACTCAGCCCAACCATTTTGAAAGGAACCGAATGATCCAACACACGCGCCATCATCAGCGCGAGATTTGAGTGAGCATGACAAACTCTCAACTACCATGCTCGAGTGTCATTCTGAACTTCGACAGTTTCTTATTTCGACACAGTCGCAATTTCGAAAATCAATAGTTCGACTGCTCATTGCTCCGACAGAACATATTTCGATAACACACACCTTTGAAGAACATTATTTCGACAAAACTCTTCTTCGACATGCACTTGTTCGGCCGATCTCTATTTCAAAGGAACATACATCATAATTATATCAAACAAGTCCAATAGTAACCTAAAAATCATACTTAAATAATATGCCATTCAAGATTTGATTTTTCCAAGTTTGCTTTTGTCAGTGACTTTGCTTGCGTCGAAAATTACTCCGCGGGAATATACACCGTTAAATTTTAATCGTTTTAATCCCGTGGAGGGTCGATCCGGTACATGAAACACTATTGATTTGTAAAGATAAAATCAAAAAATAAAGTACCTTTTTTTTCAAAACTCGTATTAATTTACGCACGTACGAAATTAATTTCTTTAAGAAAATGTCGGTGAGCGAGTTCAATGACCTGTAGATAGTTTGTATGCAACGCTGACTACTAACTACAGGTCATTGAATTGTAAATTAATACGAGTTTTGAAAAAAAGGTACTTTATTTTTTAATTTTATCTTTACAAATCGATAGTGTTTCATGTACCGGATCGACCCTCCACGGGATTAAAATTTAACGGTGTATATCATTATCGTAACCTTTTTCCAACTAACTTGGATTCGGCTTCCAGCCTAACCGGATGCGGCTGAATACCCGTGCTTTACATGTAATGACAGCCTATCAGACCTCAACAATTCAGTTACTGGGCACCACGATACTCCTTGGATAAACTGATGGTCAGATTTTCTGGCATCAGACTACCTGCTACGACTGTCAAAGATCTACGAATAACAACCGGGGCCAACGACTTTACGTACTTTCTGAGGCACGGGATATTAGTAATGTTTTAGTAAACTTAGAAAAGTAATTTAAATTGAAAAATTCAGATTGGTGCGTGGTTTTGAACCTGCATATAACCTCATGCATTAAAAGCGGGTGTCTTAAGAGCGACCAACTCCAGGTACATTTACATGCAACCGTTCTTACGTGATTATGGTGTTATTATACATCGTTCTCCAGATATTTTGGATACAGAGCTATCTTGTGTATATAATCTAGGCTTCTTTGGAAATCAAAACTTTGTGTGAAACTAATCTAGCAGTAATCATCTACACTAATATAATATAGAGAAAGTACTGGTCCGATTGCGATAATTTTTTCAGTGATGGAAAGCTGCTTTAATCCTGAGTGACATTGGCTATATTGTATGTAGGCGGGCGAAGCCGCGGGCAAAAGCTAGTATATTATAAATATCACAAAAGTAGATCCATAGAAGCCTTACACATTTAATCGAGATTCTGAATGAAGACAATTTTTCTGAAAAACTTTTAAGGATTAAAAAACACACGTATTTCCTGGAACAAGTTTTGTGAAATATTCGAGTAAATCACAGAATTACCGAATGCCAATAGAGGTTTCAGGTTATCTCTGTTTTTTCGCATTGTCTCTTCATCAAACATCGCGTTGGACTGCGTTAGATGAAGCAACAAGCTTTTAAACCATGCTCGATGTTGACGATAGGCAAGTGGAGAAGGGCTCTCTTAACCAACAACCAACATACATACAATAGCTATAGATATTACCATTTTTCAATTCAAGTAATGGTCTACCCGTGTTCTAGTTCTCTGTGAAATTAGATCAACCCTTAAGATAAGTCAGAAATGTAAATTCTAGAATTTTGAACGTACAAAGTATACATACTTTGTATCTGTACCTATATACTTTGGTCTGCTGCGGTAAAGTTCCAAAGAGTTAACGTGGCCCTGAAAAGCAAAGGACACCAGAAGGAACACAGGTGGGTTGAAGTCAGTAGACTCACTCTCTACCTCCATTTAGAGCGATTAAACATAATCAGCCTTTAAATGATCCCACTGTTGAGACTTGGGCCTCGTTTCTAGGAGAGGGAATGGGCCGTAATTCACCACGCAGGTCCAGCGCGGGTTGGTGAATTTCACATGTTTCGAATTTTTGGTTAGAACATGCCGGTTTCTTCACAATGTTTTCCTGATTCCGATCCCGATCTCGATCTCTAGCCACCGTAGGCACAGGCTTGCGGATGGCGAGCAATGGGTAGCACGCCGTTCGGTCGACCGGTAACTGTTCGTACCGAGCCCAAAACGTCGACGGCACGTAGACTCGCGCGCCTCAAAGAAGTGGCAGCAAATCGTAAGAACCCAGCACGGTCGAAGCGTATTGGGGCCATGGGTTAAATGAAAATCAATCCTCGGGGCTCTGAAACGCAAGGCAGGAATAAACAAATGAGTTTTAGTCAGTACGGTTTTAGTCAGTAAGCTATGTTTCACTAAGACACCATGGCGACACTACCAGTCGCCGCTACCAACAAAATGTATACAGCTCTATAGAGAGTTACTCATCTGATGTCTGTTTAGTCGCGCAACCAATTTGGTGGCGTGACCAGCTTGGACGTGTGCTACTCTGGTGTCTGTATGGTGTCTAGTTTGGTAGCTTCGGGCTATATTTCACCTTGAAACCATGGTGGCGCAACTGGTCTCGCTACCATGTTGTCCCCGTGAAATATAGCCCACATCTGACACGTCTTCGCGCTCCACCTAAGGCCGGAAGATATCATATATTAGATGTTTTCTCACCCAAAACAAAATAATCAACAGATAAGGTGTGGTTCAGTAAACAAACAAATCAGATTCATAAAATCAAATTCTAGAATTCCGAACGTACACGTCACGGTTACAATTGGCAGACTCGAATGCTTTATTATATCTTTTGTGTGCGAATGAATCGGGGCCTTGAGGCGGGTCTAGGAAGCCAATGTGCTCCGACCACAATTGACGCTTCCGACGCGATCAGGATCAATGTCTACGCTATCAAACGCCTGTCAGGTGGTGTGCAGAATAGTACATTTTGATACAAGTTGAAAGAGTTTATCATTTTGACGGGCCTGTTGGTCTAGTGGTTAGTGACGCTGACTGCTTTGCCGGAGGTCGTGGGTTTCGATTCCTACCCTGGACAAATGTTTGTGTGATGAGCACGATCATTTGTTCTGTGTCTGGGTGTAATTTATCTATAATATGTATGTTTTTAAGAAATATATAAGTAGGTTTATCAGTTGTCTAGTACCCATTACACAAGTTCTGCTTAGCTTGGGACTAGGCGGCGCTGTGTGATAGTTGTGGAATATTATTATATTACATTAACCGAGGCGGAATACACACGATCTGTTAGCGAGGGTAAAAAAAATCCACCTGTGCACTAGTGTGAAAAACAGTAAATTGTTTGCCTAAAAGCTGTACGGAAAAGAGCGGTTTTCTAGTAGATAAGTGTTGTTATGAAGTAAAAAGTCAGATTTTGCATTAATGTTATAAAGGCAGTACTTTGTATGTGTGTTAGTAGGTTTGTTACTCCATCTTGATTGAATTGAATGGTTGAACGGATTTAAACCAAATTTGCCACGCGGATAGACCAAGTCCTAACAAAGGATATATTTGACCCATCGTCGCCAAACACGTTCGCTACTGAATATAGGCCTTCTCATTTGATGATTACCTTCATCAAAAAAGAATTTGATTTTTAAAAGTAGACTTTTTGAATAAAATTTAAAAGAAAGACGTGTGGCACTCGGGGACTGCCGCGGTAAAGCTATTGCATAGCATTTTTTATCAACTTATGCGATTAAAATTCTTTATTTATTTTATTTATGCAGTATTTTTTTCCTTTCTTTTTTTTTCTTTGATATTAATTGAAGTTACACTTTCACACATTGAATTGAATTTGATTGATTGTTCACTCATTTGTTTTCTTACCGGTCACCACGCTCAAAAAACAAATGAGTGGGGGGTGTTAGGTTATTTTCGTTACGGAATTTCTGGATTCGATCTCCACGCTCAAGGCCCGCGATAGCAGCTATGCAATAGCTTAAAATATAACAATAATAATTTATTTTAGACTCGGAATACCTATAATAAAATGAAATAAATTTACATTTCATTTATAATTTTATGAAGAAAGAAGAGAAAGTAATATTTGATTGTAATTAAAAATAATGTCACATTCAATTCATTGTAGTCCTCCAAATTCATAACTTCAAATTCTATTTTGAAGTTGAGCATTTGAAAAACTCTACTGTCTCCTGAAAAACGTTTCGCCTCCTCGTTTATACCGCTTACATCGAAGGACTGGAACACAGTTAAGACCTCTGAAAATCTGCTATTTTGCATGAACTTTGACACTTCATAATTTACTCAAAAATTAAATAAGTCAATAAAGTACAACTATGCAAGCCTAGCTTCTAAATAATGACAATGTTTTTCAGAAACTTTTAAGGGTTAAAAAAAAACACGAATTTCCTGGAACAAGTTTTTTTAAATATTCGAGTAAATCACGGAATTACAGAATGCCAACCGGGTTTTCAGGTATTATCACTCTTTTTTCGCGTTGCCTTTTCGTCAAACATCTCGTTGGATTGCGTTAGACGAAGTAACAAGCTTCTCATTCATTAAACCCCAAGCGAACGCCGGCGTTCGCGCACCTATTGTCTTTCTATTGTGTCTGTAATTTCCACGATTGAAAGGTTAAACCATGCTCGATGTTGACGATAGGCGAGTCGAAAAGCAGCCTCTTAATAAACTAGTGCGCCTCACCATCAACGTTTGCATCACTGCTTACCATCAGATGGGATCGCAGTCAAGCACTAGTTTATATCAGATAAAAAAAAACCTGCCTAAGTTTTGCATCGAAATGAGGTTTGATACATTCTCCAAATACTCTAAACTGCTCATCTCAAAAACCGTCCCTAGTCGCATAAATATTCAAAACTAATATTAGTATGCCATAGAACTCGAATTTACTTATGTTTTATGGCGTATCATAAAAAAATCTCGTGGACTTTACATATACTACATATACTTGGGTAGCGCCTCACCCTTTTCGTTTTTATCGCGGTCAAGGCGCCCGGGGCCTTATGATAGATAACTTGGTTAAAAAAATGCTACCTTTTTAGTACCCAGCTATATAGGGTGACTGGTAATTAGTGACCGATACTTAAACACGTAATAGTACTCATGATTACAAACAACTTTCCCAAAGAAACTTTTTTTTATACTCTTTAGTTTCATCACAATAACAAAACAGCTGTTCGCGCAAAATCGCGCGCGCGCCTTCGACCTCTCAGCTGTTAGCCGCGTAACGCCATTGTCTCATGGTAAGGTATTACCTACAATAGTGATAGTGCACCCGCGCCGCTTGCATGCCCATCGGTGTATGTAATCAGTGTATGTAAATATTCCAGTTAAATAATATAAGTTAAATAATGAGTGTAAAAAAAAGTTTCTTTGGGAAAGTTGTCTGTAATTATGAGTACAAACACGTACATAAATATCAGCATAGCTTTTAGTTTTTTACAAGCTTTTGTTTTAACCTTACATAATTATGTTGATGATTTATACACTACTAATTTTTAATTAGTACAAATACTTACAGGGCTTATTATAAAGACGTAGACCAAAGTGAAAAAAACGAAATCCTAAAGTTGTCCACGAAAATTTGACATAATTGGTAAATTCGTAATAGAATCAATTATTCATAACAATTGCTACTAGAAAATGCTACGCGCAGTATTTTTACATTTTTATTGTCATTCATTCATTCATAATCAATAACCTGTTTAATATTTCCATAAATTGAGTGACATTTTGTGATATAAACATTATCGAGGCAAAGGCTCAACTGGCTGCCAAACAATTGGGGATCTTAGCAAAGGTGGGACGGTACTTCACGTCGGAACAGCTGCTCAACCTTTATCAAGCGCAAGTGCGATCGTGTATGGAGTACTGTTTTCATCTTTGGGATGGGTCTGCCAAATACCAGCTTGATGCACTGGAGTCAATAGAGAGGCGAGCCAAGAGAATCAACGGCGATGTTGCATTTGTTGTGTTGAAGCTCCAAAGCTTTGAGAACCGCCGCCGAGTTGCTATTCTATCGGTTTTCTATCGTTTACATAACGGGCAGTGTCCACTGGAATTGCACAATCTAATTTCGTCAAATCTGTTCCATCATCGGACCGTTACGTTTCAATAAAAAGCCTAGTATTTGATTTAATTTTCAAGTTTATTTTTATGGCAACATTTAAATTAATTTGAAGTCGCTTAAATAACGGTTTTAAAATATTAAAGGAGGGAGGTCTTCCCACGTGTACTAGAACTGGGTCGGGTAACGATAGTCGGTCGACAGCACCAAAGAGTATAATAATTCATAGGGGAGGACAGCACTCTTAGCGTTCAAACATGAATTCTAGTGGTGACTACGTTAAGTTTAGCTACTTAGCAGTCTACATTTTGTACTAATAATGTTTAAGAATCAGTGTGGCTATCTGAAGAAATAAACAGGTGCATTATTTAAGGCTTGTAGTCTCTTGAACCATCTGGCCGAAATTAAATGGTCACTACTTTCGTACCCGTCTAGGCGACAGTACGACTATCTGTGCATTTGTTTGCAGCCAGCTGCCCCCGGACAGAGCCCCGCTGACTTTTAAATCCATTTTATATATTCTTCAAAGTGAACATTTCATATGTAAATCAATCAATAAATAATATATATTGATTGATTTACATATGAAATGTTCACTTTGAAGAATATTTAACTATCAATTTTTATGTGTAAAAACGTTTCTAAAGATTCAAGCCGTTTCGAAGGAGTAGGGAAAAGATGCGAATGTGATGTTGTTTTTTATTTTATTTAAAAAACTTCATGCAACACAAAGGTACAAAGGCGGACTTAATACCTTAGGCATTCTCTACCAGTCAACCTAGGGTGGTGAAGAGAAAACATGGCAGGTGCATAAAAAAAAAAAAAAGAATAGTTTGATAAGAAAACAAGTGTACAAATATTTATATAATAAACATACTTAAATATTCAATATAATATAAACCTACATACATACAAATATATATAATTTATATAAGGTAACGAAAGGATTTTTGAGACTACTCCGCTATTTCTGTTGAAAATGAAGCCGCAACTTCCGCTTAAATGCATACCGACTGGTGGCCGTCCTGATGTCAAGAGGAAGCGCATTCCACAGAAGAATAGACTGTATATGAAAGGAAGAATGGACAAAATCAGAAGAATGAGAAGGACAAAGCAGAAGAAGGTTATTGGAAGAACGCAGATTCTTGGCATGGGAAGAACATAGAAATTGAAAGTTTGATATAAGATAAGAAGGAGGGGTGGGAGAATTCAGCAGAGAGAAAAGTGTAGTCAATGCGCGCAAACTTCTTCTCTGGCGTATAGGCATCCATTTAAGTTCAGTTCTGTAACTTGAAATATGGTCATATTTCCTCAAATTAAATATAAACCGGATGCAGTTGTTGAGGAGTCTGTCAAGCTTGTCTAGCAACACCGTATTCAGGTCAAAGTAGCACACGTCACCATAGTCGATTATAGGGAAAATTAAAGTCTGCACAAGCATTGTCTTTGTCTTCGCAGGCAGAAAGTTCCTCAGACGATACAGATACCGCAAAGTCCCGTTGACTCTTTGGCAGACACTTGAAACTTGACTTTGCCAGCCAAGCGTCGAGTCAAGATCCTTTACGCTAGGATTGATGGGGATGACGGCACCGTTAAAAACAATTGGAGGAAGAGAGTTAACCACCACTCTACCCATCATGCGCGGGCTACCAATAATAATAGCCTGACACTTTGCGGGGTTTACGGACACCCCAAAGCTATCAGACCAACCCTTGATAGCTTCCAAATCTCGGTTTACATCCTCTATAGCGTCTGACAAACTCTCCACCCGCGCAGCCGCATATAATTGTAGATCATCGGCATAAAGATGATACGAACACCGAAGACAGAGAGTTATAAAATTTATGAAGATGGAGAATAGCAAGGGAGAAAGAATACCGCCTTGGGGAACACCAGATTCTAGATCACGCCAACTCGACGAATTCTCGTCAACGCGAACCGACTGCTGACGTCCCCGAAGATAAGAAGAGAACCATTCCAGCGCCTCGGACGAAACCATAAGATGGGAAAGGATAGATAGGAGAATATCGTGACTGACAGCATTAAAGGCATTTGAGAAATCTATTAGAACCAAAACGGTAACCTTGGTTTCCTCCATAGCTTCCCTAATGTCACCAGTCACTTTAAGGAGAGCAGAGGAGGTACTATGACCAGGCCTGAATCCAGATTGAAATGAGCTAACAAGGTTGTTACGGTGAACAAATCCTGATAACTGCTTATGGACGCAGGCCTCAAGTACTTTGGACAGGAAAGGAAGAATAGAAATTGGGTGGAAATGGTTAGGCAGAGAGGGATTAGAGATTTTAGGAAGTGGACGCACGTAAGCCATACGCCACAGGGATGGGAATTGTCCGGAATCAAGGGAAAAATTTATTATATGGGTAATCGGAGGAAGAAGAAATTCGAGGATTAAGGTAATCATGTTACGACTAATTTCGTCATGACCCACAGCCTTGGACTTTATGGATAGGATAATCTTTTTGACTTCGTCCAAGGTGGCCGGGGAAAAGCGGAACTCTTCAATGATAGGACTTGGTAGGCTAGTAATGAAATCAACCGTCTGAGACAGCATTTGCGAATCCAAATGACAGGTGGTAGTGAAGTGACGGTTGATATCATCCAGTGCGATAGTCTTAGGAAGATAGAGTATACCGTTTTAATTTCAAGGTGATACTTCTATGCGTTCTTGAGATAAAGGGTCTTGGGAGACAGATAGACACACAGACAGAAGACAAAGTGATCTTATTAGGGTTCGGTTTTTTCCTTTTGAGGTATGGAACCCTAATAAAAATAGATACACAAGAAGAAGAAGAAAATAAACCATTACAAAGGAAAACAAATATTTTCTCTTTCCCTACCATAACATTTTCCGTTCCACATTCTCTAAAGCGAGAAGGTAATAAATAAATCAGCTGTTTGCAGCGGAGCGTGGCTCGACTCTCACAATGGCGCTCATTTGTTTCTACGGCCGCCATTTTCTTTTCGCACGAAACAAATATGGCGCGAAAATTGTTATCATTAAGCTTAGGACAGACTTTTCCTCAAACTAAAAAATGTTTAAAAGAAAACCTTTGTATGGTGAAAGTAAGAATGGGTCGTGTACTAGATTTTTTCTAAGAGAACATTTTCTTTTAAAGGTATTGGAAATTATCTCTCGAAGGATTTACGCATCGGTCAGTTTTTCTAGCCCTTTCTGTACCATGTTGATAGAGAAACGTTGTGTCCGGTCAACAATCTGTGCCACACACTGTCCGACTTCCACAACCTATGCACATACGGTGGGATACGATCCCGATATCCCACACACTTCTTATTGACCTTATTTTTACCCGACTACGGCAAAGCCAAACGAGGATTATGATTTTGTTGACAGGCTATGTATGTAGGTATGTGAGTATGTTCATCTGTTCCCTCATAACTCCTTATCTACTTATCGAAACTCGAAATATAAGGTATCGTTATCAACCGTCTTAATCGTCCGCTGAACATAGGCAACGTGACGTGTCACAAAACTCGAAATGGCGCCCTCTAGCAGACAAAAAGCAATGTGTTAAAAATGAAAATGGAGATAAATACGCCGTGTTTGGTATCATTTGAAAGGGCTTAACTTGTACATTTGCAAGACATTGTTCAAATTTAAAGTGACGCCCCCTAGTGGAAAAAAGTAATGTCAAGAAAATGTTAAAATAAATACTTACACCGTGTTAGATTTCATTTGAAAGGGCTTCACTGGTACTTACCAAAAAATATTATCAAAATTCAATGTGGCGCCCTCTAGTGGACAAACAGTTTTGTGTTATTAAAAAAAATATATATATATGTCGTGTTTGGTATCATTTGAAGGGGCTTCACGTTAATAGTATAGAATCACAGTGATAAAAAAAGTAAAAAACTAAAACCCGATTTTAGTTTCCCCGGTTTTAGTTTTTTATTTTTTTTTTCGATATTTGCAGACTACTTGAAAAAGTTCTTGGGTAAATTTTCTGCAAATAGAACGCTGCTGAAATCTGCGCGGATGTGCGCTTGGTGTTTAACGGAATGGTGCGAAATCACGCGCGAACGCGTTCGCTTGGGTTAATACGCGTCTTCCACTAAGTGAGATATGTTTTTATGTGGAAAATCATTAAAAGAAGCCATTCTAGACAGAGCGTGAGGGATTGTCTGACTTTTAATGACTAAAATCAAACGTATTCCTTTAGTGACCCTTATGTAAGGCCTACGGTAACTCCTTCAAACAATCTACAGCAGGTATTGGCCCAAACTAGCCCCGTAAAGTTTGCTGACATCTCTTTGAGGCGCCAGTGGAGCACAACGTCCGGTTGCCCCGAGCTCCTTACCGGACAGCCGGATGGCGAGCTACCCACAGTTCATCGTCCACAAGCTCATATATGACTAGAAATCGGTTTGCGGTTTCTGACGCCCGGGGCCTCTTCGGTGGGGTTCGGAGTTTAAGGCTTGTCTCCGCCTCATGGTTTGTTGTATGCGAGCAAAACAAAAGCAAAGGTGGCAGCTCCTTTGGTCGCATAGGGTTGTGTTTAAGTGAATGGGAAAGGGCCTTGTGGGCGCAGACCAATACGGTGGTCCGACCAGATCTGCGCCGTTCTTAACTCTACGATATGGAATGCCCTTCTCACTGCTAGAGACAGAAATAGATGGAGGAATATCATACAAGTAAAAAGTGATGAAGCCTCACCACTCAGGTCCCCCCTTATATAAGTAGACGAACCTTTAGAAATAGCCAGTCTCTCTCAATTTGACTCGATTGGCCTGTAGGTTTATTGACTAGTGACCCTGACTGCTATGTTGGAGATCGTGGGTTCGATTCCCACCCAGGACAAATGTTTGTGTGATGAGCACGATTATCTTTATATATATAATTCTTCTGTGAGTGTGTATGTCACTGAACTTCTCTCAAACGACTGGACCGATTTTGATGAAATTTTTTGTGTATGTTCAAGGGGATCTGGGAATGGTTTAGATTCAAAATTTGGTAGGGTAGAGTAGGGTAGAGTAGGGTAGAGTAGGGTAGAGTAGGGTAGAGTAGGGTAGAGTAGGGTAGAGTAGGGTAGAGTAGGTAGAGTTGACAGCTTAGATAAAAGGTAACTATTAGGCGGTACGAAGTTTGCCGGGTCAGCTAGTAATATATAAACCTTATTTTAAGTATTTATATGTGAAACACCTGTTTAGTATTTTTATGTCAATAATCTACATATGTACAAAATTTCAAAACTGTATCATGCAAAATCAAAGTTATAAGCTCGGTGACTGAGGGGTTGTTTTTGCACTTGCACCCAGCTGTTTGCTGGCGCCTAATGCTCGCTATGACTTACCTTGAACTGTGTAGCACTTAGTGTCGATGGTGTCCAACTTATAACTGTTTTAAAATATTTTTGGGAAAAAATATAACATGGTATGAAAATGATTTGAATAGATTCAATTAGGTACTGATTCTGAACAAACTATTTTCAGGTTTTCAATATATTAAAAATAATGAAAAATAATGTTGTATAAAATCAAATCTCAAATCTCAAATCTTTATTGCAATCCATAATGTACATGTCAGGTGATAAATAAAAAAAAAAATTGAAACAATTATGGACCCTGTCGGGCACAGCAACATTATAAATGGTAGGAGAGAGGAAGAGCGCCAATATAAGTACCTATTAATTTTCTCATCTGTATCTCTTTTACTTATTCTTTTTATTTTCTTTTTGTTTTTCTTATTATTTCTTTTTTTTTCTTTTCTTATTTTTTTTTCTTCTTTTATTTATAAGGTTAACACTTGTCTAGTACTCATAGCGTAAGTTCTGCTTAGTTTGGGACTAGATGGTATCGTGTCATAGTTGTGGTATATTATTATTCACATCTTCGGCAAAATAAATCATCTACCCACAATTTTAATATGAAAAAGCACTTAAATCTAGAAAGTATCACAAAAGGTCTTTGTAACGGCTCTCCAGCACATTATCTGTCATGAGAAGCGATTGGATGGCCTCCACGGTGCCGCGTAGCTCCGGTATTTCACGTCTTATGGGACACGGCCCTTGGGTTCAATGATTTGTGGGCAAACCCCGTGTGTAGGGGGTAAACAGTGTGATAAGTATACGTTTTTAAGAGTTATTTAAGAATTAGAAATTTTCTTTAGGGATTAGAGGTACATTAAATTATGTTTCACGTATATAAAACCGCTGGGATCCCGACATCGCTTTTCAGCCATCGTAGGCGCGGGCTTGCGGACGGTGAGCAATGGTTAGTTCGCCGTCCGGCCATTTGTATATAGTAAAACTCCGGCACCCTCTCAGTACTATGTTACTAACATCATAAATAACAACTTTGGTTCTACGACGTTTAAAAAATTATCATATTTTTGATTATCTGATTTTCATAGAAAAATCAAAATATTTCAACTGAACGTTCTAAATGATACGAAGTCTATGCGAAGTAAGCGATAGTACAATAGCGGAGGGGAGCGGGCATGGGCGAAGCGCAAAATACAGAGTTGAAATGTTAAATACGTTGTATGATTTGTATTATATTTTGTGTTGTTGAAATGATAGAACAACGAAATTTTAAAGGTTTGTTTTTGGTAAATGAATTATGTTTTGTAAAAAGTCATAGAACAAAAGTTGTTGTTTATGATGTTAGTGGTACAGTCCTGCAAGTTGTTAGTGTTTTACAAATAACCCTGTATTTTAATTTTATTTAACTTTAATTTAATTTTTTGTTACTTGCGAGCCTCACGGAGATGTCAGCAAAACCGTAGGGGTCCAGCAAGTTCAAAACCTACTGGGGCCATGGGTTCGCTTCTGAAAGGAAAACCCGGAGCTCTGGAACGCAAAGTAAAGAAGGAATATAGGAATAAGTTTTAGTCAGTAAAAGTCTGACATGACAAAGTCCCGCTCCGCCCAAGAGCGGGAGAAGTCATTGGATGATTTTTCACTTTAAAAAACGTATAAAATAAATGTCATTTACCATCATTCGATTTGTTGCTGAACTATTCCGAAGTTAGCTTAATTTCTGCATGAATACAGCTTAAAAAGTTGTCGAATGCTCTGTGACCACTTAGTTTTTAGTTGTTTAATTGCACTTGTAAATTAGCTCGTTTTAACGAGTTTTTCCCGAAACTTTGCCTCGCTACTAAAAACCACAAGAACCGACTTTTTAACTGCATTATTTTGCAACTAGCTTAACATTTGTTGACAAAATTAAGGAAACTAAACTGCTATTTTGTGTATGTGCTAAATGATAATAATAATAATTTTTAAATGTTTTTTTTTTAATATATATTTGTTATGAAAAATATTTAAAAAGATCAAAAATATGTATTATAAGAAAAATAAGGGAGATAATAATAATATAGCCTTTATTTCCCGTAACATTTTTAACATTTTTTTTTAAATTAAATATATAGTAAAACAACAAAAAAAGATAGCAATTAATAACAATATCGGGAAGGTAAATCAAATTATTAATTAAGGTCCCTTTCGGGTATAGGCTTCCTCCAAGGTTTTCCAGATGAATCTGTCCCTGGCTTTATAAAGCTAAACGATAAATGATATTTATTCTGCAAATAGGATTTTTAAAAACACTTTTAAATGTAAAATTTTTCGTCAGTTTAAACTAGATGAGGCCGGTGTTTCCTAGCTGACTACCCTGAGAAGAAACACCGAAACAAACTCAGGGGTCAAAGTCTCTCTTAAAATCCAATCAGCAAACATGTAATGGTCAAATCATACATGAAAATGCTGTTATTATCATCTCTATTGGGTTCTATTTCTCGTGTGTACCTTACTATGGGTACTACCGTAGAGTAAGGAATGGCCGCAGTGGTGGCAGCTAGAGATGCTATTATCACACTATATCAATATATGTGTTTCCTCAGGGTACAATAATGCGCTATCACCCGCTGTCTCAGCCGCTCCGCTACGTCACTCGGAGAGTCTTACTGTCCCCGCACACGGGCCACAAAAAAACGCCACGTCAAGCTTCTTTTTGAGGCGACCTATTTTTGTGGCTCGTGTGCGGCGGTCTTACCACAAAAAACGCTTGAAGTGGCTTCAATCTTCTCCGGATACAAAGTGTCGCGCGCTTCAGCTGTTTTTTGCAGCCGCTTCTAGCTTTTTTTGTGGCCATTTCCAAGGGTTTTTTGTGGCGGCGTTTTTTTGAGGCCCGTGTGCAGGTATTCTTAGCCACATAAGAGTGGCCAACTCGAGGTACCGGTACATTTAGATACAATAGTTTTAGGTTATTTTCTATGTATTGCAAGATGTTGAAAGGGAATTGTTTGTCTTGGTATGGTCATGTGAAGAGGAGAGATGAAACGCATGCAACTTTTTTTTTATTGATAGGCTCGCGTTTGACCGTCTCTAAGAGCACGCTTGCCTAGAAGTAGCCTATTCACACTTGGATTAAATACCCTTAAGGTTAAGCAAGTTTCCACTCAAGCTAACCTGACAGATATAACTGTGCAGGCAAAGCTGTCAGGTTCACCCTAACGTATGGCTTTATAGATTATCAAAGAATGACGCCAGTCTGGTCAGTTAAACCTTTTACAAAAATAAGTACAAAAACTCAGTAATAGCAACAGATTTTTTTTTTTTTTTAATTCAGATAAACTAGTGCTTGACTGCGATCCCACCTGATGGTAAGTAGCGATGCAACCTTTGATAGTGAGGCGCACTAGTTTATTAAGAGCCTATTCACTCTAGCCTTGAAGACACCCAAATTATAATCGGACGGGAAGACCGCAGCAGGCAGACTGTTCCAGTCCTTCGACGTACGCGGTATAAACGACGAGGCAAAACGATTAGTCCGGACCGTAGAGGTTTCAACAACATAAGGGTGAATATTCGCCGTACGTCGGGTTGTCCGATGGTAGAATTGCGATGGCGGAATCAAGTCATGCAATTCCTGCACACACTCCCCAAAATGCATCCTGTAAAACACCGAAAGGCTGGCTACTCTACGCCTATGCTCAAGGCTTTGAAGGTTGGACTTAACCAAAACTGGATCACCAATTAGCCTCTTTGCACGCCTTTCCACCGAGTCCAAAGCTGCCAGGTGGCATTTGCAGCACCAGCCCATATATGACTGCAGTACTCCACACACGAACGGACCTGTGCTTTGTATAACATTAAAAGCTGTCCCGGTGTGAAGTACCGCCGGACCTTTGCAAGAACGCCCAGCTTCCTAGCAGCTACCTTGGCTTTGGACTCAATGAACCGCCCAAGGTTAAGGTCTGAGGGAATTTCAACCCCCAAGAGCTGAAGGCGGTCGGTGTACTCCAGGGATAAATTCCGAAAAGTAGGGACCAAGGTGCACGGGCTCCTTTTGGCAGTGAAAAGACACGCTTGTGTTTTGGCGGCGTTGAATCCCACTAGATTGGCTTCACCCCACTTGGAGACTGCCCGAAGTGAGATATTCGTTCGCTCTACCATAGCCTCTCTTTCGGACCGGATTAGCTCCTTACTAGCCCGAGCACTGGGCAGGTATCTCTCTACAACTGTGCTATCATCTGCATACCCATAGATACCGGGCACCAGCAGATCGTTGATATGCAACAGGAAGGGAGTTGCAGAGAGAACAGACCCCTGAGGAACTCCGGCATTAATCGTCATGGGCTCTGATGAGCATCCGAATGATGATTATACTTAAAACTCTTTATAAAATACTAAAAATTAACCCATGTATTACTGATGAAGGCCCGCCGCACGTCTGTCGAAAAAATGCATACCATATGAAGCAATCATTTCAAAAATGCGCGTGCCACTCTACACAAACTCTAAACGAAACAAAATAACATATAGCTTTTTAGGGTTCCGCACCACAAAAGGAAAAAAACGGAATCCTTATAGGATGACTTTGTTGTCCGTATGTCTGTCTGTCAAGACCCATTATCTCGCGATCGCATGTTACCATGCGTTCCCGAGATAAAGGGTTTTGTCGAGTTGAAATTAAAACCGTATAGTCAAGTCTGTAGTCAACCTTGAAGCTGTGCAAAAATCTAACATCTAAGTTAACGAAATAAAAAGATACGTATATTTCGTCACTCTCAAGAGAATCAAAATTCTTAGGGTAATAATTACAAAATAAAAACTTTTTTTGCAATTCGAAAAAATCTTCTTATCTCAATTCGGAAATTGAAGTATTTACATAGGAAGGTTTGTGCGAAACCCTCAGTGCACGAATCCGACTCGTACTTGCCCAGTTTTTTTTTTGTACTTTAAAATAGACTAAACAACAATTCAGCTCAGTGCCTTATAAATATGCAACAGCTACCATGTTCAGCCGGATTAGCTAAAAACGAAAAATCCTCTCGCTTTTTAAACATCTATACGTAGTTAATCCTCTTGCATGACTCGGTGGAAATGTATCGATAAATGCGAGTCGGAAAGTGATTGAATTGAGAAATTGAATGGGATGTCCAGTTGTTGTAACTTGATAAATATTGTGAATTCTGGGACTTGCTCGTCAACTCGCCAGTGTGAAAATCACACGTGTGTGCGTGTTGATACCTGATTTTGCCTACTTTTTTTCGTCGTCAACTCGCTCGACCGTCAAAATCTGATGTGTTTAATAATATAAAAATAATAATATAAAACGTTTATTTTCTCATCACAAAGTTAATGCTAACACATTACAATCTACACACCACGGTAAAAGTAAATGAGATACTAGTGCCTTAATTAGGTTTCCATAAGAACCTGTATTACTGGTCACCAGGTCCCTCCCGCAGCCACACAACTGGGTATAACCTAAACATTGTTTCACAGTTCAGAGAAGTTATTTAAATATTCCATCCCATTCCCATTCCCTCTCCTAGAGAGGAGGCTTGAGTCCCAACAGTGGAAACATTAAAAAGGCTGGTGATGATTTAAATATTAGATCGATAAAAACAAAATGAAGAACAAAAAAAAAACAAAAACAGTTAAAATATTCAGGAAATACCAAAGATTGTTTGAGTTACCAGGGAGTGCGAGAAGAGAATATTTATGATTGTGCTGGTGTGTAGTGCTTGTGGAGTGGAATAGTATTTGTGTCGAAGGGAATAAGATGTGTATGTGTATTAAGTTTAATTAACAGCTACAAAAACTTCTCATAAAATGTTTATGCAATGTGCCAAGCTAGCTGTAAGTTTTCCCATTTTTCCCTTCTAAATGATAAACTTAAATTCCTTATGGTTAAAATATTATTAGGGGTGAGAGGACATTGTAAACTGGTTAATATTGTACCCAGAAGCACTATAAAAATAGTAATCACTGAGTACAGTGATCTCATTTTCTCATTATAAAAAGAGGCCATACAAAATTGAAAATAAACCATTCAATAAATGAGATGAGACAGGTGATTTTCGTAAACCAGATTGTAATATTTTCTTGATGGCAGATTTTTTTTTATCACACAACGTCGTCTAGTCCCAAAATAAGCAGAGCTTGTGTTATGAGTACTAGATAATTGAAAACATACTTATATATTTCTAAATACATACATATATATATAAATTACACCCAGACACACAGAACAAATGATCATGCTCATCACACAAACATTTGTCCTGGGTGGGAATCGAACCCACGACCTCCGGTATAGCAGTCAAGGTCACTAACCACTAGACCAACAGGCCAGTCAAATTACAGTTAAAATTGGTTTGAAAATGACACAAAATCATGCTATAAACGTTAAACATGATTCAAATTTATTAATGTAGGTACAGATATAAAATGGTAGGTGCATTGATGAGGGTTTTCGCAATATTCTACCTTACGGCGTTCAAATTCGTAAAGGTAAGTAAGTTCGACATTATAATATTTCACATTAACAAAAAAAAAAAAAAAAAACAAAAACGAACATGACATTTCAATTACCACTCAATCAATCAATTCAAATTTATTTGTAAATGTAGGTAATAGGTTAGGTTCAAATGTCAAAAAATAAAAATAATCTATGATTACTATCGGATAAAATTGGTGTCTCCTTCTTGATATCTGACTTTTGCAAAAACCCTGACCTTACAAGAATTAATCTCCGACTTCTCAATATTTACAAAGTGCCATTTCATCAAAATGAGGAAATTAATTGGACTATAGAAATTGATGTAGTATTTTATTGTAGCTAGGTATTTCGTTGCCAGTTTATGAGCATTTATCATGCTCTCAAAATTTAAGGGACTCTACTGAAAATTTATCAAAACAACTAAGAATTTTGCCTTATAAAACCTATTCTGAAACACCTTGGTGAAAAAGAGCACGAATTATTAACACTTAAGAGGGTCCTTCCAATTCGTCTATCGTCAACGTGATTATGTTTTAAAAGTTTATTGTTTCATCCAACGTCACGAAAAATGAAACTTTTTTGCGATTTGTAACATTTTTTTGAGCTCCGATTCGTAAATTGAACATAAACTGCCGTATCTTTTGTTTTCGTTAACTTACAACTTTGATATTTTCACAGTTTTAAAGGACTGCAGACCTGAGTATATAATTTTAATTTCAACTCGATAACTTCACGCTTTCCCGAGATAAAGGGTCTTGAAAGACAGACACACCGACAGACAGACATACATACACAGACAGACAGATGGACGGACAACAAAGCGATCCTATAAGAGTTCCATTCTTTCCTTTTGAGGCGCGGAACCCTAAAAAAGCGCCAGGTACACGACCTCAAAGGTGGCGCGGAAACTTGTGCATATTATGACGATTGTCTCTTTCAGTTTTTTGAATCATCATATCTCAAAAACGGTGATTCTTAGAAAAAAAGTTTTTATACAATTTTGTAGATAATTTTCTGATATACAATTTTGTCTGAGCTAATTTTATGATTAAAATTACCGTTTTGCTGAAAATCACGAAAAACTCATTTTTGTGACATTTGACCGCCAATATTTTTTTTTCCAGGTGTCGGATCGATGAGGACTTTTTAGATTTAATTTAAGATGGTGTTTTGAACAATCATCAATTTTCAGCTAGGTGTGAATTAGTGTAACCTCGGATGTCTAAATTATATATATATATATATAATTGGGGGACTATAGACTTGGGGGCTCTTAAGAAAGAAAGTTGCGAGGATACAGTTATACACCGTATTTCCAAAATCAACGCACAAACGTATCATAGATCCAGTACATGACTTTGAACCAAGTAATGGAATTTTGTGCCGACATTTTCCTACTTCTTATATTTTTTTTTCTACAGGAAAAAAATAAGTCTCATGATGAGTAAAACGTTGTCAATAAATAACAAAGTGTAACTGACATCTGTCAATTTAATTGAGAGAAGCTTCAATAACAGTTTCACTATTTTTTTTTTGTTCCTTCACTTGCCTTTTACGTTCTAGGGCTACGGCAATTCACTATTAAGGCTTATAGTCACTTGAACATCTGGCCGGAATTAAATAGACGCAACACTCTTACCCGCCTAGGCGGCGGTTCGAGTATCTGTGCATTTAATTTCGGCCAGCTGCGCCTGGATAGAGCCCCGCTGACTTTTAAATCCATTTTCTTTGCGAAATATTGATTGATTTACATATGCTATGTTCACTTTGAAGAATATTTAACCACCAATTTGTATGTGAACACAGTAGAATACTGTCGCCTGATATGCTATGTTCACTTTGAACCAAGGTAGGGAGAAAGGAATGAGGTGGAAATCAGAAATCAGAAATCAGAAACGTTTATTTCAAATAGACCAGTTACAGGCACTTTTGAATAATCAAATGTCGGTCCGTCCAAGAAAAGTGAAGCTAAATTGCACGTTCCAAAGAGTAGGTCTCTATGGAGAAGAATGTGCAAGAAACTCCATGGACACTCTTTTAAATCGTATTGAGTTACATGAATCTTCGATTACATATTTCTTTTTTTGCTTCTATTATGTGAACACAATGAAGATAAGTAATAAAAATTAAATATAATGGTAACAATAAAAAAAAGAAATTGAATAAGTCACTGGCAGCTAAGAGATGACCAGTCTCAACTGACGGCGCCCGTTCACGAGCATGACGCGTGCATCAGCCCCACTCAGCTCAACCATTTTGAAGGGAGCCAAATGACCCAATAACACATGCCACCATCAGCGAGACATTTTAGTGAGCATGACAATCTCTCAACTGCCATGCTTGTAGTGTCAAACAACTTGTAACCAAGTAAAAATGCTCCATGGTACTTC
The DNA here is from genome assembly GCA_929112965.1 of Mythimna albipuncta. NCBI lineage: Eukaryota > Metazoa > Arthropoda > Insecta > Lepidoptera > Noctuidae > Mythimna > Mythimna albipuncta. The sequence goes on from OV815970.1 coordinate 22,209,679, forward strand.
ACATTCACAAAATTGAAAAAAAAAGTGCTTCTACATTATACAATGCTATTATTTCCAAATGTAACACGTAATAAATCATAAGTTCTATTGAAATAAACAAATAAAAATTTAAAAAAAATAATAATCCGAAAACAACAATAGGAAAAGGCCAGCAGCCTCTCTTCCAATATTTATAATTAAAATTTAAAGAAAATAAGAAATACGACTAATTCGTAGCTAATGACTGTGACTGTGGAGCAGGACCGGCATTCAGCCAAGCATTTTTATCGAGTAGATAATCTTCCAATTTATAATATGCTTGCCTACATAGCGTGCGTTTAATGCATGTTTTAAATTTTGACTCGTTTAATTGGAGAATTTCAAGTGGAATTTTATTATAAAATTTTACACAGTACCCCATAAAAGAACTAGATACTTTAGCCAATCTGAATCGAGGTTGATCTAACTTGTCTTTATTTCTAGTATTAAAATTGTGCCTGTCACTTATTTTAGTAAAAAGATGAATATTTTTCCTGACATACATAATATTTTCATAAATGTATTGACAAGGAACCGTCATGATGTTTATATCTTTAAATAGTTCCCTAAGAGAATCGCGCCTGCGAAGATTGTATATGGCTCTGATAGCTCTTTTCTGCAGAATAAAAATAGACTCAATGTCTGCAGCCCGTCCCCATAGCAGAATACCGTAAGACATGATACTGTGAAAATAACTAAAATAAACCAGTCTCGCGGTATGTATATCAGTAAATTGACGGATTTTTCTGACAGCATATGCTGCTGAGCTAAGCCGTCCTGCCAGAGATGTTAAATGAGGACCCCATTGTAGCCTCGAGTCGAGCGTGATTCCCAGGAAAACCGTGTTTTCTACGAATTCAAGTTTCTCCCTGTTCAATACTATTTCCAAATCATTACTTTTAACATTCGGTAACGCAAATCTTATGCACTTTGTTTTTTTCCCGTTTAATACTAAATTATTGACAGTAAACCAGTTTTGGACCTGCTGCAGAATGTAGTTTACGTCATCAAGATGTGTGGAGCGTCTATTTATCTTAAATATTAAGGAAGTATCGTCAGCAAACAATACTACATGTGGTTGTTTTTGCAATAAATGCGGTAGATCATTAATATACACTAGAAAGAGGAAAGGACCCAATATAGAGCCTTGTGGTACACCCATTTTGACTTCTAAGCCCTGTGAATTGACACCATTTATTTGAACTTGCTGTTGCCTGTCATTTAAATAGGATTTCACTAAGCTTAGTGCAAGTTTACCTAATCCGTAGTGTTCTAGCTTTAAAAGTAAGGTTTCATGATTGACACAATCAAAAGCCTTTGAGAGGTCACAGAAAATTCCAATAGCATCTTGGGCTTCCTCCCATGCTGCAAATATGTGTTTTAATAAGGTCACACCAGCGTCAGTCGTACAACGTCCTTTGGTGAAACCATACTGCTGTTCGTGTAAGATCTTATTGATGTTAAAATGAATAAGCATTTGATTGAGCATAACTTTTTCAATGACCTTACTGAAAACCGGCAACACAGATACAGGTCTATAATTATTGGTGTCATTATGGTCGCCGGATTTAAATAGAGGTATAACTTTACTTTACTGGAATTGTCATCTCCACCTTCTCCCCGGAATTCGAGATGTTCCAGCAAACTGTTGCGGGACATACCCAGGGTCCATTATAAGCAGTTCTTTTAGAGTTAATTTGTGATTTTCTATTTGTATTAAATAGGGGGAGAGGGACTATTGTGTGCGCTTGTAATGTCTATGTGTGCGTGGCTGCGCCCGCGCTGTGTGTCTGAAAGTCAAATAACAATCTGCCAATAGCTCTGACGTGTTTCACTTGTCTCCCGTGTGTAACGTACTTAACAGTAAAAATGTTTCTATAGATCCAAGCCGTTTCAAAGGAGTAGGGAAAAGTTGCAAAATTGCTAAATATGTTTTTTAGACAAAATAATCAGTAGCTCGAAAAAATCAGTAGTTAATAATGTTGTTCATGAATCTATAATAAACAAATATGGTTTTCAAACTTATTAACCTGGCCGTTACCGAGGATTATGCTTCAGAAAGTGACTGTTTTATGGAAATGCTCGGGCGCTCGAGCCTTAAACCTTGTTCAGGCATTTCCAAACAGTTTCCATTGCGAGTTTTACAAAAAACGCAACAACTTTAACGGATTTCTCGAACGTTTCATTATCCGTATTTCATATCCCTCCATATAAGTCCTTTCATGTTCACATTACCATGAAAATTCACTGTTCAGAAACAAAACATCGTTTAATAGTGTGTCATAACTTGGTGAGTGGGAACATTGTGATATTGTCGGCGAAACGTCGATTATTTGCGAGCGTGCTCTCCCGTCAACTTTGAGATTAAACGCTATACCGGTTGCAGGGGCGTAGCGTAAATTTAGACGTGGGCGAAGGCGCCTTAGTAATAATAATAATGATATACCGCAACTGTCACACAGCGCCGTCTAGTCCCAAGCTAAGCAGAGCTTGTGTTATGGGTAATAGACAACTGATAAACATGCTTATATATTTCTAAATACATACATAAATATTATAGATAAATTACACCCAGACACAGAACAAATGATTGTGCTCATCACACAAACATTTGTCCCGGGTGGGAATCGAACCCACGACCTCCGGCATAGCAGTCAGGGCCAGTAACCACTAGACCAACAGGCCTGTCAACCTTAGTGAGACCTTTTTCTTGCATTAATTCGATAAAGTGACTGTCGCAACTAGTGTTGCCAGGCGTCCCGATTTGCGCGGGGTGTCCCGATTTTTAAGCGTCTGGGGACGCATCCTGATTTGAACCTGATCGGGACGCTAAATGTCCAGATAAATCAAAAACCCTGAAACACAAAAAGCGACTGAAGAAGATTGAGTTTTACACAATTAAAGTTTGACACGCCCTCTCGTTTCACCCCAGAGTGGAAGAAGTCATTGGACGATTACCTAAGCTAAAAAATCTTTATAAAAAAAAAAATGGTCCCGATCTAAAACCCTAAATCCAGATTTGATTTACCGTCTGTCCTGATTTTTATCCAAACGGACTTGGCAACACTAGTCACAACCTAGTGTTCGACCACATCGTCGCTCACCATCAGGTGAAATAGTGGTTAAACGCGAGAGCGAATTATAAAAAAAAACCCTCGTTCTTCAAGAACCCTCGGTTGCGCGAGGCCCCTTTGGTTGCGAGGCCGAGGGGTTAAGCCAAACAGTGCCGGATTTAAGCAAAAGTAACATAGGCAGTTGCCTATGGGGCCACCATCACACCACAAAAAAAAAATCGATAAAGGCTCAGTGGAAACCAAAAAATAATTAGTTTTATAAACTTATTTTTTTCTTAGAGCGGGATAAGATAACATTCCAACATCTACGAGATCAAGCAGCACGAAATATGAACATAAATGGCGCCTTTCGCGTATTCTACCGTCCACGCGCAGCCTCAACGATTTGAGGGCCTCCACCACGTGCTCTGCCTAAGGGCCGCCGAAGCCCATATTGCTGCTGCCAAGCTACGCCACTAGCCGGTTGTTCGTGCCTTTATGTTAACTTGTGAATTATTCGTCCAGATTTAGACCTAAGAGGCTTTGGTAGAACGTGACAACTTCCCAGAGGACTGACTTAGGGCGCTAGGCACTCTAATTGACTTAATTTTTAGATCTCTTGTTCTTAAAAAAGGACTTAGGTTGTATAAAAAACCGAACAAGGTTTAGTCGGGCTCGTGTACAAAAGGTTCCGTACCAATATATATTCAACATGTATAATGTTGAAGATATGTATACTATATTATAATTTCGTTTTAGTTTTTATTAGTATTTGTTGTTATAGCAGCAACAGAAAATTTGAATTATCTAGCTGTCATTGTTATAAACTAGTACTTGACTGCGATCCCGCCTGATGGTAAGCAGAGATGCAATCGTTGATGGTGAGGCGCACTAGTTTATTAAGAGTCTATTCACTCTAGCCTTGAAGACACCCAAATTATAATCAGACGGGAAGACCGCAGCAGGCAGACCGTTCCAGTCCTGTATGTGATGTACGCGGTATACCGCGTACGTCAAAGGACTGGAACACTGGCCTTATCATTTATAAATGACGAGGCGAAAGGCTTAGTCCGGACCGTAGGTGTTTCAACAACATAAGGGTGGATACTTGCCGTGCGTCGGCAATTTTTTTTAGGATTCCGTTTTTACCTCTTGGGAACCCTAAAAAATCAACTCGTTCTCTATATTATTTTTGCGTTGTGAAAGCCACTGGTTAAAATATGATTTGTGACCGTAACTAGTACGACAATAACGTATGTACATGTCGTAATCAGAATCGACGTCACACAAAATACACAGTCACAGTGATATCAGGAAATGTTTTAGAGTGATAATAAAGAAATACATTGCTTCAGTTCCAGTTGTTTATTCCATGGTCGGTCAAAAAGTGTCTTTCTAATCACATTACAACGGTTTTTATACTCAGAAATTGACAAGCATAAAAATTCATTATGAAGGTAGAAAAATATTTTAAATAAATTAATAGAACGGAAATTGTCACAGTAAATTCTTATTTAAATATGACCGGATGCTCTGATATTTAAAAAATAAATAAAAAGGAAGTGGTCGGGTTAAATCCTTACAAATTCGACCGGATGTTGCCTTCATTTAATTTATAAATTCAACAAAAACCAAATGAAATCCTTTTATATAAACTCAACAGGATGTCGTAATATTTTAAAATAGTTCGAAAGGAAGTTATCAAATTAAATCCTTTTATATAAATTCAATGGGATCTCGTAATATTTTAAATTAATTCGAAAGGAAGTTATCAAATGAAATCATTCTATAGATTGAACAGGATTTGCAATATTTAAAATAAATTAGCGGAAAGTGATCGAACGAAATCCTCATCAAAATATACAAATAATGGTTTTGCGCCCATATACACATATTCGTCACCCTCCCTGCTAACTGTCCTAACTAGCAATTGTTATTTTTCTAGGGCGATCGTTTTACGTTTGGACGTTAAAATCTTGTTGCTGTAGTTGCGTTAGCTGTAGCTTTATTTATGAATTAATAAGTTTTTATTAATCTTAGCTTATTCTTTTAGTTAGTAGTGGTCCTAAAGCCTTAAGATAGAACGGTAGTAAGGATATTTTTTCACTTACGCAAAACAAAATATGTAATTATCTTCTAAACGGTAAACGATGCAGATACGACGATTAGAGAGGATTTATTAGTAATAATGTTATGAACACATTGGTACGTAATATCAGTGCAGATACGCCAGTTTGTGAGATACGACAGTTAGCGGGGAGGGCGACAATTTAAAAAACTCATTTTATATAGTTTCGATATTGACTTAGCATTATGATAGCACAAGTTTAAAACTCAGTGGATTTTGGTTGTTTAAGGAAGTCTGTAGGTGCTACTTCGGTGTTACAAAAGAGAAGGACTCTCGTTTTACATTGAACAGAATGATTGAACATTACTTAAACGTTTTTAAACAGATTAAACCCATACATGACATCTATACAGACGACATATTCAAATGGCGGAGACTTAGACCGGCTCTCTGCCTCATCCGGTAGCTAGATAATCCTGTATTCTTTTGTATACATGATAAATGCCTAAATATAAATAGTACGGAATTAAGAGTAGATTATGTGACTAGGGGATAAAGCAATGTCTTTAAGTCGCGAGTGGCATGTTGAATTCTGAACGAAACGAAGGTTGTTAAGTTTAATCCTGAACGACAGTGAGGGATTCATATACTTCACTCCCGAGCATCGCGAGGGAGTTAATAAAGTAACCTGAGTGTAGTGAGGAATTCAAGCCACCGAAAACAAAGACAGTTTTATCGCCGTGTTGAATACCTACTCTACTTTTTACACCATCTGTGATATAATTAAAAGACAATTATTTATTTTATTTACCTAAATATTATTTACATGTTTTGAGATTTGGAACAAAAAAAAATCACTACCTACTTTTCTATGGTTTCAATTTTCTTTATCGCCCCGCTTTTCTATTACTTTTTTTTAAAAGACATTCGGTAACAAAGGCTACGTTTTATTCTATTTTTTTTTGTTGCTTGCCAGTTTGAATTTTGAATAAACTCGTTCGATGCACGTACATTTTAGTTCACAGGTTGATAGTTTTTGATGTTCCAAATTCAAATCTCATTATTCCCTAGGTATCGCCCATGCTGCATTATCTCTCTAGGGAGAGAATGACTTGCTTTAAGTGATGGCTGTATGACATATTATAATAAGGCATTATCGAGCAGGTGGTGTAAAAAATCATTACAATCATCAATACAACCCTCTTAGTTCAGCTAACGCTATTGAATGATTTTTCATGAAATAGCAAGCCAAAATATGTCAAAAATCTGATGACAACACAGCTGAAAGATAATTTCAATTGAGAAATAAAATAGTCGAAAGATCTGATCACCAAAACGTAAAATAACGCAATGTCTCATTGCAAATGAAAATAAAAGAATCGTTTCAAATAAAATACTCTCAGGGATAAGTCAGTATTTCCAACAAACCTTTGAAAGGATAATGATTAGATTATTAAAGAGATTTCTTTCTCACTTTCTCTTTGAGGAAAGAGAGAGAGGGAAGCATTGAAATGGAAATAAAGAGCTACTCAATATACTTAAAGTGTCGTTGCTCGGTTTTTGTTTCCAAATTACATTTTTATTGTTTCCGAAGGGTCTCTCTGGGGCATTACAATTATTTTTATCTAATTAAATGAGCCGAAACAAGACGTAATTTTTAACGTTTTAAGTATTCAGTCTATTACACCGCCCGCATCATGCTATAACCGTACTTGGGACGTAAGTATCAAATACGTTAAAAAACATTACACAAACGTTAAGGCCGTTAGAACGTATCAATAGTGTATCATACCCTTGTGTAACGGTTTCAGTGACCGTAGCATCCGGGTGTGATACGCATTATCCTTTCGCGTGAAGTAGATGCGGTAAGAAGACTGAGTTTCTAAATAAAACCATTCACCTATAAAAAATATATATATATATATAATATTATCTTACTAAGTCATTTCACGGGCTTCGTACATGGTTACGTTCTCACCGGTTGGTAACATACAAATATAGGTAAGGTAAGGTAAGCAGTACGATGTTAGGTTACCAAGTAGGAATGCTGATGCTAATGGGCCTGTGTGATAGTAGAAAATTATCCCAAATAAATATATACGGTGGATAAAAAAGTACGTACCCTATTTATTATTCCATTATAACCTACCTGAGTACCAAGTACCGGCGGCCATACTAAACGCCTGCCAGAGGGTCATGGCAATTCGGATGGTGCGGGGATACCGCACGATTTCCCGCGAAGCGGCGAGCCTTCTGGCTGGCCTACCACCGTGGGATCTGGAGGCAACAGTCCTTGCACACATGCACGACATGTGCGTGGAGATGAAACGCCGGGGTGAAAGTCCTCTGCCGCGACAGGTCGCGGCATGGCGGACAGAGCTCCGGCGGGATCTCATGGTGGAATGGCGTCAGCGACTATCGCAACCCCGTCATGGGCACGCCACAATTATGGCGATAAGTCCCCTCTTTGATGCGTGGCTGGAAAGACCTCACGGCGTCCTTACCTTCCGCATGACACAGGTCCTCACCGGAAATGGCAAGTTCGGGAGGTTCCTGTTCCGAATTAAAGCGGAAGTGACGCCCGGGTGTCGCCACTGTGCGGAACGCCCGCAGGACACGGTGGAGCACACAATCGCGGTGTGCCCTGCTTGGGTGGAGCATCGCCGTGCCCTCGTGGGGGTGATCGGCGGCGGAGACCTCTCGTGCCGGGCCTTGGTCGAGGCCATGTGAGCGAGGAAGAGTGGCAGGCGGTCGCCGACTTCTGCGAAGCAGTAATGCTCGCTAAGGAGGAGGCCGACCGCATCAGGCAACGGCACTCTCGCCGCCGCCCGATTTCCAGCCACCGTAGGCGCGGGCTTGCGGACAGTGAGCAATACGTAGCTCGCTGTCCGGCCGTCCGGTAACTGTCCGGACCAAGCCCAAGTCGTCGACGGTGCGCGCTGTTCCCGCGCGCCTCAAGGAGTTGTCAGCAACAGCAGGGACCCAGCCGGGTCGAAGTCTACTGGGGCCAGGGTTATCCGAAAGGGCGCTCGAGCCCCGGTATGAAGGCTTGAAGGAACGGGATGGGTTTTTTAGTCAGTAAGAGTCTGACATTATCTCCCGCTCCGCCCAAGAGCGGGGGTTGTCATAAGATGATTTTTCCCATCGAAAAAAAAAAAAAGTACCAAGTACACTATTTTTGACTGACCGACATTTTGACAATTAAAAATAACTACTCTATCTAAGAGGTGAAGTTTGTTTTTTATTTTTTTGTTTGTAGGAGGTAATCTATGTAAGTACTGGGCCGATTGCTAAAATCTTTTCACCAATAGAAAGCTGTTTATTCCTGACTGACTATTTTATGTACGCCGGCGAAGCTGCGGGCAAAAGCTAGTTTGAAATAAACATTTTGATATCTGATTCAGTGCCTTTCGAGCTTAAATGAGCAACAAACATGCATACAAGTAATAAAAATTTGGCTTTATAGTATTAGTATGATTTGATAGTATTAGTATGATTTTGAAGATATGTATCGATGGCTTATCGAGGAGCATTATCTATCACTTTAGTTCTTCTTCTCCTTTCTAATTGTAAGTATATTTTATATTTATTAGTTTATTATTTGGCTTTTTATTTATGTATTATATTTTTATTTGTTATTTATTTTTACATTGTTTCTATAAGTTGTTGTACACTTTCAACCCGAAATCTTGTTCCTTTCTTTTCAGTCCATCCAAAGGTTGTCTGGTAGAAATTGCCTTGAGCAATAAGACCGCCTATTGTACACTTATTTTTGTTAAATATTATTCCTTAGTAAGTTAAGGTGTGTAATAAAGATAAAGATGTGTAATAATAATGGCTGAGTTTGGGACACAACAAGTTCATGCTTTCTTTGGAAGTATCCAGTGTTGCAGTAGGAACACTAAACTTGATTAAAATCTTAGCCGTTCTAACGTAGTTAAAGTAACAAACAGTTACTCAAACATCACTTAGGGGCAGACTTCGTTTAGACGTAGTCACTAACTATGCTTATAGGCGTTATGTTGTGTTTTGCGGCAGGTTTTGAATTCGATAAACGAATTATTTCATTAATATGATGAGCATAATCATTTGTTCTGTGTCTGGGTGTAATTTATCTATAATATGTATGTATTTAGAAATATATAAGTATGTTTATCAGTTGTCTAGTACACATAATACAAGCTCTGCTTAGCTTGGGACTAGACGGCATTGTGTGATAGTTGTGGAATAAAAAAAAAAAATTATGTAAGCGAAAGTTGATGTGTATGTTTGTTACTTTTTCGCGCTCAAACGGTTGAACGAATTTTGTTGAAAAAAAAATTGCATATGGGTAAAAGATTTCCTAGAATAGCACATAGGCTACTTTTGATCCCGGGGTATGTTCACTTGACATCATTTTCTAATATCACGCGAGCGTAGTCGCTGGCAGCAGCTAGTACAGTTGCCAGAAGTCAAATATTCGGTCTCTTTAGAGGTGTGAAGTGAGATGCGGGGGCGGGGAGTGTCAGTGATTGGCTCACCGCGATCGCGTCATAGACATTCATTCCCTGCGTTGCTGCATGTCTCTAACAACGAAGACGATCCCACTCTGACGCCAAGCGCTCAAGATTCGTTGTGCCTACTGTAGTATGTGTAGCGACCTCTATGTCACTACATAGGAACTTAAAGTCAAAGTGAAATGAGTTATATAACTTGCATCATTCCTCCATCACCTCACCCTCATACAACCCGACGTACGGCGAGTATCCACCCTTACTCTGTTGAAACTTCTACGGTCCGAACTAAGCGTTGCCTCGTCGTTTATACGGCGTACATTGAAGGACTGGAACAATTTTCCTGCTGCGGTCATCCCGTCCGATTATATTTTAGGTGTTTTCAAGGCAAGTGATTGATGAAATCATGATGGTGAGGCGCACTAGTTAGTGCGAGACCGACGCACCCAAATCGGCGTGTGTGTCACACGTGTGCGCAGTGTAGTTCTACCATAATAAACTAGTGCCCTTCACCATCAAAGATTGCATCACTGCTTACCATCGGTGGGATCGCGGTCAAGCACTAGTTTGTATCAAATACATAAAAACAAAAACGAAAAAATACTGTTTGGACTTGCAACAGATGCACAGCTCGCAAACTTTTGCCTTTATAATATTGGCGTAATTTCCAAAATCGTAAATTTCGAAAGTACGGTAGTGCAAAAAACCGTAAACCATTGACGTCTGACATCCCTAATGTACATTTTAGTCAGGGCTGCACATAATTTTACTGTCACCCGCACGCTTGCCACACATGAAATATTTTTATTTCCAAACACATGTCATACAGCGGCCGTTAAGTCTTTATACTCTTTTTTCTTTTTTGAAAGCAGTGGTGGCCTAATCGTAATGGCCCCGACTTACGAGTTGTGGGTCGCGGGTTCGAACCTAGCCAGGCGCACTACTTTGTGTCATTTATTTCATCACCATTTCTCTCAAAACGGTAAACGAAAACATCGTGAGGAAACCAGCATGTCCTAGAACCAAAAATTAGAAGACATGTTACATTCACCAATCCGCACTGGGCCCGCGTGGTGTATTACGGACCATTTCCTCTCCTAGAGAGGAGGCCGGAGTCCCAGCTGTGGGAACATAAAAAAAAAGTTTGGTGATGATGATGAAGTCTTTAAAACGGGGAGTTTTGGCTTGAGCGTGGATTAATCAAATGGGCGAGTCTTAAAATTAGATTGTAAGGTTCCTGTTAATATTTCGGTGATAAGTGCAATTTTTTACCATAGTTTGCTATGATAATTTTGTTACGTACGTTGAAAGCTTCACACTTATTGATGATGGATTTAGCTACATCGCCCCATGAGTTTTTCATGTGTGTCAGATTATAGGTTTTTCGTAATCCTGATCGGATTACTTAACATTAGCAAATTTAGCATCCGAACCTCCCCTACTATTAAAATGATTTAGATCCGCGTTCTAATGAATTTCAAAGTAACTTAATTTGACTGAAAACGCAATACTTTTTAAATTTGACACTGGCTACGGTTTGTGCATACCGTGCGAATCCAAAATTAACAAAAAAAAAGTTTTTAAAACAAGGTATTCGAAATTCGAATAAATAATATGGCCGCTCAATGTTTTGTTGGTAAATAAGGTGGCTTTTTATGAAAATAAAATCCGCCTGCGGAAAAATGGACTATGGTAATATAAATTAGGACGTCTTTTTATGCTTGGTGTTTGCCTCTGGTTGACAGACGTAATATTTTAATGAAAAAGACGCCTTACGTGACCTACAAGTACCAGTTACTTTAATGTTATGAAGGTTTACTCCTCTCTAAGAGAGGGAATGGGCCGTAATCCACCACGCGGGCCCTGTGCAGCTTGGTGAATGTCACATGTCTTTGAATTTTTGGTTCTAGGATATGTCGGTTTACTCATGATGTTTTCCTTCGCCGTTTTCAGAGCTGTGGTGATTTATTTATTTAGGTTAACCAACAATTGTTGACACTACATACATATGTATGATTTATGGGCTAGAGTAACATTTACAAGTGTAACAATTAATTAAAGGTTAACACCACATGCAAAAAAATAAACGGCTTTACATAACTTATTTTTATCTAACTGAAATTAGAATTTATACAACCAAAAAAAAATAAAATAAATAAAAGCAATAATAAAAAAAGAAAATTACCATTACATTCAATGCATAACATATAAATATAACACAAAAGTATAAAAATTAAAATTCTTTGGCATGTCAAATTAATAATTAAATTATAATACAATTGATTTAATCATGAATAACTATAGTGATGGAATAAATTACACAAAGTAATTCGCCTGGCTGGGTTTGAACCCGCGACCTACAACTCGTACGTCGGGGCTGTTACCACTCGGCCACTCGGCTCTGATGGGAGCAGCTAGTAAATAAAATAAAATCCTGCGTCTTATAGTTAACCTCTACTTAGTCAGTTCTCGAAGTGACTAAGTGGAGGTACAGCACATAAAACTCGAGTAATAAACTACTGGTTACTCATAAATCTTGTGTCGTGTTAACCCTAACTCGCTGTACGTTCGGTACGGTAGGTCGCGTTCATACAAGAGCGCGAGAGGGTTCCCTGTTACCAATGATGATTGACACACGATTAAGCGGGAGTGCTTCTGTGTGCGTTAGAATGAGTAGCTCAACATTGATTTATTTTTAGAAACTGTGTGGGTCGAGACAGAACGAGATAAGGGCGTTCACAAAGGCCACGAGAAAGTTCTGAAAAGGAAACCCATGGTTCTAACACGTAATTGGTAACTGAAGAACACAGGTGTGGTTTTAGTCAATGAAAGTTTGATTTTTTCACAGCTTGAAGGAACCCTAGACCTGAGTGGTTTTAATTACAACTCGATACCTCCCTGCGTTCTTAAGATAAAGGGTCTTGACAGACAGACAGACGGACGGACAACAAAGTGATCCTAAAAGGGTTCCGTTTTTTCCCCTTTAATTAAGGAACCCTAAAAATGGGTAACTGAAGAACACTGGTGTAGTTTTTGTCAGTAAAAGTCTGACACCCAATGATGATTCACTACCTAAAAAAAAACAGATAAATACAGATATGGGTGCCGGGAGGTGCAAGTCGATGTCCTTTTTTCCAGCATGCCGGGGGAAATTATTAAACTACATGAAGAAACAAGAGGAAATACCTTACTTTTAGTAACTAAAACTCTTACGAATGATCTCACAGTCGTCGAGGGAGTGTCATGACTTCCCAAGTCCCGCGTTCCCAAGGAGTTGTCTGCTGTTGCTGACAACTCCTTGAGGCGCGCGCCCAGCCGGGTCGAAGCCTACTGGAGCCAGGGTTATACAAAAAAAAAATTTTTTTTTTTTTTTGCTGTAGCTTATTTGTAACTACATAGAGTGTTTCTTCTAATAATACCTAGCTCACCGAGAAGTTCTCATCATAGCAAACCTTTAAGCTAATATGTGGAAAATGTTGTTGTTATTACATTGATTTGGTTTTGTATACATATTTGATAAGTGAATATATAATGTAATATCGTTTTTTTTTCCCAAATAAAATAAAATAAAATAAACTCGAGCTTCGGTATGAAGGCTAGAAGGAACGGGGTGAGCTCTTAGTCAGTAAGAGTCTGACACTATCTCCCGCTCCCCCCAAGAGCGGGGGTTGTCATTGGATGATTTTTCCACCATAAAAAAGGGGGTCCACTGATAGACGCCCCCCTCAAGAATCCATACAGCGAAAGGTCTGGTGCATCTCGGATCTAACGACTCTCTTCAGGTCATGGGTCTACCTTGTGGGATGTTACCTGCATCTTTTGATAGGCGTTCAGCACTTTAGAACCTTTCGGTCCCATCGAAAATCTGGCCAAAATTCACAACACAATCTCTAGGCGTGGGTAGAGTATACATACAAAAAAATGGCCGCAACCTCAATTTCTACAATACTGAAGCCAGATATATAAAACCTAGCTTTAGTAGGGAGAAGAGGGCTGTAGCTTTGACGGTTTTACATAAACACTTTATATAAATACCAATATATACAGTTATTACAGCGTGTTTTAAGTAAACGTGTGTGGGACGCTAACCGAGTATGACATGTGTCTGCCACCATGTTACTTTAGGTACCTACCGATATTTACTATGAAAATGTACGGGGATTATTTTGGGAAAGAATATTGTTTTTATAGATGTTAAAATTGGAAGTTTTTTTTAAAAGAAAATGAATATCTACGGATAGTATTCCACAACTATCTCACAACGCCGTCTAGTCTCAAGCTAAGCAGAGCTTATGTTATGAGTACTAGACAACTGATAAACATACTTACCATCATCATCTCCATCACACCCAGGCCCAGAAGAAATGATCGTGCTCATTACATGTGGGAAGCGAACCCACAACCTCTGGCATAGCAGTCAGGGCCACTAACCACTAGACCAACAGGCCAGTCTATCATGATCTATATTAATTTTTTTTATTATGGATAGGTTCGAAAAATTTTCTATGTATAAAGTAGCTGTGCCCACGACTTCGTTCGCGTGGACTACAAGATTCTGAATTTATTTTTTCTAAAATAAAAGTAGCCTATGTTACTCCTTATAACATCATCACTTGCCAAAAAAAGTCCCGTCAAAGTCGGGCCAGCCATTTCATGGATTAGACCGGACAAACAGGCAGACACAGACACTCCAATTTTATTTATAGGTAAGATGTAAAATAAGACGACGGCTGACCAGACGGGTATTGTGTCTAGTCTGGGCAACTGTCCGCTAGTTGATTTCGGGCTGTTGTTTATGTCGTGGCCAGATCTTAAAAATTTATCAGTTCATGATATAGCCAAGCAAAACTGTCCAAATCGTTTTAAACGTTAAAGTTTCATGATATGTCAATCCTTGTGAAATGTTAAAGTTTGATGAGTATAAGGTTAACGTTCAATCGATCTGGCAAGTTTTTGTTGGTCAGTTAAATATAAATTTTATTCGGTTTTTAGTATTTGTTGTATAACAACAGAAATACATCATCTGTGAAAATTTTAACTGTCTAACTATCTCGGTTGATGAGATACAGCCTGGTGACAGACGGACAGACAGACGAACAGCGGAGTCTAATGTAGATTTATGGAACCCTTTTTGCTTTTTGGGTACGGAGCCCCAGGGTTTGTCATTGAATTATTTGTTACCATCGAAAAAATAAAGCGCTAAAAGAGAATAAATACCTGTAATAAATCCAATTATCTAGGAAAACCTACACACGGCGTACATCAAAAGGTTTATAAATTAAAACGTATTTTTCCAGCCAAACAGAAAACTGCGTAACACGCGTGTGATGTATTGTGAACACGATCACTTTACATTACAATAATAAACATGACGTTGGTAAAAAGATTATAAAAATACGTTTCGGAAATTTTGTTGTTTTGAGTACTTGAAAGCTTTTTTATTACCTTTGTCAGAAAAGGTTGAAGAGGCAATAATTTGACTAAATTCAACTAAATGGAAAGTTCAATTTTAGCAAATTTCTTTGATCTTTTTTTTTTGTTAATTATATTAATAACTCGTTTGTTTTTGTTAAAATGCGGATAATGAAGTGGGTCGCAATATTGTTACTACTAACATAATTTATTGCTACTTTACTAAGCAGTGTATATTGTGGCTGTTAATTGTCCCTAATAAATAAAATAGAAATGTTTTTGTCTTGTATACTAAAATCTTTGCTTTAAGCCATGTCTTTGTATACCTAATAGTTAATTAGAATATGGATGTAATTCTATTGTTTTTGGTGTTTAGCATTTCTCGGCAAGTTTCTCTAAGGTAGTCAACTCTACATTAAGATCTCGCCTGTTTCAATGATTCCATCTGCTTACTGTCCAGATGCACAGACACTTGAGATACAAAAATACAGCTATTTTCATCATCATCATCATCATCAGCCTTTTTAATGTTCCCACTTCTGGGACTCAGGCCTTTTCTCTAGGAGAGTGAATGGACCGTAATCAATCATGCTTGGTCCGGACAGTTACCGGACCTCCGGACAGCGAGCTACCCATCGCCCAAGCAGGGCACACCTCGACCGTGTACTCCACCGTGTCCTCCGGGCGTTCCGCACAGTGGCGACACCCGGGCATCGTAAAAATAAAATAAATAAATAATTGTGGCGTGCCCAATCAATTAAGCGTGCCCAGTGCGGGTTGGTGAATGTCACATGTCTTCGAAGTTTTGGTTCTAGGACATGCCGTTTCCTCACGATGTTTTCCTTCACCGTTTAGAGAGTAGTGACGACACGTATTTTACATCACAATAGCCATTAGGAATCAATTTGCGAGTAATTAAAACGGGCATTCGAAAAAATCCCGCTAAAAAATTCAAACGTATAAAATATTAAACATGACATAAAATTAACAAGTCCCGTTGCCTAGCAACCATCGCCCCCGTCGCCCCGTCGTCATAATTAGTGACGATGGGGGCGCCGCGTCAATTGCTCATTAGAACTCCCTGTAATGTAGTATGTTAGAAGCCCCCTGTAAGTATATTAGCGGGCACACCTCTGACGTGCGCAGATTTAATAGGCTTCTTGTCATTATTGTGTTTTATGGGGATTATTTTAATTATGGTGGCAATTAATTACCTATGAGTGTGGTTGTCACTCCATTTGCTATATTTTCCGCGATAAAAATTAGAATAATTATGTTTTAAGGTGCTCTCTCACCGGGAGCATTCGCGTATAATTTAACATTAACCATTCAATCGTGATAATGACAGACACAATTGAAAGACAATAGGTGCGCGAACGCCGGCGTTCGCTTGGGGTTTAATGAATTAAAGATTCGACTTTGAGAATTACATTACAGTACTACCTCCCTGACTGACGAGCATTCGCGTGTAATGTAACATTATAGATTCGACTTTGAGCATTACATTACAATACTACCTTCCTGACTGACGAGCATTCGCGTGTAATGTAACATCATAGATTCGACTTTGAGCATTACATTACAATACTACCTTCCTGACTGACGAGCATTCGCGTGTAATGTAACATTATAGATTCGACTTTGAGCATTACATTACAATACTACCTCCCTGACTGACGAGCATTCGCGTGTAATGTAACATTATAGATTCGACTTTGAGCATTACATTACAATACTACCTTCCTGACTGACGAGCATTCGCGTGTAATGTAACATCATAGATTCGACTTTGAGCATTACATTACAATACTACCTCCCTGACTGACGAGCATTCGCGTGTAATGTAACATTATAGATTCGACTTTGAGCATTACATTACAATACTACCTCCCTGACTGACGAGCATTCGCGTGTAATGTAACATTATAGATTCGACTTTGAGCATTACATTACAATACTACCTTCCTGACTGACGAGCATTCGCGTGTAATGTAACATCATAGATTCGACTTTGAGCATTACATTACAATACTACCTTCCTGACTGACGAGCATTCGCGTGTAATGTAACATTATAGATTCGACTTTGAGCATTACATTACAATACTACCTTCCTGACTGACGAGCATTCGCGTGTAATGTAACATCATAGATTCGACTTTGAGCATTACATTACAATACTACCTTCCTGACTGACGAGCATTCGCGTGTAATGTAACATCATAGAATGTACCTACTTTGAGCATTACATTACAATACTACCTCCCTGACTGACGAGCATTCGCGTGTACCGTATTCACTTCCATCAATCGAATTTGAACGGCACCGATTTTGAAGTCGTTTGGTCGAAGAGTCGATTTAAAAAAGAAATCTGTATTTCATTATCTTGGTAGAATACTTATTACTGTAATTGGAAATTAAGTTTCGAGCCAGTTGAGTTGTCCTTCTATAAAACCGCGATTAAGGAACACGTGAATATCGATATTAGATAGGACTTCAATGGAACGAATAGAAAACTTCGACGATATTTGGCTTGTTTGATTTTTTTTTTTTATTATTGATAGGCTCGCGTTTGACCTCTATCTCACCTGATGGTAAGTGATGATGTGGCCGAAGATGGAGCACGGTTGCCTAGAAGTAACCTATTCACTCTTGACTTATGTGAATCGGGCTACAGGACTGCGGTGCACCGTCGTCGTTTGCCTCCAAGGCTGCGGTATGTCGAGCGATGTCTCTCCATTTCTGGCGGTTGTTGGTATTACGCGCACACTGTACTGCGGTCGACTGTTAGCTAGAACTACATTAAACCGACGCACACGATGTACACGCCTGCCCCCCTAGCCAAGTTACGACCGTTTCTTTTCGATGCTCTTGCGTCGAACTCCTCGAGTTGGCCACGTCTCCGATTCCATTGTTCTGACCACGTGACTGAGCGCTCAGATGACGTCAGAACAAAAGAATTGGAGGCGTGGAAAACTCGAGGGGTTCGACGAAACTTGGCTAAGCTTGCAGATTTTTATGTAGATCGTGCGGCGATGCTCAAGTATTTGGTGCTTCGACTCTACAAGACAGACAAACAGACACTTTTTAGGACTTTTTTCATAATATGTGTACTATGAGGATAAGGATAATAGCCTCCTAAATGTAAACCATCAAAGCTCAAGTAACCTGATACAAAATAATAATATTTTACTAATATCAAAAGGAAACCTTTATAAATAATCAAAGGGTAGCTTTTACAGTAGTATGAGGGGATCGCTAAAACCTCTAAGGAAAAATAAGTCGTCGTCACAAAATAGATACGTACAGAAGTCCATCTCACGCATGTGCTTTACTTTTCGTCGACTCAGCAATCGCGCTAAGGTCGACGAAGCTTTGTCCAAGCGCGGCGATAAAATTCGATGTTACGGGGCTCCGTAACCGTAACCGAAACTATCGGATATCCGATATAAAATAATATCCATAACCGTAACCGAATCCGAAATAAAAGTTTCGGATAATATCGGATAGGGGCGGAGCCTAATTGCGACACGTTATAACAGCCTGTCATAACGTGTCGCGTCGTAAAATATAAATAGTATAGTAGGTAGTAAATAGTATGTATTTATATTTGACTTCTGAAATTCCTTAAAAATCTAATATCCGTAACCGAAATTATACAAAACTAACGAATAATCCGAAATAATTTCATATATATTACATATCCGTATCCGTAACCGGTATAATAATCATTTCTATATCCGTATCCAATCCGTATCCGAAATTTCATATCCATAACATCCCTGCTTAATATAAATTTTGAAAATATTACATGGCCACAAAGTCATGTACTTATCTACCTACCTAATTGTTTTGCGTTACGTAAAAACAAACTATCAAAGTACAAGCAAATACCTACCTAATTACGTCTGAATACTGGTAGCTTAAAAAAACGATAATTCAGCAATTAATGTTGTAATAAAAAAAACTGACCACTAAACAGTTATAACTTTTTTTTTGCTCCATTATTTCAAAAAGTTCACAGACGTGTGTCTCAAGCGGCTACACTCGCGCTCGCACTGGGCCGAGGCGCTCCGAGATATCGTGTCCGTGAGCGGTGTCTATGTGTGCGTTGCTCGAGCACGCTTTGTATTTAGATTGACTTCTGTACCTTTCTATTTTGTGCCAATGTGGTGTACAAAGGCAGCCAATTCCAGTCTTATTTTCATTAAGTAAGATGTTGAGCGGAACCCTTTGGCAACAATTACTACCGAGAATTAGGGTTCTTTCGTTGCTTTTTTAGTAAATTGCTGCTGTGAATTTAATGGTTTTTGGGACCTGTCTGTCCTGTTTTGTTTTAATTGATTAAATAATCTTTTTAGCCTGAAATAACAGTCGTTGTATCGTTTCGTGATACCTTTTCGTGGGAACTCGAACCGTATGTGTTCTTTTCTTTAGTAAAAAAAAACTTTTGTAGATCACGATACGAGTTGATGTCGATTCAGAACGGCTTATGTCTTTATTTCTGTTTTTGCAATGAACATTTGCTGTGCTGACAGTTGCTAAATTCAAATAAAATAAATCACATTTCCTGATTGAAAAGAGTGTCCATGGAGTTTCTTACACATTCTTTACTGTAGAGATCTACGCTTTATAATGTTTTTACAAAATGCTGTAAATTTGAATAGGTGTGTATCCCCCCTGTTGTATTCTTGTTGTCTTAAGTCAAGAATGAATGATTGTGTTACTTTAAGACAAGCGTGTTTCATCGTCGACCACATCATCGCTCACGGGTAAATAGTAGATTTTCTCCTGGAATACGACATACTGTCAATCTTAGGTGTATGTTCATCATCATCATCATTTCAGCCGAAAGACGTCCACTGCTGGGCATTGGGCTCCCTGTAGGGTCATCACAACGACTGGTCCTGTACGTTTCGCATCCATCAGACTCTCGCGACCCTCATCAGGCCATCGGTGCACCTTGTGAGAGGCCTTACAACGCTGCGTCTTCCGGTACGCGGTCGCCACTCCAGAACCTATCCCTTGTATGTTCCCTTGGCAGGCCTAACTCGTGTTAAAGTTGGAAATAAATCCAACTTTAACACGAGTTAGGCCGTTGTGTAAATAATTATAATTTTTACTATGACATTATTTACAAAATGTAAGCCGTGTTATATTTATTAGCAAACTTGTCATGTTTTCAAAATTTACTTTTAATTATATTTCTAAAGCTTGTTTCGGCACGCTTTGTTTTAAGTTTCATAAAAATTAACATAATTAAGTTAGGAGTTTATAAACTTTAAATTGGCCTCTTGTAAGATGATCTCGTTAAGATTTTAATTTGTTATCCGTTGTAATTGTATTATAATAATAATATTCGCAACGCCATCTAGTCTCAAACTAAGCAGAGTTTGTTATTACAAGCTGAGTACTAGACGATTGATAAACATACTTATTTATTATTATAAATATATACATATTATAGACTTGTAAATTACACCCAGACAGAGAACAAATGATCATGCTCATCACACAAATAAACATTTATCCCGGGTGGGAATCGAACCCGCGAACTCTAGCGTAGCAGTCAGGGCCACTAACCACTAGGTCAACAGCACGCTTAGCCAAGTTGTTATTCTGCAATCGTTAACGCTGTCGAAAAGTGATGAAACGTATGGGAATGACGTCATCTCAACGTAAAGTCGCGTGGTCGGAACAAACGAACAGAAAATTCGTAGCCAAGTTCACATCGTTCAAAATGATAGAATGAATTTCTACAACGTTTAACGCTACATCCTTTGATAAACGAACGCTACATTGTAGAACGTGCGGCCGACGCAGGTGCGTCAACATGGCTAGCCACTTATCGTTTTCTACAATTGCTGACAACGAAGCGTTACCGATTGGAGTTCGGAATTCGACACGATACGGTTATAACTTGGCTAGGGGGGCAGAGCTTTCAAATGAGGATATTTGTTTTATTATTTTATTATTTGATAGATCGCAGTCAAACACTGGTTGTTGCTTGACTGCTATGTTGGAGGTCGTGGGTTTAATTCCCACCCAGGACAAATTTTTGTGTGATGAGCATGATCATTTGTTTTGTGTCTGGGTGTAAGTATGTCTTTAGAAATATATATAAATATGTTTATCAGTTGTCTAGTACTCATATCACAAGCACTGCAATCCAATTGGGACTACATGTCATTGTGTGATATGAAATATTATTTTTGTATTATTTACCTTCTGACTACTGTTGATTAAATTTAAACCATATGTAAAAAATGCAGTTTATCATACATACAGTACAATAACACAAAAGTGTTCCTGCCAATAACGGTTCAAGAATCCTCGCAGTAACTTGCCATATAAGCATAACTGCATTACCCTCCCAAGGGGGTAATAGGAAGATGGCGCGAACCCCATAGACGGGCAATAAAAACGAACGTGCGAACAGCTATGAGCGTGACAGGAAGTGACAGCTGCCACTTTAGGGAACCTCTGCGGACGTGATGTGGCTGGTGTATGTCTTTAGGGTGTTCTGTAATTCTTTTTTCTACACCATAAGAACTTATAAAATAAGTGGATAACAGAGTTCATGTACTAACATAGGCGAGCTTAAGTCAAAGTTGAGTTTTCTTCCAGCAAAAGGCCTGTTGGTCTAGTGGTTAGTGGCCCTGACTGCTATGCCGGAGGTCGTGGGTTCGAATCCCACCCAGGACAAATCTTTGTGTGATAGGCACGATCATTTGTTCTGTGTCTGGGTGTGATTTATCTATAATATGTTTGTATTTAGAAATATTTAAGTATGTTTATCAGTTATCTAGTACTCATAACACAAGCTCAGCTTGAGACTAGACGGCGTTGTGTGACAGTGGTGAAGAAAAATTATCATTAAGTGATAGAGAGAGATGACAATAGATTGTGTGCGGCTCCCGCTCTACTGACGGGAAACTAGTAGAATCGCGTGGGCAACGGTCACCTAGCCCCCCTCACATAGCCTCACCAAGTTGCGCCCACACGTTCTGTGGTCGGTTGGCGCCGGCGGGGGGTCACAGACAATCGAAAATCCAAAGCTCACGTACAATAGCAAATTTTCAGAGGCCTTCACTAGATTCATACATATATAGATTATATGACTAGATTATACACCGTTAAATTTTGATAGTTTTAATCCCGTGGAGGGTCGACCCGGTACATGAAACACTACCATCTGTAGGTAATTAGTACGCAATGCCGACTACTACCTACAGGTCATTGAACTTGCTTAGCTGACGTTTTCTTAAAGAAATTAATTTCGTACATGCGTAAATCAATACGAGTTTTAAAAAAAGGTACTTTATTTTTTAATTTTATTTTTACAAATCGATAGTGTTTCATGTACCGACACTTCAAGTGATTAAAACGATCAAAATTTAACAGGGTGTAAATAACAATTACCTCAAATGTTTGCATGTTACATTGTTATGACTAAGTTTTATGGATCTGTAATCGCTAATCCTATATGTATATTTTATGTTAAGACCAAAAGTGTACTCTCATTGCTAATAAATTGATTTGATTAGTTTTACTCAAAATATTTTGATTTCTATAGAAGCCTAGATAATATCCACAAGATAGCTGTGTATCTAAAATATCTGGAGAAAGATGTGTACATAATAACATCATAATCACGTAAGAGAAATTGTATGAAAATGTACCACGAAAAGGACGATCTTAAAGCCTCGGTTAGAACGTCTGTACCTCAGAGGTAAACAATAGTAACTCCACTTTTTTGAAAATATGTTTTTTACACTGTTAAAATCTTAAGACCCAGTTATACGTAATGCTATAGGGCATCAAGTCCTACGACATCTAGGAAAAGAAATATCCAAAAAACTTCTTCTCGGACTTAAAATGATGATAAGATTGTTTACTCCTCAGCTTTACGCGCACTTAATGTTGTTCTAAACTGTATTGTAATTATGTGTAATACATAATAATTCCATCTAGTAATTATAAAAAATACAATTGAGTTTTTATCACTATCTTTAAAGCAACTATGTCAAAAATACATTTAAAGTTTCAATCCGCGCGTTTTTGCCTCTCCTGTAAAATTAACTTTTTGGCACATACTGTTGTTTACCTCTGAGGTACAGGTTTTTAAAACCTTCTTGCAATCTAGTTGGTTAGCCGACACCTCTCCCCCTATAGCTCTCTTGCGCCGATAATGAAATGCTCCGGAACAGTGTTTTCCTCTTCAAAAGCAATAAAATAAATTCCGTTGGACGATCATCTAATTTCAATGAAAGCTTTTGCTGCAGTAAATCTGCCGCGTCTATTTGTTTACCGCTAAGAAGGTA
This sequence comes from Mythimna albipuncta, assembly GCA_929112965.1. Taxonomy (NCBI): domain Eukaryota; kingdom Metazoa; phylum Arthropoda; class Insecta; order Lepidoptera; family Noctuidae; genus Mythimna; species Mythimna albipuncta. The sequence continues at coordinate 22,233,046 of OV815970.1, forward strand.
GATGCAGTAGACTAATTTTCACATATTCCATTCTATTCTATTCTGGTCTGGTTTCCACACTTAGTCCTGAGGAGCTTTATGAAATCTTGACAGTAGAGAAATATATCAGAACATCAGGATAGCAACCAACCGATTGACCTTCTAAGTGAAAGTTCGCGAGTACATTCATCAGAACTTGGCAGTAGTTTCATCACAGCGCTAATTTGTTTCTTATTATTTGTTCCACCAATTGTTCCACTAGATTCGTGTATTCTTGTTCTCCATTTTTTCTCTCTCTTAGTTGTGGTTTAAGTAAATGTAATTATAGATATTATATATAGTGTATTAGTATCTTATGTATTTGTATGAAGAATTTTAATTATATGTAATTGATAATATTACACCTGCCTCAATTTGTCTCTGCATCACCCAAAGGTTGACTGATAGAGAATACCTTATAGCATTTAGTTCGCCTTTGTACTCCTTTGTGCATGAAGAACAAAATAAATAAATAAGTATCCCAAAGGAACATATTCCCTGGATGAAACAGTATCCTGTGTGAAAGAAAAAGTATATATGCAATTCCGGGACATGGACTATTCGTGCACCAAGCTTTTCCCGAAAAAACTACTGAAATTTTCTTAATGAAGTTCTACGGTAATGTAGCTTTATTCACCAAATAATAACACCTAGACTATAATATAGAACAAAGTGGAGAAAGTACTAACTTTAAGCGAGTAGTAGCTAGTTATAATAGTAAACTGACTGACTGACATAATCAACGCATAGCCGATACTACTGCGAATAGGAGCGTAATATTTTTCACCAGGTTTCCTGATATGACATAGGCGAGCATTAAGAGAGGATTTTGACTGGCCTGTTGAGGTTGTGGTTTCGATTCCCACCCAGGGCAAATGTTTGTGCGATGAGCATGAACATTTGTTCTGTGTCTGGGTGTAATTTATCTATAATATGCATATATTTAGAAATATATAAGTATGATTATCAGTTGTCTAGTACATAACACAAGTTCTGCTTAGCTTGAGATTAGACGGCGTGGTGTGATAGTTGTGAAATATTGTTATTTCCCAAAATTCACCCCCTAAGTGGATGAAACGGGGTTCAAAATGTTGTATGGTGGAAGTTACACGCGAGCTGGCAGAAGTTTGTTTTAGATAAAGCAGTGACACCTTGATATTCTGGCTTGATAATGAGTCCACACAGCACAATCATACCTCCACGAAGATCCGTTCCGGATTCCGGTGCCACGTTTTTTTTTTTTTTTTTGAAAGTATCCAATCGCCTAATTTTCGGATCCGCCATCAATGGTAAAACCGTAGGGGCCCTGCAGGACCGAAGCCATATTAGGGCCATGGGGTAACTTCTGTTAGAAAAACCCAGAGTCCAGGAATGCAAGTCAAAGAGCGGCGTGGTTCTAGTCAGTAAAAGTCTGACACGCCACTCCCATTAAGAGCGGGAGAAGAAATTAGACGATTGGATACTTTCAAAAAAAAAAAAAAAAACTCGACAAAGCTAGTTTCTAAAACAACAGGATTACAGCAAGGCCATATTATAGGATTCTGAAATCCTTCAGAAATCCTATCCAAAAATAATGAAATTTGGTAAAATCGGGTCAGTCAGAAGATATATTAATAAATAGAAAGCCGGAGGTCATGAAACGTTTGTAACGAAACCATAGCGCGATTCAGGAAATGGTACAACGCCATCTATCGAGCACAGGGTACACTATGAGCCCCAATTTTTATTGGATTAATTTTATTTACACACCAATATGTAGCTCTTGACTAGTTGTATCTAGCTGATAATATTTTTTTTTAAAGGTTTATTCATGTGAATAAACATTTTTTTTACACAGTTAAATAAACATTTTGCGACAAATAGTTTAGTGAGAACTCATGACCCGTGATTTTTTAAAGTTTTGAAAGCGACATTTTGACAAACAGCCTACAAGTATTATTTATTGGTTTATTTATTTTTGTTATTGTTGTGTGTTGTATTAATACAGTATTTGTTGTTTAAATAGTGTTGTTGTACCTATCGATGGAAACGTCTGAAATAATCGTTTATTATTATTATTCCATTTATTATCTTTATGTACATATTAGTTACATGTTTAAATATTTCTTAAAAAGCACATTAAAAAAAAACATTAAAAAATATAAAAAATAGTACCACCGGCATCGGGAACAGGGTCCAAGCTGCCGGTGGTCAGGGCTCCTGAGAGAGAAATATCCTAACTATGCGCGCCGTGTCCAGGAGCTTTCTGGATCAGTCCCTTGATCCAGCTGCCTAACGAGAGCCTCTTTAGATGTTGTTCGAGGCTCTTAGCTATTAAGCCATTGGCCGTTACGACTATTGGCACAATGATTGCTCTATCCACTTCCCACATGTCGACAACCTCGCGAGCCAAGTCAAGATATTTAGTTTGTTTATCTTTCTCAGCTTTCACGAGGTTCTCGTCATGAGGGACCGCTATATCAACAATTATTGTGCGACGCTCTAGCCGATCTATCACCACTATATCAGGTTTATTGGCAACAATAGTCCTGTCAGTGATGATAGATCGATCCCAATACAACGTGATACTGCCATTGTCGAGAACTGGGTCGGGCACATACCTGTAGTACGGTACTTCTGATTTTACAAGATTGTATTTAAGAGCAAGTTGCTGGTGAATAATCCTGGCTACGAGGTTGTGTCTATGCAAATAGTCTCCGTTAGCCAGACGAGAACACCCAGAAATAATGTGTCGGATTGATTTTCCGGGCCGGTGGCATGCCCGACAGACGTCAACCGTACCATCCTTCACAATGTATTTCCGGTAGTTGTTCGTCATCATAACTTCGTCCATAATTGAAAAGACAAAACCTTCGGTTTCCCCGAAGAGGTCACCGAAACGTAGCCAAGATACGGACGCTAATAGGTCTACATCGGGCCCATGTAAGGCCCGGTAAAAGCGTCCGTGAAGCTCCTTGCCCTGCCATACTTCCCTGCGGTCATTAGTATTCAGTACTAAAGGTTTGCGCCAGTTCTCGTTAGCTAAGGAGAGCGGGGTGAGGCCCTTGTCCACCGCCACCACATCTCGGTGCATACCCCCGTCGACGGCTAGGAAATATTCCCTGAGACTGTATACCTCGCGGTTGTGCAGGGTCTTAGCATTTAAGAAGGCACGACCCCCACACTTCCGCGGGAAATACAGTCTCATCACCTATGTCCAACAGTGGTTGCTGAAAGATATCGCTGTGAGCGATAAGACTGTCGTTGTACCTACCCACAGAAGTTGTGTTATTTTTTTGTTATACAGTATTCTATTCTATTTTACCTGTCTATCTATTGGAGTTTGGTTTCCGCACTTAACCCACTGTGGAACATTGGGCGCGGGCGATGGCGGCCATCATTTGGTAGGCTTGTTCCATTCAGCCCATTTCTCTCCAAAGACAGATTAGATCTTTTAGCGTTAAATCTTACCCAGCTGGTCCAGGGGGCTACAAGGGTGCCGGATGTTGACTCACACATGGCCAATTGCTTGGATCTTCTGCTGACTACTGATCCGGACCGATACTCAGTGTCGGTATCTTCACCAATAGGTAGTTCCGATCATTGTCTTGTGAAATCTGTATCTGTCTATTCCCCGCCCGATTCCAACCCAAGAGGCACCCGGCGATTTGGCGATACAAGTCAGCAGATTGGGATGGTATGCGATCTTTCTTCGCATGCTATCCTTGGCAGCCTACTTGCTTCTCTTCTGCTGATCCTTCGTTGTGCGCCGACGCAGTGACGGCTGTGTTGCGTCAGGGGATGGAATATTACATTCCATTCTCAGATGTAACAATGTCTGACAAAGCTCGACCTTGGTTTGGCGCCGAATGTAATCGCGCTGAAGCACTAAAGCATGCGGCATACCGAGCATGGGTCGACGCCCGTATGCGTAAGGCGAGTGACATGAGTCAAAAGAAGAGAGCCTATAATAGGGCTGCCAAATCCTGCAAGAAGGTGATGCGGAGGTCTCGGTTTGACCACATTAGCCGTATTGGGAACAAACTTGCTTCGTACCCTGCAGGGAGTAATGCGTTTTGGTCCCTGGCTAAATCTGTTGAATCGAACTTCTGTCGTCCCTCACTACCACCACTGCTGAAACCCGATGGGTCGCTGGCCCATACCGCTGAAGAGAAGGCTAATCTATTTGCCTCTCTCTTTGCGGAATCTTCACGTCTTGATTCTGGTAACGCGCAGCCCCCTGCCTTTCCTGAGCGATGCGAGACGACTATGGCAGACATTCGCATCTATCAGAAGGACGTCCGTAGGGTGCTGCGTAACCTTGACGTGAACAAAGCCAGCGGTCCCGATGGGATACCGGCAATTGTTTTAAAAACTTGTGCGCCTGAACTGTCTCCGATCTTGACACGCCTATATCGTCTTTCGTTTGAGGCGGGAAAAGTGCCGATGGCTTGGAAGCAAGCTAATGTGCAACCCGTGCCCAAAAAGGGCAGTAGGGCTGACCCTGCTAATTACAGACCTATCTCGGTGACGTCCATACTCTGTAAGTGTATGGAACGAGTGGTCAATAATAAGCTCCTGGCATACCTGGAAGCTAATGACATCCTCAGTGATCGTCAATACGGTTTTCGCCGAAATCGGTCAACTGGGGATCTTCTAGCGTATGCCGTTCACATCTGGAGCGAGGCCATCGAGAAGCATGGGGAAGCACTTGCAGTCTCCCTTGATATCTCGAAGGCTTTCGACAGGGTCTGGCATGATAGCCTTATTACTAAGCTTCCTTCCTTCGGTTTGCCCGCTGGTCTGTGTAACTGGATCGCAGACTTCTTGAGGGGGCGATCCATCTGAGTAGTTATTGATGGCTGCTCGTCCGGGCAAATGGATATTAATGCCGGGGTCCCTCAGGGGTCGGTGCTCTCTGCAACACTGTTCTTGCTGCACATAAACGACCTACTTAAACCCGGTACCTTTGGGTATGCAGACGATAGCACTGTTGCTGAGAGTTACGTGTCCGATGCACGTACTAGTGGGTCACAGATCCAGTCTTTGAGGGAAGCTATGGTTGAGCGCTTGAACTTGTCCTTGGAGGCAGTATCCGATTGGGGCGATGCCAACCTAGTCAGGTTCAATGCTGCTAAAACCCAGGCGTGTCTTTTTTCCGCCAAACGAAGCCAATTTTACCCGGCTCCTATATTCCGGGGTGTGACCATGCCGATAACCGACGGCCTTGAGCTTCTTGGGGTAACGTTATCATCTACCCTCAATTTCGGCTCTTACATTGAGGCAAAAGCACAACAGGCTGCCAAAAAACTGGGGATCTTAGCTAAGGTGAGGCGGTACTTCACACCAGAACAGCTGCTCAACCTATACCAAGCGCAAGTTCGATCGTGTATGGAGTACTGCTCTCATCTTTGGGATGGGTCTGCCAAGTATCAGCTTGATGCTCTGGAGTCGATTGAGAGGCGAGCCAAGAGGATCATCGGTGATGATGCGCTTGTTGACTCAAAGCTCCAAAGCCTTGAGCATCGACGCCGAGTTGCTGGCCTGGCGGTTTTCTATCGATTACACTTCGGTGAGTGTGCGTTGGAATTGCACAATTTAATTCCGCCAAGTCCGTTCCATCATCGGACCACTAGACGTACGGCGTTGCGCCATCGGTACATGGTGGATATCCCACCCATTCGTACAAAGCGTTTTGGAAACACATTCATTATGCGTACAGCTAAAGAGTGGAATTCCCTGCCGGAGTCTGTGTTTCCTGATAGCTACAACCTAGGGGTCTTTAAGTCGAGAGTGAATAGGTTACTTCTAGGCAAGCGTGCTCCATCGTCGGCCACATCATCACTTACCATCAGGTGAGATAGTGGTCAAACGCGAGCCTATCAATAATAATAATAAAAAAAAAAAGATCTCCTAGGTTTTTCGGGGATCCAAGAGTTCGTACACGTGTACAAGTGACACCAAGTGTTGGCAGTGCTTTGCTGGCTGTCAAGGAGTATGCACATGCGCAATTGTCTTCTTCTCCAAGTATGCTCTGCACAGGGGATTATCTGTGATGTCTATTGTGTGGAGAGTTTTGTTCAGTGAGCTGTGTCCGGTAATGGTCTTCGCCACTAGGCGCAGAATTTAAAAATAATAATCCATAAATTTCACACTAGTCCCAAAGTGAGCAGAGCTTGTTGTATGAGTACTAGACAACTGATAAACATACTTATATATTTCTAAATACATACATATTATAGATAAATTATACCCAAACACAGAACAAATGATCGTGCTCATCACACAAATATTTGTCTTGGGTGGGAATCGAATCCACAATCTCCGGTATACCAGTCAAGGCTACTAACCACTGGACCAACAGGCCAGCCAATATTACATAATAATATTAATAACTTATTAGCTATTAAAATGACCATTTTGTTATTAAATCAAATCTAGAGTCATGTTAATACGAGTGATTACCTACCATTGTGAATAAAACTTAAACAAAGCGAAGTACATAGATCTTTCTAGAATTAAAACAACCCCGAGCTTATTTGAAAATGTTCCACAAAGCACTGTAAAAAACCTTCAATTTTAAAGGATTAAAATCTGAATTTTGTAAGCGGCCGTGAGCCTGAAAACGTATTTTAAATTCTGTTTCATTAGATGCCGACAAAAGTTTTACTCTACATAATATACAGAAGAAGATACATACATACATTTATGTGTTGGTATGTATACCTATATTTTTTAAAGGTGAGGGTCATTGGAATAAGATGGATGCGAGACGCATAGAACCGTTCGTTGTGGCGACAATAGGGGGAGGCCCATGTCCAACAATAGACGTCTTTTGGTTGAAATTATGACATAAGTTATCGGTCAGCCAAGCCCACTGATCTCTATATGCCAAGCCCGAGTCGATGCTGCGTAGTGTTCCACACGTGCCTGACAGAGCTGACAGCAAAACTTGAGGAGATCAGCAGGGCCGATGCCTGCTAGGGCTGCAGGAACGTTTGAAAAAATAAAACCATGGTTCTGGAACATAGAGTAATGGAAAAATACAGGGGAGCTGTCAGTGTTAGTCAGTGAAAGTCTGTCACGCCTTCTCGTTTCGCCCTGGAGTTGTAGATAGTAATGATAGTAGATAGCAGCTCCAATTTAAACATAAATATTCATCCTTATCATCGTGAAATCTATAAGCCCTTAAGGGCATGCATCTTGACCTACATTTTCGCTTTTTCTCTTACAACCGCTCTTACGCGATTATGACGTTATTACACAATTTTTCATCAGATATTTTGGAAACACAGTATCTTGTGAATATTATCTAGGCTTCTATGGAAATCAATATATACATATGTGTAAAACTAATCCAGTTAAGACCTCTGAAAATCTGCTATTTTGCATGAACTTTGACACTTCATAATTTACTTAAAAAATCTAAAAAGTACAACTTTACAAGCCTAGCAAATTTTATCAAGATTCAAAATAATGACAATTTTTTCCAAAAACATTTAAGTGTTTAAAAAAAAAAACACGTATTTCCTGGAACAAGTTTTGTAAAATATTCGAGTAAATCACGGAATTACTGAATGCCAACAGAGGTTTCAGGTATTATCACTCTTTTTTCGCGTGGCTCACGTTGGATTGCGTTAGATGAAGTAACAAGCTTTTAAACCATGCTCAATGTTTACGATTGGCGAGTGGAAGAGCAGCCTCATAATCTCCTCAACAGCATCTCCCGTCGATTCTTTATAGAAAATCGTCAGACCAAAACGGAACAAAGTGATACCGATATTTTTGATATTAAAAAAATGCCATTTGAAAAATGTGTTTCCATGTAACCGCGGGCGTTCGCTGAAACCCTTTCGATGTTGTCACGTCGTCACGCGTCACGCTACAGAGAACATAGACCAAGGAACTGTCGTGCTGGCTGCTTCTAGAGACGTTATCATTAATTATCTTGTTTATTTTACCCAAGTTTTGTTTTAAAAAGTAGCTATTTTTTTGTGTCTGTTGATGCTCCAACTGTTCTTAAACACTGGCAAAGCTATCGAAGGACTAGGCAGAGCAGTGCCCAGCACGCTTAGCCAAGTTGTTATTCTGCAATCGTTAACGCTGTCGAAAAGTGAAAAAACGTATAGGAATGACGTCATCTCAACGTAAAGTCGCGTGGTCGGAACAAACGAATAGACAATTTGTAGCCAAGTTCACATCGTTTAAAATCGTTTCTACAATATTTAACGCTACAGCCTTTGTTATACAAACGCTACATTGTAGAACGAGCGGCCGACTCAGGCGCGTCAACATGGCTACCAACTTATCGTTTTCTACAATTGCAGACACCGAGGCGTTACCGATTAGAGAACGGATTTCGATTGTAACATGGCTAGGGGGGCTGGGCCTCCAGACTCGGAGGGGGTGCAAGAAGTCTGACACTCCCTTTAGCTAGAGTCAGAGAAAGAGAAGTTATTTAATGAGTTAAATAATATGTCCTGTAGTTTCGGCTGTGCTTTGATACTCGATGTCAGTCAGTTAGTTTCTCTTTTTATATTTATAAAAGACTAGCAGACCCGGCGAACCACTCAATGAATGTAATATATCTTGCGATAAAGTCAAACGATTGCGATGAAACAAATCCTAAATAATATATCAAGTTATACTAAATTTTAATGTATAAGTTTTCTACGTTGATTTAGTACGTTTTTACGTGATGCCCGCACAGCTAGAAACTTCTACAGATTTTTCTATATGTATAGATATGCAAAGATAAAGAAGAAGAACCATTGACAATGCCGTTTCTGGTAGCAAGCACTAAAGCCTCCTCACTCTATGGATTCTAACAAGAGCGTGTCAATCGAAATCTTATAAAACAGGCACCGAGGGAGTTGGCAGCTTAGTAAGCAGATTTCGTACATGCCATCCGTTTATGTTATTGAACGAGTATTGTCAAGAGATTTTGAGATGCAGGGTGAAAATGGGAGGGCTGCGGCTTTGAGTTATCGCGGCCCTAGACCGCAAAGGGCAAGTAAAGGAATACAGGCGGGTTTTAGTCAAAGAAAGAAACACTTAAAGAAAAAAAAAATGTTTGTTTGGCTCATAATGAACAAACAAGTATCGAAAACTTTAATTAAACATAAAAAAAAACAATAACAACAATATGAAGTGTTTCACGGTTGCTGTAAATAAGTTTAGTCAAGCAAAATACCAAACAACTACGTAGCAGTTGCCTGACGCTGGTTTTTGTCATATCCTTGTGAGTGTAAAGTCAGTTTGGCTATGAAAAGTCTACACTCCCTCTTGCTTCACGCAGAGCGAGAGGAGTTTTTATAATTTTCAAGCTCGAAACTATACGTAAAAATGGGAAGGATTAATGGGCGCGATTTTGGATATCAGCAAAGACTTGACCGATGTGTGGCCAAGATCAAGTAACATTGGCTTTAAATCATCTAAAATCATATTTCAAAAAATGAAAATACTGGCGTCCATGGCTTCGGAAGAGTGAACAATTGTTTGACTACATTAGTGTAGGTAGGTATTTTATTTATTTATTTAAATATATAGGGTGACTGGTAATTAGTGACCGATACTTAAACAAGTGATAGTACTCATGGTTCAAAAAACTTTCCCAAAGAAATTTTTTTTTAAACTCATTAATTTTATCACAATAACAAAGCTCAGCTGTTAGCTGCGTAACGCCGTTGTCTCATGTACCTTACCTACAATAGTGATAAAGCACCCACGCCTCTTGCGCATTTTGCGAACTGCAATTTAGCTTCACTTGTTTGACTGACCGACATTTTGACAATTCAAAAGTGCCTGTAACTGGTCTATTTGAAATAAACGTTTCTGATTTCTGATTTCTGAACACCGTTGGACACAAACCGATGAGCGATCGCGGTGGGCGCAAATTTGCGCAAACAGTTATTTTGTTATTATGATAAGACTAATGAGTATAAAAAAAAGTTTCTTTGGGAAAGTTGTTTGCAATCATTAGTACAGTAACGTGTATAAGTATCGGTCACTAATTACCAGTCATCCTATATAATAAAACTACCTTCTGCAGACGGCTTCGCCCGCGTGATTGAAGGTTTCTCCATACATCCAACCCCTGTTTTACCCCCTCAGGCCTGGAGTTTCGTCAAATCCGTTCATAGCGGATGTTTACACCTTATAAGGAACCTACCTGCCAAATTTTAAGTTTGTAGGTGTTATAGTTTCTAAGATTTCGTGATTAATTAGTGAATACTATTTTGTTCATACAGCGTTATTTGTAAATCATTATATAGATTGTAATAAAATGGGTTATTGTTTATCTATTCTTGTATTCGCTTTTTCTCTTTTTTTTTTATTGCACCTGTCGCTAGTTTTCTCTGCATCACCCAAAGGTTGATTGGTAAAAATTGCCTTAGGCATTAAGTCTGCCTCTGTACTTTAGTGTGCATAAAATATTTAATAATATATAAATCTATACTAATATAATAAAGAGGTAAAGTTTTTTTTATCTTTTTGTTTTTTTTTTTTGTTTGTAGGAAACTCAGGTCCGGTCAGGTGATTCCTGAGTGACATAGGCTATATTGTATGTACGTGGACGAAGTCGCGGGTAAAATCTAGTAATTTATAAAATGGGAACCTTACACTAAAAAAAACACATATAACTGGCGACCTTATCGTTTTCCGTATTTTTTGCTAAAGGTATACAAAAAACCCACCTGATTGGTTCAGCAAAAATATAACCTGAATAAAAGCTGCCAAAGAATTTCTCCAACAATGAGCCATGGAATTTGAAGTATTGTTGGGCGTGAAACTGAATCGCGTCCCTCGGGAAATCTGCAGTTTAAATTAACTTGTCTTACAGCCTGTGTAGAGTAATAAACACTTGTATTTCATGAGGTTATTATATTGTAGGAGAGAGGGAAGGTAATAGAGGAGGAGTGCCCAAGAACTGTGCGTGCGATATCATACTGCACGGATTACTTTTTCTTTAATTTACTCGTTTTTAACAAGTGTGCCTCACCATCAACGATTGTACCACTGCTTACCATCAGGTGGGATCACAGTCAAGCACTGGTTTATATTAGACTAGCCTTTGCACATGGGTTCGCCCGCGTACATATAATATAGCCTATGTCACTCAGAAATAAAGCAGCTTTCTATCGGTAAAAAAAAGCATATTATCTGGTACTTACGTTATGTGGCCTACCCACATATCCTTTCTTTGGTATTGTTCGTCAAGCCGTTGAGCTCCTTAGTAATCCTGAGTTTATAGGAATACAGCCAAATGCTTGCATTGACTGGACAGATCCACTCAAATATGTGTGATTCATTCATCAAAAAACCATCTCAGACACTAATTTGCCGTTTTCATATAATTTGACCATTACATGTTTGCTGTCAGCTGGGAAACACTGGCCTCATCTAATTTAAATTGACGAAACTATGAAGTAAACCTAATTGCAAAATAAATATAACTTATCATTTACACCAGAAATGGAGGTAATTTATATCAGCCCCCAAGATTAAGCTCGAGCAGTTCGTCCGTTCCCTAATTGGAAATCTGCAGGATTGGACGGGCTGCAGAACTTTTGGATCAATTGGCTTAGAAGGGTCGCCCGCTCGCTTGGCATCTCGGTTCCAGTCTGCCTTAGGGTCCAGGTCGCTGCCCCAGTTGATGAAGACAGGAATACTCCACCTGCTCCATATATGTCGCTTGCTATTAGAAAACCCAGTTCTGGGTTAAGCTCGCCTATGTACATCAATTGGTCTTTTTTTACTGTATGTATAAATTGTGTGTTCAATCTACACTAATTTAATAAAGAGGTAAAGTTTGTTTTTTGTTTTTATGTTTTTTGTTTGTAGGAGGTAATCTCCGAAAGTACTGGTCCGATTGCTTATTTTTTTTTTTACACCCATAGAATACTGTTTTATTCCTGAGTGACATAAGTTATATTTTATGTACGCGGGCGAAGCTGCGTGCAAAAGCTAGTAAAGAATAAAGTTTTATCAAAATTCCTTCCACCGTTCGAGCCTGATGAAGTAACTATCATACCGTCTGGTCGTTCGGTAACTGTACGGATCGAACCCGAGTCGTCGACGGCGCGTAATGTTCTACGCGCGCTTTAAGGCCCAAGAGCCCGAAGAGTGCCATAAAACAGTGACTTTCTAAAGCCTACTTCTCGGTAACGGCAAAGTTAATAAATTTAAAAAAATATATATGTTTATTATAGATTCTTGAAAAACATTATCAACATTTGATTTATTCATACTTTTCCCTACTCCTTCGAAACGACTTGGGTCTTTAGAAATATTTTTATACATAAAAATTAGTGGTTTAATATTCTTCAAAATGAACATAGCATATGTAAATCAATCAATATTTCGCAAAGAAAATGGATTTAAAGGTCAGCCGCGCGCTTTCCAGGCGCTGCTAGCCGCTAGGCGGGTGCGAGAGTTGCATCCATTTAATTTCGGCCAGGTGGTTCAAGGGACTATAAGCTTTAAGGAGATGTTATCAAAACCGTTGGGGACCAGCAGGGTAAAACACTATTTGGATTTACTTCTGAAATAAAAACCTGGGGTCCGGGAAAGCAGGGCAAAGAAAGAACTTAGAAGTGGGTATTAGTCAGTAAAAGTCTGACATTATACCATCACGCCCCGTCCTAGAGAGGGAGAAGTCATTGGATGATTTCCTACCTACCATATTTTTGCTGTTATAACAATTAGTATAATAAATTGAAATTGTGAAATGAATTAAGTTTGGGTTACGAAGCTCCAATACATTGCCTAAATGGATGACTCTTCATAACTGACACCAAGTCCTTGACTTCCTAAAACTTATGTTCAATTACAAGAGCAAAGAAACAGTAATTGGGTTTGTAGCTAACAAAATTCCTAGTCATCGGTCGTAATTGGAACTGTGTCAAAAAAGAGCGAGTCAGACTTGCGCAGCGAGGGTTCTGTACTACGTACGAGTTTTGGAGATTTTTCCGAATCACAAAAAGTATTTTTTTTGGTGACGTAACTACAAACTTTGTTGTTAACAGTTGTAGGTAACAGTTTTCATGGGATCTTGCTTCATGCCAAATTTTAGGATTCTAGATCAACGGGAAGGACCCTATAGGTTTTGATTTCCTAGCGAGTGTAAAAATATGCGCCTAAACGGAGTCTAGACCAACTTAGAAGTGTTTTTTTTTTTCATTACTGTTTGGTAACAGGATTGACTATTTAGTATAATTTCAGCTTCATACCTTCACGCGCTCCTGTAAAAAAAACGTCTTGACAGACGGACAGCTTATGCGTTTTTTGACGGCCTGCTGCGGTGCGGATACGGTGCAATAGTCGTACTACGTACTGGTACGGTAAAGCGCGCAGTGGTACTGCAACCAGCCGGCTACGGCACGATAAACGTGTGGCAGCCGACCGGTTGCAGTACGCATAAATTAACCCCTCGAGCGCCAGAGTTTAATGACCCGGAAAATTGCCGTGTTTACGTAAATCACCAATAAAATAAATAAATAAATAATAAAAATATTTTTTTGTTTTTTTCTAGAAAAAACAAATAATATAATAAATATGGAATAATATAATATAGAAACCAAAATTTTCGGCCAAATAAGTTTCGTACAGACGTGTGTACAAAATGAAAATTAAGCGTTTTTCAAGGTCTTCAAGTTGTACAGACGTATGTACAATCGGCGCTCGAGGGGTTAAAAGTGCCCTAAGGATTCAGTTATGGCCGATTTAGGTACGGAACCCTGAGATGTGTTCGCAACGTCGCATGAAATTTCTAATTCCAGCAAAATGGCCGCCAACGTAGATGCTATTCAGCTATTATATCTCTTTTAAACTTGGTATTGTATGAAGCTAGAAAGCTACGTTTAGACTTTTACACAATACCTTTTATTCTCTGACGTTCCGGACAGATTGCAGCGAGTAACTAGTTTTGTAGAGTAACTGCTCCCAAAACGGTGAAGGAAAACATCGTGACGAAAACGGCATGTACTAGAACCAAAAATTCGAAGACATGTGATATTCACCAACCCGCACTGGGCCCGCGTAGTGGATTACGGACCATTCCCTCTCCTAGAGAGAAGGCCTGAGTCCCAGCAGTGGGAAAATTATAAGGTCAACTATAACAGAGTGTTGGAGTCTCTCACAGAACATGGTATGCCACGCTAGTACCAACTACAGTAGACGCCTTAATAATAAATTTTCAATATAGGTCATTTACGCACTTACCTATGTCTCATCATCATCATTTCGGCCGAAAGACGTCCACTGTCGGACATAAGTCTTTTCCAAGTCCTTAGTAGTTCCTTTCCACCACAATGACCAGTGTTGTAGGAGGTCTTTTAACGCTGCGTCTTCCGATACGTGGTCGCTACTTCAGAATCTTTCGGCCCCAAGTGCCATCTGTTCTGCGAGCAATGTGCCCTGCCCATTGCTACTTAAGTTTGGCGATTCTTCGTGCTATGTCGGCAACCTTGGTTCTTTTGTGGATATAAACAAACACTTATAACTTTGCTGATTACGACTATTATTTAATGAGACTTAACAAGACCTTTTCAAATAAGCCCTTTAAGTAGTACTAATAAAAAAAATATGGTGTATATGGGAAAGCCCATAACAGACTAGCTGTGACTAAAGAAATTCGCCTCGAGAGCGAAGATGCCTTGATCACACGTACCGAGTAAAAGGGCGAGACAGCAAAATGTTACTCGGCCGGGACCGTGGTGTTAGCGAGTTGTAGATATAAGCCCTCGGCCGAGGACTCGGCGCTTTGTTTATACGCCCCGAGTATTCGACCGAGAGCACTTCCCGTTTTCGTCTTCTTGCCCGTTTACTCGGTACGTGAGATCAAGACATTACTGATAATAGTCTTCTCATATCTCAGTATAATATAGAGGTGTCTGTGCTACATGTAGGCCGTTATTCTAGATAAAACCAGATAAGCACGCTCCCTGTAACCTATATTCTGTGGCCCTAGTGAAAAAGGATCTAAGTCCAAAAATGCAACTTAACAGGAGACGTAAAAAACACTCTGCGTGCTTCAAATTCGTGTTTGACCTCGTGTGTCATTCAAACCGCTGCCAAATTAAATACATGTGATGTTTTTTATAGGTAAACAATTTATGCTCTTTACTATTATTGGGTTATTTTTTATGTAAAGTTAATAGTTTTTAAGATAGTGACTTATACCAATCACAAAATGAATTCCATAAGGGTATAAAATAAGTTAGACCCGTTCTCCCATAAGTTAAATATTAATTCATGCACGTGAAAAGGGATACGCATTTGAAATTATTTTTAATAACTAATTACCTAATGGAAAGAAATATTTTTTCTCTTTATTTCGGTGAAAACGGATATAAGTCTAATAATATCCTTTCTAACTTAAACCATTTTTATGGACTAAGTGTTGTTGTATCGATAAACAGCAACCAAATTGAAATTTGGTTGATTTATGTTAATTTAGATTAAAAAACACAAAATAAAGTTTTTATTTTTCCGTTTAAAACAATATAAATGGACTTGAAATCAACTTGCGTGGTTTTTTTGGTGTCAGTTGAATCCTTTTGCACAAAGTAACTTCCTTATTTTTAGGGCTAGCTTAGATCTCTTTTCACCAAACGATAGAGCATTTTTTTCTGATAATTTTGGTATACTTAACTCATTTTCGACAAAATCGGACTTAGACCCCTTTTCACTAGGGCCACAGTATTAATCTCTGGTTGGCGAGAATTTATCTCAAATTCTAGATCATGTAGGTAACGGCTTTACCGATTTTGTTGGAGTTAGCGTGTTTGCGGGTAATGAGATTAAGGTTCAATGTTTCTTAGATAGATCTTTCCAAAAATCCGTGTGTGGTATCCGTCATACCTGGTTCGAATGAACTCTTTTCCTTTTTAGTAAGAACACGTGAAGATGTGAAACTGAAATTATTCAAATTGAAAAAGTCAAACTTCTAAGTTAACGTAATCCTTACTAATATTATAAAAGCGAAAGTGAGTTTGTTTGTTTGTTTGTTACGTCTTCACGCCTAAATGGCAAAGCCGATTTAAATGAATTTTGGTACAGAGAAAGTGAGAGAAATCCTGGAGACGGACATAGGCTAATGTTTTCACGCGGACGAAGTTGCGGGTAAATGCTAGTTCTAAGATAAAGCCGTATACAAGGTGTAAGGGACAGCCCTCCACAAACTTTAAAAAATCCGCCTCACCATAGAAAATTATAAACTTGATTGGACAGTTTGTATGGAGAGGCCGTTTTTTTTTTCGTTTCCTGAAAACATTTTTTGTGGAAGGTTGTTTAGTTTCGTCTACTGAGCAAGCCCTTAAAATTTGTGGAGGGCTGTCCATTACATCTTGTATACTCCTTTCAGGCGCATATTTTCACACTCGTAAGATACTTCTCACTGTCGTATAACAAAAAAATAATTATTTTTTTGAGATCCGGAAAAGTTTTCGAGGTTCGATTCGGAAACCGAACTATTTACAGGAACAAAATGAATTTATTAATTTTTTAAATTTATTTTGACATAAATATTTACTTTGTTAAATATTGCATTTATCTACACTTTATTTTATGTAGTTTTTGTTAATAAGTTGTGAGGACTAAGTGGTTTTTTCAGTTATTTTGGTGTATGTCTGGAAATTTGAGTATTTCTGCGGCCTACCCAAATGTCCTTTCTTTGGTATTGTTCGCCAAATCGTTGAGCTTCTTAGTTGTATTAAGTTGAGCTATACGAATACTGACAAATGCTTGCACTGACTGGACTGGTCTACTCAAATCTGGGTAGTATTTTCCTCAAAAGACCATCTCAGACATTAATATGTTCTCATTTGATTTAAATTTGACCATAACATGTGTTTGCTGTATGGTCTTTAAAAGAGGCTGAGTTTGTTTCGGTGTTTCTTCTCACGGTAGTCGCTATGATTTTCCGCTATGAGTAGGAAAAACCGGCCTCAGCTGGCCTCATCTTAAATTAACAAAAAAATTACGGGTAAAAGTGTTTTTAAAAAACCTATTTGCAAAATAAATATAATTTATCATTTATTTATAAAACCAATAAACGCGAATCCGACTTACACTTGACCAGTTTTTCCTCCTACTTCGTCGTTGGTTAAGCGGCCTCAAGCGTGAGACAGCTGAGATTTTAGGATTGATCTCTGGGTTTTATAAAAACCTTTATGCATTTTCAGTGAGCGGGTACAAAAAATTGGCCAATTTGTTTTTTTTTTAAATATTAACCAGTGTTTGACTGCGATCCCTCCTGATGGTAAGCAGTGGTGCAATCGCTGATAGTGGACTCTGGAAAGATGAGAAGAGTGGAGGGTGGCCTTTGCCCAGGAGTGGGACAGAAGAGGGTAACAAAAAAAAATCACTCTGGCCGTGAAAACACCTAAATTATAATCGGTCGGGAAGACCGCAGCAGGCGAATTGTTCCAGTTCTTCGACGTACGGTGTAAACGATGAGCCGAAACGCTTAGTCCAGACCGTAGAGATGTCTACAATATAAGGGCCACTCGCCGTAGGTACGTCGGATTGTCCAATAATAGAAGTGATAGCGAAATCGAGTCGTCATCATCATCAGCCTTTTTAATGTTCCCACTGCTGGGACTCAAGCCTCCTCTCTGGGAGAGGGAATATGCCGTAATCCACCACGCGGGCCCAGTGCGGGTTGATGGATGTCACATGTCTTCGAATTTTATGATCCTAGGACATGTCGGTTTCCTCACGATGTTTTTCTTCACCGTTTTGAGAGCAGTGCTAATGAAATAAATTACACAAAGTAATGCGCCTGACAGGGTTTGAACCCGCGACCTACAACTCGTAAGTCGGAGTCATTACCACTCGGCCACCACTGCTTTCTAAAATCAAGTCATATAATTCCTAAAACTAGGCCAAACTATTTCATACAATCATTTTAACCGTGCTAGCTGTTCCTGTATCTAATGTCTAGATAGAATCTATGTAGGCTGGTAGCGTGACAAAGATAAGCACGCCTCCGGTAACCTAATAGTTCGCGGAGGGCTCTCTAGCACGCTCCGGGACTTATCACTCCTGTAGTACCTGTAAAGAGGAGATTACTCTTTACTTGTACCTAGGTAAGCTAGTTTATATCCTGTTTATTGTCCAGTGCTTTTTGAGTTGGGATTGAAACTCTGTTAGTTGTAGTAGGAATTTTTAGGATTAAATTAAAACTTGCCCCGATAGTACATACGTCTGAACAACTTTTTTTTTATTGTTGATAGGTTAGCGCTTTTCCGCTATCTCATTTGATGAAAAGCGACGATGCCGTCGACGATGGAACGCGTTTGCGTACGGAACCCTAAAAACCGGATCTTTGCTCTTTATATTATTAGTTCAGATCATGGATATCGGTTTAAAAAAAAAACAAAAAGACAGTTTACAGATTGAATAAAGTTAATGTTTAAATTAAAATTAAAAATTAAAGATATTAATATTATACATTCAGATTCAGTTTCAGTAATTAATACAATGTCAGATCAATAATAACAATGTCAGATTCAATTTGTTCGTTCATTCGTCAAAAATTAAATTAATACAATGTCAGGTTTAGATTAACTCTTTGAATGCCGTAATTAGAGACACAATAGAAAAACAATTGCTTATGTCGAACTGTGTAACTTAAGACATTCAAAAGGACAAACAACAACTGAACAACATGAACATGTTTAGATGTATTTGTTAAAATTATGAACGCCAAACAAAGAAGGAACATAGGTGTGGTTTTAGTCATAAGTCTGACACGGCGACAGCGGAACAGGTCATTGGATGATGATTTCCCACTGGTGGTAAATGAGAACGCAGTCATTATATTTATGATGTTGTCTACACTGTCCTTTTAGCTGTATTAAGTTGGTAACCTTTTTTTTTGTTTCTTCATTTGTTTTTTTCTGTGCAAAATGAAAGCTATTATATTATTTTCGTCCACATTAATTTTAGTTTTTTTATTATTATTGTTAAGCTCGCGTTTGACCACCATCTCACCTGATGGCAAGCGATGACGTGGTGGACGAAGAGGCACTAGTTTTTTATTGATTTCAACCTGACATATCATCATTCATCACCCAGAGCGCAGATTGTACATACGTTTGTACAATGAAAAATGCTTAATTTTCATTTGTACACACGTTTTTACGAAAGTTATTTGGCCGTAGATTTTGTCCTATTATATATATATATTACATTATTTGTTTTTCCTACAAAAATACAAAAAAAGTTGGTGATTTACCTACGTAAACACTGCAATTTTCCGGGTCATTGAACCCCTGGCGCTCTACGCACGAAATATATAGGTACAGAAGTCAATCTACATACAAAGCGCGCTCGAGCAACGCACACAAAGATACCGCTTACAGACACGATGTCTCGGTCGCGTCTCGGATCGCTCGTCGAACAATTCCAGCTCAAACGCTCATTAGTGTGCGTCCACCGAGCGTAGGTATAAAAAGTGAAGTACATATATGAGACACGACACAACATATTATGTAGGTATGTATATTGAAAACACTTCTATTTACCTGTGTTCACAAAATAAATCATTTATAATTTGAATTTGAATTTTGAATTTGACATTGTCTTCTGTACCTATCTATTTTGAGCTCTAAGAGATATGTAAAAAAAACAGTACAAGAATAATCAAACCAGTTCCGAGATTACTTTCTGTTAATAAAACTATTCTACCTCCATAAAACACTAACTACTTTATCTACAAAAGAACTGCTTATCCACAAACCTATTATTTTCCCCTAAACCTTGAGTTAGCAGAAGCTATAAATGGCACGTCGTTTCAAAAGACACGTCATTCGGCCGAATAAGCCGTCGGTCTTGACTTTGACAAATTGCCGGCAAGTCATTCTTAATTCATACGTTATGGGCCGCGAGCTGACGGTGTTGGGCCCTTCTTACTACAGCTAGGGATGTACTCGTAACGGAGGCTTTTTTATAGTTGATAGGTTTGCGCTTGACCGCTATCTCACCTGATGGAAAGCGACGATATGGTTGACGATGGTGCGCGCTTACCTACAAGTAACCTATACACTCTTGACTTAAAGATTCCCGGGTTGTAGCCATCAGGAAATACAGACTCCGGCAGGAAAATACGATATTTTACAAGTTGTATTAATATTTGTACCAAGAAATTTTATGATACTAGCTAATTTTGTACTGCTAAGTTTGATATGATGATTAGTTTACTCTGTGTTTTTCTTTTTTATAAAAATAATTGTCATTTGATGTTATGATTTACTGATTTACTAGCTATTTAATTATTAAATATACGCTTTTGCCGAAATATCCCTTTACTTTTTAATAGAATTAGTACCCCTAGCCAAGTTGCTAATCTGCAATAGTTAACGCTTGTAGAAAACTTCAAATGTACGGGAATGACGTCGCCTCAACGCTCAGTCACGTGGTCAGAACAAAAGAATTGGCGACAAGGTCAACTCGAAGCGTTCGACGCAAGCGAAACGGTTGTAACTTGGCTAGGGGGGCTGGTCTGTTTTACTAAACTGATTCGGTTGAATCTACACATGCACATTTCAAAAAGTTGACATCTGGCTCACAGGTCAGTATTTGCGTGGACGAGATCTCCCGTGACCTACTTCATGCGGAAGTTCTGCATTTGCGAAAACGGAGGTAAATTTCCGTTACTATTCTAACTCTGGCTCACGAGTTAGGGTCCATCTTCCTGCTCACGACTTAGGGTGCTCTTTACTCCCCGGTAGTATAATGTAGGATCGTGAGGCTCAGATTGCCGGCTGGTGAATTTTGTATGTACTGTTTATTGTATTTGTGCGTTCATTTATGTTGGATTGAGGGAGCGGAGATGATTCAATTGTGGCGGTAACGAGGTTACCTTAAGTCTTGTCTTTGTGTGTAATTTGGTAAATGTGTAGAGTAGTTGATCATTTATTGTTTTCAATAAGCAAGGGATTTTTTTATTTATGTACACAAACACTTAAAATTGAAAAGGACAAATTAGGATAGAAGAGTTCACAGGATCTGCTTATTTCTGACGAAATTTCTTCCAGCAGACCTTTTTTCTAATAAATAAAAAAATCGTGTCATTCTGTTTGTTCCTGAATTCTTTTGAAACGGTTTGACCGTTTTTTTTTGTTTTTTCGTCGTCGTAGCTCATTTGTTACCTCATGTTCCTCCACTCCAATTTCAGGGTTCCGGACAGAAAGGGTAAAACAGGACTCTATTACAAAGACCCCGCTGTCCGTCCGTCTGTCATCAGGCTGTATCTCATGAACCGAGATAGTTAGACAGTTAAAATATTTACAGATGATGTATTTGCTGTTGTCATTACAACGAAATATTAAAAAATAGAATAAATTAACTATTTAAGTCAGGCTTTTACACAACAATCGTGTTTTTTGCCGGATTTTGCTACGTATAGTACGGAACACTTCGAGCGCAAGTCCGAATTTTACTGGCCCGGTTTTATATTTTGAATGTTTATATGGCAGAACTACTAGTACAGTTGCCATCACGGATCTTGAACACTTGCGCTGAAGTCAAATATTCGGTCTCTTTAGTGGTGCGAAGTGCGACGCGGGGGCGCGGAGTGTCAGTGACTGGCTAGCCGCGGCATCGCGTCATAGACGTCACTCCTCATTCGTTCATTGCGTTGCTTCATGTATCTAACAACGAAGACGATTGGCTCGCCAATGTATGGAATGACGTTGAGCGTTCAAGATCCGTGATGGCAACTGTAGTTTGTTAAGTGCCTGCCTTTACGTTATTATCACCTCTACGATTCGGACTCAGTTTCAACAAGCTTATCGTCAACATCGAACACGGTTTAAAAGCTGGTTGCTTCATTCATCTAACGCAATTCAACGCGATGTATGATGAAGAGGTAACACGAAAAAAGAGAGATAACGCCTAAAAACTGTGTTAGCATTCGGTAATTCTTTGATTTACTCTAATATTTAAGAGTTTTTTGGGTTTTCTCTCTTTTTTCGCGTTGCCTTGTCATAAAAAATGACGTTGGATTGCGTTTGATGAAGCGCAATAAGCTTTTAAACCATGCTCGATGATGACGATACGATAGGCGAGTAGAAAAAAAGCCTCGTAGAAGAGTTTTCTAAATCGCCCCACTTTTTACACCCGACGCTCTCCGGGCAGAGAACCTTGCTATTAATCTTACTGACTGGCCAATCTTCTCAACATGCCGTGGCGTAAAATCTTGTATCTAAAGCTACAAACAACATATTATACGCATAACCTGAAAATAGTATGTTCAGAATCGTCTATTGAGGCCGCACGCTTGACCTTTTAACACGTCGAACCCAGTCAGGCGCATTACTTTGTGTGATTTTTTTCATCACCACGCTCTAAAAACGGTGAAGGAAAACATCGTGAGGAAACCGGCATGTCTTAGAACCAACAATTCGAAGACATGTGACATTCACCAACCCGCACTTGTCCCGTGTGGTGGATTACGGCCCTTTCCCTCTGCAAGAGAGCATGCCTGAGTCCCAGCGCTGAAAATCACAAAACAGATAAAAGAGGTTAGAATGACCTTGTGGACGGAGCAATTGGGCCACAAAGTAGGGCAATGCTCATAGTTCAACTACCAATACCACTGGCACCACTAGCACTACCACTAGTATCAATATTTATGTACCAAAGTATGGGTTATATTTATATAGGTTATATTTATTTCTTTAAGTAGGTTTTATTTACCATCATCCGTGCGCTGGGTGTTTGACGCCCAGCAATTGCTGAGTTGGTGACCCTTTCGGTTCAGGCACAGTCACTGCAACTGTATTGTATATCTGTACCATTTTTTAATATTATTATTTTATGTTGTTGTATATTGTGTTGCTTGCGCCGAATAAATGCTATTCTATTCTATTCTATTCAACAGCAAACTTGCGATTTAATTGTGCGTGGTCTGTTAATTGTGAAAAGCGCGTTCGTATTGGTTTATTGCCTGTAGTGGAGTTAAAGTCTGTGAGACAAGCGGCGACAATCGTAAAGTATTTCCTTTCTAATCTCTCTAATCTTTTCTGTGGTGGGAACATTAAAATGCTGATTAATGCTTTACATAATTATACGTGTCATGGTCGCCAATAATATTTTAATCAACATACTACTTGACATTAACCTGGGAACTGCAAAAAGCTTTAGAAAAAATTAAATGGTGGTCTATCCTGGTGAATCCACTTTAATCAGACTCAAATCAAATCAAATCAAATCAAAGCATTTATTTCAAATAGACCATTTACAGGCACTTTTGAATAGTCAAATGTCGGTCAGTCCAAGAAAAGTGAAGCTAAATTGCACGTTCCAAAGAGTAGGTCTCTATGGAGAAGAACGTGCAAGAAACTCCATGGACACTCTTTTAAATCATATATGTGTTACATATAATGCTTGGTTACATATTACTTGTTGCTTCTATCATGTGAGCACAATGTCGATAGTGAAATAAAAATGTAAAATAATTAAAAGATAGAAACTGAATTAAGCCACTGGCAGCTAAGAGATGACCAGTCCCATCTGACGGCACCCGTTCACGAGCATGACGCGTGCATCAGCCCCACTCAGCTCAACCATTTTGAAGGGAACTGAACGACCCAATAACACGTGCCACCAACAGCGAGACATTTGAGTGAGCATGACAAACTCTCAACTGCCATGCTCGTAATGTCAAAAAAAAAAAAAATGTAACCTAATAAAAATGCTCCATGGTGCTTCACATTCACAAACTTGGAAAAAGTGCTTCTACATTATACAATGCAATTGTGTCTTTCAAATTAAAAAATAATAATATTAGTTTCCAACTAATCAACTAATTAGTACGCCCTAGTGGTAGTGGAGCTGGACCAGCATTGAGCCAAGCATTTTTATCTTGAATATGACTATACTGTAGACAAGTTGTACCCACATCAATTTATCAGACTTGCACAGTTTCAACCCTCTATACACACGGGCTAGTTAAACGCATCGTTACATAGTTAGGTGTTCAGAACTAGGTCATCGGACAGAGCTGGACTGCACGGGTCGCCGCCGCCGATCAGCTCAATTATATTGTTTAGATCGCGGCTAACGGCCACTGCGGTAAATGACGTTTCCACACACTTAGTCGAAAACTTTCTGTTATATCTACCGCTTTTAGTTACGTAATTTACTGTTTTTCATACTAGTGCGAAAATGCGCGCTACCTCGCCTCTGTCACAATTATACGTATCAGGCTGGGCCGGGCTGGGCATAAAGAAGCCCCCTTGTATGTTTTTCTTCGTAATGAAGAACGTTATTTGATACACATAGTTTGTCACTTATTTTTATAAATCAATAAATTATTTTTCTTTCTTTTTTTCTTTCACTGTAACACTCGACTCCATAACAGAATTCCGCCTCGGTTAGAATTGTAAAATTTAATAATAATTAAGTAGTGCAAAGTGAAATAAAACTTTATTAATCAGTCTCGATTTTCTAATAAATTACGGTCACTCAACCACAATATGGTAAAACTTACATGCGTCTGTAATATGCAAAAAAAAAAATCACGCGCATCCATTCGGCCTTTTTTGCGCGTTTGATGCATAAAAATACACATTTTCGCATTTGTAATAACTACTTTTACCAACCGTTTCGTCCACGTGAATGTAAAAAAATATACTAAGGGAACAAATTTCCGGGATAAAAATATCCTATATGCTAGTTTAAAACACAGTCTACCCATGTGAGAAATTTTATCCAAATTCCTTCAGCTATTTCAGCGTGAAAGATTTACAAACACACGAGTATACACGCGCCAACTTTCGCCTTTAAAATATCAGTGTGATTATTATAAAGATTATCTTCAGCTGGTTTGAGAAATATTTCGTAGACACTCAATTAAAATCAAGTTTTAACGAAATGAAAATACAAAAGACTATTATATTAAGCTCCTTCAATAATAAAGTTTCATCAATCAATTTCATCACAATGAAAGCGTCCACGTGAAAAATTAATTATCCAGCCATTGTTTCAGTCAGACGTAATCAAGTTATTGCAAACTTTAATAGTTAACTGTTCTTTGTTCACAGATGTCCGCCGACAATCACTGAAACACCGAAGATCCTCTTAACAAAAATGAACTGACACTCAAAGAACAATAATGAACCCTTGATCGAAGAAAAAATGACTAACGTAAAATTAAAACTCATGTTCTTCCTCTTAAACGCTTTACTAACAGCAGACATAGTCCACGCAAGACCTTACTCCGATATGAACAACACGGACATCGTCATCAAGTTTGGAAATAACAACAACACATTTATACCTATCGATCCAAACTCTGATACTCTAGTTGTAGCTGAAGAGACTGACGAAGAAATCAGAGAGACCGACAGGACATCTAAATCAGAACTTGAAGGTCTCATGAATGCAGAACAAGGTAGAGATGAGGACTTATCAAAAAAAGTCATGAAAGATCAGAACAAGGGCAGACAAGAGCAGAGAATGATGGAAATACCAAGCGGAGAACCGGGAGCGGTAGAAAAACAAATCAACATATCAAGTAGTCTTCTAGATGACATCATCAATTCGGAAACAGACAGAGAGGACACAATTACAGATATTCTTTTCAGGCCAGAATCTGAGTTTGCGGAAGACATGCCAAAATTTGAATTTTTGATAGCAGCTAAAATAAATGAGAGTGAATTTTTAAATAAGAATGTTAGTGAAACAGAAAGAGATAGGAACAGTAGTGATGTTCTGAAGAAGATAGATTATGTGGAGCTAGTGGAAGTGGCCAAGCCATCGAAAGAGAACAGAAGTGCATTGATGATGAATATCACTGGACATGAAGTGGACAACGATCTGGCGCCCGATACGAGTGAGTATTTCAGATATGCTACATTAGTTTTAAGATCTATTAAAGTTTAAAATCTCAAACTTTGATAGTTTTTCTCTAAAGCTATAAGCAAAGTGTCCATGTTTAAGTATTCATGCCCAACTAAGTTCCCTCAACAGCTGAATAAAATATGCCAAGAGAGCTTCCTCTGTAAACTATAAACAGGAATATTAGCTATGAACAGCGAAATCGCCTTAAGTGCCTTCGTAATAAGACCTCAATCTTCCACCTGACCAGTATCTAGATACTATATTAATAATTAAAATGAAATGGTATCATAGAACGGTGGCATAGCACAGGGGGTTTATGTACTTACTGTTTACGCTTCTTGCTTGTGGGTATGTGTCTTGGCGGACCATATCCACTAATGATAGTTATAGGTCAGGGAAATTATTGTTATCTATATAATTATAAGGATAAACTAACTGGCTGGCATAACAATGCACAGCGTAAACTACTGAGTCTGCCATCAAAGTTTCTTTTTATGATGTAGAAGAGAGCTGTAAAGGTGTTTTTGAAAATTCAACTTTTAAAAGAGTGAAAAGGGGATACTTCGTATGTTTGTATTCCTCGGGGTCACATACTTGAAACTTAGCATAAATAGTAACCCAAGCAAAAAAACTCATGTGACTCAATAAAAAAGGGTTTTCGTTATTCGTTTATCAGTACTACCCCTTTGATATACTTTATGAGGTGTTGAAGGTTACATGGGAGAATCTTATTCCTTGGGTTGATAAACTTTGTTAGTGTTTAAGTAACTATATACCATAACATAGCCGGCCTTATAATGTTCTGTTAGGACTCAGGCCTCCTCTGTAGGAGAGGGAAAGGGCCATAATCCACCAAATGGATCCAGTGTGGGTTCTTGGATACTACGTGATGATAGGTATATTTCTTATTTATTTGTATTAATTTTTTTTTTACATTTTATTGTTCTTCTTAGATGAAGTCACTTTGCATACTTGCAAAGTGACAAAGATTGCTTCCGATTTGTGTAAATCTTCCTTCAGCTTGCACCAACTTTTCTTCGTTCCTATTTCACCCACTTCCTGAACAACAAAGCCGTGACTAAATACATGAATGAGGGTAGAAAGTATTCTATAGCTTGCCACGCTCTGCTGGGTCCCCTTTGTCCCGGGGTCCTTTTTTTGACAAATTAGCGAGCCTTTTTCAAAATGTATGTAGCTTGCTCGTTGCTCAGCGCGAATTTGTATTCAACCCCTGAGGGACCCCGGTTGCTTTGAAACGAGTGGTGTGTGTTAAAAGCGAGAGCGAAATAAAAAAAAGTAGACTAAAAGAAAACCGTGTAAACGTAAATGGGAAAGGTTTCGAAATGCAGTTTAATTTGGTTTTACCCATTTAAAAATGCTTTTACATGCCGTTTGAGATGCATTAATTCCACGGCTAGAACTTACATTCAGAGATATTCCGAGTTTTCTTAGATTTCATACAAAAATGACTTACAAGAAATAAAAAACAAGTTAAAAAATAATGACCTACCTATCCATAACATAAAGTTTATTTGAACTTGTTAACTTCAAGGTAGCCCGAAGATATCAGAGTTTGAAGTAACCCCTAAAAATCAAAATTTTATTTTATTTTCCTATATTGACCAACCAACAATTTTTTTACAATTTAGCACCGCATGCCCCATAAACATGTTAGGTGTTACTATAAAATAAATAATCTAATTTACTACAACTAAAACGGATCAAATAAGATTATTTAGGTCTACTCTACTCTAGCTCTGTTGGTAGAGACCTAAATAATCTATTTGAGCCGTTTATGGTTTTTTTTTTTTCGTTGGGAAAAATCATCTTATGACAATGGCTTTTGGCAACCTCCGCTTTTGGGCGGAGCGAGAGATAGTGTCTCTTACTGACTAAAAAACCCATCCCGTTCCTTCAAGCCTTCATACCGGGGCTCGAGCGCCTTTTCGGATAACCCTGGCCCCAGAGCCGTTTATGGTTGAAACACTAGCATACTTATATATTTCTAAATACATACATACTATAGATAAATTACACCCAGACACAGAACAAATGATCATGCTCATCACACAAAATTGGTCCTGGGTGGGAATCGAACCCACGACCTCCAACATAGCAGTCAGGGTCACTAACCACTAGACCAACAGGCCCGTCAAAAGATGTTATCCCTATACACTTGGACCAAGCCAACATTCCTGTTTTGATTCCGCAATAATGGATGAGAGTTGGTACAGCTCACAAATTATAATTAAATGAATAGACAGAACAAATGACGGTCTATTTGTCCACCGTGTTTGTTATTCAAAAGCTGTTAACATTGTTTGTGTCTATTAAAACTGTTTAATTCCAAATCAGCGGCCATTATTCAAGTTTGTTCTGCTGAAGCTTTAGTTTAGTTTTATTGATTTAGACAAAATCGTGTGAAATAATTTATTAAGTTTTGTTCATCAATTTGACTGGCCTGTTGGTCTAGTGGTTAGTGACCCTGACTGCTATGCCGGAGGTCGTGGGTTTGATTACCACACAGAACAAATGTTTGTGTGATGAGCATGATCATTTGTATTGTGTCTGGGTGTAATCTACACTGTTAAATTTTAATCGTCGACAATCCCGCGGAGGGTCAACCCGGTACATAAAACACTATCGATTTGTAAAGATAAAATTAAAAAATAAAGAACCATTTTTTCAAAACTCGTACGAAATTAATTTCTTTAAGAAAACGTCAGCTGGGCGAGTTCAATGAACTGTTTGTACGCAATGCCGACTATTATTTATCCATAATATATATGTATTTAGAAATATATAAGTATGTTTATCAGTTGTCTAGTACCCTTAACACAATCTCTGTTGTGTTATAGTTGTGAAATATTATTATTATTATTAACATGCGACGGCAGCACTGCAGCCGCGCTGCCGTCTTGTCACTTTGCGGCTAATTTGAAGGCGCCCTTAGCCTTCTTACAAAGTCGATACAGTCGCGATGATGTAGCGCGTTGGCATTTTTCTATCTATAGCACTTGCAAATGCGACTATCGCGCGTTAGTAGCGATGCTATCGTGCGTTTCGTAAGCGCGCGAAAGCTTCGTAAAAAGTCATCGTAGGTAAGAGCCCTTAGTCTGAAACAAAATAACGTCGTTCCAACTCAATGCTACTAGGCAAATATATAAATCCAATAATAAATCCTAATAAAACGTTCCGATAAATAAGAAACTGAACGAAGCGAATATAGGCAGACAAAGCAAAAAGAGTAATACAATTTCATCGCGGCTTATTATTGGCTAATTCCTCACCCGGCTAATTGGTACGTTGGTCACGTAAAATCGATGCTTGTAACGGAATAACTCCGAAATTCTTAGTGGCGGCGAGATATACCGGCCCCATGCTGGGCGCCAATTGGAAGACTGCCCAGCTTTGGGTATGTTCGGCTCGAAGAACATCGGAAATTGACTTATTTGAAGCGTGTAGCTCTTTAAAGTTTAGAATTCTATTGTATTAAGTTAGTCAGAATTACGGAGTTCTCGTTCCCCAAGCGAACGCCGGCGATCACGCTGTTATTGTCTTTCTATTGTGTCTCTAATTGACACTGTTGAAAAGTGAAGGTCAACAAATGTAGGAGGGTCAATGACCGCTCTTCTACGTTTTTCTGGCACCGTAGATTCCATTATCCCGAAACTTCATACTAATATAATTGTACTTCTGTATCGCTGCGAGATATTCAAACAGCTCTGGTCAGACGTAAAGGAGCTTTGTATCTCAAATATGCATGTTACATTCCTACCCTCCATTGCAACGTTATTCTAGCTTGCATAGCAAAACATTTTTGATATTCACATATATTATTACAATTCAAATTCAGTTTTGCTGCATCTGCATCGAGACTAAAACTACCATAACGATATGAGAATAGAGATCAAATTGGCGTGTGGGCTTGTATGCACAATATACAGGCGATATTCGTTCAGCTAACATATTCTGCACATTATTTGCACATTTTCTATTGAATTTTGCTATCTATGCATTCGTCGAGTCCAAATGTCGACGATGTGGTGTTAGGCTGTCGGTTTTTTATCGTTTACATTTCGGAGAGTGTGCATTGGAATTGTGTTAATTGGCCTGTTGGTCTAGTGGTTAGTGGCCCTAACTGCTATACCGGAGGTCGTGGGTTCGATTCCCACCCGGGGCAAATGTTTGTGATGAGCATGATCATTTGTTCCGTATCAAGGTGTAATTTATGTATGTATGTATTTAGCAATATGTAAGTATGTTTATTAGTTGTCTAGTATAAGTACCACAGTGTGTTATAAGTAACACAAGCTCTACTAAGCTTTAAACATTTATTATACGTACAGCTAAGGAGTGGAATTTCGTACCGAAAACTGTGTTTTCTTATAGCTACAACGACACGGGATCTTGAAGTTCAAAGTGAATAGGTTTCTTTTAGGCAAGCGTGCTCCAATCACGGCTTGAGATAGCTATCAAACTCCTATCAGTAATACAAAATTAGAAATAATTACATCTTTGTAGAAAATACCAAGAAACCGAATTTCAATACTCAATATTTTATTGCAATCCATATGTACATAATTATAGTTAGATGGTGTTCAAAATTGTCATAGATCAAGGACCTGTCGGGCACAACAAAATTAAGAGAAAGGAAGATGGCTAAGTAGCAAGATGTATAAGTTAGTTTCCCTCCCCTTTGGTCTAATCCCCTTCAAGGCAAGCGCGTTCCATCGTCAAAAGTACATCGCAAACGCGAGCTTATCAACGGCAAGCGTGCTCCATCGCCAAATGTCCATCGTCAAATGCGAGTTTATCAACGGCAAGCGTGCTCAATCGCCAAAAGTCCATCGTCAAACGCGAGCTTATCAACGGCAAGCGTGCTCCATCGCCAAAAGTCCATCGTCAAAGGCTAGCTTATCAACGGCAAGCGTGCTCCATCGCCAAAAGTCCATCGTCAAACGCGAGTTTATCAACGGCAAGCGTGCTCCATCGCCGAAAGTCCATCGTCAAAGGCGAGCTTATCAACGGCAAGCGTGCTCTATTGCCAAAAGTCCATCGTCAAAGGCGAGCTTATCAACGTCAAGCGTGCTCCATCGCCAAAAGTCCATCGTCAAACGCGAGCTTATCAACGGCAAGCGTGCTCCATCGCCGAAACCCAAACGCGAGCTTATCAACGGCAAGCGGGCGCCATCGCCAAAAGTACATCGCAAACGCGAGCTTATCAATGGCAAGCGTGCTCCATCGTCGAAACTCAAACGCGAGCTTATCAACAAAAAACAAATCTCTGGCCACGAGCGACTTGGGAAACCTCTCTCCACTTGCCACCGAACTGATAAAAAAGATAATTGACGCCACCAGAGCCTTAGACAGCAATGAAAATATACGACCTACCCACGTTTCCTCCGTAATTTCTAGTTACGTTGGCTCTATTACCTTTTTCCGAAGTTTATATTCTTTGGAACTTTTATTATGAACATTACAGTTTCCTACAAGCTCGTATGAAGGTTTCTAGCTTCGCAGTTTTCTTATGAAAACACACCTGGAGGTTATTAGGGGTTTATGAACTTTTAATGTTATTTTGTTTGCGTGTGAGATGGATTGTATGTGCTGTTTAAGTACTAGAGGGCGTTAAGTCGGGTGGTTTATGTTAAGCTAGGTGCCAGATGACTGTGGAATAACGGCCATTGACCTTCCTACATTTGTGTTAAAAAAAAAAAACGGAAATAAAGATATAAAACTGTCTTGAATCGACCTGCACCGTGATCCTTACATGATCTAGTAGTGAAAAACAATTCATTTATTCATTTATGTGTCTGTACCGAATAAAAGTTTTTCTATTCTATTCTATTCTATTCTTTCTATGTACACACACAAACACTTTAAAAATGAAATGGAAAAATACAGATAAAAGAGTACAAAGGTACTGCTTATTTCAAATTAAATTTCTTCCAGCAGACCTGTGACAGGTTTGACAGGTTTGTTTTTCGAGTACCTACGCAGAAATATTAGCAAAAGGTCAATGTACCTTATTCCACGGTTATCTGGTGTCTTCTGTAGTTGTTTGATAAATATGTCGCAGGTTTTTCATAAAACTAGGGTTTTTGATGAAAAACCGGAAGATGAAATATTTTAAAATCAATCTTATCATAAACCTTTAACAATCCAGGTATTTGATCAAAAACCTAAACAAGTTTGGGTTTATTATGAAATTCTTGTCAAAATCACGGGTTTGCTGATAGATTGTTTCATTTATTTCATTTAAATTGCTTTATTGTCACAGAACAAAGCAAACCCGTGATTTTGACAAGAACTTCATCATAAACCCAAACTAGTTCAGGTTTTTGATCAAAAATCTGGATTGTTACAGGTTTATGATGAAATTGAGTTTAAAATGTGTCATCTTCCGGTTTTTCTTCAAAAACCTAGGTTTTTTATCAAAAACCTAATTTTATGAAAAATACAGTTTAATAGGACGATATTTTGGTGTTTCCTTTTTGTCATGTGACGTGACATGAGTGATATTTATAGAGTTGGATTTCTATTTTTCTCAGAAATCAGAAATCAAAAACTTTATTTCAAAGAGACCAATAACAGGCACTTTTGAATTGTCAAAATGTCGGTCAGTAAAAAAAAAACTGAAGCTGTATTACTCGTTCCAAAGCGTACATTTCATTTGTCTGTTTGCCATAAATTCCAGTTTCATAATATCTTCTTAACTATCACATCTGAACATAGGTATCAAAGACAGCCAACGAAACCAAACATGTCATCAGATACAGCAGACTGATGCATTGCAATATCCATCTTTCTGATTTATGCCATGTCAACTGGATTTGATGGAGTGGTCTATGCGCAGCCGAAAACACGACATATCATGTTCTATATATTATGTTACGCAATGTGTCTATAGCCATCCTCAATAAATACGCTGCCAATTAAGAGCGAGTTGCACCATTTAACTATAACGATAACCAAACCTTAACCAGCTGTGAAACGGCCACCTATTGGTCAATTCGACGATTTGACAACTGTTAACGGCTTTGTTATCGTTATAGTTAAATGGTGCAACTCACCCTAAGTATTTTATGCTTTCTTTTTAACTCCGCATGCCAGTCAACAAGCGTGATTTATGCCTTGATCACACGTACCGAGTAAATAGGCGAGACAGTGCTCTCAGGCGAATACTCAATACTTATAAACAAAGCACCGAGTGCTCGGGCGAGTTATACCTTGATCACACGTACCGAGTAAAAGAGCGAGACAGTAAAATGTTGCTCGGCCGAGACAGTGATGTAAGCGAGTCGTAGAGATAAGCGCTTGGCCGAGCACTCGGTGTTGTGTTTATACGCACCGAGTATTCGGCCGAGAGCAATATCTCGTCCGTTTCGTGTGATCAAGGCATTATCTCTACAACTCGCTTAAACTACCGTTATAATATATGTTTGTTTTACTGTCCTGCCCTTTTAATCGGAACGTGTGATCAAGGCATTACAATACCTAAAGACCGTATAACTTTGTTCTTCGTCTTTGACATGTAATTTTGACATAAGTATGTTTTTTTTTTTAATTCAAAAGTGCCTCATATTTAATGCATGCTAAATTGGGATGATCAGGGCAGGCGTATCATAAATTGTTGCAATGCTTGAAAAAGGCTGCTAAGTTATAAGCACTAAAATAATATAATGTCATCATTGTACACTTGGTTTGCAATAAACGTTTTGACTGTGACTTTGACTTTGAAGTTTTAGTGACTTTTTAGGGTTCCGTAGCCAAATGGCAAAAAACGGAACCCTTATAGATTCGTCATGTCTGTCTGTCTGTCTGTCCGTCCGTATGTCACAGCCACTTTTTTCCGAAACTATACGAGCTATACTGTTGAAACTTTGTAAGTAGATGTATTCTGTAAACCGCATTAAGATTTTTACACAAAAATAGAAAAAAAGCAATAAATTTTGGGGGTCCCCATACATAGAACTGAAACTCAAAAATTTTTTTTTCATCAAACCCATGCGTGTGGGGTATCTATAGATAGGTCTTCAAAAATGATACTGAGGTTTCTAATACCATTTTTTTCTAAACTGAATAGTTTGCGCGAGAGACACTTCCAAAGTGGTAAAATGTGTCCCCCCCCCCCTCTAACTTCCAAGATAAGAGAATGATAAAACTAAAAAAAATATATGATGTACATTACTATAAAAACTACCAACGAAAATTGGTTTGAACGAAATCCAGTAAGTAGTTTATTTTTAATGCGTCATAAACTGAAAAAAATACACTATTATTAAAACATCGATCAAAGTTACAACACATTACAAGAGCTTTTATATTATGCTACTTGCTGCTATGGAACCCTTCATGGGCGAGTCCGACTCGCACTTGGCCGGTTTTTATTAATCCAGTTAGGTGGCTACTCGAACACTACTAACTTTGTTCACAGTAATCACTTACTTTAGTTACTCAGTAAGTACATTTTATTGACCTGACTTGCACATTACACGTTGATAACCAACTTCCAGAACTAGCACATCTCACAAGAAAGAAACAGAGTGGGGGCCGGATGTAGTACGCCACCTCGGCAGAAAAAGTAAACTATTTAATTAAACCAGTACATGTTCAAAATAATACTTACAAAAATATTATAATCTGAATCTTTTGCTTTAATATTACATGAAATATGGGAATTATTGAATGCACCACGTTTATTTATTTATTTATTTAGCCTTTATGCAACAAAAAGTACATAGGCGGACTTAATGCCTTAGGCATTCTCTACCAGTCAACCTAAAAAAAAAAGCTAAATGTAATAAAATGAATCGCAATCATCTCTTACGTCAAAATTCTGTTCCTTTTTACCCCTGCGTTCCAATTCACCCCTGCATTTCTATTCCCCCGGTTGATGGTATATCTCCTTTTACAAGGGAATCATGTTAGCAATATCACGTCATAGTAACGGCTTTGTAAACGCTAGTACAGTAAGCTGCCCTGTCATGTGAACTGTCGCAGTTTTGTCTGTTTTCTCAGGCTACTCGGACGTGCAGACTCTGTTCCTGGCGTGCTTCGGGACGTTGCTGCCGCTGCTCGCCGTGCTCTTCGCTACGCTGCTCATCAGGTAAGAAACTGACTTTAATATTTACTAATTGTTAAAAAGACTATATATATACAAGGTGTAAGGGACAGCCCTCCTCGAACTTTAAGGGCTTGCTCAGTAGACGAAACTGAACAACCTACCCACCATTTTTATTTCAGGAAACGAAAAATTAAATCCACCTCACCATACAAAATTATTAACTTTATTGGACAGTTTTTATCAAATAACAGAAAAAAATTTGTTATTTGATTAAAATTTATTCATGTTTCCCCACATTGCAAGTCGACTCGCTCTTTACAAAGTGCACGTTGGAGACCAAGTTCCTAAGTTACGGGTCTAGCAAGTTTCTGTTAGTTCTATGCGTTCCTGGCAAACAATTGTAAACATTTTAGTTTGCATATTAAGAGTTTTAGCATTTAATTTTTTGGAGGTATGCGGAACAGAGAGTAAAATCCCACACACCTCCGTTGAAAAGGGAGGATCCTCCGACCAGACAGGTGTTATGGTCTGGTGGGCGACTGCCCAATAGATGATTTCGGACTGTCGTATATGTTCAAATCGCGCGGAGAACTTTGATTGCGCGATGCAGGATTTCGTACTTTCTTCGTAGTTCTTATGTGGCGCCATAGATGTCGCTACATCACTCCCCTCCGGAGATCGGAGATCGATGGTTCTTGATGC
Organism: Mythimna albipuncta; assembly: GCA_929112965.1. Taxonomy (NCBI): domain Eukaryota; kingdom Metazoa; phylum Arthropoda; class Insecta; order Lepidoptera; family Noctuidae; genus Mythimna; species Mythimna albipuncta. The sequence goes on from OV815970.1 coordinate 22,268,669, forward strand.
GTGCCAGGCCAGCGTAGGTTGGTTCCAGTGGGTCGGAACCGATGCCGCATAGTTCTCGGTGAGTCGGAACTGTCTGCGGTGATGCCCCAGTGAGTCGGGGTGTTGGTATCCCAGTGAGTCGGGATGATGCCCCAGTGAGTCGGGGTGTTGGTATCCCAGTGAGTCGGGATGATGCCCCAGTGAGTCGGGGTGTTGGTATCCCAGTGAGTCGGGATGATGCCCCAGTGAGTCGGGGTGATGATGTCCCAGTGAGTCGGGATGATGCCCCAGTGAGTCGGGGTGGTGCTATCCCAGTGAGTCGGGATGATGCTGCAGGCTCCAGTGAGTCGGAGTAGTGCTGCTGGCTCCAGTGAGTCGGAGCGGTGCTTGTGCGACGTAGGGCTTGACTGTTGGCGTCGACCAGGAGAGGTTCTTCATGGCTCTTCATGTGACTGGCCGAAGGTGCGGTGTGCCAAGCCAAGGCCGCTGATGAGGCTGAAGGTATGACCAGGTAGGCATGCTGGTGGTCAGGATATCCTCTATAGCCGTGGGTGCTGGCTGTATGGCTCGCTGCTCGAAAGCTTGAGGAAGTGATGATGACGTCACGAGGCTGCGCTGACGTTCTTTGTCGAGGGTCACCAGTTTGGAGGTATGCGGAACAGAGAGTAAAGTCCCGCATGCCTCCTTTGAAAAGGGAGGATCCTCCGACCAGACAGGTGTTATGGTCTGGTGGGCGACTGCCCAATAGATGATTTCGGACTGTCGTATATGTTCAAATCGCGCGGAGAACTTTGATTGCGCGATGCAGGATTTCGTACTTTCTTCGTAGTTCTTATGTGGCGCCATAGATGTCGCTACAATTTCAAGGTTCGTCCAAATTACAAAATCAATCAAAATTCTTCAATATAATATTCCACAAATATCACACAACGCCGTCTAGTCCCAAACTAAGCAGAGCTTGTGTTATGGGTACTAGACAACTGATAAACATACTTATAATTTCTAAATACATACATATTATAGATAAATTACACTCAGACACAGAATAAATGATTATGCTCATCACACGAACATTTGTCCTGGGTGGGAATCGAACCCACGACCTCCATAGCATAGCAGTCAGGGTCACTAACCACTAAACCAACAGGCCAGTCTTTGGTACGTCATAACCACCTTATTTATTTTTTACATTATATTTAGTGGCATGTTCTAAAATAAGGGTTCGCCATCTCTAATCTACACAAAATGTCGTTGATTAAGATTGCTCAAACCAAGCCACACTGTTACATTAAATTAGAAAAAAAATACAGTATCAGCAAATCGTTGGATATGGTTTAATTCCGTGTAGATCTGATAAAAACAGCATCAGTGTAAAGAATCTGTTCACTTAGAACAGAACAGGATTCCGTAAATTTATTAAATCTCTAACAAAAAATAGGACTTTCTTATTAAGTCCCACAAAAAGACTAATCCGTATTCCCCAAAATAGACTATAAATTCTCTCATTCAATGTGCTAAAACCAACAGACATTTAAATCCCAATTCCCCTAGCTAAATCTACCAATAAACAGTTTGCGTCTTGGACTAAATTGCCTGGAATATTTTAGACAATGCTCCAAATAATCTACAACTGAAGTACGTATTGCTTACAGTAAGATCATTGTATAAAGGGAAGTCTCAATATCTCGGACCTGGGGCCAGGGTTATCCGAAAGGGCGCTCAAGCCCCGGTATGAAGGCTAGAAGGAACGGGGTGGGTCTTTTAGTCAGTAAGAGTCTGACACTATCTCCCGCTCCGCCCAAGGCCGGGGGATGTCAATGCATGATTTTTTTCCCACCATAAAAAAAATATATCTCGGATCATATTTTGTTTTAGGGTGCTTTTTCACGAGATTAGCGAGGTAATTAAGCGGTGCGAGATGAAAAATTCATCAATAGGATCACTTAATTTTCCTAGCCTGGCTTAGTTAACTTAGTACAAGTAGAAAAGGGTCAGCGGAGTATTAGAGCCTATGCGGAGAGAAAACGCTGTGGTATAAAATGGAACTAGCACCACGGATTTCTATGTGGCAGCGATTTTTTATATTTTTTACGGGCGGAGCCGCTGGTAGAAGTTACTTTCACATCGTTTCACACTATACGCATAACTTTTTTGGTAGTAGCTGGGAGAAAAGGGTCAGCAGATTACTAGAGTCTAAGCGGAAAAAGAACCATCGTGTGACGTAAAATGGAAGTATTCGTTCTTATACGACTGGTTTTCATATTTTTTACGAGCGGAGCCGCTGGCAGAAGCAAATCTAAGATAGTTTCAAAATATCAAGATGTTGCGGTTGCACTATATTGACGTATTAAAGGACAGTGTCCTCAACAATAAAAAATCAAGTCGCACAGATTCTAGTAGTTGGTATTTGTAATGTGAAAAATGCGAGAAATGTGTGCAAGGGATATGGGAGCTTACAATAAACTGAGTTCTCTATTCATTTTAGCACCACTCGGCTACACAAACTCACGCAGCATTGGTGTAAATATTTACACTTCCTCGCACCACCGCCTAGCTACTAAGGGTGAGTTGCACCATTTAACTATAACGCTAACCAAACCATAACCAGCCGTGAAACGTCCGCCTAATTCGACGATTTGACAACTGTTAACGGCTTTGTTATCGCTATAGTTAAATGGTGCAACTCACCCTAAAAAAAAATATACAGTGCTTTCTACACATCCTCGCACCGCTTAGCTACCACATCTTAGTTGGAAAAGCTTTCTTAGTGGGCGTTAATTAAAATTAAACATCTTGCAGCTGTATATATAGCAAGTACCGGCTTCTCTCAGGTGCAGATAGTCGGGAAACGGAACTGTTCAAGCGTTTAAACGGTTTATGGTAACTATTTATTGCTTTGTTTTTGGTAGCTTTGCAAATTGTTTATGGAAATCTACAGGTGGTTGAATGTTTTGATCGTTTTCGAAAATTAAAGCTATTGAGGTGTTTGATTAGAGAGTTTCTAATCATCAACATTTTGACGGCATTTGTTTAAGATTAGCTTTTGCCCATGGCTTCGCCCATGTACATAATATAGCCTATTCCACTCAGAAATAAAGCAGCTTTCAATCGGTGTAAAGTGTTTTTAAATCGAACCAGTACTTTCAGAGATTACCTCCAACAAACTAAAAGACAAACTTTATCTCTTTTTAATATTAGTTATAGATTTGGTACTTTAGTTGAGTAAGTATATATGTTTAATAAGATAGTTGGCTTGTAGCTAAAGATTTTGTGTTTTATTGTTGATCAGCTCGCATTTGACTTTGTCTTCAAAGAAAAATTGAATAGGCTCTTAATAAACTAGTGCGCCTCACGATCAACGATTGCATCACTACTTACCATCAGGTGGGATCGCAGTCAAGCGCTAGTTTATATAAAAAAACCGCTATCCGCGTAAGACATACAATGTTGTTGTTTTTATTTTTTAATTTAAGTTTCTACATAAGTATTGTTTCTTCATTTTGAGTGTCTAAATAGTATTTTCTTCTTCTTCTCTATATCTCACCGACGGTAAGTGTTGATGTGGTCAGCGATAGAGCACGCTAGCCTATATATAACTCTATATACTTAAAGACCTCTAAATTTTAGGTACCAAGAAACACGGACCGCTAGGGAATTCCACTTCTTAGTTGTACATATAATAAATATATTCTGTAGAGCAGAGCCCGAAATTGAAGTCGTATACCGCAGTGAAAATAGGAATATGAAGATGTAAGAAATAGATATCAAAGAAATATAAGGAGAAATATATTACGCCATAGATCTCCCATTCAATAGACGACTTATGACAAATAACGGAGCATTACTTAACAGCCTGTCAATACCTATTGCTACACTCGTATATCTTGGGTTAGCGACAAAATAAATTCAACCTTAATACACGAAAATATGGTTGAATATGCAACGGTGGGTTTAAATGTGTAAGCTTATAATATGAGGGTACTTGCACACGGGAGGATGGACTTACAAATAGTTATTGGATTTGCGAGTGTTCGCGACCTATTTTTTTTTTTTTTACAGTAAACGAGCGGGTTTGTGTCGCAGTTTTTATTTAAACCCTTGCATTCGAGCTTTATGAAGCGGACGAAATATTAAAAATGTTTTCTTTTTTGTTTTAGTTTTTTTTACAAAGCGGGTAGTTGGATTTTGTGTCGCTTGAGCAGAGTTAACCTGTGTTGGATGGTGTTTAAACTACACGGGTTTTTGTTTTGGCAGCCATTTTTTATATGTTCAATGTAAAAAGTTTTTAAATTGAGATCACTCTGTGTTCTCGTATAACACAGAGTGATCGAAAAACTTTTTACATTGAAAATATAAAAAAAAATTAGCAAAAGTAAAAAAGTAAGAGAAACAAAATCTTCTTCTTTTAATCATCATCATCATCATCAGCCTTTTTATTGTTTCCACTGCTGGGACTCAGGCCTTCTCTCTAGGAGAGGGAATGGCGAGCCCACTCACTATAATTTAAACTGGTGAACCGAGTCATTCAATACGGTATTTAAAATATACAACTTAACTCTGACGTGCAAAACGCAGAAAACTTAAGAAAATCAAAATCATCCCCGGATTATTATTATTATATAATTGCGCGTTTGTACATAAATCACAAAAAAAAGCATATATCCTGGAAATGTTTTTTTTTTTAGGAAAATCAAAGATACAGAAACCAAAATTTTCGGCCAATAAAATTTCGTACAAACGTGTTTACAAAACGAAAATTATGCGTTTTTCAAGGTCATTCAAGCTGTACAGCAATAGACGTAGTATAGGTACGTACAATCGGCGCTCGAGGGGATTATTAATAAAACTTCCAGCTTCACACTTCCAGTAACATAGAACACATATAAACAATGTATCTCCTAACAGGGTTTACAGTAATTCGATATGGTCGGGTTGACCCGTCCATAATAGTGTTCCCTTACAGTCCATTCAGCCTCTATTGTGTTAAATATACGGCGGGTTCAGAGTGCGCCGGCTGAGAGGGTCAGAGGGCGAAGTTAAGGAAGAGTTAATAGATTTTCTTTATTCTTAGAGCTGTATCATAATAGGTTTTTTTTTTTCGATGGGAAAAATCATCTTATGACAACCCCCGCTCTTGGGCGGAGCGGGAGATAGTGTCAGACTCTTACTGACTAAAAAACCCATCCCGTTCCTTCAAGCCTTCATACCGGGGCTCGAGCGCCCTTTCGGATAACCCTGGCCCCAGTAGGCTTCGACCCGGCTGGGTCCCTGCTGTTGCTGACAACTCCTTGAGGCGCGCGGGAACAGCGCGCGCCGTCGACGACTTGGGCTTGGTCCGGACTGTTACCAGACGGCCGGACAGCGAGCTACCCATTGCTCACTGTCCGCAAGCCCGCGCCTACGGTGGTATCATAATAGGTACAGAAGTCAATCTCATGTATGTATAGTTATCGGCATGAATATTGAGCGCTCGGCGTCAGAGTGGGGATCGCTTTGCGCATTCCATACAATGGCGAGCCAATCGTCGTCGTTGTCATCAATATAATCGTCGTCGATACATGCAGCAAGCGCAGGGAAAGAATCACGAGTGACGTCTATGACACGATAGCGCGGCCAATCATTGACATTCCCCGCCCCTGCGTCTCACGTCGAACCACTAAAGAGACCGAATATTTGACTTCCGGGCAACTTGACGCCAGCACTCAATATTCGGACCGATAACTATACTTCACTTTTTAAACCTACGCTAGGCGATAGCGTTAGGGTCAGCGGATTGCGCCGAACTGTACGAGTGCGACCGGGCCATTGAGCCGAGATGTCGTGTGATTGAGCGGTGTCTATGTGTGCATTGCTCGAGCGTGGTTTGTAAGAAGATTGTCATCTGTACCATTTCGTGGTTTTATTCTTTACGGCTGTTGATCTGAATTACGTATTCGGAAATCTTGTAGTGTTGATACATACTAATTGTTTAACCAAACTTTTTAGTTTTTGTTTAGTGACATCTATTGGCCAAAGATGTATACCGGTCGCGCGTTGAGCAGTCTTAATACTGTTAAAAACTCACAGATGGATTTGTTCAATTACGTCACTTTCTTATAAGTCGCAAATGAGATTCTCCGCGATCTGGTTAGGTGTCTGGAAAACAATCTTGTCGACGAGAATAAAAACAGAATTGATACAGAATTAAATATAGAATAAACAGTGATCCAACAGTTCTCCACTAATAAATGTATTACTCTCTTCTGCAAGAGGGTTCGCCCGTATGAAAGACGGATTCTACAAACAAACTTTCGACCTTTCATCCTCTTAGGGTGTAAATTTCGGAAAATCCGTTCTTACCGGATATCTACACCCAATAAGAACCTACCCGCCAAATTAAAAATTTGTGGGTGTTATAGTTTCTGAGATTTCGTGATTAATCATTGATTCGTATTTCGCTTTTAGATTACATTATACTAATATTATAAAGAGGTAAAGTTGTTTTTTTTTTATAGGAGGTAATCTCTGAAAGTACTGGTCCGATTGCTAAAATGTTTTCACCAGCAGAAAGCTGCTTTATTCCTGAGTGACATAGGCCATATTTTATATACGCGGGCGAAGCTGCGGGTAAATCTAGCATATAATATAGATAAATGTGAAAGAAACTATTTATCTGTTAAGCTTTCATGGTTAATGTACTAATCCGATTTTAAATAGTAAGTAAGTAAAAATTTATTCATTTGTTGAGTTACGGAGTAGGGTAGAGCCCCAATCCTACTTTTTATAGGCTCCTATCAAGATCATACACTAAACTCGAAGTTGTGGACGATTACATTTATCAGGAACTGACGGTCCAGTTCAGGTTTAATTTCGAGAAAGATGTCAACCGTCGAATCTGGCTCGGTTGGGCAGCGTTCGGGATGCTGCGCAGCATCTTCTCGTCCATACCACAGTGTTTTATGACGAAAATCTATGACTAGTGATGACATATGGTTCCGAAATGTGGTCGCCCCAAAAGATAATGGAAAGGGCAATGAACAGAGTTTTTTTGCGTGATTTTGTCTTGCTAGGCCACATTGTTCACAGATCAGATAGCCGCCTAAAGGTTCTGGAGTGGTACTTAAAGACGCTGCATTGGAAGGTCTCCCATAATCAAGGTTGCAAAGAGATGATCATCATTGTTTACTTCTTCTTCTTCTTATCGTATCGATGGAAAAATTAGTTAAATTCCTTGCCTGGCCCGGAATTCGGCCACGGCAATGCCGTCTGCTGATGCTGTCATTAGGTCCCTGCATGAGCAGGAAACAGAGCACGTGATGCAGGACGGAAATGAAATGAAATGTAATGAAATTTATTTATTTGCTAGAATATAGGTACACATAGGTTAGGAAAAGAAGGGAAGGGAGGGGTGAGGGGGGTAGGGAAGGTGGGACATGATCTGCGGAGAGATTGTTTACTACAATAATTGTTTACTAATAGGACCTCATAAAAAGTATTGCATTTAATGTAATAACAGTTTATTTTATTTCGTTTAAAAATTTCCAAGTTTGTTGACTTTTTAGACAGACGTCAGTGAAACAAACACGACACATAAAAGGGTGTTTTTTTTTGAGTATCGTTACAAAGTGGCGTTTGTGTTTGTGTGTGTCTGACATAATTGTGTTTTTAAAGCAAAACATTTTTGATAGCTGATTCCGGTGCCCTTGTTTCTGGAAAATATGGAGTGTGAGTTTTTTAAATGCGTACCTACTCAGTTACGTCAAATTGTATGGAATAATTTATATATTGGTCCAGTGGTTAGTGGGTCTGACCATTATGCTGGAGGTCGTGGGTTCGATTTCCACTTAGGACAAATATTTGTGTGATGAGCATGATTAATTGTTCTGTGTGTGGATGTAATTTATCTACAATATGTATGTGTTTAAAAATATATCGTTGTTCATATTCTTTACATAACACTAGAAAGTATGGCCCATGCTGGGCGCCAATATGAGGTAAAGGTTAATGTGTATTAAATTATCATTCAATTATAGTCTTCAAAAAAAGATGTTTTCGCTTTTGTTATAGATGTCTGAATATAAGGCTAATCAAAATGACTAAATATTTAGATTTAATTTCGAATTATGAGGCATGCCATAGCATAATCAGCCTTTTAATGTTCCCACTGTTGGTACTCAGGCCTCCTCTCTAAGAGAGGGAATGTGCCGTAATTCACCATGCGGGCCCAGTGCGGGTTGGTGGATGTCACATGTCTTCAAATTTTTGGTTCTGGGACATGCCGGTTTCCTCACGATATTTTCCTATACCGTTTTAAGAGCAGTGGTGATAAAATAAACTACACAAATTAATGCACCAGGCTGGGTTTGAACCCGCGACCTACAATTTATAAGTCAGGGCCGTAACTATTCGGCCTCCACTGTTTTTCAAATTAAAATCATCGATATAAGTTTCTATTAAATTATTATTTCACTTTAACCTATCAGATACCGTCAATTTGAGACACAATAGTAAGACAATACTCAATACTCTATTACATTTCATATTGTATACATAGGTGGTTTAACATATTTTGAAGATCAATATGGACCCTGTCGGGCACAGTTAAGTTAGGAGAGAGGATGAAGGCTAAATTACAATGCATGGAATTTATTATTAGATATAGATGCGCGAACGCCGGCGTTCGCTTGTGGTTTAATGAATTAAATGAACTTTGAAGCAACATTTTCTTAAATCTGTATAATTATTATCCACAGTACCTTTACCGCTTGTTTCAAATAATATATTCACAAGGCTTTGTTTGGATAACTAAGTCGTATAAAAGGTTGAATTTAGAAGCATGTGATTGTGTCCCACGTTTGGCGCCATTGTTTTGGGTCAGGAAACGTATGTTTTTTCAGTAAAGAGCGGACAAGGGGTGTCCTTGACTTAATAGAATTATTAAGGTTTCCTAACTTTCTTTAAAGGGTTTCGTATTTATTGGGTTTTAAACAGAAAGAGTAGTTCTAGAGATAAATGGCAGGAAAGACGACATTAGGGTTTTATTGTACACTAGCTGTGCCCGCGACTTCGTTCGCTTGGACTACTGGATTTTGAATTTATTTTTTCTAAAATAAAAGTAGCCTTATTACATCAGCTACCTGCCAAAAAAAGTCCCGTCAAAATCGGTCCAGCCATTTCAGAGATTAGGCCGGACAAACAGACAGACACACAGATAAAAATTGTAAAAAAAAATATTGTGGTGTATGTACCGTATACTCGTATATATTCATATGCATGTAGTAAAAAACAGTTATTTCAATATAACAAACAGACACTCCAATTTTATGTATAGAAGATGTACCTATAGATTTGAGAAATTTCAATAGACTGTATTGTAATTCTCTATGGTTACCCGTGTGAAACCCCATTTTTCTGATAGTTTTTTTTTTATTTGTACGGAGACGACTAAATCAGTAGCGCACAAGAAAATGTAGTTTCTCGTTCTTTTGAATATGTTTAAACATGTTATTATTATTTATTATATTCATTATTGATCACTGCTTAAACGATGTATGGGTGATGAGCGGGTAACAAAAAAAAACAAACTATTCCAGACCACGCAACTGATTTATTGTGATGTGAGCTTTAGGTATTTAATTCACAACGAGCCGAGAGACAGTTTCTTGGCAATGTTGTCCACATAAATTCCAAAGATCTACCTATAGCTATCCCCATTTATGCTATACCATGGCAAGGATGCAAATCGCTGGGGATGGGAGTCGATGTTTTGGCTATAACTATTTATTCTATAGCTCATGGGGTTTTGATTATTTCTTTTACCGGACTCACTGCGAACACCGTGCCTGTCATGTTTCTGTCAAAGCTTATATGTCACACAAAGCTTGTTAAAAAAAAAAGTAACTTTATTCCATACTAAGAATTACTCCCGTATCGTGAGTGTGTTCACAAACATATTAAACTCACATACACCAGACACTCTGACTCGGAACACCTATCTGTAGGCTACACAAATATTCGTTCTGTGCGGATATTGAAACCACGACCCGTAGCACAGCAGCCAATCGTTCAACTACTGCGCCAATCGCGTCGTCGATTTGTCTCGTTGTCAAATTGGCTTCCATACTATTGACTCCACTGACATGTATGTTTTTTCAATACACTTACTCAAAAACTCACTCTTATCCCACCGCTTTTAGATACGCAATTTACTGTTTTCCGCACTAGTGCACATAACAGTCTCTCTCTGCCACAATTTTACTACATTTATCGTATGAAGCTGGGTGCGCGTTGACCTCCACGATTCGTCGGTCAAGCCCCATTTAGTCATTTCTTCTTAAGAGTATTGAAAAAAGTCGTTTATTACACGTGCAAATTTGTCACTGCAGCTCTCGGCACCATAATTCACCTACGGCTCATGCAAATGCCGCTTTCTGCACCTGCATCAGAATATAGACACTAAATCCGTGCGGGGATTGAAATCGTGACTCGTAGAGCAGCCAATTCGTTTTATTTCGTTGTCGATTTGACTTCCGTACTATTGACTTCACCGACCTGTACTTTAATTTCCTTTTTAAACACTAACTTTAGAAAATCATACTTTCTAGGTCAATGTACACTTAGTTCGTAGCAAGGAGAGACTCAAGATTTTTTCATTCGCAATCTAGGCCACAGATTAATGCCTAGCTTGCTAATTTAATATAACGTAATAGCAAAATGTCTAGACCAATTTCTTTCTTCCTAACTTGGTTTCAGCTAAAACTGTTCAGTGCCCCCGAAGTAAAATTAAGCCGTTTTAAAATATATTCAGTGGAGCGACTGGAGGCGAGCCAAACTGTTTATTGAATTCTATCTACTCTGCTTAAAATACACCTTTATGTACTGCTGGAGAAACTGGACTGGCTTTAGGTAATACATTTTTTTTACGCAAAATAAAGTAGTGGTTAATTCGAAACGAATACGTCCGAGGTAGCTTCAAAGTCACTCCAGTCCAGAAAAACTCGCCAAAACACGCTTAAGATGGTACGGCCACGTCATGCAAAGAGACAGCGAGCATGTGGTCCAGAAGGCCATGGCAATCCCAGAGGGCAAGAAAGGAAGAGGACGGCCGTCCTTGACCTGGTGGACTATTATGGCTAATCTAATTTGGAAGTCCCAACTGCCTGACCCGACAACCCAGGACAGATTGTCAGGACAATCTGTCCAGGGTGCAGAAGGAAAAGGAGAGCCGACCCCACCTAACGTGGGAAGAGGCAAAGAAGTAGAAGAGGGGAAAATAAAGTAGGGTTAACTGCGGTGTGATTTTTTTTTAATTTAGTGACTTCTCTTGCTCTGGGTGGAGCAAGAAGGCGTTTCAGACTGTAGCGACAATTATGGCGCCACATATGAACTAAACTACGAAGTCTTGTACTGCGCAATAAAAGTTCTCCACGCGATTTGAATATCCCGAAGTCATCTCTCGGGCAGTTGCCCAGATCAGACTAAAAATCGGTCTGTTTGGTACATCCTCCCTTTTCAATGGAGGTATGTGGGACTTTACACTTTGCTCTGCATACCTCTAAAAGACAATTACTGACAAAAAACCACACCTATGTTTCTTTAGTAGGCCTTTGCATTTTAGGGCCACGGGTACCCTTTTCAAAAGGCAACTCGTAGCCCTAATAATGTAAATATTTATGTTAATAGCAAGTATTCTAATTCTAATTCTAAGTATAGTATAGTCGACCTTATAATGTTCCCACTGTTTGGACTCAGGCCTCCTCTCTAGGAGAGCGAAATGGGCCGCAATCCACCACGCGGGCCCAGTGCGTGTTGGTGGATGTCACATGTCTTCGAATTTTTGGTTCTAGGACATGCCGGTTTCCTCACGATGTTTTTCTTCACCGTTTTGAGAGCAGTGGTGGCCGAGTGGGAACGGCCCTGACTTACAAGTTGTAGGTCGCGGGTTCAAACCCTACCAGGCGCTTACTTTGTGCGAACAGTATTTAGTTTTATAAATAGGAAACTAGTAACATTTTTTTTAGAATGATACCGACATGGCCCGAAGAATCGCCAAACTTAAGTGGCAGTGGGCAGGACATATTGCTCACAGAATAGTTGGTTGTGGGGGCCGAAATGTTCTGGAGTGACGATCGTGTAACGGAAGACGCCGCGTTGGAAGGCCTCCTACAATGTGAACCGATGACCTGGTGAGGGTCGTGGCAATTGGATGGATATGAGACCATTCGTTGTGGTGACACTTGGGGGAGGCTATGGCAAACAGCACTGTTGGCCATAGCCTTCCCCTTCCCAGATTTTCGCACGTCTTTCAGATGAAAGGATGATAATGACTTTTTAACTAAGAGAAAACCCATTCTGGCAAAAACGCAAACTCTCACTTAAGCCCCTTACTAAAACGGGTCGAAATCTATTTACACTAATATTATACATAGTTAAAGTTTTTTTTTGTAGGAGGTAATCTCTGAAAGTACTGGTCCGATTGCTAAAATTTTCAATAGAAAGCTGTTTTTATCTTGAGTGTCTTAGATTACAGTTTGAAATCAACGCACAAACGAATACCACGGATCCAGTTCATGATTCTGAACCCCCCAGTGGCCAAGGGCGGGGGATGTCATTAGGTTTAAAGAATTTTATTCTCATAAAAACAATTACAGTTCACTTAAAATGAGATACAAATAGTTTATAGGTATTGAAATGTTTACATCTGGTGTGTTGGTGACGTCATAGGTTGTATACATGTTTTTTTATATTAATATTAATATTTTCACATTTCTCTAATTCTTCGGGCATTAGATGATTTATACCCACCACAAACCCCAATAAGTATTTGATTTTTTCGTCACAGTTTTCCTAATTAAAAAAAATCTTTACATTTTTTAATTTAAACTGCATAATGGTATTCGTTTCTGCGAGTACGTGGGAAAAAGCTAGTATTTTTTTAAAACAGACTGCTGATCACAACACAAAAGAAACCTCAATTTTACCGCCACTTAACAGTCCGTAACCTAGTTAAATGTTAAAGTAAACAAACATCAAACTACCCTACTTTACCTTTGGTAATAATTTTGGCGCCAACCTGCCTGGCCTTAGCTTCTATTGACAGGATGTTGTTACTATTATATTACGTTCAGAGGCGTAGAATGTACTAATTCAAACGTGGGCGAAGACGCATCAGAGAGGCCTTATTCTTTCATACATTCGAAATAAGTTCTGTGTTTCTTGATAGCTATAACCTAGGGGTCTTTAAGTCAAGAGTGAATAGATTGCTTCTAGGCAAGCGTGTTCCATCGTCGGCCACATCATCGCTTACCATCAGGTGACATAGTGCTTAAACGCGAGCCTATCCATTATAAAAAAAAAACATGGTGGACATCCCACGTATACGTACAAAACATTTTGGGAACACATTAGTTAAGGAGTGGGATTCCCTGCCAGAGTCAATGTTTCCTGATGGCCACGACTCGGGAATCTTTAAGTCAAGAGAGAATAGATTACTTCTAGGCAAGCGCGCTCCATCGTCGACCGCATCGTCGCTTTCAATCAGGTGACATAGCGGTCAAGCGCAAATCTATTAACAATAAAAAAAGGAAACCAGACTGCGACTGTTGCATTCCAGTGTTTCACTACATCATCACTTACAATCAGGTTAAATAGTGGTCAAACGCGAGCCTATCAATTATAAAAAAACCTCGTTCTTAAAGAGCCTTCGTTTGTGCGAGGCCTCTTTGGGTCGCACATCGCCCGCGTCTATCTACGCCACTGATTATGTCCATTAATTTGCTCTTGACGTTGCCACAAAATAGATAGGTACAGAACAAAATCTACATACAAAGCGACGCACACATAGACACCGCTCACGGACACGATATCTCGGCTCAATCGCCCCGTCGCACTCGTACAGTTCGGCACGATGCGCTAATCCTAGCGCAATTGCCTAGCGTAGGTAAAAAAACCGGCCAAGAGCGTGTCTGGACACGCTCAGTGTAGGGTTCCGTAGTTTCCCGTCCGTCACAATAAGTGTACCTGTACCACTTATGAGTTTAAAAAAATGCTTGCATATCATTGAATTATAAAAACCCAAAACAGACATGGCGAAACTATAAGGGTTCCTAGTTGACTACGGAACCCTAAAAAGGCAAGTACATACATGAGATTGACTCTTGTACCTATCTATTTTGTGACGCTGCTCACAAAGGAGGCAGGATGTAGTGTTCGGGCAGTTTATTGTGAACCATTTAGGTTTTGCTCAGTCCATAGATCAGATACGTTGTTAGGTTATAATGGCAGATATTCTGTAAAGTTCTAGAAGATAGGCGTTTGTGTGAAGGTCGTCTTTGAATGAAGTTGTAAACTGTTATCGAAGTCCGAGCATTTGGAAGTTTATACTACTTTTACTATGTATTCAAAAGTTAAACTAATATACGGTTTCGAGCGAAAATTATATCATACTGAAATTGTTAAAAAATAAAAGGCCCGATTTGACCCCAAAATAGATAGGTTCAGAAGTCAATCTACATACAAAGCGCGCTCGAACAACGCACACATAGATACCGCTCACAGGCACGACGTCTCGGTCGCGACTCGGATCACTCGTCGAACAATTCCGGCTCAAACGCTCATTAGCGAGCGTCCACCGAGCGTAGGTATAAAAAGTGAAGTACATACATGAGATTGTCTTCTGTACCTATCTACGAGTATTTTGTGTTTTGACTTTTGAGAAAAACTCTAGAATATAACTTGGAACGAAACTGAAGGAAACAATAAAATAATTAGGGGTTCGGTGTACAAGTAGTAGCTACACTACACCAGGGCCCTAGGTCTGCTATTTTTATAAATTTGTCATTCCAACACGATCCCATTGTCATTTTGCTAAAAGTTTGTAATCTGCTAATTCATAATGATCGATCATTGATCGATCAATGGTCTTGTAATAGAATTGTGATAGAATGATAATTTCGAACATATTAAAACCAATAACTGCACAATATGGTTTTACCATATTGTGCAGTTATTCACACACACTGATAAAATAAACTGTCAAAGTTTTAGCAGATTACCGCAAACTTCAAATATTCATTTGTCAATAAGTACGAGATTACCATTCTATGTCACTTCTTTCAATGGAGTGTCAGTGGTTGACCATCGGAAAGTCATAATGACGCCATTATATTAGTAGATTACCAAACTTGTCAAAATCGGCAATGACATCAATGATAGACCATTCTGACAGTATTGTAATAGCAGACTTGAGGCCCAGACAAGCCGCTAGGTAGTCAAAATACAAATGTCAAAACGGGGCTTTTTTTTTTTTGATAACTTCAATGTCATAAAAGCTGTAGTTTGTGTGTGTGTTTGTAAGTTTGTTTGTTTGTTTTTTATATCTCGTAGAGCTGAAATCTGAAATACAGGTTCTTCATAGTTCGGATTCAGACGCTAATACTTTTGCGTTGGTACATCATCTCTCACACCAATGCATAATGTAAATTATGGTATTTGTTTTTTTTTAATGACATGTATAATTTGTTTTACATGAGCAATAATCTATAGACTGAAAAAATACTTAACTAACTTTATCTAGATTAAAATAAAATAAAAATCCCTTAGCTTACAACTAAAAACAAATTAAAATATGGCGTCAAAAAACTCTTCCACATCGCTGTCGACTGGTAACGTGCCCAAAAGACTCGCGGCATTGCCACGATGTATGGCAATGCTTATCCTCTGGTCACGCGAAGTGGTAACTAGAAATTTCGACAGATCTTTAAACAACTTGTGAGCACTCGGGTGTCACGATCCGAGAATCTCGGGTGTCACAACCCCAAACGGTTCAAAGAACATGTATTAATATTCTATTTCATCTTCTGCAGATGTCTATGCCGCCGCTATTGCCCTACCTTCTGCAAGAAGCCGACGGGGTCTTCAGCTTCTGACAGCAGTGACAAGCAAGATGCAAATCATCAGCAGGTAAGTTACAATACCTTAGCAATATTAAGAGCGGGTTCTACTCATTGTGAACTTTTTTTAACCTTTGAAAATCTAAAAATATAAAAGAGAACAGAATGAAAAAATATTTTATTAAGAGTTACTATGATCAATCGCCCAAAAATCAAAACATGATATAAATTAGTTGGCTCGATAAAAAAAAATCGCTTATCTGACCCTAACTTACGATTTCAAACGTGTACGAGATTACATCATGGAAATATTTGAAAGTTACAAAAAATAATAAAGCTTGTTTTTTAAAAGGGCCTCGTAAAACAAAAATCTTGAATAGTTTGTGTTTTTTTTTTTTATAAAATTGAAACCGCTGTTACGGGGCTTCGAAATCGACGTAGACTCGGGTGGAGTTCATATAAAATACTTGGTAAAATACTTGGACTACAACCGGACCTTAAACGATGTCAGCTATAAAAGTTAAAACTGTCTTCTTAGCGTGTCGATGGCAAAACTAGTTACTGATGCTATCATTAGGTCCCTACGTGAGCAGGTAACAGGGCACGTGATGCAGGATGGAAGGTGGAACATGGTCTGCGGAGATACGCCACGCAAAATCTGAAGATCGGAACCGTCTAAAAACCTACATCTGTCGAGATTATCTTTGCTACGTCCAATCTGGTTGTGGAATCTGTTTAGTTTTCCAGGTTAGCCATTGCAACTCGTGTTTAATTGAGAGACTCCAAAGGCTCGATAAAATCATCAAAAATATATGTTTATTATAGATTCATAAGTGATGTGACGGTAACGACCCCGATTTACGAGTTGTAGATCGCAGGTTCAAACCCAGTCAGGCGCATTACTATGTGTAATTTATTTCATCACCACTGCTCTTAAAACGGTGAAAGAAAACATCGTGAGGAAGCCGGCTTGAATAAGCAAAAATTCGCAGACATGTGACATCCACCAATCCGCACTGGGCCCGCGTGCTGGATTACGGCCCATTCCCTCTCCTAGAGCAGAGGCCTGAGTCCCAGCAGTGGGAACATTATAAGGCCGACTAACTATGCTATTGTATAGTATGAAAGGAATCATTGAATAAACGTGTGATAACGACGTCAAAGACAGTTACCGAGTAGTAGAAAGGTAATTGAGTAAAAGACATCACATAAAAGAGAGTATTACATGTTTGTTTAGCGATCGTATTACCGGTAATGTGTTTTCTTATAGTACTAACACACGCTTAAACTTGGTACCATCGGACCATGAATTTGTTTACTTCCGAACCAAATCAATCCATCTTTAAAGTTGTCTGAGGACCATGATGATTGATGATTGATGGTCATGAGTATTACTATCATCTACTAGCTTTTGCTCGCAGTTTTGCCACCGTACCTACGTAAAATATAGCCTATGTCACTCAGGAATAAAGCAGCTATCTATCGGTGAAATTATTTTATTAGTACTTTCAGAGATTACCTCCTACAAACAAAAAAAAACAAAAAAAAAACAACTTTACCTCTTTATAAGGGTGAGTTGCACCATTTAACTATAACGATAACAAAGCCATTAACAGTTGTCAAATCGTCGAATTGACCTATAGGCGGCCGTTTCACGGCTGGTTATGGTTTGGTTATCGTTATAGTTAAATGGTGCAACTCACTCTAAGTGTAGAAGCGTAGATTTCTGTCCGTGTCAGTCGGCTAGTCTAGTGGATGCACTTCACGTCAGCAAAGCAACTACCCGATAAAAAAAAAAACTAAGTTTTCCAGGATACCACATAAAAGACTACCCATAAACCAATTTCCAGCCAGTTTTTAATGCTATCCAAAAGACTCGGTAACCAAAAATCAATTGCACCCGTTTGACCGAGACAGCCTGCCACGGAGCGGACCAATATTTGCGGAACCCGACCGCACTGGCCCGGGATTTTAAACAAAGATTACTTTTTATATTTTCAACCAATAATGTAATTGGATTTAGTTTGGTCGAGGTTGATCCCGATACAATATTAATTTTGAAATTGGTCGCTGGAGGATTCTCTTTGTAGTTGTTTGAATAAAGGTTTAGAGACTAAATAGACTAGATCCGAGTTTATTTATGCAGTAGGATCTTATTTTGGATATGAATTTAAAAGATCAGGATTATAGAACACTGGCTTGCCCGCGGCTTCGCTCCTGTTAAAACGTAGCCTATGTCATTCTCCATTCCCTTCAACTATCTTCACTAAAAAAATCACGTCAATCCGTCGCTCCGTTTTGCTGTGAAAAACGGACAAACAGACACACACAGACTTTCCCATTTATAATGTTAGTATGGATTATTATTATTATATGCGCAATCTAAATACAGTTTGTTCAGAATCAATAACTGAATGATTTCCAATAGTTTTGCGTTTTAGCGCCACCTTGTACCGAGAGAAGTCGTTTAATGATTTCTCGCCTCAAAAAAACTATTGTTGTGTGCATAACTTACTTTTGTATGCTTTAAGTCTCAAAAAAAATCTACAAGACAAGTATTTTAGATTTTTTGGGTTGGAATACCTGTAGAGGTATTTTACAAGCTTTTATTTAGTTTCACTCGATGTTTGACTGTAAGCAAATCTTGCAAATTAAATTTGACCCACTTTCCGGTTACCGATTGAGCTAAAATTTTGAATGCATGTGTAAATAAGATGACAATGCAAATTTTTTATGACATGGAGCTGAGCTGATGATGGAACCAGAAGGTGGCTATAGAAACTTGGTAGTTAAAGGACATAACCCCATCTAGTTTGGGCTCGTATGATTCGTCTTGACGAGTATTAATATAAGTATACCGAGCTATAAAAGCTTGCTATGAACACATGATTTTCATTAAAAACTTGTTTAGATTGTCTTCGTTTATCGATAATGTTACCTTTAAGGTACATAGTTAGTTACACTAGTTACTCCCTTTAATTAGCCCATTTTCAGAACTCTTCCACATTTAGTATCTTCGACATTTCTCTTATCAGTAAAAGATTCATTCTCCTGATAAAACTCATCTCTACTAGGCAACGATCTCGAAAAGTATGTCTAGGGATATCTCGGATCCCGGAACCTTGAAAGAATCAATATAAGAGCTGCTATTCTCTAAGAAAACAGTTTTGAGCTCAGCGCTGGCACAGCGACGAGTCGTGAGCGCAGTACATTGAATTAACAACCCAATGCCCCTTTACATTGGATTGTTAATTTATTGTGCGCTCACGACTCGTCGCTGTGCCAGCGCTGAGCTCAAAGCTGTTTTCTTAGAGAATAGCACCCCAGGAACGATATACAGACAGTTTTCCACTTCCTGGAGATACCAGATCAAAGAGGAAAAGGGACAAGGTTTACTGGTACAGTCAACAAACAAGATAGGTAACCAGGGTTGTCAGATGTTGAAGTTTTCATAGTAAGAGATGGATAAATGTATTTTAATTTTATTGATGAAGTTATCGTAACGAAATTGGGCAAAGACAAATTGGTGACTGACGACGCAGTGACGAATTTCCAGCCAATCCACAAAGAGGCGACTTACCAACATAAATATGGCGTGCCCAATCTCTTACAAATCATTGAATACATAAATATAATTTTTTTGTTAAATGATAATGATAAATGCTAAATGATCTTTATTTTGCAAGTAGGTTTTATAAAAACACTTTTACACTCAATTTTTTTTCCGTCAAATAATGATAAATGATGCCGGTGTTTCTTGGCTGACTACCCTGAGAAGAAACACCGAAACCAACTCAGGGGTCAAAGTTTCTTTTAAAGTCCATACAGCAAAACATGTAATGGTCAAATCATATGAGAACCATGCAGATTGAGCCTGAGATGGTCTTTTGAAGAAAGAACCACACAGTTCTAAGTGGACCTGTCCAGTCAGTGCAAGCATTTGTCAATATGCGTGTAGCTCAACTCAGGACTACTAAGGAGTTCAACGACTTGACGAATAATGCCAAAGAAAGGACATTTGGGTAGGCCACATCAAATACTCAAAACTTGCAGACATCCTGTGAAAATAAAAGAAATGGAAAGAGTAATCCACATAGTTCTCACATTCACAATAATAAAATTTACAAAAGTATTTACACTTTTATATTTAAGTATTTACATTGCAAATTGTAAAAAAAAAGTAAAACAACAAAACATGGGTTTTCATTTAACAAAATAAACCCAGTAGCCCCTGTTACAATTTTGTTACTACAAACAACTAAATTGCTATGCAACATGTTGCTCTAAATCGTATCACAGGCGTTTGCCGTCAATTTTCCTAGGACAGCCGTCAGTTTCCCTAGAATTACAGGCTGAACGAGTTGAACTAGACATGGGCTAGACGTGAATTGTAATCTGGGGCCTTACCATGATGCCTTGACATGGCAGGCGTGCGTGTTATTCAGAGTTATTTAAAAACACTATCAACCTTGCAGAACTGTAATACTAACATCATAAACAACAACTTTTGTTCTATGACTTTTTACAAAACATAATTCATTTACCAAAAACAAGCCTTCAAGATTTCGTTGTTCCATCTAACACATTTCAAATCTGTATTTTGCTATACGTTTGAATGACGCGACGCAAGCGCATCGAGTAACCGCCGTATGATCCCCGCTCCCTTCCGCTATTGTACTATCGCTTCCTTCACATAGACTTCGTAATATTTAGTTGTTCGATTTAAATATTTCTATGTTTGTGTGAAAAGTGATATGAAAGAAAAGGGAATTAGTGATAGTTTGACGGGTGACAGGACAGAATGGAAGAAGAAAACGTGTTGCGCCGACCCCAAGTAATATGGGATAAGGGCAGGAAGAAGAAGAAGATGTTTGTATGAACATCTGATGAACTAAATTATGATACACTTTAAAAGTCATAGAACAAAAGTTGTTGTTTATGATGTAATGTAAGTAACATAGTCCTGATAGCTTGCTAGTGTTTTACAAATAACACTTATATCTCCATTCCTTTAGCGGTTCAGTTTAGGTCGAGCTCGTGGTAGGGCCCCTATAGTCATACAGAGTAGGCTGAGTCAATCACACTGCACTGCCGCTAGTTGCATGAGCATGAGGTTAAAGGGTACTGTTGAAAGTGGTGTAGAGCTACATTATACTCTCAGAGTCTGAGAAACGGGTGTTTTTACAATAAACTTTTCACTCATTCCGACTTGTTAGTGTATACGTAACCCAGATAGATACTAGGTACTATTACAATATAGAAAGACAGAAAAATATTTCAATACTAGCTTTTGCCCGCAGCTTCGCCCGCGTGTATACAATATAGCCTATGTCACTCAGGAATGAAGCAGGACGAGTACTTACAGAGATTACCTCCTACAAACAAAAAAACAAACTTTACCTCTTTATAATATTAGCGTAGGTTACAAATAATTAGTTCTAGTTAAATAAACTACTTTAAATAACAGAAAAGCACTGCGTACTTACTAAGCATTTCTTAAATTGATTGTTAAAAGCAAATATATTATTTTGAACAAAATGCTTAATATTACAGGTCAGCAATCTTGTATTTAAAATTTGGACAGTTACCTTTCCGCTATAAGAAGTTAACGTTGCCTTCCACAACTAAAATGGAGTTTTGTTATCCAAAGTAATAACTCCTTTGTTTTGTTCTTTTTTTTCGAATAAACTTTCTCTATGGTGGCCATAGAGTGAGTCTATATTTAGCAAATTAGCAGATAGGTAAGCAGGAAATAATTCTCTTCCATCTCTTGATGCATAGCTTCCCAAGCTAACCCATTTATACATACATTTACATGAATAAGAAATACATCCTACCTTTACCCTCCACTAGCCAACTGGCCCCAGCATATTATTTACAGCATAACCAGATGTAACAATGACGGCTAACTGTTAATTAATTACCAATTACTGTCTTGTATAGACAACAGCTTGACTTAATCCAATCTTTAAACCTAATGCGATTACTTAGTTATGTAAAAGCAAGTTATATTATGTATTTTGTCTAGACTGACTAAGTTAATCAAATTATCTAACAGTTTATGATCAAATTATTACAAGCCTTGGCTGGACTAGTTAATTAACGCCTGTAGAAAATGTTACAGCAACATGTTGTTTGATTAAAAATCGAGAAATTGATTTCATTAAAGGAGTTCTGATTAAAGGGTTATTTTCCTTGCATGTTTTCAGATTAAAAAGTAAATGACAATGCTATTTTATGGTAGAGTCTTATAATTATTTTCTTAGGTTTTCATATACCTAAACTTTGTTTTTGTTTGGCGCAACGAGAATGGATAAAGTGAGAAATGAGTACCTATATTAGGGGAAGTTTGAAAGTGGCGTTTGTGACTGAAAAGTAGAAAGGAAATCGTTTGTCTTAGTATGGTCACGTGAAGATGGAGAGGGAGAGGAAGGTCAAAGAAAAGATGGATGGATTGTGTGAGAAGTGATAATATGAAAGAAAAGGGAGTTAGTGATAGCGTGACGAGTGACAGGACAAAATGAAAAAAAAACGTGTTGTACCGATTCCAAATAAAACGGAACAAGGGCAGGACGATAATGTTGATACGTAAGCTTTCCTTTAATGAGACATCGCCAACAGCGTCCACAGCCATGCAATCTAAATAAAATATATAGGTAATACTATTATCTATCCAAAGGACTAAATTATGTTTAATGGTAGTTCTAAATACTAGTTAGTTTAACACAAACAGACTCAACCAGTAGTCACTAAGCTCTAGTTACCGCTTAGTTAGTGAAGTTAAACCCGCATGTAATCGATCAACCGCAACCATTTGCTCACGTAAATACTGCAGGCGCTTGCAGTCAGTTCATTTGTTTATGTTAGATGACTGTAAGTTACAACTAGTTACGAGTAGTTACGAGTTAGGCACTATGTTACTATGCACATTAATTGTAAAGTGTTTCTGTTTAGTGTACCTACTGTAGGTACACTAAACAGAAAGATTTGCGCAACCAATTTGGTGTCGCAACCAGCTCGGACGTGTGACGACTCTGGGGTCTGTATGGTGTCTAGTTTGTAGTTTAGAACTACATTTCACCGAGACATCATGGCGGTGTGAGTCGCCGCTACCAGCAAAATGTATACAGCTCTATAGAGAGTTACTCACCTGTACCCCTAGCCAAGTTGCTAATCTGCAATAGTTAACGCTTGTAGGAAGCTTCAAATGTACGGGAATATCGTCGTCACGACGACATCGAACAAAAGAATTGGCGGCAAGGTCAACTCAAAGCGTTCGACGCAAGCGAAACGGTTGTGACTTGGCTAGGGGGGCTGGTATCCGTTTGGTTGCGCAACCAATTTGGTGGCGCGACCAGCTCGGACGTGTGGCGATTCTGGGGTTTATATGGTACTTAGTTTATTATATATTTAATTACGCTGCCCTAAACCTAATCACCACTAAAATCCTATTTCCCAAACTAACATCATACTGGCCACAGCCACCTAAACCTCTCAAGAGCATTACCCCAGAACATTGTTGTATTTGCGCGGAGAACTGTCCGTGACGTCAGCAGAGGTCGGTGAGGATTTACCTCCCCTCTGGGAGGGATCACACGTTCCAATGATTTACTGCTACTCTTTGAGTGTTCACTGGACATTCTTTTTGCTGGTGTTTGGGTTAAAACATTTTGTTTATTATTGGTTTTTGGGTATGCAAGTGACTTTGTTATGTTTGTAATTACGGCTCGCAATAGTTTAATCTGCGCTTAAGGCTTATAGTCCCTTGAACCATCTGGCCAAAATTATGTGGACGCATCTCTCGCACCCGCCTAGGTGGCAGTACGCAAATCTGTGCATTTATTTGCGGTCAACACCGCCCGGAAAGCGCAGCTGACCTTTAAATGCATTTTCTTTGTGAAATATTGATTGATTTACATATACAATGTTCACTTTGAAGAATTTTTAACCACCAATTTTTATGTGTAAAAATGTTTCTAAAGATCAAAGCCGTTTCGAAGGAGTAGGGAAAAGTTGCGAAATTGCTAAATATTTTTTTTTAAATTCGAAACGAAAAATTCAAATGTTGATAATGTTGTTCATGAATTTATAATAAACATGTATTTTTTTCAAACCTATTAACCTAGCCGTTACCGAAGAGTAGGCTTCAGAAAGTCACTGTTTTATGGCACTTTTCGGGCGCTTGGGCCTTAATACTATAAAGAGATAAAGTTTGTTTATTATTTCTTTGTTTGTAGGACGTAATCTCTGAAAGTATTGGTTCGATTGCTAAAATTTTTTCACCGATAGAAAGCTTTTTTAATATTCTTGAGTGACATAGGCACAGTGAAATATTTTATTTACGCTGGCGAAGCCGCGGGCGAAAGTTAGTGCTCAATATGAAGAGAACCATATCATATTGTGGGTTTGAATTATCTACGAATAATGACAATCTTATGTACGTTGTCAAAAATTCAAAAAAATTCAAAATTATTTATTTCAAATAGACCATTTGCAGGCACTTTTGAATAGTCAAATGTCGGTCAGTCCAAGAAAAGTGAAGCTAAATTGCACGTTCCAAAACGTAAGTCTCTATGGAGAAGAACGTGCAAGAAACTCCATGGACACTCTTTTTAAAATATATTGAGTTACATAGATCTTGGTTACATATTTCTTGTCGCTTCTAATATGTGAGCACAATGTTGTCTATTACTTGGTGTGTAATTAAGATAATAATAATACTATAATATTTCACACAACGCCATCTAGTCTTAACCCTTTGTGTGACCGGAACGTGTTTCTAATTACGGCATACGAAAGGTTAAATTAAGCAGAGCTTGTGCTATGATTACTAGACAACTGATAAACATACTTATATATATTTCCAAATACACACATATTATAGATAAATTACACATAGATACAGAAAAAAAATAATCGTGCTTGTCACTCAAATATCTAATTTGTGTGGGAATCGAACTCATGACCTCCGGCTTTGCAGTCAGGGCTACTAACCTCTAAAAAATCAACAAGCCAGTCAAAAGCCTCCTAGACATAGATTTCTTAAAATTTTCTATTTCTTTTTACTGAAGCCGAGTGGCCGACTCTACCCAGTATGGTACCCTCCCTGTACTAATCGCTAATAATACCGCTGATGTGGTGCAATTTTGGAATCGAGTACATTATCATAAGGATCCCTATCTGTTTTAGTATAAATAAATAACAGTCATGCCGACAATTATGAACCGTTATCAAAATTACGCTTGATATCACGTACGAAACAAAATACACTGCTCCTAAAAATATTGCTACAGTTTCATAAATCAAACAAAAAGAAATCATTGCACGGACGTGTATTTCAATGCAACGGCCCCGAAATCGGTCGTCGGCGCATAGGTCAAACTACCTACCTCTCTTTCTAATTCGTGGGTTAGAGAGGGAAGGGTGTAGCCCTCTCTAGAACTCAAAAATGCAGTTTGGACCAGCTTGCAATCGAAGTAATGAGATATTTCGTGGCGATGTTTATTTTTTTTTATTGCAGTTTTTTGGTGGAACTAATTCGAGAAGAAAGGTTTGTGGTGTTAGAATAAAAGACTTATGAGTAAACTCATATTCTTTAGCTCGCTTTAAATACAGAACACCTTTTCAGACGCATTTGTCTCGCAAGAACTACTATGGTGAACGTGTGTTTTCTGACGGTTGTAGTAAATAGTTGTAGAGAACCACCACTTTTTTTTCGCTTTGGGAAAATCATCCAATGACATCCCCCGTTCTTGGGCGGAGCGAGAGATAGTGTCAGACTGTTACTGACTAAAAACCCACTCCTGTTCCTTCTTGCCTTTCGTACCGGGACAGAGCTTCACTTTCAGATAACCCTGGCCACAGTAGGCTTCGACCCAGTTGGGCCCCTGCTGCTGCTGATAACTCCTTGAAGCGCACCTGGGCTCGTTGCGAACAGTTACCGGACGGTCGAACAGCGAGCTACTCATTGCTCGCCGTCCGTAAGCTCGCGCCCACAAACCACTTAAAGCATCTTCGATATATGTATTTCTTTTTTTAATTTATTTATTTAACTATTAATGTACTTACACAGTTATGAGAAAAGAAATAGAACAGGCCGAAATCATCTGCCGGGTAACTGCCCACCAGACATAACACTCGTCTGGTCGAAGGACTTTACACTCAGTTCCGCATACTTCCAAAATTTAATAACATTAATTTCCAGTTTCCTTGCAAGTTGCAAAATGCCAACGAGCGATGGAGAGAAGTATGTTGGGAATAAAACTCAGGGATAGAATTAGTAATGCGGAAATAAGGGAAAGAACAAAAGTTTCAGACATCCTGACCAGAATCGATCATCTGAAACGGGGTTGGACAGGTCACATGATTCGCTGCACGGCCAACAAATGGAGCAAGCAAGTGACCCTATGGTACCCAAGAGATGGCGTCAGAAAACAGGGTCGCCCAACGAGACGATGGGAAGACGACATCCGCCTGACCTTGGGTCCATAATGGACAAGGGTGGCAATGGACAGAGTCCAGTGGAGACAGTTGGAGGAGGCCTATGCCAAAAGGCACACCGAACGGAGGGACATTCTATAATATCACACAAAGAATAATATATATTGTATCCCAAAGTTTGGAAATAAATGGCTTATATAATAATTTCCAGTTTCCACACACTTATTGGATTTCAATAAATCTTTAAACCAATTAACTTCCTCCAATCGAACTTAACCTCATTTCTCGACAATATTCCTTAACTCCGGACCCACTCGCAAGGTGGCGCTGTGTCATTTAACTAGACATAATGCCGGTCGCTCACTGCGGACAATAGTATTAATTAAACGATTGTTTGGCAACCAGTCCCGCGATCGCTGAACGAGACTGAGCGGTGCAGGGACGAATTGGGTAGTGGTTGGTGCAACGGATGGGGGCCCAGAGTTGACCCTTTGTGAATTTTCCTACAAAAATATAGAGGAAGAAATAAGGTTTAAAGAAAGTTAACACCAAAAGTAATAATAAAAACTTTACATAATAAGCATGGCTTAGCAAAGCTATTTTAAATTTGTCAGTTGCTCTCGGTTTCTAAGCGTATACTGGAATTTATCTTGTTGAATTTTTATGCTATTTGTCAAAATATCATAAACTGTTAAGTCAATTAGTACAGTGTCAGTCATATGACTTGACGGTTTGTTATTATTTTCAACGATTCCTTCCAGCAGTTAATAAGAAGTGTTAACAGTATCTAACAGAAAACAGATTTAATTAACTCATAAAAGTCATTGTTATACACAGTCGCTATCAACTGCTAGGTATAGTTACAGTAATAAAAATCAATTTCTATAAAAACCTGTCCCCTTTGACTGACCCGATCCGGTCCTGTCAATGTTCGTGATTTAATTAATTAGTGCTTGACAGTTATTGATTCGGCGAGATGGCGACTTACTTGAAATTCATCGGGTTACCACGTTCATTTGTTATTTTCAGTGCATTTAACTCAAGCAGGGGTTTAATTTTATAGATATTTTAATATCAAAGGAGATCGCATCTGCTATTGTCCTTAGAGCAGCGGTGGCCGAGTGGTAATGGCTCCAATTTACGAGTTATAGATCACGGGTTATTTATTTATTTATATATTCTTTATTGCACATCATAAAAAAAAATACAAAAAGAAAACATAATAAAAAACACACAACTGGCGGCCTTATCGCACAAACAGCAGGCCAAGCTCACAGCAGCAGTCAGCAGGCAGGCAGGGTTCAAACCCTGCCAGGTGCATTACTTTGTGTAAATAATTTATTTCATTATCACTGCTCTCAAGACGGTGAAGGAAAACATCGTGAGGAAACCGGCATGTCCTAGAACCAAAAATTCGAAGACATGTGGCATTCACTAACCCGCACTGAGCCTGCGTGGTGAATTTTCCCCATTCCCTCTCCTAGAGAGGAGGCCCGAGTCCCGACAGTGGGAACATTAAAAAAGGCTGATGGTGATGATGATGATTGTCCTTATTTATTTGTATACTGGCAAAGAGTATTAGAATTTTAGCGCGGAGTGGAAGGGCGTGTCAGACTTCTAAAACGCACTCCTCTATGTTTCTTATTTGCGTTCTTCTTAGGACCCCGATGAGTTAATTAACTGTACATGAAATACAATTATTATCTAGTCCATTTAAAACAACTAAAAATGCAAATAAGTATGTAAGTAGATATATTACTTTATTGTTAGATATCCCAGCTTATGCTGAGATAGGAACCTTTTTTATTTTGTCTCTATATATTGTTTTTTTTTTAAATTTATAGGGTTTTCATTTTATTAACATTTGTCATAAGCAAGTCTATGTTTTCTTTCTTTCTAAGTATGTAAAATGACTAGCTTTTGTCCGCAGCTTCATCCGCGTACATAAATATGGCCTAAGTCATTTAGGAATAAAGCAGGTTTCTATCGCTGAAAAAATTTTAGCAATGGGACCAGAACTTCCAGAGATAACCAAACAAAAAAAAAAAAAACAAAAAAAAGCAAACTTTACATCTTTATTATATTAGTGTAGATTCAAGAAGTCTCTCCTATTGGTTTTGCCATCTCCTTTTAAATCAATATCAAACTCCATTCTCCAATCAACAAAAACAACTCAAGAGTTATAAAACTCAATTCGCTAATAAACAAGTAATAAAACCTTTAAAACTTCATTGCATCGTATCTTCGAAGCAGCCAAATTCCACCCATACACGGCCATGTGCATGTCTACTCCTCTAGTACTTACGAATAATGATCGCCTGCACACATTAGCACGCACTCATACAAATGTTTTTACACACTAGTGCGCCATACGAGGCGTGGTGCAATAGTGTGTGTTCGCTAAATTGAGGTGCGATTTTTGACGAAATTGTTTTTTTTTTTTGGTGACAACATAACACAAATTAATTATATTTTTGTTATTTTTTTTTGTATCTTGCCCAGTGACCTGTTGGTCTAGTGGTTAGTGATACTGACTGCTATGCACCGCGGTCGTGGGTTTAATTCCCACCCAAAATAAATGTTTGTACAATAAGCATATTCATTTGTTCTGTATCTGGGTGGAACTTATCTATAACATTTAACTTTAGAAATGCATTTAAGAATGTTTATCAGTTGTTCAATACTCATATCACAATCTCTGCTTAGTTTGAGACTAGATAACGTTGTGCGAAAGTTGTGGAATGTTAGATATTATTATTTTGCAAGTCAAGCTGGTGGCTATAGACCTTTAACAAATTCGAAATGAGAGAGATGTATTGATGATTTTAATGATTATAATTTCGTAAATGAATACGTGTTACGCCCTCCATTCATATTTTACTCAGCATGCAACATAATACTGAACTCCAAAATGCAATAAAACTTAAAAAAAAAAGAATTTTATAGGCTTCCTTGGAGCATCCCTCAACGAAATGTATTTTTAATGAACAGAAAGCCTATAAACTTAATAAAAACCTAAAGTCAGTTGCTAAAATCGTTGCATTTCTTACAATAACGCCTGTAGTATTTTGCCTATTGATGGTGCTACGAGACGTCTACGAAATAGTTCGTGCTACGCCGTAGCAAGCGGTCTCGTCTATGACTTGCTACGAGAATGTCATACTACAGTTTCATTTTGTTCTAATCTAGTAGTTGAATGATTTATTAATCTCTGAAATAATTATGTTTCTTCCCGATTTTTCGGCACCCTTTTTTTGTATCTTCAATTATATACAATTACTTCTCCCGCTGTAGGATGGAACAAGATGGTGTGTCAGACTTTGACTGATTTAAATTCATATATTATTATTTCCCTCCAGTCACCGTGGCCTTAGAACCCAAAGAGTTTGGTCCAATGACCAGTGGTAGTAGTTGGCGTTGCGTACCAACTATCTATAGGTCATTGGACTCGCTCAGCTGACGTTTTCTTAAAGAAATTAATTTCGTACATGCGAAAATTAAAACGAGTTTAAAAAAAGGTACTTTATTTTTTAATTTTATCTTTACTAATTGATAGTGTTTCATGTACCGGATCGACCCTCCACGGGACTACAAAATTTAGCGGTGTATAAGTAATACGTTGTGGTTATTTTTCTGATGATATCAAAATCTCTTCCTAAAAAAAACTTAATAACCAAAACCGCGCACCATCTTCCTCCACTCAACCTATACAACACAAAATTATTGCCAAATTTTCCCTTCGCCCTTCTTTCCCGTGAGTGTGTAATGTGCACTCACACACGCGCATTCGTCGCTTACCTGTACTTACCGCGACTGTGTGCGTTAGCCGGTTTACCAAAGTACATTTTTAGGGTACCCATACAACTATAAATAGTTTAATGAGCACCGAAAGAATTTTTTGGCGATTATTTCTTTGGCCACAAAGTATAGAGGCATCTGTTCCGTTTTAGGGTTACGTACCCAAAGAACGAAAGAAAAAGAAAGAAAGAAAAATATTTGTTTTGGCGCACAAAACTTTGTAGAAAAGAAAGACTTGCTGAAGCTTTAGGGTAAGTAAATAAATAGTTTATTTGCGTAAGGTACAGAAGGTAACGAACGTAAAATTATATCAGATCTCTTATTCTGCCTTAAATCACGGCGTGCGAATACAAAATAAATAGTAGTTTAATTTAATGATTGATTATAGTCATGCAATCACTAAACATATTTCCATTCCATTAAAATTGTAAGGGATCGGGACTCTATTCCTAAATTCCGTCTGTCTATCTACCCGTCTGTCTGTCCGTCTGTGATCAGGCTATATTTCATGAACCATGATAGTTAGACTGTTAAATTTTTTATAGACGATGTATTTCTGTTGCTGCTATAACAAAAAAAAAACAAAATAAAATAAATATTTAAGGAGTAACCCATACAAAAAACTTGTTTTTTTTTCCGATTTTTTGCTACGGATGTTACAGAATCCTTCATGTGCGAGTCCGACTCACACTTGACCGTTTTTTTGGCCAATGGCCTTATGAAGACTCGCTGCTCGATGGTGTAAGGCTTTGCCCTTTTTCGGTCGTAATTTGAGTCTATGTATTGGGATATTGTCGTGTTTGAACTCAAAGGAAGTCGTTAATTTGTGGGTAATGGCAGCCAAATGTGAGACGAAGGACATCGGTATAAGGAGTTAAGGCATTTGTTACTTTTTTATAATCTAATGTCACCTATAAGGCGAAGGTAGCGTACTAAACCAAAAAAAAAACTGCCTCCCGAGTCAAGTTACAACCATTTCTGACTGGCTTGTTGGTCTAGTGGTTAGTGGCCCTGACTGCTATGCCGGAGGTCGTGGTTTCGATTCTCACCCAGGACAAATGTTTATGTGATGAGCATGATCATTTGTTCTGTGTCTGTTATCTATAATATTCATGTATTTAGAAATATATATGTTTATCAGTTGTCTAGTACCCATAACACAAGCTCTGCTTAGCTAGAGACTAGACGGCGTTGTGTGATAGTTGTGGAATATCATTATTATTATTTCTCTTGTGTCGAACGCCTAGAGTTGGCTACACCCCCAATTCTTTTGTTCTGACCACGCAACTGAGGGTTGAGCTGACGTTATTCCCGTACATTTGATGCTTTTTAATAGGGTTAACAATTGCAGATTATTAACTTGGCTTGGGTACTGGTTATGTATATATGTCGCGGCCAGCCCTTAGAATTGATCAATTCATGATATGGCCGAGTAAAACTGACCAGATCGTTTAAATATTAAAATTTGATGATATATTGATCCTCATTTGGACACATCATTGATGAAGGATTTCAAAGATAATGAAAACTCTATCTATGATAATGTGTATGAGTATGAGTCCGTCTATGATATTTTTGATAATGAAAGTAGGCTAAACGAGGTTTGACATAATAATATTGAAGAACTATTGGATCACTATTTATCCTTTATTAATTCTATTTAATTCAATTTTCTTTAATTCTCGTCGACAAAATTGTTTTCCAGATACCTAACCAATCGCGGAGAATCTCATTTGCGACTTATAGGTGACGTAATTGAACAACTCTATCTGTGGGTTTTTAACAGTACTAAGACTGAACCAACGCGCAACCGGTATACATCTTTGGCCAATAGATGTCACTAAACAAAAACTAAAAAGTTCGGCTAAACAAATATCCTAAAACTTTAACGATTAAAACGATCTCTTCAGTTTTAGTTGACCATATTATGAAGTGATAAACTATGATCTGGCCACGAAATATATATACTAGTTGCTACCAGCGGCTTCAATCGCATGATATCAGAAAAATGTCTTAAGAGAACATACTCTTGGGATGAAAAATATCATCATACTCGTCAACCTTTTTAATGTTCCCACTGCTGGGTGTCAGGCCTCCTCTCTAGGAGAGGGAATCTTTATAAAACATCCTATGTGCATGAGACATGGTCTACCCGTTTACCAAGTTTCATCGAATTCCGTTCGATCTTGAAGATGTAATAAATATACACATACACTTTTGCGTTTATAATAATAGTGTGAGGTGATTTTGGGGGATTGATGAGAAGTCTTTCAAGTCTGTATTTATTTGAAAAATAAAAGTTATATAATGACAGTTTGTTAATTTATTAATTAAAATAAAGTTGTCTTATTTAGGTTCCTTTTATCGTATTTATGTGTCTTCAAGGCTAGAGTGAATAGGCTCTTAATAAACTAGTGAGCCTCACCATCAATGATTGCATCACTGCTTACCTTCAGGTGGGATCGCAGTCAAGCATCAGTTAATATCGATTAAAAAAATACAAACAAACAACATAATAACACAAAGGAACTGCTGATTTGTATAGAAAATTAAAAAAAGCAACTGAAGGTATAGGAGTGGGTTTTACTCAGAAAAGTCTGTCACTTCCTCCCACTCCACCCAGAGGGAAAAGTTATTTGATATTATCCCTACACAAAAAATAGGTGCTTTGTTATGAATTTTATTTATGAAAAACTTCAAGGAAAAAGGTATATAATGTATGTAATTTTACTCGTGAAAGCCTATAAATGATGAAATACCCCTTTGTGCTAAGTTACATTTTCATATTTATGAGATACGAGGTTGTTAGCCTAAACCGGAGCGGTTCCTCTATGACAGTGGTCCCCAAACTTTTTGATCGGGGACCACTTTAGCTGGGACTAGAAGTGCATACCTAAAATTCTAGTTTTTTTTTCGGACTCACGTATGGAGGGTTTCGTACCTTCCGTAGCATAAATGGCAAAAATCACGTTTGTTGTACTACCCACTTAAATAGTTATTTTATTCTTTTTATTATTTGTTGTTGTAGCGGCAACGGAAATATATGATCTGTGTAAATTTCAACTGTCTATCATAGTTCATGAGATACAGTCTGGTAGTAGACAGAGAGATTTACGGATGGACGAACTACGGAGTTACCATTTTACCCTTTGTATACGGAACCTTAAAAAACATAAATATCGTAAACCTAAAACTTGTGGCACATCTATTCTATAAAATCAAATGTCGAAACTTAAAATTGATTTTAACTTTTCTGTTCAAAAGGAAAGTTTAAATATTTAGTAGACCTTTCACGGACCATTATTTTAATTCTTGTAGACCACAGTGGTCCGCGTACCACAGGTTGAGAACCACTGCTGTATAAGATTCAGGCAATAAATATTATACGAAGGTCCCCCAAAAAAAATCTTTAAGATAGGAAAACACTAAAAACACTTTGTTTTTATCCTCGTAATAAAGTTGAAGTTTTATTAGTTTGTCAGAATTTTAGTTGTTTACTTAAATACATTTCACGCGGCGAGATGAAACTTAATTCTATCACAAAGTTTTTGAATTATACTTTTTTGATAAAAAGTTTGACTATAACCTTAGCTATAAGTTACGTGTTTTTAGCTTCTTCCGCTCTAGAGTGGAGCAAGAGGGTGTGTCAGATTTTTACCGACTAAAACCCATCACTTGCTGCCAGATCCATTGCTACCGATGAACCACGAGATTATAAAGAGAAAAGATATCTATTTTTTTTTTTGTTTGTAAAGAACTAGCTTGACTTTAACTTTTGTTATATAGAAATATATATATATATAGAAATAAATAAATAACTTTTGCTTGAATTAGGAATAAATCAGATTTCTATATCTGAAAAAAAAATTCACAATCGGACCAGGACTTTCAGAGATTGCCTCCTACAAACAAAAAATAAACTTTACCTATAATAGTGTAAAAAAACTTTTGAATTAATTTTAAAAACTCTTTCACTTATAAAATGTCACTTTATTACTAAGTGACATAGGCTATATATTTTCTAAGACCACGTGGTCAAAGCCTACTTTTATTGAAATATATACCTTCTGCCATAAAAAGTTAAAGAAGTTCCAAATAAGTACTATAATGAACTCTAACCCAAAGGCTTGCGAATACCAAAACACATAATTAATCGTGTACCAACATAATCAATCTAATCAACCACAAAAGCTGATCCAATCATTCAACTCTATGTAACTCTTAAAGGAAATATATAACAAAGTTCAAAACCCATATAGGTACAAACCTGAATTACCGTTAGCTCCAAAAACTCGGAGCTACAAAGATGCTGCGGTTTCCCTCCCAACCTTTTACAAACCCCATGGGTAAAGGAAAATCACCCTTATGTTATTGACCAAAAGGATCATGAATATTTTAGCTTGGTGTATAAGGATGTTGGCTGCAATTTATTCGGGTTAGCCAATTGTATAGTTCTTGGTGAACAATGCTGATGGCTTTTGTTATGGCACGAACGTGTGAGGAATGCGCTGGATGATCATAAATTGTGTTTATTATAGCTCCTGCCTGCTCCCCAAACGGATAGATTGATGGTTGATGAGAAAAGTTTTGGGAAAATTGGCCGTTATATACATTAGGACTCGGACGCGTAGCTTCATAGATGCGTATTCGCCATTGTACGCTTGGTGTACGCCGGCATGAAGCTTACAGGGAGCGACTGCCTATCAGACTACCACGACCCAGTTACTGGGGAACACAAAACTCCTTGTATGGATTGATAGTGAGAAATATCTACGAATGACAACTGAGACCGACGGTTTTACGTGCTTTTTTTTTTGGTTCGGTTTATTTTTAATCTATGTTTTTACTTTGTTTATTTTTGAATTGATTGTAAGTGTAATAAATCCTTGCTGACGGATCGGCGTCTCATCGTCGACGACGGCTGGTGCTGAAAATCAGCGCCGTGGCTCTGTTTTACATGAGCCCCAGCATTTTGCTGAGCGCTGGCCGTTTTGCGCGGATGTGACGCATATCTTACTTACTACTACGTGCTACTTTTAGTCGATATGGTTATTTATTTTGTTTTAAGGCATGCGCCATGTTTGACGTGAATAAACACTTTTTCTTTCTTTCTTTCTGAGGCAATAATGTCCTTGATTAAATTAGAAAAGTACATAAAATGAATTGAACATTTTTATTGGTACTTGCCCAGTTTCTAACTTACAACCTCATGCATGAGGGGCGTGCCTTAACATAACGATACAAAAAAAAAAATATGCACGAGTATTTTGTACGAAATTCTCTGTAAAAAATAAATATTTCTTCTTTTCAAACACGTAGCTACCTTTCCTAAAATTAGAGAAACCTGAGCCAAAAAGTTCTTTTCGGAGCGTCATCTTCTCAAATTCGATCCTCCACGCAGCCTCCAGTCTCATATATTTCGTTTAGTTCCCAAATCGTCTCACGTTGCCTCATACAAGTCCCCACTAATTGGCAACACAGGGGTGTGTGGGCAAAGTTACAGAACTGCTGATAGTTCGCCGGCAGCGTGGCAGGCAATTAAAATTAATTCAGAATGGCTGGGACACGATTTAGCTTTGTAATCAGGAAAATTCGAATGTTCTATGTATCTAATAAAATGTTGATTTTAGCTTTTATATATAATTAAATAATAATTATATATTTATTGTCTCCAAAAAATACAAAACATAAAATTATAATAGACCTTGTTGACATTCCACATGATATATGTGTTAGTGAGGAACATCTGTTTCTCAATTAGATAATAAAATACATATTTCAGACATCAGCGCTCTTCCCTAGATCTAGGCACCACTTAAATATAGGTAATATTAACAATAGACAACGACATAGGATTATAGATACCGATTTATGACATTTAAAAAAAATAGCATTTATAAATGAAATCAAATACATGCATTAGAAATTAAAATTGCAATATACTATACACTATATACAAAATTATCCTTCTTGCGGTCTTGTAAAAAACCTAAAATTAATATATGAGTATACGTAGTCTACATCTAGGTACACTCACTTACAAAAGTCGATAGGAATTCTTAAAACGTATTCGTTTGACGTTTAGTTTGACTTACGACCTTTTATTTTCAAGTTTCGCCAACAAATGATTGAAATTCACAATTTCATCAACTTAGCATAAGTCAAGATGGCCCAGTGGTATAGGCACACAGATTGAAGCGCAAATCAGTGTGCCGCAAGTTCAAATTCCACGCAATTATTGACTTTTTGTAAGTTCTTACCCGATTGGAAGTTATGTATTTGCATTACATATATTAAATTATTCTTTAACTTGTTCACACATTTCTTAGAGTTAGAAAGGTAGATCACAAAAAAAAAAATAAAGAATTAGATTTCTGCGAGGTAGACATGAGTTTTAACTTGACCGAAATGAACTGTCGTTTGGTTGTAGTTGTTGGTTAGTGACGTGTGGTTGACAGTATTGTAATATTCGCAAAATGCAGGCTAATATTAGTATTGAAGTGAGGGCGACTATCATTGGGCTGCATAAAAGTGGTTTTAATAAAACACAAATATCTGAAGAAACCGGACTGAATGTGAGTATAATAGCTATTAATGAATTGTAACTTTATTACAAATTAATCTTCTAATTAAAACGTATGCCATTTATGAATCCATTCATCGTATCTATAAGAGGTTTAGAAGAGAAATACGTAAATCGTTGGGTTTATTGGATTGGTTATTGGATTAATAAATGCAGTTTTATTTTAAAATTATATTCAATAATTATGATTATTAACATTTTATATAATGAAAATGAAGTGAAGTAGGTATAGCTGCCTAATATATATTTTTTTTTTATTTTAGAAAAATACTGTAAATCTTTGGCTAAAAAGATATGAGGAAGAAGGTAGCCTTGCTAGTCGAAAGAGAAGTGGGAGACCGAAGCTTATTAGCGAGGCGCAGCGACGACATATGGTGGACGTATACGAAACGAATGGTTTCGCACCAACGAGACATTTTGCGGAATTATATGACACCTCGATGGATACTGTTCGCCGTGCACTTCACGCTGAAGGCGTGCATCACAGAAAACCTGCTAAAAAGCCGTACTTGACAGAGAGGCACAAACAAGAACGATTACGTTTCGCACTAAATGTTTAATGTTTACTAAACTAAAGGGCCTACCATTTTATTTTTTACATATCTGTGATTATTCGTTAACAAACGCTGTATTATATTGTGTTTACTTTCGTTTAAAACAGCTATATCTTTTAATTTGTGCCATCGCCTCATCTTAAGAATGCAGTGAACTCGCTATCAATTTTGTTGACAATAATCATGAGTCTATTTTGTTTTTTATTCTTCTACCCGCACTGTTATAACATAATATTATAGTTCATTTTATTTTGCTCATCTAATTGACGATTATCTTGTGAGAACTAAAGTTCTTTTAACAGAAATTGAGGTTTAGTTTCAATCTTCTTTTCGTCAAGAAAATGAACAATTAAGCTATGACCTCAATACATTAATTGTGACGTTACACAAAAATAAAATGTTTACAAAGTCTAAATCATAAATCACTTTTCAATAAATAACTGGATATAAACAATTACCTATATTTTATTTTATTAAAATTTGAATATCCGTTCATTGTTACGTTATTCATAATATGAATGGTCTAAGTGGGTATACTTCCAACAAACAATCTTACGCGTAACATAGATAACGGTAACAAGATAACTTTTTGCTATTCGACGTCACAATTCTCATAAATGTTTAATTTGTAAATATAAAGCATAAACATTTTTATTAAACACGTCTTTTTATTTCCACCTTACAACATCGAAAAGATGTAACAACTAAATAATTGCAAATTACGAATGTGATTCTTCTTGTGGTTAATAGATCACATTCGTAATTTGCAACTATTTAGTGCAAAAAATGCAATAGTATTTTTCATAGAAATTAAAAAAAATGACTATATCAATATAGATTGGGAATTTTCAAAGTAAGAAATAACTGCAACGGACTGACCATGATTTGAACTCGGGTTACGTGATTTGCGAATCCAACACTTAGTTCACACGGCTACCAGCACATGACGTATTTGCGCGAATTTTATCAATGCTATGGTAAGAACAGAAAAATAATAATGTTTTGCTCAGTGCGACGACAGTTCCTTAGTGTGTGTTATCTGTGGAATGTGGATACTCATACATGCGCACACATACGCATCGCGCTCGCTCGGTTCATAGCAATGTAATCTTTAACGTTCCTATGGACTTTTGCCTCCTTACTGTACAGTGTTCTCCACACCTTACATTAATATTTTTATTTAAATCAATAAAATTACAATATAAACATAGGTACTTAAATAAATCATTTGTTTTTTGGTTACACTTACATAGAAGCAGGTAGGTGATGCAACCAGCACCCTTACTAAGTTATATAATAACTTGTATTAAGGGTGACAGTACAAGCCCATACATAATTGGTTAAACATTTAATACACTGAGGCATAACTAGTTTTCGGTGAAGTAAGTACCTAACATTAATATATGGCTTAATCTAAAACATTACAAAACGAAGCTTTATAAAAATAAATCTATATTATATATAAAAGGAGAAACTGACTGACTGACATATCAACGCACAGCCAAAATTACTAAGACTTAGAGCGTGTAGAATTTTTTAAAATTCACCCCTTAGGGGGATGACAAACGGGCCCAACGTTTGTATGGAGAAATCTATTTTCACGCAGGAAAAGCCACTGGCGGAAGCTAGTTTATTAATAAGTGGTATGAATAAATTAACAATAATAAGTCACTAAAAAGGTAGACGCTAATTAAGAGCTCAGCAGGGCACATCAGTCATTGTAATGCAAATTAGAAATCAAGACAACCTGATTGAGGGCTTACTAATCACAAAAATAATGCAAAAAAAAAAATATGATGAAAAACCAGACAGTACGAGAGTTTGTCACTAAAATTCGGAACACGTAGTCGTGTTCGGCCGTTTGAGAAAAACTGAAAACTTTCCAAAATTAGTTTGAAAAGTTTCCAGTTCACTTCTCGGCCAGCTAACGGTATAACTGAGAAGAAAATGTGTTAATATCTCTCCTCGTCGCCATTGTTCGAAAACTGTCGATGAGATGTAAATTCAAACAAACATGGCTGCCATTTTGTAACTTTTTAGGGTACCGTAGGAGACAGGTGCAAACGTCACATTTTAATTTCGATCTGTCCGTCAGTTTGGATGTTAGATTATTGATACTAAATCTATGAAAGATATAATCCATGACAAATTATGTTGTCAGACATTGTGTATCGGTATTATTTGGAGGTACCGTAAAGTTTGTTCTTTTCGTTCTGCTTAAGTGGGACTGAGCTAGGCATATCTGCCGCATACCAGTCGAGCAGTAGGCCGTATATAATAGTGTAAAACATAAAATTATTGCCCTGAAAACGCTTGACGTGAATGGGGTAAACCAAGCAATAGGCAAGGTGATGGTAGGACGAATTAGATGCCTTTCTTAATGGCAAAAAGTTGCTTGGAGCCGAAAATAATGGAAAGAATTGAGGGATAGTATATGCTAGATTCTATAGCGGGACAATATAGCTAGCCTATTTTAATTATTGTAACTTTATTTATGGTAACGTTTTTTTAGAATTACAATGAAAAACTTTTTTCATACTTTACAGTAGAGAAAATTAATCATAATGTAAGTATACTAACTACGGAACCGTTCAATGTGACTGCTTCGACACACTCTTGTCAATTTTTTTCCTTGTAGTTTACAAAAATGTGGTGTTTTTACTGCTTCGCTCGTAAATTATAATGGCTCGGTTTGTCGTAGAAGCGTCATGAATCATTATTGTTGGTTGAACAATTTTCCGAGTATTTTTTTAGGGACGAGAGTAACAGGAAAAAAGTGTTGTTGAGTGAAGAAATAGGTACTTTATAATGCTTGATGATGATGACCGATCACTGCCTCAAGGGGAGATAAACTAGCATTTTGCAAGAAGTGAAATCTTTATGCGATCATTTCATTATACCCGATTGTACCAGAAAGAGTGTTGTGTTTTTCGAGTGCATGTATGAATGTATCTTTATACAAATAATTCTTCTGTAGGTGTGTACCAACCCGCACTGGTCCCGCGTGGTGGATTACGGCCCACCTTGAGAGGAGGTTTTTGTTTTTATGGCGGGTAAAATCATCCAATGACAACCCCCGCTCTTGGGCGGAGCGGGAGATAGTGTCAGACTCTTACTGACTAAAAAACCCACCCCGTTTCGTCAAGCCTTCATACCGGGGCTTGAATTCCCTTTCGAATAAACCTGGCCCCAGTAGGCTTCGACCCGGCTGGGTCCCTGCTGTTGCTGACAACTCCTTGAGGCGCGTGGGAACAGTGCGCACCGTCGACAACTTGGGCTTGGTCCGGACAGTTACCAGACGGTCGGACAGCGAGCTACCCATTGCAAGCCCGCGCCTACGGTGGCTGGAAATCGGGACCGGAATCCGTTGCCTGATGCCCTTGAGAGGAGGCCTGAGTTCCAGGAGTGGGAACATTAAAAAGGCTGATGATTGTGTGTATATTTGAGTGCGTCCCTGGATGGTTTCAAAATGTAATTGAATCTTGTAGGTGGCACTGCAATCAGTTTCTCAATTTTTATTTTGACGAAAATTACCACATATAATTGTGAAAAAAGCGTGGGGTGCTTTGTGCTATATTTTTCATAAATCGAGCGCCCCACGCTTTTTTCACAATGATATTAATATTTTTCGTTCATTATTATTATTTTCTACCTATATAGAACATTATTTTACACTTTTTAGTTTGATATGCTATGAGAGCGTGTTTTTTTTTAGTTTTTTTTAGTTTTTAAACTATTATTTTATATTTCACTAAAAAAAACGGATTATTGTATTGTCATCAGTTTTTGATGAGTGTGCAAAGTTTGAAGAAAATCTGATCACCCAAAGTAGGTCAAAATCGAGCTCAAAGGCGTTGGTTACAAACGTACAGGTGAAGCTAATATAAGCGTGTTAAAAAGTGATACTGTCAAAAAACCTAACCACAAAGCAACGAATAAAAACCTAATCAAAGGGGTTTCGGTTGACAATCCAGCGCATATGAAACATCAAAGGAAGTAGGCGGATCTCCACAGGCGAGCACCCTGTCAGCTTGCCATTATTATGACAAGCTAACCTGTAGTTAAAATGCCAGCAGTTCCGCCAATTTCCTAGGGAAATAGACCATGACGAGTGGAATGTATAGGTTTATTAATGATTTATAATAAATGATATTTATTTTGCAAATAGGTTTAAAAACACTTTTACACTTTACATTTTTTTTTTCGTCAGTTTGGTAGATGAGGCCGGTGTTTCCAATCTGACTACCCTGAAAAGAAACACCGAAACAAATTCAGGGGTCAAAGTCTCTTTTAAGGTTCGTACAGTAAATATGTAATGGTCAAATCACAAGAGAACCATGCAGATTAGTCTGAGATGGTCTTTTGAAGAAAGAACCATACAGATTTGAGTGGACCCGCCCAGTTAGTGCAAGCATTTGTCAGTAGTCGCAAAGCTCGTCTCAGGACTACTAAGGAGCTCAACGACTTGACGAACAATACCAAAGAAAGTACATTTAGGTAGGCCGCAGAAAATACTCAAATTGGCAGACATACGGTTACGAGAAAAAAAAAGAGTAATCAACATAGTCCTCACTTTGACAATAATAAAAGGAAATTATAGTTTAGAAAATGTAAAACTTCGCAAAATAAAAATATTTAAGTCTTCGCGCACACTTTCCGAAATAAACCAGTGCGACTCACTAACAACGATTGCATCAAAGCTTACTACCAGGTGGGATCACAGTCAATCACAGTTACTTATATATCAATAATAAAAAAAACACTATCATTGAAACGCGAGCCGTTTGACCATCATCTCACCTGATGGTAAGCGATGATGTAGTGGACAATGGAACACGTTTACTTAGAAGTAACCTATTCACTCTTGACTTAAAGACCTCTACGTTGTAGTGGTTGTAATCAGGAAACACAGACTCCGGCAGGGAATTCCACTCCTTGGCTGTACGCATAATATATATGTTCGCAAAATGCTTTGTGTGGATGGGTGGGATGTCTACCATGCACCGGTGGTGCAACGTCTAGTATACCGATGATGGAACGGACTTGTCGGAATTGGATTTTACAATTCCAGTGCATACTCCCCGAAATGTAAACGATAGAAAACTGATAGGCTAGCAACTCGGCGTCGACGCCCAAGGCTTCGGAGCTATTCGTTTAATAATAGTTTATTAGCTTTTTCCTACGTGTTTATTTTTCTGCTCATTTACTAAGACAATACACTTGTTAAACTTTCCTTGGCCCAATATTGGACAAAGCATATTTTTACAAACACCGTTTAGTAGGTCCTTCAAAGTACATAAAAGAGTGATGCGTAATATTTTGAAAGGTTAACCCAAACACAGACTTTCTC
Organism: Mythimna albipuncta; assembly: GCA_929112965.1. Lineage (NCBI taxonomy): Eukaryota > Metazoa > Arthropoda > Insecta > Lepidoptera > Noctuidae > Mythimna > Mythimna albipuncta. Next base: position 22,311,242 of record OV815970.1, read on the forward strand.
CGTTAATAATAAAGGCAAACTCGATATTTAAGGACGCGTGTAGGGTGTCGCCACCAATTATCGTCCGTGTCATTATTTATTCAACGCCATTATTTTTGAAACGTTGTAATTTTGAAGTCCTGTGGTTTGACGCATTGAAATGAAGGCGATATTTTAATATGTGTTTTAAACATGAGTTTGAAATAAAAGTGGATATATTTAGTTGTGTCAATGTATTTATTGTCTATATTTTTTGCAGGATTGCACAGAATCCTAGATAAAAACGAGACCAAAATGACAAAATACAATATAACTACTAGCTTTTTCCCGCGGCTTCACCCGCGTACATAAAATAGAGCAGCTATCTATTGAAGAAAAATTTTTGCAATCAAACCAGTACTTTTAGAGATACAGACAGATACTACAGACAAAAAAAAAAAACTTTACCTCTATATTATAAGTATAGATATTCGTAGCAGTAGTCTCGAATGTTAAAACGCGAAATCGTTGGTCCGCCGAGAAAATACGGTATATTTGGACCATAAATTACTTTCAATGAAAACTCATTATTTAAAACTTTAGGCATTATTACTTCACAGACGTCTTTAAAACCAATATATTATTTACTAGCTTCTGACCGCGGCTTTACCCGCGTACATAAAATATGGCCTATATCGCTCAAGAATAACGAGCTTTCTATCGGTGAGAATATTTTATCAATCGAGCCAGTACTTTCAGAGATTACCTCCTACAAACTTCTTCTTCCTGCTCTTGTCCCATCTTATTTGGGGTCGGCGAAACACGTTTTTTTTTCCATTCGGAAGTTAGTGATAGCGTGACGAGTGACAGGGTACTGTCACTCGTCATGCTATCACTAACTTCCTTTTCTTTCATATCGCTCTTCACACAATCCATTCATCTTTTCTTTGGCCTCCCTCTCCCTATCCACCCATCCACATGTATACTCCCTCTCCTCTTTACATGACCATACCAAAACAAACGATACCCCTTCAACTTGAGATTACCTCCTACAAACACAAAACAAAAAACAAATTTTATCTCTTTATAATACATATTATTGTTGAATTATTTAAACTTCATGTACAGTAGTGGTACATAGGTGGATTTAATGCAACAAGCCTTATCTATCAGTCAACTTTTAACAGAAAAATCAGTAATTTCGGGTCCACTGACTCTTTGAAGCCCCGTTAACATCTATCTTTTACCTATTCAATTGTACTTTAGTAATATACACACTGTCAAAATATTTCAGTTATTCGAATTTATAAATTAATTTTCTACTGCCCACAAGCAGTAGGTAAGGAAACTTTCATATATAGAAAGAATAGTTTTTATCAAAACTCTCAGAAAACAAAATTCCTAGTGATAAATATCTAGAACAGGACTTAGGATAGCCGTATATCAAGCATGAATTACTGATGTGACCCCGAAACTCTCGAACTGGGAAGTCTACTAAAACAAGTGAAATATTCATCATAAAAATTATATTCTTGTGTTATTTCACGCTAGTTTCTAGACAGTTACATTACTTATTATAAATAAATACAAATATATAAAACTAAAAATGATCCTAATCAAAGTGATTGAGGGTGTCATAAAAAAGCTTCGATTTTTTTTTTATGGAGCATGCAAATGTTTGTATGTGTTAAAGTTTGCTATTGTACGCAATAATACGCATGTTCTCATTCGCTGAATTAGTGAATGCACATGCTAGTTTTTTAATTTTTTTTTACAACTTACACATAACGTCATCTCGTCTCAAACTTGTGTTATGAGCACTAGACATCTGATAAACAAAGGTACTTATAATTATATTTCTAAATACATGTAGATAATTACACCCCAATACAGAACGAATGATCGTGCTCATCACACAAACATTTGTCCGATGGAAATCAACCCACGACATCCGACATAGCAGTCAGAGCCACTAACCACTAAGCCAACAAGCTAGCCAAACAACAATGTATACTTTCAAGGTTACTTCCCTTTAACGTTAAAAAACAGTTTATAAAATGGCCGATCTAAGCTAATTACGGTAGGTTAAACAATTATTGGATAGAACCCCATTATGACACCCTCGGGCATTTTGTTTTATTAACGAGTCACTGGGTTTCCTAAATTTTACCAAACTTTCTATATAATTTATGTATTACTAATTAGGTATATACCTAAATCAGAGGAAAAATACGAGGAGCATTTTTATTACTAGCTACTGCCAGCGACTTTACCTGCGTGAAAGTAAAAAATTGTCCTAAGGAAACACATTTCCGGGACGAAAAGTATGTTATGTGCTATTCTAGAACATGGTCTATCTGTGCATCTAATCTTATTAATATCCGTTTAGCCGTTCCAGTGGGAAGAAGTAACGAACACATTTTTTTTTTCATTTATAATATTAGTGTGTTATTTTTATAAACGTTGTCCCACTCTAGACATTACTCCTGTATCGCAAGTGTGATCACAAACATGCAAACTCACACACACAAGACATCTAGATCAATTATTATCTGTAGATCATAAAAATATTCGCTTTTTTTGAAGTGAAAACTTCTTTAGCGGCGTTGAGCACTTTTTCTGTAATGGGTATAAAATCTTAAACTCGCGTCAGGACACGTGACCTGATCGAAAAAGCGTAAGACGGATGGAGAGTATTTAATGTAAAATAATTGTAATAGTTTTAAAGTGTTAAATTTTTAATGTAATATAAATTGTCATGTTTGTGTACGATAGCGCAATAAATGAATATTGTATTCTACCACATAAATGATAGTACTTTTATACTGATAAAGCAATTGGTGCAAAATTATTCCCTAACCATTCCAAAATATCAAACATGCTCAACGTTAATAATCAAGTTTTCACTTCTGCCGGCACTCCCGGAGTGCAACCCGTCTTTTTTTTTTCTAAGAGTGTTCTGAGTATACATGTAGATGGATGGAGAGGGAGAGGAAGGCCGAAAAAAAGATGGATGGATTGTGTAAAAAGTGATATGAAAGAAAAGGGAATTAGTGATAGTTTGACGGGTGACAGGACAGAATGGAAGAAGAAAACGTGTTCCGCCGACCCCAAGTAATATGGGATAAGGGCAGGAAGAAGAATAAGAAGATAAAAATATTCGATTTTGTTTGCAACGCCACAGTTAATTACTCAATCACCGTGTCTATCATGCCGTCAAGATAAATATCTTTTTAAAGTATATGGAGTACGTACTGACAAAAAAAAAAAATGAATGAATAAGTATAGATACATTTATATAAACATGTTATAAGTCGTGGCTAGATCTTAGAATTGGTCACTTCTCGGTATGACGGACGCTTATATTTCATGATTTATAGAACCTTACCTATTGGCTACATCTAGCCCATATTATGCCAAATCTATGACGACACACAAAAACAATAAATCATTTTAATCTGTTTATTAGTTTAAAATATAATTTACTAAGAAATAATAAATAAATAATAAGATCAAAATTAAATAGAACTCGGAAAATATCGGACCACTAGACGTACGGCGTTGCGCCATCGGTACATGGTGGATATCCCACCCATTCGTACAAAGCGTTTTGGAAACACATTCATTATGCGTACAGCTAAAGAGTGGAATTCCTTGCCGGAGTCTGTGTTTCCTGATAGCTACAACCTAAGGGTCTTTAAGTCAAGAGTGAATAGGTTACTTCTAGGTAAGCGTGCTCCATCGTCGGCCACATCATCACTTACCATCAGGTGAGATAGTGGTCAAACGCGAGCCTATCAATAATAATAAAAAAAATAGTTTTAGAAAATGCACTCTATTAAGTTGCCACAAAATTAAGTTCCGGACGGTAATAGCGCTTCTCACCCTACAGTTTTTGCAATACATGTCAACTTTCAAACGTTGGCACATCTGCCTGTCCTCTAATTAGCAGGTGTGCGCTCATTTTATTATTTAAAGTCCTTTTAGACTTTCATTAGTCTTTTTTGAAGTCAATATCCACCTTTGATATTGGCAGTGTGGAAAAAATCTGATGAGTCGATTTGCATAATTTGTGTTCGTAAAATTATTTAGTTAGTTTAAATTTGAAGTAACTTAAAATACCACGGTGTCTTAAGATGAAAGACTAGGACCAGTGAGTGTTGCCAGTGATGACATATGGCTCCGAAACTTGGTCGCTTACAATGGGCCTCATCTTTAAAGTCATCCAAAAGACAACGGGAAGGGCTATTCTCGGAGTTTCCTTGTGTGAGAACCAAGGTTTCCGACATTGTCCGAAGAATCGCCAAACTTAAGTGGCAGTGGGCAGGACAAATTGAACAGAACAAATAGTCGACGGGTACGGGTCGACGGTTCTGGTGTGACCACGTACCGGAAGAGCGTTAGAAGGCCTCCAACAAGGTGGACCGTCGATCTGGTGAAGGTTGCGCGAATCTGATGGATGCAAAACACAATTGACCGTTCGTTACGGCGACAGTTGGGGGAGGCCCCTTTTTTATTGGTGGGAAAATCATCCAATGACATCTCCGCGTCCTTAGGCAGAGCGGGAGATAGTGTAAGTCTTTTACTGACTAAAAACCCACTCTTGTTCCCATGTTTCCTTTCATACCGGGGCCGCGGCCGAATCTTCCTTTCAGAAGCTGACTCTTGGCCCCAGTAGGCTTGGGGAGGCATAGGTCCAACAGTGGATGTCTTTCGGCTGAAATGATGGTGATGATGATTTTAAAACTTAAACATCTTAAAAATATGTCATAAGCCGTTTGATTGGGTCACCCAATTGTCCAATTTCACTAAGAGACACCAACATTAATGCTTAAACATTTTTGTTGGATTTTTATTGCTTGGCTCTGAGCCGAGTAATGAAAATCCAACAAGACGCTTTTATTTAAAGTTTGCTAGTAATTTAGTTACCAACCTACTGTATTAGTTATGGACAGTTTTCTATAAAGATGACATGGTAGACATCCCACCCATACACAAAAAGCGTTTTGGGAACACATCTATTGTGCGTACAGCCAAGGAGTGGAATTCCCTGCCGGAATCTGTGTTTCCTGATAGCTACAACTTAGGAGTCTTTAAGTCGAGAGTGAATAGTTTACTTCTAAGCAAGCGTGCTCTATCGTCGACCACATCATCGCTTACCATCAGGTGAGATGGTGGTCAAACGAAAGCCTACCAATAATAAAAAAAAAAGATGAAAGTTTGTGAGTGGGTGTGAGTGTATGTATGTTGTGAGTGGGTGTGAGTGTATACAGTATGTTTGTTACTTCATCAAGCTCAAATAGTATCTTGACTATGTACTAGAATAGCACAAGGGATACTTTTTATCTCGGGAACATATATTTACTTGGGAAGATTATTATTATAACACGGGTGAAGAAGTTTATTGTTAGCTATGTTTACGGTATATTTTAAATTTGTATAATAGTACATTATGATATACATGTATAATGTTGGTGATTACCGCTGAGGCGTTTTTTAGATCCGAGCTTAAGGCGAGGATCTTAAGAGAGCCGAGAACGGTAATCGCCAATATTCACGTGTATCATACGACGTTTTTCAACAAACTTGAGAAGAAAAATTATTGGTATAGTAGCCAAACTGTTTTTTTTTGTAGTATGGAAAAAAAATGTTCTTTCTTCTTATGCGCGCATCCAAAATGGCGGCCATAGACTAGCTACTCTAGCTAGGCTGTTTGAATAAAAATAAGAATGAGGTTGCTTATGTTTATAAACAGAAAAAATATTTTTATTTTATGAAAGGTTTTATTTATTAAACATGTAAAAATTAAAATAGTTTATTTAAAAACAAATTAGCATAAAATAAGCAAGCAAGACACTAATTTGTACTATTGAACGCAATACCTAATGTATTTTTTTTTTCGAATTCAATGTTTGATTTGAGAACAGAGGTTTAACAAAAAAGGTTATCACTACATTATCACACTAGTTACACATTACAACCTCACATTAAAGTTCTGAAACCAATTCAGCCGTACACATAAAAAACTAACCTACATTTGAATTGAACCACAACTCAAAGTTAACTTTAACTGACCGAGTTATTCTCAGAAGCGGGCCTTTCTCTCATTAGCCGAGAATCGAACCCACGACCTTTAACTACGATTTATTGGATACGAGATTACAGAACCGGGTTATGGGTATAATAGGTTTTAGGAAGTTATTTGATATTGTATTTTGTATTCTGAAAACAATATGAAATATTTCAAGGATCAATTTATTAGTTAAGTTACCTATAAGTTGTAATATAAACGAAATTTTCAAGTACAAATCTTAACGTTATTATCAGAGATTGAAATATGTACAGTAGGATATTTAACTGAAGTTTGTGTAAGTAAACTATCACACGACGCCGTCTAGTCTCAAAATAAGCAGAACTTATGCTATGAGTACAAGAAAAGTGATAAACTAAATACATGGTATAGATAAATTACACTCAGACAGAGAACACATGATCGTGCTCATCACACAAACATTTGTGTTAAGTGGGAATTGAACCTACGACCTCCGGCTTAGCAGTCAGTCAAAATATCTAACCTAATACCTAATATACCTTAATATTTCCTTTGAAATCTTACATTATTTGTAAAAGTTTAAGCAGATTGTTATTTTTATCCTAATATGGTCCCATTTCGTGTCTTAAAGTCACCCAAAAAGTAATGGAAAGAGTTCTGTTTGGAGGAGGTATCCTTGCGTGATCAGAATCAGAAATGAAGCTATTTGCTGGAAAACTAAAGTTACTGATATAGCCCGCAGCAACAAGGCCCGATCTAAGGGAGGCAAGTCGGGCACTTGCCCAGACCGGCAATAAATGAGGAGCGGCAATAAATGAGGAGCGGAAATAAATGAGGAGCGGCTATAAATGAGGAGCGGCTATAAATGAGGAGCGGCTATAAATGAGGAGCGGCAATAAATGAGGAGCGGCAATAAATGAGGAGCGGCTATAAATGACGAGCGGCTATAAATGAGAAGCGGCAATAAATGAGGAGCGGCAATAAATGAGGAGCGGCTATAAATGAGGAGCGGCAAAAAATGAGGAGCGGCAATAAATGAGGAGTGGCTATAAATGAGGAGCGGCAATAAATGAGGAGCGGCAAAATTTACTTATTACTATCCTTCAACCAAGCAATCCACACCCAAGTTGGTGGAGAATTTTGTGTGTCACCTTCCAACTTACTTCAGGTTGGATAGTGGAATCATTTAAGAGTCATGAATCATTTAAGACTCATTTAAAACTCATGACTTACATGGTTTTGTGTTTGTAAAGGGGCGACGAACATTTTGTGCTCGGAGCTGCTAAATAGCTAGATCAAGCCTTGCGCAGCATCAACCAACTTAAATGGCAGTGGGCATATTACTAAAAGAATAGGTAGTCAGCGGAGTTGAAAGTTTCTTTAGTGGTGAGCGTATACCGGAAGATGCAATGTTGAAAGGCGTCCCACACCAATTGGGCGGGTTGGGTGGTCCAATTCTGGCAACTCTTAGGAGAGGCCAATGTCCAACAGCGGACGCCTTTCGCTTAAAATTATGGTGATGACGGAAAACTTGACGATAAGCTGTTACGTAATTTGTAATTAGATTGAGGAATCAGCAAAAATAAAGATAGGTAGTTTATTTGTCTAATACAAAAAAAGTCCTAACTTGTTTTACCTAAAAAGGCACGCCTAAAATTGTTGATGTGTGCTAAACTTTTTATTGACCAAAACCCGCTTATGATCCTCCTGTTAATTAGACTCGTTTCATAAAAATATAAGAAATCACCAAACATTTATATTTAGTATAGCTGTAAAATACAGTATCATTGATAGGTTTTTATCCTTAAAGGTGCATGCCATAACGGGAGTAAATAAAACTTATTTATGTAGTAGTACTGAAGCGAGTTCTACAAACTTTCACCGCAGCGTTAGCGACTACCTCGCCCTTCCATGACGGTCGAGTACGGTAGCCGTGTTTATGTTACTAAAATACAGGATAAAAACACTGTGAGTGTGTGTGGTATTCCCTGCCGGAGTCTGTGTTTCTTGATAGCTCCAATTTATTTATTTATTAAATGCTTTAATTGCTTTTTCATTTATCATTTATGCTCACTAAAGTACAGAGGTGGACTTAATGCCTTAGGTATTTTCTACCACGCAAGCTTTAGGTGATGCAGAGAAAAATAGTGATAGGTAGAATAAAAGAGAGGGAAAAAGATGAATACAAGAATAGTAGACAAATAATACTAATAATAATTAATATGTACTTAAATTAATAATGAAGGTACACATATCTAAGTTAAAAGTTACTTCGTGGTTCGAGTTAGAGCTTACTTTTAGGCAAGCATGATCCACTGTCCTCCACATCATCGCTTACAATCAAGTGAGAATGGTCAAGTGCGAGACTTACAATAATACACTGCTGGAACTCAGGCCTCCTCTCTAAGAGAGGGAATGAGCCGTGGTTCACCACGCGGGCCCAGTGCGGGTTGGTAGATGCCGGATATCTTATTTTTTTTTGGTTCTAGGACATACCGGTTTCCTTACGATGTTTTTCTTTACCGTTTTGAGAGCAATGGCGATGAAATAAATTACACAAAGTAATGCGCCTTGCTGGATTAGAATCCGCGACCTAGTTAGTCATAAGTCGAGGCCGTTACCATTGGGCTATCACTGCCTTGCATGCTTCTAAAAAAATCCCTACACTCCTCCAAATCATGGTGTCCCTAACCATGATCGATAACTTCAAAGCTTGCGTCCGCGCCGATGCGAAGGCGATGCTTTCTCCTGCTAACGTCTTGTCCCACTTCCTCACGATTTGAATGAGTTACACTGAATCCGCACGTCACCGCAACATTACACAAGTTGTTCCCATTTTGACGTAATTAGACGGTAAGTTGACGGATTCGCAGAAATGATACGATTTCTTTGCGGAAAATTGTCTTGTGATATTATTGTGACTTTTGCTTTGTCAAAATTTGGTGAAGGTAATTGGTTTCATTGTTAGTTGCGATTTAACTATTTTGTTTCGTTTACAGTGTATGGTCAACTAAAATACAACCTCACGAATAATAGAACGGTATACAAAGGCCAGATTTCACCCTACTTCCTCCAAGAAAAGGCACACAGTAAATATAGCCACGCTCAGAGGCGTAACGTGGACTAATTTAGAATTGGGCGAAGGTACAACTGCGAGGCCTTTTTCTTTCGTAAATTCTAAAACGAGACAGCGATTGTCGCAACCCAGTGTTCGTCTACACCGTTGCTTACCATCAGAAATAGTGGTCAAACGCGAGCCAACCAAGTAACCAAGATTATTTCATTAAACCCCAAGCGAACGCCGGCGTTCGCGCACCTATTGTCTTTCAATTGTGTCTGTAATTATAACGATTGAAAGGTTAAAATGTAACTCATAATGTGATATAAAAGAGTGTCCATAGAGTTTCTTGCACGTTCTTCTCCACAGAGATCTACGCTTTGGAACGTGCAATTTAGCTTTACTTTTTTTTGGACTGACCAACATTTGACTATTCAAAAGTGCCTGCAAATGGTCTATTTGAAATAAAAGCTTTCGATTTTGAAACGATTATAAAAAAAAACCTTCGTTCTTAAAGAGCCCTCGCTTGTGCGAGGCCCCTTTGGGTGGGAGACAGTGGGCGAGGGGTCACTTCAACCAGGCCTAGCTACGCTACTAGCCAAGCTTACATAAAACCCTACAGCATAATACTTCCTGCAAGTGCTGGTATACAAAGCAAAGGCTGAAGTTTCGGAAACTCCAAACAAAAACAACAGTTTCACATTCTCCCGCATAGTTGAGTCGCGAACGTTCAACCGTAATGAAAAAAACTCGTAAACACACTTAATACTCTTTTTATGAGCGATATTATCTCTATGTATATCGTAAAACATAACATCTTGGCACAACTCGTAATTCTAATTTTTGTATAATGTAAAAATTCAAGTTTTGAGGTGTGAATTGTTTTACGCGTAGCGAAGCGAATGTTTGTCGAGATATGGTGTCTACTGTCCAAGGACGCGTAGCTTCATATATGCGTTTTCGTCTTTATACACTTAGTGTACGCCTTTGTGAAGCTTAAATACAAAACTATGAAACTTGGTTTTTTTTATTGTGGAAAAAAAACATCCAATGACATCCCCCGCTCTTGGGTGGAGCGGGAGATAGTGTCAGACTCTTACTGACTAAAAGACCCACCCCGTTCCTTCTAGCCTTCATACCGGGGCTCGAGCGCCCTTTCGAATAACCCTGGCCCCAGTAGGCTTCGACCTGGCTGGGTCCCTGCTGTTGTTGACAAATACTTGGGGCGCGCGGGAACAGTGCGCGCCGTCGACGACTTGGTCTTGGTCAACTATGAAACCTATGAAACTCTGTCGACGAAGCGGCAAACTTGTGCCGTCGTGTCATTGTCGCTTTGTCGTCAGAGTCTTATGACTATGCGTCTATGAAGCTACGCGTCTGTGAACTGTAGACCTGAATTATGATTGTTATAAGCAATTTTTAAAACGTTCGGTAAAAGAAATGTCATAAATCATTGGTCGGATTTACGAATGCTTGATCTCATTTTTGGTGAAGACAATATAGTTTGGTGGCGTAAGACAATATAGTTTGGTGGCGTAAGACAATATAGTTTGGTGGCGTAAGACAATATAGTTTGGTGGTGTAAGACAATATAGTGTCTATGGCGTAAAGCAATTCCAATTGAATGATGTTGAATGAGTTATATAACAAAAATAATGGGTTTAACTTTGGATACTAATATCGTGACTGTATTCCCATGTTTGATGTGCATTAGCTAGTTTGGTTTGCATTGCAACAATAACTTTCTCTAAAGTCAGTTTAAATTAAATATTTATGCATTTTTGATACTCCGTACTTCGTAAAACAAAAATGTAGTTTTTTATTATTTTATAATAGGCTCGCGCTTGACCGAGAGTGGTCAAGCGCGATTCTGATGGTAAGCAATGAACAGTGGAGCATGCTAGCCTAGAAGTAACCTATTCACGCTTTACTTAAAAACCGCTAGGTTGTAGCTGTCAGGAAACACAGAGTCCGGCAGGAAATTCTTCCAAAAGCTGTACGTACAATAAATGTGTCTTAAGATGAATTTTCCGCACCCTACCCTATTTATAATTCAAGTACATACTTAGGATGATATATATCATCAACCTATTTACGACTTCGAGAGCAGTCAGTATCTGCATAAAACAATAAATCTTATAATTTAATAGAAATCGTATAGCGAACAATAAAATGATGCTCGCGTAGATTATACGCGCTCTTTATAATGTCTTGACGTTATCGTAATGTGTTTTTGTGGGGGAGGGGTCTAATGGAGGAGATATTTTACAGCAACCCTTGTTTTTATGAAGGTGGTAGATACTTAAGCGGGACTGATCATCATGGTTTGCATAGAATTTTCCTTTATGTCTCTTTTTTTGAGGTACTAGCATCATCATCGTGTGAACTGCACACCGACTGCATCCGAACTGCATCATGCCTGGGAGGGCGGAGCGTCCGGGCGGGTGGGTATGATGCAGTTCGGATGAAGTTCACACGACTGCAATCGGACCGCACGTTTGGTTTGCAGTTCTATTGCAGTCGTGTCAACTGCATTCAAACTGCACTTAAACTGCAATTTGGATTGCAGTTGAAATGCAGTCCGTCTGTTTAGACCCTAAGAAAGTGTCTACCCTAAGAAGTTGTCTATAATTACAATATATAATATTGTAATTATAGACCAGTATTGTATTATTTAGTTTTAACAAAACCTATAACGTATATAATATAATTCCATTTATATATAGGTGTGGAATTCTCCGCCGAAGTCTGTGTTTCCTGATAGTTACAACCTTCTTTAAGTTAAGAGTGAATAGATTACTTCTAGACAAGCATGCTCCATAGTCAGCCACATCATTGCTTGCTATCACGTGAAATAGTGCTCAGCGAAAACTCTACCTTTTTATTATTATTTTTAATATGGCTATGTGGTTATATTTAAGATAGAGTTAAATTTCTTATTTAGTCTTATAGGCTAGATTGTAATCAATTACTTTAAAAATGATCCTAATAAAAAAGAAAATGGGTCAAGAAAAGAACTAAAATCGAAACTTCATAAGACGTCATAACTATCCTTTTGATAACCTCAAACATGAACATTAAACCACCCGCATCCTTCCTCTCCTTGTACTCCTTAACCCGTCAAGTTCCGAGGGTGAGATAACCCTCAGGGAGGGAACTGAAGGAAGCACAACTGAGTTATCTATACATATAATAAAATCGTAGGAAAGTCAAAACTGTACATTGAATATTTTTTTAAAAGAATACTTGGGGCGTGATCTACAATCGATACCGAAGCCAAAAATATAGTTTTTAGAATTTTTGTCTGTTTGTCTGTTTGTCTGTTTGTCTGTTTGTCTGTATGTATGTCCGGGATAAACTCAAAAAGTACTGCATGGATTTACTTCAAATTTTGCATGAATATTACTAAGAGGTCGGGTCAACACATAGGCTACATATTATCACGCTATCTCCTACGGGGGAGGAGCTGTGAATCTTTATTTTTCTCACGCATTCTGTGACTGCGTGTAATCTAACGACGCATATATAAATGTTGTTTTTGAGTAAGTCATGCTATTATCTAGCTTTACACTATAAAAACAACGCCATTAAAGTAACTTGGGCAGAGAAACATAGTTTAATGAATGTTAGTAGTATAAACACAATTTTAAAGCAGCGCCATCTATGAGATTTCATCAAAATCAAATCAAGTATAAGTTAACAGTTTTTGGAAATTAATCATTTAAATTGGATCATGTTGGCGAGGTTAGTAGTTAGTTATTCTTAAAATTCATAGATGGTAATGTGCATTTTCTTCATATTATAGTTCGTTTTGACAAATTCAAGTTCCAACAAAACCCTCAAAATCTTGAGCAGAGTTGAGGAAGACAATTTAAAAAAAATGCATTGTTAGGTATTACATGGTGGCATTTCTCAGACTCTGTGAAGTCGACCAGTTTGCGAAATCCCTTACGTATGACGAGGTGCCTTCATATTACACGTACTACAAGCAAAGGGGTCTATTCAACCAACATCGACGAGGAGGTGCTGTGGAAGGTTTTCCGGGAATTTCCAAGGACACCGCATTGGGTAGGGTTTATACTGTGCACTCGAATAGTGGCGAATGCTATTTCCTGCGGTTGTTACATCACACTGTCCCAGGCTCAACGTCTTCCGCTTTTCTGAGGACATTTGATGGCGTGGAGTATCCCACTTACCGCGCAGCCTTTTGCCCAATTGGGATGACACCCTCGTGGAGGCAAGCGTCAGTGACAGTCCCAGCCACATGCGTCATCTACTTGCCGTCATCTTTGTGTTTTGTGGAGTCGCGAATCCGGTAGCTTTGTAAGAGAAGTAACGCCATCTTCTGTCTGAAGATTTTCTACGAGCTTTGAGGCGTGCTACTAGAGACGAAGTAACTGATGAACGCGTGCTGAACACCTGTCTCAGTTCACTTCAAGATGTGGTCATTACTATCGGCGGCAATCCACTGATCGAATATGGGTTACCAGCTCTCCAATCATCACCACATCAATACCGTGGAAATCGGGAGTATAACGCTGAAACAAATTACGATCCGGGCGAAATAACCACCATACGAAATTACCATGTCGCTTTGTTCTCTTGAGAGCAAAAACAAATTTATGACACCGTCCTTGAAAGCGTTGGGCAAAACCAGGGTAAAATGTTTTTCTTGGATGCTCCTGGTGGAACAGGAAAAACATTTGTTACCACTGGCATACTTGCAGAGGTCAGGCGCCAAGGCAAAATTGCTATTGCGGTAGCGTCGTCAGGATTCGCTGCCACACTGCTTCCGGAAGGCAAGACAGCACGTCATGTTAAAAATTGCCATCGATTTAGAGAGCGCTGCCTGTTTGTGGTTTGTCACGTAACAGCGATAAGGGACACGTGCTCAAGGACTGCTCTCTGATGATGAGTGTACGATGGCCAATAGGAAGGCAATTGAGGTCGTGGACAGAACCCTGCAGGACATCCGCAGGAACTAACATTTGATGGATGGTGTCACAGTCAGTTCAGTGGCGATTTCCGGCAAACACTTCCCGAGGTGACGCGGGGATCGAGGGCTGACGAGATGAATGCTTCGTCGAAACGATCTTCGTTGTGGTCACGAGTTCGTACACTGCGCTTGACCATTAATATGAGAGCTCGGCTCGGCGGCAATGCACGTGCTCAAGAATTCTCCGATGTCCTTCTAAGTCTTGACGAAGGCACTCTACCAGAAGAGAGAGGTGGATAGGTGGTACTTCCAGAGTCTCTCGGTAGAGTGGTATCCAGCTTAGAAAAACTCATTCACTGTGTGTACGGGGACATCAGTCGTATACCGCACGAACAGAATTCTTGGGTGTGTGAGTGGGCCATTTTGACGCCCAAAAATGATCAGGCTGCAGCAATTAACGAATGCATTCTCTCGGAAATTGAGAAGAATGAAGTGGTCTACACCTCGATAAACACTGTTATCGAGCAAGATGATGCCACACGTTATTCCGTGGAATTTCTGAACTCCCTGTCAGCAAGAGGACTTCCGGCGCATACCATCAAGCTGAAGGTCGGTGTCCCGATTATGCTTCGAAGTTGTGACGGGACCCGCCTCAAAGTCATCTCGCTCCAAACAGACACACCATTGAGGCGGAAATTCTTACGGGTTGTGGCGTCAGCGAGGCAGTATTTATACCACGCATTCCCCTCATACCCCATAACTTCCCGTTCCAGTTCAAGCGCGTACAGTTCCCCGTGTGTGTTTGCTTCGCGATGACCATCAATAAGTCACAGGGGCAGACACTGTCGGCAGCGGGTGTCAACCTCAGGACGAGTTGCTTCTCACACGGGCAACTGTACGTCACTTGCTCCCGCGCCACCAGTCCTGACTCTCTTTACATTTTGGCTTCTGGCAGTATCCGTACCAACGTAGTTTATAGGGAAGTCTTGTAAGGTATGATACCTTTATACGTATTTTTACTCTTTTATGTCCTGGAATGTATTCCTGCATTATTTCCTCTATTTCCTTCAGTCACATCTTATGACTGAACTCAGCAGGATTTCCATATAACTCTCTTCACTAGCTTCGTTTGCGAAAAAAACGTATATTATAACGCTATTTTAAAAGTTGCTTATTTATAATTCTATAGCGACACTGGCACCTTAGGTATTTTTAGTGCTGTAGAGGCTTCACGCAGACGACGTCGCGGGCAGCAGCTAGTGTATTATATATAAGACAAGCACCTTGGGAATACTTGGCAAGTTGACGGATCTTGTATATTTTATTTGGTTAGTTACGGATTTGAGTGAAGTGGGAAGCTGGGGTACAGATTTATTTGATTCTATGTTTCATTAGTAGCTGTTCTTTTCTTAGAAGGCTACTTATATTAGGGACTAGCTTTTGTCCACAGCTTTGCCCGCTTACATAAAATATGGCTTATGTCACTCGGAATAAAGCAGCTTTCTATCGGTAAAAAAACTTTAGTAATCGGACCAGTACTTCCAGATATTATCTCCTACAACAACAAACCTTACATCTTTATTATATTATGTTGGGTATTTACGTATTACTTTCCGCCATTTGCATATTTCATACAATATAAACATATGAAGGTGTGTGGAACAGAGAGTAAAGTCTCACATACTTTCGTTGAAAAGGGAAGACCCTCCGACCAGATAGGTGTTACGTCTAGTGGGCAACTGCCCGATAGATGATTTCTGGCTGTTATAAGTTTAAATCGAGAGGAGATCTTTAATTGCACTATGCAGGATTAGTTTTTAAGTGACGCCATATATGTCGCTACAACCACATTTAGCCAGCGATATATATGTACTACGCACTTACAAAGAAGAAAGAGGTATTGCGAAAAAAAAAGATAACACCGGAACGCTAACTTGGTACGCAGGTATTCCGTCATTTACTCGAATATCTTAGACAACTTGTTCCCGGAAAAACGTGTTTTTTTTTTTTTAAAACGTTAAAAATTATTTTTAAGTTTAAAAAAAAAAAAATTATTACTGGTAAAATGCTAGTTTTTTATAGTTATGTTATCTATATTATTTTGTAATTTATTAGTTCATTATGTTGGGCGAAAGTTTACACAAAATAGCAGATTTTAAAATAAAAGGTGTTTACTGGATTTGTCTTGCATTCATTTATGTTTTTGTTTCAATAAAAATTAAGATAATATCCACAAGATATCTGTATTTCTAAAATCTACAGAAAGATGTCTGGGTCGAAGAGAAGGGGCAGGGTTAGTTCGAAAGATAGCTCAGCCCCGGTACGAAAGGTAACGAAGGAACATGAGTGGGTTTTTAGTCAGCAAAAGTCTGACACTATCGTCCGCTCTGCCCTAGAGCGGAGGTTATCATTAAATGACTTTTCCCACAGCGAAAAAAAACTCCTACTCTTACTACTACTTACTTACTCCTAACAGTAAATAATATTATCTATTCCCTAACCTTTCGCGTAAAAAAGACCCTAAAATAGATACCTTCTTAAATTATTAAAGGTGGTTCAATAATCTCTATTCTTACACAGGAGGGTATTCAGAATAAAAGGTTAGTTGGAAGTTTGAAAGACGTAAAACGGATGGCCGGGAGAGCTTTGTAGCATCGGTGTTACAGAGGTACTGAATGCAAATAAAGGCGAATATGGCGAAGCTGCCTTCCGGGGCGGGCATGCGATTGAGATAGTCCTTGGAGGAAGGAATGTAGCGATAGCAGAAAAGTTTTGACGTAAATGGAATAAATTAAAGTTTTGAGTGACTGTAAAGTTGAAAGGGAATCGTTTGCATTGTTGTAGTCATGTGAAGAAGAGGGATAAAACGAATGTTAATAAAAGTCTGACCACGTGACCACTTGACTAAGCTTTGAGATGACATGAGGACAAAGGATTCGGAGACGTGGCCTGCTCGAGGCGTTCGACGCAAGAGAATCAAAACGAAATGGCCGTAACTTGGCTAGGGGGCTGGTCCTATCTAGCGCAGGTATTTCTGTAAAATGCCCATAACACAAGCTCTGCTTAGCTTGGGACTAGACGGCGCTGTGTGATAGTTGTGGAACATTATTATTATTAATGCTATTTATGTCAAGAAAGAAATAAAAAATAAAATACATAAGACCAGTTGTTTCTAACAGAGCTGTCCGAACTACAAAAGATGGTCTCAGTACGTAATACACTGTCACCCATCCACTGTCGGGCCTTGGCAAGTGTTGCTTACCCTCAAATACCGTCCCGTGATAAATAATAACAGCCGCTAGCAACAACCTCCTCAAACTTGAACGCGTTCCTAAAATCAAATGTTCCCTTAAACCTATTTGAGTTACATCTTAAGAAGACACCAATTGACCTTTCACCCTTTTTCGTAGGTACCAAAAAATTGCTATCATATTCAAGGGTTTCCTTTGATCTATGTTCACGCTAGACACGGTACCTCACACGAGAGGCTTCGGACCTAAATTAGTGATCGAGAGACTGCTTCCGAGTAACCGATATATTTAGCCTACAAGGTTACTTGGTATTTTGGTAAATACCTAATTGAAATAAATATCAGTTCCGAGTAATATTAGTTACGTAAGACAGAAATATTGATGAATGAGATGTTCCCAGGTATTTACTAGCTAAGTAAATAATAGTTTCGAGTAGCAACAGATATACTCGTAGTGTGGGAGCTCATGGTGAAATGGCGACTTTGACTGTCGCGATCCAGTGCTGGGTATACCATAATAATGGCGGTAAGTTCCCTCTTTAAGGCGTGACTGGAAAGATCTCTTCACTAGACTTCACCTTCCGCATGACGCAGGTCCTCACCGGACATGGCAAGTTCGGGAGGTTCCTGCATCAGATTCAGGCGGAAGAAACGCCTGGGTGTCACCACCGTGTGAGCTGCCTGGAAGACACGGTGGAGCGTAGAGGTGTGCCCCGCTTGGGCAGAGTACCGTGGTGTCCTCGTGGGGGCGATCGGTATAAGACTCACCCTGTTCCTTCTAGCCTTCATACCGGAGCTCGAGTTTCCTTTCGGATAACCTTGGCCCAAGTAGACTTCGACCCGGCTGGGCCCCTGCTGTTGCTGACAACTCCTTGAGGCGAACGTGCAACAATACGCGCCGTCGACGCCTTGGGCTTGATCCGGACAGTTACCGGACGGCCGAACAGCGAGCTACCCATTGCTCACTGTCCGCAAGCCCGCGCCTACGACTCGCGCTTAGCCTTGGTACAGGCCATGGTTCGAAGCGAGAAGGAGTAGCAAGCGGTCACCTCCTCTGTAGTAATGTTAGCAAAGGAGGATGCAGCTCGCGTGAGGCAACGGTCCTCACGCCCGAGCCGTCGCCGGGATTCCAATCCCGATTTCCAGCCACCGCAGGTGCGGACTCACAGACGGCGAGCAATAACACTAGCTCGACGTCCGACCGTCCGGTAATCGTCCGGAACGAGCCCAAGACGTCGACGGCGCGTATTGTTGCACGCTCGCCTCAAGGAGTTGTCAGCATACCGTAGGGGTCCCATAGGGTCGAAGCCTACTGGAGCCAAGGATCTGTTTCTGAAAGGAAGATTCAGCCCCGATACGAAAGGCAATGAAGAAACAGGAGTGGGTTTTTAGTCAGTAAAAGTTTTTAGTCACTATCTCCCGCTCCGCCCAAAAGCAGGGGATGTCATTGGATGATTTTTTCACCTAATAAAAACCAGTTCCATGAAGGAATCAAAATCAAATCCAAAAAATTATGACGTAACACTTGAAGTATTTTCCCTCACTCATCAAGTTGTTCTGCCAACGGTACATTTAGGTATTTCGCAAGAGGCCCCGTTGACCGTTAGCGCCCATAACTCCCTCCCTCCGGCTACCTATCGAATTATTCGATAAATTCGATGTGTTGAGCCTTATGCCTCACGGACAGTATTTAGCGTATAGTAATATCCAGGTCAGATAATTTTAGGAAGATTATTAATTTTGGAATCTTATATTTTATAGTTTGTAAGAATAAGAAATAAAAGGCTTTATTATTATTATAATAAATTAATTTTTTAAATCACTGCGTAGATTGATTCATAATTTTAGGGTTTTAAAATGTAAGAATATTGACCACAGTAAATTGATTATAAGCTTGCGATCGTTTTTAATTCTTCGCAATTAACAAATCTTCCTGTTGTGATTATTCTGTATAAAACTTCCTGTATAAAACTGACGATGTCATAGTTTATAATGCTAAACAACTTTTTTAAGCTGTGCTTAAACTGTACACCACAAAAAATTGAGTTTTAAGCGACATTTTTTTTAATAAACTTCAGTGGCTGTATTAAGCTACACTGCGCACACGTGTGCCTCATACATTTTATGTGGAAACTAGACTTGTAGAGCTACATTTGATGTTGAAATATACAAGGTAACTGGAAAAACAAGAACAGAACAATTTTTTTTATAAAATAGTGTTTGTCGTAATCGGGTTTACTTCTTTACTTTTTTTATTTAAACAATTTTGGTGTTAAATCACTGTGCTCCTACACTGTGTACACGTGAAGCCCTTTCAAATGATACCAAACACGAAGTATTTGCCTAATTTTTTTTAAACACAAACTTCCACCACACCGTTTTTTTTCGTCCAATAGAGGGCGCCACATTGAATTATGATGATATTTTTTGATAAGTGCCAGAGAAGCCCTTTTAAATGATATCAAACATGTATTTATCTTAACATGATTTTTAACACATGAATTTTTGTCCGCTAGAGGGCTTCACTTTAAATTTGAGCAATATTTATGTACTTCCTAATGATACCAAACACGGCGTACTTATCTTCATTTTTGTTTTTTTTTCACATTTGTTTTTTATCTCATTTATGTCGCTATATCGATTTTTGTGACACGTGTCTTAGCTAGTGTTCAACGGACAATTAAGATGGTTCTAACGATACCTCATAAGTCGAGATCAGATAAGTAGATTAGGAGCTATGAGGGAACAGATGAACATACTTACACACACATATATACATATATACGAGTACATACATAGCCTGATAAAACCCTCCTTTGTTTTTGCCATAGTCGGGTAAAAACAAAGTAAAATGTTACCTTACGCACAAAGAAAAAACTATGCTGCTCTCACAGAATAAACTTTGCCACGTAGGTATTCTACATTTTACAACCCAAAGTCTGCAGCGTCAGCAATTACCTAAACACGGAATCTCTGCCATCTCGAAGTAGTAAAACAGTTGTAAAACTTGGCGCCCACTCGTGTGCGGAGATATCTTGATTGTACAAACTGTACCAAGAGGTTTTTTTTTATCATCCGAATCTGTCACATTTTTTAAATACTTTTTGTAGATTTTTTTACAAAAGTGTAATTGTGATAATTAATAGGGTAGCATTTGTCTAATAGCATAATATAGCATAGCCGGCCTTATAATGTTCACACGGTTGGGACTCAGGCCCCTACACTAATCCACCACGCGGGTCCAGTGCGGGTCCACTATGGGCGGGTTTTTGAATTGAGTATTTCTGTATTTTTATTGTTGATAGGTTTGCGACGGCTATCTCTCCTGATTGAAAGCGACGATGAGGTCGAAGATGGAACGCGCTTTCTTAGAAGTAACCTATTCATTCTTGACTTAAAGATTCCCAGGGTGTAGCTAGCAGGAAACAGTCACCGGCAGGGAATTCCACTTCTTAGCTGTACTAACTATGAATGTGGTTCCAAAACGGTTTGTGCGTATAGATTCGAGAACTCGTAGCATAGATATATTTAGTACTTTCAAATAAAAACCATTCAATGCCTAATCTTTTAAGCAAAGCTTTTGCGTTAATTCGGCCTCTGCTAGAGCCACCTCTCAATATCTTTGCATTAACAATGAATCTCTACCTAAAACTTACCTTACCTACCAAAACTAATTGCCAAAAAATATTATCCTTCATTTCTTTTCAAACTCCATCAGAAACTCATAACCGCGCCTTGCAGGCGAGGGGGGTAGCACGGTTAGGGAGAGGGGAACAGTGCATGCGGCGCGCGTTGCCAAAAATCTAGTCAAACTGGCTGCTATAGTGCAACGCACTTCTCGATGAATGCGTGCGCGCAGAACAGTGCGGTGGAGTCGTGTTTGGTGTAAAAGTTTTTGGCAAGATTTTGACTTACTTGACTCAAGTTCTTGTATCCTCTAGATAGAGCAGAGAGTGTCTATAATATGTTGCTATCATTGTTTAGTCTTGAGCTCAGTCAGAAGGAGCGGCTCGCAATGGTACAGGAAACGACTGGGGCGAGAAAGAGAGAGGCTGAGGTCTTTGCCCTTGTTTTTGTTTTGTATGGACATAGTAGGGTTATTAACATAGCATAGTCGGCCTTATAATGTTCCTACTGCTGGGACTCAGACCTCCTCTCTAGGAGAGGGAATGGGCCGTAATCCACGCGGGCCCAATGCGGGTTGATGAAAATCACATATCTTCGAATTTTTGGTTTAAGGACATTCTGGTTTCCTCACGATGTTTTCCTTCACTGTTTTGAGAGTGGTGATGGAATAAATTATACAAAGTAATGCGCTGGCTGCGTTACCACTCGGCCACCACTGCTTCCTGCTTCATAGGGTGATTAGAAGATTATTCAAATTCATTTTATCATAAAATACCGACTCTACTTCCTTCTTTACTCAGGTCGTTAGATAGTCATACGACTCAAGTAGGTGCATCTAAAAACTGCAACTCGATTGGGAGGCTGCGGTGAAGCGGGGAGAGCGGGACCGAAAAAAAATAAGTACGCCAAAATGTTCGGTGCGACGACCGGCCAATGACCTGCCAAGTTAGACCTAAGGACCTAGGTCTTAAGTGTCAATGTGGGTGTGAGTTTTTGTGATGTATTTTTTGTGTTTTATTGTGTACATTTGTGTAGTGTATGTTTGTAGGTAGGTATTGTATTTCGGGGTTTAATGACTGGTGGGTTTCGTGTTAGTGTGAGTTTATGGGACGCGAAATAGAATGGTTGTCCTGTATATTAACGTTCAAATTGTTCGGAAAATATTTTAAACTAGCTGCTGCCCGCGACGTCGTCTGCGTGAAGCCTCTACAGCACTAAAAATACCTAAGGTGCCAGTGTCGCTATAGAATTATAAATAAGCAACTTTTAAAATAGCGTTATAATATACGTTTTTTTCGCAAACGAAGCTAGTGAAGAGAGTTATATGGAAATCCTGCTGAGTTCAGTCATAAGATGTGACTGAAGGAAATAGAGGAAATAATGCAGGAATACATTCCAGGACATAAAAGAGTAAAAATACGTATAAAGGTATCATACCTTACAAGACTTCCCTATAAACTACGTTGGTACGGATACTGCCAGAAGCCAAAATGTAAAGAGAGTC
This sequence comes from Mythimna albipuncta, assembly GCA_929112965.1. NCBI lineage: Eukaryota > Metazoa > Arthropoda > Insecta > Lepidoptera > Noctuidae > Mythimna > Mythimna albipuncta. Next base: position 22,333,627 of record OV815970.1, read on the forward strand.
AGGACTGGTGGCGCGGGAGCAAGTGACGTACAGTTGCCCGTGTGAGAAGCAACTCGTCCTGAGGTTGACACCCGCTGCCGACAGTGTCTGCCCCTGTGACTTATTGATGGTCATCGCGAAGCAAACACACACGGGGAACTGTACGCGCTTGAACTGGAACGGGAAGTTATGGGGTATGAGGGGAATGCGTGGTATAAATACTGCCTCGCTGACGCCACAACCCGTAAGAATTTCCGCCTCAATGGTGTGTCTGTTTGGAGCGAGATGACTTTGAGGCGGGTCCCGTCACAACTTCGAAGCATAATCGGGACACCGACCTTCAGCTTGATGGTATGCGCCGGAAGTCCTCTTGCTGACAGGGAGTTCAGAAATTCCACGGAATAACGTGTGGCATCATCTTGCTCGATAACAGTGTTTATCGAGGTGTAGACCACTTCATTCTTCTCAATTTCCGAGAGAATGCATTCGTTAATTGCTGCAGCCTGATCATTTTTGGGCGTCAAAATGGCCCACTCACACACCCAAGAATTCTGTTCGTGCGGTATACGACTGATGTCCCCGTACACACAGTGAATGAGTTTTTCTAAGCTGGATACCACTCTACCGAGAGACTCTGGAAGTACCACCTATCCACCTCTCTCTTCTGGTAGAGTGCCTTCGTCAAGACTTAGAAGGACATCGGAGAATTCTTGAGCACGTGCATTGCCGCCGAGCCGAGCTCTCATATTAATGGTCAAGCGCAGTGTACGAACTCGTGACCACAACGAAGATCGTTTCGACGAAGCATTCATCTCGTCAGCCCTCGATCCCCGCGTCACCTCGGGAAGTGTTTGCCGGAAATCGCCACTGAACTGACTGTGACACCATCCATCAAATGTTAGTTCCTGCGGATGTCCTGCAGGGTTCTGTCCACGACCTCAATTGCCTTCCTATTGGCCATCGTACACTCATCATCAGAGAGCAGTCCTTGAGCACGTGTCCCTTATCGCTGTTACGTGACAAACCACAAACAGGCAGCGCTCTCTAAATCGATGGCAATTTTTAACATGACGTGCTGTCTTGCCTTCCGGAAGCAGTGTGGCAGCGAATCCTGACGACGCTACCGCAATAGCAATTTTGCCTTGGCGCCTGACCTCTGCAAGTATGCCAGTGGTAACAAATGTTTTTCCTGTTCCACCAGGAGCATCCAAGAAAAACATTTTACCCTGGTTTTGCCCAACGCTTTCAAGGACGGTGTCATAAATTTGTTTTTGCTCTCAAGAGAACAAAGCGACATGGTAATTTCGTATGGTGGTTATTTCGCCCGGATCGTAATTTGTTTCAGCGTTATACTCCCGATTTCCACGGTATTGATGTGGTGATGATTGGAGAGCTGGTAACCCATATTCGATCAGTGGATTGCCGCCGATAGTAATGACCACATCTTGAAGTGAACTGAGACAGGTGTTCAGCACGCGTTCATCAGTTACTTCGTCTCTAGTAGCACGCCTCAAAGCTCGTAGAAAATCTTCAGACAGAAGATGGCGTTACTTCTCTTACAAAGCTACCGGATTCGCGACTCCACAAAACACAAAGATGACGGCAAGTAGATGAAGCATGTGGCTGGGACTGTCACTGACGCTTGCCTCCACGAGGGTGTCATCCCAATTGGGCAAAAGGCTGCGCGGTAAGTGGGATACTCCACGCCATCAAATGTCCTCAGAAAAGCGGAAGACGTTGAGCCTGGGACAGTGTGATGTAACAACCGCAGGAAATAGCATTCGCCACTATTCGAGTGCACAGTATAAACCCTACCCAATGCGGTGTCCTTGGAAATTCCCGGAAAACCTTCCACAGCACCTCCTCGTCGATGTTGGTTGAATAGACCCCTTTGCTTGTAGTACGTGTAATATGAAGGCACCTCGTCATACGTAAGGGATTTCGCAAACTGGTCGACTTCACAGAGTCTGAGAAATGCCACCATGTAATACCTAACAATGCATTTTTTTTAAATTGTCTTCCTCAACTCTGCTCAAGATTTTGAGGGTTTTGTTGGAACTTGAATTTGTCAAAACGAACTATAATATGAAGAAAATGCACATTACCATCTATGAATTTTAAGAATAACTAACTACTAACCTCGCCAACATGATCCAATTTAAATGATTAATTTCCAAAAACTGTTAACTTATACTTGATTTGATTTTGATGAAATCTCATAGATGGCGCTGCTTTAAAATTGTGTTTATACTACTAACATTCATTAAACTATGTTTCTCTGCCCAAGTTACTTTAATGGCGTTGTTTTTATAGTGTAAAGCTAGATAATAGCATGACTTACTCAAAAACAACATTTATATATGCGTCGTTAGATTACACGCAGTCACAGAATGCGTGAGAAAAATAAAGATTCACAGCTCCTCCCCCGTAGGAGATAGCGTGATAATATGTAGCCTATGTGTTGACCCGACCTCTTAGTAATATTCATGCAAAATTTGAAGTAAATCCATGCAGTACTTTTTGAGTTTATCCCGGACATACATACAGACAAACAGACAAACAGACAAACAGACAAACAGACAAAAATTCTAAAAACTATACTTTTGGCTTCGGTATCGATTGTAGATCACGCCCCAAGTATTCTTTTAAAAAAATATTCAATGTACAGTTTTGACTTTCCTACGATTTTATTATATGTATAGATAAATGACAGATTTAATTAGACAAGTCATAATGATCAAGATTTTGCCTTTTAGTAAATTGAAGGGACCCTGCCTGCGAGTAGGGCTGATGCCTGCTAGGTCTGCGAGAACGTTCGGAAGAGTGTTTGTGGCAGCCTGAAGGGCCCAGGTGAGGTTAGTCAGTAACTGTGACACGACCTCTAGCTCTAATACTTCCCACCTAAGAAACATCTCAAAAAAAATTAATTATTGTATAATCTTTTTGTATAAACAAAGAACAAGACATGAAGGGGTAGAATAACACCACTTTCAGAAAACACGTGGTCACGTGTTTCCATCGACCTTCAGTTTTCCGCCCTTGTGTCGGGCATAGATTACGTACGGCGCCTTCTGAAGGAAGGCGCGTGAGGTTAGGCACGTTGGCTAGCACGTGGCTTTGTTTTCAAGTTTTGAAGTATTGCGAAGTTTAGAGAAAAGATTTTTGTTGAATAAACAAGTGGTGGGCGAGTGATAATAGGCTCGATTTACGAGTTGTAGGTCACGAATTCAAAGCCTGCCACGTGCATTACTTTGAGTAATTTATTTCGTCACCACTGCTCTCAAAACAGTTAAGGAGGAGTTCGTGAGGAAAACGACATGTCCAAGAATCCAAAATTCGAAGACATGTGACATTCACCATCCACGTGGCGGATTACGGACCATTCTCTCTTCTAGAGTGGGGATCTGAGTTCCAGCAGTGTGAACATTAAAAGGATGAAAATGCTATGCTAAGATATTTTGGAAACAATATCTTGTGGGTATTACAGAAGTTAGGAAGATGTCTAAATGATATTAGTGTGTATTTTTTAGGTGCACTAGTTGATTAATTTAGCCTGTTCACTAGCTTAGAAGACACCTAAATTACACCTAATTGGACGGAATAAATGTTTTAGTTTGATAATAAAATGTTATCATATTTCAGCAGCTGTAAAATTAGAAACCAACCTTTTTACACTAACGAGATTTGAAGCATCTTTATTATGATATCATATTATTTTTAAATAAACTAATTATACCTCCACCATGTTGGCAACACCTGGACACGCTTCATTGCCTGTCAAAAGTTGAAATACCGAAACACTTATTTTATTTTTACATTCAAACGCGAATCATAAAAATCGCTGCCAAATGATTTTCAACCCTATATCAAAGTAATTAGGCTTAAAGCTATTATTTTTAATGTTACCTCAATATGTTCATGCAAAAGAATTTCTATGTGATGTGGAAAAGACGAGACGTCCAATTTTGAAAGACCTTCCTCGATTCCTTCGTTTCAGACATTGCGAAACGAATTAGAGATTTTTTATGTAACGTTAGGGGCCTTTTTATTTTGGTTTGATAGTCGCAAGTAATGAGAGTTTGCGATAGCAAAATAAAATAAAATTGAGGTTGTAAAAAAAAAAAATTAAACGCCTTTCAAAAATTTGTATCAATTCTTGAATTGAAGTGTAACCCAGAACCTGGAAATTTGGCATAAAGCAAGGTCTTATAGCACAGGTATAGAAAACCATAAAGTTGCTGTTACATCATAAAAAAAACATTTTTTGCGATCCGCAAAAATCTTCGAGACTGTATTCGAGAATTGAATTATTTTCATAGATAAGTTTGTACGAAACCCTCAGTGCGTAAATCCGACTCGCTCTTGCCAAGTTTTTTAGTTTAAATAAATACTTATAAACTTAAAATCCATCTTAAGTTTGTCTGGTAGATATCGCTGTTAGCGATAAGACCGCCATTGAATGCATAGATTTAAGTTTACAGAGACTTAAATCTATGCGTACAATGGCGGTCTTGTTACTTGTAAAGGTTTCCTATTCTATTCTGGCAAGTTTCAAACAGGAGTATTTGACAGCCTATTTGACTGCCTACTTGACTGCCTACTTGACAGCCTATTTGACAATTCGTATCCCGCTACCGCTTATCCCTTGGAGCCACTACGTGGGTGAAGGTGAACGATTTGTCAATGCGAGTCATTAGGGGCCCCAAACGAGAAGATAGCTCCTTTGTCAGCGGCCTCAGTTAGTCATTACGAATGCCATCACCATTTGGGTAATAACTGATGTTGTTTGAGGTAAAACATGTTGGGGGACGGTTTGAATGTGGCTGTGGTAGCTGGCGTTTATTACCTACGGCCGGTTTTGGAGTTAGGTACATAAATCCATGGTAATATTATAAATAAGGATGTGTGATCGATAGAAGAGGAATAGAAAAGAAACGGTTGTAACTTGGCTAAGAGGGCAGGTCGAAAAAATCAAACATAAAGTTTTTGGTTCTTTCATAATTTCCGTTTTATTCGGTTTAATTGGAAAAACACATGAAATTTATAATTTATAAATTTCATGAAAGTTTCGAATGTTACATTGGATAAAGCAACTGTATTTGAAAGAAACGGGAATATTCCCTGATTTTTTCAACGCTAATAAGGAGTAACATTGGCTACTTTTATTTTATAAAAAATAAATTCAAAATCCTGTAGTCCACGCGAACGAAGTCGCGGGCACAACTAGTCTAATTTAAGATCATTAATAATTCAAATAAAAAGCTACGGCTTACAGCCCATATACCAATTGTTTTTGATAAAAGTGACTAAATCAATTTCAATACACTTACTTAAAAACCCGCTCTTACCCCATCGCTTTTAGGCACGCAATAGTCTGTGTTCTGCACTAGTACAGAAAAGTGCGCGTGCTCTTTTCCGCCATCATTTTATTACATTTATCATATCAGGCTGGACACGCGTCGACCCCACTCGCCGGTTAACTCCAGTTTATTCATTTCTTCGTAAGTGTATTGAAAAAAGTCGTTTGATGCACGTGCATAGTCACGAGTCGTGCGAATTCCGCCTCAGTCGCAATGAGAAACTTTCTGCACATGTATCGAAATGTACTATTTTTTAATCACCGAATTCTCTTTCCAGTTGAAGTCTCCGACGGATGAGAGCACCGGTACGGATGGTGGGGAGGCTCCGGCTGCTAACGGCTCCATCTTCACCATGACTCTGAAAAACAACCATCTCATTGTGGAAACCGAGGAGAGGAATGTAAGTATCTTTCTTTAGGGTTCAGTACCCAAAGGGATCATATTACTAAGACTTCAATGTCCGTCTGTCTATCACCAAGCTGCACCTCATGAACCGTAATAGCTATACCCTATTCCCGTTAAGAATAGAAATTTAAAGAAACCTTTTTTACTGTCTGTTCAACAAATTTTAACTTGTATTTCGCAGGCATAAGGATGGCATTAAAAGCAAAAAGTGGTTAAAATACGAACTATTTACTGCAACCGCCATTTGTCATGCCACCAACGCAATAAACGTCAAAATCGGTTGAACGGACAGTAATAAAAGGTTTTCATAAATTTCTAACGTTATTTTGAACAGAGTATAGACCGTTGATGATATTAATCGTTTTAGTATTCCAAAGCAAAAAACTGCGAATAAAAAAGGTCAATTCCAAAGAGTTTTTCCCAAACCAGAAACACTACAATCTAGGTCTCCTTACGACCTACAAACATCACCCTCTTTTGTATTAGTTCCATTTAAGATAGTTAGAAAGTTAGTGTGCACTCTGGCGAAGATCTTACAACCCGCAGGCAAAGTTGGGCAAATACCAGACACAGGCTGTCAGACACTGCGGTTTCTCCGGAATTTGCCATCGGCGCGTCGGAACACATCGCTCGGAAACTTTATCTAGTACAGAGTTCGCTGATAACTTTTCCTGCATAATTTAGAAATTCGAATAAGCATCTGTTACACTGTTAGACTTATAAAATCAGCTGTTGCGTTCGTATAACTTGAGAGAATATGTATATGGAGACGTATAGTTTGTCGAGTAATACGAATATAACATATCATATTGTGCTGATCCTTCATTTCATAGTAAATGCTTTTTATATTTATGTGATTTTTCTCCTACTGAAGAAGAAACACCATGAATCTAATGATAAAAAATATCCCTATCGCACACATTTTAAATATTTTGCATTAGATATGGTTGAAAACAGATACTTAACTAAGAAAGCATTTGTATTTTTTCAGGACATACCCAAAAACGGACGAGAAACGAAAATGAAGTATTCACCAGATAACGACGGTATATTCGTGGTTGAGGTCCAACAGTCTACAGCCTACAGGCCCAATAATAAGACCACCCACAGCTCCCCACCCCATGACCCTCAGATCTCCACGAACCAGGCCCTCATACACCGCGTCCCCGAAGAGTTGGAAAAGAAGATAGAAGAAGACAGTGAGAAGAGTAGTACCAAGTTCGAAAGAGATAAAGCACTTGCTTTGTCTAGTACAGGCCTTTCCATCTCAGACCTCAGCATGTCTTCAATTGGCTCTCATAACGTAAGCTATTCTTACAGCAGTCAGATGGGTTATGAACAAGGGCCTTTCGGGTACCCCGTCTATGCTGGTTACGATACCACTAAAGACGACGTACCAGAGGGAATAGTCAATGAAAACTCCCAAGAACCTTTGATTACCAAGACTCCGACAGATCCTGATAAACCTGTAGTAACAGCAGCCATATTCAAGCAAGACTCTATCATAGGCAGTGAAGCATTGCAAGGACCAGGGTACTGTATCGAAGGCTCAACTGACGGACCGTTACTATCAGATGTTCAAGCAAGAGAATACAGCTTACAACATCTTCATGATCAGAAGAAGCTAGAGAACGGTGTAGCAGTTCCTGTAGCAGAGAAAATCGAAGGATCCAAATCTTTGAACCGTGCTGACAGTCTTCCGGTACGGTTAGAAGAAGAAGAAGCTGAAAAAGTACCGATGGAAACTATCAAAGAAGACGACGGATCTGGAAAAGATAACTTGAAAGGAAAGAGAGGATCATTGCCAATTATAAGAACAGATATATACTAATCAGTTCGGGATGTGATCCTGCCTTCGGGGTCTCCGAAGTTTGAAAAGCTGATGAATGAAACATCGCCCGGGGATGGGGCGTATGATGCTCCCCCTATGATCACTATCACAGAGGAGAGTGAATCCAGCAAGTCTGATGGCACGAGTTAATTTAGCGCTCGTTTTTATGTATATAGTGTGGGTCAGGTTGTTTTTTGATGTGTTGAGGTGCGGTGTCAGGGAAAAAGACAACAAAATATTATATATCCTATGCTACTAAATGATCCTTTTGAATTGGTATTTTACTAGTTACTATTGCAAGCTGCACTCGGTTTGGACACAATTTAATCCAGTTTTTTTTGTAATTTTCTACAAGATCTCTGATACCTACATCATTTTTATATTTAGATTTTTTCCATTTCTCCTGTCACTTCAAACCGAAAATGTTGAAAACGTGATAGTCTTTATTACTGACATCGCATATCTTAGTAAATAATTTTGTAAAATCTATGAAGTAGTCGTAAGCTTGGAGTCACCTCGTTGTTTCATTTCAGTTCAGGTTCAGCCATTAGTAGCCCTTGACCGTTCTGTGTGTCGCTCCGTAGGTGAATTTGTATAAATTAGATTACTGCTGAAATATTTAGATGACATAATTGTCCGGGCCTTACTCTGAATGACAAATGACAAAAAAAAATTTAGATACTGGCACTGTCTTCGATGACGTCTTTAAACTGAGAGTGGCTTTTTTGTAGGTTCCGAAACTTGAATTTTAAGGAAAGAGTGTTCAAAGAATATTGAATTTATTACCTGAAAATTATATATTAGTAAATACATTTTAATGGGTGCTATAAAGTCGATATGATTATTAGTATCGCTTCTTGTTTCTTCTTTAGTAATACTCTATCGGTACCAGTAGGTTTCGATATCGCCTTTATAGTATACATTGATGACATAGTTATCAATATTAAGATTAATTTGTCATCTAAATATTTTGGTGTTTAGTGGATAAGCAAGGACTTTGAAACATGCGATCAGGTAAATTTGTCAACGGTTAAATGTCAAAAGTCTTTTTTATTATCCCCATTGCAGATATTACTCTTTACTAATAAATATAAGGTGGTATACTAAAGCTTTCGGCGTTCGTATCCTACTTAGAATTTCAACTCGGCAAGAATCTTTTTTAAATCAAGAAATTCATCTAACCGGATGGATTTATTTAAAAAATATTCTCTTTGTATTACTACTTTACCATTTAACCGTGGATTTATAGAAAGTTGTATCCATGATGTGTACATTTTTGTTCTTCATCGTTGTGGCCAAATAGTTGTATGTATAGATAAGTGATAGTGGAAGGAGTGTTAACAGGGTCGCCACTTATGTCGCTGCCAAAGTTGAGTTTGAAGGAAAGAAAATAGAGAAGGCAGATATGGTTTACCTGTTTGTAGTTTGATACATATGTAGGTGATAGATAGAGTACGCACAATTTCAAATATTCGAATATAGAGGATAAAAATTTTAATCTTAATTTGTCTAAAATTTCATGCTTTATTCGCAATGAGCACAGAGACGAATTCGAAAATGAAGAGGTAGCAAATGAAATTGAAGAAAAATGTAATGAAGATTATTGAAATAATGTTTTTCTCAATAAAGTGAATGACCCTGTCAACATTAAATTTCTGCATTTACACCAAATTTCGCTACTAATTAGTGTAAGATACTTATTGTTAAAAATATATTTATAAAATTAAGGAATTGAGATTCAGTATTCAAGGCTCTTTTCAGTTGTATTCATATAGTTTATAAATGATATAATAAAAAAACCAATTTATTTGTTAGTTAATAGGTAATGTTAGTTTTGCTCAGTTTTTGAAATTATTTAAAAGTTGTGATAGAATTTATAGATTAATATGAAAATGATGTTTTTTCGTAAAGGTGACTGTCGATTATAGTGTACAGTGAAACAATCTAGGAATTATATATAAATACATCAACGGCTACTTCAAAAGTGCCATAGTTTTGTCCTTTTCACAAATTTTATGTCTATATATAAAATCCTACATTTCGAATTGAAATACCAAATAATTTTATGTACATATTTTCTTTAAAGCTTGCTTGTTTAAAGTCCAAAATTTTCTTCTAAATTATTCTTAGTCTTATCAATTCTAAAATCTCTTGATTAATTAACATCAAGATAGTTTTCTGAGCGCTGACATGTTAGCATAGCAAACTACCAGCAGCTCAAGTCTCGTGGGAAAGTATATAAAGTTTGTGTTCATGCTCATCATTGCTGCACGTTACACTGTGGTCGACAGCCACCTTTATACTGTATTTAGTTTGAGTGTTAGTGCCGTCCGCGAGACAAACGAAATCTTTACGTGCCAAACGAACCTTTAAGAAGAGTTAAAATGAATAACACTAGTTTTACGGGGAGCTGTTGGGGTTTTTCGGGTTATTATTGGGATTTTTCGGGTTAATATTGCGGTTTTCAAGTTATTATTGGGGTTTTTCAAGTTATCATTGAGATTTTTTGGGTTGACTAAAGCCAAGGGTAAGCAAAATATTTTGTGAAGGTGCACTCTGATATTGAATTGGGAAAATGGTGTAAATATTGATACGGTAAATTCAGATAACAAACGTGACTATGTGTTGATCATGAAATCCTCACCTTACAGCAGCTAACAAAGAAGACGCCCCAGGCATCGGAAGTCGAAGGGCCATTTTCCGACCAAAGGGCCTACGGATGAAGGAAAGGATCGAGCCCGTCTCAAAGACATGTCAGCAAAAATGAAGGGGCCCAGCAGGGCCGATGCCTGAAAGAGCTGTGGGTACAACTGAAAGAATGACCGTAGCCCTAGAATGCAAAGGGCAACTGAAAAACACAGGTCGCTCTAGTCAGTAAAAGTTTGACACGCCCTCCCGTTCCATCTTAGCGTTAAAATTAAAAAGTATTTATTAATTATTATAATATATGGATGGCTCTGATTCAAATAGAAGGAATTAAATAGCATTCATTCTTTTCATATTTAATTTTTAGACCTTTAGTGCCAGACCCCGGACTTGTGCACTGTAAAAACTAACCGATAAAAAGAAAGCTGTATCCCTAGCCAAGTTGATAATCTGTAATCGTTAACGATAGTAGAACACTTCAAATGTACGGAAATGACGTCATCTCAACGCTCAGTCACGTGGTCAGAACAAAAGAAACGGAGGCGTGGCCAAATTGAGGCGTTCGACGCCAGAGAAATGTTTGTAACTTGGCTAAGGACGCTGATCTATTTTTTTTCCTTCAATTGAAATTCAAAAATTGTTACTCATATTTGTCCTTTAAGAAATGGAATATTGGGAGAGAAGTGCTACCCGTAAAACTAGTGAAAAAAAATTGAATATTTGCGTAAATTGATTATGAATTAAAGAAATTATGATTTCGTCGTAGGCTAGTTGAAAAGCTAAGAGTTTGAAAAATATAAATAGGTTATAAGTGATAATTAATTATTGTATGTAAATGAATTTAGTTCGCATTAATGATTTTAATATTTTATTTGAAGTTACTTTTATAAAATAAATTTAAAGTGATTTGCGGGATGTGTGTTTTATTTTTGTTTTAATTTTATAATTTCAGCCGAAACACGTCTACTGTTGGATATAATTGTCGCCACAACGAACGGTACAGGGGTGCTATTCTCTAAGAAAACAGCCTTGAGCACAGCGCTGGCAGCAGCCGAGACGTCGAGAGCGCAGTAGTAGTAGTAGTAGTAGCAATAGTAGAACTCGATTCGTCGCTACAGCCAGCGTTGCGCTCAAGGCTGTTTTCTTAGAGAATAGCACCCTAGGTGAGACAGCGGTCAAGCGAGAGTTCAATGATAAAAAGAAAACAGCGTTGAGCGCAGCACTGGCCACAGCGACGACTCGAGAGCGCAGTACATTGAATTAACAATCCAATGTAAAGGTCAATTAGGTTGTTAATCCAATGTACTGCGCTCTGGACTCGTCGCTGCGGCCAGCGCTGCGCTCAACACTGTTTTCTTAGAGAATAGCACCCCTGATGGAACCCACGCTTACCTCAAAGTAACTTATTCACTGCTGTAAACACAATGAATGTGTTCCAAAACGTTTTATGCGTTTAAGTAGGAAGTCCACTTGGACTTGCAAATATTCAATAATAAAATTATGCAATTTCGACTCATAAGTATTCCCCGAAATGCAACCAGTAGAAAATCGATAATTTAGCAACTCAGCGTCGATGCTCAAGCTTAAAAATAACAATATATTATGAGCATCGGGTTCTCAAACAAAGTTTTATGAACACCATTCGATACTATCCCGTACAAAATGACTGAATCGTGAAACTTGGAAAGGAGGTCGTAAAACACAGTAGTTAGTTCAGGAAAACAATAACAGATGGCGCTAGTAGTGCAATATTGATTTAACACACTATGTGTACTGAAGCACCATCTAGCGGGTGGTATTAGAACTATGAAAAGCTATGGGAAAAGCGAAGAAGGAAGCGGTAGTAAATATCTCTACTTTGTGGTACTTTGGCTTTCCACGAGTAAATAGTTCCGGAAAATTCTGGTAGATGGTGTGTTATTTTAATTTTGAACTTCACGGTTATATTTAGAAGGGAAAGCAGATTAATTTAAATTGAATAACATCATGACACATCTTTACTTAGACTTTTTCTGATATTTCGAGAATAGATTTTTCTACATTATTTCGTGTATTTTGTAACGCTCTAACGTCTAAACAGTCTTGAATGGGCAAATGGAAAATTTATAAATAAATAAAAAATTATCTTGCATGGAAAATTTAGAAAAATACATTAATTTCTACACATAACACAGGCTATTAGAAAAGGGGAATTTATTATTATTAGTATTTAAAGTCTCATTCCGTGTGCCAATGTACTAGGTATTTAAGACACTTCCGCCGGACCACCACTAAGTTCATTTTTGCTTGCTCTCAAAACAAAAATGTTTTTGGTTGGCGCCGCGCCGCAAAAATCAAGCGAATTTTTTTTTAATTTATCAGTCAGAAATGACCGCGATGGTACTTGGAAGATAGCAAAAACAGTAACCTAAGTAAATAAAAGAGAGGTTGTCCTTAATTGTTTCCGGAACAACCCCTAAAATAAGATCTTTTTTCTTGGTTTAATAAAAATTTAAACCTAGCACAAATTATATGCAACATATAATAATAATTATACATTATTTATTGACCAAAGAAAAGGAAAATACATGACATGTTACATATAAGTCTATCAGTTTTTTTTTACATTTATGAGCTTTTTTATGAATATTGTTCTTCTTCGCTAGGAAAGCCTCGTGTTATAGGAGACCTAAAATATTAAATGTATAACAAAGAAAGTTTAAGGTACCTATACGACGCGGGCTTGCGGACGGAGAATGATGGGTAGCTCGCTGTCCGACCGTCCGCTTACTCTCCGGACCGAGCCCAAGTCGTCGACGGCGCGCACTGTTCCCGCGCGCCTCAAGGAGTTGTCAGCAACAGCAGGGGCTCAGCCGGGTCGAAGCCTACGGGGGCTTATTCGAAAGGGAAGCTTGTCCCAGTACGAAAGGCAAGAAGGAATACGGTGGGTTTTTTAGTCAGTAAGAGTCTGATACCATCTCCCGCTCTGCCCAAGGGCGGGGGATGTCATTTGGATGATTTTTACCCACCAAAAAAAAGGTGCCTTATATACGAAGAAGTACTAGTCGTATTGAACTATAAAACTGGTAGTTAAAAACGTTTTTACTTAAATTGTTTGCTTAGATATAGCGTGGTGATTTGGGTGAAGATAATTTTATGAGAGAACGTAAATGGTTAATAGGTCGTTAATATGAGCCATCAAGATATCATAGAAATATTATTATAGGTACTTACTTGCAGGGAAGATTGAACTACCCACATTTATGACCGAACTAAAATACTTTTTTTTTCAGTGGGATATTATCAAATGTCAAAATATTATCTTATCTTGCTTTGAATATAGCGGGATGGAGTGTCAGACTTCTACTGACAATATCCTACCTGTGTTCCTTCAGTTGGTTTGACCAGAAGTCCATCTAAATAGTGTCGTGTTGCCTTGTAACTGGGTTAGGAGGGTCTGATAAATAGTCGCACCATGTGAAGGACGGGTATTCAGATGCAGCTGGTTATGCTGGAAGCTGACCCCGAGCTAGTTGGGAAACAGCTATGGAGATTACTATCAAAGCCTTGGTTTTATTACAATAAATGAATAAATAGGACTAGACTGCAAAGAAAAAACATATCCGTCTTCAAAAAGATAGTGAAAGAACATTACCTCTTTACGGGCTCGTAAAATTATATATTTTATATGTATTATTATAATTTTTGTATGTTTTTTATCTATTTATATGTACAGTTATATACTGTGATTGATATATTTATATGTATACTTAATAATTATTTTAATTTTAATCCATTTAAACTTTTATGAATTACTCGTATTTATACACACTGTGTCTACATTTCTCATTTAACTCTCCTGTCGCATGTCTGCTGGAAGAAATTTCGTTGAAATAAGCAGCACCTTTGTAATCTTGTATCTGTATTTGTTCTTTTCTTTTAAGTTTTATTTGTGTGTACATAATTAAATAAACAAAAAATATTAAATTACGAGAAAATCTACTCTATATCTAAAAACGACTATAAATAAATTACATAATTGCATGGCTTACAGGTAGTTGTTTCGAGTCTACGTGTCTTATGTATGAAAGTTTTCAAGTTTATAAAGCACAAGTTTATATAAAAAAAAAAACTAAATGGTAAAAAGGCAAGCTCGAAGTTTTTCAGTCTTGTAGTGTGCAAAAATTGATTACTCTTTGCTACCTTGTAAAGATTTCCTCTTATATAAATTAAACTTTTTTTTTATATTAAGTACATTTAAAGTTACTAAAAATTTTTGTCAAAAGTCGGAATAGGTAGAGTATTTATTTAAGTTCGAGAAAGCGTCTTTAAGGCTAGAGTGAATAGGCTCTTAATTAACTAGTACGCTTCACCATCAATGATTGCATCACCACTTAGCATCAGGTGGGATCGCAGTTATGAACTAGTGTTAAATATCAATTTTAAAAATATTAACATAGTTTACAATAGGTACCTTGCTTTAAAGTTACTGGAGTCATAAAGATGACGTTTAAATCAAGGAATTAATGAAATTGCAAATTACTTATTGCGCTTTGAATACATTTGAATTAAATTATTATATTGAAAAATAGAGATGTTTTAGAGTTTTAAACGAAAACTGTTAAATTAAGGAGCTCTGTTGCTCTGGATTTAACAGTCATGTTATGTTACGAGATTTTAACGTCTGGATGCCATTGAGAAAAAAAATGAACGCATGTCACTAAAAAGTTCTGAGTATACATGTGGGAGAGGTAGACCAAAAAAAGGTGGATGGAGGAGTGATATGAAAGAAAAGGGAGTTAGTGATAGTTTGACAGGTGACAGGACAGAATGGAAGAAAAAAACGTGTTGCGCCGACCCCAAGTAATATGGTATAAGGACAGGAAGAAGAAGAAGATGCTATTAAAAAATGCTTCATAATTGGTCTGCTTTCCATACAATTTTTTTTTTTAATTTTGACATCCTGTATGCACAGAGTACCAGAGTTTTTTGACGCTAAGAACCGCCAAGAAGAAGAGACCAGACACCATCAGTTAGAAGTCAATCCAGCGGGAACTTCACAGCCTTCAGTATTTTTATTATATTGTTACGCCACTAAACGTGAACACGCCATATCTCCGAGAAAATAACGAGTGGCACGTAATAATTAAAACGCATTGCTGTTCGAAAGGTCTAGAGTAGTTGTGCTTAGACAGACTTGGAAAAATCTCGAAACATCCACAACATACCTACAAGTAGTAGTAGGCATATATCTAACCGATAAGGGAAATTGTACTCTCCGACGTTAACAATAGAGTCGAAATTCGCATGAACGTGACTCTTATTATTACGAGAAATAAAAATGATTTATGACTTCGAGAAGCGATTCAATTGTTCTGGAATTCTGGATAGATCCGGGGACGTCGGTATCTAGAATTTTCTTGGCTCCGCATATAAATACGGGCCCCCGGCCGGAAGCGAGTCAGTTGTGATTTCGACTGCGATCAAGAGCGAACTACCCTAGTACTCGAAGTGATTTTTATCAACGACCTAAGCGATAGTGTAACGGTACTCTAGTGTTAATTGCGATTCGGATTATTGTTGACTGGACTAATTTGTTATTGTTTGTGGTAAATAAAGTTCTCTCGTCAGTAAATCGGCATTTGATTACCCACGTACGTAACAATATTTTACAGATTTTAGGAAAGTTTACAGACTAATAACAATAGTAAATAATTAAATTGCTAATTATAAGCTTTCACATATCGTCATCATCATTTCGGCTGAAAGACATCCACTGTTGGACATAGGCCTCCCCCAAGCGTCGCCACATCGACAAATTCTGTTCTACGAGCAAAGTGCCCACTGCCACTTTAGTTTGGCGATTCTTCGAGCTATGTCGGCGACCTTGGTTCTCCTGCGGATATCTTCATCCCTGATGATATCACGCAAGGAAACCCCGAGCATGGCCCTTTCTATTGCCCTTTGATGGTTTTTACATATAAAGTGACAAAATTATTGCTTTCTGATAGTGTACTGATTCAAAGTTGGTAGAATACCTTACAACATAATATAATTATAAACTATAGCTATGTATGATTTTAGTGCAAATAGGTGCTTCTTGATCGAAAAATGGTTTTGCTAAGAGCTCCCTCTAACTATGCTAATGAGTAATATGACTCGAGGAAGAGGATGGTAAACTTAATGTGAGTTACTTCCTCGAACTTTAGGTAATATACTCTAGCTATTCCTATCTCTGCTTATTATTCAAGTACATAATATAATTAATTTTATAAATAACTGTTTAGGTACAGTATTTCTTTTCTTTTTATTCCATAACTTCCACACAACGCCATCTAGTCTCAAACTAAGCAGAGTTTGTACTATGAGTACTAGATAACTGATAAACATTATTATATTTCTAAGTACACACACAGAAAAATGATCGTGCACATCACACAAATATTTGTCTTGATTGGGAATCAAACCTACGACCTCCAGCATAGCAGTCAAGTCCACTAACCACTGGACGAACAGTCCAGCCAATATCAGAATAAACTCTCACATTTTCATTTAGGGCTCAAACACATTTATAAACACGTTACGACGTCGCAATGTGCACCGATACGATACTCTGCCGTGGCAAGTTAATTCATCGTAATGTGAATAAGTGTTTGAGCCCTCAGTTACCAATATAATTGGTCACACATAAGCTCAACCGTCATGTATTCATTAGTTACCTACATTTCAATACAAAAACACCTGTAGCCTATGAAAAGTGAAACTGAATATTGATAACAAAAGACAAACATACGAGTATCGGAACACTGAATACACAGTTACACATTCATTCCACACACAGCTAAGTAGTAAAATTCCCTTTCGAAATCTGTTTCCTGAAAGCTACAACCTAGAGGTCTTTCTGTCTGAGGAAAATGTGCTCTATCGTCGACCGCATCATCGTTTACCATCAGGTGAGAAAGCAGTCAAGCGCGAGCCTATCAATAAAATACATAATTAATATAACGAGAACAGATTAATGGCCATGGAGTTTCTTGCACATTCTTCTCAACAGAGATTTACGCTTTGAAATGTACAATCATCAGACTGACTGAGACGTCTTGACATTTCAAAAGTGCCCGTAAGTGGTTTATTTGAAACTAGCTTTTGACCAGTAATTTAAGAAATTACCTCCTACAAACAAAAAAATAAACTACCTCTTTATTATATTGGTAGCAAATAAGTAGCTTTGATTTTTTTTTAAAAGGAAAGAATTGTATCTGAGCACTGAAGTAAAAAAATAGTAGATATGTGTCAATGTATATAGTATACATAAACAGGTATCCATCGTAGTAATATTTCACCAACAACATACCACGTAATTAAACACAATTTTAATATTGTAATGCGTTAAACTTGCGCATTTGCAAAATAAGGGAGACAAATGTTGCTCCACCGCGTTATACAGGAAGTACCTCCAAAAATAAATTATAAAAAAATACACGGCGGTTATTTATACCCCAGCGTATGTTTGAAATACCCCTCGTTTGACTACGTACATTTTTATTCCCCTGGACCGCAGTAAACGGGAAAATAGGTCAAACAAACGCCGCGGCGCTCGAACACGGAAAAAATTTAAACTGATAAAAAGACATTAGCCCCGTCACAAACATCACAACTACCCTCATCTCGCCGCTATTGATTCACTGCGGATAATTGAGTACACGCGTGTCACCCCCCGTACACCCCACACTCCCTCATCACACCCCACACACACGCGTCGCACCTCATTTGATTACAACAGAAAAAGCGGCGAAAAATCGAGTAGATGTGATGCAGTAATCTACCCGTTGCCATGGCAACCGATATTAACGCGAGGGGGGTACATCACATAAATAGATTCCCACATAAGTCCGATTCCACACACGCACCCCCACTCACCCCCTACATTTTTGTACAGTGTTAAAATGCCTAAAACCACCCCACCCGAGTTTAAAAATGCCGCGCGGGGCTCGACGCAGATTAGCTAAAACTACGTATTTTTTACCCCACCGAGAGGGATCTGTTTTCTCTTTTGCCCGCTTGCTAACTACCGAAATGTGGGGGTAGGCGGCAAGGGGTCGAGGGTACGGAAAACTTTGTGTTTTAAATATGTCCGAAGGCACGCATTAAAACCGTTTGCGAAATACGAATCATTAGTGTGTTGTTTTACCCTTTCGTCGTTTTATATTTTTGTTTCAGGTTACGCTTTTATTTTGGGAGGCTGCCTAGTGCCTACGGTGTTAGTGGGTTAGAAAATATGATTATGAGTACAATATAATAATATGTATCTCATAAGGCTGAAATGAATGGATAACACTGATTTTATAATAGCTTGATAAGTGATAGATTATATTCGGGAGATCATAAATAAAGGAGAATATCTATCTTACCAAATAATAATAATATTCCACAACTATCACATAACGCCGTCTAGTCCCAAGCTAAGCATAGCTTGTGTTATGAGTACTAGACAATCGGTAAACATACTTATATATTTCTAAATACATACATATTTTAGATAAATTACACCCAGACACAGAAAACATTATGCTCATCATACAAACATTTGTCCTGGGTGGGAATTGAACCCACGATCTCTGGCATAGCAGTCAGGGCCACTAGACACTAGACCAACAGGCTAGTCGAATGAGCTATGCTTACTGTAAAAGAATAAAGTAGTTGTTAGTAGCATGAGTCAAAAAAAATCTTCTTTTAGCCGAATTCTTAGAGGTGATGTTAATGTCAAGGATATCAGGGAACTGATAGATGTATTGCTATATTGCTGGAAAGGAAGTGTCAGCTGAGATGAATGAAACGTTTTCATTATTAAAGAAAGAAAAACTGGCCAAGAGCGTGTCGGGCCACGCTCAGTGTAGGGTTCCGTAGTTTTCCATCCGTCACAATAAGTGTACCCACTTATGAGTTTAAAAAAATGCTTGCCTATACGACTATACAACAAACCTAGTCCAGAAATTATTTTGTAGAACCTTTTTGTCTTTTTGTACAAAAACTGTTCTTTCCATCAAGTTCAAAATAATTTTCCTAGAAAGTCCTTATAAAGTTCTACTTTTCAGAATTTTTCATATTTTCTAAACTTATGGTTCAAAAGTTAGAGGGGGGGGGACGCATTGTTTTTTTACTTTTGGAGCGATTATTTCCGAAATTATTGACATTATCAAAAAATGATTTTAGTTAACCCCTATTCATTTTTAAATACCTATCCAACGATATATCACACGTTAGGGTTGAAATTAAAAAAAAAATCACTTCCCACTTTACATATAGGGAGCCCCCCTATATGTAAAGTGGGAAGTGATTTTTTTTAAACCCTAATAAAACATTTTTTTCCAATTTTTATTTTACCACTTTATCGGCGTGATTGATATACATATTGGTACCAAATTTCAGCTTTCTAGTGCTAACGGTCACAGAGATTAAGCGAGGACGGACAGACAGACAGACAGACAGACAGACGGACAGACAGACATGGCGAAACTATAAGGGTTCCTAGTTGACTACGGAACCCTAAAAAAGAAGACATAATGCTTTATCCCCAACAAACATGTATAAGGACCAGATAATGATCATGATGTTCCCATCTAATTATAATTTAGGTGTCTTTTAAGCTAGTGAATTAGCTCTTAATAAACTACCTAGTGCGTCTAACCATCTATAATAGCATCACTGCTTATCATCAGGAGGGGTCGGAGTAAAGCAGTAGTCTATATCAGTTTAAAAAAATTACAATAATAAATATATTTATTTTGCTCATCCTTACGTATTTTTCAAAAGTCAAAAAATATTTTATTTCACATAGGCCTATATGGGCACTTATAAAACGTCAGAAGCTAGTGCACGGTTCCAAATTGGTCGTTTCCTATGGAGAAGAGCCGGCAAGAAACTCCATGGTTACTCTTTTTAAAAAAGGTGGTTGGTAATATCGATAGATATTATGTAAGAACAGTGTAAACCAGTCACATATTGTACATAAAAACACAATAAAAATTGTCTAAGAGTTCGTGGAATATACAGTGTTTTCACATTCACATTACAAAAAAAACGCTATATTAAAAAAAAGAAATCAGGAATAGAAATTAATTACAACTATCAATAAAATGTTAACAAAATAAATTACTAACAAATTTAAAGTCCTCAATCGCGTCTATCTGTCTGTGAGAACGTGATAAACTTAAAAACTACTGATTGAAATTTCTTACAATTTTCACCTATAGACAGAGTGATTCATGATGAAGGTTTAAGTGTATAAAATATGCATATATAAAATCAAAGAAAAACAAGAATTTCAAAGATTTATAACACCCTTTTGATGCTCGGGTGGATTGCTAGTAAATATATAAATAAAGCTTTTATAAATACGTTAATTTAAACTAAATGAGGCCAATGTTTTCTAGCTGTTTATTTTAAGAAGTAACATCGAAACATACTCAGTGGTCAGTTTCTTTTTAAAGTCCATACAGCCAACATGTAACATCAATCATAAGAGAATCATATAGGTTAATATTTCAAGTGGTCTTTTGAGGAAAAGACCTGACCAGGATACAGATTGGAGTAGGCCTGGCAAGAAAGAGCATTTTTGACATCAGTGCATTTGTCATATATCATGTAGCTGAATTTAGTACTTTAAAGAGATCTTACGCATTTTTTTTTTTAATTTTATCATTTGTATCTACTTGTTAATGTTCCCACTGCTGAGACTCAGGCCTCATCAATAAATTTTGACAGGCCTGTTGGTCTAGTGGTTAGTGACCCTGACCGCTATGCCGGAGGTCGTGGGTTTGATTCCCACCCAGGACAAATGTTTGTGTGATGAGCACAATCATTTGTTCTGTGTCTGGGTGTAATTTATATATAATAGTATGTATTTAGAAATATATAAGTATGTTTATCAGTTGTCTAGTACCCCTAACACAAGCTCTGCTGAGCTTGGGACTAGACGGCGTTGTGTGATAGTTGTGGAAATATTATCTCTAGGGAGGGAGGGGGGGGGCTTAGTACGGGTTGGTGGACCTCACATATCTTTGAATTTTTAGTTCTAGGATATGCCAGTTTCTTCAAGATGCTTTCATTTACCGTTTGAAAACAGTGGTGCTGTAGAGGCATCAATATATGCAATTTGAACACAAAGTAATGCATCTGGCTGGGTTTGAACCCATGACTGCCGACTACCCATACCTGCAGCTGACGTAGACTCAATCTTCATATTACAAAAGAGAGCAATCCGGGCTATTTATAAAATGGGCCCTCGCGAGTCCCTCAGAAATAAATTCAAAGAAATCGATATACTTACTCTGCCTTCTCTTTACATCTTGGAAAGCATTTTGTATGTACGTAAAAACTTAGGACTCTTTAAAATCAGAAGCGATTTTCACAACAAAAATACACGTAGTAAACACGAAATTGTCTTACCCAAATGGAGACTAGCTAAGACTAGCAAGTCATTTTTAGTTAACAGCATTCGCTTTTATAATACAGCTTATTATAATACAGCCAAAGGCGGTAACAGAACTTAGTGAGGGAAAATTCAAAAGTCATATCAAGCGTGTCCTAACCGAAAAAGCATATTACAAGGTTAAAGACTATGTCGAGGACACGCTTGTTTGGCAATGACTACCTCTGCACATGTGGCCCCCTGGTAAATCATCAATATTTTGTCTATTAACTGCTCCACCTTTGTTTTAATAATTATATACACATTTTTTTTTTCTCTGACACATTGCTTTTGCAATATTTTTATTTTTATTTCAACTGTCATAAATTTGTTAGTAATTTATTTTGTTAATATTATATTGATAGTTGTAATTATTATATTATTCCTGTTTTTTTTTTTTTTATATATAGCCTCTTTTTGTATTGTAAATGTGAGAACACTGTATACTCCACGAACTCTTAGACTACTTCCTATTACGACTTACTTTGTTTTTTACTGAGAAAATTTTGATTGTGCTTTTGTGTACAATATTTGACTGGTCTACACTGTTCTTACATAACATTTATCAATATTGTAAAACAACCACTTTTTTAAAAGAGTAACCATGGAGTTTCTTGCCGGTTCTTCTCCATAGGAAACGACCAATTTGGAACCGTGCACTAACTTCTGACGTTTTATAAGTGCCCATGTAGGCCTATGTGAAATAAAAATATTTTTGATTTTGATTGATTAATTGATTGACTTACAACTTGTAAGTTGGGGCCGTCGGGAACAATCTTTTAGTAACTATATATATTTTTTTTTAATACCGCGTTAAGATTGCTCTTAGGATTTAGTTTCAATTATAATTATACTACGAGTAAATAGTAAATAGTTCATGTAGCTGTTCTAACTGCTTATAGATCCTGACCGCCAGTTTAGGCAGTCGATAAAAACATTTTGACGCTTAAAAAGCAAAAACGTCATTGAGTAAACTTTACAGGAGAGTGATTTAAAGCCAAAATTTTTAGAAAAAAAAAATGTTTATTAAAAAAGTCGGATTTAGATACTATAAACCTTTTTAATATTCCCACTGCTGGGACTCAGGCCTCCCCTCTAGGAGAGAGAATAGGCCGTAATCAACCACGTTGGCCCAGTTCAGGTTGGTGAATGTAACATGTCTTCGAATTTTTGGTTCTAGGACATGTCGGTTTCCTCACAATGTTGTCCTTCACCGTTTTGAGAGCAGTGGTAATGAAATAAATTACACAAAGTATTGCGCCTGGCAGGGTTGGAACCCGCGACCTACAACTCGTAAGTCGGAGGTCCATTACCACTCGGCCACCACTGCTCTCAACTATGCTCTCTTACTATGACTATTACGTCATCATTAACAATTCTTTTCTACTCAATGTCGCTTGGTAATGTTTGCCTTTCAAGCGTCAATTTGGAAAAGGCTAAACAGACAAACTGATGATTTTCACTAACTACCAAATATTATTCCTGAAACCATTAACAGATAACCAACTTGTTACTATTGTCTCTATAAATATATCAATAACTTCGTGGCTTGAAACGTCCCCATATTGTTTAGTTTAGTTTGACTCCATAGTTGTGTAAATATGGCTTTTAGTGAACCGCCATCAAGAGGGGTGTCTTCAAAGATCCCCTTAAGATTGAGGGGGTGAAACAATGGTTTAAACAGCATGGTTTTCCGGGTTTTGATAGCAATGTTATTAAAGAATCGTTCAGGTTTCATCTTTCTTTGATTCTGTGAAGTTATTGAATTGCACCTATCTCGTTGTCGTTTCAAGAGATTTCTAATTAAAACCCTGATTAAAGAATAAATAAATTTTTTCAAAGTGATTTTCTATTTGCTTGTGATCTGGAAAATTCTTTTGACATAAAATATATGACTGCAAAATATGTGATAACAAAATATGTGGCCGGAAAATAAGTGATAACAAAACATGTAAAAATAAAATATGTAAAAATAAAATATGTGACAGCAGCATATGTGATAACAAAATATGTGGCTGCAAAATATGTGATAACAAAATCGGGCAACACGAAAAAACATTTTGGTGTTGCCTGATTTTGTTATCATTTGTTTTTTGAATTGTCTACCACTACGTAAACAATTTTAGACGTGAGGCTCTACTACAAGCTTTTAGCGCAATTCATTTAACGACCTAAACTGAACTGTTAAAGTGATGGAGCTATATAGGATGTGTAGCTCTATACCTTTTTCTCGCTCGCACGCCTGACATTTTAACATATCATGATATTGCCCCAATTTACGTCAAAATGCTGCGTTCTTCTTTTACCTTGAAAATATACACCGCTAAATTTTGATCGGTTTAATCCCGTGGAAGGTCGATCCGGTACATGAAACACTACCTATTTGTAAAGATAAAATTAAATTATAAAAGATAAAGTACCTTTTTTTTAAAAATCGTATTAATTTACACATGTACGAAATTAATTTCTTTAAGAAAACGTCAGCTAAACGAGTTCAATGACCTGTAGGTAGTAGGCGTTGTGTACTAACTACTAACGGCACATTGCTCGCAGAACAGATGGCCGTTGGGGCCGAAAGGTTCTGGAGTAGCGACCGCGTACCGGAAGACGCACAGGAACGTTCGTTGTGGCGACGCTTGGGGGAGGCCTATGTCCAACAGTGGACGATGATGTCAAGGGAATTTAGTAGATAAGACAATTAATTACATTTGCACAAAATGCAAAAGCTAAACATTTAAATAAAATATCAGTTTTAATTAAAAAACTGCTACAGTATAGCAGTGATAAATTATTTTCAATGGGTGAGTGCCACCCTCGTTTGCCGGTCAGAAAAGCGAGCACCACGGGCCCCCAAAATTAAAAATGTCGCCCGGTATACGTCATGGATTAGCTAAAACTATAAGGATTTTATTCTCTGTCCCTTTCTCGCATTTTTGGGAAGGAAAAGCGTAGTATAATTGGTTTTGGGGATAAGTTGAGTTGTTTTGAAGTGAGTTTGAAAATTGAGGGGTTCTGTATACAATAGTTTTTAAAGGTGTATTAAGTTTTTATTTATTTTAGTCTGTTTTATTTTGATTATTTGATTTATCTGACATTGTAGTATTTTAATATTGTATATCTAATTTATTTGACATTTTAATATTATTATTTTCATTTTATTTCAAATTTTTCATTTAAATTGCATGTTTAATAAAAAAATCCTTGCGAATTTAAATAAATCAATATGAATATGAAGTTTAGAGGTATGCGGAACAAAGAGTAAAGTCCCGCAAATCTCCATTGAAAAGGGAGGATTCTCCGACCAGACGGCTGTTATGTCTGGTTTGGGCAACTGCCCAAGAGATGATTACAGGCTGTTGTTTATTTCTCAAAATCTAAATTTCTCTAAATCTTGCGGAAAACTCTATTTGCGCGATGCAGGATTTCGTGGTTTACTTCATAATAATATTTCGACTCGCACAAGATAAATAATAAAAACAACTTTTTTTTTTCAAAAAAGTTCTTGTGTTAAAATGAGAATCACTCTCTTAAAAATTAATTATTAACTTATCTTAGCTAAAATAAAATATTATAACAGCACAAAAAAACCTTTGCAATATTAAAAAAAAAACAAAAAAAAATGCTTTGTACCGAAGACACTACTGAAAAGTAGAGTTAACTAATTTGCTTCAAGCAAATGAATTTGGGACAATTTATTCTCTGTGACATAAGAAAATCCAAAGAAATATTTCCAAAACAAAACTCTACACAAAATTACTGTACTAGCATTTTTACGAAAGTCAACGAACCTAAAACACGTAAATAAAACACATTTCGTTTCCCTCCACGTGTGCGAAAACTATCAATACTTCAAATTGATAGCGTGGTTGTCTATAAAAGTTCCCCTAACCCACATTCGACCCTTCTTCCCGTTGATATTAGTATTCTTAACACAATTCTTACCACAGAACTGAGTTCGAATATTTAAAGAAATGGAACGATGTTTCATATTTTTTAAGGTTTTTAAAGCATGGTGTTTTTGTCTTTTGGGATTTTTGTATTTTTTTTTTATGAAAATTAATGTTTCATCCATGATTCCTGTGTTCTGTGGTTTCATCTCAGGGTTTCTTAAATAATAATTGATCTTTATTTTGCAAATAGGTTTTATAAAAACACTTTTATCCATCAATTTTTTCGTCACTAAACTAGATGAGGCCGGTGTTTCCTAGCTGAATACCCTGAGATGAAACACCGAAACAAACTCAGCTTATGTGTTTATCGTCATCTTCAACACTTCTATCATATATCTTCTATATATATCACACTCTTCAACACACTTCGTTCACTGCTAAGCATAAGCTACTCTTTTCTTTGCCAATCACCCAGTATCTGTGCCAACCTCATCTAGATTCACGGTGGCAAAAATGTCGACCGCACATTTTGCTCGTTGACGACCAACATTTCTGCTATCGGTCCTTATTAGACGCAACTCAGTCTTCACCTTAGTCCATCAATCATTACCACACCTTACCAGTATGTTCGGAAGTCACAGTGTTCGTCGCTGTCTTTCTGATAACAAGCAATGGGTAGATCACCGTTCGGTAATTGTTTGGAATGAGCTCGAGTCTTTGACGGCGTGTAGTGTTCCGAATGAACTGGTCTTAGACGTCAAATTGCAACTGGAGGTAACAGGAGTGGTTTTAGCCAATAAATGTCTAACACGTCCTTCCGCTTCTTAGACCGTGAAAAGTCACTGGATGATTTCCCACTACAAAAAAAAAACTTGCCGTATCCTACGCCCTACTAATGCTAACAATAAATTTTGACAGGCCAGTTGGTCTAGTGGTTAGTGACCCTGACTGCTATGTCGAAGGTCGTGGGTTCGATACCCAGGACAAATGTTTGTGTTATGAGCATGATCATTTGTTCTGTGTCTGGGTGTAGTTTATCTATATATGTATTTATTTAGAAATATATAACTATGTTTATCAGTGGTCCCGTAGTACCCATAACACAAGTGCTTAGCTTGGGGCACAGTTTTGTGTGTTAGTTAAAAAAAAATTCAGTCATAAAAGTGAAAGTCAATTTGCTGCACTCACATTTATATCAAACAGATAGTGGTTTGAGGAAGGACGACCTGGAAGGATGGTGGTACATTTCCGTATAAATTTAATCTCTTTATTACATGCTATCATTATTATCATCGTTTCAGCTTTTAGCTTTTAGCTTCACTTTTCTTGGACTGACCGACATTTGACTATTCAAAAGTGCTGTAAATGGTCTATTTGAAATAAATGCTTTGATTTGATTTGATTTGATTCAGTCAAAAAACTTCCTCCGCTAGCGCCACAATGACCGGTCCTGTGTACCTCGCATCCATCGGTTTGTCATGATCCTGACCACCTAGTCCACCTTGTGGACTACTAACGCTGCCACTTTCGGTAGGCGCGATCGCCACTATAAAACTTTACGGCCATCGGTCATCTTTTCTGCGAGTAATACGCCACTTAAGTTTGGCGATTTGGCGATTCTTCAGGCTATATCATAACCTTAGATCTCCTGCAGATATCTTTATTTCTGGCTCAATCAGGTAACTCAGAATATAGTCCGCTCTATTTCCTTCTGGGTGAGTTTTCGTCTTCTGATGGAGCTCGTTTAGGGTCCTGTACCCCTAGCCAAGTTGCTAATCTGCAATAGTTATCGCCTGTAGAAAGCTTCAAATGTACGGAAATGATGTCGCCATAAGGCTGGTCACGTGGTCAGAACCAAAGAATTGGCGGCAAAGTCAACTCGAAGCGTTCGACGCGAGCGAAACGGTTGTAACTTGGCTAAGGGAGCTGGTGACCTGTAACACAGGCACCAGTCTTTCACCAAGGTGGAACACAGCTGAGACATTGTCTTGTGAAAATTAACTTTAAGTCAGCTTTGTAAGGAGAGAATAAATAGCAATTATTATTATTGTCAGCTACCAGAAATTCAGTTCATATTAAACTTTCAGCGTTTCTAACCATGAATAAAAGTACTTACACACACATTAACAGTTAACCTAAATACATGTATCCATTAAAAATCCCGAAGCCATAATAAATGCTCGATTAAAAGAGTACAAGCAGGCAATTTAGAAAAATAACGCTTAAACATAAGCTTCACATAGCATCCGTTCACGGCTGGTATTTGGCAATATAAGCCTTTTGAAATATTTGACATTTTCTAGAAGTTATGCCTATGTCGCTAAGGGTATGTGTTTATAAATATTTCTGGGTTAAATTAAATTATTTGTTAATAACATGGTTATGTAAAGTCACGCTTGTGTGAAGGAGAGGGTAAGTAAAAATCAGGGATATTTTGAAACCCCGTAACAGTAACCAATATAAAAGTTTCGGATAAAAACGTCGAACGCATGAATCCGGTGTAGGAACCTCCCGAACTTAGTATATCTAGTGAGGATCCGTCATGCGGAAGGTGAGGACACCATGAAGACTTCCCAGCCACTTCACTTTGAAGTGGACTACCGTCATAATTATAGCGTACCCGGGAATGAGTTCAACTTTGAGTAGTTGGTATTTCTCGTGGAGGCGATCGGCGGCGGCGATCTCCCGCGCTGGGCCTTGGTACAGGCCATGGTCCGGAGCGAGGAGGAGTAGCAGGCGGTCGCCTCTTTCTGCGAAGCAGTAATGCTAGCAAAGGAGAACAACCGCATCAGCCAACGGCGCTCTCGCCGCCGCCGGGATTCCGATCCCGATTTCCGGCCACCGTAAGCGCGGGTTGCGGACGATGACCAATGGGTAGCTCGCTGTCCTACCGTCCGGTAACTGTCCGGACCGAGCCCAAGTCGTCGACAACGCGCATTGTTCCCGCTTGCCTGAAGGAGTTGTCAGCGACAGCAGGGGCCCAGCCGGGTCGAAGCCTACTGGGGCCAGGGTTAGTTTCGAAAGGTAGGTCAGCCCCGGTAAAACACGAAGGAATGCTGGGTATTTAGTCAATAAAAGTCTGACACTATCTCCCGCATCGCCCAAGAGTGGGGGATGTCAATAGATAATTTTCCCATCGAAAAAAAAATATATTTGGTATTTATTCGATGTTATTACAACTTTATAGATCGCTTGTTAAGCTAGTTTTTGTTAATCTGTATATTTCATTAATCGCAAACATAAAATTGAACTAAATTGATCAGAAAGCACAAGATTGCTTTGAAGACGAAACTAAAGTATAATTACACCGATTTATCTATCTGCTAAATGTGTAACGACTAAAATTGCAGGGTTACAATAATCGACGTAGTTTTCACCATGAATTTAGCCAAAAGACGTCCACTGTTGGCCATACGCCTCCTTCAAGTATCGCCATAATGACCGATCCTGTGCATCACGCAATCATCGCCTTCCCACGTCTCTCAATAGGTCATTGGTACACTTTGTAGGAGGCCTTCCAACGCTACATCTTTTGCTACGTGGTCGCCACTCCAGAACCTTTCGTCCAGCAATCATCTGTTCTGCGAGCCTTGATCACTGCCACTTTAAAATAATGCTAAAAAACGGTTCATACTGAAAATCACATTATATTTCCTCTTATAACGTGAATATCCGATCATAATCTCTTTAGAAAAGGGTACAAACACAATAAATAAGCCCAAGTCATTATATAACTTCCATTTTCTATTTTGTAACAAACCCTGCCCAGTAAAAAGGCCCCGTAGCTACCTTTATTATATCGCCATATATTAGTTGTGGCCTGTGCCTACCCAGTTAATTCCTACAGGAGATCTCTATGCGCGTTTTATTTCCAAGCGATTTTAGATAGGGGTTGGTTCGCATATCCAGGGTATGGTGCAAGGTAAAAGGGACAAGCGAGTATGTGAATCGAAAATCGCTGTACAACACGCGCGTTTTAAAAAATAGCATATGGTTTTAATTATGGAACACTTTGTAGATCTGTATTCAGAAATGTATTTGTAATCTTTTAAACACAGCTGAAATAAATTTACACTTATACACAATGTTTTATACAGGTAAAATTAGTTTTCTTGTTTGTAGGAGGTAAACTTTGAAAGTACTCGTCCCATTGCGAAAATTTTTTATTGACGTAGGCTATATATTTTATTTATGCGGGCGAAGCTGCAGGCAAAAGCTAGTCATTTCTAAAATAATAATTGGATAGCATAAAGTGTTATAATTTTTTAAACTGACTGTTTTAATTAGAAAGTCAAGACCTCCTACTTGATATTAGTTGATTGCGTTACCATGGCTACTGAGTCAAGTATGAGTCAAGTGGAATATGAAGAAAGTCTAACGAAATCAAGACACAGTTATTAGTATACATAAATGCAAACAGAAGTTGATAAAGTGTCAATTGGCTGACTTCTTGTCAGCTACACAATTAACAGTTTAAAAAAGGGAGCTGGTTTAGTAGATTACGGCTGTCAATTCTGGCAGAAAATAACAAATGGTGATAAATTATACTTATTTTAAAAATAGATTTATTTAACACTTTTACATGTCAATTTTTTTTTCGTCAGTTTAACTAAAAGAGGCCGGTGTTTCCTAGCTGACTACCCTGAGAAGAAATACAGAAACAAACTCAGGGATCAAAGTCTCTTTTAAAGTCCATACAGTAAGTAAATATGTAATGATCAAATGACATAAGAACAGTGACAAACAGATTAGTCCGAGATCGACCAAAAAAGTTTTATATAATTCTCTAAATTTTTTGGTTGATCTGAGTTGACTGAAATTCAATAGCGAATCAAGACTAATATAGTCTTACAACCTGCAAAAAAAATCTAAAAATTGAAAAAAGAAAACCAGTATTTCCTTTTTCCTTTGCACTCAGAATATCTTGGTTAAATAAAGACCTTGATTTTTTATTTCGTCACCAAACAATGAGGTTGTTCAGCTAAATTTACACCACCAAATGACGCTACTTAGCTGTCAGGTTTTTCGAAAACGTATACATGACGTTGACATGTAACGTTTGACGTTGACGTTGATGTCTAACTAATGTCATTAACATAAGCGTGGTGGTGCCAGACTTGACGCCTCAATGCTGCCACCTGGTGAACATCATTTTAGTACATCCTCATTCCGTTCCCGCTCCGCTCCCCGCTACCGCTTGCCTCTCACGCCGCACATTAGAAAGCGGTACATGTTGTACTCGATCGATGTCGCCCCAAGGCATCGTTTGAAAGCCAATAAAGTTTTTTTGTTCGGATTCTCTTATATACGAGCGGTAAAAGTGAATTATAAGTTTACATGCGTGATGTGTGAGTCGTTTTTATTATGAGCGGGTTTTTAGATGTTAGAAAATGTGGAACAACTCCTGAAAATGGGTCTCATGGGTGGGGAAATGTAGGGCTATGCGATGGCATAGTTAAAATATTTTTATGTAGTAACAAGGATTTTTGCGTGAAAGTTTAAAAGCTCATCTCACTGGCTAAGCAAAATAGACGTCATTAAATTATGTACTAACTAGGGACCCGTCCCGGCTTCGCACGGACAATAAATACGCCTAAGTTACTCTGAGTGAATCTAGCTTTCCAACAGTGAAAGAATATTTGAAATCGGTACAGCAGTTTATGAGTTTAAATATTACAAACATACACACAAAAATACAAATTTTTCTTCTTTATAATATTAGTATAGATGTACTCTATAGATGTAGCTATGTTGCAGTTTTGGAAATAGAGCGACTGCTATCTGACCCTTAACCTAGATACCTCGATTTAAAAGTATAGCTTTGAAGCTTTACTTTTTAATTAAACAAAATAGCCAAGTATTCAAAGGATTTTAATATTACCAATGAACTATAACATCAATTTTACGATTCAAAATCAATACCAGACCCCCCCATCCTAGAGAAACCCACAAAACGTGGTAAATTAAAAAACAAAAAAGAACTTTCGTCCTAAAAAATTAATAAACAGTCCATCCACCCGACCCTTCACCACACAGCATATATTTGTTCTACGTATACGCGAGCCGGGAATCGAATTAGTGACCTCTGGCTACTTTGGCGTATTTGTTCAAGCGCCCGCGACCCACCCCCGGGGTGGCATCGAAAAAACCCTTCAAAATTTGTTAAGTTAGAAAAGGTTTCGACCTCTGCCGGTAAATTAAAATTGTAAAATAGAAGGGCTTTAGTTTTTTAAATGGGATTGTATTTTTTGAGCTTTGTAAGTGGAAAGTTTTTGGATTGGAAACCATAAATACGAATGATTTAGTCTGATTCGCCAAACCTAAATGGCCACTGCCACTTAGGTTTGGGAAATCAGACTCGGTTAGGGCACATTCACATTCAGAAAATCTGAAAGAGGTAAGAAAGGAAATAGACCAATACGAACACGCATTACGGAACTAACAGACCACGTACTCTGAGATCGCAAGTTTGCTATTGGTAGTTGAACTATGAGCATTGCCCTATTTTGTGGCACGTCTGCCCCGCCCACATTCTAAACTCTTTCATCTGTTCTGTGGGCACATTGCTCGCAGAACAGATGGTCGATGGAGACGAAAGATTCTGGAGTGGGGACTGCGTACCGGAAGACGCAGTGTTGGAAGACCTGGTGAAGGTTTCAGGAAGCCGATGGATGAAAGACGATGGAACGAGGCAATTGAGACGCGCTAACGTTATCTAAAAGAAAAACCTATTCACTATCGCTCTGCTGACGTATTCTTAAAGAAATTAATTTTGTACATGCGTAAATTAATACGAGTTTTGAAAAAAGGTACTTTATATTTTAATTTTATCTTTACAAATCGATAGTGTTTCATGTACCGAATCGACCCTCCACGGGATTAAAATGATCAAAATTTAAGGGTGTATAATATTATAGAGAGGTAATGTTTTTTTTTTTCTGTTTGTAGGAGGTAATCTTTGGCCTGACCAAGTACTGGTCCGATAGGTAAAATTTTTTCACCGATAGTAAGCTGCTTTATTCATAAGTGAAATAGGCTATATTTTATGTACGCGGACGAAGCCGCCGGTAAAAGCTAGTAATATTATAAAGAGGTAAAGTTTTTTTTTTGTTTGTAGTAGGTAATCTCTGGAAGTATAGGTCCGATTGGTAAAATTTTTTCACCGATAGAAAGCTGCTTTATTTCTAAGTGACATAGTTTATATTTTATGTACGCGGATGAAGCCGCCGAAAAAAGCTAGTAATATTATAAAGAGGTATTAAAGTTTGTTTTATTTTGTTTGTGTAATCTTTGAAGTATTGGTCCGATTGCTAAAATTTTTTCACCGATAGAAAGCTGCTTTATTCATGAGTGACGTAGGCTATATTTTATGTACGCGGGCAATGCTTCGGGAAAAAACTAGTCAATTATAAAAAAAACCTTTGTACTTAAAGATTCCTCGCTTGTGCTCCTTTAGTTGCGAAGCTGTAGGTGAGGGCCCACTTCGCTCCCGCTTCGCTACAACACTAAAGATCTACACAAGCTTTACGAGCAAAATCGCAGTAAAAAAATTAGCCGCTAATCAAGTTAAAAACGCTGCGACTGGTCGGATTATCTCTTTATCCGTGGGGTGTCTGGAGTACATCTGACGTTAATCTGCATCCCCACCAGACGGATACACAAACGCATTGAACAGGTTTTATCGATTTCTAATGAATACGTTAAATCGACTGAGTCTCATGTCATTTTGTTTTGGTTTTTCAAAAAAATGTGCTGAAAAAAGCAAATAACGAGGTTTCTACTCATATAAACTTATAAATAAAATTAACAAAACGAAATAAATAGAGTGGGCATTAAACATAGAAATAACAAAAGAAGAAACAAACAAGATTTTAATGAAAATCATTTTTTCATAGGAAGCTTTTATAGCTCGGTATACCTATATAATTAATGCTCGTCAAGACGAATCATACGAGCCCAAACTCGATGGGGTTGTGTCGTTTAACTACCAAGTTCCTATAGCCATCTTCCAGTTTTGCATTGTCATCTGATTTACACATGCATGCAAAATTTCAGCCCAATCGGTAACCGGGAAGTGGGTGAAATTTAATTTGCAAGATTTGATGACAGACAAACATCGGGACAGGTGAAACTAAATAAAAGCTTGTAAAATACGATATATTACAAAACAAAATCAAGCTTCAAAGAAAAAGTAACATAACTTTTTTTTTTAAGTTTCTGGACACTAATTGCGAATATTTTATTTCATCACCACTGCTCTCAAAACGGTGAAAGAAAACATCGTGAGGAAACCGTCTTGTCCTAGAACCAAACATTCGAAGACATGTTGATGACATGAACACATTCACCAAACCGCACTGGGCTCGCGTGGTGGATTATGGCCCATTCCTTCACCTAGAGAGGAGACCTGAGTCCCAGTAGTGGGAACATTAAAAAGGCTGATGATGATTTGCGAATAAATCAAGCTCAACGTCCCGGCACACTGTGTTGAACATTCAATACACTTTTTGAATGTACGAGTTCTATCTGTAGCCAATCTTCATTCAGGAATGTACAGAATCTTTTAATTATTGAGCTCCTTAGTAGTCCTGAGTTGAGCTACACGACTACTGACAAATGCTTGACCCGTGAGTTTGTTTCGGTGTTTCTTCTCAGGGTAGTCAGCTAGGAAACACCGGCCTCATCTAGCATTAATTGACGAAAAAAATAATAATTGACATGTAAAAGTGTTTTATAAAACATACTTGGAGAGGTAGAGGGAGACCAAAGAAAAGATGGATGGGTTGTGTGAGAAGTGATATGAAAGAAAAGGGAGTTAGTGATAGCGTGACGAATGACAGGACAAAATGGAAGAAACAAACGTGTTGCGCCGACCCCAAATAAAATGGGACAAGGGCAGGAAGAA
The DNA here is from genome assembly GCA_929112965.1 of Mythimna albipuncta. NCBI lineage: Eukaryota > Metazoa > Arthropoda > Insecta > Lepidoptera > Noctuidae > Mythimna > Mythimna albipuncta. The sequence continues at coordinate 22,368,092 of OV815970.1, forward strand.
GAAGAAGAAGACTTGCAAAATAAAGATCATTTATCATTACTGACCGGCAAAGTCCATTATAATTTTTGTGGAAGAACCACAAAAGACCATCTCAGACACATGGTTCTTAAATGATTTGATCCCTACATGTTTGTTGAATTAACTTTAAAAGAGACTTTGACCCCTGAGTTTGAGTCGGTGTTTCTTCTCAGGGTAGCAGGCAGCAGCTTGGAATTACTGGCCTTAGCTAGTTTAAATTGACGAAAAATTTATCGTGTAAAATTGTTTATAACCAACTTCGAAAAGGAGGAGGTTCTATGTGCGGCTGAATGTATGTTTTTTTTTTTTATGTATGTTCACCGATATCTGGGTCACTTGTGGACCGATATTTTTTATTTTTTTTATTGAAAGGCTATGCTTCCAAGTTGGTCCCATATAAAAATTGTTAGGATTTGATCATGAACTTCGAAGATATGGAACAGAACTCCTCATAGAATCACAGCAGAATTAAAATTGCTCGGTTTATACGTGTAAGCGATGACTGACAGAAAAAAAAACCGTTTTCACTAAAAAAATACACTAAAACGATCAAAATAACTTTAATTTCGGAAGTCGGTGTTTCTCGCTATTGTTTTTTTCTTATATAGCACCGATTTCAGAAATTAAAGTTATTTTGATCGTTTTAGTGTATTTTTTAGTGAAGTCGGTTATTTTTTTTTTAAACCTATTTGCAAAATAAATATCATTTATCATCATTATTATTTCAGCTGAAATACGTCTACTGCTTAACATAGGCCTGCCCATGTGTCACCACAACTACCGATCCTGTGCGTCCCGCAATTCTCACGAGGTTTTACGTTCACTTTATAGGATACCTTCCAACGCTGCGTCTTCCAGTGCGCAGTCATTACTCAAGAACTATTCTGCCTCATTGACCACATGTTCTGCGAGCAATTTTTATTTGTAGGGTCTGCAGATAGTTTGTTCCGAGAGACACTCAGATCTTGTGATGTTAGTTTATGTTTTTGAACGCACTCACGGTACAGGAGTAATTTCTAATGTGAGACATTTTTTTACTTCATTTTGCGATCTCGTCTCACCACCAATCATTGTGAAAAATTTGACAGAAATGTACCTAGTAAACAATAATAGTGTCAAAAAATCCACCCGCAAAAAGTTCAAAACAAGGTTTGCAGGTAGTAGTGAATAAGGCATGCGTTAAAAAAGTATTTAAAAAAATTAGAGTTGAACTTTTAATACTATTTTATCGTTATTACTTGGTAGAAAAAATGTAAAAATTGGCATGCCAATGTGATGGCAAAATATGGAGGACTCTGTTATACAAAACACCTGTGTACTATACCCATGTTTACAAATAAAATAAATTATTATTATTATTCCATTTATTATTTATATATACATATTATTTATATTTTTAAATATTTCTTAAAAAGTATTATTATTATTATTATTTGAATAGTATCTGTTTCACCGAATAACCAGCTTGCTTTGGTGATTTTCTACAAACCCAATTGAAAATTAATACCTTCAGCTTTCATTTTCCAACTTAGAACAAAGAATAACTGTAATATTCTCTGGATTAGGTATTAATGTCGACATCACATGCAGATGAAGCCACAAGGATTTTGTCAAACTCCGATTTAAAAACTTAAAATTTTGACATGTAATAATAAAAATATTGATTGTTTCTTACTAGAGTGTTTTTAAATAAATTATAAAAATGTGTGTTCCATCTAGTAGAATAAAATAAAGAACTAAGAATTCGGGCGCCGTGGTGGACACTATTTTACCAGGATAACTTTGTCGAGAACCATTATTAGCAGAATTTGATCCGGTTATAATTTCAAATCTCTAATTCAGAAATCAGGAGATTGATATAATATTTATTATTTACATGTATAATTTGATCTTCTTCTTCCTGCCCTTATCCCATATTACTTGGGGTTGGCGCAACACGTTTTCTTCTTCTGCCTGCCTGACACTAACCCTCCTTGGGAATCCTGTTGCTGGTGGTATACCCGCCACCACGCGGTGACCTCAGGTGCCTAACAGTGCGCACGGTCTCAAAATGTCCCTTAGTCACCTCTTACGACACCCACGGGAAGAAATGGCATGTATGTATAATTTGATAAGTACTAATATTAAATAATAATATCTCAAGAATGCAGATACAACCCATATCTATACCACTAATTTTTAATTAGTACAAAATACCAAAAGGGCTTTTCAGAATAGGTCTTTTATTATTTAAGTAAATTCTCAATAAATATATTCATTAACAACAAAGCTATTACGTTTGTTTATATCCCAAAATATCACTTAATTTATGGGAATATTGTACAGGATATTGATTATGAATGAATTTAATTTAAATGACGATTAAAATGGAAAATCACTGCTTGTAGTATTTTCTAGTAGCAATTTTTATGAATGGATTTTATTATTAATTAAGACAAATGTTCGTACAAAATATAATACGGGTACAGATAGAGCCTCATATATTTGTACTAATTAAATAATAGGGGTATATTTTACGCTCTAAATAAAAAAAAAACACTGAATACTTTTCCACGTGATACTTATAAAGATCTTATAATATAAAATATTCTTCTTCTTCTTCCTGTCCTTATCCCATATTACTTGGGGTCGGCGCAACACGTTTTTTCCTTCCATTCAATAATTAAATAAAAATTGAAAATGATCATAAATGCAAACGGGTAGAAAAAGAACACACTGGGCAATTTTAATTTTATTTCTCAAAACAGGCTACAGAAAAGTACTTACTTTATAGCTAACTCAGGCTATAAAAGGAGGTCCAAAAGCCTTGAGAATGTACATAAAATACCCTATGCTCACTTCCACAGGGCGACCGAGGTCATTGTCCTAGGCACCCGAAATTCGAAAGCATTAAAAAAAAAGTTCCAAAATGGCTGCCAGACCTGTTACCGCGAAACATTACTCTATGGCAGGTGCTACAAACTTTTTGCAATTATACTCCACAAATAATGTTTGTTCAGGGAGTTTTTTGTTGAACTAATATTTTTTTGTTAGATAGTTCTTCTTTAATGGTATTGTCGTGTTTATGGGTTTAGTTTTGAGTGCTTAAGCTAATTTGAGACGAAAAGAATAAGCCTATTTGAATATTGTTGCTTTTGCTCTCAAAAGTTATATTGGTTGACAGACAAAAAAAAATGGGGAAGGGCCCGGGGGCAGATTCTGATTCTCTTTAAATCCGAAGTCCTCAAATTAAAGCTGTTGCTTCAAATTAAATTAAAGAAATGAATTGAATATAATTCGTCCAATCTTTTACAAAATGTGATGCGACATTTTCTCATAGATTTTTTTTATTTAACTGTTTTAATTATTGACTTATGTATATGTAAAAGAAAATGCTAGTATAACCTAATCAAGAGGTTGTATTGCTTGTAAGATGTCTTAACAAAAGAAAAAACTCCAAGGATTGTTTGTAGGTGGATTAATCATCTAATGACACCGCGCGCCCTTGGGCGGAGCGGGAGGGCGTGTCAGTCTTTTACTGACTAAAAACCCACCCCTGTTCCTTCTCTACCATTGTTCCAGGTCTCCGGGTATCACTTTCGCATCACCCATGGCCCCAGACCATGACCGAAGTAGAAAACTCCAAGGTAGGATATCGTACCTATGTATGTAGTGACATCTATGTCGCCAGATAGGAACTAACATACATTGCAATATCAGAGTTCTCCGTACATAATATAAAACATAATTTTCAATAATATTTTTATACCGGCAATGGTGTGCGTGAGACCTTTTAATATTAAGATCTTGTATGTACCGTATACTTAGGTCGCAGTGACTACATCCCCAACACTATGGGTGATGCATAGCCCCTTATCTTCTAAATAATAATTGAAAATACCGTATACTTAAAAATAATTAGATTATTATTATACATATTATATACTGTCGCGTAGTTGCCAGGACAAGATACAACATCCGTCTGGTTGGAAAACCCTCTTTTAACGGAGGTATGTGATGTGGAACTTTATATCTAAATCTACTATCCTCATCCAGGATCGTTCCACTCCAGATCTTCAACAAAGCCTTCCCCCCTAGCCAAGTTACAACCGATTCGCTTGCGTCGAACTACTCGAGTCGGCCGCGATCCCGATTCTTTTGTTCTGACCATGTGACTAAGCGTTGAGATGACGTCATTCCCGTACATTTGAAGTTTTCTACTTGCGTCAACGATTGCAGCACGCTTAGCCAAGTTGTTATTCTGCAAACGTTAACGCTGTCGAAAAGTGATGAATCGTATGGGAATGACGTCATCTCAACGTAAAGTCACGTGGTCAGAACAAACGAATAGACAATTCGTAGCCAAGTTCACATCGTTCAAAATCGTTTCTACAATATTTAACGCTACATCTTTTGTTATACAAACGCTACATTGTAGAACGAGCGGCCGACTCAGGCGCGTCAACATGGCTACCAACTTATCGTTTTCTATAATTGCTGGTCACCGAGGCGTTACCGATGAGAGAACGGAATTCGATTGTAACTTGGCTAGGGAGGGAGCAGATTATCAACTTGGCTAGGGGGTCACACTATTCCAGAAAAAAATATCCTCGCCGAAAATGATCCGAATAAATCTATTGTTTTCATAGGTACCTTAGGAGTAAAAAAACAAAAATCCTTGCTAAAAGTGAAAAACAAGGCAGACAAAGTGGTATGATAATGCAGTAAACACAAAACATCTGTTTTTCTTGAAGACGTAAGCTGACGTGAAAACAATATTGACGCCATTTTCGTTAGTCATGAAAACGGGAACCGACGTTTTATAAACTAAACAAGTATTTCGGAGCTTCCTGAACAAAAGATTTGGCAATGAGGGTTGTTTTTTAATTGATATAAACTAGTGCTGTAGTCATTTAGACCATTTCCGTATTCACATCCATCAATCGAGTTTGAACGACACCGATTTTAAAGTCATTTGAAATTCGTCGATTTAAAAAAAAAATCTGTATTACATTATCCTAGTAGAATACTTATTAATGTAACTGGAAATAAGTCGATATATCGTGAATACCGCTTTTGGATAGGACTTCGATCGAACGACTATAAAACTTCAACGATATTTGGCTTGTTAGATTTTACGTGAATCAGGCTACTGATGGTAGGTAGTGATGCAATTGTTGTTGGTGAGGCGCACTAGTTTATTAAGAGCCTATTCACTCTAGCCTTGAAGACACCTAAATTATAATCGGACATGAAGGCCGCAGCAAGCAAATTGTTCAAGTCATTTTATGGACGCGGTATAAATGATGGTGGGATACCCATAGTCCATACCGTAGAAGTGTCGCCAATGTATGTGGATACTCACCGCGTCGGGTTGTCCAATGGTAGAAAAGCAATAGTGGACTCAAGAAACTCCTTCCACTCTGGGTGGAGCGAGAAAGAATGTCTGACTAACTGAGTAAAACTTACTTATGTACCTTCAGTTGCCCTTTGGGTTTCTGGGCCACGGTAACAGTTTCAAGCAATCTTGTATTCAATATCACCCATAACGTTTCATTTTCAGATTATTAGCGTGACGTAGTCATTAAATTAATACGTTTGTAGCAATGGTATCGGGATGATTAACCCTTTCATTTTGCAGATTTTGAAAGAAATCTTTTGGAACTTCCAAAGAGTTCTTCGACAGGTTTTTCATCAAGTATTTTCTTTGATGATCGTCATCACCGTTTGATGCCACAGTTACCCGTGAATGTACGGTAGTTATCATTGTATTTATTTGAGCAAGTGAACATTTCAAGTCTCGCAAATTTTTAGCACGAGTACCAAAAACATGTCTAAAAATAACCACAGCTTGAGCCCCGCTGCCGTTCTCTACTCCTAAGAACAAGTTGCATTTCACCCGGCACGCACACAGACGCACCTTACGCACACTCAAACAGGGCGCACTAATGCACACCTGTAGGGCAAGGAACGAATTTGGGAATAGACCGGTTGTTACTACTCCGAACTGGCTCGCACCGGATCGCGGCGGATCGCACTAGTTTCGTTAGTTAGGGCGACACCCTAAATTTGGGAGAATTTTTAATTACGTCCGTTTTTGCTTTGAGATTCAAATGAAGGGGATGGAACAGGGGCGCAGGGATGTTGGCAGTGTTAGAGGTACTTAGGCTCGTGATTTTGCGAATGTCGTGTTCGTAATGAAATAAGTTTTGGTATAGTTTCGTTTTTCAGTTTTTTTGAAGATTTGTGAAAATTAGAAAACGGAAATATTTGGTTTAATAGTGGTTCCACGTGAAATGATAGATAGATATTCTTAATTGTACTTACAAAAAATAAAAATTACATGAGGAACTTAAAATTAATAGGGTGTCACAATGGGCGGTTTAAAACAAAGAAAAGATGCTTTCTTAGCATTTTATTACCAGGAAGCATGATTTTTCCGATTTAACTTTATGCATTACTTCTTCAAATATTAAGTTTATATTGTTTATCAAGCTAATATTTCTACATAGCAACAGAATTTCCGCTACACATCGATTTTATTAAGGATTAAAATACCTATAGGCTTACCCCTTCCACTATAATTTTTCACCCCTCAGGGATCAATGGCCTGGTTTTCTAATGGTATTTTTTACGAAAAATATAAATAATAAGTCAACGTCAGCTGTAAATATTTCACAAGAGATTAAATAGTGAAGATGATAATTGTTATTGACTGATGATAATACCAGTTTCTTTACATTAAAAGTAACAATTATTATATTACAGGAATAATGCACACCAATATACTCATACACATCAATTAGAAAATTAAGTTACAATCATAAATTAAGCACTGAAATTTTACCTACATGCAATTAAGTAGTTTTTTTTTTAATAAATTAGTTGTCCTAATTATAGGCTGGGTTTGGTAGCGGAAGAAATCATTGGATGATGTAAAACAGAAAAAAAAGAGAGGGAGTTACATATATACAGACTTTTTTACTCACTAAATCCCACAGTATTTTTTCGAACAATCCGCAGCCTTACGGGAGAAGAAAAGAAAGACGTTGTGGTTTTAATAATGTCCTCAAAGATGTAATAAATAAATAAATAAACAATAGAATAGAATAGAATAAACTTTATTGTACACCAAAAAGTAACATGACATGAACATAAACTTAAATCGATGGGTACAATGGCGGTCTTATCGCTGACAGCGATACCTACCAGACAACCTTAGGATGGATTGAAACGAGTAAAACAATACAGGGGTAGTCTGCAGTGCATTGCTAATAGATTAATCAATTTTTTTTAAAAAACGAAGCAATATATTTTTTGTCAATATTTTTCAAAAACGTCAATCGTCTTAGGCTTTGCAGGAAAAAACGTTACAAAAACATAAAATCATGAAAAAAATATGTTTGTTTATGCATGTCTAGTTAGGATTAATTTGAAGGATGAGAAATATATTTGTTAAGACACTGAAGGCCGGGGTTTTGAAAGACGGAAATAATCTCAAATTTAGATCATCTTGTAATTCATAACGAAGTTTTCTGTAAATATATACATAACTAACTACTGCAGGTTTTTGTTTTTGGTGGGAAAAATCATCCAATGACAATCCCCGCTCTTGGGCGGAGCGGGAGATAGTGTCAGACTCTTGCCGACTAAAAACCTACCCCGTTCCTTCAAGCCTTGATATCGGGGCTCGAGTTCCCTTTCGGATAACCCTGGCCCCAGTAGGCTTCGACCCGGCTGTTGCTGACAACTCCTTGAGGCGCGCGGGAACAGTGCGCGCCGTCGACGACTTGGACTTGGTTCGGACAGTTACCGAACGATCGGACAGCGTGCTACCCATTGCTCACTGTTCGCATAGCTACTGCAGGTGCCTTCGCCCGCGTGAGAGTAGGTTTTTTCATACAAACTTTGGACCCCTGTTTCATCTCGGAAAATCTTCTCTTAGTGCTTGCTTACGTCATAAAAGGAAACCTTGCGCAAAGTTTCATGCGAAGCCTACTGGGGCCAGAGTTATCCGAAAGCGTGCTCGAGCCCCGGAATAAAGGCTTGAAAGAACGGGATGGGTTTTTTAGTCAGTAAGAGCCTGACACTATCTCCCGCTCCGCCCAAGAGCGGGGGTTGTCATAAGATGATTTTTCCCATCGAAAAAAAAAATGCTCCTAGACCCAGTAGTTTCGGCTGTGCGTTGATATGTCAGTCAGTCAGTTTCTCATTTTATGTATAAATTATATTATCTGGAATCTAATACTATAAAACGATTAATTCTTGAAATCTTATACGATTCTTCTTTTTCAGATTCAATAATTTTAAATTAATTTTTGCTAGGCAAGAATCGTAAGTTTTCACAGCAGCGATTTTCTTTGCTTGATTTTCTATAAGTATCATTATTATTTTTCATTATATTGTACATATTTTGTACTCGTTTTAAATCTTGGGTAATTCAAAAACCAATCACGTAAAAATGATTAATAATTAACTGAAAACCGTGTCATCAACAAAGCTTAAGAAAATAGCTGTAAAAACAAAAACAATATAAGTATGACTACATTATTTATGTTTTCAGGAATACTGAAGTTGATGAACCTGAAATAAGAAGGTTTTTTAAGAAGGAAGATGATTGTAACACAGAAGACGTCGGGAACCTTCCAATTTACGAGCGAACTACTTGTTGAGCGTTTTGGATGCCCATGAACGCTAGAGATTCCAGAAACGGAGTTGCACCAACATACATGGTCTCTACAGCAAACGTCTTGAAATAAATGCAATAATGACTTCATTACCGCACATAACTGAAACCCTCACAGAAACTGCAAAGGACAAGTAGGTAGAATAAAACAACAACAAAGAACAGACATCGTCGTATAATTTGCTAGTTAAAAATCATACATAATTATATCCCGCCATTTTTCTACGCACTTTCGCGTACGCACACACGTTCCCCGAAAGCGTGTGCACACGCGACCGCAACGCACACACGACTACCGACCAATAAATAGATTGAACTAAACGGTGAAATTTAAAAAAGGAACAAAACGAACGAATCGCTTGCTCACACATGCAAAGGCAATGCAACCCAATCATTAAACAGAATTGCTGGAATTTAAATTGTAAAACAAGTGGAGTAAGGTTGAAATTAAAATGGTGGTGTCCTGTTTGTAGAACTAGCATGTTAACACATTACCCATGCGTGGGAATGACGGTACGCACACATGGACAGAATTTTTGATTATAGGAACACCGAATTTTCTTTTTGTGTGCGTATTTCTGTGTCTGTGTGCATAAGTGCATTCTTTCTGCCTCAGTATTCGGTAGAATATGTGAATGTGTTGTGTTTAAATTTGTCAAAGTGTGCGTTATTTTGTTGTTCACATGATGGATTTGCTTGTTTGTATTTGTGCCTTTTTCGTTTTTTTTTTCGTATGTACGGCAGCGGACATACAGTGGGCTGTGTAAGTAGTGAAAAAATAATTTTAACTGGCACACTGTAAAGCATGTTTAATTTTCGTTCAGTCGCCCTGCGAAATGGAACGTCATTACGTTTTAAATTACGATGTGCGGTTTTTTTATATATACGTTTTTTAATTTACATTGTTTGTTTTCAGGATCGAGCGCTTTTTTTTTGTTTGGTTTTTCGTATTCCAAAGGAAATCCTGATTTATTGATTTGGTCGAACGATGGCCGGGGAATTAATATGGTTCAGATGTCTGTGTGTTTTCCATGAAACAAGTATTAAAAGAAAACAGATCATGTATTAATGAGGTTTATTTCTTCATTACGAATTTCCTGTCTGTTTAATGTTGACTTGGCCTGAAAAGTTGATGAAATGTTTCACTGTAAATTGCAGATTTTAATTTCAGGTTCAATTGCAGTTACGTCATATTTTGAGAACCTGTAAACCAACCCCTTGGTTCAAGCTGAAAACGATTAAGATGTGAAAGAAAACTATACTTCTTCTTCTTCCTGCCAGTATCCCGTATTACTTGGGGTCTGCACAACACGTTTTTTCTGCCATTCTCTCCTGAAAACTAACGTTAAATTTCCTTGTAGCCTTATGACAACGACGTTGCGAACGATCTGTAAACTTCTATTTTTACAACAGTAACCGATCGTTTGATTCTGTAAAAAAACTTAATCTAAAAAAGGAACATACATCTGGACATCTAATCTCCTCCTTTTTTGAAGTCGGTAAAAAAAAACTTAAAAAAATACAACCAACTTTTACTGGACGCAGCAATTTTAGGCCTCCCACAAGAAGGACCCAAGACGTAGTGAGGGTCGCAGAAATAAAAAAACAAATATTCTCCCGAGAGATCGGGTCCGTGGGGTCGCTAATGCCCAACAGTTCACCACAGAACGGTTCTACGGATTGTATCCTTCTTAGTCTGGCACCTTACCCTAGGCATATTACAGCCTAGCAAACGCTACCGGTATAGACCTAGGGTATATTGGAGTGCACAAACCTCCCCACGACGTCCGCGTAGAGATACAGCAATGGTGTTACATTATTATCATACTTTCTTTCATGTATTTATTTATCTCTTAAGGTTGCTGGACCTTTGGACGGTGTACGAGGGTCCGAAATCAATTCGCAGAGGCCCCTTAGATAATTTTCATGGAACGTGATAACATCACATTGATGGTCACGAGTGGTGGATTATGGCAGTTCCATCTCATAGAGAGGACACCTAAGTCCCAGCTGTGGAAACAATATTATACTAATTAAAAAAAAAATTACCCATGAGCATTTAAGTAAAACTTCAGTGCTTAAATTATGATTGTAACTTAGTTTTGTATTTCTGGTGTATACCGTGGTACCACGTACATGAGGAAGGTTTAAGTGTATATTGTGTATGTAGCGACATCTATGGCGTCACATAAGAACTAATCCTGCATCCCGCAATCAAAGATCTCCGCTCGATTTGAATATAATAGAACAGTCCGAAATCATCTATCAGGCAGTCGCCCACCAGACCATAACACCTGGGCTTGCGGACAGTGAGCAATGGGTAGCTCGCTGTCCGGTTGTCCGGTAACTGTCTGGACCAAGCCCAAGTCGTCGACGACGCGCACTGTTCCCGCGCGCCGCAAGGAGTTGTCAACAACAGCAGGGGCCTAGCCGGGTCGAAGCCTATTGGGGCCAGGGTTATCCGAAATGGTGCTCGAGCCCCGGTATGAAGGCTTGAAGGAACGGGATGGGTGGAATTAGGTTATGCAATTCCGACGCACACTTCCCGAAATACAACCGGTAGGAAACCGACAGGCTAGCAACTCTGCCTACATGCTCAAGACTTTGAAGGCTCGACTCGACGAGTGCATCATTGCCAAATCCTTCTGGCTCGCCTCTCAATTGCCTCAAGTGCATCAAGCTGGTATCGGGCAGATCCGTCCCAAAGATGAGAGCAATACTCTCTATACATGTGTATCAATTGACATTTTTCAATACATTTACGAAGAAATACATAAACGAGGGTTCACTTTGCGTCTAGCCTAATACGATAAATACAACCAATTGTGACGGGAGCAAGCTCGCACTCTTTTCTTTTCTAGTGCGAGAAAACCGTTACTTGTGTAAAAGTGGTAGGAATAAGAGCGGATATCAAGTAAGTGTATTGAAAAAGTTATCATTTTGTAGTAACATCTAGGGTCAATGTAATTTACACAACTAGGTATTGACTTCCACATAAATTGTATTTTTAATAAGTTTTTTGCTCATTAAACTTGTTTAGGAGGTGTTTCTGCGCAGTTGCGACAAATCGTTTTGCATATCACCATTCTCAATCATCGTCGATTATCTTGTTTTTTCTTTCGTCATTTCTGTAACGTTAGCAAAAACTAAATTAATAGTTTAAAATAAAAATATTACTAAAATGTCAATTATTCTGAAGCTTAGAATTTAGCTTCAGCTACGTTAGCATAATTACAAGGTTAATAATTATTTATTATATTAATTTAAAGAAATTGTTTCAAATGTTAAGCGTTTTTTATTATTACTAAGATAGACTCGTGCATGTCAACTACTTCACCTCATGGTAAGAGAAGATGTGGTCCACGATGGAGCACGCTTGCCTAGAAGTAACCTATTCACTCTTGACTTAAAGAACCCTAGGTTGTAGCTATCAGGAAACAGAATCTGGTAGAGAATTCCACTCGTTAGCTGTACGCACAATGAATGTTGAATGTTGTTCCCAAAACGTAGTTAACCAGTAGCTAAGGAGAGTTTGTTAAGCTAAACAAACTCTCCTTAGCTGCTCGCGTAGATCTGCTAACTTAGCTTTTCTAAATTACTCGAAGATTATGTCTACGCACAAGTATGAAAAAATATTTTTCGAGCTCGACGGAAATTAGCTCTTGATCTGAATCTGGTTTAATTTGCCCAGGAATTTTCCCGGAATGTATAAAAATAGTGCGTACCTACATCATAAAAAAGAAGGAAAAAAGATTGACGAAGAAAATGATCTTTATGAAAATTGTAATACGGTGTTATCTAAAAAGTGGTTACTAACCTAACAATAAATAAACGCCCATCTTAACAGTAGTATGATCATAACTGAATCGATTTTAGCTATTTATAAAATGGGATTTTTTTATCTTAAATACATATGTTAAAAAATTACCTATGTTGATAAATTCTTGGTAAATTTTAATAGCATTGTCAGCGTATTTATGAGTGCGTGGCGTACCAATACCAATGCAGTGTTATTTAATTTATATATATATACATTTGTACCCTTATTCTTCTTAATAATCTATTTTTCTCTCTTTTTTTATGCACCTACCATGTTTTCTTTTCGCCATCCTAGGTTGACTGGTAGAGAATGCCTAAGGCATTAAGTCCGCCTTGTACATTTGTGTTAAGTTGCAATAAATAAATAAATATTTGCCTACTATTAGAATTTACTAATTTTCTTAAAAAACATTAAGTGCAGTTAACCAAAATTGGAATGCCTGAATTATGACTATAACAAAATTTTCTAATTGGGGTGTATAAGGGTGTGCATTACTTCAGTTGCCATGTTTTATATAACATTAATTTATGTTTCAGAGAGAAATAGAAAGTTTCAGCAAATGATTACGTTAAAATAAAAACAGTTACCTGAAAATTTTGAAGCCGTCGGCATTGTAGATTCACATTTTACGAATGATTAAAATTAAATAAAAATATAATGTTTTATTCAGTCTAATACTTTTCTTTCTATAAGCTAGGCTTTTGTTTTCAACCGACTTCGATAAAAAAAAAGTTCTATGCTCGACTGTCTGTATGTTTTTTTATGTATATTTTAAGAAAAGCTTTTTCCCGACGCAGTTTCGTTTTTTGTCGAAGATTATGATGAAATTCTGAGTTATACCATGGAACTCTTCAATAAATGATAGCAAATCTTCCGATTGCATCATTGTAGTACTTATCACATGTCTGTTTATTGTTAACACCCACACTACAACAACATAATTCGGTGACAAAAATTATGGTTACCATTTTTTTCATAAGTTTAATGAATACAGTGGCACTCTTAGAATTAAAACGGCACTTCTCTAGTTAAAATACAAGAAGCCGTTTTGGCTCTAGGGTGTGGGAGTTTCCAAAGAAAAATACATGTATACACTCGTAAACCATAACCCTTCCTTTGGCGCGAATGGGTTAAAACCTACTGCAATAATAATGTAAAAACTTGAACTAATTACAAACATTTACCATCATCATCGTCATTGCAGCCGATAGACGTCTACTGTTGGACATAGACCTCCCCCAAGTGTTGCCACTATGAACAATCCTGCGCGTCCCGCAACCTTCACCAGGTCATTGCAAATATTACAAAAATTCAACTCAAGAACTCGCTTCTAAGATAAATCGCCTCATAATTCTAATAAATACCGCACCAATCAATGTCACGGTTTGAGTCAATGTCCTAGGCTGAGTTGAAGGCTGTTCGCCGACGGCTAGACCGCTAGTTGTCGTAGGTCAGGTCTACCTAGACTGAACTGAATAAATAGTTCTAACGTAACCTTGTACTGAGGCGTGAGCTAAATTCTTAGTGCTAACGTACTTTTTACGTTAACGTAATCTGAAATTAGGCGAAACGAATTTGTTGAATTATTTTGGTGGTGAATGAGTAAGAAATTTGGAGTAAATAAGGCCTGTTTCGTATAAGCTTTATTTTTCAGAGTTTCTTTTTGATTTTATTGCGTAATTTTTCCGTCTTCGTTGGGTAGTAACCGTAGAGTTTTTTGTCCAATTTATAATTTATGGGAAATTAGTAAAGATCGAATACGACACTTCGTAGAAAAAAATATAAGAGGATTTGGATCTTTTCAGCTCTGTTTATGTCATGTCATGGAAAATTTCAGTTTTTTTCTACCATTAAATGTTCCTGTGAGATTGGTGGCTGTTTATTAAAAAGCTGAACTGCGCTTGGGCTGCCCACGTCACAAGAATACACCTGGACTGATAAGCGAAGATCGTTACTCACTGGACGCCTGAGAGAGGTCGACATCATTGCGGTTGACCGCAGCGAAGGTGATGTGATGATCTGATCACGTTCTTGGGGCAAACATAGCCAGAGATCGCTTAAGACAGAAAAGTTTAAAAAGAGAAGGGGAGGCTTGCCCAACAGTGGGATGTAATATGGGCTTTAATAAAAAAACTATGAATGGTTTTAAACATGTTATATATTCTAATTCATGATCGATTTATAGGACTTTTTTTTATAATTGATATAAATACACACTAGTGCTTGACTGCGATCCCATCTCATGGTAAGCAGTGATGCAATCTCTGATGGTGAGGCGCACTAGTTTATTAAGAGCCTTTTCAATCTTGCCTTGAAGGCCGCAGCAGGCTAATTGTTCCAGTCCTTTGACTGAAGCAATTCAAGGAAGTATCTCAAAAATACGAGAAAAAATTTTCATGGTGACTTGTTGTTTTGAGGTAGGTAAAAGAGACCTAAAATACATTGATTTTTTTTATTTATTTATTTATGTTACCTCAAAAACTACAGAACGGATTTACATGCCGTTTTGACCAAAAGACAGGATGGTTTATGAGGAAGCTTTAATTTTATAAAATATTTATGTATATTATAGTAGAGAAAACTCGTGAATTTAATTATAAAGAGGCAAAGTCGGTTTTTGTGTTTTTTTTTGTTTGTATAAGGTTCATCTCTAAAAGTACTGGTCCGTTTGCTAAAAATTTTTCGCCAATAGAATGCTGCTTTATTCCTTAGTGACATAGTCTATATTTTATATACGCGGGCGAAGCCGCGGGCAAAATCTAGTGATTTATAACTCCCGTATGTAGCTGGTATAGTTTTAGAACAGTGGTGGCCGAGTGGTAATGGCCTCGACTTACGAGGTTCGCGGGTTCCCAAACCCAGCCAGGCGCATTACTTTGTGTAGGTAATTTATTTCATCACCACTGCTCTCAAAACGGTGAAGGAAAACATCATGTGGCTCGCGTAGTTACGGTCCATTCCTTCTCTTAGTGAGGAGGTCAGAGTCCCAACAGTGGGAACATTGCAAGGCCAACTATTATTTCATCACCACTGCTCTCAAAACGGTGAAGGAAAACATCATGTGGGTCGCGTAGTTACGGTCCATTCCTTCTCTTAGTGAGTAGGACAGAGTCCCAACAGTGGGAATAATGCAAGGCCAACTATATTATGCTATGCTGCGTTTGTTTTGCTACCATTACTAAAATATTCTAAGACGTAACTCGGCCCTGGCCTTGGAGCCGGGTCGTTGTACTAATCACGAGTTCTAGACGTGAGCGCATAGGTCTTTAACCAGACCTATTGCGCAGTAGATGTTGTCGAAAGTTGTTATGACTCGTGGTATGACACATACATACATATACAACATTAGTTTTAGTAATGCTAAACCCGAAACACGTGTATTTTTATGTAAAGAATCTGTGTTTCATAAGTGTATCTTGAAAAAATCGCAAAGTTATAATCTTGTTATGTTACCGAGTTGTCCGCAAAAATACATGGTCACCGGGCCACCTGGACGACTGAGGGGTTGTTTTACTCCCGCATCCAGCTGTGCGCTAGTGTCTAACTGCCGTGACCTGTGTTGAACTTAGAGTCGGTGGTGTCCAACTTACATATTTTTGGGAAAAAATATTTTTTTTTTTTATAATCTTTATTAAGGAGCTTTGTCACAATTTTGACCATGTCGCTCCATCATAGCCAAATGTTGTGTTTTGATTTATTTTATATGATTGTAATAAATGTTGTATAAAACTCTTGCCTCATCTGACGTAGGTTTAGCTAAAATGTTGTTACAAATACCGATATCTAACAAATTTAAAGTGCTAAACATATTTCTCCTAAGGCGTTCGCCTCGCTCACACTCCACCAGAATATGTTGTACGTCCTCAATTATTCCGCATTTTACACAATTAGGTGAATCTGTGATACCCATGAGGAACGTAAACTTCCTCGATGGAATGTGACCAGATCGAAGCCTCATGGCAGTAACAATGTCTTTTCTGTTGAGAGCATAATTGTCTATCCAAGGAATTGTTAGTGGTTCGGGTTGGATGGTGTTGTACCAGATACCTTTTTCTTTTGACCTCTGATCATGAAATTCTTTCCACAATTTATGACAATGTTTTCTAATCAGAGAATAGTTATCAGAGAAAATGGGAGCTATATTTAATGGAATGCCTTCAACACAGGCTCGCTTTGCCATTGAATCTACCATATCATTGCCATGAATCCCGATGTGTGACGGAATCCACTGCAGTATTACTGATTTAGAATTTTGTTGAAATTCAAGAATCTGGTTAATTATCGTATACGCTATCGGTGTTCCTCGAATTGTCGAGGTACAACGAGCCACATGTTGTAATGCACTCTTGGAGTCAGTTAGTATTACAAACTTATTATGATTTATTGATTGAGCATATGATAAAGCTTCACTGATTGCCAACAGTTCAATATACATTACAGACACGTTTGAATCAATACAAAAACCCAATGAAATATCTTGTTGAGGGTCATAAAAAGCTGCACCAGAATTATTATTTTCTTTAGAACCATCTGTAAATATTTGATAAAAATGTGTGTATTCTGCGCTTAAATGTTGACAACATAAATCATTCAAAACTTGTGGTTGAAATAGTTTTTTTGCCTGATTTACTTCACTTATATTATAGTTAATGTTTTTAGTTAAATCTATGTAACTAACCCAATAAGGATAACCAAACATCTCCAAATTCTGGCTGCAGTGAATTCGTACGTCTTTAAGGTATTCATGGCTTAAAATTAGCAAAGGCTTATTCCTCCGTTTCCAAAAAGGCAACTGAGGTAAAAAATCATCCAGCAAGTTAACAACGGCACAACTGCTTAATAATGACCTACACTTTAAATAAAATTTACCAGCTAAATAATTTCTACGAACAAATAATGGTTGGAGACTTAATTCACTACTCATGACATGAATTGGAGTAGATTTAATAAAGCTGCCAATAATCCTCATTGCTTGGTTTTGGACTTTATCAAGTTTGTACAAGTTTGAGTGACAACTATCTCCGTATAAAAAGCTAGCGTAGTCCATCCGACTTCGTATAAGGGAAATATATGCAATCCTCAAGTGTTTTGGATGAACTCCCCAGTTAGCGCCAGCTAAAACTTTAAGAACATTGAGGAATCTGGTAGTTTTTTCGCGGGTTTCATTTATGTGTTTGGCCCACCTTAAAGAGCGATCCAGCCAAAGACCTAAATATTTTACATTTTCTACTAACTGTAAGACTGAATTGTTAATTTGAAGACTGACCGTTTCATTATTTTTACCTTTTTTAAATATACAAGTTTTGGTTTTTGTTGTTGAAATCTCTAATCCAATATCAGCTAGGAGTTTGGCGAGTAAGTTCAGAGACTCTTGTAAGTAATAACTGGCTTGACCTACACTGCTTTCAATAGAATAAACAACAAAGTCATCTGCGTATTGTGAAACGTGAACATGATCGGTGCTAATTTCTTTACATAAATCTATAGTAGCTACATTAAATAGTAAAGGAGAGAGAGGGTCACCTTGTGCTAAACCTCTTCCTGTATATCTTACTAAACTCGTACATAAATTACTAAAGTCTTTAATATTTAAATGTCTCTCACGAAGAAACTCCCAAAGATATAAACAAATCTTGTTCCCTACACCTACCCGATCTAATGTAAGCAATAACTGAGTTATATCTATATTATTGTACGCATTATCGACGTCTATGAAACAACCGACCGCGACACAATTGGTACAAAAACCTTTCTGTATCCTAGTAACCAATAGACTTAAATTATCATAACAAGATCTACATTTTCTAAAACCTAACATAGTGTCCGCAAACAAACATTTACTTTCAAAATACCACTCCAATCTCTTTTGAATAATTGAATGAAAGATTTTACATATGCACGAAATAAGTGAAATAGGTCTAAGCGATGACACCATATTATTGTCTCTTGCGGGCTTAGGAACAGGGACAACGCCAATTTCTCGCCATTGTTTAGGTACCAGGCCATGAGAAAGAAATGTATTGTACAAGTATAATAATATAGTTTTAGCATTATCTGGGAGATATTTGATCATAGAAAATGAAATTTCATCGTTTCCTGGACAGGTATCTTTGGATTTAATACTTTTATTAAGTTCTACTAACGTTATTTGCGATTCTAATTTTGAATTTTGGGAATTAAATATTGGTTGACGAACAGGTACATAATCAGGTGTCAGATTATACAACAACTGGCTTGCTTTATCATTATCAATAAAATGGCTGCGAATTTTATAACCTTTTAACCATTTCATCTTTCGCCAGAGGTCATTAATAGATGTATTTTCATCTAAAGAAGAGCAAAGTTCTCGCCAAGAGTCATTTTGTGCACGTCTTAAAAGTCTTTTAGATTCTTTCACTTTATTTTGCATTAATATCAAATTTGTAGGGGTTGGATTGCGCCTGAATACAGCCAGTGCCAAACGTCGCAATGCTACCGATTTTGAAAGTTCTACATTCCAATAAGGTTTTGGATTAAACTTACCACTAGGATTTAAACATATTTTGATATTCGGAATTAATTTTTTAGAGGCCAAGTTCAGATGATCCAAAAAACTATTATAAGTACCTTGGGGGTCGTCTGTGATAGTAAACGTATTAAAAATATTTTGAACATAATCAGTATATTTCTTCCAATCAACATTTTGGAAATTTTTCTTTTTAAAAAAGGATCGTTCAGAGCTGTAAGAAGTAGAAATTTTGATGATAATATGATCACTATTTAAAGTTTCATTAGTAACCCTCCAGTCAAATCTTAATGATATGTCTGAGGTCACCATAGTAATGTCGGGTGAAGATTGTCTCAAGCTACCATTAACTAATTGCAATCGCGTTGGGCTACCATCATTTAGGACTACGTAATCATAATCAATCACAGAATCCAAAATCTGATTGCCCCTTGCGTCTATTTTATGTGACCAATTAGTATGATGACCATTAAAATCACCTAAGATCATAGTCTTCCCGCTACTAAGAGAAAATAAGTAATCCCAAGTATTTTGGTTTGTGTGAAGTTCTGGTGGACAATAGATGGCAATAATGTACTGAATTTCATCACAATTAAACAATTTAACTTTAATTATTTCTAGACCCGAGTTGTTATTGGATAAAGGTAACTGAACTGCCTGTATCGACTTATGAGTTACGACCGCTACACCGCCATAAGAAAGGTCTCTATCCTCACGAAAAATATTATAGTTACTAATATGTAAAGGAGTTTCCTGATCTAGCCATGTCTCACTAATCGCAGCTATATGTACGTGTTCCCGGTTCAGTAACTGTTCAAATAATTTTAATTTAGGTTTAAGACTGCGAGCATTCCATTGTATCAAGTTTAAATCAATATTAGTTTTTTAATATTTTTTTTTAATATTAGTTTTTTTTTTTGTGTGATTAACCATTATCACTCAGAAACATTTTAAGTATCCCTGGTAAGTCTGGCAAAAGGTTAGTAAAAAGTGAGGTAAACCAGTCTGTACAAATCTTAATAATGGCTTTGAGCTTAACGACTATACTATCCTTTTTTTCTGTTATGAAGTTCCTTATCCTTTGTATAATATCACTAAAAGACATTGATTTCCAATGTGTCTGATCCATATTGTCTGTCCGCGTTTGACCAGCAGACGTGTCTTCAGCTGATTTTTCTGAATCTGAAGTATCCAGTTCAACAATTACATTGTTTGCTATTTTATAAGGTACTTTCTTCTTCTTGGTATTTTTCTTTTTGTTTTTTGTCTTGTTTGAACCTGAAGGAATATTACTCTCAACTGTTTCCATGTAAACTTCTTGAAAAGACGATACTGAATTTTGTTTGCTTCTCTCGGATGCCTGAATACTTCTACATTCCAGGATTGGGCTTGAGTCACGTGGTACACTTGGTGTAAGGAAAGAGGGAGACTCCCAATACTTTGTTAAAGCTTTTTGGTAAGTATAATTATGTTCCGACATCAACTCTCTAATGCGTTTTTCTTTTTTATATATAGGGCACTGTTTCGACATTGCCACGTGATTACCTGAGCAGTTAGGGCATTTGAATGTTGCTGGATCACAGGTATTATGGTAGTTAGAACACTTTGGGCATACTGATTTATTTGTTGGGCACATTTTAGCAATATGCCCAAATCTCCAGCATTTGGAACATTGCGTTACAGGAAACGTATACGGTTCTACTCTTATTTTCAATTCAAATAGACACACATGTGTAGGTAAGGAAGAACCTTTGAAAGTTATACGGAAAGTTTCACTTTGAACCCATTCATCTCCATTTTTTTTATTGAGTCGCTTAGCTGATACAATTTCCTTCTCACAATTCATATAATCTACGAGTTCTTCTTCAGATAAGCCCAATTCGATATCTCTAATAATTCCGTACGATAGGCCAACCTCCCAGGTTTTTTGCATTCGCCAACCAAGGTCACTAAATATAGGACAACAAAGGAACTTTTCTGCACTATTTTTGTTACTGAACGTTACCAACAACTTATAAGGATTTATGTATTTAATTTTGTCAATGTCCATCATCTCATTTTGTTTTAGTAATTTTGCAAGAGCAAATTGTTTGGGTATCTTTTCTTTGGAGGATACAGTAACTTGTATTGGAGATTCCTCCGACATATCCTTGCTAAGTTTTGCCTTCTTCTTTGAGTTATTTTTACTTACAGTTTGCCAACTTTCTTGATTATTCTCAGAACTTCGACGTTTTATCGCTGATATTGATGTATTCATTTCTATAAAATTATTCAATTGAGTTTGGTCATCTAATGTATTAATGTTTAAATTTGCATCAAAATTCTCAGATTGGGATTGATCCCTATCCATTAAAAATTGCGTAACTGCACTCGCGACGCGATACCGGCCAGCGCGAGCGCATACCGATACTTAAATTGGTTTTTTGTTCAAATTTATAATAATTTATATTAATATTTGAGATTTTCGTACACTGACGTATTATGACGTTAGATGTCAACTGGGAAAAAATATTACATATCGTTCATTTTTTAATCAAAGACTATGATTTGACATGTGCAAATGTCAATTTCTGAAAATATGTTGCCAGATTTTTAGTAAAAGTGATGTCTCCAAATTCGATTTTTCATACCGGTTTTTTAATATTAGAACCTTTATGGAAAATAGGACTAAGATACTGTATGTGTGTGTTTATATAAAGTCTAATATGAATTGAAAACTAAAATAATCAAAAATATTACCGTATTTTTTTACACTCCGCCTTTTACTTAGGCTAAGAACTCACGAAGCGGTTTTCACTTCTGTAGAATGCTAGAGATATATATGTAAAAAACTAAAACACATTTACGGTCGTGGTGTGCGCAGTTGTTTGCGGCTCCCACTGCAATGGCAAGGAACTAGTAGAATCGCACAAGCTTCGGTCACCCGCAGCCTCGGTGGGTAGCGCCCGCACGCTTTGAGGTCGGTTAGCGCCCACAGTTGCCTTCAGCGGGCAGGGAAATCCGATGCATCCAGAGCCATAAAAGCCGTTTTTAAAGCTGTTGTAAAGCTGTTTTTAATTCTTCTGTGAAATAAGTAATAACCCAACAGCTCGTTTCTGGTGTGTGTCCATGGCGGTTCAGAGCTCGACTGATAATTAAATGCCCGTCTTTCGATTTTCACCCACCAAGCTTTTTCTGGTGATAACTCCTTAAGGCGCTCAGGAACAGACGTCGACGTCTTGGGCTCAGTCCGGATCAAATCTTCAGATCGGAATCCCGGCAGCGGCTGGGATATGACTGCCGTTGCTTAGTGCGGTCGGCCTCCTCCTTTGCTAGCATTACTGCTTCGCAGAAGGAGGCGTCCGCCTGCCACTCCTCCTCGCTCCGGACCATGGCCTGTACCAAGACCCAGCACAAGAGATTGCCACCACCGATCGCCCCCACATAGACACGGTGATGCTCTGTCCAAGCCAGGCACACCTCTATCGTATGTTCCATCGTGTCCTCCGGGCGGTCTACACAGAGGCGACGCCCGGGCGTCACTTCCGCACGAGTTCGGTGCAGGTATCTCCTGAACTTACCGTGTCCGGTGAGAACCTGAGTCATGTGGAAGGCGAGAACGCCGTGAGTTCTTTCCAGCCACGCCTCAAAGACCACTTACCGCCATAATTGTGGCGTGCCCAACCCACCAAGCTTGCAAGCGATAATTACAACTGCGACGGCTAAAAATCCACTCAAAACTCAGGTGACTTTAAAAATAAAACAGCTGTTTCCTCTACCACGGCAGGCGTGGTTAAAAACCGCTTCGTGAGCTCTTAAAAACTGCCGGACCTTTGCAAGAACGCCGAGTTATCTAGCAGCTATCTATCTTGGCTGTGGACTCGATAGCTGAAGTATTTGCAGCCCATCTTGCCAATGTATTCAAGCCTAATGAAAGTGACGGTCCTGATGACCCTATAAATGTGCTGTATGACTAACGAGAATTAAGGCAGTGGCTTTAACCCACCAAAAGTTTTATTTACTGCAACCTATCTGATCATAGTCAACTGGACTGCATGAATAAACTTAGACCCACATTTTTAGAATTAAAAAAGTTATCCTCATTGGTCGTTAAGCTCTAAATACAAAAGTCTACATTGTAAGAAACCGACACATAATTCGTTTTTATTGCTACAATTTTTAAGCGACCCGCACGAAAATAGTACACGACTTAGGTATGTTTTTACAATTATTTATTATTAGTTTTCAAACCGAAGTCATTATTAATAGTACCTATTCGTTAAGTTATAATAATATGTATTTCAGCAAAAATATTAGCTTGAATAGTTATATATTTTCGTCATAACCAGATCGAGACGAAAAAATAAAATAACGCAGCTTTAGCTAGTCTTTCAATTCTTAAATTATAATTTATTTTATGAGTATTTGCGTCTACCAAATTACTTTCAGGAAATACAAAAGCTGATCATAATTAGTTGCATTAAAAACGAAATTATTTTTACGAAATTTTTTCGGTTTTTTGGTTAGTATCGGTTGCGGTACCTCACTATTTATGAAATGGAAAAAACATGCAACATTCGTATTGTCAAATCGTAGTCTTTGATTAAAACACGAAGATTAGTGTAAAAATGATTGGAGTCGATTCAGTTACTGATCTTGAACTTTCAGGTTTCGCATATACTAAAAATAATGTATACTTGGTAATTTTGGTAATTGCAGGGTCAATGTAGACGTGGGGTTGCGGACAGAGAGTAATAAGTAACTAACCATCCGATAAGAACCAGATTTGGGTCGACCGCTGATTTTGTTCCAAGCGTGTCACAAACAGTTCATTTTTATTTTTATTATTATTGATAGGCTCACGTTTGACCACTATCTCACCTGATGGTAAGTGATGATGTGGCCGACGATGGAGCACGCTTGCCTAGAAATAACCTATTTACTCTTGACTTAAAGACCCCTAGGTTGTAGCTACCTATCAGGCTATCAGGAAACACAGACTCCGGCAGGGAATTCCACTCCTTGGCTGTACGCACAATGAATGTGTTTCCAAACCGCTTTGTACGAATCGGTGGGATATCCACCATGTACCGATGGCGCAAACCCGAGTGGTCCGATGATGGAACAGACTTGGCGGATTTTGAAATTCTTTCACCAAAACCAAGTTACATTATTCCTGTGTAACTAACTTAAGCAACATTTGATTGTAATTAATATATTTTTTTTTACTCTCAAAAATATTTTAAAATATTATCATTCACGAAGTAGATACTGGTCAGCTTTTTAGTATAATTTAGTTACAGCATTACAGGGAATATTGTAATACTGTGATTTAGTTGTGCTTTGGTGTCTGATATGTTGGAACGAATCAATATTTTATCGCCAGAGGTTGTGTTTCCTTATAACTATAACTTGGGATCTTTAAGTCAAGAGTGAATCGGTTGCATCTAGGCAAGCGTGCTCCATCGTAGGCCATATCAACGCTTTCCATCGGGAGACATAGTGGTCATACGCGAGCCTATCCATAATAAAAAAAATATACATAAAAAAAAAAAACACTACATAACACATACATAATCCGCCTTTCAATGTTCCAACTGCTGGGACTCAGACACTCTCCAAATTGCGTTCTGTAAATAAGTAAATACTATAATTAGGTAAATAACACTATAGTTATTCTTATTTGTAGGCTCTTAATAAACTTGTTCGCTTCACCATCAACTATTGCATCATTGCTTACCATCAGGTGGGATCGCAGATAAGCACTAGATTACGTCAATTAAAAAAAAAACGATATACCAATAATAATATCTCAGTTCTAAGGGAGAGGGCCGTAATTCACCACGCGGGCCCAGTGTGGGTTGATGAATGTCACATGTCTTCGAACTTTTCTCACGATGTTTTCCTAAAAAACACCACTCCTAAACATTTTAAATTGTCTCCAAAAAGATATATCTAAAGCTGGACTATTCACTTATTAAAAAAACAATGCCCACAGAACACTAAATAAAAAAGATTGAATTCGAACATCGCATGCACCCTGCACAGGGGTGAAAGTCACCCCCTCTCTAAGCTTAGGGCGCACTAATTGATTAGTACCGCATTCAGCCAGACAGCAGGATGGCCTAGGGCATTCAAAACTTAATGCATTGAAGGAACAAAATGCCATGGGCATATCATGACAATAGTCATCATTTCCATTCATCCTTATTTGGTTGCAACATAAAGCCGAAGTATTTGTTAGAACACGCAAATCGGAGAAGCTACTACAATTACCATCACGGATCTTGAGAAGTTATTGATCTAGTGATTAGTGGCCCTAACTGCTATGCCGGAGGTTGTGGGTTCGATTCCCACTCAAGACAAATGTTTGTGTAATGAACACGATTAATTGTTCTGCGTCTGGGTGTAATCTATAATGTATGTATTTAGAAATATATAAGTATGTTTATCAGTTGTCTAGTACTAATAACACGTTACAAGCTCTGCTTAGCTTGGGACTAGACGGGGCGTTGTGTGATAGTTGTGTGATATTATATTATGACAATACTCATCATTTCAATTTTTGTTATTTACTTAACCGAGTTATTGGAATATCGTTTTTTTTTTAATTGCTATAAACCAGCGCTTGACTGCGATCTCACCTGATGGTAAGTAATGATGCAATAGTTGATGATGAAGTGAACTGAGCCAACAAATAAGAATAACTATAGTGTTATTTACCTACTTATAGTATTTACTTATTTACAGAATGCATTTTGGAGAGTGTGCGAGGGAATTGTAGGACTTGATTCTACCATCTACTTACTACCATTAGACAATCCGAATCCGACGTAAGAGTGGATACCTTACGTTGTTGAAACCTCTACGGTCTGGACTAAGTACTACGCCTCGTCGTTTACAACGCGTAAATCGAAGGTCTAAAACAATTTGCCTGCAAGGCTAGACTGAACAGGCTCTTAATAAACTAGTTCACCTCACCATCAATAATTCACATCATTGCTTACCATCAGGTGGAATCGCTTTCAATCACTAATTTATACCAACTAAATACAATATATTCGTAATAAGCAACAATAATAAGGAAATATGTAAACAAAGATCTAACAGTACGTTATATCAATGTCATTATTGTAACCACATTCTAACCCGTAATACGACCACAGCGTTTACATCACTCAATTGATTCCGATACATGTAAGCCCCATAATCCTTGTGTTTTCCCATGGGGAATATTGTAGAGGTACCTGTGTGTTTTCGGGACAAAATAGTGAGGTATGGAAAGTGATGTAAGCGTTTATAGGACTAGATTTGTGGATAGCAGAAGATTTTGATGTCGTGTAAAGAGTGGATTTGTTTTAATGGGTCCTAAGAATTTGTCGTTTTAAAGGGCCTATTACACTACGCGTTATTCAGACCTTTTTAGTCTATGGTCTGATGTATCTAGTCTATGGTTCAACGTATCGCGTAGTGTAATATGGGTCAGACTGTCTTACTCGGGAAGAAAAATAAGACGAGCCTGAATATCGCACGCGTTATTTAGCGTAGTGTAATAGAACCTTTAAAGCGTTTTACTTTTAACTTGCCTTGCCATTTTCTACTAGTCAACCAAGGGTGATAGAAGAACAAAATGGCAGGTGCATAAAAAATATAGGTATTTTTTAAATAAGGCTTTGAAAAATATACATACATATAACATAATATAAACGTATATCATGTATGTATGTTTAGAACAGGCTACTAGATCAATTTCACTTATTTTTAAACCAAGTTTTTACGTAATTTGATAACTTCTTGATAATTATTACATCCCCAGTGCATTTGGGTGTGCGTATGTAAATACTAATATAGATAGTAGTGCATCGATTCACATATTGTTTGCCTACAATTACGATTACTTTCTTCAAAAAAAAAAAAAAAAAAATAATGCATCAGTGCATTTAAATACATATTCAATGTTTAATTAATTTTGTAATTGAAGTGTGTGAACTGGAAAAACCAGTTAAATATTGCGTGAAAAGTAAAAAGAAAAATTGAGACGATTTTTCTTTTACGAAATGACTAAGATCAACTTCTAGCAACGAGGGCTTAAAACCAAAATCCAATACAAAATTCGAACGCTCAATAGGTGTGGAAATAAATAAAGCGGAAACCCGGAAACTGACCCTTATCCTTTCCACGCTTGAATAAACCCCAGGAAAACCCTCGTACATAACTATCCTTATACGGAACCATTCCCGTCTTCTACACATGTAATCCTATAATCGTATGTTTGCTAGTGAACAATACGGTGCACGGCTTGCTCGGCAACTATCGCACACACGCGACCGTCGCGTATGGGAAGTAGTGTGGGGGTACAGATAGCAGCGACAGTTACGGACCATACATAATGATTTTTGATTTATTGAGTTTTTGAGATGGGGATTTTTGTTCATGAGTGTTTTTGTAGTAAGTTTGGGGTGTATTGAACGCAGTTTTTCAACTTTTTAGAGTCACAAAGTGTGTCAGGTTTTTCTTATTATTTTATAAGAAATAACGGAAACGATTGTTTGAAAAATAAAAATCTGAGAAAATCTAACATTTTGACAGTGACAACATTACTTCAAATACTATTTAATTTTTCAGATATGTCTTCATAGAGGATTCCAAGTCAAATACTTACTTATAACAAGAATTTTAAGGCCTTTAATTTTCTATTTAACACGCTTATATTATTAGCTTCACCTGTATGTTTGTAACCAACGCCTTTGAGCTCGATTTTGACCGACTTTGGACGATCAGAATTTCTTTAAACTTTGCACACCCATCAAAGACTGATGACAATACTGATGATAATCTGTTTTTTTTTAGTGCAAAATAAAAAAAAAAAATGTTTAAAAAAACTAAAAAAAAAACACGCTTTCATAGCATATCAAACTAACACGTGTAATATAACGAAAAATTATAATATCATTGCGAAAAAAGCGTGGGGCGCTTTGTGCCATATTTTTCATAAATCGAGCACCCCACGCTTTTTTCGCAATGATATTATATTTTTTTGTTATTTTACACTTTTTTTTTCTAGCGAGTGCAGTCGAAACTTTTGGACAGAAAGAAAGATAAAGAAGTGTGACACGGCTGATTTGTACGTAGAACGACGTCGCGTGGCGTGGATCAAGTGTAGCTCTACAAGTCTAGTTTCCATATAAAATGTATGGAGACCGAGGGGCGCAGATCGGCGTGTGTGGTACACTTGTGCGTAGTGTAGTTCCACCTTTATTGTTGGATATTTCCACCATAATTTAGTTCTAATGTTTATTGTGTTTAATATTCTTTTAGAATAACCAAATACACTAGATAATATGCTCGTTTAAAAACCCTAATCACGTCAACGGACACTAATCTGAGTTCGTCTTTCAAATACCCTCCAGTTCAGTGGCACTGATCACTACATATTCTGCCCGAGTGTGACCGTGTTCATTAATTACGCGTGTGACGCTAATTAGAACACGCTACAGCCTAATTTTTGGCTTTTCGACGATTATGAGACATGAGTTGTTACGTTGTTCATGTGGTTTTAGAGATATTTGGTGGGAATATTGATCGGTTAGTCGTGATAAGTTTTTTAATTGGTATAGCAATTGTTATTGGCATAGCATAATTAGCCTTATAATGTAAAGTCTGCTGGGACTCAGGCTTCCTCAGCTTCCTAAGTGAGGAAATGGACAAAAGAAAATCAAATTACGCGGGCCTAGTCCGGGTGGGTGGATGTTACCTGGTGTCTTCGAATTTTTGGTTGTAGGACATGCCGGTTCCCCCCACGATGTTTTCTTTCACCGTTTTGACAGCTGACTGACGTACGACTTGTGGTTTGGGGATGTTACCATTTGAATTGGGCTACAACTGCTGCTTTATGGAAGATTTATTAATTAATAGATCGATATAATAAAGAGTATTGCATTTGAAATAACTATGCTTATTTTGTTTTCAGAAGGCTGCCCAGTTTAAGTGGGAGTGGGCTAGACATGTTTACTGATCTAGTGGTGGGCTGGTAAAACATAAAGTTGGTGCCCTGAAATCGCAGGACGGGGTTGCGAGCAGTCGCAGCAGACCAATAAAGAGATGGCGGGACGACTCATGACGACGATGTCTTCTTTAGGCATTGACAAGAAGTAGCTCAGAGCAATGAACAATAGGAAGGAATGCAGGGAAGCCTTTTAGTGGGACAGTATAGACCACATATAATAATAATTTTGTTTTCAGGATTGACTGCATGCTTGCTTACTTACTGTGGAACACGATAACGGGATGCTTAGAAGAGTTTTGTGATGTTAGAAACTTAGTAAAAGCAACATCGAGAAAAACATTTTTTTTTCAGGATTTTCTGTGGAAATTATTTCAGTATTAAGATTTTTTCTAAACATGATAGATGTAACTCTAGAGAGTCTTCGCAAGACCTGATGAGATCCTACATTATATACCTACAAATGCAAAGACTATTCCTATAAAACAAAAACATATGCAAGAATAAATCCTGCTTTAGTGTCTCAGTTGTTGCTTTTACTTTCCTTTTTTTTCTTGTGTGATATTAAATAGTAAATACGTGTACCTTTAATATTAAAGTAAACCGTTGTTAGTTTTTTCACACTCTTGTCCTTCGAATCAAATCTATTAAATCTTTTCACTTTTTAAACTATTCCCTACACAATTTCTATTGTGTCCCTCACTAACCTGTCTAATA
The DNA here is from genome assembly GCA_929112965.1 of Mythimna albipuncta. NCBI lineage: Eukaryota > Metazoa > Arthropoda > Insecta > Lepidoptera > Noctuidae > Mythimna > Mythimna albipuncta. The sequence continues at coordinate 22,397,799 of OV815970.1, forward strand.
TACAAAACTAAATAAACCCATAAATAAATAAATATTCCCTCACTATTGACTTATTTGCTATCGGTACTACTAAACTAGTGTGCGTGCTAGACGTTGCCTAGACGAAGTGACCCACTGCCCGTCGACCTTGCTTTTCTTATGTTATTATTCCGTCTCGCTCCCTCGTTCCTCGAGACTATCGCCGTCCCCTTCGTACGTGGAGTCTATTGATAGTTAAGATGGCTTTTTCAAGGTTATGGACTGGATCGGGTTATTGTGTACGGGCATGCGTTTTGAGGGTAGTCTGGAGGAGAGGGGGGCGGGGGCCGTGGTGTGATTGATTTGGGAATAGTTTTCATGTGGTTTTCTTATGTGGTTTGTTTCTTGGGTAAATTGTTACGATATGAGGATAGTTTGCGTTTTGATAGTGGATTGGGCGGCATTTTTTAGAGCGAGCTTAGATTAAAGTGGTCTCTAGAGCATCTTTATATTTAGAAATCAAACTGAAGCACTAAAGCAGGATTTATTCTCGCATAAGCAAGAATAAATACTGCTTTAGTGTGTTTTGTTTTATAGGAACACAGTCTTTGCATTTGTAGTTTGTAATGTAGGATCTCATCAGGTCTTGCGTAGAGTTAACTCTAGAGTTACATCTATCAGGTCTATTATAATCCCTAGGGGTTATCATGGATGTAATTATTGTTATATCTAGCCTGGCTCTTGGCCATTTTTGGCAATTCTCAAGGAAGACATTTAAGTCGACTTCTGTAGTTCCGTCTCGTGATTTTAAGGCACCAATTCTATGTTTTAAGGGTCTAACGATCGGAATGCGGCAGACATGTTCAGCCCAGAGATGGAACGAATCTTTAATTTGCGGCAATGATGACATACCTACTATTATTTTATAGGTGAGCAATTTTTAGTTTCAATAAATATATTTTCATAATCATTACTATCTTCTGAGTGAAGTTTTTTAACTTAACGAAGTAAAATTATAATATAATTATTTTGTAATTATATTTTACTAGCTTTGGACATCTCTCACGTGAAAGTAAAAAAAAAAATAACACATTCAAAAATCTTAGAAAAAAAAAACGTTCATATCACTTTACGTCGTCACCAATTTCACACCAAAAAAAAAGAACTAACAATCAAAAGAAAATTAAACCCCTCTAACCGGCTTTCCCAATCTTATGGCCCCCAATTCCATTACATTAGTGGAGTCTATCGGGGTGTAGTGGCGTACTTGACCGACCCCCGACCCCCTGGGGGTTCGTCTTTCGTCTAGACATGTGGGACGAGCCGAAGTGGGTCACCGAGCTATTCCGACGACGTCGGTGGGAATAGTTACATGTCACGATAGTGTAATTTTCTTCGGTCTTGCGGGAGGGGTGGATTATTCTGGTCATGTGTGTAAGTTTTGATTTGAGGAAATCGGACGTAATGAATTGGTATTTTGTTAGTTAGATTTTTGTGTGAATGAGACTAGTTTGTGCGGGTTTTGGTTTGAAATAAAATTACACGTGTTTTATAATGTTTTTAGATGAAACCCAAAGAGAATGAAATGCAATGCAAAACTTAAGTTTGATAAAAAAAAATACACTGTATAATTACAAGTAGATGATGTTTTTGTTTGACTAAGTATTTGTTTTTTTTTTATTTTAATTGTCTGTGTGATAAATAAATATATTTTCCTTCTTTTTTTGAAACACTTTGAACAAAACCTATATGAACAGATTAATAACTAATTTTAATACTTAAATATAAACTTAATTAGGACTTAGGTACATATAGTTCCAGTTCTAAGACAATCTGATGATATAATATTTGAAAGTGTGCAGTTTTTAGGTAAAGTGATTATTTAGAGTTACCGGAACGCAAAAATGAAGGGACACAGGTAAGTTTTAGGTAGCAAAAGTCTATCACTCTCTCTCCAACCGGAGCAGGAGGAGTTCTGTAAAAAAAATCCACCTCAAAAAAGGATGCAATTTCATATAACAACAATTTCATAGATTAAAACATAATTATAAAATATCTAATTCACCTTTCAACGAACCCGTCTTTACTATTTCCCCTTGCTCCTATAACAATATGTTATTGTTTTCTTTTCATGTTATTATTCCCAGTAACTATCTATGTTTAGTTGACCGTACTTGACCCTTGCTCAAGGGTCGGGGGTTCACGTCTAGACGGGGACCGGAAGTAGTCCGGTTTATAGTTTATTTACGTTGTTATTATTATGTTATTCTGTTGGATAGTTTTGGGGTAGAAAGGGATTGTGAGGAAATGTGTTTTGTTGATTGTAATGGTTTGTTTGTGTGGATTTCAGTGGTATTTTGTGTCGTGTTGTGATTAAAACACCTCTATTCATTATTCACATACAAACACTTTAAATTGAAAAGAACACATAAGGATAAAAGAGTATAGAGGACCTGCTTATTTCTAAAGAAATATCTTCCAGCAGATCTGCGATAGGACAGTTGGATGAGATATGTAGACAGTGTGTATAAATTAGAAAAAAAAATTGAACCCGACAAACAATAGATACAACAACAATACAATGCAACAACAATACAAGGCAACAACAATACAATACAACAACAAAAAACAATACAAACAACAACAATATCTATATTTAACCTCTATGTTAATTTGAAGTTTTTTTTTTACCATGTGACGCCCATAACTACTGAATATTCCGGTAGCCACAACCAACCTGCTGGCGAAAACCCCCCACACCAGAACAATTCGTATTGTGAATGAAGTTCATGAGTGTGAGAAGTCAATGAGTTTCATCAAGTATAGTTACGTGTAAGAGAATGTAAGTATTAATTTTATTTAAAGTATGATAGGTTTATTTTTAATAGATAATATACACCGTTAAATTTTGTCGTATCACCGTTTTAATCCCGTGAAGGGTTGATCAAATACATGAAACAATATCGATTTGTAAAGATAAAATTAAAAAATAAAAGTACCTTTTTTCAAAACTCATACCTTTTTGCAAACATTATTTAAGCGAGTCCCATGACCTGTAGGTAGTAGTCAGCGTTGCATACAAACTACCTACAAGTCATTGGACTCGCTCAGCTGACGTTTTCTTAAAGAAATTAATTTCATATATGCGTAAATTAAAACGAGTCTTCAATAAAAGGTACTTTATTTTTTTATTTTATCTTTACAAATCGATAGTGTTTCATGTACCGGATCGAACCTCCACGAGATTAAAACAAACCTCCACCGTATACTCTCATCATCATCATCGTCTCAGCCGACAGACGTCCACTGTTGGACTTAGACCTCCCCCAAGCGTCGCCACAATGCACGATCCTGTGCGTCCCGCATCTATCGGATTCCCGCAACCTTCACCAGGTCATCGGACCACCTTGTAGGAGGCCTCCCATCGCTGCGTTATCCGTATGCTCTACCGTGGTTTAATCAACGCTAAAGGCTATATTTCACCGGGACACCATGGCGGCTCAACCAGTTGCGCCACCGTTGCGGCTGAATTTGGCGGCCGAGTGAGTGAGATTCCATACTGCTCTATAGTAATTAGTGGTGGCGCGACCAGCATGGCGGAGGGACCAGTAACATTCTGTTGGCATCCGAGCTGGTCGCGCCGCCAAATTGGTTGCGCAACTAAACAGACACCAGCCCCTTCTAGCCAAGTTGCAAACGTTTCGTGTCGAATTCCCTTCTTCAATCGGTAACGCGTCGGTGTCAGCAATTGAAGAAAACGATAAGTTGATAGCCATGTTGACGCGCCTGGGTCGGCCGCTTAGCTCGCGCGTTTCTATAACAAAGGATGCATTGAATATTATAGAAATTCATTCTATCATTTTAAATGATCTGAACTTGACTACGAATTTTCTATTTGATTGTTCTGACCACGTGACTTAACTTTGAGCTGATGTCATTCCCATACATTTATTAGTTTCGATTAGCGTTAACGATTGCAGATAATCAAATTGGCTAGGGGTGCAGGTGAGTACCTCTATAAAGAGCATTTTGTTGGTAACAGCGACTAGTCACGCCGTCATGGTGTTCCTGTGAAATATAGCCTATAGCTTTGCTTCTGTCTGATATATTTATTCATCTGAAGTGCTTTTAGTCACAGTGAGTCATGCCAATTTCTGGGAGGATTTCACTTGATATGGCAGAATCTATGTAGGAGCGTAGGGAAGCTGTCTTTTCAAACAGTTTGTGATTGATACGCATCAATTTTTTGTTCTATAGATGGCAGCTTCTGCATCATCACTTTCCTGCCCTAGTCCCGTTTTATTTGGGGTCGGCGCAGCACGTTTTTTTCTTCCATTCTGTACTGTTACTCGTCACGCTATCACTAACCCCCTTTTCTTTCATATCGCCTCTCACACAATCCATCCATATAGCTTCTGCAAATAAGTTATTTTGCATATTTTTGTCAGTTTCTTTTTTTTTGTAAAAAGGTTTTTATTCGTTAGTCCCTTTATAGGAAACATCATGACCTAGGCTCCTCTAAATGCCCTTCACATCCAAAGGTGCAAACATTTGGACTCAGTGTCTAATGACGTCACCTATACGAATCTAAAAAATACAAGTCAGGACATAAAAATTCACACACATGCAGATTATAATGTGCGTCGTAAATGCACACAGCGATGCGCCTGCGCCGATCTAAAACACTCGTCCGGCGAGCCCGATAATGGCGGTCGGGGTCAACGAACCGACGGTTACATATTTAGAAAAAAATATTTGGCAAATGTTCAGTGCGGCGGGGATTACATTGTGTGCCAGCGAAATTGGACGAGCGGTTTTATTTTGGGTATTTGGGTTTTGAGTTTGAGGAAGGAGATGGTCTATGTTTAACGAAATATAGTTGACAATATTATGGATTATCGATATAATTTCGTATATGTTTCTATACCAACCTCTATCGGGCCTCTAGTTTATTATACTTTTATTATATTTCTTAAAAATACAGATGGTCGATGGGGATGAAAGTTTCAGGACCTAGACTATGACGTTTAAAGTAAGATGGTTTTAATTTTGTATCAGTGTCGGTAAGAGACAGAGCTATACAGGTTGTCTAGCGCCATCTCTTACCCACAGAGAAACAAGATTAAAACAATCTTACTTTGAATGTCATGGTATCCCCACTGGAATGGCGACCACGCAGCGTTGGAAGACCTCCCACAAGACGGGCCTATGACCTGGTGAGAGTCGCGGGAATCCGATGGATGGAGAGGCACAAGGCCGGTCATTATAGCATCACTTGGGGGAGGCTTATGTCCAACAGTGGACGTCTTTCGGCTGAAATGATGATGATAAAAAATAAATATCCCGCCAGTGTCGAAAGCAAGGTCCAAGCTACCGATGGTTAGGGCTCCAAGCGAACCTCCTCAAAATGCGAGCCATATTGAAGAGTACTGCCTTCTATATAAGGTCCTTGATCCAACCATGCAACAGCAGCATCAGGCCGTTAGTAGTAATGATAACACAATGACAGTCAAGTCTACAGTCTACAAATCGACAACTTCGTGTGCTAAGTCAAGATGTTTGAACTGTTTCTCTTTTTCAGCTTTCACTAGGTTCTCTTCATGTGGGATGGTGTCATCGCCTGTCATGTTATGAAGAGATTTCCCTTCTCCTCCTTGCGTCGATAAAGCTAGAAGTAAATTAGACCGATGCACACGTCTAACTCGCCTGACAACTATCACACAACACCATCTAGTCCCAAGTTAAGCAGGGCTTGTGTTATGGGTACTAGACAACTGATAAACACACTTATATATTTCTAAATACATACATAATATAGATAACTTACACCCTGATATAGAACAAATGATCATGCTCATCACATAAATATTTGTCCTGGCTAGGAATCGAACCAATGACCTCCGGCATAGCAGTCAGGGCCACTAACCACTAGACCACCAGGCCAGTCAAATAAATGTTTATTTTTCGTGCCGATCTGAAAGTGATAACACAGTTAATAATTAATTTATGGCTGTCGTTGTGTGCGTGTTGCTAATTGGCACAATGAGGTCTAGAGTGCCTGCATGCGGGCTAGGAACAAACGCCTACTTATGGTCTATTACGGTCTATAAATGCCATCTAGACTTTTTGTTTATGGTTGTACCCGCATCGATAGGGACTGTTTGAAGCTTTTATTCAATTTAAGAGCTTAGGTTTAATATAAACATAGTAGGTAATACAACTAATATTCATTTCCTGTCGGACACTGTGTTTCAAGAGTGAATAGGTTACTTCTAGGCAAGCGTGCTGTATTGTTGATCACATTTTGTGAGATAGTGGTCAAACGCAAGCCTAGTATGGATGAAAAATGTATTTATCTATAATATAAAAATGAATCGCTAAATTTGTTGCTAAACGCAAATCTCGAGAACTGCTGAAACCGATTTCGCCAATTCTATTTAATTACTAGCCGGGGTTTTTTTTTTTTTTTTTATGGTGGGAAAAATCATGCATTGACATCCCCCGCCCTTGGGCGGAGCGGGAGATAGTGTCAGACTCTTACTGACTAAAAGACCCACCCCGTTCCTTCTAGCCTTCATACCGGGGCTCGAGCGCCCTTTCGGATAACCCTGGCCCCAGTAGGCTTCGACCCGGCTGGGTCCCTGCTGTTGCTGACAACTCCTTGAGGCGCGCGGGAACAGTGCGCGCCGTCGACGACTTGGGCTTGGTCCGGACAGTTACCGGACGGCCGGACAGCGAGCTACCCATTGCTCACTGTCCGCAAGCCCGCGTCTACGTTGGCCGGAAATCGGGATCAGAATCCCGGCGACGGCGGCGGCGAATACGCCGTTGCCTGATGCGTTCGGCCTCCTCCTTTGCAAGCATTACTGCTTCGCAGAAGTCAGCGACCGCCTGCCACTCCTCCTCGCTCCGGACCATGGCCTCAACCAAGACCCGGCGCGAGAGGTCTCCGCCGCCGATCACCCCCACGAGGGCACGACGATGCTCCGCCCAAGCAGGGCACACCTCGACTGTGTGCTCCACCGTGTCCTCCGGGCGTTCCGCACAGTGGCGACACCCGGGCGTCACTTCCGCATGAATCCGGTGCAGGAAACTCCCGAACGAACCATGTCCGGTGAGGACCTGCGTCATGCGGAAGGTAAGGACGCCGTGAGGCCTTTCCAGCCACGCCTCAAAGAGGGGACTTACCGCCATGATTGTGGCGTGCCCATACTAGCCGGGGTTGGTGATACCTACGATAGTCGGTGAGGTGCTTAGCTTAAGTCAGTTCTTATAACATCAGCTGTTTATTCTCAGAAGTTAAACGATTGGCTGTTGTGCTGCGTGTCGTGGGTTCGATCCCCGAACGGAACACATTTTTTTAAGACATACCAATAAGTATTTCGTGTTTGGGTGTCTTGTGAAAGGGCGCTCGAGCCCCGGTATGAAGGCTAGAAGGAACGGGGTGGGTCTTTTAGTCAGTAAGAGTCTGACACTATCTCCCGCTCCGCCCAAGGGCGGGGGATGTCAATGCATGATTTTTTCCCACCATAAAAAAAAATAATGTGAATTTACATGTCTGTGAAACCCACGATTCAGGAGTAATTCCTGATGTAAGGTAAATTTTTTCAAATCCGAATATAGTTTGTTCAGAATCGATTCTAATAGTTTTTACACCACGCTATATTTTTTCTCCAAAAATATTTAAAAAAAGTCGAAATTGGACATCACCGACACTAATTACAATATTGGTCTCTTCAGGTCATAGCGGGCATGAAGCAACAGCAAATAGTTGGGAGCAAGTGCAAAACCACCCCTCAGCCGCTTGGATGGCCCGGTGACTATGTATTTTTGCTGACACAGCTTTGTGATTTGCATCGATTTCTTACATAAAAATACTAGACACGCGTTTCACATATATTAAAACTAATATTGTATAAAAAAAATATATGTTTGATAAATTTTAGTGTACCAGTAATCTCGGCCACCAATGTATGAACTGGCCTGCCAGTAGAGATGGGTTCACAACACATACCTATGTGTTTATCTACTGCAGTTTAATGAACTAACGCAATTTTATATTTATAAGCTTATATACTCGTTATGTGTGCAGTGCAGGATATAGCATTGAGGCCATGAAAGGAGTGATGTGAGACTCATTTAAAGATAGATTTTATGAGATCGTTTTTTTTTTGTGTTTGTTTACTTGAAGAAAAATGTTCTCATGGTGGCTTTTTTTGAGGTGGGAAATCATTCACTTCTCTAGGGTTTTTTTCTCTGGTGGCAAAATCATCTAATAACATCCCTCGCTCTTGGACGGAGCGGGAGTGTCAGACTATTACTGACTAAAAATCCACTCCTGTTCCTTCGTTGCCTTTCGTACCGGGCCTCGAGCTATCTTTTGAAACTAACTCTGGCTCCTGGCTAAGTTGGGCCCCTGCGGTTGCTGATAACTGATAACTCCTTGAGGCACGCGGGAACAGTGCGCGCCATCGACGACTTGGGCTCGGTCCGGACAGTTACTAGACGGTCGGACAGCGAGCTACCCTGCTCTAGGGTGAAGTGGGAGAGTGTGTCAAATTTTTTAGTTAGTTTGCCCTTTGCAATCTAGGGCTGTGACCTTTTCAGAAATTTATCACGGCTCTAGCGAGTATCGTCCCTACTGGGCCCCTACGGTTTTGCCGACAGCTCTTTGAGGCGCGTATGGAACACTAAGCGCCACTGACAACTAGAGCTCGGTTTTGACGTCAAGCTACCCGTTGCTCCTCGTCTGCAAGCCCTCTTGGTGAAGGTATCAGTGAGTATTTGTTCAAAAGTGTTTTGTGGATGTATGCCATCATATACTGTAGCAACTTCATTAGAAGCCATGGTTTATCATCACTTGGTAGATTTAATGGAGAGTGTACAAGTATAAACAGCCTTATAATATTCCCACTGCTGGGACTCAGACCTCCTCTTTAGGAGAGGTAATGGGTGGGACCAAGCCCTTGCAGGTTGGCAGATTACACAATAATAAAATTGATTACAGTATAAAAAATCTTTTGCCAGTCATCGTACGATAATCCATGAGATTCTTTGTAAATCAAGTTTCGAAGAAAATAGGATTAAGGGGCACGGCAGTGCCTTACTAAGGCGAGCAAAAAACTGGCGTGGCCGTACTATCCTTTCCTCAAAACAGTTCAGGCCATTTTCGATCCCCTATAACTTCGTTGTGTATAAAACTAGAAGCCTGAGGTTTACTGAAACTTATGTTTATGACAAGTAATGCGTATTATATTAAATTAGATTGTTTAGTCTGATTGCTAAGTCAATCTAGGTCATCAAGGTCCTTTAATTCATTAAACCATTGTCTTCCATTCCAACCATTCTCTCATTGCCTTTTTATTGTGTCTCTAGATACGGAATTCGAAAAGACTACAGACTTAGACGTATTACATGGATGTAACAACTTTTTCAAGTGGCAATGGGCAGGGCACATTGCACGCAGAACAGATGGCCGTTGGGGACGAAAGGTTCTGGAGTGGCGACTGCGAATCGGAAGACGCAGCGTTGGAAGACCTCCTACAAGATGGACCGATGACCTGGTGAAAGTTGCGGGATCGATCGTTGTGGCAATACTTGGGGGAGGCCTGTGTCCAACAGTGGACGTCTATCAGCTGAAATGATGATGATGAACAACTTTTAACAGTAGAAGAACTGAGTTGGAAGCCTTGGTTTTTTTACAAGTTATGTTTTTGTTGGCATTTTCATTTTCAGGAAGCGTCAAAGTCCAATGAACTTGCCATCTACGAATTCATGACTTCTGACGGCTTGTGGGTGTTTTTCTCTTCGTATGTGTTCTAAGAATAGATGAATTACTGGACTTGGGTTAATGCTCTCGTTATGTACTGGCGGATGTGTGGAGCCGGGTATATAAGCTTGTATAGCAGAGGCCTCAGTGGGAGATTGTGGTTTGCATGATGTGTAATAAGATAGATTACTTTGGTTGGTGAGTCAGTTTGTTATGTTGTGGGGGTAAGAAGAGTATTAGGTTTTAGGGGCCGTGGTAGTTTTAATTGAAAGTGGGAATAGTTGCTATATATCAGATACAATATCGCGGTTGATAGGCAAACTGAGCCAGGATAAAAATGCCTTATGCTTTTATTAGCATCTTATCATATATTACTAGCTGACCCGGCAAACGTTGTTTGGCGGGTATGAAAAATAGGTGTTGGCTGATTCTCAGACCTACTCAATATGCTCACAAAATTTCATGAGAATCGGTCAAGCCGTTTCGGAGGAGTACGGGAACGAACATTGTGATACGAGAATTTTATATATAAGATTATCAGCATACTGGAGAAAATTTTAAGTATGGATATAAAATATTAAAAACAAATAAATATATTTGCATATTTGTTACCCCTTTATACTGAACTACCGAAGGGATTTGGATGTTTGCCCAAGGGTAGACCATGTCCTGGAAAAGCCCATGGGATATCGGTAGCATGTTCCCTTGGGATAGTTTTCTTCTTACATGCAGGCGAAACCAATAACAAAAGCTAGTCTTTTAATATTTGATCAACGATCATGTGCAGAGGTACTTTCAGCATTGGCCTGAAGGGCATTAGGCTGCATAGCATAGTCGGCCTTATAATGTTCCCACTACTGGGACTCAGGTCTCCTCTCTAGGAGAAGGAACGGGTCGTCATCCACCAGGCGGGCCCAGTGCGGGTAGGCGGATGTCACATGTTTTCGAATTTTCGGTTCTAGGACATGCCGGTTTCCTCACGATGTTTTCCTTCACCGTTGGAGAAAAGTAATACGCCTGGCTGGGTTTGAACCCACGACCTAAAACACGTAAGTCGAGGCTGTTACCACTAGGACCACTGCTCTTATTTATAATAATAAGCAAATAATATATTTCAAAGAAAACACCTCAAACAAAGTGTAATCATAACAAAAAAATCGCTCTAACTGGGAATAGAATTGCAAAGCAGTAATTGTGCTCACATGACGAGCGGCGCCGCGGGGCAACGCACTGCGACTTAAGTTCAAGGAGAATGGCTTATGTTAATTTGTGTTTAGTTGTTAGTTTTGTGCATTGATTTAGGTACCAGTGTGTTATACCTTCGAACATTGACTTTTCCAGGTTTTTTTTAACTGGAAAACACGTGAATAACGCCCAAGAGCGGGAGGGCGTTTTTTTCCGGTGGAAAAATCATCTAATGACATCTCCCGCTCTTGGGCGGAGCGGGAGATAGTTGCAGACTCTTACTGACTAAAAACCTACCCCGTTCCTTCTTGCCTTCATACCGGGGCTGAGCTATCTCTCGAAACTGACCCTGGCCCCAGTAGGCTTCGACCTAGCTGGACCCCTGTTGTTGCTGACAACTCCTTGACGCGCGCGGAAACAGTGCGCCCCGTCGACGACTTGGGCTCGGTCCGGACAGTTACCGGACGGTCAGACAGCGAGCTACCCATTGCTCGCCGTCCGCAAGCCAGCGAAGAGCGAGGGCGTGTCAGACTTTCACTGAATAACCACACATTTATTTATTTTTTTAGGTGGAAGAATCATCCAATGAAATCTCCCGCTCTTGGGCGGAGCGGATTACTGACTAAAACCTACTCCAGTTCCTTCTTTCATACACGGACCGGGCTTTCCTTCCAAAAGCGACCCTACTGAGCCCCTACGGTTTACTGACATTTCCTTGAGGCCTGACCTGACCGTTGACGACCTGGGCCCGGTCCGTACGGTTACCGGACGGTCGGACGGCAAGCCACCCATTGCTCGTCGTCCGCAAGCCCGCGCCTACTGTGGCCGGAAATCGGGATCGGGATCCCGGTGGCTGGAACGTGAGGGCCGCTCCCTCGCGCGTACAAATTAAAGGCTAGCCACTTGTTGGAAATTTTCAGGGGAAGTTTATGGAACAGTTTCCAGTCAGCATGACCCATAATGTGATGTGTGCAATTGTGTTAGTTATTCTAAGGTTAGCAGTTAAAAAAACTAATTGTACCAACGAAAAACGAACAACCAACGCGAGCCTCCTAAGGTATTGGTCGAGGCTCTTGGCTATTAAGCCATTGCCTGACACGAGTATCGGTACAATGACTGTTATTATTATAATTATTTCTAGCAGCCAACATATAGCCTTGACACTGAGCAGCTGCGCAGTAAACTTATACTCAACGTCACTCCGAAACTACCTGATTTACAAATCGGACCAAAATAAACAACCCGCCATTAAAGCTAAAATAAATACAAGCAATAACCCAGCGTTTGCAACTAATATGAGCAAATTTAGTGCGTCGGGACGATGGAGGCGTATGCGCAGAAGGTTCGCTTGTCTCTATAAAGATATGAGATGAAAAAAACTGTATTTCGATAGTGATGTGCAGTTTGATTAAATGTAGTATACAACGTTGTAGCGACATCTATGATACCACACAGGAACTAAAATTAAAAATTATGTATTACGCGGTATTAGAGTTCTGTGCTTGATTAATTCATTTAGCCCCAAGCAAATGTCGGCGTTCTCTTATTGTCTTTCTATTGTGTCGCTAATTACGGTATTCCAAAGGTTAAAATTTATACAACAGCCCGAAATCAACTCGCAGACAGTTGGCCGGACCAGACACAACACCCATCTGGTCGAAAAATTATCCCTTAGCAACGGTGAATACCTCTATCTCTATCCTCATGCTCACTAAAATGTCTCGCTGATGGTGGCACATGTTATTGGGTCATTTGGCTCCCTTCAAGATGGTTGAGCTGAGTGGGGCTGATGCACGCGTCATGCTCGTGAACGGGCGCCGTCAGTTGAGACTGGTCATCTCTTAGCTGCCAGTGACTTATTCAATTTCTATTTTTATTGTTACCATTATTATTTAATTTTTATTGCTTATCTTCATTGTGTTCACATAATAGAAGCAAAAAAGAAATATGTAACGATGATTAATGTAACTCAATACGATATAGAAGAGTGTCCATGGAGTTTCTTGCACGTTCTTCTCCATAGAGACCTACTCTTTGGAACGTGCAATTTAGCTTCACTTGTTTGACTGACCGACATTTTGACAATTCGAAAGTGCCAAGAATTCAAAAATAAACGTTTCTGATTTCTGATTTCTAAAGTGCGAATAGTTTCTTAAAGTGCGGTTTACTAATATTAATTAACTTTGAAACCTATTATAAGGGAAAAGGGGTGGCAACTACGCACCGAAAAATGCAGCGTTGGAAGGCCTCTCATGAGGTGGACCGACAGCCTGGTGAGGGTCACGAGAATGCGGTGGATGCGAGATAAACAGGAGCGGTCGTTATGGCGACGGTTGGGGGCGGTCCAACAGTGGACGTCTTTCGGCTGAAATAATGATGATGAAAGGGAGAAACAGTCAAGTAACAGAATAAGGATGCATATACTGAAATGTGACGTCACCACCATTAGGCTGCGTGTGCACAAAAGAGATGGCGAGACGTTTTTACTACGCGCCCACTCTTCCACAAACCAATACTTGAAATGCTACTGGCTGCTTCATTTAATAACTATTTTTATGTTGTTTTCAAAGAAAGATTTTTTTTTTTGGTATATAACATTGTATAAAAATAAATACCGGTTACTGCTAATAGATTTATCATATCTATCTTTGTTTGACGCAAACTAACTCTTTTCTTTCTTCTCATCAACTCAAATAATATTTAAACGAGAAATGATATAGGACAACTTGTATCGGTAGGTTGAAGGAATGTCGAGAGTCGCCGGACGATTTCCGGCTACCTCAGGCCCGAGCTTGCGACGAACTATCCATTGTTAGTTGTCCTGTCCGGTATGGACTAGACCCAAGTTGACAGCGCGTTGTGTTCCACACGTGCCTCAAAGATATTAAAGCAAAATGAAGGAGCCCAACAGGGCCGATGCCTATTATGGCAATTGGGAATTTCTTCATAAAGGGATCTGGTTGCACTCGTTAGTAAAAGGCAACTGTTTTTTTTTTTTCCACAACTTTCACACAGCGCCGTCTAGTCCCAAGCTAAGCAGGGCTTGTGTTATGGGTACTAGACAACTGATAAACATACTTATATATTTCTAAATACATACATATTATAGATAAATTACACCGAGACACAGAACAAATGATCGTGCTCATCACACAAACATTTGTCCTGGGTGGGAATCGAACCCACGACCTCTGGCATAGCAGTCAGGGTCACTAACCACGAGACCAACAGGCCTGTCGAATGTACTGAACTGTAGGACACAGGTGGGTTTTAGTCAATTAAATACTTATAAATCTTCTCGTTCCACCCTTTACCTCCCAGTAGGAAGTTATTGGATGACTATGACAACCCGGCCCAGGCAGAAAATTTGTGAAAAGGAAACTCGCTATCCTAAACCGCAAGGTGCAACTGAAAGACACAAGTGGATTTTATTCAGGAAAAGCCTGACACACTCTCTTGCTCTACCCTAATGCGGGAAAAGTCATTGAATGTTTACCCAAGAATCCATCTCAAAAAAAAAAGCAGGTCGATAATACTAAAACGAAAGATGATACAGGACGATTGACGTCATTTCAACGCTCAGTCACAAGGTCAGAACAAAGGAATCGGAGGGGTGGTCGACTCGAGGCGATCGACGAAGGTTGTGAGGACTGGTCCTTCTGTTCTTCTCCTACGCCTGGCCGCCCAGCCCAAGGCAAGAGTTCGACAGCACTGCCAAGGTTGCGACTGAATACCTACTGTTAGTACCTACTCGTGATGTCTGCTTAATGCGCTGTTTTGGTCTAGTGCCTGCGTTTTTTTTTGTCGCAGCGGAAAATCTTTGTGTATTTTGATGACGCGGTAGGTGGCTGCACTTTTTGGTGGTTTGAAGTGTAAGTTTAGGAGTTATGTTTTTTTTTATAATGAGACTTCCTCTTGACCTCGTTCTCGCCTGATGGCAAGAAATGGGTATCCAGAAGATGTATTACTTATAAGTGAGGAGGTAGTAGCTAGCATACAGTGTTGACACGCAGAATAGCGCAAATGATCGAACACACTTTATTTTATTTTATTTCCCTTGTGTGCTGTGAAATATGCTATATTTAAATCAAGAAATTGATAATATTATATTAATTTTAAGTTAAGAACTATTACGTCATTTTTATCTATAAAAAAAAACGTAAAATTCTACGCAACCGAAATGTCGGTAATAAAAATTCCAAGAGCATTTTGATTCCCCGCGCCAAAAATCTGCCGGTACGTGTCTACTCACACTCACACTTTGACCAATCAACTCACACAGCTGTGAGTGATCACACTATCACAACTATTCAATGAGTCAGTAGTTAGGTACTATGACCTGCGCAATGTCCGCCGAATAGACCTTGGCAGCTAGAATTCATTCACACTAAACGTAAGCTAATATGGCGGGCGGATGACCGAATATAAATTGTTTTTAGATGTTTGTTTTTCAGTTTATTTACATTATTCTCCTATAGATAGAGGCGACAATAAATCTGTAAGCGAGATATTTGTAATGCATAACATGATCTATAATAGTGTCCATGCAGATTCTTGCATATTCTTCTCAATAGAGATCTACGTTTTGGAATGTGCATTTAGCACCATTTTGACTGACTGACTTATTGACAATTCAAAAGTACCTTAGAAGCTTTATTTGAAATAAATTTTATTTAAAACGGAGCATCTATAATCTAAATAAATAAAAATGTTATAAAATACGAGGTCATATTTATCTGCGACTAGCTTTTTCTCGCAGCTTCGTCCGCTTACATAAAATATAGCCTATGTCACTTAGGAATAAAGTAGCTCTCAGAAAAAAAAGGCAAACGGACCAGTACAGAGATTACCTCCTAAAAAAATTAAAATAAAAGCAAACTTTACCTCTTTATAATATTAGTGTAGAAATGTAGATCTATTTTTTCTTTGTAATAATATCAATCAATCAATCAAATCATTTATTTATTCATTTAATAGGTAATGAATAGTAATTGTAATCTGACCTTCACCTTCGTCCATGAAAACAAGAACCAAGAAAACCGGAACTAGGAATGAGGAAAAATTTCATTACTCTTCTTGGAAAATCCTTTTGAACAAAATTCTTTTTTTTTCAAGGAAAAATTGTTATCAATGTTTTTATTGATTGACTTGATTTATTATCCTTGACTACGAGATGGTTCACAAGGCGTCCACAGGAGTCACCCATTGCGAACAGACTTGAGCTTCAGGCTTCGACTACGCTCCATGTCAACCCCGTGGCCGTCGCTTCAGCCAGCACGGTGCATCGCCAGGTTTGCTGAGGATGGCCACGCTTCCTTTTCCCTGGAGGATTCCGCTCTAACGTCTGTTTAGGCATATGATCGAAATCCCTACTCCGAAATCCCTCCCTATTTTTTGAAAAGGTTATATATGGAAACCCTGAAACACCAGTACTTTTTCAGTAACCCTTTTTTAGGGTTCCGTAGTCAACTAGGAACCCTTATAGTTTCGCCATGTCTGTCTGTCCGTCCTCGCTTAATCTCTGGGACAGTTAGCACTAGAAAGCTGAAATTTGGTACCAATATGTATATCAATCACGCCGAAAAAGTGGTAAAATAAAAATTGAAAAAAATGTTTTATTAGGGTAGCCCCCCTAATTATGTAATATAGGAAGTGATTTTTTTTAAATTTCAACCCTAACGTGTGATATATAGTTGGATAGGTATTTAAAAATGAATAAGGGTTTACTGAAATCATTTTTTGATAATGTCAATAATTTCGGAAATAATCGCAAAAAAAACAAAAAGCAATGTGTCGTCCCCCCCTCTAACTTTTGAACCATAAGTTTACAAAATATGAAAAAATTCTGAAAAGTAGAACTTTATAAGGACTTTCTAGGAAAATTATTTTGAACTTGATGAAAAGAACAGTTTTTGTACAAAAAAGACAAAAAGGTTGTACAAAATAAGTTCTGGACTAAGTTTGTAGTATAATCGTATATGCAAGCATTTTTCTTTTTT
Source organism: Mythimna albipuncta (assembly GCA_929112965.1). Lineage (NCBI taxonomy): Eukaryota > Metazoa > Arthropoda > Insecta > Lepidoptera > Noctuidae > Mythimna > Mythimna albipuncta. The sequence goes on from OV815970.1 coordinate 22,414,710, forward strand.
TTTTTCATTTTTCTACTCATTAGTGGGTACACTTATTTTGACGGACGGGAAACTACGGAACCCTACACTGAGCGTGGCCCGACACGCTCTTGGCCGGTTTTTTCTGTTTAACTCTATTTGCCCTAGAGCTATAGCGTTTTTTGTTAATTTTCTAAACAAACAAACCCATTACCAGAAGCGAGTATTTAAAACTAATCTACTAAACAATACTTATCATTTATGTAGGTATCAGTTTCAATTAATCACTCAATACAATAGGTACTAAAGCACACTAGAACGTTACACATGCGATCATTATAAATGACTCAGTCTAGCTCGACCTACCACAACGTCCGGCCTATGCGACCTAATCTCGTAACCTTGACGTCTAGGTTGTTGACATTCAACTAATAACTACTGTACCAGTATTATGACTAAGTGGCGACTGGCGCTGGTTATTTTGTCCTGACGTGTAAACCGCTATTTGTAGTTGCTGAGTGATGATAAATGAATTTATGGGTTTTGGCCTGTTGGTCTAGTGGTTAGTGACCCTGACTGCTATGCCGGAGGTCATGGGTTCGATTATAGATTATAGATACGGTATAATAAGATTTAAAAGAGTGTCCATGGAGTTTCTTGCACGTTCTCCATAGAGACCTACTCTTTGGAACGTGCAATTTAGCTTCACTTTTCTTGGACTGACCGACATTTGACTATTCAAAAGTGCCTGTAAATGGTCTATTTGAAATAAATGCTTTGATTTTGATTCCCACCCAGGGCTAATGTTTGTGTGATGAGCATGATCATTTGTGTAATTTATCTACACTAATATAATAAAGAGGTAAAGTTTGTGTTTTTGTTTGTAGGAGGTAATCTCTGGGAGTACTGGTCCGATTGCTAAAATTTATTCACCGATAGAAAACTGCTTTATTCCTGAGTGACATAGGCTATATTTTAAGTACGCGGGCGAAGATACGGGCAAAAGCTAATCTATAAAATGTATGTATATATTTATGTAAGTTTATCAGTTGTCTAGTACCCATGACACAAGCTCTGCTTAGCTTGAGACTAGAAGGCGTTGGTGTGATAGTTGTGGAATATTATTATTATTATATTTAATTATATTATAGTTTTTGAACGGTTATTTGGTTATTAAAAAGAGGTATAGGGGAGGAGGAGTGTGGGTATTTTTGTACGTTATTTATATTTGTATGGAAGTTGTAATTTATATGGGAACAATATGTGTGATGACTATTATTATTAAAACTACTTTAAACACAGATAAAGGTTATGTGAAAACCCTTAAAACAGGATTTTAAGGACTGCGTAGTCTACTTCGGATTCTGTTTTTTCCTGTTACTTATCAACATCATTTCAGCCGATAGACATCCACTGTTACACACAGGCCTCCCCCAAGTGTCGCCATAATGAACGATCCTGTGCGGCCCGCATCCATCTGATTCCCGCAAACCTCGCCAGGGCATCGGTCCACCTTTAAGGAGGCCTTTCAACGTTGCGTCTTCCGGTACACGGTCGCTACTCCAGAACCTCCTTCCCGATACTATTCGCTATGAAATCTACCAATGAATGGATAATGTGATAAGAGATATGAAAGAAAAGGGAGTCAGTAATAGCATACCGGCTTATAAGATAAAATAGATGTTTCCTGATAGCCATCACATAGAGGTCTATAAGTTAACAGTCGATAGGTTATTTCTCAATCGAAGGACGTCCATTGCTTGACATAAGCCTCCCCTAAGTGCCACCACAACGACCAGTCATATGCGTCTCGCATCCATCGCATTCCCGCGTCTATCACCAGGGCATCAGTTCATCTAGTGGGAGGCCTTCTAAGCACCGTCTTCCGGTGCGCGGTGCGTCCTTCGGCTAAAATTTTGATGATGACAAAGATGGGGTTATTCTAAGCAAGCGTACTCCATTGTCAACTACGTCATCTCTTACAGATGAGATAGTGGCATCGACATCAGAAACGCGTATTTCAAATAGACCAGTTACATACATTTTTGAATTGTCAAAATGTCGGTCAGTCAAAAAAGCAAAGCATGCAAATTCCAAAGCGTAGATCTCTATAAAGAAGAACGTGCAAGAAACTCTAAGGACACTCTTTTAAATCATATTATGAGTTACATCCTCTCAATACCATAGCATAGTCAGCCTTATAATGTTCCCACTGTTGGGACTCAGGCTTCCTCTCGAGGGAATGGGCCGTAATCCCAGGGCCCAGTGTTGGTTGGTGGATGTCACATATCTTCGAATTTTTGTTTCTAGGACGTGTCAGTTCCCTCACGATGTTTTCCTTCACCATTTTTAATAGCAGTGGTGTTGAAATAAATTATATAAAGTGCTATATTGATAGACTTTTTTAATTTACTGTAATTATAGTTATTAAGTTGTTTATAAGTGTGGAAAATTAATTTATAATAGTGTGTACTTATGTTTTAAATTTCTTAAATAGATGAAAAGAACTTATAGGCTAACTTATTCTAAGTATAATAATATTTAAAAAATTAACATTTTGAGAGACTTTGTGTAATTTATTTCATCACCACTGCACATTAAGCCTGGTTGGGTTTGAACATCTTCTCAGTAATAAAGAAAATACCGGACTCCGAGTCGGTACTGAGAACTCCCTTATGGTGCGTATAGTTAAAATAACACACGTGTGTTTACTAAAACATGATGCCGATCGCACGTGAGTGATAATTCTTCTAATGTGAGTGATCTAGCGACCTATGGGGACCTTGATCGACACGGTTGTTGACATGTTACGATACAGCAGGCATTTAGGCCTGGCATAATAAAATATGGTGGCCGAGCGGTAATGGCTCCAACCTACGAGTTGTAGGTCGCGGTTTCAAACCTTGGTGCATTACTTTGTGTAATTTGTTTCATCACCACTGCTGTCAAAACGGTGAAGGAAAATATCGTGAGGAAACCGGCATGTCCTAGAATCAAACGCTTGATGATAATAATATAAACATAGCGTAATCAGCTTTATAGTGTTTCCACTGCTGGGACTCAAGCCTTTCCTGTACCTGTGTGGATTATTGGATGTTACGTGCCTTCGCATGAACCAAATTTTAAGATTAAGGTTTCCTCACGATTTTTTCCATTATCGTTATGAGACCAGTGGAGATGAAATAAGTTACACAAAGTAATGTGGCTGGTTGGGTTTGTACTCGCGGCCTAAATATCGTAAGTTGCCGTTACCATTGGACTACTACTGCTTACTGCTTGCCTGCTGGTAGACATGTTTTTATAAATTAGCCACATTGTTGTTTAAACATTTTTTCTTAGACCTCTAGGGACAGTGAGGAATAATGAGTGGCCCGTGTGTTAGTTATGTTATTTTTAAATCCTCCTCCTTGCGTCGTATTCCTCAATGCTGAGGGTCGTGACCTCCCTGCATCATCACTTTAACCTTTATGATGTTCTTCCATCTGTTTCTGTCTCTGGCGGTGTGAAGGGCATTGTACATCGTAGAGTCAAGAGCGGTGCGGATCTGGTCGGACCAACGTATTGGGCTGCGCCCGCGAGGCCTTTTCCATCCACTTTACCGGTCACAATGAGCCTTTCGAGGTTGCCACCGTCCTTTCTTGCAATGTGACCGAAGTATTGCAGAACCTTGCGAAGACACTCGGACGATAGCCGTGAGGCGATTTTAAGTTCTTGCAAAATGGATACGTTGGTCCGAAATACTGTCCAAGGGACGCGGAGCATCCTTCTCCAGCAACACATCTCAAAGGCGTCGATGCGTTTGCGGTCTGCAGCTTTTAGCGACCAAGTCTCAGCGCCATACGATAAGATCGAGAAGACTAGTGTCCGTACCAGTTTGATTTTGGTCTTTACGGAGATGTTGCGATTTCTCCAGATTTTACTAAGCTGAGACAAAGCGCTCTTAGCCATGCCAATTCTCCTGTGAACTTCCCCCTCGCACGACCCATCGTTACTAATATTGGAGCCCAGGTAAATAAAGTTGTTCACAATTTCAAGGTCCAAAGCGCCAGTGAACTCCAATTTTCCAGATCTGTGCACCACCATGACCTTGGTTTTGGACCTGTTTATGGAAAGTCCCATCTCCTCGCTGATACGCTCCATTCGGGCTAGAAGTGCAACCATTTCTGACTCATTTGCTGCAAGTAGAGTAGTGTCATCAGCGTAACGCAGGTTGGTAATTTTTATGCCACCAACGGTGATGCCTCCCTCCCAATTCTCGCAGGTACGTCTCATGATGTATTCTCAATAAATGTTAAATAGGATAGGCGATAAAATACATCCTTGGCGCACTCCTCGGTGAAATTTAAAAGGTTTCGATGTTGTTTTATCAACTCTTACGACTCCCTGGCTTGAGCTGTACAGCGTGCGAAGTAGGGCAATGAGATGATCCGGCACTCCCAGTTCGTGCAGGACCCTCCACAAGCATCCCCAGTTGACACAGTCAACGCTTTGCTGTAGTCTTAAACTCATATGCCTTCTAATTAAGCTGTCTGTATTTTTAAATACATATTGAGAAAAATGGATAAACTACAAGAAGGTGTTGAGTAATCTGAATCATCGTTACCTAGATTATCTTTCGAAATAATATCTTATATGGAAGAAAAACTTCCCAAAATAATATTACTGGTAAAAACTATACTGAATATATATACCTACGATTTGTACTAAAAATGAATATAAATTAATGTAACGTACAATTAGATATCACGATTTGAACGACCTTACTGCTGTGAGCGGTAGGTAAGCGCGGAGCGGCGAGCGGTAGAATAAAAGTATCAAAATTTTTGAAGCACGCCGCGAGACGTTGCTCATAACGCCGCGCACCCGCTTACCGATGCTGTCCCGCTCGCCGCGCCACTTGCCGTAAATGTCAAAGACGTGAACAGGCCATAACTACCTCAACGGACATGGTAAGTTCGGGAGGTTCCTGTTCCGGATTAAAGCGGAAGTGACGCCCGGGTGTCGCCACTGTGCAGAATGCCCGGATGAAACGGTGGAGTACACAGTCGAGATGTGCCCTGATTGGGCGGAGCATCGCCGTGCCCTCGTGGGGGCGATCGGCGGCGGAGACCTCTCGCACCGGGCCTTGGTTGAGGCCATGGTTCGGAGCGAGGAGGAGTGGCAGGCGGTCGCCGACTTCTGCGAAGCAGTAATGCTCGCTAAGGAGGAGGCCGACCGCATTAGGCAACGGCGCTCTCGCCGCCGCCGGGATTCTAATCCCGATTTCCAGCCACCGTAGGCGCGGACTTGCAGACAGTGAGCAATGGGTAGCTCGCTGTCCGGCCATCAGGTAACTGTCCGGACCAAGCCAAAGACGTCGACGGCGCGCGCTGTTCCCGCGCGCCTCATGGAGTTGTCAGCAACAGGAGGGGCCCAGCCGGGTCGAAGCCTACTGGGGTCAGGATTATCCGAAAGGGCGCTCGAGCCCCGGTATGAAGGCTTGAAAGAACGGGATGGGTTTTTTAGTCAGTAAGAGTCTGACACTATCTGCCGCTCCGCCCAAGAGCTTGGGTTGTCATTGGATGATGTTTCCAATCGAAAAAAAAAAAACAGGCCATAACTAGATGCCTGTGAATACCAGGATATTCTATGGAGCAACTGCACATGTGAATAGTGCAAATTTCTACGAATCATCGCGCGTACTGCTACCGGATTTCCCTGTCAGAGTCTGTGTTTCCTTATAGCTACATCCTAGGGGTTTTTAAGTCAAGAGTGAATAGTTTACTACTAGAGTTCCAGGTAAGCGTGCTTAATCGTCGATTACATCATTATTTACCATCAGATGAAATAATGGACACTATTAAGGAATTTTTCTTCGAGTCTTTTCATACATACATAAGGGATTCTACGAATCATCAAGCGTATTACTAAGGAGTGGGATTTCCTGCCGGAGTCTGTGTTTCCTGATAGCTACTACCTCTTTAAATCAAGAGTGAATAGAATTACTTAAGATTCCTAGGTAAGCCTGCTCAATTGTCGACCATTATCATCGATTACCATCAGCTAAAGTATTTGTCAAGTGCGAGCCTAACAATGTAATCTACACTTATAATATTACTTATACTTTTGCTTACTTATATTTTTGTTTTTTTTTTTGTTTGTTTGTAGGAGGTAATCCCTGAAAGTACTGGTCCAATTGCTAAAAAAATTTCACCGATAGAAAGCTGCTTTATTTCTGAGTGACATAGGCTATATCTTATATACGCGGGTGAAGCCGCTGGCAAAAGCTAGTAAAAAATATACTACTAAGTATTTTTTCGAAGAATCATCGTTCTACGCAATGGAAATTCCTGGTAGTCTGTGTTTCCTGATAGCTACTAGCTAGGGGTCTTTAAGTCAAGGGTGAATACGTTACTTCTAGGCAAGCGTGCTCTATCGTCGGCCATACCATCACTTACCATCAGGTGAAAGAGTGGTCAAGCGCGAGCCTACCAATGTAATAAAAAATATACACTTTCAAGTCATTTTTCTTCTATATACTATAAGTAGGTAGTTTTACATACATACATACATAATAAAAGTAACGTAGTTACCACGTAAAGTGTGATAAAGTAGCCAGTTGTTTGAAGTGACTAATTTTACATAAATAATGGTTATCCTTGAGGCGGGCAATGCGCCTTAGTGAATGATCATCTGATTTGTACTGCAATAGTTTTTACTGTGTATGTACTGTTTTTGTTATGTTTGTCTAGCTAAGGTAAGCAGAGATGCTAGATAATTTTTGAACATTTTTGAAACAAAAAATAAACTCAAAAAACTCTTCATCCAGTTTATCAATGATGTTATTTTTTTTAAGCCATTGCATAGCTTCTATCGCGGGCCTTGAGCGTGGAGACCGAATCCAGAAATTCTGTAACTAAAATAACCTAACACCCCCCACTCATTTGTTTTTTGAGCGTGGTGACTGATAATAAAAGAAATGAGTGAACAATCAATCAAAATTCAATTCAATGTGTGAAAGTGTAACTTCAATTAATATCAAAGAAAAAAAAAAGGAAAGGAAAAAAAATACTGCATAAATAAAATAAATAAATAATTATAATTGCATAAGCTAATAAAAATGCTATGCAATAGCTTTACCGCGGCAGTCCCCGAGTGCCACACGGCTTTTTTTTTATTTAAGATGTCACTCGGACTCGGCTCCTATAGAGTTGGTCTACATTACCCGAATTTAAGCTCGGCTCATGCTCGGTTACCCTCGTGTTCCTTTACAGTACATTTTCATTTAGGAATTAACTACTGTCATCATGACACTCTGCCACAAACCAACATGTCGAACACTTCATCAACCGTTTCGTAGACAAAATCCATATCATTGAACATATTTAGACTAAAATAAGATACGAAATCAATATACTCATAAATACATTAACGTTATAACCAGCCACTCGCCTCAGTTTTACACGTTTGTTACAAAATTTTGAAATTGATGGCTTTTCTCTAGAATAAAATGCATGTATTACCTATATATCTGAATGTTTCTTATGAATTAATAATTTAAAAAAATTCTGCCTATCCGTTCAGTAGTTTTGGAGTTTCGCATGAACAAACAAAGATAACGATAGGGGACTTTATTTTTGAAGACAAGAAGGTTTTAATTCGTACTTTATTCTATTACCAAATTACCTTTCTTTATTAATATTATTACTTATCTACATTATGCTCACTTATAGAAGCGACAAGAAAAAATTAATCAAGATTTCTGTATCTCATAATATGACAAGAATGTCCATGAAGTTTCTTGCACGTTCTTCTCTATAGAGATGTATGCTTTGGAACTTAGCTTCACTTTTTTTGACTGACCGACATTTTGACTATTCAAAAGTGCGTGTAATTAATCTATTTGAAATAAACGTTTCTGAAGGGTTTCCTTGTGTGATCACATCAGAAATGAAGATATCCTCAGGAGAATCATAGTTACCGACGTAGCCCAAAGAATTACCAAACTCAAGTGGTAGTGTGCAGGGTACATTGCTTGGAGAATAATATTCACACTGGCTATTCTTTACCTTTGACAGGCCTGTTGGTGTAGTGGTTAGTGGCCCTGACTGCTATGCCGCAGGTCGTGGGTTCGATCCCTACCCAGGACAAATGTTTGTGTGATGAGCATAATCATTTGTTCTGTGTCTGGGTGTAATTTAAGTATAATATGTATGATTGTATGTATTTGGAAATATATAAGTATGTTTATCAGTTGTCTGGTACTCATAACACAAGCTCTGCTTAGCTTGGGACTAGACAGCGTTGTGTGATAGTTGTGGAATATTATTATTATTACCTATCTCCGTTCAACTGCTATATAAGCTCGCTACATAAATCTACGCATCACGAATGTCAGGGGCAGTCAATTGTGTGTTAGACCCGACGGCGTAACATAACAGGACACTGACACAAATTGGCTCTACGTAGAACTGACAATAGTTGGTCGTAGAGGCGTAGGAGTGGCGTGAATGACCAGCCCAAGGTCGGGCAGTCAGGGTCGGGGTTGAAGGTCACTTGTATAACAATAACAGTTTTGTTAGGAACTAAGAGTAAAATTGGACACTATATTTTTATGATGGTTTATGGAAAATGTTGTAGATTATTTTACGGTTTTATAGAATATCACATTTTAATACACCCGTCACCCACTAATTATTTTTATTATTATTATACATAGGGTCGCCTTTGAACACTATCTTACCTGAAGATAAGTGACGACGTGGCCGACTATGGAGCATGCTTGCCTATGAGTTCCAGGGGTTGACGACGACGAGCAATACTTAGCCTGCCGTACGCTCGCCCTATGAGGATCAAGTTGGCGACGACGGTGCGCAGCGTTCAGCGCCCGCCGCCCGCGATATCAACATAACTGTAAAACCCTAACAGGTCTTATGCTTGCTAGGGCCATGGTAAAACTTCTAAAAACGATACTCGTGGTCCTAGAAATGGCAACTAAAGGAACAAAGGTGTGGCGTAAAAGTCTGTCACGTTCTCCTGCTCCACCATAGAGCGTTAGAAGTTTTTAAATGATTTCCCAATCAAGAAACGAATCCAATAACCGTCAATGTTTTTTTTTATTCTATTTAAGATATAGACTACTCCAAAAGTAATGGCCTCTGATTCCCATAGCCTCTTCAAGGTCAAATAGAGTCATTGTCCACACAGACCCAAGGTCAGCAGTAGATTAGAACAATGACACAATGTTTGTGTTCGCATGTGCATGTTTATGTTGTGATCATTGAGGCGTCATTACAAGCTGCAATTTGTGTTGCCATTTAATAGATATAATATTATTTCAAATACTAGTTTTTTTTTTTCAATGTTCGCCTAAATTAAGGTTGGTACTAATCGTATCTGCCCGTTTAGGAGAGGATGGGGAAATAGAATAGAATAAATTTTATTGTATACCAAAATAGTAACATAATTTTTTTTTAACAAAAGCTTGAAACTGTGTGTATAATGGATGGTGATGGTGATGGATGATGGTTTTATGGCAAGCTGACAGCGATATCTACCAGACAACCTTACGATTGCCTGTAAGAACTTAAACTAAAAAAAAAGGCTGCGCTTTCTTCTACGAGACATCGCTAGCAAATAATCAAACGTACATAGCAACTGATTTTGTTTAATACTCGTACGCTCGCTCATAATCAAATGAGATATTCACAGAAGAACTAAAGTTACATATTGTAACGTGGGGAGACGCTAGTGAAAGGCTTTCAGTTTATGTTTTATTAATTATATTGAATCATGCCTTAAGTTATATTAACACACTTCTTCTTCTTCCTACCCTTGTCCCATTTTATTTGGGGTCGGTGCAACACGTTTTTTTCTTCCATTCTGTCCTGTCACTCGTCACGCTATCACTAACTCCCTTTTCTTTCATATCACTTCTCACACAATCCATCCATCTTTTCTTTGGCCATCCTCTCCCTCTCTATCCATCTACATGTATACTCAGAACTCTCTTAGTAATATGCGCTTCATCCCTCCTCTTCACATGACCATACCAAGACAACCGATTACCTTTCAACTTTTCAGTCACTGGCGACCCTCTAAAATAGGTAATACGATTTAGGAACAATCCGATGTACATACTTCGATTTCGTCGCTGCGTCCAGCGCAGCGCTCAAGGCTTTTGTCTTAGACAATATAGCACTGCTGGTTTTCGGTCCGTTCCGGTACGCAGTCGCTACTCCACAACCTTTAGGTCCAATTTGACCAATGAAGTTTGGTCAATCTTCGAGCTATATACTATGACGACTACAAAGATCACATATTAGTTGCAGTAGAAACTACATTGTAATGGACCTTTTAAGGTTTATGATTATTAAAAAGATAGATTCGAATGTGATTTATGATAGAAGATGTCAACAGAGAAAAATAAGAATATAATTTTATGTATGTTAATATAACTATGAATTTACATGTATGGATGGAGAGGGAGAGGGAGGCCAAAGAAAAGATGGATGGATTGTGTGAGAAGTGATATGAAAGAAAAGGGAGTTAGTGATAGCGTGACGAGTGACAGGACAGAATGGAAGAAAAAAACGTATTGCGCCGACCCCAAGTAATATGGGATAAGGGCAGGAAGAAGAAGAAGAGGGTCGCCGGAATCCGACAGATGCCAGACACACAGGACGGGGCGTTGTGGCGACACTTTGAGGAGGCCTATGTTTAGCAGTGCAAGTATTTTAACTGGAACAATAATGATGATGACTGCTTATAAGGTAGAAAAAGTGTGAAAATTACAAAACCGTTGGACTGACGCCTGTCACCTGTCGCGTGTCGGTTTTATTTAAATGGCATAGGCTTATTATAGTAATATTACTATTTCCACATATTATTAGGAATGGGTTATTAAATTACTGATAGGTACTAGTGTATGTTTTGCCCTATAATTGCTTTTGATTATTTTTTAAAAGATTCAAAATAATTATAAAATAAACAATTACTAAAATTAACGTAACTGACCAAACTAGATTTAAATTCCAGAAAAACTATATTTTTGATGAATCTTCAATTTACGAAACAAAAAAAAAATTCTAAGCTAATTACAAAAAAAAAAAAATGAAATAATAAATGTCTTTATTTCTTTAAGTCAACAGTGAATAGGTTACAAGGTAAGCGTGCTCCATCGTCGGACTTTATCGCTTACCAGGTGAGATGGTGGTCAAATGCGAGCAAATAAAAAAAAATGCAGTTACCATTCCTACATTATTCTATAATTTATTGATGAGGACGTTGTTTTTAGACTAGAGAAATCTTAAAAAAAAAAACTAATTGCAAAACTATTTGCGAAAAATAATAAAAAAGTAATAGATTCACTATTACTACTCATGTAGAGTCCTACCACAACACACACTATATGTACCCACACATATTTCTGCGAACACATAACTCTACGTGTGGCTAGCGCGATGACGTCACAAGTCGGTAGAGTCGCCGACCGCCAGTCAAGGTTGCTCGTAGAGACGACGTTAGTGTAGGTCAAATGTTGATATAAATCTCAATAGTTTAAGACTAACATTTGTGACTCTACATTTTATTTTTGGTAGAGTCACTTTAATGAATATTGGTATAGGTAGGTCAGTTGTATATATTTTGTGAGAACTATTTGAACAAATAAAAACTTCAAAAAAAGTTGATTGCACGCTAGAAAAAAAATCGGTCAAGTGCGAGTCGGACTCACGGACAAAGAGTTCCGTACAAAAAAATGGCTACTAATGATGATTATTGTATAGGAGCCACATTTTTTTTATTTTTTTTTTTTTTCGATGGGAAAAATCATGCATTGACATCCCCCGCCCTTGGGCGGAGCGGGAGATAGTGTCAGACTCTTACTGACTAAAAAACCCATCCCGTTCCTTCTAGCCTTCGTACCGGGGCTCGAGCGCCCTTTCGGATAACCCTGGCCCCAGTAGGCTTCGACCCGGCTGGGCCCCTGCTGTTGCTGACAACTCCTTGAGGCGCGCGGGAACAGTGCGCGCCGTCGACGACTTGGGCTTGTTCCGGACGGTTACCGGACGGCCGGACAGCGAGCTACCCATTGCTCACTGTCCGCAAGCCCGCGCCTACGGTGGCTGGAAATCGGGATCGGAATCCCGGCGGCGGCGGCGAGAGCGCCGTTGTCTGATGCGGTCGGCCGCCTCCTTAGCGAGCATTACTGCTTCGCAGAAGTCGGCGACCGCCTGCCACTCTTCCTCGCTCCGGACCATGGCCTCGACCAGGGCCCGGCGCGAGAGGTCTCCGCCGCCGATCACCCCCACGAGGGCACGGCGATACTCCGCCCAAGCAGGGCACACCGCGATTGTGTGCTCCACCGTGTCCTCCGGGCGTTCCGCACAGTGGCGACACCCGGGCGTCACTTCCGCTTTAATTCGGAACAGGAACCTCCCGAACTTGCCATTTCCGGTGAGGACCTGTGTCATGCGGAAGGTAAGGACGCCGTGAGGTCTTTCCAGCCACGCCTCAAAGAGGGGACTTATCGCCATAATGTATAGGAGCCACCTTAAATATTTATTTTGTTCTGTTTTTTTTTAGTCTTTGTTTGTTACAGTGGCAACAGAAATACATCATCTGTGAAAATTGCCATTTGAGTTTGGGGATTCTTCGTGCTATGTCGGCAACCTTGGTTCTCCTGCGGATATCTTCATTTCTGATTCGATCACGCAAGGAAACTCCGAGCATAGCCCTTTCCATTGCTCTTTGGGTGATTTTAAGCCTTCTGATGAGGCCCATTGGGAGCGACCACGTTTCGGCACCATATGTCATCTCATTGCTCGCAGAATGGATGGCCGTTGGGGCCGAAAGGTTCTGGAGTGGCAACAGCGTACCGGAGGACGCAGCGTCGAAAGGCCTCCTACAAGATGGACCGATGACCTGGTGAGGGTTGCGGGAATCCGATGGATGCGGGACGCACAGGATTTATCATTGTGGCGACGCTTGGGGGAGGCATATGTCCAACAGTGGACGTCTATCGGCTGAAATGATGATGATGATGAAGATGAAAATTTCAACTATTTAGCTATCAAGGTCCATAAGATACAGCCTGGTGACACATAGACAGACAGATGGACAGCGGCGTCTTTTTGGTAATAGGGTCCCTTTTTACCCGTTTTTACGTCTACGGAACACTAAAAACATTTTAAGATAAATATCTTTTTTTTTTAAATTATGATCTATTATATAATTGAAAATGATTTTTATCTAACAGAAGAACCGTTGCCAAAATGTAAATATATTTAAAACTTAGTAAATTTAAAAACAGTGTAAACAAAAGGCACAATTAATTATTCCATTACCCAAGTCAACAACCGGTAGAGTCATACCTACTTTTAGATTCAAACGACAAACGTTGTCATAGGTCATGTATCGTAGACTCTACGTAGCTCTATGTAGAGTCAGCGACCGATCAAGGTTAGACTAGTATTTTTGTCTAGTAGAGACATTGGTGTAGGTCGAGTCTTTACAATATTAATTTTAGTTTATGCAAAAACTGAAATACTAATCCCGGCGGGATTCTGATCCCGATTTCCACCGTAAGCGCGGGCTTGCGGACAGTGAACAATGGGTAGCTCGCCCTCCGACCGTCCGGTAACTGTCCGGACCAAGCCCAAGTCGTCGACAGCGCGTACTGTTCCCGGCCGCCTCGAGGAGTTGTCAGCAACAGCAGGGGCCCAGCCGGGTGGAAGCCTACTGGGGCCAGGGTTTGCATATTTGTATGTTTGTTACTTAATCACGCAAAAACGGCTGAAAGGATTTGGATGAAATTTGGCATATATAAAGCCTTTGACATGGAAAAGAACATAGGCTACTTTTTATCCCGGAAAAACATTTAATTCCTACGGGAAAACACGTTTAGAGTGTGATAACCGAAGTACACGCGGACGAAGTCGCGGGCGGACAGCTAGTAAACAATAAGTGGTAAATAAAAATTACTTACTTTATGGAAAAAACAATAGTTTTCTCATTGATAGTAATATTTGATGTCCGTCTTTGGCCTGGAACACCATAGGTGCTGGGCAATCCCCTTTATACATAGATTCTTTACGTAAAAATACTAGATTGTGTCAGGTTTTGCTTAGATATTAAAAATAACGTTGTATAAATAACCAAAATTATCATGAGGAACCTGGCATTTCGCGTGACTCTATATTTTAGAGTGGTAGAGTCGTTGACCGGTAGAGTCAAGGTTACGTTCTAGATATTAGGTTGCCGTTAGGAATATTGGCCTAGGTTATGGCCGACTGTTATTATTTTCCTGTTTTCTTTCGGAGTTTATTTTTACGGAAAACGTTGAAAAAGCTAAAAAAATCCGCTTATTTATATTTGATAAAAAGAGTTTCCTGCATTATATTTAAAAAAAAAAACCTGAGTAAGTGCGAGTCGGACTCCCGTATTGAGGGTTCCGTACAAACTTACCTACGAGTATGTAAATAGTTCAATTCCCGAGAAGTGTCGAAGATCGCAAAAAAGTTTTTTTTTGTGACTTAATTACAAATTTACTGTTTTCAGATTTATTCCTATACTTGTGTTATAAGACAATGCTTTATGCCAAATTTCAGGATTTTAGGTCAACGGGAAGTACCCTATAAACTTTGATTCCCTTAGGAGTGTCGAAATATACGTTTTGACAACATAAATGGCCGTATCTTTTTTTTTCGTTACCTTAGAAGTTTGATTTTTTCACAGTATCAAAAGACCACAGACCTGAGTGTATGGTTTAATTACAACTCAATACCTCTTCGTTTTCCGAGATAAAGGTTCTTAACAGACAGACAGACCGACAGACAACAGAGTGATCCTATAAGGGTCCCACTTTTCCTTTTTTTTAGTTGGGAAATCATCTAAAACCCACTCTTTTCTTTCTTTGCCTTCTTTCTAGGACCCAGGGGTTATCTTTCATATCTAATGGCCCCCGTAAACTTCGACCCTGCGGAACCCTAAGAATGTATAAAAATACGTCCCTATCTTTGTGAATAACGTTTGTGATTCATCAAAATAACTCTACATCGAATTAGTAAGCGCTAAACACAATAACTATTTTTGTTTATGCCTATCAAAAGAAGACTCTACATTTTCATTGCAGCAACTCTACATATGTTTACGCATGCCTGTTTTATTTTTCTTTGAAATATGGGTAATAAGTGTTTTGGAAAACAAACTGTGGTTTTTAGTAAACACCTAATAGTCACGTGTAGAGTCACGCGAATGTAGAGTTCAATGAATTGGATGCAGCTTGGCAATGGGATGTTTGTTTTGGTACAGTAAACTGCACGTTCATGGTTGATGACTAGTATAAGTTGATCTCGCATTGTTTGAGTTTCACGTGCAATGAGAGGTCTGATTATATGGGAGAGTGTATTTCGAGTATGGCGTCTCCTATGTATTATGTTTAGTAGTTACAAAAATAATGATTTAGATAATAAGATATTTTGGTTGTTTGGTGAAGTATTTTTGTTTTTATAGTAAAATAAAAATACTGAATATTTTTGGCAGAAAAAAAAAAGGTCTTATTAAGTAGTAGGATCGTTCATTGCAGCGACACTTGTGGGAGACCTATGTCCAACAGTGACATCTATCGACTGAAATAATGATGATAAGTGGTTTGGCATTTTTTTTTTCATCTTTGATGCATATTTAAATAATCTTGAAACAAATATATGTCAATAATAAGTTCACGCCATTACTCGTACATCCACAGGAAAACCAAAGTTACCGATATAGCCAGAAGAATCGCTAAACTGAAGTGACAGCGCGCAAGGCACATTTATTTATTTATTTATTTAAAGCTTTATGCACAAAAAAACTGTACAAAGGCGGACTTAATGCCTTAGGCATTATCTGCCAGTGGACCTTAGGGTGGTGCAGAAACATAACATCACATTGCCCGCAGAACAAATGGGCGATGGAGCCGAAAGGTTCTAGAGTAGCGACCGGGTACCGGAACCCGGGTGTCGCCACTGTGCGGAACACCCGGAGGACACGGTGGAGCACACAATCGCGGTGTGCCCTGCTTGGGTGGAGCATCGCCGTGCCCTCGTGGGGGTGATCGGCGGCGGAGACCTCTCGCGCCGGGCCTTGGTCGAGGCTATGGTCCGGAGCGAGGAGGAGTGGCAGGCGGTCGCCGACTTCTGCGAAGCAGTAATGCTCGCTAAGGAGGAGGCCGACCGCATCAGGCAACGGCGCTCTCGCCGCCGCCGGGATTCCGATCCCGATTTCCAGCCACCGTAGGCGCGGGCTTGCGGACAGTGAGCAATGGGTAGCTCGCTGTCCGGCCGTCCGGTAACTGTCCGGACCAAGCCCAAGTCGTCGACGGCGCGCGCTGTTCCCGCGCGCCTTAAGGAGTTGTCAGCAACAGTAGGGACCCAGCCGGGTCGAAGCCTACTGGGGCCAGGGTTATCCGAAAGGGCGCTCGAGCCCCGGTATGAAGGCTTGAAGGAACGGGATGGGTTTTTTAGTCAGTAAGAGTCTGACACTATCTCCCGCTCCGCCCAAGAGCGGGGGTTGTCATAAGATGATTTTTCCCATCGAAAAAAAAAAAAAAAACCGGGTACCGGAAGACGGAGCGTTGGAAGCCCTCCTTCAAGGTGGACCAATGAGCTGGTGAAGGTTGCGAGAATCCGATGAATGCGAAACGCACAGGACGTTTCATTGTGGTGATGCTTGGGGGAGGCCTATATCCAACAGAGAGAACAGAACAACAGAGAACAGAGAGTTCATCCTTTGGCTGAAATGGTGATGTTATGAAGATATTACATGGGTATTAATGGCTTTAGCTCTCCGTCACCATCCGGTAACCGTCCGGATCGAGCCCAAGTCGTTGACGGCGCATAATGTTCCACGCGCGCCTTAAGGAGTCAGCAACCGTAGGGGCCCAGCAGGGTTGAAGCCTACATGGGCCATGAGTGATGCGAAAGAGAACCTCGGGGCGACCGAAGGCAAAGAAGGAACCGGAGTGGGCTTTAGCCCCGTCCAAGATCAAGAGATATCAATGGATGATTTCCACCTTATAAAAAAGGTTTAGAATAGAATAGAATATAATAGACTTTATTGTACACCAAAAAGTAATACAGCTTATACAAAAACTTCAATTTGTGGGTGCAATTATGGCGTTTAGAATGGCTTATCTAATTTTAGGCGTTCACAATTCTATACTCCCTTTAGGCAGTGCAGGCATGATATTACATTATCATTAAAATGAAGTAAAGTAAACAAATTGCTGAAGACGGAAAGTTTTATGTGATGTTAACCGTTCTGTCTTCATGACTCATGCAAAATAAACAAACCAATCAATATGGCGCCTAAATGCTGATTTTGAAATAACTGTGGAACTAAACAATATAACATATCTTTAAAAAAAAACTGTTGTTATGAAGATGACAGTTATCTTGTGACCACTTCCGAGGTACATGTAGATGGAACAAGGAAGATGATGGGTTAAAGAGTAGAATTTCCTGCCGGAGTCTGTGTTTCCTGATAGCTACAACTTAGTGGTCTTTAAGTCAAGAGTGAAACGGTTACTTCTAGGCAAGCGTGCTCCATCGTTGATCACATCATCGCTTACCATCAGGTGAGATGGTGGTCAAACACGAGCCTATCAATAATAAAAAAAAAAAACAAATCTAGTAATCAAAAACCAATGAATAAAATAATGATTATCATTCATGTTGGAAGGCCACCCACAAGGTCTGATGACCTGGTAAGGGTCGCGGGAATCCGATGGATGCGAGACGCACAGGACTGGTCATTATCACAGCACTTGGGGGAGGCCTATGTCCAACAGTGGACGTCTTTCGCCTTAAATAATGATGATAATTTTAGTAGTCGAAACTGGGTGCCTTCATGCGATTGTCAGTCACTGGGCGCCTGAGGGAGGACGATGCCGTCGAGGTCGACTGCAGCAAAAGTGGTGTGATGATCTGATCATGTTCGCGGAGCAAACTTGGTCAGAGATTGCCCTAGACAGGAAGGTTTGGAAGGAGAAAGGAGCGGTACCCTTTGCCCAACAGTGGGACACAATGTAGGCTATTTAAAAAAACAAAAATCAGCAGCAAATATCAGTATACATGTGGATGGCTGCATAGGAAGAAGGAGGCCTAAGAAAAGATGGAAGGATTGTGTGAGGAGTGATATGAAAGATAAGGGAGTTAGTGATAGCGTGACGGGTGACAGGAGAGAATGGAAGAAAAATAGTGTGTTGCACTGACTTCGAGTAATACAGACTGGTCTATTGGTCTAGTGATTAGTAGTCCTGGCCACTATACTGGAGGTTGTGGGGTTTGATTCCCACCCAAGACACATATTCACAGTATGATCATTTGTTCTATGTCTTGGTGTAATTTATCTATAATATGTAGGTAATAGTTAGTATGCTTATCAATTGTCTGGTATTCACAGCACTGAGTTTAGGATTAGACGGCGTTGTGTGAAGGTTGTGGAATATTATTATTATGATGACCAGCCCGAAAAATCGCCAAACTTAAATGGCAGTAAGCAGGGTAGATTGCTCGTAAAACGGATGGTCGATAGAGCCGAAAGGTTCTAAAGTGGTGACTGTGCACCAGAAAACGCAGCGTTGGCGCGATCTCCCACAAAGTAGACCTCGTGAGAGTCGAGGGAATGCGGTGGATGAGAGACGAAGAGGACCGTTCGTTGTGGCGACTCCTGGGGGAGGCCTAAGTCCAGCAGTGGACGTCCTTCGGCTGAAATCATGATGATGATGATGATGATCAGTAACAATTAGTCACCTTCTATGACACCAACATTTAAAATTGAAGGACACTTTACAACCAATCCTTTTAAAAACATAATAAAACTTCTTCAAGTACCTATTTGAAAAATAATTCTCAGACGAAAAATTAGCATTTTATGTTCACAAAAAACATTAATCCTCCAGCCGTGGGCACCAAAACAAAGGGCGTCTACGAGCGACGCGGGCGCAAGTGTGAGCGTGTGTGCGTGTGCACGGACACACGTACGTGTACGACGTCATTTATTATTTGGAAAATGTTGCAGAAGCGACAGTTTTGATTTTTGATGTCTTGTTTTGCCATTTGATGGTAGCGCGTGCAAAGAGGGCAGGGATGGCGGAGAATGAAGAAAAACATCGTGAGGAAACCGGCATGTTCTAGAATTGAATTGAAAAATATGTGACATCCATCAAATGGCGACAGTGACTGTTGCAACCCAATGCTGGTCACGCCATACTTATGGTGGCAAGTCTCCACTTTGAGGAGTGGCTGGACAGGCAACACAGCGTCCTTACCTTCAGCATGACGCAGGTCCTCACCGGGCATGGTCAGTTGTGGAGATTCATGTTTCGGAGGTTCGTGTGGGAGAAACGCCCGGGTGACACTACTGTGTGGACCACCCGGAGGACACAATGGAGCATACGGTAGAGGTGTGCCCGACCTAGAGCACCGGTCCTTGATACAGGTAATGGTCCGGAGTGAGGAGGTGTGGCAGGCGGTCGCCTCCTTCTCCAAAGCAATAATGCTAAGCAAAGGAGGACGCCGCACAAGATCGAAGCCTACTGGGGCCATGGGTGATGCCAAAGAGATCCCCAGGGCCATGGAACAATGGCAAAGAAGGAACAGAACTGGGTTTTTAGTCAGTAAAAGTCTGACACTATGTCCCGGTCAGCCCAAGAGCGAGGGATGTCATTGGGTGATTTTCCTACCTAAAATAAGATGTGTCATCCACCAACCCGGTCTAATCCTGCGTGGTGGATTACGTTCTATTCCCTCTCTTAGAGAGGAGGCCTGAGTCCCAGCTGTGGGAACATTCTAAGGCTGAGAGAAATGCGAAAAATTGGAGAGCTTTCAAGACTGATCTAAATACAACAGCACTTTGAAAGGCATCCACACTATCCGTCGTCAGTTTATTGACTAGTACATCTGCAAGCTGATGATGATGTCTTCAGTTTTTTACCATTTCTGTGGCCAGCAAGAATGGATAGCCACTTGTGGCCGCTGGCTGCTCCTTTTTTTTATTCATACGCACAGTATCATTATGGACTCTGATGGAGGAGGTATAAATGCGCGAGTGTGACAGCGTTTTGTATATTTTTTTTAGTGACCGGTTCGAGCCACAAGAAGCGACCAGCGGCGATTCGTCCCTAACTAAACCTAACTAAAAACCCGATGTCCAAGAATGCCACGTCTGCGCTCTACTCTGCGTCCTATCAGCATTAGCCGATTCGTCCTTCGTCTAACAAGGGCGACAGGCCGCCAACCCGGCCTATCGATCTAATGCGCCCGCGCACTCCGAACAACGTTTATACGTTTATCACTCGATACTGCAGGAAATGCACATTTTATTATTTATTTATTTTATGTTATTATGCAGTTTAATGTTTACGCTATTTTGTGGTGTGATGATAACTTGGTTTTTTATTTGGCCTTCATTGGCAGTGTTTTACTAATATAGTTTTTTGATAGGTATATCTATAGATATATTACATCTAGATTTGTGTTATTTGTCGACCAGAATTAAACATGAAATCTTTTCCATTCAAAAACTGGCCAAGTGCGACCCAGACTCGCACACGAAGTGTTCCTTACAACATGAGACATTATTTAAAGGCAAAAATATCACGTTTGCTGTAAGGAAGCCTACTATACGTACGAAATATTACTTTCGTGACTGGATCGAATTTAGAACTGATTTAATGAAAAACGTTGGACCATTGCGCATGTAAACTTAACAAATGAAGACTTATTATAGTTACAAAATAAAAGGCAGGGAATAGTAATTAAATTAGTGAATTAACACTTTCTTCACGCATTGTTTCACTAGTTTTTACCTTGCTTAGATGTTTCAGATACTTTTTACGTCATTTTTAAACGAGATCCATAGCCCCCTTTTTACGTGGAAATCTTGGGTAGAGTGGGAAGGAGTATCAAGCTTTTACTGACTAAAGACTAGTGTTCTTTCAGTTGAGTTAAGTGTTCTTTGAACAATCTGCAGCCCTGGCAGGTATCCCTAGCTGGCCCTGGCCAATTTTTGTGACATATCAATGAGGTGCGTGTGGAACACAACGGGTTAGGTCCTTACCGAACGGCCGGACAGCGCGCTACCCATTGCTTACCGTCTGCAAGCGACAAACGACTCCCGACCTCGAGGCGGGGAGATCTATAGGCCTTTGGAAAATGTATCCAGGTTATTTGTAAGCACTTAGAAGTGTGTGAACCGATGACTTAGTGAGGGTTGCTGGAATCCGATGGATGCAGAGCATAGGACCGTTAATTGTGGTTACCCTTGGAGGAGGCCTATGTCCAACAGTGGGCGTCTTATGATGATAATGGTGACTTAGAAGTCTTACCGCGATATTTAAATCCACAATAGACTCACCTCTCATATCCAAAACCTTTCAAAATCGATAGAACCCTCTATCAACAACCTAAATCACTAATTATAATTTCACAAACCTGCTCTATATATAGTTTTTACCGCCATCGGGCCCACTGAGTAGTTTCAAAGGGGTTTCTACTATTTTTGAAACACCTGTGACGCTTGGTAACCTTTATTGTCCTTTTTTGCTTCGTTGACCTTTATACACTATGTTATGGGGTACTTTAAATATAGGAATTAGTTCGAGGTTATGATTTTTGGGGTTTTTTTTAGTTCATCTCTTGAGTTGTGTGTGAGAAAAGGAGTTAGAGATTTTTTTTAAGGGTCGGACATCATGATTTATTCCGCTCCAGGGCGAAACGAGAGGGCGTATCAGACTTTTAATGACTAAAAACATACCTGTATCCTTCAGTTGCCTTTTGCGTTCTAAGACAATGGGATTCCTATTCAGACATTCTCCGAGGCGTCAACGGGAAGCACCTCAGTGGCTATTATGCTGACATCTCTATGAGACTCACCTAGAATACTACATGCTGTCGACGACTCAGGCTCGATACGGTCGGGTACCAGATAACCTGACGGCGAACTACCCATTGCTTGTCGTCCACACACCCAGGCGTGCAGTAGACGAGACAGGTGTTTGTCCGTTCCCCCATGGCAGTGGGCATCGCCTTCCCTGGAGTTAGGGATACGGAATGGGGGTAGGTAATAGGAGTGTTAATTTTGAGTTACAAAAATTGGGGTATGTTTTTAAAGAATTCTGCATTTTAAGACTAAAAAATGTAATGTATATAAGGAGGCTTGTAAAAATAAGTTTACTGAAGTTCTGCAGACAGCGCTTAATTGAAGTGGTGTTTCGTAGCATTTGAAGTAATTTTTGATAGGTTTGAGCACATAATTTTTTTTTTCTCATGTTATTTTAGAGTTTCATTTATTGTGCGTTCAGCTAAGAAGTGGAATTCCCTGCCAGAGCCTGTGTTTGCTGACATCTAAAACCTATGGGTCTTTAAGTAGGGTGAATATGGTACTCCAAGGCAAGCGTGCTTCATCGTTGACCACATCATCGCTTACCATCAGGTGAGATTGTGGTTAAACGTGAGCCTATCCATAGTAATAAAATGTAATCATTTGAATGATCTTTCTCGGTGAACAAAATATTAATATTGCATTATTTTGTCAATGTAGCCAATTCTCAAAAACGGCATGTCGTAAATAATATTGCATAAAAATAATGCAGTCTGAACGTTTTCCTTAAAAAAAATAATGAATCAGTTTCTAAGAAATATATCAAACTCATAAAAATAGTTATATGTAGTTGTTTTATTGGTTATTTTTAGATGACCGTCTTGTCTAGCCGATGCTAATCGTCTACCATTTAGTCCAATTTAGTGTTTGCCTAGGTGGACACGGGAATTCGGTACCTTCGTTTATTATTTTAAAGTGTTTAATAAGTATTCATGGGTGAAAAAAAAGTGATTTGGTGTAGAGCTCTGAGACGTTAGAATGATTGGAATTTTGTTTTTTTTTTTTTAACGATGGATAATTCTGTGACCAATCACGCGGTCTTAGTGAAAAAAAAAATCGATTAAACTACTTGTATTATAGATTTTTTTTTAACAAACGTTCTAAGTTCAAAATTCTTTCGCGCCTTTACGATGAAACACGAGCGGCGTTCGTGAACCGAACTTGGGTGCTCGGCGACAGCCTCGGCTACCGAGTGTGTACGAAAGAGATCCTTTTAGCGAAATTAGTCAGGGTTCCCGAAAAACGCGGCCGTCGACCCCTTCGGGCAACACCTAAGTATTTTAGTGTCTAAAAAAAATCCTGTGTTTACATAACACTCCGAATTTTTTAAATAAACGTCCAAGTCGAAGGGCTCAAAACGCGCACAGACAAAAATTTCGTCGGTTGCGTCCGTGTGCGTGGCGCACACACTGACACCACATAAAAATGCCCAATCGGTACATGTCGCACCACTACAATGAAGGGACGACGTAAGTCGCATACAAGTGCATAATTCGGCCGAGATGCAAAAAAAAATATTTGGCAATGCGGCCCCTACGCGCCCGCCAGTCGCCCGCCCGCCTGGGTTAGGTTAGGTTAGATTTTTTGGCTCAAAACGCTCGTTGGCGATTTTTTGAAAAGAATTTTTGTGTCTACATCACTAGGAAAAGGCGTTCTTCCTGCAACTTTATAACGCGCCAGTACGTCGCGATTTTTTGAATAAAGAACCCGAAACGCGTTCCTTCGCTCCACTTGGAATCTTATTTGAATTTTATAGTTCGTTTTTATAGATAAATAGATTTATTTTAGTTAATTTAGCGAGCGTTTTGAACTAAAAATTCGCGGTTGTAGGGCGCAGTGCTCATTCATATTTTATTTTACAGACGTCACCGATTATGACTTAATATTTAAAAAATAAAAACCAAGATTTTTCACCGTTTTGGAGAAGACTCTAGTGCCTAAAGTGTCGTGTTGTGTTTTATTTTTACCGCAATTTAGAATTTGTATTTTTCATTTATTGGACTTTTGTGTTTCCCGTTTTTATTTTTTGGTAAGTGATTTTTATTTTTTCATTTTATTTTAAGATTTTATGTATTTTTTTTACCTTTCGTTTTAATTTTTCCTTTCGTGTAGTATGTAGGTTTGTTCTTGCAAAAAGTTTCCACCCATTTATTTATTTTTAACAACCATTATGTGAATAAAAAGACACAAAGGAATAATCAGCGTCGTATTCGACGGCACGGGTCACAAAACAGCCACCTTTCAGCTTACAAAAACACTTTAAAACTTTGCAAAACGTATATTTTTCTAATAAATCGGGAATGCTCCCTAGACAAAGTGACAAGGACACGTCGTGGCGTGACGTCAGCAGTACTAGGCACTGCCGAGAAAGTCGGCCATCTTGATTCTGTGTTCTTTTTTTGAAGCCTACGAAGTGCGCGGGCGCGGGCCCGCCATGTTGCTTTATGTTCAAATTTTGAATTTCGAACTACCACTTCTTCTTATTTTTTTTACTAGCTCTTATTCAGGATTCATAGTATTTTGAGGTGTTACTTTGTTGATACAGAGATACTTTTTATGTGTATTTCCTGCCATTGAATGCAAGTTAGGCCTATTTGAAGCGGCTGGATAATGATGAAGTGTTTTTGTTCAGACGCTCGAACCTGGAGTTCTTTTCATTTTTAAACAATAAAATAGATTTATGAAATGTATAGGTATATTTCTATAATATTAACTTATTATTTACAATTGAGTAAATATAAAAGGTATTTATTTTACGACATTTTATTGGCGAGCTTTGCTTGTTAGAAAGCTTTAGGCATTAAGGATAATTTAATTTTGCTGTAGAGAGAGTTTAATGTGGATTTGTGTAATTTAGTTAAATTGCTTGGTAATTGTTATAAATAAATAAATAAAATGGAGTAATATACGAACACTCTACCAATAAAAAATATTGTTATAAATTCAACTAATGTTCGAAGCATTAGTTGATTTAAGTGAAATAAAATTACTGCGGAAATTAAGAATATAATATTTCACAAAAATAATAAACCATTTAAATATTATAAAATAGTAATTAAAAGCGATGAAAAATACAAGACAAATATGAATCTTTGGCATAAAGATTAAAAACGTAGAACTTTATTAATAACTGAAAACGGAATAACATTTGTACTAATATCAACTATTGTCAGTTAATCTAAGTAAATGGATAAAATGGATACGGCAATTGTCTTCATGAAAAAAAAAAACCTAATGTTCGTTATAAAACATAAATAATTATCCATTATGTTATTACAACAGGGTGAATGGCCAAATAAGTCAATAGAGTCATTTTGAACGTCACCCAGAAGTCAAACCAGAGACTTAATATTAAATTTATTTTTAAGACTTCAACGAAGATTTCAATAAAATTGCATCATAATGGAAAATTACAGTAATACATTCTTTCAGCAAAAAAGATTCAAAGATTTTTTTTTTAAATAGCTTATGTCACTCAGGAATAAAGCCGCTTTATAATGGTGAAAAAATTGTAGCAAACAGTAATTTCAGAGATTACCTCCTACAAACATAAAAACAAACTGTACCTCTTTATAATATTAATGTAAAATAACCTAACTGCCCAGAGAAGAAACACAAACCCATGGATTTATGAGAGCATTCGGTAATTCTAAGGTTCACATTGAAGAC
This sequence comes from Mythimna albipuncta, assembly GCA_929112965.1. Classification (NCBI taxonomy): domain Eukaryota; kingdom Metazoa; phylum Arthropoda; class Insecta; order Lepidoptera; family Noctuidae; genus Mythimna; species Mythimna albipuncta. Next base: position 22,440,240 of record OV815970.1, read on the forward strand.
GCCTGTGCACTCAAAGAGCACGTGTATAACCGTATACTTCTTCTCTGTAGCCCATTTGAAAAACCTCTCCACAGTATTCTGCCTTAATCATGTAAAAAAGGGAAAAAAATTGACCAAAAAAGCGCAAAAGGCCGGTAAAATTCATTGTTACACGCAGACCTATCTCACATAGCGTGCCGGCACCCAGTTCTTCGTTTTCCGGATGCTGACCAGTCTACAAACAGGTTACCAATACCAGACAAATATCTTCCTGAGCAAACACGTTTCAATATCTAGAAAAATACTAGCCAAACTCTATGGAAAAGCTTCAAATTCGATGTTATAAAAAAAATCTGTCAGTGTTTTAATCAAACTCCTTCTAAAATGTCTTTACTGATTTTTTATGAAATTTTGTGTATATTTGGTAGGTCCTAGGTTATTTTTCACTACTTTCTACCCTGACCCCTAATTTTTTTATTTATTTTTTTGATAATTTATAACAACATCAACGTTTGCCGGGTTAGTTATTCTATATCCTACCTAATACTATAAATGGGATAATGTGGATGTTTAGATGTTTGTTACTTAATCACGCAAAAACGGCTGAACGGATTTGGATGAAATTTGGCATGCATATAGCCTTTGACATGGAACCTTTTATCCCGATTTCTTAAGTACCTAATGCCACGCGGGTGAAGCCGCGGGCAAAAGCTAGTATGATATAAATGTACTACTAGTATGATATAGATAGTACTTAAATAATCTTACCATTTATGACTCTTCATAAACAAACCCTAGCCTTGAAATTCTGCTGATGCTATAAACCATGCGCATACGCACACCGAAGGCCACTCATGATAGCTACTCCATCTAAATTTGTAGTAACACGAGCGCCATACACCGAGTCATTTAACTCTTGATTTTCAAATGACATTCGTTTGTTTGGCTTACCTAAAAACTGGCCAAGCGCGAGTCGGGCTTGCGCACAAAAGGTTCCGTACCATCCGTAGAAAAAAAAACGGTAAAAAAATCACGTTTTTTGTTGGGGAGCCCCCTCAAAAAAAAAATATATTCTGTTTTTTTCGTATTTTCTTGTTTGTTTTTTTCGTATTTTGGCAACAGAATAACATCACCTATGAAACTTTCAACTGTCTAGCTATCACGGTTCATGAGATACAGCCTTGTGATAGACGGACAGACAGACAGACGGACAGCAGAGTCTTAGTAACGGGGTCCCGTTTTACCCATTAGGTACGAAACCCTAAAAACTATTCAGTTACACATGTATCGTTGTATGTCTGTGTGTGTGGCTCATCTATTAGGTATGTCGACTTGTCTATGATAGCGACATCCAAAGACTTTGCAAAGTCAAAGTTAATGTGTTTGTGGCATGCAAATAATCTAGGCAGTGATGATATGATTCAACCTATTGTGGGAATAATGTTGCTTATAATATTATAAATATAAACAATATGTTAATGATGACATATTTGATGGTGTGATAAGTATTTATGATTTGTCATATAATATCAAAAAATCTATACATATAATAAATCTGTATTAGTGTTTAGTTGTGCGCGCATCACGTAAAAAGTACGAAATTAATGTATGCATCTTACGTACATTAAAATTGAGTTTAACTTAATATATTATTTAGGCTTTATTTCATCGCAATCGGTTTACTATATCGAAAGATAATATAATAAAAGGTACTACATTCATTGACTGTTAGGCGGTGCGACGTTAACCGGGTCAGCTAGTAATATAATAATACTAGCTTTTACCCGCAGCTTCGCCCGCGTACATGAACTATAGCCTATGTCACTCAGGAATAAAGCAGCTTTCTATCAGTGAAAAAAATTCCGCAATCGGACCAGAGATTACCTTCTACAAACCAAAAATAAACTTTACCTCTTTATTATATGAGTTTAGATTCCGCAACACATTTTTATACAACGCCATCTAGTCCCAAATTGAGCAGAGCATGTGCTATGAGTACTAGAAAACTGATTGTGTATTTTTAATAAATACTTATATATGGATGTATTATAAACCACGAAGGAAATGGCGCGATGGCGCGACATACTAGACAGATTCCACCAGAACTGGCAAGATAAAGCGCCTGCGCGCGAAAGATGGCAGGAGTGAGAGGGCTTTGCCCAGGAGTGGGACGCAACAGGCTAACCAAAAAAAAAAAGTTAAAGTAGCACTTTGCCCGCGATTACGTCCGCGTGCATCGCCGTTGATTTATTTATTGTCATTACAAAGCAAACTTTCAAAGGAAATTGTAGTCTTTTGAATTCGAAAGGAAGATCGTACATAATATTTTAGATAAATTACACCCAGCCACATAACAAATGATCGTGCTCATCACACTTGACACACATTAGTCATGAGTGGGAATGGATGGGAATCAAACTTATCGAACACAGCAGTCAGGGCCAGTAACCACTAAACCAACAGGCCAGTCAGTCGTACAGAAAAGGTAAACACATTTACCCAGAATGATTTCTTGTCCACAAAAAATCATGACAAAACTAAAAATGGTAAATTACACCAAAATCCATAGAGCTCTTTCGTGCACAAGCGCATAAAAACAGACATTTTCAAGTATACATTACAGTCTATTTATATATTTACAACTTGTTGTTGGTAGCACGATATATGGTCAAAACAAATTGTTTTGAAAACAACAATTTATTTATTTTTATGTCACTGTTTTGTATCCAATATTACTTCTTATCTTCAGTTTTGGCAAACTACTATATTTTAGCTAATCCAACTTTTATATTTATTTTTGTTTATCTATCTATATTATATACAAGGAGAAACTGACTGAATTAGGTGCGTGAAATTTTGCACGGCATTTGTGACGTAAGCAAGCACTAATATAGATTTTTTCAAAATTCAGCCCCTGAGGGTTAGAAGGGGGTCTAAAGTTTGGATGGAGAATCCTATTTTCCCGTGGCTGACGTCATATGGTGATGGCAAAGTCTTGACTCATAAATATCCAGAACAAATCCTTGGAGTTTCTTGCACATTCTTCTCCATAGAGATCTGCGCTTTGGAATGTAAAATAAGCATCATTTTTCTGATTGGACTTGATATTTCAAAAGTATTTAGTAAGTATTCATTGATGATTTTTCCCACAGTAAAAAAAAAGTTTGTATAGAGAAACATACTATCAAGCGGCCAAAGCTGGAAGAAGCAAAATTAAGCCACGGGGGCTTGATTTCAGCGATCCACCCGCTAGAGGCGAGTCACCTATCATCCGCTGTTTTGATTTAGTCGAAAGATAGCATCAAAAAATGAATTCTCTCGCTAAAGGTGAAGCAAAAGGGAGTATCAGACTTTTACTGACTAAACCCACCTGTGCTCCTTCAGTCACCCTCTAAGTTTATGACTACGATAACTCTTTCCAATCATCCGACAACATAAAATAACGGCTACATCCTACTCTAAAATAAGTTATAAACTATAAGCATAAAACATAAAGGACCAACATCCTAACATACTCAATGTCCTTCGTACAAAACCTTTAAGACTTAAGGCTGGCTATTCAAGTGCGATTAGTCGCATGACGACTTTTATCAAAGAAGCGGTCTAGACGTTAAATACTCGGTTTTATTGGCTTTGAGAGGCTGTTTTTTTTTTAACTAACTACTTACTAATATAATAGCTTTTTCGTTGTGTGTTTGATTTAAAAAGTTTTTTTTTTTGTGGTTATAAATATATCTATATTGAATATATCTATCATCATCATATATGATAATTGGTGATATATCATTATGATGATGATAATTAGTGATATATCATTATCAATTTTTTTGTGAATAATTACTCTGAAAAAAAAAACACGCACCGTAAAACGCTGTGTTGGAAGACCTCCCACAAGGAGGACAGTTGACCTGGTGATACGGACATGTCCGTATCACCTGTTCTTTGTGTTGACACTTGGGGGAGACCTATATCCAGTACTGAATGTCTTACGCTCGCAATGATGAGTGAAAAAAAAACGAGAATTTGACTTCACGAAGAATGTAACAAAAAAGTCGCAAAAATTATTTCCAGTCGCGCAATTCATACTCCACCTTAGCTTTAAGTAAAGAGAAAATAAACTAACAAATAATATAGGAAACAAAAGCCAGACTCGTAAAAGGAGGCCCAAGAGTCTACTTGTTGAATACCACCAATTTAAAACGACCTTAGCTACCATATAAAAGGTAAGACAACATGTTTCAAACAGTACTGGCAAAAAAAAACGTAAGTACTGCTTTCCATCTATGACACAGACTTCCAAGGTACCGACGTATCTTGACCTTTATTGAAGAACAAATTGCAAGGTAACATGTATCAAGCAAGATGCATTGGTTGTGTTCCTTTTGCAGGTACAGTGCTTTGTCACACAGCATTGTATGCCAGTTTATTTTGATCTCATGCGTATAAGAAAACGTTTTACAGAAGAGGTCAAGGTAAATTGGGGTATGTTTTTGTGTTAACGATTTTCCAACTATGTTACACTGTGTTTGAAACCAGCTAAATGTGAGCTTAAGTAGCTTTGGACCAATTTGGAAGTACTTACCATTGTAATGAACATGAAAATGTTCAATTTGTTAGTTTGTTTTCCTATTTAAAAAGGTAATTTTATTCTGACTTGTTCCTTTGAAAAAAAAAACGATGTGTCAAAGCTCAAAGTCTACTTACTGGTTTTACTTACGGTGTTCTTTATTCGTTTTAAGCCAGTGTAATTGTCTGAATTAATTATTGAGAATTTTAATATATTAATACACAGTTTACTTTATGCCATCTGTGAAAGAGATCAGTCAAAATAACTTTAGTAAAGAAAAAAAATATATATAATAATTTTTTTTTAATGTTTTAATTATATTTTTCAATAGAAAATAAACAAGTTTACGTCACGACATTTCACCATCAACAATGGCATCACTGCTTACCATCAGGTGGAATCGCAGTCAAGCACTAGCTTATATTATTAAAAAAAATACTATATAGTAATAATAAACATACAATTAAATTACGAAAATAAAAGTCTGCTCGTTTCGATTCCTAGAAAAGGTCTAGCCATGACCTTCCATTATCAGATGTCTGGTTGCAAATTACAAGAAAACTATTCAGTCTATTGTGTCTCCGTCGCCCGTCTGTCAGACTTCGGCTAAACTCGTGCGCACGAACATTCCCGAAGGCGCTCGAAAATTCCCGAACGCGCTCAGCTATCTTCGGGACGCCTATCATTGCTGAACACAATTGATTCATTTTAGAGTTTACCACTTTTTTATTACATTGGTTTATTAGATATATTTATGTGAGAGTTTAAGTCTCTGTAAATTGAATATTTACATTTTTGACTATAAAAAGAAAATGCCACTATCTCACCAGTTAATAAGCGATAATGTATTCGACCAAGGGCGCATATTTCTTTCTTCTGCTTCTAGGCAAGCGTGTTCCATCGTCGGCCACATCATCGCTTACCATCAGGTGAGTTAGTGCCGTCCGGTAATCGTCCGGACTAAGCAAAAGTCGTCGACGGCGTGCACTGTTCCCGCGCGCCTCAAGGAGTTGTCAGCAACAGCAGGGACCCAGCCGGGTCGAAGCCTACTGGGGCCAGGGTTATCCGAAAGGGCGCTCAAGCCCCGGTATGAAGGCTAGAAGGAACGGGGTGGGTCTTTTAGTCAGTAAGAGTCTGACACTATCTCCCGCTCCACCCAAGAGCGGGGGTTGTCATTGGATGATTTATTCCCACCATAAAAAAAAGGTGAATTAGTGGAAAAACGCGAGCACATCCATAATAAAAAAATACTACCAACCTTCTAAACAAACATTATTCCAACAGAGAAGAATCCGGCTACTTCTCAGTTTGAGCACGATTCACCCAAAAATTACTGTGCCAAAGGTGATAGGACTTTCACTGGGACAATTCTTTGTTACATTCTTCACATTGAACTGTTAAGTTTACTATAAGTTTAATGAAAAACACCTTTTAAAGGTTGAAATATCGATATAGGCAGGAAGAATTCTACATGATTCTTATCAGGGTAGATACGGAAAGAAATAATTCGCGTGAAGAGAAAGAGAATGACCTTTTCTGTAGATAAGCAAATACACTAGTGTATTATATTACTTTAATATTGTAAAGGTGAAAGTTGTGGATCTTTGTGTAGGTATGTTTGTTACTCCATCAAATTTAAACGGCTGGACGGATTTAGATGAAATTTGGTACACGGGTAGACCATATCCTGAGCTTATAGATATTTTTTGTTTCGGGGATATATATTCCTTTGGCGTAACTTTCTACGTTCATGTAAACGAAGCTGCTAGTAGAAGCATGTATTATAGAAGCAACTAGCTGTGCCCGCGACTTCGTTCGCGTGGATTACAGGATATTGAATTTATTTTTTTCTAAAATAAAAGTAGCCTATGTCATTCCTTATTACATCAGCTAGCTGCCAAAAAAGTGCAGTCAAAATCGGTCCAGCCATTTCAGAGATTAGCCCGGACAAAAAGACAGACAGACAGACAAAAATTGAAAAAAATATATTTTATTATATGTACCTACCGTATATATATTCATATGCATGTAGTAAAAAGCAGTTATTTCAATATTAAAAACAGACAATCCAATTTTATTTATATGTATGTATGTATAGATTTATGCCATTGACTAATGAAAGAAAATATATTTTGTGGGAACTTGACCTTACATAATTATGACACACGACGTTTTTTTTGGGATGGGCTATGCCAACCAGTTTTTATCGACTAAAACCTCACCAATGCTCCTTCAGATACTTTTAAAGTTCTAGAACCACCAGTATCCCTTTCATATTTGTCCCCCATGGGTCTAGCAGGTATCGACCCTGCTGGGCCTGTACAGTTTGCTGACATCTGTTTCGTAGATTACTCGCGCTCGGTTATTATCGCAAGAGCGGACGCGCCTGCGATGGCTGGAGATAGCTCTGCGATTTCTAACACCCGGGACATCTTCTGTTACCCTGTAGTGTGTAAGTTACAGAATAATAATATCATCATTTTTTTTTTTAATCGAAATAAACTAGTGCTTGACTGCTATCCCACCTGATCGTAAACAGTGATGCAATCTCTGATGGTGAGACGCACTAGTTTACTCTAGGCTTGAAGACACCCAAATTATAATCAGACGGGAAGACCGCAGCAGGCAAATCGTTCCAGTCCTTCGACGCAATACACTAAATGCAGAAAACCCTTGGCCAAAGTCAATGTATCACCATGAAATACAATTCATTACAACACAATAGCGTATAACGTGACTATTTGATGACGTAATCAATTATAATGGCTAACGTTATATTGTTAATTTATTCTACAAAACATTGTCATGAAAATGAATTAATACTCGTATGAAGGTTATTCAATAATAACTGTAATGTGAATGTCCGAATAATCGTATGAGTTTCCCTTCAAAATAATAACTAGATTTATTTATATAATAATTTTATTGGGGACAAAAACAGTTACATGCTAGAGAAACTCATAATAACCTTTAAAAAGAGTGCCTTGCATGTTCTTCTCCCTATGATCATGATCTACGCTTTGGGATGTGTAATTTAGCTTCACTTTTTTGTTTTTGACTGACTAACATTCTGACAGTTTAAAAGTGCTTGTAAATGGTTTATTTGAAATAAATTATTCTGATTTCTGATAATACAAAAAAAAACCTTAAAGCTAGATGCAGAAACACGTCATCCACTCCAATGTCCATATCTTAACTTATGAATAAGGACCCGGCAAACGTTGATCTGGCATATAAGTTACAAGCTTTTGCCCACGGCTTCGCTCGAGTAGATAAAATATAGCCTATATCAATTAGAAAGAAAGCAGCTTTCTATCGGTGAAAAAAAATCGCATATGACCAAAAAACATGTTGGTAGCTAAAATTGTGGAATCTATATTTGTATAACAGTGGTAAGAAAATACTCTAGTAGAAAAATCGATTCTAAATAACAAAATAATACGTACCAAGAAATCCAAAATGCCATGCCTACAAAATTAAAGAAAATTAGCAATAATGAAACAAAGCAAACTTCACAGGAAAAACCAAATAAAATGCCTAATCCACTCCCTATTCGCGGAAATAAATGAACCAATTTTAATAAGACTTGGTACACATAAGCAAAGTAAAGACTATTATCCACGGCAGCTTAGCTTCGATATTATACGCTTGGTGTACATTTGCGTGAAGCTTACATACATAACTATGGTCTAATGTCCACGAAAGCGTAGCTTTATAGACGCGTATACGACATTATACGTTTAGTGTAATATACTATTCGATATTATACGCTTAGTGTACGCCTGCTCACTGCTTACATACTATAAAATCCTGTCGGAGAAGCGCCAACATCGTGTCCTTCATGTTGTGATGCCTGCTAGGGCAACGGAAACATTTGAAAGAATGACCGTGGCTCAAGAACACAAAAGGCCACTGAAAGACACAGGTGGAATTCTAACACGGGCGTGTTAGAATCCCACCTGTCTTTCCTATTATTTATCAGCAATTTTAAGTTTTTTACACAAAGTGAAAAATCACTATTTCTTTGGCTCGTCAACCATTTTTTTCAAAATATTTGTAACTTATTTTGGTTAATTAATTTCCGAGAATAATAATAATATTCAACAACTTTCATACAACGCCATAGTCCCAAACTTAGCAGAACTTGTGCTATGAATACTAGACAAACTTACCAACATACGTTTACTTTTCTAAATATTAGATTATACCTATACATATTATATTATAGATAAAAAAGGATAAGGACTTGCCAGTTTGCGTGAAATACTGTAACGCGTAAACGCTCTTAATTTAAGCTCCATTTAAACTCAAAGTCTACTACAACCTATTAAAAAAATACATTAAGTAAAAAATAACTTGAATCTAAGAAAAGACTGTACGTAGAAGTTTCCGTAATCAAAGACAAGTTTCAGGGCCATCCAGTGCGTACAGTCGACCGCATGTACTAGTAGCACTTAGACCTTCAGCTGGCCTAGCGTAGAACGTAGTTTCGATAGTATACGAGGCTGCCATATACTGGTTACTTGCGGTTTACTGTACCCAGCGTGTAACCACCTTGAATAGTTATTTTATTTTTGTTGCTACGAAGGTTCTTGGTGAGATAGATAGATTGAGGAAATTGGTTTGCTCTTTGAAATGTGAGTGGCACCTTATCTTGATACGTTGTCTTACTTAATAAGATATTTAAATGGTTTAAAAACTAAAATGCCACCCTTGTGACACCTGTGGGTGGTGGGACATAAATAGCAGCTTTGATAATAATAAAAAGAAAATGAAAGACTTATTATATATATTAGGTACTTATACCTACAACATTTCCTTTGACTGGCCTGTTGGTCTAGTGGTTAGTGACCCTGACTACTAAAGCCGGAGGACGTGGGTTCGATTCCCACCCAGTACAAATGTTTGTGTGATGAACATGCTCATTTGTTCTGTGTCTGGGGGTGATTTATCTATATTATGTATGTATTTAGAAATATATACGTATAAGTATGTTTAGCAGTTGTCTAGAACCCATTACACAAGCTTTGCTTAGCTTGGGAATAGATGGCGTTGTGTGATAGTTGTGGGATATTGTGATATTATATTCTGAGCTGTCTCAAAGAGATATCAGTTAATCGGATGAGGCCCACTAGGGTCGATGTTACCAATAAAAGATACGGCCGATTATGTCGCAAAAAACGTGCTTTTCACACTCTCAAAGGAATCAAAATCCATGGAGTACTTCCCATTGACCTAGAATCCCTACATGCAGCATGAAGCAAGGTCTTATAGCACAGATATAGGAAAAAATCTGAGAACTGTCAATTTGTAGTTACGTCACAAAGAAATTGCATAGGTGAGTTTTCATAGGTAACTTTGTACGGAACCCTCAGAGCGCAAGTCCGACTCGCAGTAGCCCATTTTTTTTTTTGTAATATGTAATTGTTTTATAATATGTAATAAGTGAAAAATAATTAGTTGGAGTACCTTGATATAAATACATAAAAACCAGCAGAATCTACAATGATGAATCTTAGTCAGAATAATTCACAAAAATGTTATGCTGCACACAGCAAAAAACACCGTCAGATCTCAGCTGATCCCATGCCCTATAACAAGGATAAACATTCATACATTATCGAAGCTATAACAAAAGAAAGAAGTCTGTACCAACACCAAGGCTGTCTCGCTGAGTAACTAGCGTGTGTACGCGCAGCTTTTAGAACAACAAGCTTTGAAACTTACAGAACTAATGTGCCAAAAAACTAAATAAAACAAAAGAAAATACTATTAAAAAAAAAAAATTTACGCTACTATAAAATAAAAGTTTTTAACTACTTAAAGTTTATTATAATAAAAATTGTTAATTTAACAATTTTTAACAAATTAATTATATATAATAAAGAGAAAAAGTTTAGTTTTTTTTTTGTTTTTATGTTTTTTTGTGTCTAAAAAGGATAATCTCTGAAAGTACTTGTACGATTGCTAACATTTTATCACTGACAAAAAGCTGCTTTATTCCTGAGTGACATAGGCTATATTTTATGTACACGGGTGAGGCCGCGGGCAAAAGCTAGTTAAATATATAATAAATAGAAAAGAAAACTGGAATATAGTTTTTATGTGGTTTGTTTACTGGTAAATGAATTATGTTTTAAAAAAAGTCATAGAACAAAAGTGGTTGTTTATGATGTTAGTAATACAGTCTGCAAGTCTGCAAAGTTGTTAGTGTTTTGCCAATAACCCTGTATGGGAATAACTTTTCATCCACTATAAGCCCTAGTCCCCGGCCCACCCCACACCGAGACGCAGTCGTAACACAACAGTTGCAACAAAAGCAACTCGCCTGCATCAAGGTTGTCTGTGTGAGTATGTGAGTAAGCCGGCTGCGCGCGCGCAGCTTTTCCTTATCGCTTTGTACACGCGTTTAAGTTAGACTAGACGTTTTATCTGCTAAAGATTTTAGTTGGGATGTAGATTATTTGTTTGTACAAGTGGGATTGTGACAAGGGTCAATTTTAAAGGAAATAAAATCAAGTTTAAAGGTGATTATCTTTTTTCGTTTTTTTTTTTAAACTAGGGTAGGGTATACTTACGAGAATATTTGAAAGAGTACCTAGGCGCTAGAACGCATAAGGTAATTGAAGAAACATATGTGGGATTTTAGTCAGTAAAAATTAGAGTAGTCTGATTGCTTCAACATCAAGAGCAGGAGAAGTAATTTGATGATTTTTCACTTTAAAAAGAGAAGGAGAGTACTTAAAGTTTCTGTGCAATAAATCAAGCTAATTTTAAACCATAGAAAACTTAATATAACTAGTATTTGGGTTTATAAAGTAGAAACATCAAACATCTTCTTCTTCCTGCCCTTGTCCCATCTTATTTGGGGTCAGCGCAATACGTTTTTTTCTTCCATTCTACCCTGTCACTCGTCATGCTATCACTAACTGCCTTTTATATCGCTCTTCATGCAATCCATCCATCTTTTCTTTGGCCTCCCTCTCCCTCTCCACCCATCCACATGTATACTCACAACTCTTTTAGCAACATGCATGTCGTCCTTCCTCTTTACATGACCATACCAAGACAAACGATTCCCCTTCAGCTTGTCAGTCACTGGCGCCACTTCCAAACTTCGAACGTTCGTTGTGGCGACACTTGGGGGAGGCCTTTGTCCAACAGTGGACGTATATCGGCTGAAATGATGATGATGATTATTTAGCAAGGTTGGATTAAATATATAAGTGAATAAGTAGTAACTGCACTGTCGCATTAGGTCAAAGCAGAGAGACCCCCCTAGAGACCCCCCCTACCCCTCCCCCGCTGTCCCTCTCCTAGAGAGGAGGCCTGAGTCCCAACAGTGGGATCATCAAAAAGGCTGGTGATGATGATGATGTAGAGACAAAACTTTTTGTCATACAATGAGGACAACTTTTTTTTGGGTATGGTATTAAATACATACCTACATATATTAAAAATTATATAAAACTGTCTTTACGTCTGTCTTTAAAACCCATTTCCCAACGCTTCGCTTATTAAGCTATCATCTGACCTCCGCCCTTCCGCGCTTGGTACGCACTTAACGCACTATAAATAACGCGCAAGGATACCCCTCCCCCTGCGGGGAAGCGCATCAGACGTGTGGGAGGAGGGGGAGGATTCGAAAGTTGCACAAACGTCACCTTGACCCTGATATGCGCGCTAGGGCTTGCCTGCCGGCTTTGCCTGTTTTTTGTAGATGTTGTAATGTTGATTATTGATGAATGGGCTTGGTGATTTTGTAAGAGTGATCGGAGTTTTCGTAATGTATGATGATATGCCAGACTTTTTTTTTAACTTGGATTAAAAAAATACTAGAAGAAATAAATTCTTAGTGAGTCTTCCTCTCCTCAGTCAGCAGGCTGCAAAAAAAAATTGGAATCATATCTAAGATGAGATAATACAATACATATATAAGATAATACATAATGCACATAAAACATCCTCTTTCTACTCAAGTAAAGCATTTCTTTCGGTACCTAATAGATAAGATTAAAGTAAAATATTTTCTGCAAAGCTTGAGCGTGAAGGCGTATCAAAAATACGTACATTCATAAAAACTTTTACCTAATTCACACCAATATATGTGAATTACCATCATTTAAACCCTAAATCCAACAGAAAAAGTTATGATTAACTCATCGAATGCCGTAATTAGAGACAGAATAGAAAGACAATTGCTTATGTCAAACTGTGTAACTTAAGACATTCAAATGGTTAAGTGTTTTTTTTTTTTTTTTTAAATGCTAGTATTTTACATTAAAACCAGCTGACCCGGCAAACGTTGTTTTGCCATATAAATAATTTTTAAGTAATTTCTTAGTCTAGGGGTATGAAAAATAGATGTTGGCTGATTCTCAGACCTACTCAAAATGCTCACAAAATTTCATGAGAATCGGTCAAGCCGTTTCGGAGGAGTATGGGAACGAACAACACGAGAATTTTATATATAAGATAAACAAATGTATATTTCTCTGTAAGCTTCCAAAAAACAACAGAAAAATAAAATTACAGAAATTAACAACACACAAATCATATAACCACGGAACTTACAAACCAGGCAACTAAACTGAATTCCTTTTCCATTTCCTTCGTAAACTAGTTTCCCCCCAGGGGTGACGTTCCCGAGTCATGACGTCATCGAGGGTTGGGATAATGACGTCACTGGGTAATCGTCAAGGGTGCTGCCTGGTGGTTTAATTGATAGTAATTATTAGTATCATGTGTGTGGTTTTAGGTTTGTGTTTGATTAAAAGGGCATTCGTACTGTGTTTTGTCGTGTTTGTATGTCTCTTTACAGATATATACTACATGTATACTAGCAGTCCCGATAGGCGTTGTTCTGTCTAAAAACTAGTTTTTATCAAGAAAAAATTGATAACCTGATTGAAGCGACATTTACCGGCTTGAATTGTGTTTGCAAAACATCTAAAAACCAATTCAAATACACACACAAAATTACTTTCAAATCGGTCTGGAAGTTTAGGTGAAGTTTGGTTATAAGCACTCGTCTAGGTACATATTATAACAGGTATTTATAGATATAATTTTTAAATAAATTTACAAGGCATATGATGCGATGTGAGACGCACAAGATCAGTCGTTATGGCGACATTTGGGGGTGACTTATGTCCAGCAGTGAACGTTCTCCAGCTGAAATGGGAACTGAAGTCAAAACTATACCAAAACTAACGTAATCATAACAAGTATGAATCGTCACTAATGAAAAAGTTAAAGAATCTATATTAGTTATTATAGAACTGACAACTTTATTTCTGGAACCTGCTAATCTCAGAAACTCCTGGTTCGATTTTAAAAAGAAATTGTCCTTGAAGACTATAGGCTATATAAAATCACGCTACGATCAAAAGGAGCGAAGCAGTGACCAAAGACGCGAGCAAAACCGCGGGGGACAGTTCGTTACTAAAATAAGGCTGTCAAAACCAACCCTACCAATGACGTTACTAAACCAAATGACGATATCGTCATTCACCTCAATTTATATAAGTTTTTCTTTCTAAATCTACATCCTAAGCACATGCAATCGCACGTGTAGACGCTAACGTCACTAGGCAGTAGGTTCCGCTAGACGAAGCCATGTGTATTTACGTAGTTTGACATGTGTCTCTATAGGACATGTGCCGAGTGCGTGGGGAGTGCGTGCACGTGCTTACGTCATAGTTACGCACGGACGGTGGCTAGTGAGTGGCGAAAGTGGGGAGTTGGGACATTTTGTGGCTTTTTTATTTATAAGGATAAGGGTTTATGAAGGGAATATAACGGAACATGGTTTCGTTTTCAATATTAATATGAAAACAAGCATCGAATGAAGTATAGGCCCGTCTAGTTTCAGATTAAAAAATCAGTCAAGTGCGAGTCAGACATACGCACTGAAGGTTTTGAATAAATGAAGTCCGTAAAAACCTTTGTAAATATTTTTCTTCTAACTTTTCTTTTTTTAAATTTTAGATTAACATGAAAGTACCTAGACTTTGATTTCCTTGCGAGTGTCAAAAATGATTCTAAACGGAGAATAAACGGCCTTAACTTTAGATTCAGATAAGCAGTCGCTCCATTTACGACAAAACTTCATACATTAATATAACTATAAATTAAATGCAACTAAGGCAGATATTTTAATAATGATAATTTAAATATTTCTAATTTATAACTCAATAATTGAACTAGTAAGCTATTAAAAGTGATCAAATTAGGTTTATTACAATTTAGAAATAACACATTAAATAAACATTGTAACTTAAAATATGCCACAACTTATTTTTTTAATACGCCCCACGCTTCTTATTCCTAGCTACGCGCCATCCTCGTAGCCTAGATCGTAGACCCGCTACGGCGTAGCACGTAGGTCTACAGTTTTCGTAGCATAGACCGAGTCTACGCGCTACGCAACCCCATTCATATTGCTAGCGTATTTCAAAAATATGAATGTATTTTCCATGTGTGTGTCTATGTATGTTTGTGTCTATCTATGTGTGTGTCCATTTTTTCAATATTGTAATAGAATTTGTACGTCAGTGTTTAAAAATAGTCAGTTTACACAACACAGATTAAAATGGTGTACGATAGGCTTTCCAATTTTATTTCAGCATTTATTTTTGATCGCTGTGTAGGATTGATCTGGTTTTTTGAATTGTAATTGTGAGGATTTTTGTGAGTGGGAGTATTATTCCTAGATAACATATTTTGTTTGATGAATTCGCTGAAGCAATGTTTTGAAGAGTAGTTATTTTAGGGTTAATTGATTTTGAGGTTTTTTAATATATTTCCAGACTTATAATATTATAAAGCTAAAGAGTTTGTTTGTTTGAACGCGTTTATCTCAGGAAATACTGGTTTGTTTTTTTTTTTAGTATCGGATAGCCAATTTATCGAGCAAGGTAACACCAAGCTTTGACTCACGGGAGTAGGGCAGTAACCAAAGACATAGATGAAACCACGGAGGACGGTTTACCAGTTCATTATCTTCCTGCTCTTCTCCCGTGTTACATGGGGTCGGCGCAACACGTTTCTTTCTTCCACTTTGTCCTGTCACCCGTCACGCTATCACTAACTCCCTTTTCTTTCATGTCACTCCTCACACAATCCATCTATCTTTTCCCCCATCTACATGTATATTCATAACTCCTTAATAGCTTCTTAATTATAAAAGGAAATAAAATCTGTTTATTCTCTTCATCAACATTTAACAATTAGTTATCTTCAGAACTATACAAAACACGTCTTTATGACGTAACGTAGAATAATTTAGAAAGTCTCCTGCCGACTGCCCCCTCCCCCCTCCCCCCCCCCCGCGGTAACGGCGACATTGCTAAACATCTGATGATGATACTTGATGCATCGCAATAAGTTTATGTAAGCATCGGTAACTAAGTTCGACAATGTTTGTAAGTTATAACGATATTTTTGTACTAGAAAGAATACTGTGTCCAGGAAACTATCTTGAAAGCCTAGTTGAATTAAAATTAGCATTGATGAAAAATGCTTACCATGATGAAAATTATTACCATGTTTTATTCTTCAACTTGTGTCCTCGAAGAAAGCTTTAGCCTTCAGCATCAACGCTGAGTTCGTCGCCTATCGGTTTTCTTGCTACCGAGTCTGTTCCATCATCTGACCACCAGACGTCCGCTGATGCACCACCGGTACATGTTGAATATCCCACCCATACGCACAAAACGTTTTGGAAATTCATACATCGTGCGCACAGATAAGAAGTAGAATTCCCTGTTAGAGTCTGTGTTTCTTGGTAGCTACAATCTGGGGATCTTTAAGTCAAGAGTTACCTTTAAGCAAACGTACTCCATTGTCAACGAAATCATTGCTTTCCATCTGGTGAGATAGTAGTCAAGTGCAAGCCTATTAATAATAATTAAAAAAAAACTAGTGAGTTAGTGAGATTGCTTCCGTGTGAAGGTGATGCAGCTACTTTCACATGACAGCAAATTATATACGTAAATATACATAAACTTTCTTCGGCCATTCTTTTTTCTTAAGTGTAAACCGTATTATATAACATGTTTCATAGTTTAGGAAGAGTTAGGATAAGTTGCACCATTTAACTATAAAGATAACCAAAACATAACCAGCCGTGAAACGGCCGCCTATTGGTCAATTCGACAATTTGACAGCTGTTAACGGCTTTGTTATCGTTTTAGTTAAATGGTGGAACTCACCCTTAGTGGCCAAATAGACAGACGTGTAAAGCAACTTTTGCTTTGTTTAAGACTACTGACAGCTCGTTTGGTGTAATGGTAAAGCGCTTAGCTGCTGCGCTGCGTTGTCACGAGTTCAGTTCCCATACTTTGTCTATCCACAATTGCTCAAGTATTTTGTACCATTAAATATCAGATATAAATATAGAAGGATTGAAAACGTTTGACCATTACAATACTCCATATCTTGAATCTAAAACGTTGCTAAGTACAGTATATTTGGTATGCTAATAATTTCATGGCAGACACAAATTGCTGCGGCAGCCACCGTGACGGCTGTCTGCCCTTCATAGGTCGTGGTCGTGAGGATACCTTTGTTACATGTGTACTCCTTGGTCCAGAAAACCTCTTTGTATGAGTATTTTTTTGTGGTGATATGGTGATGGTGGATTAGGAAATAAAGCATCATCATCATCTTCTTGTCCTTGTCCCGTTTTATTTGGGGTTTGCGGAACAGGATTTTTTCTTCCATTCAGGAATTTGAAATAAATAAGGGATATTAAAGTTTTCAGAACTTATAAGCGAATATCTTTTGCCCGCGAATTTGTCGACGTATATAAAATTACCTATGTCACTTAAGAATAAAACAGCTTTATACCAGTAAAAAAATTTAGCTATCGGACCAGTACTTTCAAAGATTACCTCCTACAAACAAAAAAAAAATAACAAGAAAACTTTACCTTTTTTGTAATATTAGTATAAATGTAGAAAATAAAGATTATTTTCAGGATAATTGAAGCACTGAAATTTTATTTAAATGCACTGAGGTAGTGTTTTGATAAGAAATTAGGAATCCTAATTGTAGGCGAAAAATATGGGAATCGACGCAGTATATTGGTCGCGCATTGGTATTGGTATCTACGCAATCTCACATTAACACTAGTGACGCAATTAAGATTTATCAAGAATTTTCTAAATAGGTTTTTTTGTTATTCTAATCAAAAAACAATGATATGCTGCTTTAAAAATGGCTACAATCGATCCATTAGTCCTACCTCAATATACTATTTCAGGAGTTGCCTTTATTATCTGTTAGCTACACTAATGTTAAAAAGAGGGAAAATTTGTATTTGTGTATGTAATGAATAAACCCAAAAACTACCGTGCCGATTTCAAAAATTCTTTCACCATTAGAAAGCTACATTCACCCTGAGTAACATAGGCTATATTTATTGCTAGAAAAGATTAGGGATCCTTACTAAAACTTACCATACGTGCGAAGCCGGGACGGGCCGCTAGTATGTTATAAATATATTACTATAAACTTTACTTGACTAGAAGTTACTTCTCAACTTTCAATCAATCTCAAAATTCACAACTGTATTTTTCTAATCGTTTTTGGGGTTCCGTAACTCAAAAGGAAAAAACGGAACCCTTACTTTGTTGTGCGTCCTTCTGTCTGTCTGTCTGTCTGTTACCCTTTATCTCAAGAACGCTTGAAGGTATTAAATTGAAATTAAAACCATATACTTAAGACTAAAATCTCTTCTAGCTGTAAAAAAAAAAACAAACTTCTAAGTTAACGAATAAAAAAGATACGGCCGTTTATGTCGCAAAAAACACATATTTTGATACTCTCAAAGATCGAAATTTATAGGGTACTTTCCGTTGAGCCAGAATCCTGAAATTTGGCACAAAGCAAGGTCTTATAGCACAAGTATAAGAAAAAATCTGAAAACAGTAAATTTGTTGTTACCTACGTCACAAAAAAAAATGCAATTCGGAAAAATCTTCGAGACTCCATTTGGGAATTGTAGTTTGCACGGAACCTTTAGTGCCCGAGTCCGACTCGCCCTTGCCCAGTTTTTTCTTATAAAATTGCCCTATGTTAAATGTACAAAACATAATAAAAATGATTGAGATTTGGCTAGAGTAACGATGAGTAAGTGATTGTAATAATACAAGAAGATTTACTTTGTGTAATTCTAGTCAGGAACCACAACATTTGTTCTGAAAACCTTCGAACATAATTTTAAGGTCAATAAACTGAAAATTTTCCAAGTAAAGCCACCCAGATCCGTTTACAGTTCTTCTTTCTTAGAAAAACTAAGTACTTTGAAGTAATGTTTTCTTGGAAATGAGTGCGCGAACATTCACTAACGTACGCCGGTTAGTAACAGTTTTCCTAGAATCCCCAAATTATTAAAACCTCATCCATCGAACATAAGAACTCCATTTTACTTTAATACAATTTTATAACGAACTTGCACCGAAAATCTCGTTACCGGCTCCCTAATTATGCCGAAATAATACGTGGAAACGCGCCATTGTTGTCGAAAAAAAAAATGTTTTTGTCAAAAATGGACGCCATTATACGATTCCCGCGCAATGACGGCAAGATGGCGGGCCTTCTATTTAGATCGAGCCTTCTATTGGCGCGCTATTTAAAAATGGAATGCACTGTCCTTGGCTGGCGAGGTTCGTTGACCTTCCGATGCATTTTGGCGGTTTCTCTTCACACACAAAACGTTCTAACTTCAAATGCAACTATCAATCGAATTTCAACCCTATTCTTGTATAGCTCAAGCATTATTTAGCCTGCTTATTGTTAATACAATGTAGGAGCCGGTATTTTTTGTTAATTCAAATGAATATAAACTCTTCAGCATTGAATTAAGGATGGAATTCTAATGTGCCTTAATGAATTATCTCTTGTTTATTATTCGATTTATTTTATGCCTTATTTTGATCGTGATAAGGTTGAGAATGGGTTTTTAATGCTAATTGACGGATGGAGTGCTTTTAAGGTGACTCTAGGCACGGACGGTTGTATTTAAATTTTGTAAAATGATAATTAAAATAACTGCCAAAGTTTTTTGACAGCGGAGAATGTTAATTACAGGTAAAAGATATATTGTTTTTAAATCTATAGGACCGCATATATACTTAATTGAGCATTATGTGTTTCCGTACTGAAACAAAAGGGATTTTCTTGAACTTTAAATGGCCAAATTGTCAAAAAAAAACTAGCTAAATCTACTATAACCTATAAATAATATCAGCCTTAAGAACAATTTCCAACAATCAATCAAAACCTTTCCCACAAACCCGAACATTGGCCGGCCAAAAATAGAACATCAACGTAAAAAAAAACACAAATAGTATTTTCCCAGACTTCCTCCTTCGTTACAAACACCTTTTCCGTTGAGAAAGTCTTACAGCAATTTCCTTAACAACTTCCTGCTAATATTAGACCGTTTCATGTTGGCAGATGTAGTCGCCACGACCTAGCCAATATAAACTGCGCTGATCTATCGAAATATCTGAGGAATGTCTGACGTGGTCGAGCGAATGACGACGGAACTGAGTAACTTTTTTGGCCGGTCGCTGATCTTTGGCCATTAGTTTGGTTTAGTTCTAGGAAAAAATTCTTTGGTTTCATTTTAAAAGTAAATTGGTTAATGTTTCATTTGTATAAAATGCTTTGTTTCTAGTTATTTACATTGTGCGTGCAGCTAAGGAGTGGGATTTCTTGCTGGAGTCTGTGTTTCCTGATAGCTACAACCCGGTAATCTTTCAGTCGAGAGTGAATAGGTTTCTTCTAGTTAAACGCGCTCCATCGTCGACCGCATCGTCGTGTTTTATTCCTGAGTGACATAGGCTTTACTTTATGTACGCGGGCGACGCTGCGGGCAAAGGCTAGTCAACAATTAAAAAAAAATGCTAACTGAAAAAAAATCTAACAATAACTTCAGAAAATCATCATCATTCTTCATTGTACGTACAGCTGAGTTTGAGTGGAATTTCCTGTCGAAGTCTATTCCAGCTAGAAACTAAGGGTTTTCAGGTTAAAAGTGAATAAGTTTCTTCTAGGCAAGCGTGCTCCTTAGGTTAATAAGCAAAAAATCGGAGAGTTTTTTTTTAACATTAGGCACGATTAAATTACCGATGACCTGGTGAAGGCAGCGGGAATCCAATGGATGCGAGACGCACAGGATCGTGCATTGTGGCGACACTTGGGGGAGGTCTATGACCAACAGTGGACGTCTATCGGCTGAAATAATGATTATGATCATGATGATTAAATTAACACACTCTCTTCAACCTTCGAACTCCAAAAGACTGTATTAAAAAACAGTGCTTGTTACCGCACCGTTTTCTTAACCATTTTCGCAAAAAAGACGGTTATATAGACCTTTAATGAAATACATAAAAAAAATGCAATTATTCCCTTTTTCCAATAAATAAAGAAAATTTATTTTCGTTTTCAACTAGTAATACATAGACATATTAATCCCTCCAAATGTGTATGACGTCGATCTAGAACGTCACATTGTAAACATAGAATCGTAATTGTGGAGGCGTTACAGGCAAACGCCAAAGAAGTTACGAAAATAACTCAGAGTAGAGCTACTGAAATTACTCACTGTAGTGCAACGACACACTAGTGCGGGGAAATGGATCGGCGAGGGATGGGCGAGTGTTTAAAAAAAAACAGTCGATGCTATGAAAATCCCAATATACATATGTTACGGACCAAATGATAAATTTGGCATTATACATAATGCCCGGTCATTATGAAAAACGCCCAACATGAGAGTGCGAATTGATAATAATTATTCAAATAATCAAATTGACCAGGCATTATACATACGGCCCATCACCTTTTGGGCAGAGTAATACAAACATATTTAATTACCATTTTTTTAATGATTTGTCATTTAACTTAAAATAAACTAAATATTAAACCATTAAAATAATCAGACTCTTATTTGGATTAATTATATCAAGGAGTCTATTATCTACTTTAAAACTCTGCCAGTTCGAAATAACGAATAATACTCACAATCTTTCGTAAAAATATGAATGTATTTTGATTACACTTTGAACTGGGTAAAATAGGTTAGGTTAGGTTAGAACTGTGACCAACCGCGCGTGAGCCGAGCGAGCGTAGCGAGCGATGCCGCGGCAGCGGCCGGCGAACGCTACGTCCATGTTGTTTCGTCCATTCGAGATTTTACTTTTTTTTTCCCGCCCTCGCACCGCGTCTTTAGCTTTATTATCAAATTGCCCAATTGTCATGTAGCAATATAATAATGACCGCGCAATGTGATAAATAATGAAGTTAAGATAGTAATTAATCACTTGGTCCAATAGAGCTAGACATTATTCATAATGCTCGAACATTATTTATAATGCCCGCATTAATCACCCGGTCCATAACACATACACATCATGGAAACGGTACTCAAAGATTGTATATTTATGTAAACAGTAGTCAAAGCAAGCGTATTCAATAAACTGTGTGAGTAGATGAGTGCTGAATTCGAAATTAGACATATTTTTATAGTGCAACGACACTAGTGTTGTAAACATATTAATTGTTTGGTCGATGTTTTTGGAAAACACACATTTACTGAATTGACTTCTTCTTTTCATGGCCCCATTATTTTGGGTCAAGTAGCTTTGGAAACTGGGCTTTCTGGACTTTTTTATTTTTTCTATCACCTCTCCTCACATTTACTCAATCGTCCTTTTTTTTTTTAAATGTTTTACCCATCTTATTAGATAAGTATTTAAAGCAGAAATAATTAAAATTAGCACTTTAAATATACATTGTTATAGTATGTGCTGTGTGTATTAATGGTAATAAAAATATTATTATTATTGGACATTAATAATAATGATATACGACGTACCTACCACCATTTTCCTAACACCAAAATACGATTTTTTAAATTGGAAAAATATCACAACAAAATATTTTCAAAAGTATATCCCTTCATGCTTTTCAAGTACTGACACAAATAAGTTCGATTTCCATCCCATTAACATTACCCACACATACAACTTCATACAACATAGTTTGGCTTCAGGAAACAATTGTTTTTCAAGCTAACCCTGGTTGCATTCTTCGACTCATTTGCATGCAACCGATGTCGATCGCTAATACAACGGCCAATGGATTTGAATATCATTTGGACGGCTTGGTGGCCATGTTGCAAGGTTATGGGTTTATACTGCCTTTGGACGGCGGTTGAGGTGTGGGCTCCGTAGTGTGGGGAAACGGTTCGGGTTTCTTGGTGATCGATATGGTGGAGATACTCGATAAATGTAGGTACTGCAGTGAGGTTCACAGTTTTAAGAACCCGATTCAAGATTATGATTATCTTTGTACCTAAACTGTTATATTTATATTGTAACAATGGAGTTGAACTATTTAATACGGCAAATCATGTTTAATTATCAGAACGGAACACACTTCTATCGTGTTACACATTTTTATACAAATAAATGCATCTTTATCATAAATTTTTAACGTCGAAGAAAAGAAATACAATATTGGTGCAATTGTTAAAGTTTTAAATAGTTATATAGAAATATTATAATTATTATTATGTTGTGTAGTTAAAATAAATAGCACAAAAAATACTTCTTTAAACGTGGTACGTTTTTGTTCAGAGTTAAAGGTTATTAAAAATCTACAAAGAAGTAAATAAATTACCTACATCCATAACTAAGTAGTAGGTAGGTACATACATAATTTACAATGGGTTTAAATAATTATTTTTATTGCACAAGTTACAAAGCTAGTGTATGCATTAATTTCTTGTACACTGACCCTACCAAATGTTATTCAGTGTTATTTCAATTGATAATATACATTTTAGGTTCTTGGCCGATTAATTAACTGGCTATTTGAGTTTTAATAAGCAATTATATTCTTTTGTTTAATACTTCATTATGAAGAATTACCATTCGTTGCATAAATTAGTATAGATAATGCACTAATTTGTTACACTTAATGCCCCCGTTTTCAATCAATTTAAACATATTTTTCACCAAAACTAAATGCTCAAAAATATCGATCTTCTATGTAAAATAAGACGATCCAAAACATCCCACCAAAAACTATCGATATTTTTCTCAACAAAACATCGACATCCCATCTCTCGCAGCACACAACACTACTATTTCTAATTTCACGGTCGTCGCGTCTATGTGTGTATGCGCCAGTGTGTGTGACCTTGCTGCTCGCTGCGTTTCGGCGGTCACCGACCCCGGTGCATGCAACCCTTGAGTTAGTGCACATATATACATGTGTGCGCACATATATAGACGTATATGTACAAATGTACGTAGAAAAGCGATGCGAAGCCGGTTAGACCGGATTTAGACTGGATAGTGGTATCATTTTTTGGGAGGAAGAGGGGGGTAACATCTTCAAGTTTCGTGAGCATGTGTGGACAGAAAGTTAGATACTTTTTTGAATGTTTTAATTTACAGAAGAAAAAGTTGTTGTAACAAAAATGATGTCATTATTTTTAGATTAGTTAACATTAGTCCATCCTGTGTCATCTGCCCTGTTATCTGTTCACAACCTAATGATATTATCAGACGAATACTGGGCCAGGCAAGGAATTCAACTAAGAAAGAAAAGTAGTTACAACCTGGAGATCTTTAAGCCTAGAGTTAATAGGTTAGCCACATCGTCGCATACCACCAGGTCAGATATTAGTCAAGCGTGAGCCTAACATCAGTAAAAAACTAGTTTTGCCATCATAACCCTAAGAAGACTTCAGCTCTGCCAACCCGCACTGGGCTAATCGTTAGATTGCAGCCACTCCCTCTTTAAAAAAAGGAGGCCTGTGTCCCGGCAGAGTGAACAATTAAAGCCCAATTTTATTATCAGCATTTTAATAGTCTCAATTGAATTGATTGAACATATTTTTTTTTTTTTAACTGGGCACCAAAACTACTTGGTAAATTGCTATTATCATACATATTTATCTTGAAAAGATTGGCATAATAATATCATTTCAACGACTCTCGTTTTTCAACATCACTCTAAACTTTTCTCAACTACCTTTGGGTCGGCTTCAAGTCTGACCAGATGCGGATAAATACCCGTGGTTTACATGGAACGACTGCCTATCAGACCTTCACAATCCAGTTGAATAGACTGATGGTCAAACTTTCTGGTGTCTAAGTACCTGTAATGATTGTCAAAGATCTACGAATGACACCGGAACCAAATGCTTCTGAACTTTTTTGACTGAGGAATAATTATATTGTTTACTAGCTTTTGCCGGCGGCTTCGCCCGCGTACATACTAACAACTGATTAACATTCGTAGACTCATAGCAAGGTTCAGTTGAAAACCAGCGTCAGGCAACTGCTACGTAGTGGCCTGGCATCATGCTGAATTGGACCTATTTGGCGCAGTCGTGGGACATACAATGTAGATATATTTTAAGTTTAAGATCCCATACTATAATTATTTTTTAAATCATTGTGTGTACCTGTGTGCCAAATAAACGTATTTTCTTTCTTTCTTTCTTTATTCACTTAGGAATAAAGTAGCTTTCTGTCGTTAAAATAATTTTCGCCATCGGACCAGCACTTTCAGAGATTAGCTCCTAAAACAAAAACAAACATGACCTCTCTATAATATTAGTGTAGATTTATTCCTAATGGCTAAATGATTTTTTTCTAGTAATAATAAAACTTCAACCCTTTACTGATCCTGGAAATTAAACCTATAGGAATTCAGTTTGCAAACCCTAACCTAATGCATGCGATGGTGCTTATTTATGCGTTCCAAACTTCAAAGGAAAGTACTTCGTACGAAAGTGATTTCTAAAGGCACATTCATATTAATCCATACTAATGTTATGCTAGCTGTAGCCAACGGCTTTGCCTGCGTGAAAGCAGAAAATTACCCCAAGGGAACATATTTCTGGGATTAAAGGTATCTCATGTGCTCATGATCAGCTTTTTTAATGTTCCCACTGCTGGGACTAAGGCCTCCTCTCTAAGAGAGGGAGTGGGCCGTAATCCGCCACGCGAGCCCAGTTCGAGTTGGTGAATGTCACAGGTCTTCGAATTTTTTATTCTAGGACATGCCGGTTTCCTCACGATGCAGCAGTGATGAAATAAATTACACAAATATTTTTTTTTATCTTAGGAATACGTTCCCTAAACACAATAAAACATTTTTCAAGGCGCGGTCGCGGGCTCAAGTTAGTTAAGACATACAGCCACCCAATAGTGTTGACAACGACTCGATAAAATAAAATATCGATCGTCAATTGTTCGCGGTACTGCGTCGGCGCATCGATGCGTGAGAGTTGTTTTTTATTTACTTCGCACGTGGCTGTATGGAGAATTGTTTATCTTGGTTGATGTATAAAGAAATTTTTTCGTAAATATTGATGTTGGAAATGGTGGTCTAATATTAATTCTCCTGTTTTTCATTTATTTGGGAAAATTCGGATTTAAAAAACAAAGCCGAATAAGTTTTAAATTGGGTGAGGAGTGATGTCAAATAAAAGGGAGTTAGTTATAGCGTGACAGGAGACAGGACCGAATGGAAGTAAAAAGAAAAAGGGTTGCGCCTACTCAAATTGACAATTAAAAAATAATATTTAAAAATTTCATTCGGTTAAAAACACTTTCTCAAGAATAGATTTTCGTAACACAAAACCTGAATAATTCATGTACATTTAGCTATTACTTTTCACTATAAATACTTGAAAAATCTATCTGAAAAACTCAGTCAAAATATTGTAAAAAAAAACACTACTAAACTAGACTAAACTTCACAAATCATAGTCAAGAAAAGCAACAAGTCCTTCCCATAGCCCTAAAAAATAAATAACATACTCCACAAAGCAACGAGGGGGAAAAATACCCGCATTGTGTGGAAAAATACCTAAGAGCACATAAGCTGCTTATCATCCTCGTCTACAGTAGCTTGAGGTAAACGGAAAACTGCTAGTAACGATATTATATCAATGCGAATGAAAATATGCGATTTGTGTCTTTTGATCTGCGTGGAGGAAAATATTCATTTTCCACAACCTTTTTGCTATGAAAATGGAGGTTAAACTCGGGTTACTTGATACTTAAGTGAAGAATATATTCCTTGCACAGTTTGACTGGTTTTTTGATCTAGTGGTTAGTGGCCTTGACTGCTATGGTCGTGAGTCCGATTTTCACCCAGGGCAAATGTATGTGTGACGAGTAGGATCATTTGTTCTGTGTCTGGGTAATCTATCTATTATAATGTACCTATGAATTTAGAAGTGCTAGTAATGTAAGTATGATTTAATATTTATAATACAAGCTCTGCTTAGCTTGAGACTAGACGGCGTTGTGTGATATTTGTGGAACATCAATATTATTATTATTTAGGATGTGAAAGAGCTCTAGCTGGCAGTTTCATCATCATCATCATTTCAGTCGAAAGATGCCCACTGTTGGACATACGCCTCTCCCAAATGTCGCCGCAATGAACGGTCCAGTGCATCTTCCATTCATCGGATTTCTACGACCCTCACAAAGTCATCAGTCCATATTGTGGGCCGCGCCAATGCTGCGTCTTCCGGTGCTGTCAGTTTGGGAAAGATAAAAGAGGCTCATAGCCCCTGGCAACGTTGGTGCGGGCTTGCGGACGCCGAGTATAGAGTAGCTTTCCATTCGACCGTCTAGTAAAGACCAAGCTTGAGTCGTCCCTAAACACGTAGTGTTCTACGTGCGTCTCAAAGAGTGGTAAAAAACACGAACACAAACACGGGTTTTTAGTTAGCAAAGGTGTACCTACCACGCCCTCTCTGTCTACCCTAGAGAGGAAGAATTCCTTGAAATACTTTAACATAAAAAAAACCTGTATAAAAGTGTCAAATTTGGTTTAGGCAACATTTACTTCTGATTTCCAACTTATTACATTTATGCTATTAATTATATGCTTTCATAATGCACGCCGTTAATCTAAATCACTAATTAACAAAACGGTTAACACGGATTACCACTTCAAAATACCTTAACATATTAACGAACCACTTAAAATGCCACTCACGCATTCAAAACTACCCTAACGTTTACCTCAAAACCGTCAAATAACTAATAAACCCTTCCTAATTATAACTAAACCCGAAATTCAAATCTCGAACACCGACGCCATTTTATCGCGTCCAACCGCCTTCCGTCTACAGCTCGTCTAGCCTTATGTCCAGCTACCAAAGACACGGGGAGACCTATTCAAATGCAGTGCAGACGCCTCATGTGTGGTATAGAAGGGGGGGTGGGGTAGGTCGGTGTATATTGGACGTCCCATGTAGTGTGTATAGTGGTCCTGACCTACTGTAACTAGCGATAGTAGCCGTCTCTAGGTCAAAGAAGGATAGACGCACACATGCATAAGCTCTGTGCGTGTGTTGTGTGTGATTGTGGCCGTGGATGTGTGTGTTTGTGCATAGGATAGTATACGAGTGAGTTTTGCGGAATCGGAACGTGATTTAGTTTGAATCGGGTATTGATATAATCGGTTGGGATTGTATTTGGGGTTTTTAAGCTGTGTGTTTTTAGGTAGGTACTTTATGCTGTTATGGGAGTTGAATGTTTACTAGTCATCGTATTAATAAAGTAAAACTATTAAGTAATTCCTTTTTCTATTAAAGTTATATTATAATGTAAAACTATATAGAAACATTACTATAATTTACATTTTTTAAATCATGAAAGAAAGAAAAAAAGAAAACAATTTTATTTAGCATACATTGATGATTACATAAAAAAAGAGACAACTGACAATTTGTGTCCCACGGCTGCGCCAAATAAGTCCAGTTCAGCAAAAATGACAGACAACTACGTGGTAGTTGCCTGACGCTGGTTTTCAACTGAACCTTATTTCGAGTGTACGGTTGAAAATTGTTTTTTTTTTTTATATTTATGGTACTTAATGGTTTTTTTTTATGGGAAATAATCTAATGAATATTCTCGCTCTAGGGCGGACCGGGAAAGCGTGTCAGAATTTCACTGACTAAAACCCACACCTATGTAAGAACATTGAAGTATTTCTTGATAAAATATCTTTACCTTGCGTTTCCACTTTACCTTTCGGAAGCCAACCTATGCCAACCTATGGTCAAAGTATGCTTCAGCCCTGCTGGGCCCCTACGATTTTGCTGACAACTCTTTGAGACGCGTGTGGAATCCTCCGCGCTGTCAACGACTCGGGTTCAGTTCGGATGTTTACCGGACGACGAACTGCGAGCTACCCATTGCTCGTCGTAGCCCACGCCTAGGGTAATCGGGGCTGGGATCCCGGTGACTAGGGTGTGAGGAAGTGCGTTCTTTACGTGCGTGGCCGCTTTCTTCGCTAGTATTACTGCTTCACAGAAGAAAGCGACCGTCTGCCATTCCTCCTCGCTCCAGACCTGGCCTGTACCAGGGCTGGCGAAGGTACTTAAAGGCTAAAGCTGAAGAAATAACAAACACGAGCGAACATGCAAACTTTTCAGGAATGTGACAAATGGTAAAACTTGATTTAACATAAAAAGTTTCTTTATTACAATTTATAATACTCGCGTTAATATAAATAATGCGTTCCTGCTACATTATATGACTACAATAATTCATTTAACGCTACTATTCGTAAATAAAATGAATGACAAATTGCATTTTAACACGCATATAACTTACCCTTTTACTGGAAAAGAAAAAAATAACAGAATGTCTTAATAGGTACCTATTTATCAAGAATAAGGATGATTATTGGAAAAGTATTTTGTTTTAAAAAGTATTCCTCAATACTCTTACTCCAAAACCCGCTTTTATCTCTATCGCGTTTGGGCACGCAATTTACGCACTAGTGCGGAAAAGTGCGAGAGGTCGTCTCCGCCACAATTTATTGTATTTATCGTATCAAGCTGGATACTAAGCGACCCCCACGACACGCATCAACCCCTGGTAATTTATTTCTTAGTGAGTGTATTGAAAATCATCGTTTGATACACGTGAAAGTTTGTCACTGCAGCCCTCACCTCCATAATACCCTCGCCTACTGCTCAGGCAAATTCCTTCTCCGTCGCAATGAATGCAGCACTCGGTTCCGTAAAATCCTGGGACTCAGGCGAATTTCTGCCTTGGTCGCGACGACAAACTTTCTCCACTTTTACTTTGTAGCTCAAGAAGCTGCCAAACTTAAATGGAACTGGCCAGGATATGACTGCCGTATGTCTAACGAATTTTGGGCCCGTAAAACACAAAATTGGTGCCCAGACTATGAAGGAATACCGCGGCAATCCACGAAGAAGATGACGGGATGACCTGGATGTCTTCCTTGGGAATCGGGAAGAGGAAGCGAGGAATCATGATCACGATAGACCACACATTTTTTTTATGGTGGGAAAAAAATCATGCATTGACATCCCCCGCCCTTGGGTGGAGCGGGAGATAGTATCAGACTCTTACTGACTAAAAGACCCACCCCGTTCCTTCTAGCCTTCATGCCGGGGCTCGAGCGCCCTTTCGGGTAACCCTGGCCCCAGTAAGCTTCGACCCGGCTGAGACTCTGCTGTTGCTGACAACTCCTTAAAGCGCGCGGGAACAGTGCGCGCCGTCGGCGACTTGGGCTTGGCCCGGACAGTTACCGGACGGCCGGACAGTGAGCTACCCATTGCTCACTGTCCGCAAGCCCGCGCCTACGTTGGCCGGAAATCGGGATCAGAATCCCGGCGGCGGCGGCGGCGAAATAGACCACACACTGATTTTTTTGCGGCTTGTCTTACTTGGCCTATA
The DNA here is from genome assembly GCA_929112965.1 of Mythimna albipuncta. Classification (NCBI taxonomy): domain Eukaryota; kingdom Metazoa; phylum Arthropoda; class Insecta; order Lepidoptera; family Noctuidae; genus Mythimna; species Mythimna albipuncta. Next base: position 22,470,564 of record OV815970.1, read on the forward strand.
TTACAGAACCTGTTTATTTTCATTATCACAATAGTGGTCTATGTTACTACGAGTTGTTGTGGCTTTATTTTAACAAAACTAAAGGTACAGCGTCGGAAGGCCTCCTACAAGTAAACCCGATGTTTTGGTGAGGGTTGCGTGAATCCGATGCAAGACGCACAGGACTTATAGTTGTGGCGACACTTTGAGGAGGCCTATGGCCAGTCTTATTTTTTTTTTAATAATTCGTTCACTACTTCAGACATATTTTAACTTTATTTTACAAATAAATGTATTATTTTGATTTAGATTAGAAGTAAGGCCTAAGCACAACTACATTATCGCTTTGAATGCAAACCTATACGCTACAATTTTTTATTTAGGCTGTTTTGTTCACCAAATATACCAAAATTCATAAAAAATAATGAAGCATCTTCCAAAACCAAACAAAGACACATACATAGACCTACCCATAACTAGTTGCGACTGGTTCAATCCAGTTTTATCGACCCTCTGCCCTTCGAGTCTAGCTCGACAGTTCTTGAAGAGCCCTTGGTTTTTATAAAACTACCGTCCATTTTAACGCGGCCTCTGACTTCTTAAGTACTTACCTTGGGAACATCCTGGTTTAGTTTGGGTCGGGGGGGTGAAGGGTTCCATGTAAGGTTTGTTTAAAGTAAAAGTATACTTTGTATGATGCGGTTTGCCCTTGCGTTGAGTGGGTCGTATAATTCTGTTGCTATGGTACGGAATAGGGTAGGCAGGGAGATGAGATACTGTTGAGGATTTAATTTAGATGTTGAGTTTTTTTATTATTAAATTTTGGTGTGGTAGTTTGACTTGGTAATGGATAAAAAAAAATACATTTTATACGGAGACCTGGGTGAAGATATGATTCTTTGAATTACCTAGGTATGAAATTACCTTGTGCTTTCAAGTCTGGTAGTCATAAAAGAGTGAATGAGGATTTTATAGGCACTGATATTTCATCAGGCTTGAGACAAGTCGAATCAAGCTGTAATCACCAAGACGCAAATAGATCCATTATATGTAGAATCCGATAGGTAGGAAGCTACTTAACAGATAAGATTGGAAAAGATCAATAAAATCGACACACTTTTTTTAATCCTGGCTGATCTAAAAAGTAATATTGCTAAGATTATATTTGATGAGTTAATGTACGCTACTTTTATAAAAATCATTCAAGTAAAGTTGTTATTTAGTTGTTTATAAGTAGAAATATTAAATAATTTGTATAGAAGTGCCTGTAAATAATAAAATAAAATAAAACAACAAAAAAAAGTAAAGTTGTTATTGTAAAGTTACGATGGGTCTCACATTCTATAGGAGATAAGTCTCTAAAAATAAAGATTAATAAAAAAAATAACCCTAGGACTGGTGCGAGGTGACTTGAGAAAAGAATGCCTGGAAGACGTTGGAAAGGCATTTGCCCAGCAGTGGGAAAGTAAGCCTATACTTAAAGTTTTCTGGAAACTCTCTTCAATCATCAGACATTGCAGAGATTTTGGGCATATGACATTATGAAGTAAGGTATAGCTAAGTCTTTTTAACCTTATATTAAATATCTCATGAAATTATTTCAAGAAAAAGTCTTATGACATTTTGTTCGATCAAGGAATCGAAGCCCAGACCTTACACTCAGCACATATCTACACGACTAGACCAAAAACGCCATAAATAATTCATGCAATCAATGATGCAGTTTTTACTTTTTAATTAGGAACATTTCATCCGACCATAAATTCGTAAGTGCCTCGAAATAATTCGCATTTCTCATTACCAAAGCTGTCACTACACAAGTCACAAAGTATAATACACATGGCCAAAGTATAATACACATGACCAAAGTACACAAATACCCATTTCCAAAAACGAATCACAGTATAAAAGGTTCATTTGAAATTTTCTGTTTTAAAAACATTCACTAATTATTGAACGGGCGGCGACTATGTATTGTCCGGTTATGTACTTATGTGCTCTTGTACATAAGTGTGCGTGTGTATTATGTAAAAAAAGGGTGTTTTTGTCTATGTGCCAAATAAAAATGAGGCCGTAATGTCCGGCTGCATCGAACGTTTATCGTGTGCCGGCCGCGAACGAAAACGCGATAAGAATTTATTTTTATTTTTTCAGTTTTCTCTTTTAATTATGTTGATGTATTTTTTTTATATATGAATGCTGTTGTTTATTATTAAAGGTATCTTAGAGTATTGTGAACGTTGAAATGTTCAAAAATCTACACTAATATTATAAAGAGGGAAAGTTTGTTTTTTGTTTGTTTGTAGGAGGCAATCTCTGAAAGTACTGGTCCGATTGCTAAATTTTTTCACAGATAAAAAACTGCTGTATTCCTGAGTGACATTGGTGCGGCTTCACTCGCGAACATATATTTTAAAGCCGCGGGCAAAAGCTAAGTAGGTAAAGTAAATAGGTAACTTTTTTTTTGGTGGGAAAATCTTCAATGACTTCTCTCGCTTTAAAGTGGGGCGTGTCAGACTTTTACTGACTAAAACCCACCCCTATGTTGGAACATAGGTTTAGGTTAGGTTAGGGAAACCAGGGGTCCTGGAATACTAAGCCAAGAAGGATCTTTGCCATTCGTTTGAGAACCGAAGTTTCACTCTCGGAAGCCGAAATTTCCATTTATTAATAAATATCCTTGTTCGGGACGTAAATAGATTTTTCTTTTGTGATTTTCCGAGAAATGCTTACATGAAAGAAAAGTTTGAATACTACTTGGAATTTATTTCCGAAACACATTGCTTTAAATATTCAAGTTTACCCTTACATAACGTAACTGAGAGCGAAATTCTCCGTGTCAATTAAAATGAGTCGAAAGTAACAAAAATAATGGAATTCTACCGAACTCAGTTTTCACGGTGTAAGGCCAGATATGAATCATAATTATAAGCGATAATCTCTGTATATTACTTGTATCTTTACGCCGGATCCTCTGAGGGGTAGACAGGGGTATTTAAAGGCCGTCACCGAAATATAAAGAGGGTCCGACATTTATCTTTTTATAATAGCAATAGCGTTTTGATAAGACATCTTGACCATATTTTTAACGCAAAATGTTATAAAAAAATAAGGTATAGATACAAGGTACAGTTTTGAATCTACACAAGACAGGAGATTATTATAAAACTCGTAAATAAATCAAACAAGAATACCTTACCTTGTCAAAAATCAATATTACTTGTCATTTAAAAAAAATGTATAACTATTATAAAAAACATATTAATATTCTGTTTGCGCAATACTAACTTTCTGAATTGGTTGATATTTTGGACCAATTTCGGTTTGGTTCGATAGTCTGATTTTAAAATGACAGGCGACGGGCCTGTGGTCTAGTGGTTAGTGGCCCTGACTACTATGCCGGAGGTCGTAGGTTCGATTCCTACCCAGGACTAATGTTTGTGCGATGAACACGATCATTTATTCTGTGTCTGGTTACAAATTTATCTATAATAATATGTATATTTTTATATATATATAAGTATGTTTATCAGTTGTCTAATACCCATGACACAAGCTCTGCTTAGCTTGAGACTAGACGGTGTTGTGTGACAGTTGTGAAAAAAGAAATTATCCGACTTTTGTTGATGGTTTAGCCAACTTCCAACCAACGTCTTTATAACCAACATCCAACGTCTTTGCCAACGTCTTTATAAGTTTGGAAAGATAATTGCATTTTATGTAAAAGATTGTTTAAATGGTTTTTGTATGGTTTGGATGACGTGGTTGACGGCCGAATACGCACTTTAATATTACTATTACTGGTTTTATTTTAAAAAATGCTCGAAAGCATTAGGCCCCTCGCTCACGAGCACCTTTTGACATTGCTACTAACGCGCGTTAGTCGCATATGCAACGCGCTGCACAAGCGATGCTAACGTGCTACAGCATTGCGACTGTAGCGATGCAAACGCGCGGCCCTGACGACATCAGGGAGTAACCGGAAGGAGTGAAATATTCTACATACAAAAACTCAGCATAGTCGGCCTTATAATGTTCCCGCTGTTGGGACTCACGCCTCCTCTCTAGGAGAGGGATTGGGCCTTAGTCCACCACGCGGGCCCAGTGCGGGTTGGTGGATGTCACATGTCTTCTAAAAACTAAGGTTTTGTTAATGAATCGCGTTTGCTTCGCGGCAGAAGCGCGACAGTATCGCTTTTGCATCGCGACTGTATCGATTCGATCGCTACAAAAAGTTGCCGTGGGCGCTGAGTGCTGAGCTGTTCAATAATATTGCTCCGAACACTTCTCATACCGCTTTCAGCACGACTGCACGATCATCCCATGTGATAGTTTAATCTCTCTTCAAGTACTAAAATATAAGAAAAATATCTTTACATAATTATTCGCACAAATACGGGCACGATTACTGATATTATCTGTATCTTGTAATCAGATTTTTGAGGTTAAACTGAAAGGTTAGGTGCAAGTACATAAAGTAGCTGTTTAAAAAGGCAGATTATCGATACTTCTGTGTATTGGGACGACATGGCCTTTAGAAATAACTATATTTTTGAATTTTTATGTAAAATATGTACAGTCAGTTGTTGAACGCCTGAAGTTATAAGCGGCACGATTGGCGAAGTAGTTTTTTTTTCGGTGGGAAAATTATCTAATGACATCCCCCTCTCTTGGGTGGAGCGGGAGATAGTGTCAGACTTTTACTGACTTAAAACCCACTCCTGTTCCTTCGTTGCCTTTCGTACCGGGGCTGAGCTATCTTTCGAAACTAACCCTGGTCCCAGTAGGCTTCGACCCAGCTGGGCCCCTGCCCGGGTCCGAGTGTTGTGAACGCGGCCTCGTAAAATGAAAAATAAACTTACTATGAAGGCAACGCTTTTACTTTCCCACTGTTGGGCAAAAAGCTCCCCCAATTTCTTTTAGATCCTCTTTTCTTCAGTTACTTCGAACCAGTGCCCCTAGCCACGTTGATAGTCTGCAATTGTTAACGCTAGTAGAAAACTTCAAATGTACGGGCATGACGTCATTTCAAAACTCAGTCACAAAAGAGGGGCGTGGCCAACTCGAGGCGTTCGACGCAAAAGAAACGGTTGTAACTTGGCTAGGGGGGCAGGTCGGCCACTGCAGTATTGTTCATACTTAGGTGCCCAATTTTTAAAGACGTAAAATTTGCAAGTTTTTGTTCATTTCGACTATAGCATCAGTTTTCTTATATTTATCTTTATTGTATACACAACAATAATAGTTTACCGCTAGATCGGTAATTTGAGTCGATAAGAATTTTATCGTTTCATAATTGTATTGCCGCTGTAATAAGCAAAGTATTTTAATTTTTAATTGAATTGGAAACCGTTTCCTAAACGAATTCAATTAAAAATATTTTATTTGACAGAACCTGTATGAGTCCTTATAAAACGTCAGATGCTAGTGCACAGTTCCAATTGGTAGTTTTCTAGGAAAAAATAATGGCAAGAAACTTCAAGAAACACTTATAGATCTTCACCTAGATCTATTCAATCGCTTATTTATGAAAAAAATACGAATATAGTTAATGCGCTTCACCATCAACGATTGCATCTCTGCTTACCATCAGGTGGGTTCGCAGTCAAGCTCTTATAAAAATAATCTCTGCTTACCATCAGGTGGGTTCGCATCTCTGCTTACCATCAGGTGGGTTCGCAGTCAAGCACTAATAACTATTAAAAATATGTATATCCACGTCAAATTATGACCCCAGTAAAGGGCCTTACAAAATCATCATCATTTCAACCTAAACACGTCTACTGTTGGACATAGGCCTCCTACAAATGTCGCCACCATGACCGGTCATGTTAGGCTCGCATCCATCGGATTCCTGCGACCCTCACCAGGTCATCCTTTCAACGCTGCGACTTCCATCACCCCGGAATCTTTCGGTCCCAACGACCATCAGTTCTGCTAGCAATGTGTTCTGCTCACTGCCACTTAAGTTTGACGATCCTTCGGGCTTACAACAATAGTAATGATTAAAATATGTTAAAGTTTAATAAATCGCTGAAGTATTATTATTAGCATAACTTAAACGCAAGGCTAGGTTTGAACACACGCGAGTTATTATTAAATGTTATTAATTTGCTATCTTGAAGGTGGCAGCTGATAATTATATTTTTATTGTTACCGAGGCTACTATTAAAGAGTCGTGACATTTATTATGATTATTATTATAGTTTTATTATTTTACTATTGATCAGACCAAATTTACATGAGTGTTACAAATATTTGAACACGCAGCCGCGGGCAAAAGCTATTGCCTGCGTCTTTACCCGCCTACATTGAATATAGCCTATAGTATAATAGTACTTTCAGGGATTACAAACAAAAAAAAACTTTTACCTCTTTATAATATTATAAGTGTAGACAGTGTAAATAAGCTCACGCTTGACCGCTGTCTCACCAGCCCCCCTAGCCAAGTTAAAAACGTTTCGCTTGCGCCGAACGCTTCGATTTGACCTTGCCGCCACTTCTTTTGTTCTGACCACGTGACTGAGCGTTAAGACGACGTCATTCCCATACGTTTGAAGCTTTCTACAAGCGTTAACCATTGCAGATTAGTAACTTGGCTAGGGGTACTTATGGAAAATCATGATGTGGTTCTCGATGGAACATGCTTGCCTAGACATACCTTACTCACTCTTGATTTAAGGATCTCCAGGTTGTAGCAATTAGGGAATACAGACTCCGCCAGGAATTCTACTCCTTAGCTGTGCGTACAATTAATGTGATAATATTATTCCAACAGAAAATCTTAGAAATAAAATCTAACTAAACAAGCCTTAAAAGATATCAGCAAACCATACGGGCCCAAAAAAAAAAAATAATAAAAAAGGGCCCAAATGGGTCGAAGCCTACTAGGTCCATGGGTTTAGTGAAAGTGAACCCCGGGCCCGTGGAATGAAGGCAAAGAAGGAATAGGACTGCGTTTAAGTCAGTATAAGTCTGACACACTCTTCTGCACCGCTCAAAAGCAAGAGATGTCATTAAATGATTTCCCATAAAAAAAAAACTAAACTTAGATCAAAAAGGTCTGATTTTTTTTTATTTTTACCTTAAAAACATCATACAATAACTATACCAAAGCCGCATCATAGTTAGGCCAGCAATTCCAGTGCTCAAGTCGGTCAGTCCATCTGTTCAATGCTAACTAGGCGGTGCCAGGCGTGTTCCGGCTCACGCAAGGCCAGCCAGGTCGCCCCGGCGAGCCTACTCCACAACTCCGGCAGGTGTCCATGCTAACTGAAATACAGCTTCCTTTTGATGGAGACTGAGATTTAAATTGCATTAAGATGAGGCTCTAAAGTTCGGAAAAAAAGTTCAATGTAAGTACAAGTTATAATTTACTACTTGAAGTCCCCTCAACCTTAGTTCGGTCTTCGTCATAATTAATAATAATAAAATAATATTCCATAACTAACACAAAAGCTAAGCAGAGGTTATGTTATGGGTACTAGGTAGCAGATTATCTTATCTAGTACAACTATCACACAACGCCGTCTAGTCCCAAGCTAAGCAGAGCTTGTGTTATGGGTACTAGACAACTGATAAACATACTTATATATTTCTAAATATAGATAAATTACACCCAGACACAGAACAAATAATCGTGCTCATCACACAAACATTTGTCCTGGGTGGGAATCGAACTCCGACATTGCAGTCAGGGCCACTAACCACTAGACTAACAGGCTGTCAAATTGTTTTATTTCAAGTTCTCTTAAGAGGAGAGTCCTTAAGACCTTTTACAGTTTTCAAAATTTCTAAAAATACACCGCTCTGAATTACACAAAAAAATAATTGAAGTACCTAAATAGATGTGCCAATAGTTTCACCCTGAAATGACGGTAAGCAATGATGTAATCGTTGATGGAAATCGCTCTTTGAATGCTGTAATTAGAGACACAATAGAAAGACAATGGCTTATGTCGAACTGTGTAACATAAGATATTCAAAAGGTTAAGAGTCTATTCATTCTAGCCTTGAAGACACGTAAACTAAATATTCCTAAACTAAAAAAAAAGAAAAATGAAAACAAAAAAACATCAAATCTGTACTTACGCCCACTTTCCTACCAAAGTACTGACAGTCGAAATTTAAATGAAGTAGCTATCGCAATTAGCGCACCCGTACACCTACAAGCGCAACTAAACGCACACGATTACAAAAAAGCCCAAATAAAAAGTGTAGTGATCAAAAATGTGTGAAAGAATCGCACACACACTGCCCTCCAATTTCACACACACACAGCTCGGCCACAATTCAATATCGCCTGTCATTCCGCGTACCGTCCGCAAAAATTGCATTTTTTATCATAATTAAGTATAATTTTTTTCTTGCTGATATTAATTTTTGCTGAAGATCTTTATTATCTACGCTGGTTTTATGGGGTGTTGATTATATTTTACATAGGGCTAGCGTTTAATATAAAAAGGTAATGAGTTTAATTATTTGAGCTAATTTGAAATAATTAGCTTAATTACTTGTGAATATAGATATGCTTTAATAATTACATAGTTATTTGAGATTATATTATAAAGCTAATTACCCTAAAAATTATGCGTCTATAACTATAGCTCATTATAGACGTTTATTTACTTTAGCAAAAATTAACACTTTTAAGTTAGGAATATTTATGGTCTTAAATTACTACTAGCCATAAGAGATTTTTTTTCCAACTACACTAATTAACCCTATTATCAATTATTCTTAGAAAATTGCGTACTTAAGTTAAACGCGTAATAAATCTACAATAAAGACACCCATGATTGAAAAAACACGAAAAATGAATATTCCAAAAAAAAAAAAAATGACAATGATACATTAAAAAAATTAACTGAATTAACTTTTTTTGGCACCCTACAGCAACAATACAACCTGTATTGTGCACACAGATGCATTTCCACTCACACATTCACACTTGACGCATTCATACACAGATATGTGCGTTAACTCGGCGCGACCATGTGGCGTATTTAGGTCAATTGCTGAAATAAACGCATCGTCGCAGCGCACTGCGCCTGAGTCGTTTTTTATTGAACCTAAGAGAGAGTATGTTGCACATTTCTTTTTGTATGCACTTTAGGCGCCGGTTGGTGTGTTAGATTATTTGTTTTAAATGTACCCGAGATCCGTTAGTTGGCGCTCTAGTGTGTACTTTGTTTAATAAGTATGAACAGTAACTTGTGCAACTGTTTGCTTTTACTTTTTTATACTGTTTTCGTTTTAATTTATGAGTAACACTTGGCACAGTTAGTACAGAGTTTAATAATACCGATATTTTAAACGGGAATTTCTAAGTTGCATATTTATTTTGTACATAACAGGAAAAACTAGTGCACATTTTCTTAACTACAGGCATTGTCTAAAAATAAAACCTGAATAAATATTGTAATCGGAAAAATGCCAGCAAATTGCTGTAATTTTTACAGAATAATAACTGACACGTATTTTTTCCACCATTCAAAAAACAACTGAACAACGACCATGATAATAAAATAAAACGACAAACAACTTTTATCGGTAATTTATAACATTTAAAAATCTAAAATATTTATTTTCGTATTGAGTACGACAGTTAATTGGACGTAATTTGAAGTTTCATTGCATCAGCACCATCTATCGGGACTTATGTAATGATTTTTGTTTCGTAAAGGTCATACGTAACTGGCTTTTAATTAAAAATTATATGCCTTGAGGGAAAAACAAGCTTAAATTATATGTTAATGTTGTTACTTTATAAAATATTAATGTTTCACTACTGCGAGGGTAATTATGATGCTTGAGATTGCATTTTTTGCTTGCAATTTATAAACATTGCAGTGGCTTGTCTAATAAAAACAAGAAATTCACGTCAATGCCAAATGAATGTAAACGTTTATTCGTTTTTATGTTAGTTCTTTTTCACTTAATTGTGTTTATTTCAACAAATAAGCAGCTAAACAAAAACTGTAGATTCGTTTAATTTAAATAATATTTAGCTTCACTCAAATAAACATGTCAAATTAACAAAAATAACTTCTAAAATGGCTTATAACTTTAAAAGAAGCCGTTCCAAATAATCCCGTCGTCATGTCCAGATAAATTTTCTTATTTTGACGTGCATATTTAATATTCTCACAAGGCTGATGCCGACACAAAAAAGACAAAGGTCGCCAAGCAGGTTCCCGAATGCAATTGAAATCGATTTTTATGCAATCAATACCGTCTCATTACTCTTTATATTAGGTGTGTTCGTGTAAATGCCATTATCGTACAGTTTTGGTGAACAGTTTCTCTCATTTTTTTTTTCGTATAAAAAAATTTGGAGAGTTCCGGTTGACGTAAATTTGGGTATAAAACTCTCAAACAAAAACTATAGGCCATTGTTTTAATGTATTTTTGTAAGGTTTAATATGTGTATGGACATTTTATACGCAGGTGTCGTACGCTGGGAGCCTGACACTGTATTAATTACGAAAATCTTTCCATCTAACCTTGGAGGGCTTGTTTGTACAATCTGTGCGTTTGTCCTTAGGGCTGTTGCTGTTTAGGAAACTACACACGATTTGAAGAAAAAAGAACTGTGATTTAAGAGTGATAGAGCAGAATTTTAATAACGTGGGCGATGGATAGATGGCATACGAATCAAGGAAAAATACTTTAGTTGAAGTTTAAAATGTTTACCTGTTTAAATTAAGTAAATAAACATTTGCCGACCTTCATAAACTTTGTAAACATAATAAATTGTAAATCAATAAAGGTTGGCACGTTTTTGGCGTACCAATGTAAAGTGCAGAAATAATAAAGCATACACGTAAAACTTATCCCCGATAACTTATAAAAAAAAAACATTTGAGTGCAGAAAGAGAGTAGTTTTAATTGTTAATATAAAAAAAAAATTGTTATATTTAATTTAAAATATTAGTATATTTAATGAAACTGGTGTGTGGTCCCGCTACGGTGAAGCACACCACGATTGCCGATTTTTAATGCGTGCCGCGACAAGGCTTGCATTTTCGGTAATAGAGTACACCTAGACGCACCTTAGACCATCGGGGATATTTAACTTAACATAAGTAATTATATTTTTCTTTATCTACTTATTATGTGCTTTGATTACTGTGTACTCATATTAGTATTAAGCGTTTAATATTATAACTAGCTTTTGCTAGCGGCTTCGCCCGCGTGAAACTTTGTTTCTCCATACAAACTTTGGACTTTCGTTTCATGACCTTAGCAGTCATAAAAAGAAACCTAGCGCAAAATCTCTCAATCCTAAGTTGGGCTGTTTATTGATATGTCAGTCAGTCAGTTTTTCTTTTTCTATATAGAAGACAAAGAGGCAAAAATACTTCTTTGTTTATGTTTGTAAGAATAACTAATCCCTGTTTTTATTTGTGCAACTACAGCACTGATAAAGGAAATTTTGTAGGACAGGCTTACGTAAAGAAAGTTTTCAGAAAAATCAATTAAATTGTAAATTTAAAAAAAAATTGTTGAGGTATTTATTATTAAAGTGAATTTAAATGCAGCATAATCGTTCTAATTTAATTTTCCAGAGATCTACCTTACTGCACGTACACAAATATATTGTTTGAACAAAATTACCAACGAACAGATAAACATATTTATTGGTAAAAATAAAAAAAATAACAGACAAGCAATCAAGCATATGGCCACACATACTGAACATCTCACCAAGAAATAAACATGCAAAACAGAAATAACTCGTTGCAACGAATCAGAAATGTCATCAATACGTTTCCGACCTCACCGTATTGATTTAAATCCAAACAGAATTTACATAAGAAAAACCGCGGATTTTGGGTACCGAAATACACTTTATACCTAACATTTGGTACAGAACTTGACTGCGTTTGACCTAAATATGTATACTTGCATCTGTTAACACAACTGCATATCGGGGTCGAAATGGCCTGATACTTGATCCTGTGCGAAACAAAATGGCTTCCTTCTTGGAGTTTAGGCACATAATTATAACAAATGATATTAGATTTATGATGTAGCTGAAACATAGGCTACATTGTGTTTTTAGTTTATTTTGCCACCTAACATTTTTACGTTACTTTAATCACCATTAACACAGGAACTTATAATAAGTTAAAAATCTTGATAGAATTGATGAAAACTTCATAGTGTTTTCCTTGTTTTCCACAACTATCACACAACGCTGTGTAATCCCAAACTAAGCAGAGCTTGTGTTAGGAGTACTAAATAAATATAATTATTTATTTCCAAATACACATTATACATATTATAGATTACACCACAGAACAAATGATCGTGCTCATCACACAAACGTATGTCCTGGGTGGGAATCAAATTTATGACCTCCGGCATAACACCACGGCCACTAACCACTAAATCAACAGGCCACTCAAACATCAAGGTAATTAGTACGTAATGTGTTTTTGAATAGTAGTGACAATCTGGAAAATTTCCGTCATCAAAATAGCAGTGACAATCTGGAAAATATCCGTCATCAAAATAGTAGTGACAAACTGGAAAATATTCGTCATCAAAATCTAGAATATAAAAACTTATACTTAAAAATGTACCGATCAGTCACGACATCTAATAACATTGGAAATGTGCAGTAAATGACGTGTTAAAAAAAATCTGGCACACAAACATGAGTTGAGTATAACAAGAGGAATCAAGCGGCGCCGGGGGGCGGAGCGAGTGAATGTGGAACAAGCGGAATGATGTCGTTTGTTAATGACAAACCAATTTGTGTTCTGTAGTTATTTTAGGGGTACACGTAACGGTTTCTGTGGCCTACTTTTAGGTCCATTGCTCATTTTTTTGAAGCCTTAATGTCAGCGTTAATATGTACCAGATATTAGGGATTGTATCATCCAGAACTCAAATTTCGAATCATATTTTATTGTGGTTTTTCTATATCTATTTTCTCAAATAAAAACAGCATTAAAAAAAATACTAACGTACAGTAAGAAGTAATAATCTTTGCTGGAGTCTGTGTTTCCTGACAGCCACAATGTAGAGGTTTCTAAGCCCAGAATAAATAGTTTACTTCTAGGCAACTGTGCCCCATCGTTGACCATATCATTGCTTATCAGTGAGATAGTAGTCAAACGCGAGCCTAACTATAAACTATTTATTTTTATTTAAAAATTACAGCTTTCAAATCTAATACTAATAGTCAATAAAATTGACAACGACTTATCAATGCTTTAGTAAAGTTTTACGAATCGTGGTAAAAGTCATAAGGAAAAAAAAAAAATTCTTAAGGCACATAAACTAAGACATTTTATTAAGGTACATGTCTGATACTGTTTTACAACTAATAATATACAAGACACTAAAACGCCGCCGCTATCAGAGAAACTTTCCAAAAACGGGAGGCATTTTTTTTTTTAAGTTGCATCACAAGCGCCTGCCCCTGTACGCTGCAATGTGACCTCGATACACACACAGACAAACCGATACACGCACACAACCAACAATATATCCGCGTGTGTGTGCATGCAGATGCATCCACACACATATACAGTATACACAGGCTGATGCCCATTTTTTAACAGCCATTTTTTTAAAGTCATGTAATTTTTTATTAGCGCATTAAAATGTTATAAAATAAACTCATATTTCGTTTGTTTATTGTACAGATACTGTCAAACGGGTTTTTGATAATCAGGAAGAGATATTATCGTGTGTAATTATGCACTGGAGGCTTTTGCTTGTAAGTGGTTTGTGGTCATTTGTTCTTGAAATCCTTAGCCATAAATACTTGCATCGATTAATGACCGCAAGATCTCACCCATAACTTAATAATAAACATGATTGAAGCCTTCTATAAAATATATTACGATGGATCATTGTAATATATTCATATAAGACACAAAACTGGTATTTTATGACAATAAAACATTTAACAGTAAGTTTTTATTATTCATAACATTAAATTTATTCTACGTACTGCTATTATTACGTCATTTTATTTTTATAACTTTATTTACATTGTGGACGAGGATTTCTCAAAATCAAAAACATAAAAAATAACATTTACGTTTTAACATCTGTATGGTTCATTGCTTTCGTTGTTTTTTTTTTATTATTATTTGAATTATGATCGTGATCATGATCTTGTTGTATTCAGTCTAATTAATTTTACTTTAATATCAAAAGATTATTTGAAACTTTCACGCGTATATTAATTTTAAAATATATATACTACCTACCCATATAATACTCTTGCTATTTCATCCGCATCTTTGGTTACTACTCCGCTCCTATTACTTGTACTGTGATATAGCGGCATGCAGCCTATAGACTTTCTTGATAAATGAGCTATCCAGCACTTAAATATCTTTTAAAGTCTTGCTATTAATTCGTGAGATAAGATACGCGTTCAACCAAACAAATAAACCCTTCAGCTTTATAATATTACAATCGTCTATCAGAAAACATTAATAATTCCAGTACTAAAAAAATAAATTAAAAGAAAATTATATTAAATCTAGATGTATATTGCGCCAAACATATAATTTAGACATTAAATCCGCCTACGTACTTTATGTTGAATGAAGATTAAATAAATAAATGCATTATATTATATTCTGCAATCTAAAAAATGACATTAAAAAGAAATCTTTTTAATAATAATAATTAATTAGTTCCACAATCAGCATCATCCTGTACACTCACGCACACAAGCCCAACCTTCTCTCAACTGATCTGCTCATAATAAAATGTGGCTTTTTTATCATGTATTTACTTTTTTCTATGTACTACCTTAATCTGTATGTATGTACGGTACATAGTCCTCATGTACTATTATCATTTCGAACGTTGTTGTTGTCTGTCCGTTGATTTATCGGTTATAACGATATTGTGAGTAGTCAGGCATAAGTATGGTAGGTATAATATGAAAGGATTAGTGACAGAAAATATGAGATAATGGCTGAAACAGTGGCTAAGGAATAGAGGCTGAAAATACGAGACAATGTTTAAAATAGTTGCTAAGAAACAGTGGCTGAAAACACAAGCCAATGGTCGATAAAGTAGCCAAAGAACAGTGGTTAAAAATATAAGGCAATGTTTGAAAGAGTGGCTAAAGAATAGTGGCTGAAAATACAAGACAATGTTTAATAGAGTTGCTAAGAAACAGTAAAAAGAGTGGCTAAAGAAAAGTGGTTGAAAATATAATACAATGGACGATAGAGTTGTTATGAAAGAGTGGCTGAAAATACCAGGTAACAGTAAAAAGAGTGGCCAAGGAAAAATGTCTGAAAATATAATTCAATGGTAGATAGTTGTTAAAAAATGGGGGCTCAAAATACATTTAATGGTTGGCATAGTGGCTAAGGCACTGTGCCTAAAAATACAAGATAACAGTAAAAAAATGGCAAAGGAAAAGTGGTTGAAAATATAAAACAATGGTCGATAGAGTTGTTAAGAAACAGTGACTGAAAATACAAGGGGATGGTTGTAAAAGTGGCCAAAGAACAATGGTTGAAAATATAAGATAATGATTGAAAGAATAGCCATGGAAAAGTGGCTTAAAATACAAGGTAATAGTTGAAAGAGTGGAAAAGAAACAATGACCTTTTTGACATTTTATAATCGCAGTTACTGTCCAATGTTGTATGAATAAGTGAGAAAGGCTCCAAGAAAGACCTAGAAGTTTATTTATTAATACTATAAGCTATTGCAGAGTCTTCCTTCTTTCGTTATGAAAACTGTATAAAAGTTCGTTTTTAAATTTATCGCATTCAGAAACAGTCAGACGCGTTGGGGACTTTCTTTTATAATGTGTAAAGAACTGTACAATGGCTTATCGCACAAGATAATCTCTTATAGATAACCTTTGGATGGATTTAATTAGTGTCAATTATCTACTATATGTGCCTAAATTATTAATCTTTTGCAATTAGGTGTAAACTGATCAATTTTCTTATCATCGTCGTACAGTGGGCTTACGATGACATGTCAAAATGTCAAGTGTGAGAAAGAGGGATGGATGAAAGAAAGAAAAACCATTGTTGAAACTTCTACGGTTTGGACTAAGCGTTTCACTTCTTCGTTTAACTGGAGCAATTTGCCTGCTGCGGTCTTCCCGCCCTATTATAATTTACGTGTCTTCAAGGCTAGAGTGACTCTCTTAATAAACTAGTGCGCCTCACCATCAATGATTACATCACTGCTTACCATCAGGTGGGATCGCAGTCAAGCACTGGTTTATATTATTAAAAAAAACCGTTTGTTCGTAACTCACACTTACAGTAGAAATAAAAAAGGTATGAAAAAATAACATTAAAATCTGTGCAAGGCTAAAAAGGCACCTAACTCATCAATAACGAAATAAAAAAATAAAGCAAATAATTAATAGACGGTGCTATACACACTATATAGCACTATTTCTTTAACAGTTCTGTTCAGGTCGTAAAATGGATCGCATTGAGAGCTTGTTGTAGAGCCAAGTATTTAAAATTGTAAAAACAATTTTCAATACTTTCTTATTTCTTAACTTTTTACACGAAAAATAAAATCCCCAGATGACAAGCAAACCCGTAAGCTCAACACTATCAAGTAAATAAGTTTTTTGTTGGTACATTTTAACTAAATGTAGCCCTCATTATATATTTATGTTCATTTGCGGCGGCTCTTTGTCGGACGCCTGTGTTTGCTCAGTGACCGATGCACCGATAATTCGGGGCTGATTGAAAATGTGGTGCTTTTTAAACTGTTTAGCTATGGGTACTTCAATTAGGTAGGTTTAAAAATTAGTAGCAAAATGGGCGACTTGAATGATGACGGCATCGACTAAATTTTTATATCTTCTTCTTCTTCTTCTTCCTGCCCTTATCCCATATTACTTGGGGTCGGTGCAACACGTTTTCTTCTTCCATTCTGTCCTGTCACCCGTCAAACTATCACTAACTCCCTTTTCTTTCAAATCACTTCTCACACAATCCATCCATCTTTTTTTCGGCCTTCCTCTCCCTCTCCATCCATCCGACTAAATTTTTTATATGACATTACTAAATGGTGGATTCTTTATTAGTCATTTGGACCTTGGATCATATTTTACACAAATACATAATAATACATTCATTTGAAACAATTAATGTGCATCACATAATAAATAAAAAGAAAAAGGAACACACAAAAGGTAGTACTTATGTATTTCTGAATAAATCTCTTCCAGCAGAACTAAAGAAGAATTGAAAAACAGAGATGTAGATATTATGTGTAACAGTAATGGGAATACAAAACGTTATGCTGGTTTCTTTTTTCTCAGGCCTCACTCTCCCTCTTAATCCCACCACATGTATACTCCTAACTCATAGTAACATGCGTTTTATCACATCTTCACATGACCGTATTAAGAAAAAATTTTGTAAGAATAAAACTATGAAAAACATTTAATACCAGGTTACCAAATTAATAAAATACAGGTATCATTATAAAAACATTAAAAACCGTCTGAGTGTATTTATAAATGATAACAGACTTTCTTTTTTCTTTCAAATTGATCTAGTAATCATTTGAAACCCAACCCTCCGCACCTGCTCAATGTACAAGACACGTGGTCACCTGACCGCGAGCTTCGCGGCATTTACGACTTATTTATTAACAGTACCGTAACTAGACGTGGGCGACGGGCACGCGATAATTATGGCAGTAAGTGACTGGAAAGAAAACACGGCGTCTTTACCTTCCGCATGACGCAAGTCTTCTTCGGGCATGGTAAATTCCTGTACAAGATTTGTGCGGGTGAAACGCCCGGGTGCCACCATTGTGTAGACCGTGTAGAGGACACGGTGGAGCATACACCTGCCGCCTGGGCAGATCACCACCGTGTTCTGGTGGGGGCGATCAGTGACAATAATCTCTCGCGCCGGGCTTTGCTACAGGTCCTAAGCGAGGGGGAGTGGCCAGCCTGGGGTCCTTTTTTATAATTGATAGGGTCGTGCTTGACCACTATTTCACTTACTACTAAGTGACAATGTTGTCGAACACTGGGTTGCGACAGTTGCTGTCTCGTTTTCGAATTTATGAAAGAAAAAGGCCTTGCTGATGTGCCTTCGCCCACGTCCAATTAGCCACGCTACGCCTCGGTTTATTAATGTGTTGACTCCCTTGTAGACCTCTTTTCTGATTACAGTTGGCATTTTCAATGAAAACAAACGTATCGAACTTAGTTTAAAATGAAAGAACGGATTTGTTTTTCCGTCGGTAGATTATTTTTTGCAGCGACTGAAGAAAAGGCACTTTCACACGTCACAAACCTACATACATACCTCTTATATACATAAATATTTCTAAAAAATTATAAGTACATAATAATACTTTTTTCCGTTATGAAACCCTTTGTGTGAGAAAGCGGACACCATGTTTAAATTTTTCCTTTTTGCATGTTTTAACCACTTTGGTTACCAAAGACATGAGACATTTGTCTGATTTTATATTCTCCGAGTTGTTAACCAAAGTGGCTACTAAACACAAAAATACGGTTTTTAACTTACTTGTTATTATTATGAATATACTACACTATAGAATTGTAACTTTCTTTTTTAGTGTACAAATCTATATGGCTTTTGAGAAGATATTGTAACGTTAAGGTACGCTATGGATTGAGTGTTAGTGGGAGAAAAGTAAATAAATAAGATTTGTCCTTGAGAGGTAATTTAATTTAGTGACACGTGGGTAGGAACACTAGCAGCACGCAGGCAGGTAGTTGAAGACTGGCAGCTCGCAGGCAGGTTTTGAAGACTGGCAGTTCGTAGGTAGGTAGCAGCAGACGGCAGACCAACTCACGCGGACCTTGAGGGTGGTCCGCAGGGTCAAAAACGGTGTAGTTTGGTGGTGTATGTTCTTGTCTTGTAGAGGAGTGCGGTCCCCAGAGGCCCGGAGCACATACAACGTTCTGTTTCTTCGGCAGCAAGGAGCAGGAGGAGGTTCCTCAACTGGCGGTAGACCCACCAGCAACAAATATTCACGAGACGAGTAGGATTCCAATCAACCCGCAAAGTACATAACATAAGAAACACTGTACTCTAATCTACCAATCAACACGCTGCCTTTTCTTTTTTTCGCTCCCCTCCACATCATAGTTCTGACAATCTGGCTCCGTGTTCCTTCTTTTTCCCATTTTAAAAGTGAAGCTTGATGTAAGAACCAGCCAGTATTATTGTCTCACAAAAGAAATATTATAAAAATTATATTTATGAACATGAATGTAAGAATAATAACAATTAATACTTAACTAAAAACATATGATTAATTTATATTAATTCATCATGTTTACTTATGAATACAATATTCTCTAGCTAGCTACCATACTCTTTGTTTACCATAGCTAACATTCAGTTGAAAAGAACTTAAATATTGACAACGTCATCTCATACAGAAAGTAAACAAGACATGAAATACAAAAATTTACAAGAATTAAATGATATAATCTATCAGAAGACATAATTACAATATAAAGGATGTGAACAACGATAAGAAAAGATTAAGAAATAATTAATAATGTGAGTATAAAATAATAACATTACAATATGTCGTTGAATACATTCATAATGACTGAATTGCTTTATCGAGAGATATAACTGGTTAAATACTTGTCTTCATATCAATTGCTAGATATGTCTATAATTATTTTCATGGTTTTTTTTTTATTCCAGAACGTTCGTTCATAGTTCTTTTGTTTTTAGTTTTGATTAGGACATCACATTGACATTGTTGTCAGTCTTTGACACTCAAGACTCAAGACAAGACAGCCAGCATTTGACTTAAATTGTCATTATTATTATTATTATATATCTTTATTGCACACCTTAACTCATGTCATTGTCATAGTCTTTGATGCAGAATCATATTTATCACCTTCACTTCAGCAGAAAGACGTCCTCAAGTGGACATAAGTCTCCTCCAAGCGCCCCCACATCGACCAGACCTGTGTGTCTCGCATCCGTTGGATTCCCACAACTACCACCAAGTCATCGGTCCACATGCGGGAGGTCTGTTAACGCTGTGTTTTCTAACCTACAGGGTCGACCATATGTTCTGATAGCAAAGTGCTCACCCACTGCTACTTAAGTTTGGTGCTTCTTCGCTATATCAGTAACCTAGGTTCTCCTGCGGATATCTTCATTCCTCACTCGATCGCGCAAAGAAACTCCGAGCATAGCCCTCTTCATTGACCTTTGGGTTTCAAGCTTTCTGATGAGCGATGATCAAGTGATATTAGCAAAATATAGCATAATGAGCCATTTAATGTTCCTACTCACTGCTGGGACTCATGCTTCCTCTTAAGAAAAGGGAATGGGCGATAATTCACCACCTGGGCCAAATGCGAATTGAGGGATTTTCATCTCATAGATAGATAGATAGATAGATTCTTTATTGTACACCAAAAAATAAAGCAGTTACATTTAGCATAGTAGCATTACAGTTGTAAAATTAATAGGGTGCCACAATGGGTGGTCTTATCGCTAAAAGCGATTTTTTAAAGACAACCTTTGGTTTTGTAATATTATTCCCTCAAAACTAATACGCTAATCGCAGCAAAAGCAAAACATAACTAAACTGCATCTCAACTATTTAACCCATTTACAAAAATAAAACACTAAAACATTAACGTTTCCCTCGCTAATCTGTCGCGACGACATGTTCCAAAACTATTCACTGAACAACCTCAAAAACTTTTCAACTCCAATCAAAGCGACACTACACGGCCTTTTGACACTCGCCAAAAAAAGCATCAAATAGAATTCTGCGTCAAAACAATGAACAAACTAACAGAGTGGCCGTATGAAACACATGCATACAATTTGCTAGCACCGGACGCGCTGTCCAAAAAATCCTTTTGAAAAAATACAAAAAAAATATACTGTCAAGAACGAATTTTAGACTGCAGGATAGGGGTCTGTAGGGTTTGTTTCTTTTTACCCGTTTTTTTGAAGTATGTTTGACGGTTTTGGATTTGGATAGACGAACTAAGGGATTGATCTAAATGTATGGTTTAAGCTTCATGTTAGTGTACCGATTCTTATGGCCTAACTGCTGTCAGCGACTTCGACTCCGTGATGGTAAAATTATCCCATGGAAACATTTTCTCAGTATTAAAAGTATCCTACGTCCTGTTCTAGAATATGCCCTACCATTGAGCTAAGTTTAACCAAAATCTGTTCAGTCTTACAAGCGTGATGAAGTGACAAACATACACTCGTAAACTTTTGCCTTTTTATAATTGTGTGATACCAATAAGGCATCTTCCATCATCTCTGTTTTGATCATCTATTAAACTACTTTTAAGAATAACAATTGGATAGGTAAACTATGGGCTGTATTATGCGATTACTAATTATATTTATAATTATTATGAAGCCGGTAATTCTTAGAAATAACTTCTTAGTGGCGGTTGCAGTATCTGTGCCAGCCGTCTGAAATAGAAAGAACTAAACATTAGATTTGAAAATGAAAAGCGTTTCTGTGATTAATGAAAATTATGATTAAAAAAACTAATTACTTCTATCACACAAATGTTACTCTTCCTTATCCATCGTCCGTATATGATTTTCTAAGTGAAAATAGTTCTTAATTTTTGATGATAAACTGCATCAATATTTATATGCCAAAATGGTACACAGTATAAAGATTCTTTGTTATTATTGTACGAGTATATTCTGAGCAAATAAATTAATATTATATTAATCAGGCTTACGTATCTTCTCACTAGGCAGGAGGGAGGAAAATACACTTTGATAATTAGGTTTTATAAACGTTATTTCTCTTTGAAGATCATCTTTTCTTTCTCATGCTTTTCCTCATGAAATCGAAATGATAACTTCCCTCATTCTGTTTCTACTTAGTCAAAGGACTAAGCTCGTCTTTTGAAAACGAAAAAAAAATCGGCCCCCTCAAACGGAACCCGAAATAAAAATGCCAGGGCGCGCAAGCACGCTGGATATAGGACTTTCTCTCTCGTCGGGTAGATGGCATTTTTTCCGTTTTTTCACGCGTTCCCGATAGAAATAGTGACTTTTTTTTTTCGTGGACCACTCTCACTTTCACTAGTAGCTCGTAAAAAGCAAATAAAGATCGGTAAAAACTCGTTTGCGGCTATTTTTTTGCATGAACTACTTTTTCAGGGTTATTCATTATTTTCTCGCGGTTTTTTTTTCGTCTATTTTTTATTCCGTAGTGCTGTTTTTACGGGAGGTTCGGTAAGCGGATTTTGTTTTTTTTACACCACGCTGTTTGATTGGCAATTTTTGGTGTTTGTAGTGGTTTAGATTTCAATAAACAAACGGTTTTTATTTTTAGTTTTGATTGCTCTATTTGGCATTTATTGTGGAACATTTAAATGTTTGAATTTAATTGTTCAACCATTTTTATTGTTATTTCTGTCCGTGATTCTATATATATAATAATTTTACATATTTAAAAATCATGAAAATGAATAAAAAGAGGAAAAACCATAGCTGTAAAATTGAGTCGGATTAATGCGAGCCTTGCAGTATAAAAGAGAAAAAGTAAAGTTTGCTTTTCCCCTTCAAAAGGTGAAAGACAGTCGTCTATGGTAATCACTAGTTTCTTACCAACAAATAAAATCCGCAAAGAAAGTTCATTCTAACTAGGACCAACAGACATGCAGCGATGCGCTGCCGGTACATGGTGGACATCCCATCCATACGTCCAAAACGATTTGAAAACACATTCATTATACGTACAGCTAAGGAGTGGAATTCCCTGCCGGAGTTGGTGTGTCCTGATATCTACATCCTGGAGTCTTTAGGTCTAGGGTAAACAAATTTCTTCTAGGCTTCTAGGGTAAAACTTGTTTTTTTTTATTTTTTTGTTTGTAGGAGGTAATCTCTGAAAGTACTGGTCCGATTACTAAATTATTTCACTGATAGAAAGCTGCTTTATTCCTGAGAGATAGGTTATATTTCATATACGCAGGCAAAGCTGCGGGCAAAAGCTAATAAGTTATAAAACATACTCCAGCATACACAAGTTTATGAAGTTACTAACTTGAAGCATACCGAGCTAACTTGACGTTGTGCATGAAATCCCATAAAACACTTATAACTTGGTCTACAAACACTTTTTATCCTATAGAGGGCAAGTAAGAAGATAAGTTCATAGGTATTTGCATTAAGAAAATCACTAGCTACTGCCAGTGGTTTGGCTCGCGTGATAACAGAAAATTATCCAAGAAAATATACTCTACTAGCTTTTGTCCCACGCGGCTTCGCTCCAGCTCTTCCCTACTCTACCCTACTCTACTCTACTCTACCCTACTCTACCCTACTCTACCCTACTCTATCCTACTCTACCCTGCTCTATCCTACTCTACCCTACTCTACCATACTCTACCGTACTCTACCCTACCCTATCCTACTCTACCCTACTCTACCCTACTCTACCTTACTCTACCCTACTCTACACTACTCTACACTACTCTACACTACTCTACACTACTCTACACTACTCTACAGTACTCTACACTACTCTACCCTACTCTACCCTACCAAACTTCACATAAACCATCTACTAAATAGTCCGAACAAAGCCTAAGCATTTGGTTTGGATAGATGAACCCGTACTTGAGTTATAAAATTACAACCAAAAGTGGCATTTGATTTTTATATAATTATATAGATACCATGGGCTACCCGTGTCCCAACTTTCATCTGACTCCGTTGTGCTGTTCGGGAGTGAAAAAGTAACATACATACACACACACTTTTAAAATTTATAATATTTTTTTCAGATAAGAGTTGAGTAAAATAAGTTATCAACATAGGTTTTAGTCAAAAACCTTTACGAAATGACATCTAGATCCACACACAAAATTTACGAAATCGATCTCATTATCATCTAATAACTTATATACATAAACAGATTACTTTTATACTTTAAAATTGTGTATAACTTAATATATTATTTAGGCTGTGTTTCATCGCCATCGGTTGACTATATCGAGGGATATAGTATTACATTCATTGGCGGTAAGAAGTTCGTCGGCTCAGCTAGGTCTTTATAAAACATTTTCAAAAACAAACCGGCCAAGCCTCCGAAAACCCAAATGTTACCCTTATCGATCAAAAAACTTCCCATTTCCTTTCCCCCTTTAAAACTAGCCCCCCATAAAATTACCCATGAAAATCTTTACAATCTCGTCATCAATTTTACAATCAAAATAACGACATATTTTAACGCACGGGCATCAAACCTCAGACCGCGCCCTGCTCTAAAACATCACTACCCTTTAAACATTTTGATCTTTACAAGCGCCGCTGGGGTTTTATTAGACTAGTTTACATCCTGACTCGGTTTCAAGTGGCGATGCTTTTTTATTTAAAATTCTTCAATCTTGCTGTGATTTTTGCATGAAGAAACAGTGAGCTTCAGTTTAGTTCACTACTGTGTTAATCATCATTATATCAGCCGAAAGACGTCCTCTGCTAGATGTAGGGCCTCCCCCAAGTGTCACCACAAGGAAAGGTCCTGTGCTTTGTGATAGAATAATCATCATCATCATCATCATCATTTCAGCCCATATACGTCCACTGTTGGACATAGGCCTTCCCCAAGCGTCGCCACAACGAACGTTCCTGTGCGTCTCGCATGCATCACCAGGCTATCGGTCCACCTTGTAGGAAGCCTTCCAACGCTGCGTCTTCCGGTCATCACTCCAGATAGAATGATGCACTGTAATTATTGTCGTTTTAGATGTTTTGATGTGATGGATGTCATGAGTAACAAAACCTTACTTGGTTTTGTTATTCATGACATCCATCACATAAACCTGCTTCACTAAACAGGTTTTTTTTTTGAGGTAGGAAATCATCTAATGACTTTTCCCGCAGACTTTTACTGACTAAAACACGCCTGGGTCCTTCAGTTCCCGGCCCACGATACCCCTTAAAAAATCTCGTAAATTTAAATAGGTAAGGTGTGCGTTTTACCATTCAATATGACATCCGCTGCAAAAACGACTTATTTATCGTTAGTTTGTAATTGTAAGTAAAACACATAGACAGACTACAAATGCTCATTAGCAATATCCGTAGTAGACGACTAGATAAATACAATGTACTACGAGCAAATCCACATCAATAAATGCAATGAGTAATGAACAAACTCACGGTTACTTTACAGGCTAGATGTAAAGTACCCTAAGATCTATAAAGCCCTAAAAATTCTTCACCAAAAACAACAAACAGTAATTCATTTAACAAAACACTCATCATCAAAATTCCATCTCGAAAAACTGATAAAACTGCTAAACTCAACAAATAACAAAGTTATAACTAAAAACAGAAACGTATCTACAACATTTAGGTTAAAATATAAGGATCTTGCATAAGAAAACGTGGGGGCTGCCCCCCTGTATCTCCGTTTTTAGTATTTTAGTAAGTTCGGGGGAATTACCGCCCGTGGGGTGGGCCCCTAGGGGTGGCAAGATGTTGATGCTCCTTAGTTTTATATTACTGCTGTACTTTATTACTTATTTGTGTTAGTGTTTTATTCGTTTGGCGTGTGAGTGAGGGGGCCCCGGGCCGCGGAGTGCGGGGCCCGCGGGCGACGTGCCGCGCTTAGTTGCCTCTTCTATGCAGATGCGGGTTTTATGTAACTTGTAATTTTTTTATTAGTAGTTATGATTGTTGGGTTTTTCGTGTGTTTTGGTGTTCAAGCTGTTTCAGTAGTTGGTTGAATGTTATATTGTATTGTACTGGAACTTTAAATCGTTTTTCTACTTTAAGAAGAAATATGGAAGTAATCTTCTGTTAAGTGTAGACAGTTATAGAAATAATTAAAACTTATCTTCACTTTTTTTATGTAACTTGTAATTTTTTTATTAGTAGTTATGATGTTGAGTTTTCCGTGTTTTGGTGTTCAGGCTGAGGTCATTGATCTATTTTTAGATGAAACGGGGAAGTAATCTTCTGTTTAGGAGGGCATTGATTATTATTTATAGTCAGTTATACAAAATATTTAAAGTTAGCTTCACTTATTTTTAGACTGACTGACATTTTGATATTTCAAAAGTGTCTGTTATTGGTCTATTTGAAATAAAGTTTCTGATTTCTGATATTATCTGTCCTTTTATAGTCTGTCTAATAAGTCAACCGACTTGGGAATTTTGTATAATATTTAATCATTTAAAAAATACTTATATTCGATACTTTTTATTAGGTTCTTCTGTTAGTAAACAATGATCTCTATCTCTTAATCGACCTTGATTATTGAACCCGTGTTGACTACATCAGATTTCATTAAATCCTAATAATTACCCAAGTCGTTTAACTTATTAGACAGACTCTACATGCACTTACCACGTTTTCTTTTTACCACGCTTGACTTGTGTTAAGTCCGCCTGTTTATCTTTGTGTTGCATGAAATTTAATAACTGGATGTAGAATGTGTGTGGATGTGGATGGATGTTGAGATGTATGGTGTGTCCTAGCTTGAAGACAGATAAAAAGTAGCCCAAGTTCTTTCTTGACATTCTAGTTTACTTTGCACCAAATTTGATCAAACTCAATTCAGCAGTTTAATCGTGAAAGCGTAACAGACAGAGAGAGTTACTTCACATTTATAATATTAGTATGGATGTAAGAAGTCGTATGTGACTTCAATACACTGGCATTTATATTCTTCAAATTTAAACATAATATGGCTAGTTCCTCAAAGATATTAAACCTTTCGGATATCGTTATTAGAGACACAATAGAAAGACAATGAAATAGCGGACGCCGGCGTTCGCTTGGGGTTTAATGAATTAATGTTTTTCAGGGCAAAATTGTTTACAATAGAGATCTCGTACAACAATCCAAATGCGATAAGACTTATCTATAACTAGCTTCTGCCAGCGGCTTCGCCCGCGTGAATGTATGTTTTTCATACAAACTTTGGACTCTCGTTTCATCTCTTTATGGGGTAATGGAAAATCCTCTCATAATGCTCGCCTCCGTCATAAAAGAAAACCTAGAGCAAAATTTCACGTTCCTAGTCCCAATAGTTTTGGCTATGTGTTGATATATCAATCAGTCAATTTCGCCTTTATGAAGAAAATGACTACAGTAATGATTTTTAACCATTAAAAATTTGTTCTACTGAACAGTAACCTTTTTTTTCACAAAAGGGTAAGCAGAAACCAATATGCGTGTTCAAGTTACGTATAATATGCGATACTTAACTGGGGCAATAACTTAACAAGTAGTTACAATTTGTAAGTTAACCCTCCGGCTACCCTTTTTGCGTTATCTCTCGTGTATGGGTTAACTGATAACATCTGTAACGTGTGTTTTATGTTGAAAAGGTGAGTTGATTTGTTGATTTTTTTACTAGAAAAAATGTTGTAACGATGTATTTCTACTTAACGATTCTACTTAATACTTAAGGCGATTTTGTACATGTTTTGAATCGTTTTGAACCTCTGGAAATACATATATATAAAAGAGAACGCCATGAAACATTTCATTTAAATTGATCATATGACCAGCCGCTGGGTAAAAATCAAAACATAATGTTAATTAGTCGGCTTGATAAAAAAAAATCACTAAACTAACTCTAAATTATGGAGTAGTAATGTTTGTTTATTTAGTACTGTTTTGCGTTGAACCTATAAAGGACATTTTAGGAATTAATAGGTAGTAGAACTTTAGAGAAATATAAATATCAATTAATGCAGAGATTTTTTTTGTAGCTGTATTTCAAGATTGACGTTTTGATAGCAGAGTTAGTTAAGTTTTTATTCTTGTAATGTGTATTATATTTCCCTGTAAAAAGTAAATATGAAGTCAATTAAGGTCGTTTTAGTAGGTTGAATTTGTGTTTATCATTATAATTTCAGAGCAAAAGCGTCCACTGTTGGACATAGGCCTCCCCCAAATGTAACGACGGGTCCTATGCGTCTCAATTTGTATTATACAGAATCAACTTTTTTCTGTCTGTGAATATGTGTAGTACGAACTTTACAGTAGAATGTGAAAAGTATAAATATACTTGTATGTAGCTGGGATACTTAGCCGCATTTACTTAATATGGTCAGTTTAGATGTTTCAAAGACTTCAATTGTTCGCCACTCGCCACAATACCCATGTTAGAAATAATTCACAAAAAAAAATTGCTACAAATTTTTTCGATTGCATCCTTCTTGCTAAATTTATCTAGGATATTACTGACACTCCGTGCCTCGGAAAGCACTTAAAGCCCTTGGTCCTGGTTGTCATTAGTAGATTTTTGACAGTCTTTACAGGTACCAGAAAGTTAGACCCTCAGTCTATCCAAGTAGCATAGTGTTGCTCAGTGACTAGGTTGTGGAGGCCTGTTAGGCTGTCGCTCCATGTAAAATCCCTCGTTGTATACATCAAAGGACTGGTATAATTTGCCAACTGCTGTCTTCCTGTCTGATAATAATTTAGGTTATCTTCAAGGTTCGAGTGAATAGGCTCTTAAGAAACTATTGAGATTCACCATCAACTATTGCATCACTGCTTATCACAAAGTGGTCTATATCGTAATAGTTTATATCAAACGACTGCATCACTGCTTACTATCAGGTGGGATCGCGGTCAAGCACTAGTTTATATCAATTTAAAAAAAAGGTATTCAGCATACGGTTACACTGGAAGCCGACCCAAGCTAGTTGGAAAAAAGGATAGAGAGAAGATGAGATCCGAACGAAAACAAACGAAACACGACATTTCAAATTACAACGTAAAATATTCAAGATGAGAACAGCATCACGTACATTTTAAACATCCCTCACACGGTAACACCCTAAAAATTCTGCACATTAACAACATACACACACATTGTATAGTACATGTAAAGAAGGAAACGACGCACATCAAAAACTCTAATCAAAGCACCCCCTAGGAAACTTTCTTGGGGGTTCCTGGGGGGTGAAGACATCAATATTCTTAGTTGAATATAATCAATTCTGAGAGAAAGAAACAGTCTCCGTATTGATAAATGAGAGCACCCTTCATATTTCCGCATCCCCACCCCCTGGGGGTTGTTTTAAACCCCCCTGGGGGGACATCTTAGGAACGTGCAAGATAGTAAAGGCTAGGGTTGTCGATGCTAATGAACTTTGCGTTTGTAAGATGTTTTTCGTAGATCTGTGGTGAAAAAATCAATAGTTAAATTTTTGTGGTATTCGTTTGTAGTTTTTCCTAATTAGTTTCATTTATTAGAGTATATTGTATACTGTTAATACAGTAAAAGGTTTGGTGCAATTTTTATTACACAGTGTTTTAAATGTATCTAATTTAATAAAAAGTAAAACATTACAATTATCTATCGATTAATTACTTATTTTTTAAGTAGCACAAAATATAGTATTTAGCCTGTATTTTCAAAATACCAATTTAACATTAAAACAAAATCATAACATCTATAGACAACTACTGATTATTTGTTCATTAAAAAATCAAGTAACTATTATTACTAGTACTCATAGCCATAGCTCCACCATTCACCACCAAAAAAGTAATAAAAAATAATTAAAAAAATTAAACCAAAGAATTAAAATAATTATGAATAAAGTCTAATCAATTAGAATAATTCTCTCGCAGCCCTGCTACGCTTGTAGCGAGGCCTACGACTCGTAGCCTCGTAGCGGCCACGGCTACGGCGTAGGCGCTAGTGGCGCCCCCCTCTTACACAACTTTTTACTAAGAACCACGAGAAATGAGTGGATAAAACATAGGTAGCTTCACTTTACCAATGATAATTATTATTTAACTTTTTGTGTTATTTTTTTTTTTGTTTTCGTAATAGTAGTGGGTTTTGTTCTTTTCTTTAAATGTATGTCGCGGGGACTTTAAAATACCTTAAAGCGACTATCAAAATACCTTATTTTCATTGATCTTTAGAAGATATTTCAAGATATTTAAGTAACTCTAAAACTATTTTCCAAAATAAATTAACAGCTAATTTTTCAACAGCCAATTACTTTTACCTCTAGAACAAAAATATAGGTTTACCAGCTTTTGTAAAGAAAATACGTCGTACTTTAGATGACAGTTTAGAACTATTAAAAAATCAGGCCTAACACGTTAGCGACATTATTTTTATGTAATCAATTAAAAAAATAAAATTCATAAACAATTCATACAAACAAAGTTTAAATTGCACATAAAAACCACACTGTGTAACTATATAAAATTCAAAATCAAATTTATATGCTTCCATTTAAATACATAATGAATTTACTAAAATACCCACTGTCATTTATCTGCCTCATTAAAGTTATATCATTTTAGACAAGCACTTTGGATATGGCATTGTTTTAAGTAACAAAACCATTTACCGAGTTATTATAATTAATTGTAAAAGTCACACGGTAATGTCAAAAGCATGTTCTACGTTAGTACATTCTTATAATAATATCAAATAACTATTTTTTACTGTCAAAACTTACGAGTATAATAATGCTCTGAAATACCAATAACGAACTTTAGGAAACAAAATAAATTCTAGAAGAAAAAACTGTTAAAAAGATAATTATTTTTTTAAACATAAACTTTTACCAGAATACTAGAAAGAAACAGAAAACAACCTTCTTTATGATTAGGCCAAAAATCAGAAAACAAAATTCATTATTAAGTCTAGTCAATTTAACTCCAAATACAACCTTCACCACTTCAGAAACACTGCCCACCGCCATCTCATCACAATCCACAAAACATCACCAAAATTTTACATCGACCAGTAATCAAACCCACGTTCCTGATCTTTCTACCCACTGCGCCACAGTCGCCTCGGCCTGCTCTTATTTTAAACAAGTACGCCTTTATAATACATCCAGTTTCGCGACTAAATATCAGCGAGTGTAGCGGTGTACGCCGACTGAACCATCTTGACACTTCTAAGGAACTAATCTGCATATATTTTTAATTTAGAAAAAAAAAAACTGAAAAAACTTATTTTGAATGAAATAGGGTTTTTGATAACAACTTGAAATGCCCGTGATTAATATAAATGGTCCTTTTTTTTTTCATTAAAATAAAACTACATCACTAATGACAGTTAAAATGCCCATAGACAACTGCACCATGTCTTGAAGAGATGTTGACAAAACCGTAAAGGCCCAGTAGGGCTGATGACCGCTGGGGCTATAGGGACTTTTTTAATAGGAAACCCGTAGTCCTGTAGCGCAAGGGGCAATGTAGGACTTAGAAATGGTTTGATTTCTATCTTCAAAAGAAAAAAATGCCTCAAGGATTTATTCATTTTATTACTTTTGAATACACAATGAAACAGAAAAAGATAATACGTAAAAATTATTAGTACATAGCTACTGCTTATTTCCAAAGAAATTCCTTCCAGCAGACCTGCCAAAGCAAAAATTAAAAAAATGAAGACAATAGTTTGTTAATTGGCAATCCCTTTTCAGTTATTTTTAAACGGAGTTCCTTTTTCTAAGTAAAACTTTTCGTGAAAAAGGAAATTATTTAAAATAATCTTCACACCTGAAGTATAGTATGAATTATATCTATGTTAATCTTCGCTTTGTCTTACTATATTGTTTTTATTGATTGATTGGTACTATCTCACCTGATGGAGAGGGATGATGTGGACAATTGTGTTCAATCTTTACATAAAAACCCTCAGGTTGTAGCTATCACGAAACAGACTCTAGCAGGAAATTCCACTACTTAGCTGTACGCATAATGAATGTGTAAATAATACTGTTAAGGAGGCATTTTTTTGTACGTTTATGCTACTGTAAAGATGTGTGAGAACGAAATGAATCTATATGAGTCTTTCAAGATACAACTTCTAATAAGTATTGTGTCTAGAGTAATGGTGGCAAAACAAGAGACATTTCAGTAACATAATGCAGTGTTTACATGCAACTATTGCCAATTATGAAGTATCAAGACGTTTCAGTCGCAGTACTTCCGCGTACCGTATTTACAAGTATTGTAAGTATAGAATTATATATTTTATAACGCCACCCCACAACCCGCCACCCCCGGGCCGCGAGAACTAAGTCTTCGCGCATCTTTCTATCCCCACCTTTTTGCTTCTTTTAAAACCACCCTTCGTGTGCACCCCTTCCCCTATTTCGACTAATTTGGGGGTACAACTGAAGAATTATTTCTTGCCGATGTATGTTCAACTGAAAACGAACTCTCATATTAAGAAATTAAGGTCTAAATTTGAATAGAGGCCCTGTACAGTCTTTGGACTGTATCTTTTCACTTCGAAAACTAATTCCGAATTAGAAGACGGAAGCAAGTGCTCAGTGACTGCAAGCGAATGTGTGTTCTAAACAGTTGTTTTGAGAGTTCTGTATCCTTTGTATGGTGGTGTAAAATTAGACCGGTTTCGTCAAAAATATGAAATTAAAATCTTATACTAGCGAAAGAAGTTTTAGCATCTTTGTTTTAGAGTGAGAGGGGAGAGGTGCATTAGTCCTGCTCGCACAGGGGGTAAGCAGGGAGGCAAGAGATGGGTAGTTTGGAGTAAAAAGCTGCTTTCTTGATCAATGCGCCTCGCATTCGGTATTAATCATAACCGGGGTATTTTCGTCTATGTCCCGGAGAGGGGGCTGTAGAAGGGGGGTAGAAGGAATCGAGAAATCGTATTCTAAATGAAAATACGGTTCTTCCTGTTTACATTTTGTAATAAATTGTTTTACTCACTGTGTTTGTGTGACGTGCCAGCGTCGTATTTATTATTTAGGCCTCCGGAATTACTCTGCTGTGCTCCGTTTCATTGACCGATGTTTTTAGATTTTACTTTGCTAAGAGCATACATTATGCTGTGTTATGTTTATAAGAAAAAGTCTGGAAAAGTCATCAAGCGACTTATATGTGATATTTCCAATGACATATATGATCAGTATGCAAAAAAAAAATATCACCAAAATCAGAACAGGGAAAACATAATATCTATAAAAGAATTCTACTTCTTTTCTACAAACCATAATACATTTTCTAAGAAATATTTAATACTGAAAATATTATTGTATACTTGAATCAGCTATTTCATAGTAGAGCGCTCTTAGAATAATAAGTAAAAGAGTCTCTGAACGAGAACGCCTATAAAAACCTTATAGCAATGCGCTCGAATGAACTTTCTTGCTATGCCGCAATTTTTAGGCGCATCGGTCTTACGACTTAGCGAGCGCTACATCGCAAGTTCTACGTCATAACTCGACTTCTAGTATTGATTACATTGACGCTTACATTCGTCATTGCTTCTTTATCGGCTATAATAAAACGCCAATGTATGCTAAATAAATCAACAGTTCACTTGATAATTTTTTAGGCGTTTCTATACAACTGTTAAAATGTAAATGTTGAATTTATTTGAAATGTTTTGTTACGCCAGTTTTGGTTGATAGTTAACTTTGTTAAAATTTTTCACCGAAAATTATTTTTAGCGTTTGTTATTTGCCAGCTAAATAACAGTGGAATGTTTGACGAGATCTATTCGACAGTAAAATAAAAGTGAATTCCGCTTCAACGAGATTTTAGTTTGAAAAAAATATTGATGGTGTATCTAGCTAATATTTTTTAATTGGATGCAGTTATGAAGCTAGGCCACTAAAAAGCTGTACAATTTGGAAGTTTTATTTCTATATTGTGATGTATATTTACAAATAAAGTTTTATCGTTGGAGGTTATATTTTATTTTCATATTAATTTTTTTTTTTTTGAGATCTTTCATTTTGAGATTTTTAATTCTATATTTTAATGGAGGTCGTAATAATCACTCGTGCTTCAATTTAAAATTTAAAATATATTTACGGCAAGTTTCGATCATACCTACTAGTAGGTAGGTATAGTATCTAGATACTATTTATGATTACTCAATTTGGCAATTGCGAGTCGGACTCGCGCACACAGGGTTCCGTCCGTAGAAAAGAAAACGGCAAAAAAAACGCGTTTGTTGTATGGGGGCCTCCTAAAATATATATATTACTAGCTTTTGCCCGCGGCTTCGCCCACGTACTTAAAAGACCTTTTCTCTTTGTCTCCCTTTTCTCACTTTTTTTTTATAAAAAAATTAGCACATGTCCGTCTCCAGGGTCCCGACTATCTCTGTACCACAATTTATCAAAATCGGGTTTGCCATATAGGCGTGAAGATGTAACAAACAAACAAACAAATAAACAATCTCACTTTCACTTTTATAATATTAGTAAGGATTTTGTTTTTAGTATTTGTTGTTATAGCGACAACAGAAACATAATTTGTGAAGATTTCAACTGTAGCTATCGCAGTTCTTGAGATACAGCCTAGGGACAGACAGACGGACAGACAGCGAAGTCTTAGAAATAGGGGCTCGTTGTAACCCTTTGGGTACGGAACGCTAAAAAACGGGAGTACTCACATCCTAAACCAGTTATCATCAGTAAGTTATAGAAACCGGAACCGACCCATAACCATCTGTAACTTTAAGGAACCGAGAGTCCTTATAAAATATTCACATAAGTACCCGGTTTTCCTTTTTTCTGTGAACTTAAGAGCCGGTTGTAGTCACAGAGTATTCTGTATGAACTCCACCTGGGTCTACGTCGACTTTGTGGATCCCTACCTATTTTATTTTTATCAAAAAAACATTCAAGTTTTTTTTTTGTTTTTGCCAGACCCTATTAAAAAATAAACTTTATTATTATAAGTAATAGTATTATTATTATAAGTATTTATATATAATAGTATTAGTATTATAAGTATTATAAGTAATAATAAGTAACTTTCAAACATCGCTGTGACGTAATCTCGTTTGACATAAGATAGGGTCAGATTCGCGATTTTTTTATCGAGCCAACTAATTCATTTTATATTTTGAGTTTTGCCTAGTGGTTGGTCATATGATCAATTGTAATGAAATATTTTTTCATGGTGAAATATTTGTGGATTTCCAGAGGCTCAATTTATTTATATATTTATTTATTTGGTCAGCCAACAACTGCTTAAACAATACATTTACAATTGAATTATTTTTTTGGAATTTCATTGATTAGTGTAGCAATTAATTATAGGCTAACACCACATGCACTTTATATGGTTATACATAATAATAATTTTAAATAATCACAAAATAAAAAAATAGGACATTAATAAGTAATATGAAATTTGAACACAACAATTAAATCACTACAACCTGGCCTTAATGAAACCTTTAGGACCTAAACCTACGCAGTATCGTTAGAAACAGAGTGATAACCTTGAATGAGTGCCTGTGAGCGTTGGTGGGCAAGGGTAGTGACCTGACGTTGAAAATGTATACTAGGCTGAGTTTCGTCTATATTTAGACGGTTTATTATTTAAAGGGTAATCAGAAATACGGGTTTTATTCACGTTCGGAAGGTTTTTTGGTGATTTTTCAGTAGGATATCGGCTTTCCCTGTGTGTCGAACACAGATTTATTATTCATGATTAAAAGTGCTTTATCTTATTTATGTACCGTATATTGAAAATCCATTCAGTGGTTTCAAATGTGCTAATGTATCATTCAGTCTTTAACAGATTCCTTTTATACCCCGGGAATCTTTAAGTCAAGAGTGAACAGGTCACACTAGGTAAGCGCGCTCCATCGTCGCTTTCCATTTGGTGCGAAAACGATCAAGTGCGAACCTATGAGCAATAAAAAATATGCACCATGTAACTGGAATACAATGCACACCCTTTTATCTTAATCAATTCAGTTACAATTATAATTCGAAGCACTGAAATTTTACTTAAATGCACTTAGGTAATGTCTTTAAAAGTTAGTTCGCCTAATATTAGGAAAATACCTAATAGAATTTGACGCACTAGATTAATAGTGTATCGGTATAAAAATAATTTACGTAATCACAAACAAACGTGCCAGTGACATAATATAATCGTTCATATTTTTTATCACAAAATATATATTTTTTGTAATGATATAAACTAGCGCTTGACTGCGATCCCACCTGATGGTTAGCAGGGATGCAAACGTTAATGGCGAGGCGCACTAGTTTATTAAGTGCCTATTCATTCTAGCCTTGAAGACACTTAAATTATAATCGGACGGAAAGACCGCAGCAGGAAAATTGATAAGTTATTTTGGTTGGTTTTAATTCTAGGTTATTTTAGGATAAAAAAAAAACCTCTGAAATCGATTCTGGAGCTGAATAAAAACATACTACTTTTAGAACGTGCGTATATTACCTGACATGTTCTTTATAGTTAGTTATCTAAATAATTCAAATAACTTAAATCTATAACATTCATCAATATACAAAATAAAACTCTCAAATCTTGTCTTCAAAAAGTAACATTCCCACACTTCCTACCCACCCCCGCTACCTTACTATCACTTACACTTCTGCTGGCTCCCATGACAAGCCATACTTGTTGCTTACAAGTGTCAGTCACAGTACACATGTCAGAAATATCGTGTCACTACTCCGAACGAAACGCTCCTATAAAAATCTTCCGGAAAAATATTATACCCACTAAACTTGTCACACTCAATCTTAAACCTTATTTCTTAGAATCAAGGTTGGTTTTAGATGCCAAGGAATGTAAAAGGAACTATTCCTGCCTTATTTGCTTACTCAGCGTCGTAATAATAATGTGTTTTCATGTATTTTTGCGGCATTTTATTTGGATTGGCTGTAGTGCGTTTGCGGTATGAATTCTTGATTTTTTTATGAATGTTTTTACTCGTATTTTGTATGTTTATCTTGTACTTAAAGAAATACATTTATCTAGAGCTTCAGTAGGTTATCGTTGCTATAAATAAAAGAAATAAGAATATTATCTATGGCATAGGCTAATCGTTGACGGTTAGGCCATAAGTCTTAATTAAAAAAAAATCTATGACGTGCTATGTAAAATAGATTCTCTCTCTACAACGACGTATCAAATTAATATTATTAACGAGTAAGTTTGTTATAGCATGGAGCACATGCTCGAACGGCTGAATGAATTTCAGTGAAACTTAGTACACGAGTAGATCATGTCCTTGAATAGCATGTTCACTTAGCATAATTTTCTACTACCACGTGGACGAAGACGCTGGCAGCAGTTAATCTAGATCTACACTAATATTTGTAATGAATAAACTCAAAAACTACTGTGCCGGTTTTAAAAATTCTTTTACCGTTGAAAAGCTACATTGACCCTGAGTAACATAGGTGATATTTATTGCCCGTGCGAAGCTAGGACGGGCCTCTAGTAATTTATATTTACAAAAGTAAGTACTCAGGAAATAATTTACTTAAAATATACAATTCATTACAATTTCAAGTTCATTTCAAACCAAATACTTAAGCGCTAGTTAATTAAAACTCCAATCTAGGTTAGGTAATCTAAGTATCTAGATAGTTAACCCCTCACAGTCACTTTACAGTTCTCGCATCATCAAAATTACCTCTATTTTTCCTCAAACATCAAAACCTAACACCAACTTCGCAATACAAACGTCATAAAGGCACCTCTCCCCCTCCCAGGCGGCACACGAGCCCTAGCCACCTAATCTAATATCTAACACAGAACAAAACAAAACAACAGCGAGAAAAAAAAACCCAAATATTTTTCATTACCGTAAGCCGAATGACGCAGCCTCCGAAAACCGTAGCTACTCGTATATTCATTTCCGTTTTGTTAATACCGCATACTTTTAACTGTCTAACTAGGTAGGTGCCACCCCTCTCCCTCCCCAAACCCACTACTTATACAGTAGGCACAACTTTTATAATAGTATGTACTCGGGCGGTTTTTAACGAACACCCTGTGGGGTGGTGCCACCTGCCACGCATACCGAAAAATACGCAAGAGGGGTCGGGTGGCGGCGCTGGTTAGAAGTGAAGTGGCTGTATTTTGCGTATTTTTAAATTATTCTCACATGTGGAACGCTGTTTAGTTCTTATTTTTTCTGTTCGCGTGCGTGTGACGCTGCGTTTATCTCTAGTAATGCCTGAACTCTTATTAGATGCCTAAATACGCCATATTAGGAAGTAATTAGTAAGTATTATGTAACATGAGGTACGTGTAATTGTTCTATGATTGTGCCACTCCCTTTTTCCCATGTGAACGCGGCTGAAACGACGCGTCAAAGGGCGTTGTGAATTTTTCTATCTCTGTTCTTATTACAACTGATTATTCATTAGTTCGTTTGTGATTTCTGGTAACTTTGGTGTAGAAAGCTGATCAATAATAATACTTTGAGATATGTCATAGAGGGTCTTATTATCATTCGTATGAATTAAAGACTTCATGGTAGATAAATTTTAGAGATTAAAAAAAGTCGTTGCTGAATTACATGTTTAGGAGGTTTAGGGGCCTTACCATGAACTGTTAACCTTTTGAATGTCTTATGTTACACAGTTCGACATAAGCAATTGTCTTTCTATTGTGTCTCTAATTACGGCATTCAAAGAGTTAAACTGTCAGGCGTCCGAGCGAGAAAGAGGGATAGAGCTATACACCCTATATAGCTCCATCTCTTTAACAATTCAGTCTAGGTCGTCAATTGGATCGCGTTAAGAGCTCGTGGTATGGTCTCTGTTTACGTTTAATATTATGCAAAAGTTCGCAGGAGAACTAAGGTTGCTGACGTAGCACGAAGAATTACCAAACTTAAGTGGCAATGGGCAGGGCACATTGCTCGCAGAACAGGATGGCCGTTAGGGCTGAAAGGTTCTAGAGTGGTGAACGCTTACTGGAAGACGCAGCGTTGGAAGGCCTCCTACAAGGTGGACCGATGACTTGGTGAAGGGTGCGGAAAGCCGATGGATGCAAGACGCACAGGATTGTTCATTGTGGCGACCCTTGGGGAAGGCCTATGTCCAACAGTGGACCTATATTGGCTGAAATGATGATGATTATGCAAAAGTGAAGTACTAAATGACTACTTTTGTACAGAAATACTAAAATTCGTTTAGTAACATCCATGTTACAATAATGAGCAATTACCTAAATAAGTAGCTAATTACTCACTTAGTACAAGCTCTTACGTTACTTTAACAAAGTAAGTTCAAAGGTGGAAGGTAGACTTTAAAAGACTATAATGTATAAAAATTTAGCAAAATTTGGAAGTTATTTGTGACAGAATCCCATGATCAAAGTTTCATTGCCCATGTTAATTTAGTCATTCTCAACATTGTCCCTCCAAGGGCCTGCTTCTGAAAAAAAGATTCGGCCCCGGTACGAAAGGCACTCACACACAGTATAAGTCTGACACTATTTCCAGCTCCGCCCAAGCGGATGATGTTACTGGATGATTTTCCCACCTCAAAAAAAAAAACATTACCCCGAGGAACATCATAAAATGAGCAAGTAAAGTGGAACGTCATCCGAATCTCAGACACTTTATGATATGACACAAATTAGACTTCTTCAAAATCTGGATTTTTACTCGTAAACTGGGTTCATTCTCTTTAAATTACATTAGGAATATCTAAAATTCAAATTAAAAGTCATTTTAATTATTCTTTGCTATTATAATAATTTACCGATGAATGCTACTGTTCCATTTTAATCTATAGTAAATCTATTTATTTATTTAATTCTTTAAGCGCACAAAAAGTACAGAAGCATATAATACCTTAGCGTCCCCGCACACGGGCCTCAAAAAAACGCCGCCACAAAAAAAGCTAGAAGCGGCCACAAAGAACAGCTGAAGCGCGCGACGACACATTGTGTCCGGAGAAGCTTGAAGTCACTTCAAACGTTTTTTTTGTGGCGGCACCGTCGCACACGAGCCACAAAAAAAGGCCGCCTCAAAAAGAAGCTTGAAGCGGCGTTTTTTTGTGGCCCGTGTGCGGGGACAGTTAAGCGTTTTCTACCAGTCAACTTTTGCGTAATAGACATTACAGACTTCAGAAATGACTCTTAAAACATATTTTAAAAGAAAAAGAAAACAAAATATAAAAGTACTTTAAAGAATATTAAAACGAATGATCACAAATAGTTGCACTTAAAGCAGTTATTTTCTAAGCGGAATCAAAGCCCTTTGCGCACATTTACAATGCAGGAGGGTGACTACCTCTATTGCGGAGTTTCAGCTTTGTCCGGGCAAAGTGGAGACTGACACTGAACTTTTATTATCTACATTCATCGGTGATTGTGAACAATACCAATTAGATGTTAGTGTTAGTTTCAATTTCCTACTTTAATTAGGGCTTTATTACATATCCACTAAATAATATTGTAAGATTAATTTAGATTTACGAAAGCAAATAATTATGCTATGAGAACTTATGTTTTTATTATTTTTCAGGCTATGTTTAGCTTGACATAGAATATATTTTACAAAAAAGATTAGAATTTGATTTTTAATGCCAATTTACTAGAAAACCTAGCAACTACCTAATATTTTTTCAAGCATAGACAGTGATTTTTTTTTTCAATTCATAAAAAAGTGGTCTGCTATATCCGCCCATCAAATAACTAGGCGTTGTTTATATTAAATTACCTATATCGTTAATATTCACTAATAATAGCGTCATATTTGGCTCATAAGTCATTCAATTGATCGTACAATTTATTTCAGTTGTGA
This sequence comes from Mythimna albipuncta, assembly GCA_929112965.1. Taxonomy (NCBI): domain Eukaryota; kingdom Metazoa; phylum Arthropoda; class Insecta; order Lepidoptera; family Noctuidae; genus Mythimna; species Mythimna albipuncta. Next base: position 22,511,061 of record OV815970.1, read on the forward strand.
AAATAACGGTTATTACGGTAAATTGATACATGAAACTAGAAATTGAGTTATGGATGATTTTTATGATGATATTAAAACACATATTAGGTTAACATATTATTATCTCTGTTATTTTTATATTAAAATACTTTATGAAACTACACATAAATAAACTGGTGACCAGATATCAATTAAATTTAGAAAAAAAAGGAGATTGATAAATAGAACAGGACGCGAAGTGTTTCTTGTCATAAATAATTATGCAATTCTATTAAATATAATTGGGGTTTATAAGAGTGGACCTCTTATACACCCCAAATATAAAGTTAAGTTACAATTATAATTCACGGACTGAAATTTTATTTAAAGACACTTAAGTACTTATTTATTTATTTAACAATTCATGTATATATATATATATTATAGTTAAAGAAAAAAAGAAGGAATCAGAAAAAATAGGTACTTCTTATATAGTTATCCTAATGGTAGGCAAAAAATGTAGAAAATATTCGTGGCTCATCGGTATTAGTTTTTGAGTACTTACACACAGACATGAAAGTGAAGGAATTAAAATTTATCAAAAATTTATCATCACTACCTGTGGTATTACAATATTTTTATCGTGAAATATTTTTTGATTATTTCAGGATAATTAAATTACTAATAAATTATGAAAGATATTAATTGGATTTATCAAACAATTTTACGCATAATTTTTTTTAATCAATTTAAAATAGATGAGGCCGGTATAATTTTATAAAATAACTGAAATAGATTCTCAGTATACGATTCTAAACACACTTCTTTCAGGAAGTGCATTTACGTTGTATATACTTACTTATACTTTTCAAACATTTTTAATGCTATTATTTTTTTAAATCATTTGTCCCAACATCAAAACTTATTTTAATTCTAGTGAATCAGTTAAAATAGTTCAAGAGCTAAATCCCAAGTAGTACAATTTCGTCAACTTTTCATCTAGGTAGCATTTCTGTGCCAAAACGCGGTTACAATTAGTGAAACTCTAATTGTAGCCCTGCCTAGCCTTCTGCCATGTGTTATTACTTATTTACATTTAACTATTTCTTCCATTGTGTTAAATTTATTTTATTTGTGTCTATTTAATTCATTAAACCCCAAGCGAACGCCGGTGTTCGCGCACCTATTCTTTCTATTGTGTCTGTAATTTTCACGATTGAAAGATTAACCTTTAAGGCAATAAGTGCGCGAACACCGGCGTTCGCTTGGGGTTTAATGAATTAATCTGCATGATACTCATGTCATTTGAGTAAAAAATGTTTGCATTATATAACATTATTGCTCTGAGTTTGTTTCGGTGTTTCTTCTCAGGTTATTCAATTGGAAAACACTAGCTTCATCTAGTTTAAATCTAAAGGAAAATTGACAAAAAAGTGAAAAAAAAAAAAAATATTAAAATTAAATATCATAAAATAAATATCGGAGTAGAATTTCTTTGCAATTTTTATAAGTATTTAAAGAAAGTAACTTTATTACATATGTCATTTAATTGCGGTTAACAACAAAAAGTTTAATTTATATTATGGTTAATCAATCAAATTATCCAAAACCACAACCATAGTCTAGGAATTCCACTTTCTTGCAAAAAAAAAAAAAACGAAACACTACATAATGCTCGCTTGTTTGCTTTGCATCACTTTTATACTCATTTTTGTGTTTCCTTCTTCCGATCTTTTATTTTATGTGTGTACATTAATAAATAAATAAATACTGCGTGCTACATTCCTCCCAGCCATCTCATTACATCACAAAACATTTTAAAGCACACATCATTCAAATCAAACGTATCTCCGACGCACAGCATCCAGCATCCCTCCCTCTAAACATCCCAAAAAACCCGTATACTAATGACAAAAATTCACACACACATGCTGAAAAAAAAGGAATCTAATTCACGCACGGTCCTCCCCCCCTCTGCCCACTCCCCCCCACCCCCACCCGCTCGAAACGTATATACTCGTATACGCGCAATTTTTGATCAATACTTAAAAATTAACCCAACCTCCCGGTAGTTTTTAAATTTATTCTGCGCATGTCATGCCTTTTAATCAGACCCCTTTGTGCCTACCCCTACGCGTATATAATAATGTGTGTGTGTGTATATGTGTGTCAATTTCATTCCGTAAACGCGACAATCTATTGGTACTCGGAAAAGTGTGACTAGGTTTGAATTTTGGTACGTAATGTGGCTTCAGTTTTAGGTTCGGTAGAATGAGCTCGTGCTTATGACAAATACGTATTGATAACCTTTAAGTAATCTAATGATACTTTACTGACGCAAATTCTTACAATATGACAGAGTTAAGTTTATCAGGTGAGATAGTGGTCAAACGCGAGCTTATCAATAATAATATAAAAAGTTACAATAAATAAAGTCACAAAAATTACCACCTTGACTCCTAAACTTGATGAATGTCTTAGGAGTCAGTGTTCTACTGTTACTTGAACACTATAAACCCATTTAAAGAGCTAGTAAGCTATTATTACACTAAAGACTATATTAATAGGTACGTAGTAAAAAATAATTACACAAAAATAAAAGTAAAAGGTTGAATTTAGAAAAGAAAGTGTAGGTTATAAAACTCTTTCAGGTCGAGAAGGTTTCATGTTTAAGTCAAGAGTGAATAGGTGACTTCTAGGCAAGCGTGCTCCATCGTCGACCACATCATCGCTTACCATCAGGTGAGATGGTGGTCAAACGCGAGCCTATCAATAAAAAAAGAAGAATCTTTGCTATTTTAATAACCAACGACGACATGTTTTTCTAAGCTTTTATTGTCAAGTATGGAATAAATAAGATAGGACATTACTTCCATTAGTGAGCTTAAGCCATAACACGGTGATTAAAAATTAGCAGTTACTTAAGATCGCGAAAGACAAACTAGACTAATTATGATTTTAAAAGTGCCGGAAAGATCTTACTTTATATATAAACCTAAATGCCAACACTGATAATAATAGTAGTTATCCTACATTTAAATTGTATTTATTTTTATATTTTAAATTTATTTTTTAAATGATAATAAAAAATGAAAACATTTCTTACATGACTTAGGCTATGAATTAATTTCAAGGTATTTTGAAAACCAAAACCATTTTGTTTTTATATCGAAAATTCCATATAATCATTTGTTTTCATTTATTTATCGAAAAAATTGAGTAGATGCTTCACAAAATCTATATAAATAAAATTAAATTACTGAGTATGTGAAAAGTATATCATTTCAGAACGAATACACATTTAAAAACGCTTTAGACCAACATTACTTATTTTTGTGTTCGAAATTGACAGTATGAAAGAAAATTTGAAGAAATTGTAATAAAAAATTGCACCTATACAAAACCGAGGCTGACAGCTAGTATATTATAAAACGTGTCTATGAGCCACCGATTACAATGTCGTCATATTTTTTTTTTATAAAAAAAAACTGACTTGATTAAGGTCCCACTAGGGCCAAAAGGAATTCCGGAAATGAAAACCTGTGGTTCTAAAATGCAAAATGCATCTAAAGATACACAGTAAACAGGTGGGTCAGTCAAGTCAGACACGCTCTGTCCTAGAGTAGGAGAAAACTCGTTGGATAAATTTTCCCAGCTCCAAAAAAAACAGAGCCATAATATTAGTAGTACATAAACAAAAAAGATGGGTAAAAAATAAAGCCACGGTTTCTCTAAGGTTTTCTTATTCCCATGCTCCATTTTATTTACAAGAAAAAAAGTCTTGTACTCATTATCAAAATCAGTGGAGACACCAACTTAAAATGTCCCATTTATGTCAAAAAAAAAAACTTGTTCTGTAAGTTTAATGAGTATACCATGTCATGCAACATAAGTACACCAATGTAGATTTTGAGGTAATGAGGCATTTTATTTTATAATTACATTTAAATAAAATAGAAGCTATTCTTCTGTGACGTAAAGTCAACAAAGTATATAAGAAACCAGTGTCGTCATATATACTTGAAGTTTACATAGAAGCTAATGGGTGATGGAAACAATAAAAATTGTTCATCAATATACTCGTATATAAAAATGAATCCTTATTTCCTTGGTCACGCCATCACGCGTGAAAGGCTAGACCAATTTCGCTAATTCTTTTTTTGTTATGTTCTTTATTGTAAGGAGAAGGTTCTTGTGGAAAAAAAAATGAAAATTAGGGTAGTGTAGAGTAGAGTAGAGTAGTGTAGTAGGGTAGAGTAGGGTAGAGTAAGGTAGAGTAGGGTAAAATAGGGTACAGTAGGGTGGAGCAGGGAAGAGCGGGAGCGAAGCCACGCGGGCAAAAGCTATCAGTAAATAAAAAAACTCTTCAACAGTGGTTACAGACGCCAGAAAGTCTGACTATCAGACTAATAAAGGAGTACCGAGGTGCCCAGTAACTGGGTTGTGGAGGTCTGATAAGCAGTCGCTCCATGTAAACCACGGGTATTTAGCCGCATCCGGTCAGACTGGTAGCCAATCCCAAACTAGTTGAGAAAACGCTAGGGATATATCATTATCCCAGATTTTAAATCTCAAATCTAAAATCAAACCTCGAATCTTTATTGCAATCCATCATGTATGCCACTTGGTCATCAGTGCTTGCACACACGCTATGACCTAGTCTGTAAAAAAGGAAATCCTAAGCTTTATTTATTTAACATTCATTGTGTATACATACAATAAACAGACAAGAAGAAGGAAAATGTTAATAAACACCGCGTGTAAGAGTAGTAGGAAAAATTGGTAAAAAACAATAAACTTCCAAATAATATTTATGTGAATATAACAACGTACAATGTAAATATATACTTTCATAATTGTTCACAAATATAATGGTAAAATAAATGAATTGCAATAATAGATTTTAAACAATTCCTTGCGTGATCAAATCAGGAATGAAGGTATCAGTAGGAGAACCAAGGCTACCGACGTACCACGAAGAAACGCAAAACTTAAGTGGCAGTGGGCATATTGCTCGCAGAACAGCAGCAGCTAGTGAAAATATCATTAATTAATTATTAAAGGGGATTCTCTTTAATAAGTCATGAAATCCTTGCTTTGTTGTACTAGTTAATACAAACTGACAGACAAAAACACACCACAACACTCACTAACACTTTACCCTTACACACTTAACTCTTCGTTTGCTAACAGGTAGTATAATTTATTAGTATAGGTTTTTTTTTCTCTTTTTCGCCCTATTTATATTCTAAATTGTAATCATGAAAATGTGTACGTAGCGCAGGCTAGATCATCTGGCTAATTCTGCATAACTATTGGGACTCCAAGATTCAGGCTATGCCTAGTTTGGGACCCATCGATTACCTGTTAATGTAACTCCTAGTGTAATTTCTTAAGATTTTTATGTAAAAAAAAAAAAAAATTACACAGCAAAAACATCTTCTAAAATTGACTGAAGCAAAAAATAAAATGGAGTAACTCGCATCAGTACCTATAATAAAATTACAATTGTCAAACTTTGATATTTTTAAACAAGGAAGAAATGATGGAGGAAAACCTAAGGAAGTCTTGAAAATATTATTACTTCGTCCTTTCTCACTGAACCTGTAGTTATGGTGCCATTTAAAAAAAATAACCGGGAAGAAAATGTTTTTTTTTTAATTGATATAATTTATTTTTAATCTGTCAAATATTTACATATTAAAAATAAAGTTTATATATCATTATACCTATTATATTTTTGTAATACATACATTACAAAAGAATAAAATAAAAGCCCTTTAGAACTAGTTAAAAGTAATTAAAAATTATGGCGTCAAAAACCTCCTTCGACCCAAAAGACTAGCGGCATTACCGAGCTGTATGGCAATGCTTATCGTCTATCCAAGTTTAATTTAATTCACATCATCGTTTATTTATCTATTTATTAGAGGACAATCAACAGAGTATGGTTTTTTTGGTGGCACAGGGGAGGCTGCCATTAAATGTCGGAATTGAAAACATATTAACAATTACTTCGACGCTGAGCCACCAAAGAATATATAAAAAAAAAAATACAAAAAAAAAACCGACTTCGCTACAACAAAACACTAAAGCGATCAAAATAACTTTAATTTCGAAGTCAGTGTTTCTCAGTATTGTTTGTTTCTTACTTAACACCGACTAAAAATCTAAATAAAATTCAATCGAATTTATAACATCCTCCTTTTTTTAAGTCGGTCAACAAACGGTTAAGTGCGAGTTGGACTCGCCCACCAAGGGTTCCATACAAGCTGTAATTGGTTCAATTCCCGAATAAAATCTCCAAGATTTTTATAATTTTCAGACTTATTTCTTTATGCAAGCTACCTTGGCGAATTTCAGGATTCTAGGTCAACAAGAAGTATCCAATTTTGATTACCTTGCGAATTTTAAGTATATATGCTATACACAAAATTTAAACGACCTCATCTTTAGTTTGCATTGACTTAAAAAAATAAAAATAAAGTTGTTAAAAAATGTAACGTCTAACGTATTTTTTTTCTGTTCTGTTTCTGATCTTAACTCAAAGGCAAATCCGCGAAAAGATGGAATACCTCACGAAACATGTACCATTCATATCAGCAGACTACTGTATAATTATGAATGATTTTATCAATCATCAAAATATTCCGAACTTATCCTTGTTAAACCGTTCATTGTTCACAAGTACCTAAGTCTGATGAAAACAATGAAAAAATTTGAAACTTTCCTTAACCGAGATATTTGACCTCATTCTTTATTATAAGTAGGTTAAAAAAATAATTTTCTTTCCTTTTTTTTTCCTAAAAATGATAAATATCCTTATCGCTACTTGGTAAACGTTTCCGTCTTCATTTACTTTTCTTCAAGCGTATGAGGAACATGTGTTTTTAAGAAATATTGTTTTCTTTAGTTCTTAAAAAAAAATGCATTGTTTTGTTAGTGTTTTTAGTTAAAAACAAACTTCGCGTGACCAGAGGGCCGGGCTTTTCTTTGGTCAACGAATCAGCACTGCCATCCAGCGTGGCAATGCTGCAAGCGTTCTGGGCACTTTTCCCATTGACATCGATGTGGACGAATTTTTGGCCATCCTATTAGTTCCTTGTTTTATCCTCGTTTGTACATATTATTATTTTTAAATTATTACTTTAAGTTTTTATATATTGTTTATAATATTTAATGGTTAAGATGTCATTTACTTTCGAGATTAAAATTTCACAAAAAAGACCAAAAAACTGGTGTAGGAATGTACTGTACTGTGGGTGGTCTTGAACTGGATCTAGTAGTTAGTGGCCCTAACTGCTATGCCTGATGTTCGGTTCCCACCCAAGAAAAAAAAAGAAAGAAAGATAGGCCATAATGCACCAACCGGGCCCAATGCAGATTGGTGGATATCAAATGTCTTCAAATTTTTGGTTCAAGGACATACAGTTTCCTGACAATGTTTTCCTTCGCCGTTTTGAAAGCAATAAGAATGAAATAAACTACATAAAAGTAGAGAATAAGATGAATTGTAAGTTAGCAAGTTCAAAAACTCGCGAATCTACAATTTGTTAACCGAGATCATTAATTTACTGGACAGCGCCATCTAGTAACACATCGCGGAACTTTTACGACAGATTAGCAATACGGTCGATGAACTCCTGCTACCAAGAAATATATTATGTGCGTTTGTTACAAAGTTTAATAAGAAATTAATAAAAATAAAGGAAGTAATTGGCAACAAAGTCAGTTTAACTTAAGAGTAATATGAGGATCTAAATTACCCAGACGAGGACAAAACAATTAATGTTTCTACCATACCATTTCTGTAAATTGTAATTGAGTTCATTTTGATTTCCAAACGGCTGAACGGATTTGAATGAAATTTTACATACTGGTAAATTGAAGTCCTGGAATATCTTATAAAATACTATTTATCTCGGGAGAATGTTTCTCTAGGTTAATTTTCAGTCACACTGACAAAGCCGCCTGAAGAAACCTAGTCATGTTAAATCTAACAGTAAATGTTTTGTATTTCACTTTTTACAAGGTTTTTTACAAGTTTATAATATGTAGAGATTTACCTTCACTAGAGAAAAAGAAAACAAACAATAAACAAACTATCATTCTTTGTAAGAGACTAGAATCTAAACTAGATTTATACGTAACTCATAATATGATTTAAAAGAAATGCCCATGGGGTTTCTTGCACGTTCTTTTCCATAGAAATCTACGCTTTGGAAAGTGCAATTTAGCTTCACTTTTCTTGGACTGACCGACATTTGATTATTGAAAAGTGCCTGCAAATGGTCTATTTGAAATAATTTTTTTTTGAGAACTGAAGTCTATACCCTGGCAGCAACAACCATACCAGAGAATTACCAGGTTCTCACCCTCGCACACCTATGGTAATTTTTTTTAAATTATTGTTAGGTTTGGGCTTTACCACTCTCACTCTCTCTCGTACACCTCTCTGTATGGTATGATATGGTCGGCGATAGAACATGCTTGTCTAGAAGTAACCTATTCACTCTTGACTTAAGTACCCTAGGTACCGTTGGCACAACGCCGTCTGGTGGTCCAATAATGGAACGGGCTTTACAATATAATATTCCACAATTATCACACAACGCCGTCTAGTCCCAAGCTAAGCAGAGCTTGTGTTATGGGTACTAGACAAGTGATAAACATACTTATATATTTCTAAATATATATATATTATAGATAAATTACACCCAGACACAGAACAAATGATTATGCTCATCACACAAACATTTGTTCGGCATAGCAGTCAGGGTCACTAACCACTAGACCAACAGGCCTGTCAGGTTTACAGTATTAAGTTATGCAATTCGGACACACACTCCCCGAAATGCCCTGGTAGAAAACCTAGCAGGATGAAGAGTACGTATACTATTTCAACTATTCAACACTGTGAAATACTATATTAAAACAAGTGAATAAGTTTCCCCACTTCCCTAAAAATTACAGCTTCCTGCAATGAGCTTTGAGTAAAGATCGATAGTTTTAATAGTCAGAGGGGAGATCAAAAATGTCGGCGCTAAGAGTACTTTCCTCTCTCCTTAGTTCGAGTTGTGAGGGACTTGTACCGAACTTACGTTCGCAGACAAAAGACTGGAGGAGGTAGTTGTATGGAAATGTATATGATGGCAGTCAGAAAGGAAATGGATATTTTTAGGGGAAATTTTTTGAAGTCTTAGTTGAATTAGATGGAAGTTTTTATGAATGTTAGAATGCAGAAAAAACAGCATAATTTAAGGGAAAAAAATATGCCTATCTACACTAATAAAGAGGTAAAATTTGTTTTTTTTGTTCATATGAGGTAATCTCTGAAAGTACTGGTCCGATTGCTAAAATTTTCACACCAATAGAAATCTGATTTAATCTTGAGTGACATAGGCTTATACTAGCTGAAGAGTTCTTTTTTTGTTTGTTAAAATAGGTGATTTTTTTAAATTAACTTTGTGACTGAATTATCACAGGGACTGATAATAAGAGAATTGACAATTAAAGGAAATTGAAATATAACTGAATTTTAGAAGATCCAAAAAAAAATTTTATTACCATTGTTAAAAATACCTTACTTACATTGGCCATGGAAATAATAATAATATTCCTCAATTGTTACACAACGCCGTCTAGTCCCAAGCTAAGCAGAGCTTGTGTTATGAGTACTAAACAACTGATAAACAAACATACTTATATATTTCTAAATATATACAAATTTTAAAATAAATTACAACCAAACACAGAACAAATGATCGTGCTCAAAAGTCAAAAGTCAAAAAGTTTTTTATTTCACATAGACCTACATGGGCACTTATAAAACGTCAGAAGCTAGTGCACGGTTCGAAATTGGTCGTTTCCTATGGAGAAGAACCGGCAAGAAACTCTATGGCTACTCTTTTACGTGCTCCTCACACTAAAGTTTATCTTGGTTGGGAATCGCAATCGAAACCACGACCTCCGGCATAGCAGTCAGACCACTAACCACTAGACCGGCCAGTCACATACCATTCTCCATCCAGCTCAATGTAGAACCATCAAAAATGTCTCCAAAACAACATTTTCGACGTAAATTATTCTTGTTTTAGACACGAAAATTAATCTAGAAACACGCAAACTTTCCACTGTTACCTTTCATTGAGAGATCCGACAATATAATTAGGAACGCCGTACCATTAGAAAATATTGTTTTTGCGTAGGCCTGGCTACGGCGTAGTACTACGGCTACGGTCGCGTAGCAGCCCGCTACGAAATTTCTTGGACACTTTTCAAGGCTTGCTATTGAAATTTCTTTTGATGCCGTGACGTCATTTTCTAATATTAATTTATTTGAAACGTATTTTTCCGACATTATGTAAGTTAATTAGGTTAAGAATTTATTGATGGCGTTGTTAAGTTGGGAAGTTAAAGTTAAATGACAGTTTCTTTTGTTTTGGATGAGTAAGTTAAAAATACCTTTGATTATTTCAGCCTAAAGACGTCCACTGTTGAACATAAACCTCCCCCAAGTGTCATAACGACCGGTCATGTTATTCTCGCAGCCATCGGAGTTAACCTTCTCAGGTCATCGGTCCACCACCAAGTTATAAACTTGTTGTGTTACCCATTTGCCCGCACTATTACTTGGTCACCGGACCATCAGGGTGACTGAGGGGTTGTTTTGCTTCCACACTCAACTGTGCGCTGGTGCCTAATGGTCGCTACGACGTGTCGTGACCTGTGTTGTATTTACTGTAGGTAGTGTCCAACTTGTGGCCTTTTTTAAATATTTTTGGGAAAAAACATAACATGGTGTAAAAAATATTGGACGACTTAGTTGATACAAACTAAATTCAGGTCTCGCAAATACTAAAAATAATATGTGTATAACTGTGTTTATTTACTAGAATCGATCACTCAATGTTCGAATATTATTTTACATTGACATTGATCATACTGTTCACCAAATAAAAAAAAATAATCTTTGTCGATCGGATTCCCGCAACCCGGTCCACCTTGTAGGAGGCCTTCCAACGCCAAGTTCAGGTACGTAGTAGCCATTCCAGAACCTTTCGGCACTAACGGCCATCTGTTCTGCGAGCAATGTGCCCTGCCCATTGCCACTTAAGTTTGGCGATTCTTCGTGCTTTGATAACCTAGTTTCTTCTATGGATATCCTCATTCCTGATTGGATCACGCCAGATCTTTATATAATATCCAGTTAAGTAATTTGTTTTGAATACCCGAATTGGAGTTCCAGCCGCAAAATTATAGATTGTCTAAAAATAGACTGTTATGTTTGAGGTTTGCTGAAGGTTGACGTAACTATAAAATTGCGTCAACGATATCAATGATAGATCCGTTGTTAAGGGTTTGTAGTTAAATAGCAAACAAACAAACAGATCGATCAAACTTCAAGGTTGAAAGAAGCGCTAGTGACTGAAAGATGAAGAGGAATTGTTTGACTTGGTATTTTTTTTAATTATTATTGATGGGCTCTCGTTTGACCACTATCTCACCTGATGGTAAGCGATGATGTGGCAGAAGTAACCTATTCACTCTTAACTTAAATACCCCTAAGTTGAAGCTACCAGGAAACACAGACTCCGGCAGGGAATTCCACAGCTCAGCTGTACGTGTGGTATTGTCATGTAAGGATGGATGAGAGAAGAGTAGGAATGAAACGAATGTTACTAAAAGAGTAACGAGTATAGAGGTGGATGGATGGAGAGGGAAAGGGAAGTCAAAGAAAAGATAAATGGATTGTGTGAGAGTGATGTGGACGGAAAGAAAGTTAGTGTATTTTTTTATAATTATTGATAGGCTCGCGTTTGACCACTATCTCACCTAATGGTAAGCAATGATGTGGTTGATGGCGGAACACGCTTGCCTAGAAGCAACTTTTCACTCTTGACTTAAAGACTACAACTTAAGGTGTAGCTATCAGGAAACACAGAATTCGGCAGGGAATACCACTCCTTAGCAGTACGCACAATTAATGTGTTCCAATGCATTATAATGGTTTCCAGGGTCAAAATAATTACATTTTATTTAGTCCGTATTTTTGATTATTCAAAAATAATGGACCACGTGCTGCATTTTTCGCACGGGGTGACGTCACACGTAACTTTAGTGGGCTATATCTTTGTTTAATCGAAAAAATACGTGTCCCTTATTTTTGAACAATCTAAAAGACGGACTAATTACATATTTACGGCAACTAGCCTATAATCAGGAAACAAAATCCTGTATAATAATTCTCTAATAGTCCATTTATAAAAGTTTCCAGCATGGATGGTTGGATGTCCACCATGGTACCGATGGCGCATTGTCATCTAGTGGTTCGATGACAGAATAATGATATCTAATTTAGATGAAAATTATTTGAACACAATTACATGCATTTATCATTCTACATGTTGTACCTACATTTAAAAAACTATACTATATTGAAAAGTACTGAATAGCAACACCTTGCTTCAAACACTATTCTATATTAGTTCAGATGTTTCTAATTACCATTTTAATTCATTAAACCCCAAGCGAACGCCGGCGTTCGCGCACCTATTGTCTTTCAATTGTGTCTGTCATTATCAAGATTGAAAGGTTAATAGGGGCCGCATACCCAGACAAACCCGGATGTTAAATATAAAGAAAACAAACAAGGTCTTTACAATTACATTTGTATTGTTATAATCGTTTATATGAAATTTTATAACCTACTAGCTTTTGCCCGCGGCTTCGCCCGCGTGGCATTAGGTACTTAAGGAATCGGGATAAAAGGTAGCCTATGTTCTTTTCCATGTCAAAGGCTATATGGATGCCAAATTTCGTCCAAATCCGTTCAGCCGTTTTTGCGTGATTAAGTTTTAAACATCCAAACATCCACACTTTCACATTTATAATATTCGTTAGGATTTCACAGAAAAATTGTATTTAAATTTTGATTAAAAATAGTTTGCTCTTTGACTATTGCCCTGAAACTCGTGTTAGTTTAGTCTTTTTAGAAGTTTTCTGATCATCGTAGGTACCATCGCGGTCATTTCTGCCTGATCACTTAAAAATTATTCGCTTAAATAAAAAGTGCAAGCAAAAATTAAATTAATGATTAAACGAATCTGAATCGGTGGTCAAGTGCAAGTGTCTTTGATGGTACGGGCTTGCGGACAGTGAGCATTGGGTAGCTCATTGTCCGATTAAGTCCAAACCTTGATCGATGGCACGTTGTGTTCCACTCACGCCTTGAAGAGCTGTCAGTATACTTGACCTGCTCGGACCGCTACCTGCCAAGGTTATAAGCTTATTTGAAAAAGTTGCCGCGGCCCTGGAATGTGAAGGGCAACTGAAAGAACACAGGTGGGTTGAAGTCAATAAAAGCACTCACTCTCTCTCGATCCACCCAGAGCAGAAGAAGTTATTCAATGATTTTTCACAAATGAAAAAAGACTAACTCGCTCTATTTAAGTTTCAACAAGTAAATAAGTTTAATAATAACAGTCAAACTTTATAATACTTGGTTTAAATTTATTTATTGTGATTTTAATGTTGGATTTATGACCTTAATTAGAATATTGATTCTGTTTTATTTTGATTTTAATTTTATCTTAATTTGATTTTAAAATATGATTATTATTTTGATTCTTATTTTGTCTCACTCTTCTTTTTTTTTTTATTATTGATAGGCTCGCGTTTGACCACTATCTCACCTGATGGTAAGTGATGATGTGGCCTTCTTTGAAATATATTTGTGTTTTGATAATAATAATGAAATGTACCTGCTATGAATTCTGATTATATTTTATATGTTCAAGCCAATGTAGTTAATCTAAAATCCAATCTATTTATTTACAAGAAAATATTGCCTAATAATCTAAAGACTACGCTATATTAATCTAGTTTCATTATTATTTAATGTGTTAATCAAAGAAACACGTAGGAGATCTGTAACCATCTCACGCCACGTACTAGATTATTTCAAAGATATCTGATTAATAGAGCTTTAAGGTTATAAGTCAGAATTGCGAAAATAAGACTATATATTGAATACAGTGATTTCAGAGGAAAAAAAAATTGATACATTAACTCGGAAGTACCAAAATTATTATCCTGCCATGTAAAATGACACTAAGCTAATAAAAACAGTGCCTAGTGTCTTCAATATGACCCAGAGATGAAAAGGCTTGCAAAGGAGAAGGCTGACCGCATCAGGCAACGGCGCCCTCGCCCAAGTCATCGACGGCGCGCACTGTGCCCGCGCACCTCAAGGAGTTGTCAGCAACAGCAGGGGCCCAGCTGGGTTGAAGCCTACTGAGGCCAGAATTACTTTTGAAAGATAGCTCGAGCCCCGGTATGAAGGCTTAAAGGAACAGGGTGGGTTTTTAGTCAGTAAGAGTCTGACATTATCTCCCGCTCCGCCCAAGAGTGGGGGTTGTCATTGATGATTTTCCCACCATAAAAAAAAACCATAGATGAAAAACGAAGATTTAGAAGGCCTCCCATAAGGTGAACCGATGACCTGGTGAAGATCGTGGGAATTCAATGGATGCGAGACCCACAGGAACATTCATGGCAATAGTTAGAGGAGGTTTATGTCCAACAGTGGACGTATTTTGGCCGAAATGATGGTGATGATGATGATAATAATCCCCCAAAGACCAACACATCCAATTAAATAAACGAAGCGACAAATTATATGAAAACACAATAAATAATCATTGGACGCACTGTCCAATCATAATTACACCCCCTACTCCCGAAAAACTGCAAACATGCAAAAAAGCCGACAAAAAATATATACGTATACACAATAATTACCAAATACCCTCAGAGTAGTGAGAAAGGGATAATGATAAAAATGTATTGCGCCCCCCGGGGGGACACCCCTACTGCGAAATTTTTCGTACACCCGTTTAGCGAGATTCGATCCCGCAATCAGGGGGAAAAGGGAGGAATTTTTTGGCCTCCCACCCCCCATCCCCTGCCATCGTAAATTGGAGCATATAATTTTTATTACATTGGTGTCGTGTGTTCTACGTGTTAGATCGTATACACATGTTTTTTAGAGGGTAGTTTCAAAGATATGTAGCCGTTATTAAATATTGGCAGGCAACGTTACGTTATATCGTAATTAATGTGTGCAAAAATTGCTTCTGTTCGTATATTTACTTATTTCCGGGGGTGTCGACTACTTTTTTCGAATGGGCGTGTCCTAGGCTTATTTTGTATTGTCCGCCTTTTTTTCGACATACTTGCAGCAAGTATAGTCATTAGTATGCAGATATATTTTATTCCATACAACGTAAATTGCCACATACGAGAATTAATGTATCAATTTTTTAACTTAAAACCAAACTATGATGACTTGACTACATTTCTCAGAATCACACTGCATCTAACTATCGAATTATATTAACTTATAAGTCTAATTCAATTTCATATAATATAAATTACATGAAAGAAAAACATCCAACATTATTTTTCAAATTTTATAAACTCCCCATCCAAACCTCGAAAATCTAGTCTAAAACTTAAATCTATACTATTATTAGTACACTGTTAAATAGTCGATATCTTTTCACAAAGAAAATCTCTTCAATTTAAAAAAGAAACAAAGAAATAAAAGATACCCGTCGCATTTGTAAGTTGTGGAATCTTTTCGCTTTGATAAATAAACGTCTCACTTAGCTTTCTAGGTAACTGACCTTTATTGATACCTAGTTTAAGATCAGAAAGAAAACAAGAAAGATAGATCATAGCATTTCATTTTACTGCATACATTTTCTTTCCAATAAATTTTTAGTAGTCTAGTATTAATTAAACGATATCCACGAACACTTAATACTTAGTTATGAAAACCATGTTTGATTCAAGGAAATATCTAAGAAAATAGATCAAATTCTTTAATCTAGCTTTCGTTTTGGAAACCCAATGGTAGTAACTTATTAATTACACCAAAAAAAATATAAACTTTAACGATGCTAAATCTCAATACTCCTGTCATCTCCCCTTCAATTATAATTTAGGGGTCTTCAAGGCTAGAGTGAATAGGTTCTTAATAAATTAGTGCAATTCACATACTGCTTACTATCAGGTGGGATTACAATCAAGCACTACATTATATTATTTAAAAAGGCACTCCTCCACGACTGTAATATATGCTAAAAAAGAGTTCAAAATCTTCAAGCATTAATACACAGATTTTAATTTAAACTATTTTAAAAATACTGTACTTAAAACCCATAAAACTACAACAAATCTACCCTAAAATTACTCTAAAAATAACCCTTCTTCAAACGTAAAATTACCCCTTACATTTCGTCTCATGCTCAACTAAGTCTCAAACACACTGACCGAGACATATCTCAAGAACGTGTAGACGTAACATTGAGGGGTTGCTTGCCCTGAGCGGGGGTGCATTGCCCAAGATATACTGACCCATATCTAAGGGTTACTTGCGATTCACGGGCGGATCCGGGGCGCATTATCATGACTTGCTAATGCTAGCTGATAACGCAAGTGATCTTGTGAAGTAATTAATTTTTAGAGGTAATGAAGTGGTTTTATTTTAAAGTTGTTTGGTTGTCAAAATTCAAGTAAGTATTATTTTGTAGAAACTCGTAAAAAAATACTTTTATTTTGAACTAGCTTTTGCCCCGGCTTAGTCCATATATATAAAATATAGCCGAAGTCACTCAGAATAAAACTGCTTTCTAACGGTAAAAAAATTTTAGCAATCGGAGCTGTAATTTCAAAGATTACCTCCTACAAAGAAAAAAACAATCTTTACCTTTTTTTCTATGGGAAGAATCATCCAATGATAACCCCCGCTCTTCAGTGGAGCGGGAGATTGTGTCAGACTCTTACTGACTAAAAAACCCATCCCGTTCCTTCAAGCCTTCATACCGGGGCTCGAGCGCCCTTTCGGATAAACCTGGCCCCAGTAGGCTTCGACCCGGCTGGGCCCCTGCTGCATTGGTGTACATAGAGTATAGTAAATTTCGTTATACATCAAAAAAGTCACTAAACCTTTTTACACAAACTTAAATCTATGGGTACAAGCGGTCTTATCATTGACCGTGATATGTACCAGACATAACCTTTTAATGGATCGTAAAAATTTAAAAGAAAAAGACAGCAGTCTACTATATACTGCTAGTAAACCTATTACATTACTAATATTTCTCTTAAACCTCACAACTGATTTTGATTCAGTTTTCTCTATTACAAAGAAAAAAGAAAGTTCATATATTTAACTAGCTGCCCCGGTGAACTTCGTACCGCCTAACAGTCAATGAATGTAAGATATCTTTCGATATAGTCAACCGATTGCGATGAAACAAAGCCTAAGTAATACATCAAGTTACACACAATTTTAATGCATAAAAGTTATCTACATTGATTTCGTACATTTTACGTGATGCGTGCACAACAAAAATCTTCTACAGATTATTATATGTATAGATTTGTGCCTAAAAAACAGTAAATGTATCAATAAAAGTTCAGTATTGTTGAACAGGAAAATTATGGTTTTCCTTGTAACAATTTATCAGATTATATTCGATTCTGAGAAATCTTTGGCATTAAAAAAGAATCTTTGTAAATGTTTTACTAAAAACATTTGGCTCCACAACAAAGAGTAATAATAGTAACCATAGAATTTTATCTATACACTTGATTGGTAACAAATAAAGCAAAAAAAGAAACTATGACACTGAGAAATAAAGCTTTCTATCGGTTAAAAAAAAATTGCAATCGGATCAGTACTTTTAGAGTTTACGTCCTACAATGTCTTCATAAATGTATTGTTATTTCCTTTATTTATTTTCTTAATACATTCATTAATTTAATTATTAAATTTTTGTTTAAAAAAAAACATTTAAGACATTTGTACATAACGCTTTTTTTTTATGGTGGGAAAAAATCATCCAATGACAACCCTCGCTCTTGGGCGGAACGGGAGATAGTGTCAGACTCTTACTGACTAAAAGACGCACCCCGTTCCTTCTAGCCTTCATACCGGGGCTGGAGCTGTCTTTCGAAACTAACCCTGGCCCTAGTAGGCTTCGACCCCGCTGGGTCCCTGCTATTGCTGACAACTCCTTGAGGCGCGCGGGAACAGTGCGCGCCGTCGACGACTTGGGCTTGGTCCGGATAGTTACCGGACGGCCGGACAGCGCGCTACCCATTGCTTACTGTCCGCAAGCCCGCGCCTACGGTGGACGGAAATCGGGATCAGAATCCCAGCGGCAGCGGCGAGAATGCAGTTGCCTGATGCGGTTGTACTTAGCGTAGGTCTAAACCAGCTGGTCTATAATAATCCTCGTCATCATTTCAGCTGAAAGACGTCCACAGTTGGACATAGTCCTTCCCCAAGATTCGCCACAAAGAATGGTCCTGAGCGTCTCGCATCCATCATATTCACGCTAAACTTACCACGTCATTGGTCCACCTTGTCTATATGGCCCATAGTTTCCACAAATAACTCATGGCAAATAGAGTCTGTCTAATAAGTCAACCGACTTAGATAATTAATATGGTAAAATAAAATCTGATGTAATCAACCCTGGTTCAATAATCAAGGTTGATTAAGAGATATTAATCATTGTTTACTACTAGAAGAACCTTATAAATTAATTAACCTTTCAATCGTGGAAATTACAGACACAATAGAAAGACAATAGATGCGTGAACGATTCATTAAACCCCAAGCGAACGCCGGCGTTCGCGCACCTATTGTCTTTCTATTGTGTCTGTGATTTCCACGATTGAAAGGTTAAAAGTATCGAATATAAATATTTTTTAGATAATTAAATATTATACAAAATTCTCAAGTCGGTTGACTTATTAAACAGAATATACCTTATCATAAGCAAAGAAAAACAACTTTAATCACTTTATTTACTCACATCTACACAAATTCAGACCAATCATTCCAGATTACCCCTTCATAATTTTTCTCTTATAAAAGTAAATCACCTAGCAACTAAACTAATTTATCGTATTTCATGTACGAAATATGTTTTCTTTCAAGGTTTTATTTCGTTAAGCAATAGCAGAGGTTTATGAATCGTCTAGACTCTGCTTCCGGTACAGATCGGCACTGGGGGAAGTGAGCTACAAACTCTATGGTTAGTATTTTAAGTGAGTGAGTGCTGCAGTCTAAATGTCATTTCCGTGGAAGAAAACAGGGGCTTTAAAGTGACAGAAGAAAAGCTGTCTACTGTAATTCAGCCACAGTAATATTTTTTCTTTATTGATAGGCTCGCGTTTGACCACTATCTCACCTGATGGTAAGTGATGATGTGGCCGATGATAGAGCACCCTTGCCTAGAAGTAACCTATTCACTCTTGACTTAAAGGCCCTTAAGTTGTAGCTATCAGGAAACACAGACTCCGGCAGGGAATTCCACCCTTTAGCTGTACGCATAATGAATGTGTTCCTAAAACGCTTTGTACGAATGGGTGGGATATCGTAAACATTTCACTTTGTCAAATAAAACTTTGATAATGCTTATGATAATTGATTTTCTTTGAATTAAGAGGATATCATGGGTCCTGAAGCACAAGATAAAGAAGGAAAGGAACATATGAGTGGATTTAGATCAGTAAAAGTCGTGGGAGACCACTTTGTCCCAGAGCGGGAGAAGACATTGCATTATTTCCCATCTAAAAAAAAACATGGTAACATTGACATTCGAAGGTATGTGTCATCCACAGGACACAGACCTCCTCTCTTGGAGAGGAAGTGTATACAATATAACGGAGATTATTTTGTTATCAGACTTTTTCATGGTATAGTTTTTCATGTTTTAAAGACTTCAGTGATAATAATAAACATACTGGTATTGCTTTTAAAGGTTCATATATTATATATTATAGCTGGTATTATAGCTGGTATTATAGCTATAAGGTAATTGATTCAGTCGAAGCATAGAAAACACTCAAAAAAAGTGTCCATGACAGCTCACAAACACACCCACACTCTCCTAAATTCATTCATATTTCCCCATAAATCGTACAAAAGCTATAAAAAGTAAAAAACCTGTATATTTACAAACACAGTACTGCAAAAAAACTAGTGAGAGTAAAACAAATCGGGGTTTTCACTTTCTATACAAAGCGGATGAATAAAAATTCATCGGACGAACTCAATTCTAACGGTGGCGTGATAAAATAAAGGCTTTCCACCGAAATATTTCAGTCGCGATGCGTGAACTGGGAAAAAAAACGGTCTAAAAAATCATTTCACTTTCACTACAGCGTACTTCAATTACCATGTAACGCGTGATTTTTTTTTTTGGTCTTTTTTTCCATGTTTTTATTTTTATTTGAAGTGAATGGGCAGTTGTGCGCTCTATTTTTTGGTCGAACTTCGTTTTTTTTTAGTTTTTTGAAGGGTGATATGTGGCGTGGGGACTGCTAATACAGTTTTCGTGTCGACACCGGCTGGAAAAATGGTTGTTGATGTGGTGAAAAGAATTTTCTTGTTAAGCTACCTGATTCTCCAGAGTATGCTAGACGTAGATTATATTATCATACGTAAAGGTTCGTTTATAATAACCAGAGAAGTTATGAGACCTTCGGTAAGGTGGACCAGTGACCTGAATCCAGTGAATGCAAGACGCACAGAACAGGTCGGACCTTTCGGCTGAAATGATGAAGATGATGGTGAGATCTTTCATCATCATTTGAGATGTGTGAAATGACCAGAATTAATAAAGTGAGAAGTGTGCACATTAGAGGAAGTTTTAAAGGAAGCCAGTGACCGAATATTTTGGTATGATCATGTGAAGAGGAGGGATGAAACGCATGTCCCTAAAAGAGTTATGAATATAAATGTGGATGTATTGTATGACGAGGTAGAAGAAGTCTAAAGAAAAGATGAATGGATTATGTGAGGAGTGATATGAAAAAAGGTATTCAGTGACCGAACAGAATGGCAGAAAAAAATACGTGTTGAGCTGACCCCAAGTAATACGGAACAAGGGTAGGAAGATAAAAATAAGTCTTTAATCAATACATATAACAAAAGTTTTTCCAAGAGGGAGTTTCTTTAATAATAATAATTAAATATTGTTTTCAAAAAAGGAGTGAAAGAACATTATCTTTCTATTTCGTCGTAGTTGCTTATGATAATGTATTCAGTATGTATTATTACGATATTTATTCTACTATGTGTATGTATAGTGGTATGATCTATATTTATAATAGTATATATTTATATTGTTTTATTAATAATAATTGTTTTATTTGTACTCTTCTTATTTTTTCCTTTCACTTTTACACACGGTCTACTTCTGAAGAGATTTCTGTAGAAATAAGAATCACCTATGTAGGTACTTATTTTACTGTTTCCTTCTTCTTTTCTTATATTATATACCTAAGTGTGTACATAAATTGT
Organism: Mythimna albipuncta; assembly: GCA_929112965.1. Classification (NCBI taxonomy): domain Eukaryota; kingdom Metazoa; phylum Arthropoda; class Insecta; order Lepidoptera; family Noctuidae; genus Mythimna; species Mythimna albipuncta. Next base: position 22,532,407 of record OV815970.1, read on the forward strand.
TAAATAAATTCTAACCAATATTATAAATGTTAAAGTGTGGATGTTTGGATGTTTGTTACTTAATCACGCAAAAACGGCTGAACGGATTTGGATGAAATTTGGCATGCATATAGCCTTTGACATGGAAAAGAGCATAGGCTACCTTTTATCCCGATTCCTTAAGTACCAAATCCACGCGGGCGAAGCCGCAAGCAAAAGTTAGTAGGTAAATAATTTTTTATCGTGCTTTTCCAAATTTCCTCATTTTCCCAGATTCCACATTGCAAATCTTCCGGCACAATCTCCAAATAAGCTCTACATCTTCAATTTCTATTACGTTTTAATTTACGCATACATTAGTCCCTAATTTTTCAATCAGAGAGCCTTCGTACATAAGCCGATAGCTCTATACTCATATAGAGTCGTATGTAGAGTATCGACAAATTACTAGAGTTCTCCCCCGCGTTATTTTCTGAACGTTATGAGCGAAAATTTTCCTTAAGTTGACTCAGAACAGTTATAAGTGAGGTAGAGACGCCATAAAGGTAATATACTGGGTACAGAGTGGATGTTTGCTGGGTATTTTTACGTATTTACTGGTTTTGGTAAAGATTTGGGTTAATATGTAGATTTGGTTTACTCTTAGGAATTATTATTATTTAACCGTAGGATAGCAGATGATTATCTAGCGTAATAAGTGATCATAATAGAGCGCCCTAAAATGGATTAAAAATCTTTGAATTTAGAACAATTTGCAATGACATAATTGAAGGAATTGAATAGTTCAGGCTCACGCTTGTCCTCTATCTCACCTGATGGAAAGCGACGATGTGGTCAACGATGGATCACGCCTACCTAGAAATAACCTATTCAGTCTTGGCTTAAAGAACCCTAAGTTGTAGCCATCAGGAAACACAGACTCCGTCAGGGAATTCCACTTAACTGTACGCACAATGAATATATTTATGTATGTATTTATTACTTCTTTATGCTAAAATGGACTACCTCCTAGAATAAGACATAAGATAAGGTTTATCCTCAGAGTATATTCACTGGAGGTATTTTTCTCCACACACGTGGACGAAGCCACAGGCAGATACTAGTATTAAAACCAAACTATAGTCGTCATAAGGATTCATTGCCTGATTTGAGTATCACATATCATTTAGATTGTATTTTATAGTAGGGGGCGTATAGGAGATGAGAGGGTTTTCTTCCCTTCTGAAGTTTTAATTTGGAAAATATCAATTTCAATTTGTTGTTTATTTTGAAATGATTATTAGGTAAGTTTTTATGAAGTTGTTAGCCAGCTGACTTTTGTCATAATTATCTGTAATTCTATAAGAAAATTATTTGTAACGTTTTCATTTTTATTTATAATTCTATAAGAAAATTAAATTAACAGTACTCAAATGATAATAACATCGAACATGAATAGAATCACAAACTTTTCAATTTCATTATTTCCTTTCAGTCTTTATACAAGTGTCTATCTGAAGTAACAATAAATACCAAATATTATTTACAATATTTATGAAATACATAACTAACTTTAATTATATATATAAAAGGAAAAACTCACTGACTAACATATCGACGTACAGCCTAAACTACTGGGAGTAGGAACGTGAAATTTTGCACAACATTTTATGACGTAGTCGAGCACTAAGAGAGTATTTTTCTATATTACCCCGCTAAGGGGATAAAACAGGGGTTCCAAAATTTGTATGGAGAAACCTACTTTCATGCGGGCAAAGCCGCTGGCAAGAAATAGTTATTCACATAAAACAAAAAATAATTAAAATATTTATGTAAGTACCTAATTTAAACTAACTAAAAATTAAATCTTCCGCATCATTGTCGACTGACTTGGTTCTAGAACGCTGAAATTTTTCAGAAATAATAGAATAGAATAGAATAGAATAGAATAGAATAGAATAGAATAGAATAGAATAGAATAGAATAGAATAGAATAGAATAGAATAGAATAGAATAGAATAGAATAGAATAGAATAGAATAGAATAGAATAGAATAGAATAGAATAGAATAAACTTTATTGTACACCAAAACGTATAAGAAAGGATTTTCCAAAATAGACTTCCAAGAGGGATGAAACGTGGTTCAAAAGTTTGTATGAAGAAACCTAAGTACCATCAGGTACCTACAGCCGCTATCTGAAATTTGTCTACAATAAACCCAAATTCCTCGACACCCAGCCACTCAAAGATAACGCACACTTTACCTTTCTTCGTTCACAAGATTACTACAGTTCTAACATCCCTTTACAACTTAGGGCAATAAAAATAGGGACATAAACGTAAAAATGTTAGCGGAATGTCGCATCTACGGCAATTTCTTATTCCGCTGGTGCCGATACGGGCTTACATTAGCGAGTGCGAGTGTGTGGAGTTACCCCCTAAATTATTTCGACATATGCAAATTTGTGCGCACCTACAGATGGTGACAAAGATTTGGAACGGAGAGGGGACGGTTTTAGTAAGACGGGAATGTTCTCTAAGAGGAATGCGGTTGGCAGTTTCAATACATCTTATTTTATTCTCTATGTCTATGTTACCTAGTTTGTATTAATCATAGAAGGAAGAAATAAGTTAATAAGACTAATGACACGGTTAATTTTGATACTTTGTCAAATAAATTCTTATGGGAACAACGTGTATAAGGTAGCTTTTGCAATCAATGTTGAGACGCAAATATCACACAAGCACTATCACCAATTTTACTCTTGAAAACTCACGAGCAACATTGAATACAGATCAGCATTGAAAATGCCTGATGCAACTACTCCTTAGGACCTGTCTATTTATACACTCATATTCATATAGAGATTTTATCATAAACGTACGTTTAGGGTGAAGTATAGTTGCAAGCTGCACTATCGCACTTGTAGCACAAACACAATGCGGTGCAAGAGAAGAAAGTCTTCAGTCGACGATACATGAACTTCTGTCATACCGGAACAAAAAATCTTGTATCAAACCCTACAAGTCTTTCTCTCTCTTCAGATATAGGCATAAAACCCTCTCCACGACAAACGTCTCGTCTCCTAATCATAATCTATGCGCACACACCTAGCGACGAGAGTACGCCAAAAAACGGCGCGAGGCGCAGTTGTAAAATTGTCTAACTACCCTCCCCCGCGCGCGCTCATTACGGCGCGTGCGTGCGGGTTGCGAGAGGACCTGTATGTTAGGATAAATCTTGAGATACGTGGAATTTCTTAGGCTGTCTATGTCCCTTGTAACTTGGGGTTGGTGTACCATATGTTCATGTTCCTGCTCATATCCTCGACCAGCTATCACCACCACGAATGATAATAGGAAGATATTGTAAAAATTAAGTATTTCTTTTGAGAGTTGTATATCTACTACATATATTGTAGTTAGATTGGTATTAAACCAGTAGCTATGACTCATAATACCTATTGTAACTTACTTTTTGGAAGACAACGTAACTAATACTCGTTAGGGTTGAAAGATTCTGGAGTAGCTACAACTTATTGACGTAGTGGTGCAAGTCCTCCTACAAAATAGACAGTAATCTTGTGATGGTTGTAATGCACTGATACACTGTAGATGTGACTGTTTAAGTGTTCAGATAAATAATTTTACTTACTTGTGCTTTTACTAGTTTGATGACAAACGATTTTTTTTTTATTTTCACTAACCACAACAACGATATCTCAAGACCTATCCGTCTAACTCAATCCCCTGTACCTCCAAACACAGGATCGCGATACTAACGCACGATGTTCATCTCTTTCTAGTTTTGAAAAACCTCCCGCTCACCTCCCCCCCTTACCGTCTCCCCATAGGGGGGCGACCCCTCTCCTAATTCCTTACATATTTAAATTCCACTTTGGGAGCCGAGTCTTCATATTGTCTCCATACGACATTCGTATATTCCATTTACTAGGTTTTTAGCCCCAAAATTGGGTTATGACTTTTCCCCCTAATGTGGCAATCGGATTTGGTTTTAAGAGTTTTTCTTGTAAAATAATTTGGTATAATTGGAAAATAATTTGTAGATCATTGAATTATTATTTTGCTGTGGTAGTCATAAAATTAAATGAGCAAAATTGTGAGCGAAGCGTTAAAGGCCTACAAGGTTGCGGAAATCTGATGAATGTGAGACATCAGGACCGTTCATAGTGGCGACACTTGGGGGAGGCCCATGTCCAACAGTGGACGTCTATCGGCTGAAGTGATGATGAGGATGACGAGCGACACGTGGTTTCTTCTTCGATTGCTTGCTGTAGAGGATCAAAAACCAATTTAGGATATTTTGCCACTCTTCAAAGACCCCGTAGGCGTGCAATGATTTGTCAAAGTGAAGCACCATAGTCATTTCCCACAAAAAGAGTTTGACCACTACATTTATTTATGAAGCATGTTCCTTTTTTATCATAACAAGACCTTATTAATTTATTTATACATGGCTAGAACTAAAATATAGTTCTAATTTTGCCATTTTAGTGATTATTTTGTAAGTTTAATTATTGTTTTATTATTTTCATTAACACTGTTTAATTCATTAAACCCCAAGCGAACGCCGGCGTTCGCGCACCTATGTCTTTCAATTGTGTCTGCAATTATCACAATTGAAAGGTTAATCAATTCTAATAACTAATTTTAAATATAAAGTGATTTCAAAAAGTTGGGTAAAAGTTGGGTTTACTCTTTTTTTTGGAGGTGGGAAATCATTAAGTGACTTCTTCCACTCTGGGTGGAGCTAGAGAGTTTTTTTTTTAACTGATATTATATTATACTAGTGCTTGACTGCGATCCCACCTGATGGTAAACAGCGATTCAATCGTTGATGGTTAGGCGCACTAGTTTATTAAGAGCCTATTCACTCTATCCTTGAAGACTCCTAAATTTTAATCTGATGGGAAGGAAGGGCTGTCAGACTTTTACTAACTAAAACCCACTCGTGCTCCTTCAGTTGCTCTTTACGTTCCAGAATCTCGGTTTCTTTTTCGAACTATCTCGAAGTACGTTTGTGTTGTTCTCACAATGTTTTCCCTAAACTTAAACGAATGACATACATTTTACGTCATTATATAATATATAAGCTAACCATTAATTAAATAATTGTTATTAATATTAATGTCACAAATATTTCAATAATATTTCCTTCTAGCGTTACCCATTCAACCTTGATTGGTCTAAATTTAAGCCTTACATTTTACGTTTAAGTAAATATACACTTACATATACTCATTGTCTCGGTATGTATATTGAAACAAACTCTGTCTAAGTTGAAACAGATGTTTCATCACAAATATTCTAATAGATGTAACTAAATAATATCGTTTGAACAGATGCATAGTTTTATATTGAAGAAAAATTTCGGGAAACTAAACTGCGTTCTACGTTTTTCGTTGTTTTAGATATCATGATGATTTGCGATTTCTTGAAATATTTGACAAAATAATAAAAAGTCATTATGAAGAAAAAGTTATCGTACACATACTTTTTTTTTACATGGTGATAATAATAATATAATATTCCACAACTATCACACAACGCCGTCTAGTCCCAAGCTTAAGCAGAGCTGGTGTCATGGGTACTAGACAACTAATAAACATACTTATACATTTCTAAATACATACATATTATAGACAAATTACACCCAGACACATAACAAATGATTATTCTCATCACACAAACATTTGCTCTAGATGGGAATCGAACCCACGACCTCCGGCATAGCAGTCAGGGTCACTAACCACTAGACCAACAGGCCAGTCTTCTCCAGAATGATAGGTTGGTGCTTGACCGTTATCTCGCCTGATGAACGCGCTAACTGCTTTAATTCATATTTTGTAAATTCTCTACTCTTATAATACAGTTTGTTCAGAATCAGTAACTGAATAGATTCCAATAGTTTTTACACCATGTTATATTTTTTACTTAAAATATTTTAAAAAGTTACACCACCGACACTAAGTACAACACAGGTCCCGGCATGTCATATAGGGTATTAGGCGCCAGCAAAAAGCTGGAAGTACAAAACAACCTCTCAGTCGCCTGGATAGCCAGGTGACTATTTATTTTAGCAGACATTATTGTGATTTTTCATGATACAGATATGAAATTTTGTACATAAATTGTTTACATAAAAATAGTAGAACCGTGTTTCGGGATTCGCACAATCATACTAAAACTAATGTTGAATACATCTAAATAAAAATAAATGGCCAACTATTTTGCTAAGCGTGACACTAAGCATGACGGGTCTAATTTTGATAAACGTTATTTATTTTGCAAATAGATTAAAAAAAAAAGTTTAAACTAGAATAAGCAGGTATTTCCTAGCTGACTACCCTGAGAAGAAACAACGAAATAAATCGTTGACAATTAGGTGCAGCAACTAGTTTATTTCTTGTAGGTAATGGTCAAATAGAATAGAATAAACTTTATTGTACACCAAAAAGTAACATGACATAAACATAAACTTAAATCTATGGCAGACAACCTTAGGATGGATTGAAACGAATAAAACAATACAGGGATAGTCTGCGGTGTACTCACATCGCTCATAGATAAATCAGTAACTAAATAACTTTGAAATAATATATATATATATATAATTCTATGTACAAATATCACATCAAATCATATAAGAACCATGCAGATTAGTATCTGAGATAGTAGTTTTGAGCCATTACTCATACAGATTTGAGTGGACGTATCTAGTGAGTTCGAGCAATTGTCAGTATTCGTAAAGCTCAACTCAGGACTACTACTGTTAACGATGAACTTTCCTGAAAACTAATTGGTGATTTTTTGGGAAAGTTCTTATGAAAAGAAATTGTACTGTACATTTTTCAAGATCAGTCCTTTCAGCAGTGGTGGCCGAGTGCTAGCTAGTAGCTCTGACTTACGAGTTGTAGGTCGCGGGTTCAAATCTAGCCCAGTGCATTACTTTGTGTCTTTTCTTTCACCAATACTGCTCTCAAAACGGTGAAGGAAAAAATCGTGAGGAAACCGGCATTTCCTAGAATCAAAAATTCGAATGCATGTGACTTCCACCAACCCGCACTTGTACGTGGTGGATTACGGTCCATTCACTCTCCTAGAGAAGAGGCCTGAGTCCCAACAATGGGAACATTGTAAGGCCGACTATGCTATAGCTGTCAATACTAGGATTAACTGTCAATTCTTACTATAAACTACTTTAATTTTATCTATTCCTAGATTTGACACTTTTGCTTTTTGCAATATAACTTTTGACTTTGTCAAGTGACTGTGACAAGTTTATCAAGTCTGCTAGTAATTAAACGAGAATTTTGACGGAGAAAGAACATTTTTCAGTATGTTTTTAACTTTATTCCTTCTACACTAAGATATTTTATTAGTGAAACCAAGTATTTTAAAATAAATTCGTTATATAAATTATTTTTTTAATAATTTAGTTTCACCAATAAAATATCTCGCATTGTTTCTTTTTTCAGTTCCTGTTGGTAATGGTAGAGTTTATTTACAATGTTAAACTAATATTCAAATACTTATTTTGTTATGTTGTTGTTACAGATGTCCTTGGGCAGTCATCAAGCCAGGTTAGTCACCTTATATACTAAAATATAATTAGATATTCAACTTGCATGAAACTTCATAATTTTCAGTGAAAATCTAAGTGTGCGCCTTACCATGAACGGTTGCATCACTGCTTACCATCATGTGGGATCGCAGTCAAGCACTGGTTTTTATCATTAAAAAAACGAAGTATACGTTTTTTGCTAAATAAACGGCCACATTTTTTTTTCCATAACTTAGAATTTTGATTTTTTCACTCGTTTAACTCGATACCTTCACGAGTTCACTTTCGTGTTTTCTTTTTCTATTTACGACATAACGTGTGACAGAATGACGTCTGTAATTTCGCAGAACTTAAACTTAAGACTGCACAAAAGGAGTTGTCAGCAAACCGTGGAGCCCCAGCAGGGTCGCAGCCTACTGGGGCCAAGGATCTGTTTCTGAAGGAAAGAATCGGCCCCGATACGAAAGGCAACGAAGGAATAGGAGTGGGTTTTTAGTCAGTAAAAGTTTGACACTTTCTCCCGCTCCGCCCAAGAGTGTGGGATGTCACTGGATGATGCACCTGAAAAAAAATAAGACTACCACAAAATCTCAAGACTACCTGCTCTTCTGCTTTAATTACCCTTCCTCCCACGTTCAAAACCTCGTCTCTTAACTCTCAATTGACCTTAATTTATTGTTAATAGACTCGCGCTTGACCACTATCTCAAAGATGGAAAGCCATAACGTGGTCGACGATAGAGAACGCTTGCCTAGAAGTAACCTATTCATCATTTCAGCCGATATACGTCCACTGTTGGACATAGGCCTCCCCCAAGTGTCTCCACAATGAACGATCCTGTGCGTCTCGCATGCATCGGATTCCTGCAACCTTCACCAGGTCATCGGTTCACTTTGTAGGAGGCGATCCAACGCTGCGTCTTCCGGTACGCGGTCACCACTCCAGAACCTTTCGGCCACAAAGACCAACTATTTTGCTAGCAATGTGCTCTGCGCATTTTTTTTTTTTTATCTGCTATAAACTAGTACTTGACTGCGATCCCGCCTGATGGTAAGCAGTGATGCAATCGTTGATGGTGAGGCGCACTAGTTTATTGCTATTAAGTTTGGCGATTCTATGTCGGCAACCTTAGTTTTTCAGCAGATAAACCGAAGTAACCTATTCACTTTTGACTTAGAGATCCCAAGTTGTAGCAATCAGGAAACAGAGACTGCGGCAGGGAATTCCACTCCTCAGCTGTACACACAATGAATGTGTTCCAACGCAATAATCAGGAAACAAAATCCCGTATAATAATTCTCTATTAGTGCATTTAAAAAACCGATGCCTCGCTCAGCGTCGAACTCCCATCCCACAGCTTCGCAACATCGCTATATGTTATCGGCGTATTAAAAATAAAATTATATTGTTATCGGGGTGGCAGGGGCGGGACCACCCCCACGCGATCTATAATAAATTCATTTGCTGTAGTTTTTACAGTAATAACCCCATTGGTGCAAAAATGACTACTTTTCATTTTGTCTGCGTGTGTGTGTTGTTTTATCTCTTTTTATCGCCAATACGCCTGTTTTTCGGGTGAAACTTTTTTTGTGCAAAAATGGTGGCCGATGTGTGTACTTGTACGCTGGTTGATTAATGTTAAACATACGCTTTTGTGTGGGTGTTGGACGTGTGCTGTGGGTGTATGTTGTGGCTACTTGTGTTGGTAATCAAATTTTTCAATAATAGTTATAATAATCTTTATTTTGTACATTTAATACGCAGTAACAGTGTATTATATAAATAGCAGTGGTGGCCGAGTAGTAATGGCTCCGACTTCAAACCCAACCAGACACATTACTTTGAGTAATTTATTTCAACACCACTGCTCTCAAAACGGTGAAGGAAAATATCGTGAGGAAACCGTCATGTCCTAGAACCGAAAATTCGAAGACATATGACATTCACGGCCCCATTGCCTCTCCTACAGAGGAGGCCTTAATCCCAATAGTGGGAACAGTAAAGAGGCGGATGATGATGATGAACAGTATATAATAGTTGTACAAACACCGAATAAAATGAACATTTGACTCCTAAACTAACTTGTATCTCAGGAGCCCATCCTCCCTGGAGATGATCAAAAATATTATGTTAGGTACAATTAAGTACAACTTCGAGATACGATTATATAAAAAAAAAAATTGTGTCTGAAGGAGGTATTTATATATTTATGTACACACGAACCCTTAAAATCAAATAGAACAAATAAGGATAAAAGAGTACACATGACCTGCTTATTTCTAACGAAATATCTTCCAGCAGACCTGCGACAGAACAGTTATTTAATTTATGTGCCAACTTTGGTCCAATCCTTTAATCATTCAAATTTAAACAGACTAATTTTTCACAAGCGAAAAATGTGTCACTAAACTCCTCATAAACGACTGGAACTATTTAGTATTTTAAAGTTTTTTATGTGGATACCTAGTTTAGATTCGCAATTGCACTTGGCTTCGCGGCAATCGAGTTGTAAGCTTTTTTTTTTCAAACGAAAAGTCACTATTTGAACAGGAAAACGTCTGTAAAGTTCTCTAGTTATAGCGGAAAATTTAGTATCAGGTAGTAGTAACAGTAAGTAGGTTGGTCGTAGTAGTTTGTTTCCGATGGTTTGGTTAATTAGAATTTAAAACCATGCAGACTTTGATAGAATCTCAAATGTTCGGATTCCCGCGACCAGGTCATCGGTCCATCTTGTGAGAAGCTTTAACCTTTTGAATGTCTTAAGTTACACAGTTCGACATATGCAATTGTCTTTCTATTGTGTCTCTAATTACGGCATTCAAAGAGTTAAATGCTGCGTCTGGCCCGTGTTCGTCACTCCAGAACCTTTCGTCCCGATCGACCATCTGTTCTGCAAGCAATGTGCCCTGTTTACTGCCCCTCAAAGGCAATTTTTCGGGCTAGTTAGCCATAGTTCTCCTGCGGATATCTTCATTTCTGATATCTACAAATGACTATAAATATTTGCTTTAGTACTAGAGTACAAAGAAAACATTTTTTAAATTGAAAAATTACTGAAACCAAACTGTTAATTACTAAATCTACATATTTATACTAATATAATAAAGAGATAAAGATTACTTTGTTTTTATGTAAACTCTGATAGTACTGGTCCGATTGCCTTTTCTTTCACCGATAGAAAGCTGCTTTATTTAGTGTGATAGGCCATAATTTATGTACGCAAGCGAAGCCGCGGGTAAAAGCCATATAGAGCTGAAACACGTTAATTGACCACCAAACCCAATTCTTTTTTCTTTCTTTGTCTCAATTTTTCATAATAACAAAAAGAGCCTTTCGTACTTGGCCTGAAGAGCAACAGTAAAATAGTGAGTTTGATAAAAACAAGTATTTCAAAATTAGAGAACACACGCTAAAAGGCTACCATGATAGATCCCTTGCTTGTCCGTTTCACCCCAGGGCTGTCAAAGCCTTCTTTTTCTGCATAAAACTGTCTAGCGCAGAGAGTAGCTCTCACTGGGGTGAGATTAGATGGTAATGCCATGGGGAGCTTATTTACAGTCTGACTCTATTTTTTGTGTCCTTAGTATTTTTTTTTAATACTTTTCCCCACACTAGGACTTATTTCTGTGTCATATGTGCATTCAAAAACACGTAAACTCATATGCACAAGACACATAAACCCGAAACACCTACTGCAGATAGGTGCAATTTGTTCCGTGCGGGAATCGAACCTCATAATAAACAATTGTGATTCACCATTAACGACTGAATCACTGCTTACCATCAGGTGGGATCACAATCAAATACTAGATCTTCTTCTTCCTGCCCTTATCCCATATTATTTGGGGTCGGCGCAACACGTTTTTTTCTTCTATTCTGTCCCATCACTTGTCAAACTATCACTAACTCCCTTTTCTTTCATATCACTCCTCACACTATCCATCCATTTTTTCTTTGGCCTTCCTCTCCATCCATCTACATGTAGATATACTCAGAACTCTTTTAGTAATATGCGCTTCATCCCTCCTCTTCACATGACCATACCAAGACAACCGATTACCTTTCAAATTTTCAGTCACTGGCGCCACTTTTAAACTTCCTCTAATATACTAATTTCTCACTTTATCTCTCTCGTCACAGCACACATCTATCTCAACATTCTCATCTCCGCTACATGCAATCTTTTTTCATCCTTCTTTTTCACAGCTTAACATTCTGATTCACACAGTATGACAGGTCTTATGACGGACTTGTAAATTTAACCCTTCAACTTGAGTCAAGTACTAGATATATATCAATAAAACATTCACATATCATTGAGACATTTCGTTCGTCTGATGATCAATTTGAGAGGAAAGATACCTCTCAAATTGTTATCTGGGCGAGGTGGAATATCTTAAAGCAGAGCCATTTAAGAGTCTCAGATGCAATTTTTCCTACTTCTTGGTCCTGAGGAGATATAATCAAGAAATGGTTATTGTCTATGTGATATTTTTATTAGATAATAGTTTTTAAGTCTTATGTATACTAACCGTTGGACCACAATGACCGAAAATAAACATTTGAATTAGAATTAAAAAAACTGGGTAAGTGGGAGTAGAACTTACGCACTAAGGGTTCCGTACAACCTTACCTATGAAAATAGTCCAATACCCGATGTATCGAAGATGTTTCTACATTGCAAAAAAAGTTTTTTTTTTTTTGTGACATACCAACAAATTTACTGTCTTCAGAAATATCCCTATACCTGTTCCGATACCTGTGTTATGAGACCTTGCTTCATGCCAAATTTCAGGATTCTAAGTCAACGGGATGATTAATTATTTATTATATTATGAATCATCGTCATCTTCGTCATTTCAGCGGATAGACGTCCACTGTTAGACATAGGCTTCCCCCATATGCGTCCCGCATCCATCGGATTCCTGCTACCTTCACTAGGTCGTCAGTCCACCTTGTAGGAGGCCTTCCAACGCTGCGTCTTCCAATACTTACTTCCATATTATGAATAATCCCTATGAATTTGATTTCTTAATGAATGTCAAAATATACCTTTTTTGTGACATAATCGGCCATATCTTTTTTTTTTCTTTAACTCAGAAGTATGATTTTCTCATAGCTCCAAGGGCCCCGCAGATTTGAGTATATGGTTTTAATATCAACTTGATAACTCCACGCATCCAACAGTTATATTATTATTGTATTGGCCTATGTCCAACAGTGGACGTCTATCGGCTGATTTGATGACGACGTGATGACTCCACGAGTTCCCAAGATAAAGGTTCTTGACAGACAGACGGATAATAAAGTGATTTATTCATTTATACAACATTACAGTTGTACAAAAACAAGAAATAAAAGAAGAAAGTAAAAAAAAAAGAAGAAAACATATTCACATTACCACTAATTTAAAATAAAATATCCCACAAAACCAAATATATACAACGTTGACTTATTTATCCATCCTCTCACAAAACCTCAGACATTCACGACACATCTATCCATCTCCCAGCAAACAAGTCACTCTCTGGTGTTAGAGTTAAAGTGATGCTATAAGAGCTCCGTTTTTTCCTTTTGAGGTACGGAACCGTAAAAAGAAAAAAAAAAGACGTGTGGCCCTCGGGGACTGCCGCGGTAAAGCTATTGCATAGCATTTTTTATCAATTTATGCAATTATAATTATTTATTTATTTTATTTATGCAGTATTTTTTTCCTTGGTTTTTTTTTTATATTAATTGAAGTTCACTTTTTGAGCGTGGTGACCGATAAGAAAACAAATGAGTGGGGGGTGTTAGGTTATTTTCGTTACGGAATTCTGGATTAGGTCTCCACGCTCAAGGCCCGCGATAGAAGCTATGCAATAGCTTAATAAAACAAAGTTTAGCGTACAATCAAGTTTATTATAATCTATTCTATCATTAAAAAAATCTTATTAGTCGTCACATAAAAATAACTCCCACACTGACCAATACAAGTGGCCCCCACATCATACCTTGTCAGCCGCACTTCGTACATCGATCGCGCTCGTAGAGCGTCTACGCCTCGTAGGCGCCTACGTACTTTGCTACGACATAACCCCTTGCGCGTAGCATAGTTTATTTTTGTTTTGGCCCTCTGTTCGGCGGTAGGGGGTTCTCATCCGGACATCTATGTGTTGCTTAGGACGTTTTAGAGGTTTTTTTGTGTATGTATGTGTGTTTGAAGGGATAATATTTTTTTTTTTTGGTGATTTGTTTTGTGTTTATTGTCATAAAAATAATGGAATGTAGAAGCCAGCCTTGAAATGTCCTTCCCCTAGTGGAAATATGTTGGCAGTTTCTCTAGAGAACAATGGATCCTGCAACATGGGATTCCGTAGCTAAAAAAGATTATGATGTCTTCTCTCCATGTAGTAAGGATGGTCACGGTTGTTGGCAATTAATAAGAAATGTAAAACATGAAAGACTAATTTACACCGCTAAATTTTAATCGTTTTAATCCCGTGGAGGGTAGATCCGTTACATGATACACTGTTGATTTGTAAAGATAAAATTAAAAAATAAGGTAGTTTGTACGCAACGCGACTATTACCTACAAGTCATTGAACTCGCTCAGCTGACGTTTTCATAAAGAAATTAATATCGTACATGCGTAAATTAATACGAGTTTTGAAAAAAAGGTACTTTATTTTTGTATGTTATCTTTACAAATCGATAGTGTTTCATGTACCGGATCGATCCTCCACGGGATTAAAATTTAATGGTGTATACTCGTAGATATAATTCTAGTCTATGTCCTATGTACTACATTAGATTAAATATGAGGTTGTTTTATGATTAATATCAGCTTGCGCTTGGCCACTTACCTGATGGTAAGCGATGTGGTCGACGATAGGGCAGACTTACCGAAAAATGACATATTCACTCTTGACTTAAAGATGAGTTGTAGCTATCAGGAAACAGAGGAACAATAGCAGGGAACTTCACTTGATAATGTTCTTTAGTATTACGAATTTAAATAAAAATTTGGCACACAGGCAGATTCTTTGGATTAAATTATAAAATACACGTTTGGGTCGAAAAATTCCCATGAATTTTGTTAATCTTTTAATATTTCTTTTTAAATCATCAAATAACTTCTCTCGCTTTCAGGGAAGTGAGAGGAAGTGTCAGACTTTCACTGACTAAACCCCACCTGTGTTCCAGGATCGCAGGGTTTCTCTCGAACAATCCAGCAAACATAAAACTTGAATTATTAAATAATGCTTCCTTATTACTCTCATTATCATCATTTCAGCCCAAACACATCCACTGTTGGACATAGGCCTCCCTCAAGAGTCGCCACAACGAATGGTCCTGTGCGTCTTGCATCCTCACCAGGTCATTGGTCCACCGGTGAGACGCCTTCCAACGCTGTGTCTTCTGGTGTAAACGCCACTCCAGAACCTTTTGGCCCCATCGTTCTGAGAGCAATCAGATTACTGTCTGTGTGTGTGTCTGTCTGTGTCTGTCTGTCTATCGGTCTATTATTATTTCTTTTAATAGATATAAACTATTGCTTGACGTTGATCACACTTGACGGAAAACAGTGATGCAATCGTTGAGAAGCACTAGTTAAATTATCTAAAATAGTCATTATAATTTCAATTTAGTTTACCACATGTTCTAACTAATCGCAATGTTAATAGTTGATTTAATTATCCAGTATTGTGATTTAATTCCGCCATGGAACCGGCCAATTTATCTTTAATTAGCTAGTAATTAAATAGTTTGTGGGATTTGAGTGCTGTTATGTATGTTAAAAGAGGCTTACATATCCTATGGAATATTTTTAGGGAATGTAGAATGATGATAGGGGGTGATAATGGTGATGTAATTTTGTGTAAGTTTCCTTTTGGACTGAAAGTTTTTTTTAAGTTAAAAATCATCCAATGACTACTGTCGCTCTAGGACCGATAGGGAGGGCTGCTTCTTTACCTTCATTCCAGAACCCAGCGGTTCTCTTTCGTTCAACCCATGGCTCCAGTAGGCTTCGACCCTGCTGGGCCCTACGATTTTAATGACATCTCCTTGAGGCGCGCGTTGATCATTACGCGCTGTCGTCGACTCGTGCTCAGTCCAGACTCTTGCCAGACGGCCAGATCGTGAGCTACCCATTGCTTTTAGTCCGCAAGCCTATAGTGGCTAGAAATCGAGGTGATCACTTTGTTTAAAGTTTTGGGGACGCAGATGGTAGATGTTTGTGCCTGTCCCCTTTCTTGTGTCTTGTGATGAGGTGATGACTACACCTTAATAGACTTTTCTTTACAATTTGATATTTTTAATTGCATATTAGTTTTTCCCGATCACTAAATGTATCAAAGGCACTAATATGCGCCCAGTGACTTACAACACAAAATAGATAGGTACGAAGGCCATTCCCTCGGTTTCAGAGAATCACCCGTCTAAACCTGCTTTTATCAGTTAGAAGTAGTTTAAATATAATAGGTAAATAAAAAATGTGTTTTCACTATTTTCTGAGTCATTTTTTTATTTTTTCTTCATAGGAACCATCTTGAGGTGTCATTATATATAGTCTTTTAAAAATTTCCTTCAAATTAGTGTAGTATTCTCGAGTTTTTCACTTAGCAACATTATTTAGCCATTCATTTTTATTTATTTGTTTAAAATTATCAATGTCAATTGAAACTCAATATATAATATTACAATCATCTTAACGACACGGTTCTAATTTTTTAATACAGTTAAATGGGACTTAGCCATGCTTTTGCTTTAAATCGCAATTTCTACAATCGTGTAAAATTGATATTTTAGCAGTTTTCATTTTATCTTAATATTCCAGATTTTTTGTTTTTTAGACTTGAGAATTTATTTTAACTATTGATTGCGATTCCCTCTTATTGTAATATTTTCTTAAAACCTCACATTCGCTTACTAATTATCCATTTCCTTAAGAACTTTACGTACCCTGGCATCACCTTACAATACAAAACATCACAAGACGAAAAAAATAACTTAAGGACATCGAAATAGTTCGAATAACAAGTGCGTCGGATCCCTTCCCATCGATTTGAAGATGACCCAAAAAATATTAGTTCATTGCAACGAAAACCCACAAATAAAACGAGTAACGGCTAAACAAACATGTCGTGACTGTTACCCATAGGATTGTCATCGCAAATCATCAGATAGCGAGTAACCAGGAAAAACGCAAAAACAGTACAGCCTCTAGTAATAAAAACTTCTAATAAACATGCAACTAAGCACTGGCTTCCGGGCAAATAAAACATAAAAATATATCCTATTTTCATAGGGCGGGGGTGTGGGGTCGAAGGGGGTGCTCCCACCCCAGGCTGCGCAAAAACCCAAAAACATCGAAATGAAAATGAGTATACCGGGGAGGGAGGCGCGCCTATGTGTTGGTAATTCATTTTTAACATTACGTTGGTGTGTGTTTTAAAGTACAGTCGGGATGAGGAATTGTTGGCTGCTCCATAATGAGCTGATGCTGGAGAGATGGAAATATGGGGATTTTGTGTTATTCTTTCGATTAGGCGTGGGTTTTGGTGATTAGTTTTGATAAGCATAGCCTAATCAGCCTTTCAATGTTCCCATTGCTGGGACTCAGGCCTCTTCTCTAGAAGAGGAAATAGGCTGCAATTCACCACGAGGACCCAGTGCACGTTGGTGGATGTCACATGTCTCCGAATTTTTTGGTTCTAGGATATACCCATTTCTTCACGATCTTATCCATCACCGTTTTGAGAGCAGTGGTGATCACAGTCAAGCACTAGCTTAACATAAAAATAAAGTTATAAACATGATAAGGTCTGATATTTCTGCCGTTTTCTTTGCAAACACTCGGAGTCAAAAGTTATCAAAGTTTTTAATTTTGGTCTTCAAATAATAAACTTTTCTACTTATTAATATTTATTATTTTATTATGATTTTGGGTACAATATTGACTGCAATACACTGTCCTCTCATATCTATTAATATTGTATCTACTCGTATTGCGGATATATTTTAAAACCAGTATTTTTTTAAAGTTAGGTAAGTTAGGTTTTTAAGAGTTTCTTGCTGGTTCTGCTCGATAAATAACGACCTTATGAAACCGTGGACTAACTTCTGACGTTTTATAAATACCCGGTGTAGACTTATGTGAAATAAAAACATTTTTAAATTAAAAATTTCAAAATTCTAACTCCAAAATAAATCCTGACAAAATATTCTTACCTTTACGCAATATCAGTTAGCATATCTGTCAGGACACAATTGGTCATGAAAGTAACAAAAACAGTAAATAACAGAGTGAAACATTCGCGACTACCCTCCAGGAATTAGAAATTAAATATTCAAGCCAGAGCCTATCTAAATCTATCAGGAAATAAAAAATAGTTTCTGGAGGTCCCAGAGGAGATCCTTTTCTAAAGATAGAACTACTTTTGAAATTTGAAAAGAGGGTAGTCAGAAAAGTGAACTCACTTTTCTGCTGAGAAATTTTTAGTATTTTTTTTTTTTATATTTTTTCTGGGTATTGTTTTATTTGTTTTTTATTGCCTTATTCTTTGGCCCCTTAGCGAGTTTTTAATTGATTTTTCTAAATAAAAAAAAAATCGTTTTATTTTATTTTCAAACTGAGAGCGGTCAAAAGTTACAAATAACTATTTGATATTACCAGTTTCAACTCTGTTATTTACTTAGCTGTATATACATGTTTGTCGACTATTTCTAACATGTAGATTTCATTGATTTCATGTGGGCGGTAGGTTTGCCACCTGTTTGATTAGGCACACCAATGCCGCGTGTGTGAAATATTCATATTCTAGTAGTTTAAACTATACATAACGTAAACTAAACTTTTGTAAGAATTACAGAACTATACTGTTATGTAGTAGCATAATGGTTCATCAAAGCAAACATAATCAAAATCTAATTTCCTTAATCATTTAATATAAATGGTTCCTATTAATTAACAGTCTCAAAAATAAAATTGATGATGTAATTTTAAATTTCTAATCAGCACGCTGAGGCTGACTGTACCCGCGAGTTCGCATTGTGCCCCTACACACATCTACACTAGCATCAACATAAAACGCAATTTTGTATTAGATTTAATTTGAGGGGCGCGTGTGTGCGCTCGTGTATGTCTGTGTGTGTGCGGAAGTGCTTCTTCCTACGCACAAATTGATTACGATCGTCGTCGAAAAGAGGAATTTGCATACACGTGAAACCTCTTTATTTCTCTTTTCGTTTGAAAAAAAATCAATCCATCTCGCGCTACGTCGCATTAATTTCCCGCTTATTTATTAATATTTCTTTTAAGGATTAGTTTTTTTGAGGTTTCTCGATGTTTCTTTAAGGTATTACGTCTGTGATCTGTAGGTAGGAGTCGGGAGTGTGGTGCGCAAGAAGTGCATGCGTGATAGTTGAGGCATAGTGCGGGCGGGAGCGGCGCGGTGCAGTCGGCCTGCGCCCTCCGCGGCGCCGCGCCGAATGAGCGCCCGATTTAAAAACTATACGGACAAACCCGCGCAGCGAAGCCCCGTAATACCACCCCCCGCGTAATGATTTTTTGGCGATGAATTTATATTCGCGCGCGAGCGGTGCCACTTTTTCGACCCCCCACGAACCCCCTCCCCCCGCTCATTAACGCAACCCAGATATGCAATTCTGATCTTTGACGAGGAGGCTGTAGTGTCGGCGGGCGCCTCGCCGGGAGAGGTGCCCCGTTTTGTTTTTTCCCGCCCGGCTTCATTATTGATGGCATCGGGACGGTAATGCGGAAGCATGTGTGAACGTTTCATTACAAAAGGTGGACGCGGCTCGTGTTAATATTGCAGACCGGCCGGACCCGACCGGACGGGTGGACGCCTCGGAAAAAAAAACTTTTACTCTACAAAAAAGCTAGAAATTAAAGCCGCAATTAATTTTTTTTGGATTACGGGTTCGGTCAAAATAGAAAGAAAATTTTTTTTTTGGAAGTTGTTTTGGGCGCGCGGCGCGGAACTATCGGGACGCGTGTCGGGCAAAGTTTCCAGTCGAACTTGGGGCAAAGTTTTCACGTGCGTGTGTGGCCCGGACGGTCGTCGGGCGGATTGGCGGGCCGCGCGCTGCTCGCTCGTCACTCACACTAACTCGCATTCTATCCCACTATCCGAATAGTTTTTTTGGTGCATATTTTGTCAACATTCGCATTAAGTTTGTTTATTTGTCTGTCGTGTTCTGTTACCGGACTTTACGTCTCACATAGTGACTTTGTTGAACTTTGTTGATTGTTTCTGTTGAGTAAAATTTTTGTGCGTTCGGCGGCAGTGCAAAGAGAAGGTAAGTAAATAAACTATTCAACTGCATTGTTCATTGCCTAAAGTACAAAACTCCGTGTATTTTCTTACATTATCTCCTCGATTTATGCGTTTTAAATTCCGGAAGTGAAATTAATAATTCACAAAAACTTTTTTAACAATTTATCTTTTGACAGAAATGGTCAAAAAATTATTATTTCTGAAGATTTGCATATTAAAAAATGTGAATGGTCAATAGGTACTCTGATTAAAATATGTTCACAATTAGCTTAACCCTCTGAATGCTGCGTATTATTATGTAAATGTTAACCCGTAGATGCAGGGTGATAGCTGAGTTGCAAGCATCGCCGGACCTCGGGTTAGACAAATCTTGCATAAATAATTAGATCGGTAAAGAATTGCATCCTCCGTTGACCTTACGATTGTTATTTTGTAACGAGTCTTTAACCCGCGGATTTTAATAGAGCAAAACGAATTTTTGTACTTTTTTATGTGTGACATTTTTTTATTTAGACATTTTGTATTTTTTTTTTTGTTTAGACTTTTGTTTTCCGTTTTTTTTTGAAGTTTGTTTATTGCTACGAAATAAAAAGGCGAATGTATACATAAAAATGCGACAAACTATTGATTAATATTACGTTAAATTAAAACCAAAAAAATAAATAATTGAACGTAATTTACAAGCTTTCTCATTCAATTCCTTAAAAATTATGAATTAATGGTTTTAATTTTTTTTTTTAATAGACTTGAAACAATCACTTAAAGTTCGATAACCGCCAGTAATACATTGACCTAGAACTTCTCGTTCCAAACTAGAACTGTCGCAAATATTATATATCTTATCACCAAAACAAATTATCTAAGTGTGTCGCCAAAAAACTATTGGTCTAGCACATTTTTTTGCATACGGACGGCAGTGTTTTGTTATCAGCAAATTTTATATTATGCGTAATGTTTATTTTTATCTATTTAATATATTTAGGGGCCTTGGGAGTTCTGCTTATCCAGCCTGCGTAAGAAGATTGAAGATATCGCGTAGGTTGTAAGAAGGAGTAATTTAAAGCTACATAAATGTCTGCAATCTTAATAGCTTTGTTATCTGCTTACCACACGGAAGTGGCACTATAATAGTTATATTAAAACTTCTAATTATAACTTCATTAGTTAAGGTAATACTATAAATCTTCATAAGCAAGAATAGATCTATTCCATACAGAAACACCATTGACTAGCTTGTTACGTTAAAAAAAAAAATGAAATTAATTAAAAAAAAACTTAACTATACTTTATGTAAAACAAAAACTCCTTACCTACTAAATCTTTCAAAATATGGCATCATTAGAATACCATTTTTTTACTTAATATAATGGGCAGATTGTAGACTGTTAATAAGAATCTCTAACAAGACTAAAACAAGCATATAAATATATAAACCATGCCTTGTAACTCGCAAACTGTTCAAATAAAACTTCAATGTACTATTTAGAAAACCTGCAAAAGAAAGAGCCACTTAATAACAGAATCGATTTAGTTTAAAATAAAAAAAATCGAGACATCAAAATTTCTATTACTAAACTAAAATAATCTAAAACATGACAATTGATCATAAGTCCTTTGTCTAAAACATCCATTCTAACCATCGCTCTATAAGTCCCTTTTTTAGAACACCATTTCTCAACTCAACCCTAAATAACTGCCAAAGTAATTCCCTCACTTAACGGTAACTGTAATAATTAAAAAACTGCAAAACTCACGACGGTCATCTTAGGAGACCCTCGTCGTATTCCCACATTTGTTGCAAGTTGAGCTATCTCGCCGTGATCCAGCGAGCTGCAGCGTGCAAAACACCCCTTAGACGATCGAGACACCATTGTCCGTACAAAAACGACCATAGATTAGGTGGAGCAGGTTTTCAAAACGTCTACTCTATTGTTGGACCGAGAAATAGTAATTAATTTGCAATTTTGTTGCTGGGTACTTCGTAGAAAGCAAAAAAAAGTTATGTACTAAAAAAGTTCGTCCAATTACTAAGTCTATGTATTTTTAGGTAAAGGACGTCGACCTCTCAGTCTTTTAAAGGTATTTCTAAGGTAAGTTTTTAAGATTACTGTCCATTTTCAGGTCTAAGCTTCAGGAACAGCATTATCAAAAAGGAAACACTTCGAATTAGCCTAAGCTTTTATTCCTAATCACGTATTATTTCGTAAGAAAACGACACTATTTTACTTATTAATCTAATAAACAAATTTGAAGTATCATTCAAAACTAATTAATCTACATTAATTAGGCAAAATTGACAGTACACAATATCTCTAACACACAAATGCAATTAAAAAACATTGACTATAAAAAAAAATGGCGCATCATCTCATTTCTAAGATAAGGCCGCGATACATTTATCTAAGTTACCTACGCCAGTACTCGTCCAATAGTCTAGTCAGACAGTCCATCGATTCAGTCTACCTAGGCATTCGTACACAAAATGCCAGACTAGGAAAAAAGTAAAAAAAAAAACCGGTGACAGACTCATTCCGTCCGCCGTCTCCTTTCTAATCGCGCCCCCACACGCACGCGCGGCTTTTTAATTGCATCCCCCACCCCCACCCCGGAAAAAAGGGCGAAGCACACGATGGATTAGCATACAACCTCAGCGAGAGAACGCGGAGCGCACCCCTTCAGTTTTTGCGTGTCGGATCCCGCCATATTTTTCGCGGTTGTATTTTTTCGGGGGGGCGCGGGGAGCATGGTTGCGTGCGCGCCGAGCCAGTCGCCCGACTGCCGGCGACCAGGCGATGTGCATACCCCGGCCGCGGACTACGACCACACGCTGCACTCGCGAAACATGATCGGACTAAATTAAACAATAATTTTTTATTTACACCTAATAAACTGTGACCAAAGTGCTGTGCCGTGAGGATTTATTACAATAATTTAACATTAAAACGGGTAAGTTTTTCTAGATTGCCTAGTTATCAATATGACGTTAGGACTAGCAAAATTTGGCGATAGCTGGGAGCAAGGTCGTGGCATAGAGATAAATTTATTTGCACAAAAAAATGTGTTAGACTTATACGGATAACCTCATTTCAGAACAACGCGCTCTTGTGTTAAAATATGTTTCATTTCGCATATTTTTAATTTATCGTTTTCGTTATAAACTCTTTTATCTTATAAATTGCGCCGTCAATTAGAACCAAGTTTAAATTCTTTCGTTAACTTCTGAAAACTATTTTGAGATACAAAATACTTTCATTGTAGACACGAATTTACAGTGAGTCTTTAAGTTAAATATTTTAATTAAGTCGAAGAGATTTTGAGTATTTTTATATTTAAAAATGATTGATTATAAGATTATTATAAATTGAAAGTGCCATACCTACAACTAAGTAATCGCTTAATTAGATTAGACTCGATATTGTTTTATAATGTAAATGATAGACGATTGACAGTCGCACCCATTTTTTATTAAATACTAACATTCCGATCTGTTGTATGTAACTTAACATTAGGCAATATAAATCAATTGTAAAAAGATGTCAGCATATTTTAGCTGCAGTCATAGTTTCGATTATTAATCCACAGTTACTAAATTAGGATAACATTTAAAAGTCTAACCTTTGATTTCTGATTTAAGCATTTAAAGTTGACTATTTTTCAAACTCTAATCTAGCCTGAAAACCTATAATTAGCATTAAAGTAAGATTTTAAACGTCTTGAACTCCAAAATACTTCATTCAAATAGCATTCAGACAATTTACTAAATACACAATAAAAAATACATGCTTCTAAAACTTCAAAATTCTTAACAATAACATAATTCTAAATCAACTGCACTTTCATAAATCACAAACTCGTTCTACGCTATAAAATAGACATTTTTTCTTTTATCTTTGACAAACTGTAGTGCAATATGTACCTATAATATGTACTTAGACACAGTGCATTCAACTTAGTGCATTTAAAAATAGTTCTAATACACAATTAACCCGATATTGCATTAGTCATTTGTCAATAAATTCATTATAATTATTGCTTTATTTTGAACTGAAATCTTAGTCTGTATTTGAGTTACAAATACAACTATGACATAGAAATCACAACTAAACATCCTTGCTTACGCTACGGGGAGATACAGAATTATATCAAGTCGTGAATCAAATTATATCTTAGATTTAAAGACATTTCTAATAATTTAGAGCTGGTTTTTCTTACAGCAAAAGACATAACTTCAATATCTATTCTATGAATCCTATATTAGACCAAAAAAGGTTCTCTAAGTTACTAAAATCTTTAAGGAAAGTTTTAGCTTTTCTTAATTGACCGTTAAGTTTATATAAACATAAGTTTAGATATATTAGGTGTAGCTGTACTTAAAACATATTGTTTGTTTCTTGTAAATTTCCTAGAATGACATATGTAGGTATTATATTTAAAATAATTGTTGTTGCCCCACTATGATACTTTTATTATGTTTTCTTCTTCTTGAAATATTTTAATTGTTTCTTTATTATGTGAAAGTAACTCTGTCTGTATATTGCCTCTTAAGTCTTAACGGATGAAAAGGTTGACATGAAACTTGGCCTACGAGTAAAACATGTCCTAGGATAGGATATAAGATATCTTTTATACTTAGTAACTTTTCTTGCCCCTTTAATGTGAGTAAAGCCGCTAGCAAAGGTTAGTTTAGAAATAAATCGTGTCTACTATTTGACGAACGCGACGGACAGTCGAAGCCACGTGCCAGCGGCTGTCAACGCTTGCCTGCAAAATACAGAGATAGGGATTAAATGCTAGTTTTTAAAGTAATTCGTTACTTTTTTGTTTCTCTTGTTTTTGTTGTAAAAAGTCGGAGAATTAGCAAATTAGAGTTTAAATTGGATGAAAAGTTGTTTTCAATGAACTTTTGAGCTTTGTTTCAGAATATGAAATTGAATTGTTTTACTCCAGGCTTTAGTGTCAATGAAATTGCCATTTATTAGAAAAAAACAAAGGTGTTTTCACTACTAGTGGATTGACATAAACAAATAAAGAGAGCCTAGAGACCCAGTGTTGATACCTAAAGGTGGACTAGTAGAGAATGCCTTGTTGCATTAAGTCCGCCTAAGGACTGTTAAAAACAAATTGATAATTAACTAAAATTCAATGCACTAATGGTTTTGTATCAGTATTAAAACTATTTTAATAAAAATAATCTATGTAATCTTCATCATTATTTTATACAATTTGGTGGTAATGAAATAATTTAATCTAATTGTTCTATAACTTGCAATTGACAATGAAAAAGAAAGAAATAATCACGCAGAATGATCTACCAGGGACTAAGCATGGAAGCAAGACCACGATTAATAGATAGAAGAAAGAAATATAGAAAATGGTGACCTTTAAAAAAAAAACTTTTTTATGCCATGTAGCCTAAATGCAGTCAACTCAGCTTCGTTTCAGATGCCAGTACCTGGAATTAAACAATTCTATTTTTTTTTAGTTACTATCTTAGCTATATTATATAATACTAGCTATTGACCGCGGCTTCATCCGCGTACTTAAAATATAGCCTGTCACTTAGGAATAAATCAGCTTTCTATCGGTGATTTTTTTTTTTTGCAATCGGACCAGTACTTTCAGAGATTACCTCCTATAAACAAAAAAAAACTTTGCCTCTTTATAATATTAATGTAAATCAATTTGTTTGTTAGTTTCACGCCTTAATTACTCGGCCATATAAAAGAATTTCGCATACATGTTCACAAGAGTACCTACAGTGAAATGCAGGGTAACCGGTGTTCAGAAAAAAAATACTGCTCATAAGTAATCATGTTAAAGCCTGATAATGATATATTTTTTACAGCTAAAACACCCGAATAATTAATAATTAACCCGTAAACACCCGACGACTAAAAATAGGCTCTCTGATGAGCGCGTCAACTACGTGCTTACAACGTCTATATCTCTTTATATTGCCACAAAATACTGACCTATTTGCCAAACCGATTGTATTCATAATTTTGCACGTGCGCCTGGACTTGATATGTAGATAAAAATTGGATGAATCGCGAATTTAGGAAGATTATCGATGAACTTCAAGACGTTGCGATAATCTATTTAAATATATAAAAAAGAGAGTGACTGACATTACTCAATCACGACTATATCAACGCACAGCCAAACTGGGAATAGGAACGTGTAATTTTGCCAAAGACTTCCTTTTATGACATAGATAAACACTATTTTTGTTTATTGGCCAATATAAAAAAAAATAGACAAATAATTAGCTAAGTTAATCTACTATTGTTTGTAAGAGGTAATCTCTGAAAGCACTTGTCCGATTGGTAAAACCCTTTCACCGATAGAAAGCTGCTTTATTCCTGGGTGACATAGGCTATATTTTACGTACGCGGGCGAGGCTGCGGGGAAAAGTTAGTTTGTTTTATTTAGAGACTAGTTTTTGCAACGGCTTCGTCCTATATTAGAATTACTAATCCAGGCAATGGTCTAACCGTGTTCCAAATCCCTATTGTGCCGTTGAAGTTTGATTGATTAGCTAACATACAAACTTTTATACATATCTATACTAGTAATATAAAGAGGAAAGATTTGTATTTTTATTTGTAACTAGCTGACCCGGCCAACTTCGTACCGCCTAACAGTCAATGAATGTAGTATATCTTTCGATATAGTCAACCGATTGCGATGGAACAAAGCTTAAGTAATATATCAAGTTACACACAATTTAATGTGTAAAAAAGTTATTTACATTGATTTCGTAAATTTTACGTGATGCGCGTACAACTAAAACCTTCTTCAGATTTATTATACGTATAAATGAGAAAACTCTAAAACGACTGGATCAATTTTAAAAATTCTTTCAAAAATATGACATGGTCTTTATTTTTATATTCTCTACCTTCACTTGGACGAATTTGCTGAGAAAAGCTAGTGATAAAAAAAAAACTTAAGAGAAAATGTATGTTTTTTTTTATGATATAAACGAATGCTGACTGCAATCCTACCTGATGGTAAGCAGTGATGCAATCGTTGATGGTGAATCTCACCAGTTTATTAACAACCTATTCACTCTATATATCCTACAGATATCTACACATAATAATTAATTATTACTCTTTGTTTTTTTGCAATCGAATAATAATATAAATATGTATATTAAGTGCAAACTATAACATAGTCAAGGAAAAAAATATTATAAATTTTAACTAACCAAATAGGACAATATAATGTATGCACTCTAGGTCACACAAAATTTCGTAGCATTTGAATATTATTGTTTGTCTAAAATTTAATATTCATTGTAGGTAATTAAAATTATCCTAAATATTTAATGAGCTTAATCTAAAATTATTTCCCTATTCGATATCGTAACGCAACATAGACCACCAAAATACGGTAATATTTGAAAATAAATAATATTTTAAGTATTAGTTCATCCAATGGTCAAAATTAAACCGTTCATACAAAAAAAACACTCCTTCTCAATTCAAACTTTAACTATCCTAAATCTCTCTCTCCGCTGTGCGTAAAAATAAACGAAAAATAATGGATACAAAGCTTACATTTGACGTACCAGATAATTTAAAGATAAATAAAACAAAATCATATTCCAACTATGAAATAAAACATCTTAAAACCCTATTTTTGTGTCAAAATCAGTTTTAAATTGATAAAAAATACCACGTTAATGAAGATCTCAATTAATATTTTTTTATAAAATAAAAACCAGGAATATACCCTATTAATTTTAAGTTCCTGGTGTAATTTTTTTATTTTTGGTGTACAATAAAGAATATATCTATCTATCTAATAAAACACATTAATTAAAAAAAATAATAACGCAACATAAACTTTATCGCAAGTTAGTAAAAGTCTGACTTAATCAGAACAAGAGAAGTTTGATGATTTCCTACCAAAAAAAAAAAAATCGACCAACAATCGCTTACGTGCATTCAATTCAATTTATCATAATAATTATGCATTTATTATCGCTTTAAAAATTGGGCCAATAAGACCAATATTAAGACCTTTAAAAACAACAACAAAAATTATATCTGATAGTAATGATCGAATAAATTATCCCTTCTCAGATTACGATAAAGTCTTTGTATTAAAAAAATATAGAAACCTTAAAACATCATCTTCAATTCGTGTCTGAAGTTAGAAACAAAATATTAAGCTAACTACCACGCAAATAGGGCTTCAGGACTTTTTTCTAAGGTGGTTAATCATCCAAAAGCCTTCTCCTGCTCTAAAAGTATGTCGAGTTGACTACTGACCCAGTTTTATTATAACCATACAAACTAAACGTTAACAAAACAAAAGACAAAAATAAAAACAATAATTTCTCCGGTCCTTAAGCACTCAACCTATTTCACTTAGTAGAACTAAAGACACAGATTTAGGTATAAATGTGTAAACAAACTCAGCCTTGTCCTTCGGAAGGTCAATAACGCCTAGATAATGGACTAGTGAAACGACTCACTAGTAATATAGGAGTTAGTCACCACCAATAAGGATAGTTTTAGCGCTATATTGCGCAGTTTTTGATTAGTGGTTTTCTAATTCAATATTTATATTGTTACTTTATTTGTTTAGTAATTTTTTAGGACTACACGAATCTATTAATTTGATTTAGTCACATGGAATTTATTTTAGAACAAAATAAAACATTGTGTAGAAATTAATTGTAAAATAAAGCAGTGTGCCCAAAACATTACATTCGATTAAAAATTTATACAAGAAAAAAAATGAAAATAACTAATGTAATTTTGCAAGTTATATCAAATAAGTTATATCAAAGCAACTAGATTTTGGTTAGTAGTTTCTCTCCTGTGGTCTTTGCCGCAATATTTTTGCATTTATGCAAAATAAATATCACAACATGAATCGATAATATCGCTTTCTTCCTGCAAAATAATTCTGTTATAGAATAAACAAATAAACAATATAAGCTCAAGATGTATGCCTTAAGATCCTGTGTGTATGAAGAGAAACTCTACAATATTTTGATACGAGTACTTACATTTTCGGAGACTTCTCATACGTGACTAACTTCAAAGATTTAAATATTTTCTTATCAAATTCCATTCTTTTGCACAATCCTTTTAAAAGTATATATTCGTCCGACTAGCCTACATACGAACGAACATATCAAACAATATACTTCTTTATAATAATAGTTTGCCAAACAGTCATAAAGTCAAATTGCAGAATGCATCTTTATAATGTCGTAATAGTGTTCTCAATGCTGGGACTCTGGCCTTCTCTCTGAGAGAAGAATTGGGCCGTAGTCCATGTCTTCAAATTTTTGGCTTTAGGATGTATTATTTATTGTACACTATGATAAATAACAAAATGTGTGGACATCAGAGTTCATGTACATAGGCGAGCATAGTTGAGTTTTCTTCCTTCCTTCTTCATTCTTCGTGCTTATACTCTTGAAATCTCTTAGTATTCTGCTCTATCGTTTTTGATATATGATGATTTGGCTACACCTTAGTCACATGGTGACAAGTCACTGTCAAAGGCCACGCTTGAATTCAGGTTTTTTTTTTGATGAGTAAAAGGCTCCTGTAGGCTTCGACCCTGCTGGGTCCCTACGATTGCTGACAACGTCTTGATTATGGTACCTTTAACAACTACTATAATAACTAAATTTTCTAGTAAGAATCAAATTTTTTTGTTCCTCTCACAATAAAATATAAAGCATCGCGTTGGTTAGAGAGTTAAAAAAAAAACATTTTCTTCACAAAAAGAAAAATAAATAAAAAATATTCGGAAAGATTTTTATCTACAGGTTTTAATTTTGGTTTCAAATTAGAAAAATAAAACTTAAGTTATTTAAGCTCTTGAAATTCGTTTAGTTATTAATTCAAGTAGTTTGACTCAGTTAATTTCATCATGCTCTACATATATCTAGTTAATTTGTTTACAGGTAAAATTAGGTATAGACTTATTGCACTGGAATATTGTATAGGTAAATAGTGCCACAGTAACATAAATATGGTTCTATTAAGGATATTAGTCACATAATATATTATATTAAAGTATTTCGAAGTGTTTATCACTCGAAGCATTAATTCCCTCTAGTTTGGCAAAACAAGGATAGGTCTAGGAAAATATATAATACTAAAAATAGCAAATTATTGTTTGTGTCGCTTTATATTTTAGTATTAGTAATAGTTATTTGCAAAGACCCTATAATTTTAATGTATTTATTACGAATATGACAAAGAAAATAAGCAATATAATTTTTTTTTAACATTATGGCTTTTTTCAAAATTTACGTAATTAATTTTGCGTCGTGGCACTAAAAAAATCGGTCACAACGCATTGTGGCAATGAAAAGAAGCCATGACTCGTCTTAAGCCCTACCAGATGCAACTACATTGCGAAATAAAGATGTTGAATAGATTGTCTATCTGTATTCTGCACTATTAATACAATTAGCTAGGAAAGAATTGTATGTTTGTATTTTTGTTTATAATAAATTAACACAAAAACTACTGGATGGATTTTAAAAATTCTTTAACCAGCAAAATGCTACTTTATCATTGAGTGGCATAGACAAATATAACTAGTTGGTTATATTTTCATACATTTCCATCTTTTTAAGCGCGGTATTTTTTTAACCAAGATTTTTAACAGCAAAGAAAAAAAAATATTTTACTTGAACCTAACACACAGCTTATTAAAAACAAAAAATAAATAAAAAAGAAGGTTTCGCCAGCATAAAAATGAATTTCTCCATATAAACTTTGAATGTTTTTAAAGGGTTAATTTTGAAAAATCCACTTAATGCTTACCTACATATAAGAGGAAACCTTGTGCAAAGAGGAAAATTTCACTCTCCTAAGGCCTGTTGTTTCGACTGGGCGTTGAAATGTCAGTCAGTCGGTTTCTCCTTTCACGTTATTTATTTTAACAATACACAAAATTTCAAATCTATTATCTACATTAATATAATATCACCACCGTCATTTCAGCCGATAGACACTGTTGGACATAGGCCTCCCCAAGCATCGCCACAACGAACGATCATGTGCGTCCCGCATTCATCTAAATAATATAATATAATATAATATAATATAATATAATATAATATAATATAATATAATATAATATAATATAATATAATATAATATAATATAATATAATATAATATAATATAATATAATATAATATAATATAATATAATATAATATAAAATAATATAATAAAGAGGTGAAGTTAGTTTTTTTTTTATTTGTAGGGGGTGATCTCTGAAAGTACGGGTCCGATTGCTCAAATTTTTTCACCATCAGAAAGCTGCTTTATTCCTGAGTGACATAGGTTATATTTTATGTACGCGGGCGAAGCCACGGGCAAAAGCTAGTCTATTATAATTTGCGAACACATTTATTGTGCGTACAGCCAAGAAATGGAATTCCCAGCTGTATTCTGTGTTTCCTGATAGCTACAACTTAGGGGTCTTTAAGTCAGGAGTGAATAGGTTACTTTTAGGGAAGCATGCTCTATCGTCGACCAGATTCTCGCTTACCATCAGGTGAGATGGTGGTCAAACGCGACCCTAGCCTAATCTAAAAATAAAGAACAAATTGTTAAAATTCCAGAACATCTTTTCGGTAAATTTAGTTATGATTTTAAAGTGATAGCTAATAAAAATGCGGTATCCTATGATTTTCGTCTCCGCGTGATAATATTTACATTGCCCCGACGATAGTTTAGACAACGTGTGTCAGAAACTTGAGTCCAGTTTGTTATAGCCGACATCTACTCGTGTGCTATTCGCTTTATTATAATTACTATAATTTTCTACACAGTTTCAATATGAACGTCGTTCACATTAAAACTGCAGGAAAAATATTAATTACGTATAATAAAAAAAAAAACAGTAAACAAAGAATGGACACTATATTTTAGTTTTTGTTTTTAAAGTTTATTTAGGGTTTTTTTCATTAATTTTTAGTTTTACTGTAATTTTGGTATACATAAATTGAAACGCTCTATTACGATCACAATTCAAAGACAAGTTTCATTTTTTTTAATTCATTTTTGTGCCCCTAAGTGTTGATTCATAAATAAACAAAACTTCATTTTTTTCTGAAATTCATTAAAACATTATAATAATTAGAAGAATAATTATTATATTATTAAAATACTAGTAGTAATACTTAATTTTATTTTTTAACAACATAAAAAAATACTTTGTATAGTGTTTTAAATAAGATAATTGAGCTGTACCCGACTTTTGTTAAAAATATATAACATGATGATTATAGCTATTATTTGCCGTTTTCTATAAACGGTACTACTCATATTATAATTAATATGAGTCAGTTGAGTTATTTGACTAGTAGATCTGCACTGAAAATATCAAGTTTGAAATTTCAGGATCACTTAATTGAATTCTTGACTCAATCTCTTTGTAAACGTCGTGCTGTTACCTAAGTATCTTTACTTTAGAAGATTGATAGGAAAAGTCCAAAGAAAGTAACGATAAAATACATACTTATGTTTCTAATCATTATATAACAGACTATCTTCTGCCAGCGGCTTCACCCGCGTACATAATATATAGCCATGCCATACAAGTGTTTTTTTTTTAGAATTGGTGCATTAGTTCCAGAGATTACCCCCTACATACAAACTTAAAAATGTTACCTTTTCATAATATTAGTATAAACTAGCTTCGCAAAATATAGTTTATGTCACTCAGAAATAAATCTGCTTTTTATCGGTGAAAAAGCTTTAGCAATCGGACTAGTACTTTAAAAAGAGACTTTTTTTTAAGAGTAACCATGGAGTTTTTTGCTAGTTCTT
The DNA here is from genome assembly GCA_929112965.1 of Mythimna albipuncta. Lineage (NCBI taxonomy): Eukaryota > Metazoa > Arthropoda > Insecta > Lepidoptera > Noctuidae > Mythimna > Mythimna albipuncta. Next base: position 22,565,062 of record OV815970.1, read on the forward strand.
CTCCATAGGAAACAAACAATTTTAAACCGAGCACTAGCTTCTGACGTTTTATAAGTACCCATGTAGGCCTATGTGAAATAAAAACCTTTTGAATTTTGACTTTCAAACAAAAATAAATAAAAATAAAATAAAAACAAACTTTATTTATTTATTAACAAAATCAACAACTCTTTTACAAATAACCTACCCTCACTCCTCCTTACCTCTTTATAATATTAGTGTAGATGGCTCACGATCAAATCAACTAATCTAAGAGTAACATAACGTGAAATCTGAAACTCAAAACGTATATTTCATTAAAAAAACCTTATCCGTAATTCCTTTAAAACAAGTCAACTAAAAACTCTTTCTAATACAACTTTTCATTATCACTTTTTAACCCCTCTACAGCCGCCTGACGCCGCACTACGCCACTTAGTCCGTCTAGATTGAAGCCACAGGTAGGCACGCAACAAATTGTGCCTAGCTACGTACCCAGCGTTCAAGGGTTAATATCTGCGTCACCCGTCACCGGCGCTGGAAGGGCCTTGTCACCTAACCGCTTCAGTGGCCATGAATTGTTCGTACCTTTTTGGCTGAAATTAATTATCGTTTAGGATATTATAAAGTAAACTAGTATTGAGTTAGTGACGCTTAGAGATTACGTTAAATACAAATAGAAGCTAATAGTTCGCTAGCTTAAGTTTTAGACCAAATATGGTTTTTTTTTGAAGCGTTGTAACCAAGTTTGATCAAGATACTTGAATTATACAATTCCTGGTGGGGACACTGCCATGCTCCTTGCATTATTTCGACAGTTGCATATAACTATATTTATTTTAAATCAATGGTTGATCTACCTTTTCCCGCTCCGTAATTTACAATCTCTTTCTCAAAAAGCCACCCATCAAATTCCAGTCCTCGAATACCGACGCTTAACTTAGCGTCCGACACAATCTAATGTGTATATTACATAAAGGAAACAGTCAGTGGTATATTTTTTTTATCTTTTGGTGAGCGTTGAACCTAGATAAGACGAGCACACAGCTCTGCCTAGATAGCCTATGCTAACACGTATGTATTTTTTTATAATGTCGCCTAAATAGATTTGTTATGTGAAGGAGGGTAGGCAGGAAGTCAGGTCATTGATCAGTCGAAACCATGGAATGCAAAATATACCGCCAAATATACGCAATTATAATAATAATATTAATATACCACAACTATCACACAGCGCCGTCTGGTCCCAAGCTAAGCAGAGCTTGTGTTATGGGTACTAGACAACTGATAAACATACTTATACATTTCTAAATACATACATATTATAGATAATTACACCCAGACACAAAACAAATGATCGTGCTCATTACAGAAACATTTGTCCTGGGTGGGAATCGAACCTACGACCTCCGGTATAGTAGTTAGGGTCACTAACCACTAGACCAACAGGCCAGTAAAATTGTTTTTTTTTTCAGAGTATACTGTCCGAGTTACTGTGTTGTGTGTTGTTAAGAAAAACAAAGAACATCTCTATCTAACCTACTTTAAAGAAAAGGGACGTTCTCCCTTTTTCCGTTTCACGTGACGACAAGACATAGAAACATTGTAGATATATTTATTTTTCTTATTACATATCGTAATTACAAATTATCAATCAAACCGTTGCATTACGAACTAGATTATTATCTATTTTTTTAATAATACCTATTTATCACTCATTTAGGCATAATTCATCAACGGATATAATCGGTCTGACATATTGATAGGTACGCTAGGGTATATCTCACAGGTTTGCCTGTACTGTTGAGTTTTACAGGTAAACTAGAGCGTATATTTTGCATAACTATGCAAGTTTCCACACAAGCTTACCTGACACGTAAAACTGTGCTGGCAAACCTGTCAGATATAGGTACCCTAGATATGGATATCATTGAGTGTACCTACACAATTACTATCATCATCTTTCTACCTTCATCCCGTGTTACTTGGGGCCGGTGCAACACGTATTGTCTTCCATTTTGACCGGTCACCCGTCAAGACGTCATTAATTCTTTTTTATTTCATATCCATCCATCTTTTCTTTGGCCGCCCCCTCTATCCATATGTACATTCTGCAAAAGCGCCTACATAAACCTAAGTCTAAAAATTTGCAAGTAAGAAACGGTATTTTCAATCATATTAATAATACAAAGACAACAGTTTGTATGTTCGCATGTTTATTTTACCTTGCTCAAACGGCTTATTTAGGGCATGGCAATCAAGTATCGCCTAGTTCCTCTAAAACACATTACTAGCAAGATCATTCTGTTACCTTCTAGATTTATCTGCTGCAGTCTTCCCGTCCGATTATAATTTAGATATCTTCAAGGCTAGAGTGAATAGGCTCTTAATAAACTAGTGCGCCTCACCATCAACGATTGCATTACTGCTTACCATCAGGTGCGATAGCAGTCAAGCAATAGTTCATAAAAAATAATCTCCTAAAATTATATTTGCACTTTAAACTCGACTAATAAAAACAGTCTAAACCTCATTTATAATGAAACAATGCTGTAGGTAATAACTTAGTATCGAGTTTTGTGAAATAATACATATTAGACCACCCCGCGTTGTCTCTTGTTACGGCAATTCTTAGATACCGCATTATTATCTATAAAACGGACAGACAGACCGGAATTATGACTGTAAACAATTATTTAGAACTTATTGTTAATAAAACACCATTGTCTGTGATAGAAATGTGTTTTTGCATCTGTATCTTAGTGAGGAATCGTAATCCGTACTCTTATCGACTACTATGAAACAACTAGTAACTACCAGCGACTTCGACCGTGTGAAAATAGAAATTTGTTCTAAAAAAACATAACTATCAGTATAGAATTATCCTATGTAATAATCAAGGACATTATCTATCCGTGTAAGTTTTAATCAAATCCGTCCAGCCGTTTAATCATAAAGAAATAACCACTACACATACTTCCGTTTGACCTTTATAATATTAGTGTGATGTGGTAATGCTTCTTGTGTTTCACATAAATTCAAAATGGTATCCAAAGCCTATTTCCGACTATGTTTTACTATTAAATGATAAATGATAAATGATAAATGATATTTATTTTGTAAATAGGTTTAAAAAACACTTTTACACGTCAATTTTTTTTTTTCGTCAGTTTATGCTAGATGAGGCCGGTGTTTCCTATCTGACTACCCTGAGAAGAAACACCGAAACAAACTCAGGGGTCAAAGTCTCTTTTAAAGTCCATACAAATTTTTTACTATTGCCTAGCTTCTGTCAATGGATTATACATCTGGGGTAAAAATTACCCTATGTGCTATTCATTGATTATGGTTTACCCATGAGCCAAATTTCATCCATATTCGTTCAGTCGTTTATGCGTGAAAGAGTGACAAACATAAACACATACATACAAACTTTCATCTTTATAATATTAAGAGTTTTTTTTATTTGAATATCGCAGCTAACGCTTCGCACAGATCTTTTTTTTTATGTTTGGCCTGTACAAGTCACAAATAACTGTTTTCCGTTTTTCCCTCTCTTTTAGTGTGCTAACTAGCTAGCTAGATTTGTGGAAAAAAGGAAAAAAATCCCCTTTCTAAAATCGTGCATTTTTCGAGGTAAAAATTTCAAACTGCCAATTTCAACTAGGCAACAATTAATAACTTATTATTTTAATCTAACGGAACTGCTTTTGTTCTTCCTTAAAATATTCGTAATTAACCACAAATAAAAGCTTAAATATTTAAAAATATCCAGTTTAGCTTAGTACCTATGCCACTAAGTATTATGGACATAAATTAGTATTTGATATGCGCATTAGTATTTTAGGTTTTGTGTTTCCGTGTAACGACACATGAGATACGTCATTAGAATTAAGCAATGCTTTGCGACAATTGAGAGGCGAGCCATGAGAATCATTGGCAATGATACACTCGGCGAGTCGTAGCTTCAAAGTCTTGAGCATCGACACCGAGTTGCTAGCCTGTGGGTTTGCTACCGGCTGCATTTCGGGGAGAGTGTGTCGGAATTACATAGCCTAATTCCGTCTAGCCCGTTCCATCATTGGCCCATCAAGCGTATGGCGATGCGCCGCCGATACATGGTGGATATACCACCTACACGCACAAAACGTTTTGGGAACACATTCATTGTGCGTGCAGCTAAGGAGTGGAATTCCCTATCGGAGTCAGTGTTTCCAGATAGCTACAACTTAAGGGTCTTTAAGTTAAGAGTGAATAGTTTTAACAAAACAATCATACTAGGTATTAGGGAAAAACCATTTCGTAAGAATAAACTGTAGATTTGCAAAAATAAATCTAGAATCTTTATAAATAGACAATCTAGTGCCTAGCGATTTGTAACATGCAATAGCGCTAGCTCGCGATAGCTACTAGACGTAGTTACCTAGATTCTTACGGCGTTTTCTCATACTTGACATCATGTCAGCCGAAAGACGTGCACTGTTGGACATAGGTCTCACCCAAGTGTCACCATAACGACCAGTCCTGTGCGTCTCGCATCCATCTGATTTCTGCGACCCTCACCAGGTCATCCTCACCTTGTGGGAGGCCTTCCAACGCTGCGTCTTCCGATAAAATAGGATGAATAGAGATTTAGGGGTGAATAGAGACAAAACTTTAAAGGGTATATTCTCGACATTTGCAGCATTTAACTATATCAATTTTTTAATGAATTGTTATTCTAAAAAATTCGATGCTTTGTTGCCGATATTATAGTATCAAAGTGAAAAACCAAACCAAAGTATTGTCTCTATTCACCCCTATGTCTCTATATACCCCGTTTTACGGTACGTAGTTTTCGCTCCAGAATCTTTCGTCCCCAACGAGCAGTTTTGCGAGCAATGTCCACTGCCAATTAAGTTTGGCGATTATTTAGGCTATGTCAGTACCTTGATTCTCCTGCGGATATTTTCATTTCTGATGTGATCACGCAAGGAAACTCCGAGCATAGCCCTTTCCATTGCCATATCAACACAAACTAAATGAAAAAAAAATCCTTGGTAATAGATAAAACAATCTACTGTTTTTCTTAATAAATCTGTGCTTGACTGTGATCCCACCTGATGGTAAGCAGTGATACTGTCTTTGTTGGTGAAGCGCACTAGTTTATTAAGAGACTATTAACTCTAGCCTTGAAGACAGTTAAATTATAATCAGACGGGAAGACCAGTGCAGGTAAATTGTTTGGTAGCGAAGAAATCTTTTTGAGGAACCCCCTTATCTGAAATCAATACAAACATCTACTTTAAAATCTTAAATTAATTATTCAATCAATCTCTGATATGTAACGTTGTAGTGCAGTGGTGTTGTGTGTGTAGTGTTGCATTCAGTGGCGTAGGTAAATGAAATAAGGCCCTGGGCCAAAAAAAAAGACGTAGGGCCACTTTACGTGGGAATCATTTTGGGGCTACCGAGATACTGCTGAGCATCGGTCATGTTTTAGGACGACTTGGCTGAAAACTTGTGGGAAGTTAGTTTTAAACCAGGAGACGTACATAGGATACTTTTTACACGGAAATCTTTTAAAAAAAATTCTGTTTCCGGGAGAAATCAACCAATGGATTTACCACCTACTACTAATTTGTCCAATCTACATTAATATTATAAAGAGGTAAAGTTTATTTGTTGTGGTTTGTAGGGGGTAATCTCTGAAAGTATTGGTCCGATTGCTGAAATTATTTCACCAATAGAAAGCTGCTTTATTCCTGAGTGATATAGGCTATATTTTATTGTGAAACCGCGGCCAACAGTTAGTAACACATAAATAATAATCATTATCATCGTCAGCCCATTTAATGTTCCCACTGCTGGGACTCAGGCCTCGTCTCTAGGAGAGGGAATGGGCCGTAATCCACCACGCGAGCCCAGTGCGGTTTGGTGAATGTCACATGTCTTCGAGTTTTTGGTTCTAGGACATGCCGGTTTCCTCACGATGTTTTCCTTCACCGTTTCTAAGAGCAGTGTTAATGAAATAAATTACACAAAGTAATGCGTCTGCCCTCAACCTATAACTCGTAAATAACAATAAGTTCTATTAAATACATTTCTGATATTATGTGTTGAGTTTTTTGCGACGTATCCTGTAGGTACTGTGACGCACTGCGTCTAGCCGCCGATTAGTCAGTACTGGTGCGGACAGAAGTGTCTGCTCCGTTATCTGAAACGGACTAGAGTTTGTTAGCGAGTTTACTCGTAATTATACACGTATATTTTATATACTTTGTGAAAATTTAGATTAAAATTATGCCTCCCCCATCGAATTCCCGCAACCCTTACCAGGTCAGCGGTCCACTTTGTAGGAGGCCAACCAACGCTACGTCTTCCGGTACGTGGTCGCCACTCCAGAACCTTTCGGCCCCAACGGGCATCTGTTCTGCGAGCAAATTGCCCTGCCCATTGCCTCTTTGTGCTATGTCGGTAACCTTGGTTCTTAGGTGTGTTGGAAACCAAAATTATAAAAAAAAAAAATATTTAAAATTTAAGAAAATGTGAGTTAATAGCAAAACTAAATCCCACATAACAGTTATATCTACAACTGTACTTTACAATAACATTATTCAAGGAAAACTATATATGCACTACCTAATTTATTTGCTGGACCTAATATTATGCTTAGCCGTGAAATAATAATAAAATATTATTATTTCGCTTTTTAGGGAAGACATGCGTCTCATCCGCGCAAAACGGCCGAACGCTCAGCATAAAGCTGCGGCCTCACGCATAACGCGTTCAGCGTGGGCCGAACAGCCCATTAATATATTTTACGTTATTTGTTATTATGGTAGAAGATTAAAATATACGTCGTATTTAATTCGGATATCGATAGCGAGCAATGGGTAGCTCACTGTCCGACGGCCTAGTAAGAATCTAGTCTAGCAAGTAGGTTATTTTTTAATAAAACTGCATTAATATTATAAAGAAGTGAAGTTTTTTTAATGTTTTTTTTTTTGTTTGTAGGAGGTATCTCTGAAAGTACTGGTCCGATTACCTACTAATTTTTCTTTGCTGAGTGATAACCTCGGATAAGTGCTAGCAAACAATAGCTAAAAAACAAAACCTCTCAGGTACTGGCAAGGTGGTACTCCACGAAACCCGTCTAAGCAAGATTCACTACAACATCAAAACAATTGAAAAGAAACATGTCAATCTAAGCAACGTTCTCAGTAACCGTATAAGTTAATTTTAACAAGAATATTGCGAAACCACAGTTAAGGAATTTAACTGCATATTGTTTTAAGAATTGAACTATAATGTCAGCATATTGATCGAGTTAAGGCGAATCTTCTCATTGTTCAAGCTATGTATCATTTTGGTATCAGCAGGAAATGTTTCTCACCCTCCTTCTGCATTGTCTTTTTTTTATAATTTTTCACAACTTTCACATTACTGGCCTGATGGTCTAGTGGTTAGTGGCCCTGACTTCTATGCCGGAGGTCGTGGGTTCGATTCCCACCCAAGACTAATGTTTGTGTGACGAGCATGATCATTTGTTCTGTGTCTGGGTGTAATTTATCTTTATATGTATGTGTTTAGAAATATATAAGTATGTATATCAGTTGTCTAGTACTCTTCACACAAGCTCTGCTTTGCTTGAGACTAAACAGCGTTGTGTGATAATAAAAAAAAATAAAAAAACAACTTTCACAACGCCATCTAGTCCAAACTAATAAGAACTTGTGATATAAGTACTAGACAACTGATAAACATACATATATATTTCTAAATACATACGTATGCATATTATGGATAAATTACCACAAAAGCTGCCACTCTAAAGTGGGATTGGGCTGGGCATGATGACCCGTGGGCCAAAAGATCTACTTATTGGGTCCCATTAAACACAAGGTGACATCGCGGCAGATTAAAGCAGTGGTGAATAGATGAGCTTGATAAGTACTGGAGGGACAGGCACGCAATGGCTGAAGACAGACGTGTGTGGAAAAGGGAGAGGGAGGCCAGCAGTGGGACATAAATGGGCTAACTAACTAACACCCAGACACAGAACAAAGGATCGTGCTCATCACACAAACATTTGGGTTTACTAAGATATAATAAAAATTGTTCAAAGATGTTTAAGCGATTTAGAAATCGACTTTATTTCGACGTCATAAGTGCGGTTTTCGTTATACGAGTAAAAGAATTGGGTAACGGTGGACCATACCGAGCCCTATCCATGTTATTCCCACTAGTTAGTCTATTCGACATTATCAGCTGTCAATAGTGTCTATCAGGCAAGCCGTTTGATTGGCGTTTGTCATTTTGTTCAGCCAATGACAACAGCTTACATCATCCAGCCGCATAGGCAGCAAGTTTACTGATAACGCTTATCTAAGAAGGGGGGATCCTATTTAATTTTAAGTACAAGTGTACTCCAAAATTTTTACTATCAAGCTTACGGAAGAAACTTTCAGTATATCGTTGTCGAGCGAGAATTCATTATTTGACTATTTGGCCAAAATGAACTAATGATTTATTTATTTACAATTTACTTATACAAACTTTACAGTCTAAACTAATGCGTTCTACAGAAACAAGAAAAAAAGAAGAAAGTAAAAAAAAAGAAGAAAACATTTACATACCAACATTACCACTAATGTAAAATAAAATATCCCCCAAAACCAAATAAGACAACGTTTAGGTACTTATTTTTCATCCATTCTCTCACAAAACCTCAAACATTTACGACACACATCTATCCATCTCCCACCAAACTAGTCACACTCTGGTGTTAGAGTCAGAAGAGCATTAAGCACAGAAAGCGCACGAACGAGTGGCGAGTTAGCTCTTGACGCTGTCTGCGATAAAGGATCAGCTAACAATCGGTGTGTTCGCGGCCTGAGGTGTTGTTGATGATGATAAAACATGTTATATAACTTAAAAATGTTTTGGCATCATTAACTCATTTTGGCCAAAAATGTCACTTAATGAATTCTTGCTCTACAACAACTGTTAAGAAAACACTTCAAATGAATTTTGTTTTTCGTAAACTTGTTATCTTTATAAAAATGTTGCCTCACACTAGGAATAACTCCTGTATCGTGAGTGCATTCACAAACATGTAAACTCACATACACTCGACACCCGGACCCGAATCAACTAACTGTACGTCATACAAATATTTGTATCGTGTGGCAATCAAACCCGCAACACGCAGCGCATCAGCTAATCGCTCAATCACTGCGCCAACTGTGCGATTCAAACGATACTACTAAAATATTTACAGTAGTTCTGTTCTTAAACCTATAAACTCAGCCGCAATTGTGGCGGCGTAGGAAAACGGGTGACGATTTACTAAAATGCTGTCACAATAATTAATTACAAATAATGTTTATTTGTAACTGATACTAGATATGTGTTGTTTGTTTTTCATCCGGATGAACAGGCTATGTTTAAAAACAAATTATTGTACAACAGGTTGATAGGTGAGATCTTAGTGCTAAACTTCCTTTGAAGTAAAACATTTGGGCCGTAGTTCAAAAGAGTCGCGAAAACGATTCCCGGTCACCTATGCGGGCTTGCGAACGGCGAGCACTGGGTAGCTCGCTGTATCAGCAGATTTTCAGTGGTGTTTACTGGATTATTTTTACACAATTTATAATTTTTATTTTCTTTCTTCGTTGTAGTTTAAGTAAATGTAATTATATATAGTGTATTTGTATTTTATAGGTATGTATTTGTATGATGAATTTTAATAAAATATTTTTCCACAATTTGTCTCCGCATCATTCTAAGGTTGACTGGTAGAACATGCCTTATGCCATAGTGTTCACAAAATATCTGTATTTCTAAAATATCTAAAGAAAGATTTATAATAACGTCATAATCAAGTAAAGGCAAGCAAGCGTGCTCCATCGTCGGCCACATCATCGCTTACCATCCGGTGAGATTGTGGTCAAACGCGAGCCTAACCATTATAAAAAAGGCGGTTGTATGGAAATGTATCACGGATTGACTTCTGTACGCCTGTTGGGGCAGCTGATGATTTGATCCTTAATCCTTCAATTCGGTACCCAAATTATTTTTATCGATGATCGTTTGATAGTTTTACATAATAACTTATAGCGACTGCCAGAGCGGCGTCGCCCGCGTGGCAGTAGAAAAATATCCTTAGGGAACATACTCGTGCGATAATGAGAAAATATTCTATGTTCAATTTCAAAACATTTTTATTCGCGTGCTAAATTTCATCTAAATCCATTCCGCCGTTCGAGCGTAAAGAGTGAACATACAAACACAATTACAAACTTTCGATTTTGAAATTAGTGTGATTTCATTGAAAGATAGGCTTCCACAAAAAAGATTAAGTACTTAACTACTAATGGTAATTATTAGAAAATAACTAAAATAAATATGCATTCACGCTAAATACAATAATAATCTAATCTGTCACCTAAGCAATGCCTTTAATGCTACGATGGGTGGCCAAACATTTTCCGTAACAGAGATATCAAAAAAATATCCCCATTTTTATATTAAAACAGCGATTGATAAAAACCGCACCAACTCGAAATCCAAGGCCTAAAATCTAGTAATTTTGCTGATAACATTTGAAAAATAAAAAGAACCTAGTATATGCTGTTTGACACGTAATCTAGAAATATTCGGCACACGTTATCATGGATATATCAAATTCGCAATCTCTTGCAACGATAACTAGCCCAGCCCTAGGTTAGGGATGTGATATAGATTTTATCGATAAAAATAAACACTAAATTGTGACGTAATTTTGATTTGTTTTGGCATTATCTTCTTTATAATCTTTAAAGTTTAAATAGTCTCACTTATAATTTTATTGATTCCTTTTTTAAGTAAATATTTTGGTTTATTTCACTCTTTGTGTCCTTTGCCATATGTATTTTTGCTTTAAGGACAAAGCTTTTTGTATAAATTTGAAGAAAACGCATAAATACTGAAACAATTAGTAAAATCACCTCGCCTTTAAAATAAAATATGATCAATCACCTCGTCTTATTTTAAAATAAAATAAAAATATCGACAATTGAAAGTATCGACACCAGAAAGCCACAATCTCATCCCTATCGCTCGATGCAGTCCTTATCTGAGACCTAACGTTTTAATACTCGGCATTAATATTTGTATATTACCATAGACAAGTTTTCGTGACGATATTTATGGCCAGGTGACGTTGTAAAACCATAAATTTGGAGATACGTATATAGCTACTGTTAGGTAGGTACTACAAGTATTTTGAACTTATTTTGTGTTTTGCACTTCCTGTAGGTATAGTCAGAGATAGTCATTTCTGTAGGTAACAAAAAAAACAAAAGTGACGATTGGCACTCAGAATCCTTTTTTTTACTGTGAGGAACTAACAAATAACTTTTCTCGTTCTGGGGGGAGCAAGAGGGAGAAACCGACTTTTTCTGACTAAGCCCACTCTTTCACCAGATCCTTTAGCTGCGATGACTCTTTTGAACAATCTACTCTTTAATTCATTTTGACATAGTATTAGCATTATTGCTTTGTAATGATCCCACTGCTGGGACTCAGGGCTCCTCTCTTGGAGAGGAACTGGACCGTAATCCGCCAAAAACTGGTCAGAAAGATTACGCATTTAGTACCATTACGAAATGCACTCTGGGCATTTATACCTGCCTAAAACTTAGTAATGGTATGAAGTAACTGACTTTAGCTAGTACCAACACCACAGAAAAATATAGTATTTAGCCAATATAAGACTACGATTATCGATTATCATAAATAGTTGCCTCGACTAGTTCGATAATAATTATATATACATAAAAAATGGCGTCGAAAAAATTCTTCCGCATTGACGTCGACTAGTAATGTGCCTAAAAGACTGGCGGTATTACAAGCTAAGTATTTTATAAGTATGCAAATAGTATTATAGTAATTAAATAAATAAAATTAAATGGGGAACCAGAATAAAAACATATTCATCTCGTTTACAAAAACGAAATTAAGTCTGTTTTCTGATAACTACAACCTCTTTAAGTTAAGAGTGAAACGTCTTTAAGTCAAGAGTGAATAGATTACTTCTAGGCAAGCGTGCTCCATCGTCGGCCACATCATCGCTTACCATCAGGTGAGAAGGTGTTCAAACGCGAGCCTATCAATTAAAAAAAAAACCACTTTTGTTTTTAGGTGGGAAAATCATCAAGAGATATCCCTCGCTCTTGGCTGGAGCGGGAAATAGTGTCAGACTTTTACTGACTAAAATCTCCTATTCCTTCGTTGCCTTTCGTACTGGGGCCGAATATTTCTTTCAGAAATCGTTTTCGAAGAGTTGTTTTATAGTGCATCTGAAAATCGAAGCTGCTTCAAGTCATGTCCACTATATTAGTAGAATGAGTCGCAGATAAGATAACGCAGGCAAATATGCAGTTGTAATCTTATTTGCTATTTTTATTAACTTTTTAGTACAATGCTAGAATGCTAGTTTGCTAATACTGTGTGTAATTTTATGTTTGCTATTAATTTGTACCTATATGCAACATTAATTTTACGAAACACGTCTCTAGTACTAAGCAATATGGCCTAAAGACTTTAGCCTTCCCGTAGGGGTAAGTAAAAAAAAATTGAGCCCCGCCAAGTCTATAGTTCTGTTCACTTAAAAATTAAGCTGCACGTGACTAACATTGCTATCGATAAAAATAGTAGCAGTAGATAAGACAATGCAACTCTTTCAATGATAAATAAAAAATAAAAAAATACAACATCAGAATCTATGTATTTCATCATCTACTTCGTAGTTGTTTTTTTTCCATAATTCGACGATGGAGCACGCTTGCCTGGAAGTAATCTATTCACTCTTGACCCCTAAGCTATAGCAACAAGCTATCAGGAAACAGAGTCCGGCAGGGAATTCCACTCCTTAGCTGTAATAATAATAATAAAGCTTTTTATTTCAGTATAAAAATGTTTTTACAATTCAAAGTATTAGTAAATTTCTTAAACTAGGTTAGTTTGTAATTATAATGCCTTTTTTTTCTCTTTTACACGAACCCCTTCTGGGTAAAAGCCTCCTTTAATTCCTTACATTTATCCCTATTTTGGGAAAGTTTCAACCAGTCTTCTCCTGCTATTTCTTTATTATCGTTAGCCCAACGTTTAAGTGGTCTGCCTTTGCTTCTTTTCCAGCAGGCCCTGCCTCCTTAGCTGTACGTACAATAAATGTGTTCTCAAATCGTTTTCTACGTATGGGTTGTATGTGTACGTACCGGTTGGTAAAGGCCACGGACGCATAGCTTCATAAACGCGTATTCGTCATTATACGCCTAAGCGGCAACGTCGGCGTTGTGCCGTCACATTTTCAACTTACATTAGAACGAGGCACACGTGTAACACACCTGCCCCCCTAGCCAAGTTACAACAGTTTCGCTTGCGTCGAACGCTTCGAGTTGGCCGCAGCGCCGGGTCTTTTGTTCTGACCACGTGATTGAGTGTTGAGATGACGTCACTCCCGTAAATTTGAAGCTTTCTACTAGCGTTAACTATTGCAGATTAGTAACTTGGCTAGGGGTATTGATTTGTACGTAGATCAACGTCACATGGCGTCATGTGACGTTGTCATGCGTTTATTAAGTGTAGCTTTATAAGTCTACTTTCCATAAATGTGAAATGTAAGAAGACGGACGCACCCAGATCAGCGTGTGTGGCACACGTGTGAATAGTGTAGTTCTACCTTCATAGTTTTGTATGTAAGCTTCACACTGGCGTACACCTAGCGTATAATGATGATTACGCGTCTAGGAAGCTGCGCGTCCGTGGACAGTAAGGGACCAGGGAGGGGAAGGGGAGTGGTGCACCATTTAACTATAACGATAATACAGCCGTTAACAGTTGTCAAATCTTCGAATTGACCAATAGGCGGCCGTTTCTCGGCTGGTTATGGTTTGGTTATCGTTATAGTTAAATGGTGCAACTAGTCTTAGTGATTCTAACTTTGCAGTCCACCTGGTCAATGACTCAAAGTCTTACATTCTGTATAGTTTATCAAGGAAAAAATAAATGTTATAATATTAATATAATAGTACTATTATTATATAAACCTGAGATAAAGAGTTCACTCTTCCTTATGCTGTTTTCTAAGAGTTTTTTGACCCTAAGGTGAGTACGGTCGGGACTATGTTCGCATAAAAAATAGGGGTGTTACAATTTCAAATTCTTGTGCTAAATAAGTGTTGAATTCAGTGACAGTCGACGCACAAATATTTTAGGCCTTAGATAAAATACATAATATTACAATCTTATAAAATCTACACTAAAATTATAGAGAGGTATTTTTTTTTTTTTGTAAAGTTTAGAACCAGGAGACGGTCATGAAACTTTTCATACTTACGGAAATCTTCTTGAACATTTTTAATCTGTTTGCCCTTCCACCATCTGGGAGAAATCATGGATGATTTTCTCAAATGCTAAAAAGACGTGTGGCAATCGGGGACTGCTGCGGTAAAGTTATTGCAGAGCATTTTTATCAACTTATGCAATTATAATTATTTATTTTATTTATGTATGCAGTAATTTTTTCCTTTGTTTTTTTTTTCTTTGATAGTAATTGAAGTTACACTTTCACACATTGAATTGAATTTTGATTGATTGTTCACTCATTTGTTTTCTTATCGGTCACCACGCTCAAAAAACAAATGAGTGGGGGGTGTTAGGTTATTTTCGTTACGGAATTTCTGGATTCGGTCTCCACGCTCAAGGCCCGCGATAGAAGCTATGCAATAGCTTAACAAAATAAAATAAATATTTATGTAGCCCCATTTAATTTTATTTATCTACACCAATATAATGAAGAGGTAAAGTTTTTTTTTGTTTGTAGTAGGTAATGTCTGGAAGTACTGGTCCGATTGCTAAAATTATTTCACCGATAGAAAGCTGCTTTATTCCTGAGTGACATAAGCCATATTATGTACGCGGGCGAAGCTGCGGACAAAAGCTAGTCTTAGTCTATTTTTATTCTTTTTTTCCCATAAGTACATGAAACGATTTTTTTTCCGTTTATTGCTACGTACGCTACGGAACTTTTTGTACGCGACTCCGATTCGCACTTGGCTGTTTTTATCTAGAGTCATTTAATTACGCAATAAAAAATGAAACAAGCAAACCCAGTATCCAGCAACTAGTTGATTCAACTCCTAATGATAATCAGCTGACCCCGAACTAAGAAACGAGAAAAAACATAAGTCATATGAATAAGTCTTTGTTATAATAGATAATGACTGAGTCTTTACTGTGTAATGTAGTTTTTATATACGAGTATAAAACTTGTGATTAGAATAAAATATATCTACTGAAGTTTCGTCATCACCCCTACGGTCCTGACTAAGCGTTTCGCCTCGTCGTTTATACCCTCAAAGAGCTAGAACAATTTGCCAACTGCGGTCTTCCCGGCCGGTTAAGTGTCTTCAAGGCTAGAGTGAATAGGCTGTGCGTCTCACCATCAACGATTGCATCACTGCTTACCATCAGGTGGGATCGCAGTCAAGCACTGGTTTATATCTTTAAAAAAACAATCTTCTCTCTAGACTTTTTCCTAACGAGCTTGGGGTCGGCTTCCAATCTTTTTTCCTGTCACACCTCCTCAACTCAGTTACTTGGCAACATAAGATACTCCTGACATAGGCTGTCGATCAGACTTTCTGGCGTCTGTCTACCTGTAACTACTGTCAAAAATCTACGAATGACAACCTGGATCAATGGCTTTACGTCATTTTTAAACGAAAATGACTTAAAATTTTAATTGCCTACTAACATCTACCACGAAGTACAGTTCGACGGTTACCCCCAATGAGCCGTCTCAACGTGACACTGGCAGAATAGTCGCAATCGACACAATTGCCATAAAAAAAAATAAAAAATTGGCTTTACGTACTCTCCAAGTACTCTCCGAGGCATGGGGTGTCAGTAATGACATTCATTAGATAATTTTCCACCAAAAAAAAAACTACCATTATCATCATTTTCACGTACTGAAGTTTGGTATAATTATAAAAAATGTCGTTGAAAATAACCTGAAATCGCTGACACATAATGAGTATATATGTTGCTTTATGTTCATGTATTAGCTGAAATAAAATTGGTACATTCTGCCAACAACTTCGCTCGAAACTCTGAGCATAGCCCTTTCCATTGCCGAAAGCAAATTCCATTGCCGAAAAAAAAGAAAGTGACTCTAAAGTCACTTTAAGCTTTCCGATGAAGCTCATTGTAAGTGAACACGATTCAGAGACATGCTTCTTCATTGGCAACATGTACTGGTCGTAGATTTTCGTCTGGAGACACTGTGGTATGTTGGACGAGAAAATAGCGCGCAGTTTCCTGAAAGTTGCCTAGTCGAGTCGGATTCGACAGTTGAGTTCTTTCTCGGAGTTATACTAAGTAAAATATTTCCTTAATCAATCCGTAGTAAGTTATTCGCGTTTACTTAGAATGTGAACTTTTTATCTAACATAATATTCCTAGTGTAGCTTATACTATGTATGAATAAGTACCTATTTTAGTTCGATAAGACTTCTTAGAAATCTCTCATTTCTCGCAGACAATAAAATAATTCTTCGAATAATAAAATCGTCTGAATGTGAATTTGGTGAAATTGACGTAACTAATCTTAAAAGATATTGTTTGAAACCCTTTTTCAGCACATATAAAGTAACTATGTGATTATATACACTCGGAGACGAAGCAATTAAACCCCTTCGCAACGGGCAGAACCCGTAACGGATAAGTCATGCCATTAAAACAAACAAGGAACCTTAAAATACCTAAACAATAAGGCTTTACGGCCTCAACCGTACATAACTCCACACTTCCGTATATAATCCTTACATATGAGAATTTTCAACCAATCGCGTGGAAGGTCAAAGTTGAACCGTCCAATCGGCGGGCGTCACCCGGTATTCAAACTATGTAGGTTTGTAGCGAAAGTGAAAGTTACCCAATCATATGTGCTCGTTCTATGTGTGAGTGTATGTTGGATGTGTCCGTGTGTGCGTTATGAATGAAGGCTGTTTTAGTTTATATGTTATATTTGAGCTTCGCGTTTTATCCGCGAAACATGGGTACAGGAAATGTAGGTTAATATGAGATGTTTTCGTGATGCTGTTTTGCTATTGGGGAGGGGTAGGGTATGAGTATGTTAAAGCGTTCTATAGAAGGCTCTGAGAAGGCCTCCACTCGTGAAAGGGCCCATATCTCAAAGAACTTACTACTGGTAACTAAGATTATAAGATAAATAAAAACTACTAACAAATTTCGGATTTGGATTTAAAATGTGATGTAGTCTGTAAAGGAAAATAAAGGCTTTTTTTATTTATAAGTATGACGTTCTATTTAGGGTTAGCTTCTTATTGTTTATAATAATAATGAGTCGGTATTTAATTAGGTATTTACCTACGTATTGATTAGCTAATAATAGGTTATAAAAGTTAGTTTTTCAAATTAAAGACAGCTTATTTAAATCTTTTAAACCATAATTAAGATAGAAAGTAGATCAAAAACGTCAACTCATTCAAGAAATAGATAACTTAGCGCTTAAACTTCTATTGGTTTAAGCGCTAAATTATCTATTTCTTTTAGCGCACTCGGATCCCATGATCACACATGACAAGTCTACTAGACTAAATAAACTTATTTCCCACTAAAATCTAGAATAAAATAAGTTATAACCAAAAGTTGGATAAGTAAAGTTGGTTAAGTAGAGTTGAATATGTACATACACCGATTTCATACAGTGCAAGAATAAAGTGGCTATGCCTTAGTTCCCAAAATTAATTTAAAAGAGCAGATTTTTTTAGACATTATCACAAATAATGCAGAAAAACATTTCTTTTCAAAGTTAACCGCACCTCAGTAGAAAAAAAAAAAAATTAGCTATAAAAATTTATCTTTGTTTTATTTTTCTTATCTATCTCTGAGGTTTTTATTATTATTTATTTGTTATATTGTTGGCCGCACGGGATTTTCCATTTGAAATCCATATTAATAAAAAAAAATGAAGATATCCGCTGGAAAACTAAGTTGCGACATAGCACAAAGAATTGCCAAACTTAAGTGGCAATGGGCAGGGCACATTGCTCGCAGAACAGATGGCCGTTGGGGCCGAAAGGTTTTGGAGTGGCGACCGCGTACCGGAAGACGCAGTATTAGAAGGCCTCCTACAAGGTGGACCGATGACCTGGTGAAGGTGGCAGGAAACCGATGGATCTGGGACGCACGTTCGATGTGGCGACGCTTGGGGGAGGCCTATGTCCAACAGTGAACGTTTATCGGCTGAAATGATGATCCATATTAATATAAACGTTGCAGTACATGTACAACCCCTGATTACAACTGACCACATTATATTGTGTACTGATAAGACAAGGTCATGACCTGTGATGATCACCATCGACCCACAGCTGTCTACTGCGCACATAGGACATTTATCTAAATCCTATAGGTACCTATAAGCTTGTCCTATGTTATTATTTAAATTTTATTTTATTTGTTTCAGGTTTACACAAACAAACTAAAAGGACCTCTGTTATATTTAAGGTTAGTACTGAAAATACTTCAATCTTATCTTTATATATATATATATATAATTTGTCTGTACGTTTATTTGTCACCAATCTCTAGGAGTAGATCGGTGACAAACACGACAGATTTGGATGAAATTTCGTTTTTAGATACATTTTCATCAACTGTATTTTTTAAAAAAAACTACCTTTTTTAATACACTTACTCTAAATCCCGCTCTTATCCCTACCGTTTTTAGGCGCGCAATTGCACTAGTGCGGAAATTTGATCGAGGTCGAACACCCTGCAATTTTTTTGTATCAAGCTAGGCGCTAAGCGACCCCCACGAAAACTGTGTCAACCCCAGTTTATATATATCTTTGCAAGTGTGTTAAAAAACGTCGTTTGGTACACGCGGTCAACACCTTCGTTGACAGCTCGGGCGGATTCTATCTCGGTCGCAATGACAAACTTTCTCCACTCCACACCTCTTTTTGTCAGTTAGCATCCTATATATACAATGCATTTACATTTATTTTAGTCTTAATTCATACAATCACCTTAGATAAAAACACAAAAACATTAGGTACAAAAAGGACCTTCGTATACCCCCAAAAAAGCGAATATAAACAAGATTATAAAATTTAAAACATAATTTCAAATGTTCAGTTAATAAAGTACCTATTAATTCTGATATTGTTCATTAATGATTTCAGATAAATGCAGGTCACTAAGATAACGTGGCACTAAGCTAGATAGAGTAAAAATTTAGACTTTTTGCGCTGACGATAACCAGCGAACAGTATCTTTTATATTTAATATGCGGTCATCTATAGCGCATATTTTCTTATCGAGTATTTCAGCAGATATTTTGTTGCATACTCACCTTATAATATTCCCACTGTTGGGACTCCGGCCTCCTCTCTAGGAGAGGGAATGGGCCGTAATCTACCACGCGGGCCGGGCTGGTTGGTGAATGTCACATGTCTTCGATTTTTTGGCTCTAAGACATGCCGGATTTATCACGATGTTTTCCTTCACCGTTTTGAGAGCAGTGGTGATGTAGGTTGTAATACCTAATAACAAATAGTACGTCAATATACGCCTTACAGAGAAATAATAAAGAAAACTAAAATGATCTAGCAAAGCAAAAATAAAATTTTAAAAAAACTTCCTGCATGTCTCCTTAGTAACATACAGTTTGCCATCTCTCAATAATAATTACACCTCTTCCAAATAATCAAACATAATATTAATTTCTAAAAACTCAAAAATGTTTTGAAGGTTGCTCTCAGGATTGCACAGGTGGTGAAATATCCACACGTTACATATTTGTACAAGCGGCTATTAGATTCGCAACCATATTGACAGACCTTGAGAAGAAATGTAAATTTTCAAAATGTCTGTTTAGGATAAGTAATATTTTTTATTTTTCGTTTAATGACTATAATTACAGTAAATTATAAAAATATACTATAATAATAAAACCCTACGCTAATTACAATTAACTAAAATCAAACTAAATGGCGTCAAAAACTCTTTCACATCGCTATCGACTGGTAATGTGCCCAAAAGACATTATTTTTTTTTATGGTGGGAAAAAAACATCCAAGACATTGACTAAAACAAAAGTTCGCTGCAGCGCTATATTGGCATTGTGTCGTCTAACAGAACTACTAAAACACGCAGCGCAAAGATAGCTTTTAGAGAGTACTTTTTTCGTGACCAAAATGTCTTAAGAGCCATGAATTTCGTGGTACTAACGCGTTTCGTTCAACATCGCGTAATGTTCAAGGTGTACAGTATTACACCTGAATCGACTGAAGTGAATGTTCGGCACGCCTAATCTAGTGCGTATTACATATATATAGATGTTTGTAAGAAAAAAATATGTTCTACGAGTAACTGTAATAGGCATTCAATCAAAATAACAAATATTCGTGATTTAGTGCTCATGATAGACAAAGACACGACCCTTTAGATAACCCCACTGAAAATTTAGTATCTAACTAGTAAGTTTGGGGGTCGTTTGATTCGTTATACAATAAAAATTGTTGATAAAAAATTTGTCGTATTTCAATTCACATTAGATCTTTACAAAACAACATCTGAAGTTATAGATATGATACAAATGTCGTGGACAGATCGTTTATACGTTAATATTGAATGATATATCGATCCTCGTTTGGCCATAACATTGATGTAGGATTTCTATGATAATGAAAAACCTAAAGAAAGTAGGCCAAACGAAGATTGACATGATATGTCAATCCTAAACTTTCATGATATTATCATGAAAGTTTAACGTATAAAACGATCTGGCCAGTTTATTTCTTCTTTCACCCGCCCTTGAGTGAAGCAGGAGACAGTATCAGACTCTTACTGACTAAAAAACTCACCCCGTTCCTTCTCATACCAGGGCCGAACCTGACTTTTGGAAACTGACCCTAGCTCCAGTAGGCTTCGACTCAGCTGGGCACTTACGGGACTAGGTCGGTGACCTTGGTATTTCTGCGGATATCTTCATTCCTAATGCTATAACGCAAATGCCTTACAATGTAATAAATGAATGAAACTGACAAAATTATACATTCTTAAACCCGGAAAGCTGCTGTAAATTAAACGTGTATAAGTACGCTGGTACCTAACGTTTGAAGCCTAAACAAAATGATAAGTTATCGTAGCCTAGGTCTCCGATAAAACGCTAAATTTGCTAAAAAAATACATTGATAACACTGGACTATCGTGGCATTGCGACACGAATTTACGACACAGTTTTTTTGTCTAATTCATTTATTTAATATTTGATTACTTACGTTTGTATAAAATCTTAAGAGGCGGTTGTAGTCACTAAGGATTTTGTATGAACTCCACCCGGGTTTATGTCGATTTCGTGGCCCAGTAGCAGCGGTTTTATTTTTATAAAAAAAAAAAATAATATTCCATAACTATCACACAGCGCCGTCTGGTCCCAAGCTAATCAGAGCTTGTGTTATGGGTTCTAAACAACTGATAAACATACTTATACCTTTCTAATTACATTATAGATAATTACACCCAGACACAGAACAAATGATCGTGCTCATCACACAAACATTTGTCCTGGGTGGAAATCGAAGCCACGACCTCCGGCATAGCAGTCAGGGTCACTAACCACTAGATCAACAGCCTGTGTGAAAAGAAACAATAATTCAAGATTATTGTCTACGCGAGGCCCTTTTAAAAACAAGCTCTAAGTATTATTTTTTGTAACTTTCAAATATTTCCGTGACGTAATCTCGTAGCATACCTTTGAAATCGTAAGTTAGAGTCAGATTCGCAATTGTTTTTTTATCGAGCCAACCAATTTATATCATGTTTTGATTTTTGCCCGGAGATTGGTCATACGTATAGTCAATTTAAATAACATAATTTTCCATGGTGTTCTCTTTTATTTTTATTTGTGGATTTCCAGAGGTTTAAAAATAGTTTCAAAATGAGCAAAACCTGACCTTAAGCCTATTCTGTAAAAAAATGGCGGATAAATGTTATGTAATGAAGATTCTGAAGTTAAATAAATTGATACATCTTTTGCTTAACCTTGTCACACACATGTAGAGATTGCCTGCACTGGTTGCACATGAATAGCGTAGCGTAGTGTCAATATTTAGAAAAGTAAAAACCTACTTCGCTTACTTTGTTTTTTTTTTAATGTGGAAAATCATGTATTAACTTCTCCCGCTCTTGGGTGGAATAGGAGAGCGATTCAGAATTTTACTGACTAATACCACACCTATGTTCTTTCTTTGACCTAGCGTTCCAGCATGGCATGGTCGGCCTTATAATATTCCCACTGTTGGGACTCAGGCCTCCTCTCTAGGAGAGGGAATAGGCCGTAATCCACCACGAAGGCCGAGTGCAGGTTGGTGGACATCCACATGTCTTCGAAGATTGCGTTCCAGGACCAGGGGTTTTTCACCCTTTCGAAAGTAAACCCATAGCCCCAGCAAGCTTCGCCCCTGCTGGCCCCCTGCGTTTTACTGACATCTCTTTGAATCGCGCGTGCAACACTCTCAACAGGCTCCGGACGTTTACCAGACGGCGAGCTCTCCATTGCTCGGCGTCCGCAAGCCCACGCCTGCGGTAACTGGAAATCGGGGTCAGGGTTCCGGTGCGGTGGCTCGGGCATTAGAATGTCTGTACCCTCAAGTGTGCATCCTTCATTATCGTTTTTATTAGTTGGAAAATAACAAATAACTTTTCCAGCTCTGAGTGGAGCCAGAAGGAACGTCAGACTTTTACTGACTAAACGCTATACTTTGTTTCTTCAGCTGCCCTTTACATTCCAAGGCTATGATAACTCTTTTCGATCCTGAAAACATGACGCAAAAGTGAAAATACTAGCTTTTGCTCGCAGCTTCACCTGCGTACATAAAATATAACCGATGTCACTCAGGAATAAAGCAGCTTTCTATCGGTGAAAAACATTTTAGCAATCGGACCAGTACTTTTTGAAATTACCTCCTACAAACAAAAAACAAACTTTACCTCTTTATAATATTTGTATAGAGTATAGATATATATAGTATAGATTTTTTTTAACAGCGTTTTAAAAAAGAAAAGGAAAGAAAATATTCGCATTTGGTTACATTTTGACATATACAAGATGTTTTGAAGTGCCAATCAAATTCGTCCATGATAATTCCTAACCGATATTCTCAAACTAAAGACCGTTTGTAATACATCATGGGACCCTTAATCTTTTATATAAACATCTCACATAATGGTCCCTAAATGCCCCATTGACACAGAATGGTCACAAAGTATCCAATGGTGTGATATTACCACCACATAACAAATTCTTTGAAAGACCTCGGAGTGACACGGACCTTAGGGTGTGGTCCAAGTTATATACTTTAGGAGACATCATTTTGGATTTAAATATTTCCGCAACGTAACATTAATTAGCACTTTAACATATACAGCTTTACCCCGGGGTCCAAGAACAACGCAAGACAAGGAAGGAACATAGGTTAGTCAGTAAAAGTCTGACACGTCCCCCCCCCCCCCGCTCCGTCCTAGATCAGGAGAAGCCATAGAATAATTTCCTATTTAAAATATATAATACAACTTTGAAAATATTAAAGTAACATTTTCTGTTCCATGTTAAAAATAAATAAATACAAAAAAAAAGAAAAATAAGCTCGAAACCGATTGTTTTTATTTTCTATATAGGAACGAAAACGTCTAGACAGTCATGAATGAGTAGTACTACTTAGTGCCCTTATCTTCTGATCTAAGATTAACGTGTAACCGACACTTTTAACTGTGAGTTTTATGTTAAACTAATTACCAAGTAGGAAATAAAACAGTTTTACATCAGATTTTATATGTTATAACATGATAAAAAAACATTTCATTCTGTTTATCATTTACAAATGAAAATAACATTAATTTCATGATAAAATTAAAGAGTCATCTATGTAATTTATTTACTAAAGAAAATGTATTTATTTATTATTTTTATAAGCTAAGAAACTACTATAACTTTTTTTTATTTATCGATATTATTATCAAAGGATTTTTTCATTGCCATAGCCTCTGAAAGTAGATTACAAAAAGTGTCCTTCAAATGGACTTATAGGGCAAATTTAAAGTAAGAAATCATCTAATAACTTTTTCCGCACTAAGAGTGTAAAAGTCAGTAAAAGTCTAACATTCCCTGTATCAGCCTTTTACTTATTAAAACCCACATGTGTTCTTTTAGTTGCTTGTTCCAGGGCTTTGATAACAGTTCAAACATTCCCATAGCTATGTAACCACCATGTATATTACCAGCTTCTGCCAGCGGCTTCACCCGCGTGAAAGTCACATTCTCCATACAAAATTTAGCCCCTCGTTTCATTTCCTTAGAGGGTGAATTTCGGAAAATTCGTTCTTAGCGGATGTCTAACGCTTCCCGCTATAACTCTACACTTGGACCACAAACTAAAACGGCTATTTCTCAATACAACCGTTTTGTCTCTTTCAAAAAATCGCCATTTATCTTAGCCATTATACTTCACACCTAACTTATGTATTATAGTTTTAAAAGAAACTAGATAAAACGTCTATTTTATTTTATTATGGAAGACAGATCTTTGGTGGATTTGATTGGTATATATGTTATGTTACATGTATGAATGGAATAGAAAATGTGAGGATAAGTACGAGCATATGGTTGCTGGGGTCGATAAGTTCTAGAATGATGACTGATTCTGAAAGACTGCATGGGAAGGTTTCTTGATAAGCACACTAAACTGTTCTATTTGGCAAAGCTTGAGGAACGCCTTCGTTTATACAAACAAAGCCTAAGTAATATATCAAATTACACACAATTTTAATATACAAAAGTTATCTACTTCGATTTCATAGATTTTACGAAATGTGCGCACAACTAAAAACTTCAACGGATTTATTATACGTATAGATTTTGTTCCTAATTTTTTACCTACTCGTGCATACGTTTTACCGTGTTCTTATCATGAATGCAGTTTAAGGAAAATATATTTTAATTTACGGAAATAGTTCTATATCGTTGTTTATTAATGATTATTAAATAGACTTATTTCCTAAATATACCTTTTGACCTTTTGACCTTCAAGACCCAGCAAGGCAGGCCTACGAGTCTATAGGTTTTTTTTTACGGTTGAAAAATCACCTAATGACATCCCTCGCTCTTGGGCGGAGCGGGAGATAGTGTCAAACTTTTACTGACTAAAAACACACTCCTGTTCCTTTGTTGCCTTTCGTACCGGGGCTGACCTACCTTTCGGAGCTAACCCTGGCCTTAGTAGGCTTCGACCCAGCTAGGCCCCTGTTGTTGCTGACAGCTCCTTGAGGCGTGCGGGAACAGTAGAGAAGCCATGGGTAAATATCTGAAAGAAAAACAAGCTCCATTGTCGTCCACATCAAAACTTACCATCAGGTGAGAAGGTGGTCACACAAGCGTTTTAGGAACACATTCACTATGCGTACAGCCAAGGATTGGAATTCTCTGCCAAAGTCTGTGTTTCCTGATAACTATAACCTAGGGTTTTTTGAGTCAAGAGTGAATAGGTTACTTCTAGGCAAGCGTGCTCCATCGTCGGCCACATCATCGCTTTCCATCAGGCGAGATAGTGGTCAGACGCGAGCCCGACTATAATAAAGAAGGTGGTTCTAAATCGCAGAGCTATTGAAGGAACATAAGTATGGGTTTAATCAGTGAAAGTCTGACACACCCCCCACTTCTTAGAGAGGGCATCCATTAGATGATTTTTGACCTTAAAAAAAAACATTGAAATGAAAAAGTTACACAGAGTAACCTTTATTTTTATGTACCTATATTATGCCTATCCGCAAGCAAAATATAGATCCGTAAAAACATGTATACGAGTCTTATTTTAACACTGCCCGTGGCCTTAGTAGGCTTCGACTCTGGTGGGCTCTACGGTTTGCTGACAACTCCTTGAGGCGCGCGGGGAACAAACGGACGTTTTGGGCTCGATCCGGACGATAACCGGACAATTCCATTGCTCTCTAGAGATCTACGTTTTGGAACGTGCAATTTTTTTGCCTTAAAGGATCACTTTGTTGTCTGTCTGTCTGTCTGTCTGTCTGTCAATACACTTTGTGTCAAGAACGCGTGGAGGTATTAAAAAAATCAAACCTCTAAGTTAACGAATAAAAAAGATACGGCTGGAAATGTCGCAAAAAAAAGTATGTAAGTAAATTCATAGGGTATTTTCCGTTTATCCACAATCCTGAAATTTTGTACAAAGCAAGGTCTTATAGCACAGGTATAGGAAAAAATCTGAAAACAGTAAATATTTTGTTACCTACGGCACAAAAAAAAAGTTTGCAATTCGGAAAAATCTTCGAGACTCCATTCAGGAATTGTAGTTTGCACGGAACCCTCAGTACGCGAGTCTGATTCGCACTTACCCAGAATTTTTTTTTTGGACTAACCGACATTTGACTATTCAAAAGTGGCTACCAATGGTCTATTTGAAAATTATTAAGTGTTTCTTTTTTGTGCTCTGCGTCGGTTGTAGCTAGCAGGAAACACAGACTCCAACAGATAATTCCACTCCTCTGGTAGTTCTGTTTCAGTTTTCAGTAACTTAGACTATACAAATCCAGCCTAGCCTTTAACTGGCAGTTACCATGTTTTCAGTTCAAGTGCATGCCAACAGGTAACTCGATTACCTATCATTGTCAGCTAAACATCTTCCATTTCTTATTGTCTAACATTTGTTTTCAAACTTACGTGTCATGCCAACTTAACTTTGCTTACTGAAAAACCTGAAATAGCTTTTATGTGTACGGAGATAAAGGTGTGTGAACAGCAATGTGGTTTTGAAGTAAAGTTGTTGGCATGAATGTAAGAAATGTACTAGTGAGAACTAGTGTCATGGAAGGTAAGGTTTGGTCGGTTGAGAAGAAAGTGAAGTTGGGAAAAAATGGAGGAGAATTTTTAGTGACCTTTATATGAAAGTGTGCTAGTAAATATGCATGAAAAATTAAATCATAACGTGTTGCTAAAAATTTTGACATAAAGACGAGGTGAAGGATAACATCGTGATGAAACTGTTTGAATTATTTTGCCGCGTGCTATCATTGGCACGCCTACCATAGGTTAATACATCCCTATCCTAGGTGTTATTTGAACATTATTACAAACCAAGAAATCACCTAGGAGTATAAAAAATCCTAAGACCTATTCTCAAACCTATAAAATAAAAAAAAATCTTAATAATCGATCTTACCGTTTTGAAAGAGTTCGATAACAAACTCAGTGACACGAGATTTTTGTATAATAGAAGATAAAAATGCCAATACTTTCTAAAGCGAATATTCCCTTAAACATCTGGCCGGAATAAAATGCACACATACTCGTACCGCCGCCTATATACATATTACACTTGAATAGCTGCGCTCGAATAGAACCCCGCTGACCTTTAAATCTATATGCTTTGCGAAATATTTATTGATTTTCATATTCTACTAGCTTTTGCCCGCGCGGCTTTGCTCCCGCTCTTCCCTACTCCACCCTATTATACCCTACTCTACCCTACTCCACTCTATTATACCCTACTCTACCCTACTTCACCCTACTCTACCCTACCCTATTCTACTCTACCCTACTCTACACTATTCTACTCTACACTATTTTACCCTATTCTGCTATACCCTACTCTACCCTACCAAACTTCACATAAACCATCTACTAAATAGTCCGAACAAAACCTAAACATTTGGTTTGGATAGGTGAGCCCGATCTTGAGTTATAAAATTACATCGAAAAGTGGTATTGATTTTTATATATATAGATGTACTTTGTTTTGTGTAAATATATTTATAAAGATCAAATCCGATTAGGGAAAGCAAGCGAAATAATATATCATAAATAGTTGTTTGTTTTTTTGCAAAAGTATTTATCTTACGAAAAAATCATATGTTGATAATGTTGTACATGAATATAAAATAGAAATATTTTTTTCAAATCTATTGACCTAGCCGTTAACTTCAGAAAGTCACTGTTTTACAGCACTGCTCAGGATTAAGAGCCTTTAACTTTTAGGTTAGTCAGAGTCAAAAGAATCCTCTTTTCTTTACAATAGATTATAGTATAAGTATCAAACCTGCGCAGGTAAAACTGTAGTAGAGTTTGTAGGTACAATATTGTACATGTAGTAGGCCCGTAGACACCTGCTTATCCACCAACGAAAAATAGCGTAGATATATCAAAATAAAAACGTTATCATCATGCACACAGGCCGTGAATGCGTCCGTGGAGATAATGCAACTAATACCTACTAATCATAGTTTTTCTAAGCCGCTATCTTGTGATAAGGAATAGATAATTCAATATCGCGACACTAGATTGTGTGTGTGTGTATGTGCATGATATTATCTACGTGCAATCTATTATGTAACTGTTTTGTAGCTGAAAATTTGGGGCGTCTTTTTTCGTAGTTCGTATAAGGAAGGTTATTTATTATTATTTATTTAATCTTCATGCAACAAAAGATACAAAGGCGGACTTAATGCCTTAGGCATTCTCTTCCAGACAACCTAGGCAAAATGGCAGGTGCATAAAAAAAAGAAAATATTATTTAAAACAATTATACAATTTTATATAAAGCTAAACATACTTAAACAAAAGCATATTTAATAAAATATATAGCTATACATACATACAAATATATACTACATATATTCACAAAGAAAAGGAGTTTTGAGATGATTCTGCTAAGGTTAGGTTCTGTTAAGGTGTAAGGTTAGGCATTTACAACTACTTTTAAAGTGAATTATAACAAAAATGTGAGCCACGGTTAGGACGCAAGATTCAAATTCTTGAGTTTTTTTTTGGCAAAATAGCACTTTTGATACAAGTGGAGAAAGTTTATCATGTTTAGGGTTCCATACCTGAACCCTTATAAGATCTCGCTGTCCATCTTTCTGTCTGTCAAGAACCTTTATCTCGGGAACGCGTGAAGGTATCGAATTGAAATTAAATCCATATACTTAGATCTGCGGTCTCTTGAAATTGTGCTAAAATCAGACTTCTGCGGGTCCGACTCGCACTTGCCCGGTTCTTTTCTTCATATGATATGATCCTGTTTTTTTTTGTTCGAAATGATCCAATGACTTTTTGCGCTCTGTGGAATGGACCGAGAGGCCGTAGTGTCAGACTTTTACTGACTTAAGCCTATACAACTAAAAGTTCCTGGCCTCGGAAGAAGAATTGGGTCAACAAAAAAAATTAGTAGATGTTTTAGTTAGGAGACTATGATCAAAGGAGGCTTAATGTATGGGAAACAAAAAGGTTGTAGTTTTTCTCTCTTCTGCCTCGATGAACTGTAGGGAAAAACGGTTATAACGTCATGGCCATAGTTTTTAAACGACTTCACAAAGGATGAGGTTATATGTTCGGCTGTATATTTTTTTTTTTATTGAAAGTATGTTCACCGATTTCTCGGACAATTGTGGACCGAATTTGAATTTTTTTTTTCGGGATTCGTTGTTAAATAACGAAGAGACAAAACCAATAAAGACACACTGACTTCCGAAATTTACACTTTTTAGTGTTTTCCTTTTTAACCGATTTCGAAAAGGAAGAGGTTCTATGTTCGGCTGAATGTATGGTTTTTTTTTTACATTCAAGTCAGGTGTATTTTTTAGGTATTATTAAAGTTAGTAACAGTATCATTTTACTTTTTTATTTTGCGAAATCATCAAATAACTTCTCCCGCTCTGAGTGGAGCAAGAGGCAGTATCAGACTTTTAATGATTAAGCCCCACCCGTGCTCCTTCAGGTGCCTTTTGTGTCCTAGGCCCGCGGTGACTCTTTCAAACATTCCCTGTAAGGTGCGCAGAATCCAAATGATTTGTAAACGATGATACAGTAGGTAGCAATTCCCTTAACCTTAACCTTTTAAAAGAAAAATACAATACGATTCGTTAAACAAAAACAAAGTTGAACAATGAAACATTAACAAAAACAAAAAGATAACCTACAACAGAAAATAAGAAAAACCGAAACAAAAAAAAAATCTTTGAAAAAAACTTTCGGCCCGTTTCTCACAATTGCGATTGCGAATTCCATTAGGTACATACTAATACAAAGCAGAAAGTTGAACAAAAGTCATAGAACTTCAAAAACCTTGTATTTTACCCCATAAAAGTACGTGGGTGCTGAAACAAAAGGCGTGAGCTCCGTAAACCTCCATCTTATGACTCACGGAAAAAAACAGAATAATATGAAGCCACATAAACGGTATTTCTCGATTACTTTTTGTCTTAACAGAGCTGTGGGAGTTTAAAACTTTCGGAAAAGTCAAGAAGCCTAAATAATTATAAAAATTAAAACAACATTCGAGAACAAAAAGTTTGTTTGAAGGTGAAAGAGGGGACTGACAATACGAGAATTGAAACCTTTCTTGTTAGGCAATCTTTTCAAAACGATCTTTTATTATTTATTTTTTTAGTATGTACTTCCAACTCTTTGAATTATGAGAACAATATTATGAGAACCTAAAGGGTATGTTATATAAAAAAACAACTGACAATCCTAACTAATATTGTAAATATGAAATTGTGGATGTTTGGATGTTTGTTACTTAATCACACAAAAACGGCAGAACGGATTTGGATGAAATTTGGCATGCAATCGAGGAAGAGTGGCTGGCGGAAGTCTCCTTCTGCGAAGCAGTAACTCTAGCAAAGGGGGAGGTCGCACTCGTGAGGAACGGTCCTCACGCCCCAGCCACCGTAGGCGCGGTCGGCGAGCAATGGACAGCTCGTCGTCCGACCGTTCGGTAACCGTCCGGACCGAGCCCAAGTCGTCGACGATGCGTACTGATCCACGCGCGCCTCAAGGCGATATCAGCAAACCGTAGGGGCCCAGCAGGGTCGAAGCCTACTGGTGCCAAGGGTCTGCTTCTCTTCTCTCTGAAGACTTACCCTTGTTATGAAAGACAACGAAGGAACAGAAGTGGGTTTTTAGTCAGTCAAAGTCTGACATACCCTCCCGCCCTACCCAACAGTCTAGAGTCTTTGGATTATTTTCCTACCGAAAAAAAAATACATAACAAAAAGATTAAAAAAATATGTATGTACGAGTATAATAATTTTATTACAAGAATAGCTACCCGATGCATTTCTAGGTCCCTCTACCTTTTTTTTTAAACACATTAACTACTTTTAATTGGAACACATAACTCACTATTTATCTCCACAATAGGGTAAGTGCAATTATTTAACAAATATAGGGCAGACATCAAACAATAATGTATTACTGACACTAAGTATACGCGACCCTAGTTTTTTATCACAAACGACCCATTTTTGTAATCTTTATTTTGTTATTCATAAGTTTTTCTCTTATTTATATCTGTCAAATAGTCATTTGATATCCTTACCTAGGTCGTGAAGAGACCAGTGGTGACCAAGTGGTAATGGCTCCGACCATAGAATAGAAAATACAGGTAGAAACACAGTTCTTTATTCCGTGGCTCCGACTTACGAGTTGTAGGTCACGGGTTCAAACCCTGCCAGGCGCATTACTTTGTGTAATTTATTTCGTTATCACTACTCTCAAAACGGTAAAGGAAATTTCGTGAGGAAACCAACATGTCCTAGATTATGCTTAAGCTGATTACATAATTATAATAATTAATAGCCTTATTATTCTGAATTATTCACTTTCCAATCCTTTTTCTTTTTTTAAATTATGTCTCTTATTTGTTCCTCCTGGCAAAGGTCTCCACCAGCTGCTTGCACTGTACCCTATCACGAGCCACTCTCCTCCAATTGGGACCTGCTATCAGTGTGAACTTATCCTCCCATCTCAACAGTTGCCTTCCCCTACTCCGTTCTCTATCCCTTGGGTACCAATCCGTCACCATTTGGCTCCACTTTTCCTGGTTGTCCCTCATCCTGCCCACCTGTGGCCTGCCTATCTCCACTTTTGCTGGTGAATTCTGGTCAATATAGGTATATCAATAACCTTTGTTTTAGATCTCAGATGTTCGTTTCTTATGTGATCCAGTTTAGAAATGTTATACTTCGTTCCATTGATCTTTGACAGTATCGTAGTCTTCTTCTTACTACCCTTACCCTATCTTATTTGGGGTCGGCGCAACACGTTTTTTTTCTTCCATTCTACCCTGTCACTCGTCATGCTATCACTAACTTCCTTTTCTTTCATATCGCTCTTTTCTTTTCTCCCTCCACCCATCCACATGTATAATCATAACTCTTTTAATAACAGGCATTTTATCCCTCCTCTTTACATGACCATACCAAGACAAACGATTCCTCTTCAGCTTGTCAGTCACTGCCACTTTCAAACTTCCTTTTTCACTATATCCAATCTCGTCACACCACACATCCATCTCAACATTCTCATCTCCGCTAAATTTAATCTTTTTCATCCGTCTTTTTTATTGCAGTCTATTTCTATGATTACATAATTAACCATTTCGAAATTTCCAGATCACATCACACATGACTCCATAGCCGTCAAGATGGTGGACACACAGCATTTCTGCCTGCGCTGGAACAACTACCAGAGTAGCATAACCAGCGCCTTCGAGAACCTTCGGGATGACGAGGATTTCGTCGACGTCACGCTTGCATGTGATGGCAAGAGCCTGAAAGCACATAGAGTGGTCCTGTCAGCATGCAGTCCTTACTTCAGGGAGCTATTGAAGGTATTTTATGTCCGTTATTATTAGTACAATAATATATAAGAGAGTAACTTTTATTTAATTATAACATCTGTACAGACAAGTAAAAAAATATATTTTTAATTCATAATCATAATAAGATGGTATTATGATTTATAATATTTATTTTTTATTATTTATAATCACACTTAATTTAAGTGCAGACCTTTCTCAATAATTATTATTAGATTAGATTATTTCCAATGTATTCTAGTCTCGATTTAATAAGTTAAATAAGAAAAAAACACAAATAACAAAAAAAAAAACTATTTCCTTTGACACTTAAAATCTACTTGGATATAAAAAATGTTTTTTTTTTATTTTCAACCAGAAAAATCAAGTAAATGCAAAAATAATAATTAACACATTTAATATTAATACATTGAAATTAAAGGATATATAATATACCCGGGAATTCCGCGAATCTCGGGTAATACCCATATTAGCACTAATTTTCTCTTTCGGCGTGGGTAGAGCTACCCCAGTAGCACCCACGCCGACCACACCGGTGAGTCATTATTTTCAAAATAAAATTTTGTTCTGTTTTACTGCTTTTTAGGTAGGTATTAAACTAATTGGCAGTTCGCGTATTTTTAGGGAACATTCCTATTGTTAAATTATCTCCGTCTCAATCTAGAACTTAGTAAACCGTAGGGACCCAGCAGAGTCGAGGCCTAATGGGGCCATGGGTGTGCGAAAAAAACCCCGGGGCCCTAGAACCCAGTAATTAGCCACGGCCATAGCATTCGCTGACACAACCACGATTACGCGCTTTGCGGACGGCGAGCAATGGGAGCTCACCGTCCGACCATCCGGTAACTCTTCGGACAAAGCCCAAACCGTAGACGGCAACGTTCGCACGGTAGTGTTCCACGCGCGCTTAAAAGAGATGTCAGCAAACCGTAGGGGCCCTACAGGGCCGAAGCTTACCGGGGCCATGGGGTTCGTTTCTTATAGGAAAACTTGGGCTCGGAATGAAAAGCAAAGAAGGAACAGGAGTGGGTTTTAGTCAGTGAAAGTCTGACACGCCCTCTCGATCTGCTCACGGGTGGGAGATGTCATTTCCCAATAAAAAAAAATCCTAATTGCCATAACTTTGTCAAGTTTTTAGGATTGATTATCGGCAAAATGAGATTGGATTTGGATGTGTTTATTTTAGAAATTTTATTCCATTGTGGAACTTTTCGTTAAAGACATTAGTAAGCAAGATAAGAAGGCTTATAGAATAAAAGTAAGTAAGTAAATAGTAATAGGCTTATAAGAAAAGGCGTGAAAATATATATATCATGCGAGTTTGATTGTACGATCATTTATCAGTAAGATTAGAAGTGATCATTTCAAAATCAGCAGGATTTAAATTCTAGTTTTTTCCAAATGATTTCCGTCGACCTTGTGACGAAATAAATTCCTAAGCGATGTACTTGAAAAATATCTAATATCTAATCGTATATGTACTAAATGTACCTATTTTGTATGAGATTAAGCATTAGACAATTACATAATATTAAGTTGCATTTTGTTGCCACCATATGGCGCTTTTTAGGCATTAAATATTTTAAAATATATAAAACACAAAGGTTTCGAAAAATAAAAAGTTATCTCAATTTCAATTAAATATCACTGTTGGGTATAAATAGAAAATAAAAAGACTAAATTTGTTTTGTTTACATAAAATGTTTGTTTTAGTTTTCAAAAAATAAATATTTATAAATGTATAAAAATAAAAAAAGACCAAACAAAAACGATAAAAATAAACTCAAAAAATATTTGTCAGGTGTGGGGTTCGAACCCACGCTCCCTCTCGGGAACCAGAGCTTAAATCTGGCGCCTTAGACCACTCGGCCAACCTGACTTGGAAAGCGGGCGTGAAATTTGCGATGCCTTGCTCGGCTCAACTTAAGTTACACAAAAAAAAGAATTTATTACAACAGAAATTATTTTCAATGACAACAACACTATGACGTCATACGTTCTTAATTATAACCATCTGTATATAATTGATTTAATAGTCTATGCATAAAACATTGCCAAAAAATCCATTATTTCGTAATTATATTTCAAACGAACATTCTACATAATATTTTACTCTTTTTAATCAGTTTTTCGCCTATAATCCGAATGGGCAGTGTTACCACACTCAATAAATAGTAGAGTGGGTTAAAACAGTCCGACTAGAGCTTTACTGCTGAATATTTTATATTCATTCCATAGTAA
This sequence comes from Mythimna albipuncta, assembly GCA_929112965.1. Classification (NCBI taxonomy): domain Eukaryota; kingdom Metazoa; phylum Arthropoda; class Insecta; order Lepidoptera; family Noctuidae; genus Mythimna; species Mythimna albipuncta. The sequence goes on from OV815970.1 coordinate 22,600,014, forward strand.
TTGGATTTTTTGTTTATTTATCTGATGGTTGTATAATATTTTAAACTACAGTGTTATTTTGGGACGTATTTGTATAACGGTTTTGGGTTTTGACTATGTTTTGTTGACTTTTTCCAATTTTTTTATTCAAATACTAGCTTTCGCCCGTTGCTTCGCCCGCGTAGGTACTTACATAAAATATAGTCTATGTCACTCAGGAATAAGGCAGCTTTCTATCGGTGACAAAATTATCGCAATCAGACCAGTACTTTTAGAGATTACCTCCTACAAACAAAAAACAAAAAAAAAAAACATCTTTACCTCTTTATTACATTAGTGTAGATTAGTAGGTATTGCCTATAAAATAATATTAAATACATTGATTTTTATTAACATTTATGTTTCTTTTCTGGCAATTTTTCAGATTTTAGTTATGTTTCTAGTTTTGACCTAAATTTAAACTTATTTTTACCTTCTTATAAGTACATTATTATGTATTATTACAATGAAAAATATGAATTCTTATTTTAAGTTGGTTTAAGTGTAAAACAATTGTACAAACTTATTCAATATTTTGACTTTCATTTTAACACTAGGAGTTATTCATCTTAATTACTTACATACATTTTATAAAAAAAAAATTGTTTGTACTTACGTACCTACCACAAAAAAGTACTCTATGATTTTTATTCAATGAAAGCCATATCTTTACTTGTGTAGGTGGACTCCTTACATAATTGCTTAACATGTATGTATTGTCCTAATCACACCATATCTACATTATGAAAAGGTAAAAATATAAAAAAAACGAATGCTGTGGTACAATAAATAGTTTTAAAACTTTGATTAAAATAAATGTTAGTCCACATAATTATTTACGAATATTGTCAAGATAAACTCAGCAATAAAGGCCCTCTTACTAGTAGTATTTTATACGTCAGCACTACCGGCCTTTCTCTGCATTTATTCGAAATTGAAAGGTTTTTTATTTCACATAAACCTGCAGGGCACTTATAAAACGTCAGAAGCTAGTGCACAGTTCCAAATTAGTTGTTTCTTATGGAGAAGAACCGGCAAGAAACTCCATGGTTACTTTTTTTTCATGGTCTCTTTTTTTGGTTTTTCATTTCGTTTTTTCTTGATTTTTTTTTCTACTGTGAGTGAGTTATGAAACGACCTACACGCACGATTTTTCTTTCTTTCTTTTTAAAAAAATGATTAACCCTAAAACTCTCGTCCCCAGTCAACACCATGCAAACACCCAGTGATCGTGCTCCAAGACGTGGCATTCACGGACCTCCACGCGCTGGTCGAGTTCATTTACCACGGAGAGGTCAACGTGCACCAGAGGAGCCTGTCCTCCTTCCTGAAGACTGCTGAGGTGCTTCGTGTGTCCGGCCTCACGCATAATGAAAACGCTCAAGGGGTAAGTCGGTTTCGAGTAAGGGGTTTGGGTTTTAGAGTGTACTAAGTTTAGATTGGAGTAACTGAGTTTAGAACGAGTAACTGAGTTTAAAGTGGGATGACTGAGTTTAAAGTGGGGATAATTGAGTTTTAGAGTGGGGTAACTTAGTTTTAAAGTGTGATAACTGAGTTTAGAGTGGGGAAACTGAGTTAAGAGTAAGATAACTAAGTATTTAGTGGGATATCTAAGTATTATACTTAGTATAAATTGATAAGATGGGTTGACTTGTTAAAAAAATATGTACCTAACTCATAATTTTTTTATATACTTTATTGTGCACTTTATAATGAGTACAGGATAAAAAAATTACGAAAACAAATGCAGGTACAATGGGCGATCGTAACGACACAAGGTTATGACGATAGGAACCATACAGATTAATTATTGAATTTAGTAAATATTAACTACCTACCTCAATTTGTTATCAGTTATGCTAAAAGAACACAAGTGTTATCATTTTGTTGTTATTAAAACTATATCTATCGTCATTACCTAATATCTTTAAATACTGACTTTTACCATTTTTCACAACGAATAATTTACTTATTAAAATCTACAAATTCAAGGTTTTTTAGACACTTGTTCAAAGTTTTAAGTTACACAAAATGGCCAATTAATTATATAAGTAAGAAAATGTATACATACGTGTGTTACATTTGGTTTAAATGTTTTTTTTTTTTTTGTTTAAGGACAACACTATTTCTCTTATAGAATTACATACGTAATTCACTTACTGAGAAAATCTAAAACTAAAATAAATAAATTAGAGCACACAGATAGATGTACGTAACGTATATAAAATAACAAAACAAAATATCAAAGAAATGTGAAAGGTCAAATATAACAATCATGATGATTGTACACATATCACAAATATATGTGATATTTGTTCATCATCATCATTTCAGCCGAAGGACGTCCACTGTTGGACATAGGCCTCCCCTAATTGTCGCCACAAGGAACAGTCCTGTGCGTCTCGTATTCATCGCATTCGCGCGGCGTATATAGCAATACAATTATTCTGTTTTATTAATTTATTAAAATTCAATTATTCTAATGGAATTTTGATTATTTTATCTTTTATTGTACCTATAATGGTTATATGACGATCTAGAAAGATTAAGGAATTGACCACTCAATTCCATCAATCGATTGTTTATGTACGTCTTTCAGTAGAATAATGATTGAAAGATGACTTGTTCTAACTCTCTTACCCTCCACAGCCGCTTCTGCAACCAATGCGCGCGCCCTCCACCACATCGCCGCATACGCCGCCCCACTCTGCGCACAGCACCCACATCTCGCACACGCCCTCCTACGACCGCCTGGAGGAAGCTCTCCTCCAGCCCTCCTCAAGCGTGCAGCAACTCATGCGCCGCACGCCCCTCCCGCCGCGCCGGCTGAGCCGCTCCGCAGACAACAGCCCCGACGTCATCAAGCGCCCTCGCCACGACAACAACAACGAACAGCCCCAGATCCACGCAACTGACTTCTCAACTAAGAACAACACGCACGCCCGCGGCCACAATGAGACCGGGAACAACGGGAATGGGATCTCAAACAGCAGTTCTTCGCCGTCTCCGAGGCTGATGGACGACGTGAAGAATGAGCCCATCGACATGATCTGCCCCTCCAACCCGGACATCGACAGGAGCACGGATGATACGCCTCCTCATCATCACAGACCACTTGTGAGTTGGTAACACGACTGTCAATTTGTATTTTTGTGATTTTTCAAGTTAGAACTATCTATGACTGTTTAAAGAGTTCGAGTCAGTCCCCAATAGGGAATATGCATGACAACGATATTTTTTAACTAACCAGCCCCCCTGGCCAAGTTACAACCGTTTCGCTTGCGCCGAACGCTTCGAGTTGA